>JAWNPO010000470.1:2500000-3750000 GCA_035047525.1 Drosophila quinaria | reverse complement strand
GAGTCCGAGTCGTCGCCTAGTGACTTACACATGTTCTTCAGCGGGCAATTGGCGCACTGGCATTTGGGTTGAACTATTTTGACTTCGGTGTCTTGGGAATCCGCATCGATTGAGTGCGTGTCGTACAGAATGGGCGGATCCTCGTCATCGGATTGCGATGGCAGGAAATCCTTCTCTTCGGCATGACACTTTTGCTTGCAGCAGTGGCACACATATGGAACATATGCGGATTCTTCGGATTCATTTGGACTCGGCTCAGTGGCGTCCATTGAATCGTCGTCAACAAATGAATCTGAAATCGATAATTCATTTTTGGAGATCTGAATGGGGGTTCGGTTCTCTGAAGTCTCTTCCTTTTCCTTTTCCCTTTCCCTCTCCGTTTCCCTTTCCTTTGACTTGGGCTCGTAACTCGTCATGGCTACACATCATCTGCATCCAATTAACGATAATTTCTATGTCCAGTCGTCGACAAATGCTTGCAGAGCATTTCCCATTTTTACATTTACACACACTTGATTTAAAGTTAGATACCGACTTCAAATTGGCCAAATTGACACAGATTAAAGCTATACGCGAACATCAACAAAAACAAAACTAACAAAGTTATGGAAATACAATATGGAATTTTGGTTCTACTATTAGTTTCTAAACGAGGGGGAAACAATTATTGAAGGGAAATTCAAATGCGTTTAAAGAAACAATTGTTTTCATACCTTTGTTGTTGCTGTTATAGCTATTGCTATTGTTATTATTATTATTATACATTCCTATGCACATGTGTAATACACAAATGTATTTCACATTGGTTCAGCGAACATTGAGTCAGCTTTGTGAGAAAACTGAATTAAACATGATTATACCCACAATCCGATTCAACTGAAAACCAAAAGAGCGCAAGAGTTACTCTCTGAGACTGAGAAATTGTCTAGGTTTAGGTCGACGTGTTTGTACCCTTACAAAAAAGTTGTACCTTGGAAATGGGTTAAATAATTTAAAACAAGTCGATTTTCCACAAAACGAGTTGATTGCTGTTCCGAATTCCGAAAATCGACAATATTTGTCGTTTTCAAAGCGAATGAATGAATCCCTATCGTTATAAACTGAAAATTATAATAATGTTGAACATTTTAAACATCACTACTTAAAGTTTAAACAGTTGAAGTATTTTTTAAAATAATTTTTTTAAAAGCATCTACAAAACATTTTAAAAAATGTTCTGAACTCCAATCTAAATTTTGCTATCGATACCAACTCTCGCAATTGAAAGTTGCTTCCATTGAATAACAAAATTCGAAAATCTAAGTTTTAGTCTAATTTACCTTCTATCTGCTATATTCAACCTAAAATGTTTAAAATGAATTTTCGAAACGTTTTCAAAACCGAGTTCGAAAAGTAAAAACAAGCCCATTTCCAATTGGGAACAGCAAATAGTAAAACGTTCGTTTTCGTTTTGTTTTTACTTTTTGAAAACGTACGGAACTCGAAACAGGCCTGATAAATATCAATTTAAAGTTTTACGTTCTCATTTTATAAAATCTAAAGACATTTCGAACCTTAAAGTTTTAAAAAACTGCATTAAAAGCATAAATTTAAAGACAGTTCTGAAATTTGGCTCACACATACTTTAACACTTTCTTTAACTACACTACAAATTTGATAATAATCCAATAACCACAAAGATAAGTTAAGAGAAAAAGCTGGTAGAGGTCTAAGAAATAATTACAAGGTTCTTACTTCCTAAATGTGCTGCGGAATTAAATATTTAGAAAATAAATTTTAAAACATCAACTTAGAGAAATGAATTTGCATTGCTTTGTTTTGGAGATGATGATAATACGAGCTGTTATTTGAATAATTTCATGCGGTGATAAGCAAAGTATTTACAAGCAGCCTGCGCAGTACAAAAGTACCATTGAAATCTCTCAGATACACACACACACACACACACACAGATACACACACATAGAAACACAGTAACCATAAGGGAAGCCCCACAAGAGTTGTAAGACTTCTTTTGTTGGTTTTGCGTTTAGGTTCGCTTCAGACTCACCGCCAAAGGTGTTTGACATGAGGTCAAGATGATCATGTCCGCGTCCCAAAGCGCCAAGTAGATCGGTGATGCGACTGCTGTGACTGCCGCCCCCGCCGCCTCCACCGCCCAGCAGAGGCTGTGACTCGCGATTGTCGCTGCCCGCGTCCGTGGACATGCCCTCGAAATCGATTTCTGGCACTAAACAAATAACGTCGACCTCTTCGTGGGGCAGACGCGTCGTTGTTGTTTTTAGCGGTGATGTCGATGTCGCTGTTAAAGTTGCTGTTGCTGTTGTTGTTGCCGTGGCCGTTGTCGTTGCGCGTCGTGTCGGTGTTGCAATGTGACTAATCACTAGCGGCGGCTGCGGTGTCGATGTGCTCGATCTGCCGCTAACGCTCTCACTGCTCTCTTCAGAGTGTTTGCTTTTGGCTTTGCCGTTGCCATTGCGTAAAGCGGGTGGATTCTTGTGCAGCAAAACTTCTTCCTCGTCATCAACGTCTGCGTCGTTGTCATCGCCATCATCGTGCAGCATTAACAGATGTTGTTGCTTCTTGGCCGCGACAAAGACCTCAATATGTTCGCCATCATCACCGCCAGCGCCATCAATGTGGGCCACATCATCAGCATCAAGACTGATATCCCCATTGTTATCAGCAGCATCATCGTCGTCATCAACTGATAAGAGCATTTGATCTCTGTCTCTCTTCGGCTTACGCTTTGTCCTCCGCTTGCCATTCGCTTGCTTGCCATGCCCGCCAATTGTGTTAATCTGTGAAAGGTTAAAGGTTAATCATATTCACTCTGGATATGCATTGGGATTCTTACCTCAACTTGAGTAGTCAACTGATTCGCTTCGAAGCCGTTTAGAAGCGGTGACAGCTGGTTGTTAGTTGTTGTTGTTGTCGTCGACTGCTGCTTAAGAAAGTCACCAATGAGATCCACCTCATCATCCTCCAGCTGGAGCAAAGGCGCTTCCGAGGCACTCGACGTCCCTATCGACTGAGCGTTGTTCATGGCTGAGCTTTGTGTGTGTGTATGTAATTTTGGGTAGGGTGGCCACGCGCGACAAGTTTCGAAACGGGAATGAGTGTCGCCCGCAGCTCGCAATCGCGGACAGACAGCAAGCACAGCAGAAGAACGAACAACAAAGGCGCGCGCTGTTGTCGTTCGTTGTATGTCTGTGACTTTTTGAGCGAACGTGAACACTGTTATCTGGTGGGCGGTACGCCTCTATTATTTATAATTTGCATGTTCTATAATTTAATCTTCAATTTGGTTCTATCCTGTTTTGTTGCTTATTCTGCGCATTTGCTTTATAGGCAATTATTGATTTGCTTTTTTGCCAGATACGAAAATGATGAGCAACGAGACTGTCCACTTGCTGAAAACAGCTGACAGCCGTGCTGCCCACTTGCCAATATTTGCAAATGTTCTAACCAGAGATTATCGATTATTACTACATTCAATCGATTAATTTTTACAATTTGTTATTTTTAATAATTTTTTGAACTTTATTCTTATTTAGATATATATTTGATATACAGGGTTCTTTCTTTATTATTATAGTGCTAGGGTTTGTCGTAACCTGTCAATGCCATTCAATACTTTGCTGAGCTCCCTTTGCAGATTTGTGCTCTCGGCTACCAATTCAATTGACTTTTTAAACTTGTCCACCGCATTTCGTAGACTCATGGGCGGCAACACGCTAAACCAGTGCAAAGGCTCCACGTAACCTTTCTCCTTGTCCACCGCATGTCTCTCAATGGTGATGTCAGCATCTTTGTCCGTCTCTGTGGTGTTTACAACCCGGCAAAGAGCGTTAAACTCTGCACTGTGTTCTGTTGGTATTTGGGCTGTGGATATGGAGTGTCCTCCTTGCTGGAACTTAGTCCGAGCTAAGAGAATAGCGCCACTGGAGTTTGTGCGTTCGATGTCAATGCGACATTGGGTGTGCGCTTCGATCAGATGAAACATATCCAGGTAGAGGAAGTCCAACAATTGTCCAGCAGCATTCCTCTCACTTTCGACAGACATTTTAAGCTTTATTTAATAGTTATAGAATAAATTTTCGACTTTTTGTTATGAAAACAGAACTTAACAGACCTAATCAGATGATCAATAACAGCCCTGTTCTTGTAAACTAGCATGGCTGGCAATGCCGCATGTATCGCCCGACCGCCAGTGAACGAATTATTATCGATAAATTAAATTAATTATTTTTAAAAAATTAATTTAAAAATTTGAGGTCCAAATTAAAAAAACCAATTAAATTCAAAAGTTTCTAAAATAATTGTGTCAATTTTAAAATTAGTTTGGTGCATGAGACTCTTTGCGTGGTGAAGTTTAGAAAGAAATTCTAAAAAAAATCTTAAAAATTCGAGAAAAAATCCACAAAAATTCAAGTGCAATTTTCAAAACTTTAGCTTAAAAATTAAGCAAGTTCCTAATTTAATTCACGGTTTTTTTAAATAAGGATTTGAGTTATTCGTGGAACACTTTTTTGCCAAGCTTAGCCAAGGTTGCCACATGATTTTTTTTTACCGTCAGGCAACTTCCTTAGCCCAAAGCAAAGTGTGTGAGCGAGAAGTGAAGAGTGTAGCTAAATACAATAATATGTTTGTAGAGTATTTGGATTAATCATAATGTTTAAAGCTTTAGCATCTCGAAAACGTTTTATTCAATTTAATTAAACAGTTTTAATATATTTAAAAATTCTACTAAAACCAAATAAGTATGTAACATTTTAATAAAGTGCATTAGGAGGGTATTTAATATTCGATGCTGGCTGATATGATCTCCGGTATAATATTTACCGATGCGACTGCGGATTAGAGAAAGTTTATAAAAACCCGGAGCAATTAGCATGTAGCAGTTAGTTTAAAAAATATTACTACAAGTGTCGGTTAATATTCGTGTGCAATTTAACATTTTAACGACACTCTGAGCTGTCTGTGCGAGTGGAAATCGCAATAAATTATAAATTTTGTGTCGTTCCATATTCGCGCAAGCAGTTCCAAAGTTGAAGTTCTTTATATTTGAAGAGCTTTTGATAATGCGAAGTAGTAGTAGCCAGAGTACAGATTCGGATTTACGTAGTCGAAAATGCGGAAACAAATTGAACAACAACCAAAGCGACGACGGTGACGACAGTTTATCACAGGTGCACATCTATTTATATTTATTATTGGTCTGCCCTGCCCTCTGTTTACTATTCAAATCGATGTGACATGTCAGTCAATATAATTAGGAGCCCCACGCTTTAACCGAATACCATGATATCCGGCACAGATGGCAGTTACATGTGAATGTGTAAATGTGTGTGTGTAACTATCTTCACGTACCAAGTTTATGCGACAGCTAAAACTGATTTAATCAAAGTCGCTTTGACTTGCATACATACGTATGTTTATAGCTGTTTATAGCTGCATATTTACATATGCAAATGTGTGGAAAATACTACAGTGTGCCACTAAAGTCTTCATGCAAAATAACTTTGTCAAATTTTATAAAAAAGTTTTAAAGCAGGTTTCTTATATTAATCTTTTATTCATTAAAATCAGTTTGAATGACACGAAAATGTCTTTAACCCAATAACTTCCAATGGAAAATTTTGTAAAATTCAGTTTTTAAACATTTGCAAAAAGAAATGTTCAAAATAGTTTTTTTTTTTATGAATTCTTGAAAATTGCTAAAAATTACTATTTTAACCCCTTTTCCCTCCTTTTTATAGAAAAAGTGGCTTTTTAGCAATTTAAAAAAAAAAACAAAAAATACTAACGAAGGATTTTTGAAAAATTGTTTTGCAGTCATTTTTAAAATTGTTTGAAGAAGTGTTTTGCATCAAAACATGTTTTGGAAAAAGTTGAAAAAGTATACTTTTACAAAAATTCAAATTTTTCGATGGAGTCAAGGGGTTAAGGTTAATTTTTGTATCAATCAAACGGAATTTAAGTGAATAGAAGATTAATTTAAGAAACCGGCATCAAAACTTTCTTGATATAAAACAATTTTACAAACTTAGAGTGAGTAATCCTCAATTGTACTCGTATTTTAATAACTTTAAAGAATATGGGTAAAAACATAGATATGTATATGTTTATCTTATCACAGCAATTCCACGTATATTCAACGGTTGTACAATACTTAAGTGACTTGGCTAATTATTATCTCTTATCAATTATTCAGGCAACGAGGAAACTAAACATAGAACAAACAACAAGTGACAACAAGACCCAAGTGACTAACATGTCAATGCCAAGCAGGAACAACACATTACATCGCAGTAGTCTGGGCGAGAGTTCGGCTGAAGATCTGGACAACGGCAACGACATGTGGCGCAATGAGTTACCGCTTAATGATGACGAAGTGGCTCCAGAAATGGAGCTGTCACAGGAGCAGGAGTTATCAGTGCCCGCCAGCAAGAAGAGATTTATCAACGTGGTCGATATTGTTCTACGTATCGTGATTGTGTTTGTTTTCTTGTAAGTATATTTTGAAGCCTCTATCAGACCAATAGATAAATGACTCACTTTTCGAAACATCCATAAATTATAACAGCAAACTGGAAACTATGACCGCATTTAAGCGGGAAATACACGCCGAGGAGCTGTGGCTTTATAAGAATCCACGTCGTCCTGACTACATCAAAGGCGGAGATCTTTTATTCTTGGTTATAGCCGTGCCTCTGGTGCTTACCTTAATTTTCTTGGCGATCACCAAGAATCGAAGGGATTTCTGGGCGGCCACCTGGGCATGGACGATGGCGGTGTGCATGAATGGCATACCCACAAGTCTGTTGAAGATTACCGTGGGGCGACCGCGTCCAGATTACTTTTATCGTTGTTTTCCCGATGGCATTATGGTGTTGAATGAAACCGCTAATGCTTTGGGCAGCTCCATTCTCGATTTCAATTGCACGGGACTGCCCAGTGAAATAAACGAAGGACGCAAGAGCTTTCCAAGTGGTCACTCATCATGTAAGCTTACAAATGGATATTAAAGTGCTTAAATATTTATTAATTGTCTATTTTTTTAGTTGCTTTTGCCAGCTTTGGATTTGTGGCCTATTATGTGGGCGCCAAGTTGCACGCCTTTGATGCTCGTGGACGGGGACAGACGTGGCGTCTCTGCATTGCAGTCATTCCCTTTATCGTGGCCGCCCTGGTGGCCGTTAGTCGCACCTGTGACTATCATCATCATTGGCAGGACGTTACATTTGGCGCAGTGATTGGCATATTTACCGGCTACTGTAGCTATAGACAATATTATCCCTCGATCTTTTCGACGGATGCTGGCAAGCCTTACGTTCGCTGGCCGAGAAACAGACGCGCTCAGTTAGAAGCCAAGGACGAGGCAGGCGGAGATGTGTTAAGAAGGCCGCTGCTCGGTAAGCAGCAAAGCAAATGGTCTTAAACTATCATAGAGTATTAGCTTTACACTAGTATTGTTACATTACTTATTTTGACAAGCGGCAAAATCTAAGTTATATTCCTATGTCGGCTTTAATGCACAGCAGTGCCGTGTTTCTGTTCAGGTTAGCAAGTAGGTTTGTATTAGAGGTCTGCAAGGCTGCATTCAAAACGTCAAATGAAACATTCATGCCCAACTGAATTGAGTGAGTTCGGCTGCGTCTTCCAATGAATTGAATGAATGAATTGAAACCAAAAACTTCACATTCAAAAAAGGCAGAGATAATTGAATGAAGAAATTACCGAAAAAAAAAATGATTAACTGCAACAGATAAATTATTAAAAAAAAAAGTTGTATTCTGAGTACTCTGAAAGTATTTGCTTCATTCAATCGATGAGAACCGGATCTTTGAATTTATTCCACTCAGGAAACTGAATTAAACTCACGAGTACTCAGAGGCGCTCAAGTTTGAATGCAGCCGTGAAGACCTCTAGTTTGTATCTATGTATGTATGTAGTATTTGTAGTGTATGTAGATGGGGACATTAGATAACAAAAGTGGGTATTCTAGTTCAACTTGTAAAGCTTTGTTCACTGTGGTACAATAAGGCGTTAAAAGGCTAACTAATTGTCATAAATTAAACTAAACATTGTTTGGGAACAAATAAGTCAGCTAAGTTTACACATATTTAAGAATAAAGAAAACTAACAATATTTATTACATACACACATTTTATAGCTGTCTATATTCCAATAAATCATCAGTTGATCAGTTTTTATTTAGCTAAAATGTTAATTTTAACGTTGTTTATTTTAAATTATGCTTATTCTGCAGCAGCAACATCCAAACATTGTAAATACAAATTTGCTACATCAAAATGTGACCGAAACTAGCCTAAAATTGTTAGTTATTGATTAGCGCAGGCTAATCACTCTTAACTCGTCGAGTTAAATGCCTGCAGGAGCACTTGTTTCTCACGCTCCTTTTTCTTGACCACATCCAAGCTGCGCTGTCGCCAGGTGCTCTTTCGCAGCTTTATCGGCCGACTGCCCACGTAGCGTCCGTCCATTTCCTTCATGGCTCGTATGAAATCAGCGGGTTCGCGGAAGCTAACGAATCCAAATCCCTTGCTCTTGCCGGTCCGCTTGTCACGCACAACACGCGCACGCTGGAACGACGGGAACTTGTTGAAGGTGCGCGTGAGCACCTCATCGTTGACATCGTTGCCCAGATCTCCACAAAATATGCGAAAATCATCGTCGGGCCAGTCGGCCAATGATGAATCCTCCCAGACAGTGCCACCAGCAATACGCACAGTTTTCCGATCCTTCTTCTTGCGCTCTGTGGTCTGAAACGATTGCAATGCTGATGAGGCGCGTGCTGCTTTGATAGCTTCTTCGGCAATTGGATTGGGTCCAGATTTTTCGGCCTTGAGTTTCTTCAGTTTCTGTGTTACATCAAACTGTATGGAATTAATGTTAATATCAATTGCTGGCGCCGTGGCCACCGTCGGCACGTGCACCGACTGGCGACACTGATACAGCTTTGGTGCACTGCTCAGGACAACGGGAGTGGCGGCCATGGTTTTCACGGGCGAAGTGGACGTGTTGTTATTGCCCGTCGGCACAAAGGTGGACATAAATGTGGGTGGTGGCGGTATTGGCGGCGGGGGCACGGTCAAGCGAGGCTGATGCTGCTGCAGTTTCTGCTGCACGTTGGTATACGTATTTGCCGCGATTATCGGCCGCACCTGATTCGGCACAAAAAGATTTCGCGCTGGTGGCTTCGATATTTCCGCTTCGAAGCGCGAAAGCTCGTCCTCGATATTGCGACGTTTTGTGCCCATTTTAAAGGCGCAATTCCGTTGTAAACAATTTACAAATTAAAATCAATGATCAATTTTTCACTTCAACACAAAAAATGCTCAAACAGATGTTTATTGATGCATGGGCTAAGTTATCGAGACGAAAGAGCATGCTCATCGAACGTGCTTGTCGTGTAAGGGCACCTTAATCGAACTCGCAACTCTAGTTGTCACTAGAGGTGGAGAACTATCGATTGTCGGCACCATCGATAGTCAACGATATTATTTTTCAAACCATCGATAACTATCGATCGTTTTCGATAGTGTGTTATATTATAAATTTTTATACAAAATACCAAATAAAAATTTGAAATTGGCATTAATTTAGGTATTATAAAAGTAAAAATAAATACAATTCGTTGTCAACAATAATATTTCTCTATTAGCTATTGTAATAGCCAAAGTTCCACAATCTAAAACTTTTTGTTCAGTCTACTGATCTTGCGCTCGGACTCGACTAAAATGGCGGGCACATATAAATAAATATTAAAACATAAAAATTTGTATTTATTTTAGTTCCGTTTCGTTCTTCTTATCCATACCATGAAAATATATATTTATTAAACACAAAACTTAAATGCAGATGCCAAAGGGGGGCCTTTCTGTGACGAATTGAGCGTCATGAAAACTATCGACCACTATCGATAGTGTACGTCTGCTATCGATGGCACCTCGATAGTGCTTCACCATCGATAGTGCCGATAGTGCCATCGATAGTTCTCCACCTCTAGTTGTCACAGTTTTTAGTACTGCTGGAGAACAATCGATGTTTTCAAGCATCGATGTTTTTAAGTTAAAATTGCGAAAATTCACTTTAAAAAACCAATTAATTTCATTAATTTTCTATATTACTTACTTTTCAAGCATTTATCCATGCTTATAAACTTTATTGTAGCACCACAAATCAATACATTCTTAATTTCTAGGATAAATTAAATATTGTATAAAATAACATAAATGTGGAGTTACAAACACGGTTGCGCCAAATCTGGCTATTTTTATTCCTGTTGGCGCAAAGCCACTTTTTTATCGGTTTGACTCTTTTTTCTCCTCAGTTCAGAATCAGTTATTTTTGTATAGTTTAAGTTTTTTTTTTTTTAACAACATAATCACTATATTAAGTTGAAAATGGGAAATACTTTGCAAATATATTTTATTTAATTAAATGCCAAAATAACATGAACTGAAAAAATTTGTATGGCCTTTTTCAAGTCAATTTGGCTAATTTTTGGTTTGTTTTTGGCTAAACCAGATTTTTTTAAGTGGCAACCATGTTTAAGGGCAGTGTTGAAAAGCATCGATGTTTTCAGCTAACATAAAAACTTCAAAGTATCGATGTTTTAGTTTTAGTGCAAGAATTGTACTACATAATTAAATATATTAAACAATAAGAAAGTTGGGCACTGCGTCGCAACAATTTTACAACTGTGATTGAAAGAAGTATCTTGAGCAAATTCCATAGCTTAATCAAGTCACAGACTAATCAAAGACTAATCACAGACTCGAAGATTCTTTCGGGTTCAACAACAAATTTTACTAAGTAGAAATAATTTTTAATTGCTCTACATAATAATGCCACCAAAAGAACGTAGTATAGCCATGATGGGCTACCGTTCCGTCGGTAAGTGCATTTTATTGGATTTTCCTCATCTTCTCAGCTTCAGTCTGACTAATCACTGTTGCTGTTGCTGCTGCTGATGATTTATAATCTTTATGCGCGTGTGTGCGTTGTTGTTGTTGCTTGTGCTGTAATGCGTAGTATTTTGACAAACAGATACAACAACGCAGCAAACAATTTGTCTACATACATACATACATACTGAATAATAATTGCGTTTCACCTGCTCTAATAGGTAAATCATCGCTCAGTATACAGTTTGTTGAAGGCCAATTCGTGGACTCTTATGATCCCACTATTGAAAATAGTAAGTTTTAATATTACCCTTAATATATATGTATGCAGCTGTTTCTTGCAAATGTAAACAGCATTTACATATCAAACGAAATTAGTCATAAAAAGCAGCATTCGTTTTGTGAAGGATGCCAGCGAATGTCGTTTTATTTCATGTGATTACTTCATGCACAAAGAACGCAATTCGACATCGATTTATGATTTTACATCGCTTTTACATAATTACAGCATTCACCAAGGTTACGCGAGTCAACTCGCAGGATTATGGCGTTAAACTGGTCGATACAGCTGGACAGGATGAATATAGCATATTCCCAGTGCAGTACAGCATGGATTTTCATGGATACGTATTGGTCTATTCCATAACCAGTCAAAAGTCATTTGAGGTCATTAAAATTATCTATGAAAAGTTGTTGGATGTGATGGGCAAGAAATAGTATGTGTTAATTCAACTGCTATCCTATCGATTTTCAAACTTTCTTCTTCCATTTTTTTATGCAGTGTACCTGTAGTCTTAGTGGGAAATAAGACGGATTTGCATCAAGAGCGCACAGTTTCCACGGAGGAGGGCAAAAAGCTGGCAGAATCCTGGCGTGCAGCATTTCTCGAAACATCCGCCAAACAGAATGAAGTGAGTCCATTAACGATTCTATTCGTTTGTTCGATTATCCAGTAATACAAATGTTTTATTTATTTTTCAGTCTGTGGGCGATATATTTCATCAATTACTCATGCTAATTGAAAACGAAAATGGTAATCCACAAGAGAAAAGCAGTTGTGTTGTATCATAAGTGTTTCAAAACTGTATCATGTTCTGGCTTATAAAATGGCAATACGAAATCGGTTCATTATCTATTCTTATGTAAAGAGTTTGGTCTGAAAAAACATGAAAATCTACAAACTAGTAGTTATTAAGTTAAATCAGCAAACAAAAACAAAAGGAAAAAAAACATATAACAACAACTAACAAATACTTAGGAACTACAAATGTTGCTAAGCATCGTTTGTGGTATCAACACTTTAGCAACAAAGCAGGTTTAAGTTAGTACACTTTTTCACAATAATAATACGGTTACAAAATTCATAAGCAAATTTATTCAACTTATATTGCTTTTAGTTTCAATTTAAATATAATTTGTACAATTAATCCAATATTTTTGTGTTTCTTTTGAAATTAATGGAGAGTGCATGTTTTGTTTGTTCATATTTTCGATATGCAACTGAATGGAAAAAAAAGTTTTTTATTTTAATATTAATTTCCAATAATGTGTAAGAAAATAAAAATAAATATAATAAATACTTCATGATTTGTTTTTACATTTTAAATTGTGCGCACAAAAGAGCATTTGAAACGTTTTACAATACTGTATTTAAGCACTATGCAATACTGCATGAGAACCAACAGTGGCAGAATCTAATTTAAAGTTATAAATTAAATATTATATTACTGCCTAAGGCGTCAACAGATCAATGAAGTAAACAATGTGCTCTGAAGGGACTGATGGTGAAGAAGGGAAATAACCAAACTTTAAAAAAAGGAATTTGTTTTATTTTTATTCGCTTTTAAATTTAGCGCCAGCATGTGCAGTGCTGTCAACTGTGCAGTGCAAAAATATATTCGTTTTTCAACACCACAAGCTGTTTACGTTAGTCCGCGTTTTTATTTGGCGCTGAAATATTAACAATTAAAATGGACTTAAATACATTGCTACAGCGCGCACAGAGCCTAACAAAGGCCAATGTGGAATGTGAACTGCCGGGCGTGGAGCGCACGCTGCAGCAGGTGCTGCAAGCCACTGAACAGTTGCACAGTCGTGTTACCCAAACGGGTGCCAAGGAAATACAAGCGTAAGTTTTAGCCGGCGTTTCGTAAACTCGCATTTCTTAATAATAATGGTGTGCTTACTAGGCAAATATTGCTGGGCTCTAAAGGCATTGATTTACCCAAACTAAACCAGAAGCTAGAGGCGCTCAGCACGGGCAAAACCTTCGAGCCGGTGGATGTGGCGGGTGCGGACACAGATGTCTGCACATTTCTGAAGAATGAACGAGAAAACGCCATACTGTCTGTCATAGAGGATACCAATAAAAATGCAAGTGCTTTATTGGCCGTTTTTATGGATAAGCAGTTGATATATATATTTGCTTCTTTACAGATTAACGACTCAGTTAGTAAACAGAAATGGGGCAATTTGATAAGCACCTGGAACGAGGAGAAAACACGCTTGCTGGACGCTTTGATTGGACCCTCGCAGAACTTTATTGATTTACAGAGATTGCCCGAACAGATCATATTGAATCCGGAGTGCTTGCCGCTCTCCTGTCTGGACAAAATGAGCTTGCTGTATGCCCAGGAGCTGTGCCAGTACAATGCGCTTGTTTTGAAGGATCGCCCCCGTCCAAATCTGGTGCAAAAGTTTGCCCAGCTTGCGAGCACCTTTGGTGACGTTCGTCTTACAGATATGTGGATGCTGCTGTCTTGTGTGACACAGGTGAACGACGCCCCATCTCAGACCGATCCCATCAAGAGTCGCCAGCAAAGACCAGAGTTTGTGCTGCACGCCCGAACGTATTTGGAACGACGTTACAAAGTGTACATCAGTTCAATGGTGGCCCAAGCCTGTGCTACCGATAGCTATCAGCTTGTACGCGCCTATGTGAGCCGACGCTTTAGTGGACAGCAAACCATCGGACTTGTGGACACCGCTGGTGGTAAACCACTGTGGCCACTCATCTATTACAGCTTACGTTGCGGAGCCGTCGAGGCAGCTGTGGATTTCTTGCGTGAAGCCGGCTCCAGCTATGAGGAATTCGCAGAACTCATTGCGGATCGAAATGGGGGAGTGATCAACTCCAAAATTGAGAGCAAGCTAAAGCTTCAGTATGCCAACAAAATTCGCAACTCGACAGATGCCTACAAGAAGGCTGTTTACTGCATCCTGCTCGGCTGCGATACGAACGAAGTGCACGGCGAAGTGGCCAAAACTATTGATGACTTTCTCTGGATCAAATTGGCCATGCTGCGTCCCGGAGATGCCACCGGTTATGGCCAGCTGCAGACCTCGTTTATCGAAAATTATGGGGAGAAATACTTTAATGCTGCTCAAAACGCACATCTGTACTTCCAAGCGCTGGCGCTCACTGGCCAGTTTGAGGCAGCTATTGAATTTCTAGCTCGCACCGATGCCAATCGGGTGCATGCCGTCCACATGGCTATCGCCCTCCATGAGCTGGGCATACTAGGAGGAGTGCGCAGCGTCTCGCAGCCACTGCTTTCCATTGACATATCGGATCCGACGCCATTGCGTCGTCTTAATCTGGCTCGGCTCATTCGCCTCTATGTGCAGCGCTTTGAGGGAACAGACACGGCCGAGGCTCTGCATTACTACTACACGCTGCGCCACCTACATGATCCCAAGGGACGCAACATGTTCCTCACTTGCGTCTGTGATCTGGTTGTCGATAGTGGTGTGCTGGACACCAGCATATTTGATTTAATCTTTGGACCACGACAGACGACAACTCTCTCGGAGCAGGAAATATCCGGGTATGTACAAATATTCATTATCATTACTTTTTAATTATCATTGCAAAAAGTAGTGCTAATGAAATTTCACTTTAGTACGCATTGACAATGAAAAGTAATAAATGTTTTTCAATGGCATTAAGTAATGCTAGTGAAAAACTTATTTAATTACAACTAATAATTACGGTTTTTTTTTATTTTCACAATTATGAAACCAATAATTAATCAGACTGTATTTCTTAAAACTATACATTTACTTGCTGCCTTTGAATATCGCATGAAACTAACGTATACAAATAAGCTATCACACAAAAATATCTTATAAATCTGTCGTAAACAACTTCTAAATTTTTATAAATTTTCTTTAAATTTTTTCTAAATATTAAAAAAAATTTTTTTAAACAATAAAAGGAATTAATAATGGTAATTAAATAAGTTTTTCACTATAATTACTTAATGCCATCGAAAAACTTTCATTACATTTCATTTTCAATGCTTACTGAAGTAAAATTTCATTAGCATTAGTTTTTCAATGCTCGTGAAGTGAAATTTCATTGAAATGCCAATGAAATGACAACTTCATTAAGAAAGTAGTTAACTAGGAACAACTCTGATTCATAGATAATGTGTAACAGCTTTTAATAATATATTTATACATATTTCCGCAGAGGTCTGTTCCGTCAGTTCAGCTGTCCGGACTTTGACACACGCACCATGGCTGGCCTTGTGGCCGATGAGTTGATCACACGCGGCAACTTTGAGATGGCGGTGCGCCTCTATGATATGGCTGGCAAACTCAATCTGGCACTGAAGCACATTTCCATATTGCTGGCTCAGGTGGTACAACAGCCTGCCGTGGAGGGAACATTGCGCGCCCGCCTCAGCTTGGAGGCTGAACGGTTCAGCAATCGTCTGGCCAATCGCCAAACGGAGATAGAGCCCAAGATCTTGGTCAGCTTTACGTTATTGAGGGATTTGCTCAAGTTTTTTGATAACTACAACGACGGCAAGCCACTGGTGGCATTGGAGCTGCTTGATCACACGGGACTCATACCCAACTGCATTCAGGATGTGGACACTTGTTTGGCCAACGTGAGGCGACTCAGTGGTGAGGTCATCAAGGTCATTCCCGACGTTATGGTCGCCGCCATGGACATTACCCTCACGAAGTACAAGCAATTGAAGTCAGAGATGGAGTCAGTGAGTGTATTGCAGCACCAGCGACTGCAGGAACTCCGAGAACGTGCCAAGGCGATTGCGAACATGGCAGCCACCATGCCCTACTGTCCCACGAATCAGCGTCTGTTGCAGCTGGAGCTGCTGATGCATTAACATGAACAACAAGTCATTTTTGTAATTACACCTATTTGATCGACAGCCAAATGTACTCTTCCTCATCTTTATCTCCATAATTCAAGTGCAGTTGACTGATCTTTAGACGCATTGCGTCAATCTGGGAGCACTTATAGCAGTTTGTGTTAACTTCGTGGCCAACCTCATCATCATTTTTCTCGATGTCATCTTTTACACTGCTATCCGACGCCTCCGATTCTTGCAGTGTGTCATAATCATCTATGCCCAAATTTTAAAAATTTGATTGTAAGACCAAGATTTTCTATAAATTTCTTAATTCCGCATTCTTTGGAAACCTATGAAATGTTCCAGAATCTTGAATTCCACAGTTTAACGCTACACAAACTCTTGCGACATTTCATTGTTTTTTTTTTGTCGCGCATCTTAAAAGCCGTGTGTTGTAAAACGTTTATAGTCTGTGCTTAAGACAGCTGGGAGTCAGCTGCCATTTTCAGTCGTTACATAGCACTAGCGGACAATGTGAATTTAAAATAAGCAGTTGTTGAATATTACAATTATGTAAACCATTTAAATTATTATTCAGATAAATGAAGGTATTAATTTTAAAGAATGTGGGCGAATTCGTAGTGAAATGAAAAATTGAATTTAAAAAGCTCAACTTAAAAATACCAAAAAAAAAAACCTTTTTAAAACAGACTTAAATTAGACAAGGCTGCCACGTGTCAAAAGTATCGGTAAATTTTTTTCAGTCAACCAAGGCTGCCACACTTTTCAAACTTATTCTAAGCGATTCGATAGTGGCCTATCGATGGCTCCATGTCATTTCCCTAATGAAATTAATTAATTTTTAAATTAAAAATATTTCTAAAAAAAATTATAAATTTTCTAAAATAATGAAGATCATTTAAAATCTTTTTGGTGAACGTCACCCCTCGCGTGAAATTTGTAATGAAATTCTAACAAAAATTTAAATATATGAACAAAAATATTACAATTCCTGCGAAAGTTTCAACATTCTGGCTTAAAAATTAAGCAAAATACCAAAAAAAAAAAAATCATTTTTCACTAAATTTGAAAAAATGAAATTGAGTTTTTTCTTGTCTAAGAGCTGCCACCTTTTTTTTTGCCAAACTTGGGCAAGGCCACACGTTAATTGAGGATGTTTCACTCGACTCTCCACCCCTGTTGAGAGAACGCGTAAATTTTTTTTCTAATCAGAACAGAATGTTTTCAATGAAATAAAACAAGTGTAAGTGCAATTAAAAAACACAAATAAAGCATAATTCATGATTTAAGTAGTTTGCGAGTTATAATGTGCGCTCTGCGGGGCTGCAGCAAAGTAGATTTCGGGTGTGTGTGTGTGCGTACTTCGAGTTTGTCTGTCGCCGCTTGTGTGCTGTACAAAACTGTTAAGGCGATTACCCACCGACATTGCTTGCTTAAAATTAATTCATTCATTTATTTAAAATGATTTATTTAGCAAGATGAGGTTTTTTGATTATTTTCTAATCAATTTACTGCAATAGTTAAATAATTATTCAGTTAACCTGAGAGCTCCAGTTTTTTCCAGTGTTTGCTGTTAAAATAACATAAGAGCTAAATGTTAAATTTTGTGGTTTGTTCGTGTTTTTTTTTTTGTATACCCTGTGTTTTAATTTGTAGCAGGTGGTGTTCTTGCACATGCTAAAACTAACTTTAGTAGCAACTTGATCCATTAAACGAGGTAAAATAAAAGCAGTAACTCAAAACCGACGACAGTTTAGAGTGGAAGCATGTGCGTATGTGTGTGTGTGTTTGCGTGTGCCGCAATTAAACAATAAGAAGCACAAGTTTATGTGATGGATGAGGGGGTGGTGGGGCGGTTTGTTTGTGTGTGTGTTGGGCGTGGAACGCACAATTGGCAGGCAACAACAACATTTTTAGGGTCCAGCAGAAAAACACACTGTCTGAATGAATCCGTCTCGTCAGAGTTAACGAAGCACGAAATTGAGTTAGTGTGGGGTTGGATGTGGACTGCAATTGTGAAAGGTTGTTTGCATTCATCAGTTTGTTTTGACCAAGATTCAAATGTAATCTTAGCACTTGAATATTGCCTGCGCAAATAAATTAAAATTGTCTGCCCCTCAACACACACGCACACACACTCTTAAACTAATTGTTTACATCCAATGCTCGCATCGCTCGATTTTTTTCTTAAATTACTTTGTGAGCGACCCACACACACACACACACACACATGCGAATGTATTTTCAATTGGATCATTAATATTAATATGGCGCGCATTTCAACGATTTCAATTGGCACATGGATTAACATTAACAGATTCCACACATATTTTCAGCTTTTGATTTTGAAACGATTTGGACCGCAATGATGATGAAGTAAACAGCTGCTAGGGAAGTCATCGACGCCAGCCATGTCACTGCAGCTGCCTCCGCCGTCAGCCACAGCCACAGCTACAGCTGGCAACAGCAGCGGTTCGGGCAGCGTCAACGTCAACCATCAGTTGCTGCGTCCCCAAACCCTCGCCGCTCCGGACCGAGAACCCGTCGAGTTTAATATCAATCTGGTTGGCGCGCCGCCCGAAGTGGAACAGCTTGTGGAGCAAATTAAATGCGTGGCCGAGCAGTTTCTATACCATTGGAAGAGTTTTCCCATTGGTAAGTGAACATTATGAAATCTCATACAATTTATGCATTTTAATTGTTATGATTATTATTATAGTTCTGCCGCAGCCATTGGCCAGTGGCAGCCTAAATGTAACCGCTCACAATGCAACGAACAGCGTTAGCGGCCGCAAAAAGCGTCCCATTAATCAGAGTGACCTATTTATAGCGCCGCCCTTTGATGAATTGGATGCGGTTGCTTCCGACGGCAGCGGCGAGCCGCGTCGCCTCACAAATGCACAATTGAAAAGCTTGCGGGAAACTGGGTGAGTTTGGGGTCGCACGCATGCATGCGCGCACTGAAACCGAAAGCTGCTGTCTGCCAAGGAATAATAATAATAATAGTACAAATAATCAAGATGAAGCAGCCAAGCTGCAAATATGCAGACTACAAAAACAAAAGCAAGCAAAAAAACGGCATGCAACGGTCGCGTTTCTTACGAATAACGTTACGTATTTTAATCAGGGATTCAAAACCTAACCGAAGCCGTAACCTTTAACCGGTAAAACCGAAATTTAAAACTATAACTGAAACCGTAACCGAAAAAAATTTGTTTTTTCATTTGACCGAAACCTTTAAGACGAAACTTTGTAAACCGAAATAACAGTTTAGTAACCGTTTAATTTATAAGGGTTAATTTCGGGTTTTGATACATCGAAAAAAAAAAATTTTAATTTTTAATTTTGATTTGTATTTTCTTATGTGTAATTTTTAATTTTTATTTGTGATATTCAAGATCGAATTTTCAAAGCACTGATTGAGCGAAATTAAAATAAATTCGTATGAAAGATTAATAAAGTAATACCTTTTTAATTGTTATTATTATTATATTATTAATATAATTATATTGTATACCGGTATTTCTAAACCGAAACATACAAAAACCGGTTCACCGTTACGAAACCTTTATTCGGTTAGGATTTTAATCCCTGATTTTAATCATTATTCTATTAACGCCACACTGCTTACGTATACACATACGTAACGTTAACCATGCCGCTGCTATCAAAACAATCTTCCGCTATGCTGCGGTTTCAATTTATTTATTTTTTTGTTTTAAACGCTTCACCGAACAGCCATAGGCAACAACAAATCATTTGTCACATTGCGCACGCTTCACTCAGATGCTAAACCAAAAGCGAACGCAACAATACAAATTAAAGCATGTTCTACTAAGTCTTGGGATAAGGTTTTTAGTTTTGTTTAATTTAAATTGCATGCAAATCTTTTAAATATAACGTTAACATTAATATTACGACAAAATGCGCAAATGATGTGTACGTAACGTAAACAAAATATTTGTATGTGAAATATTTCTGTAAAGCTTGCAAAAGGATAAATATGGAAAGCCGAAGAAATTAACTTTGGAACAATTGGAAACAATACGTAAAAATGGGTAAATAAACAAATAAGCAAAGAACTACATTAATAAAACCGAAATAAATGTTTTGCGTGTTTGCCATTGCAATATACATAAATTATTTTGTCAGTGTACCTTTTATACTTATTGTACATACATACGTATATATATGTATATATATTAGGGCGGGTCAATTTTTTTTCGCGAAAATCGTCCACCAGAATTGGAATCTACGATGAATTCTAATAATATTTCACCAAGAAACTATGTGTCTAAAATCAATTCCTAGCCTCCGCTGAGAAGCATGAAGATGTTAGGTTAAAGTATATGGTATTAGTCTAGTAAAGGACACTACTCTCCAAAAAAAAAAAAAAAAGACAGTAAAAGAGAAGGCGATTTATGATAAATTTTGGTGAAAAAATGTTTGGGAGGTCTTTGGTAGTTTTTTTTAAATTCAATTTTGAAATTTTGAGATTATATAGAAAAATGAACTTTTTAAAAAATTTTAAAATTCAATTAAAAACAAACTAGCAGAGACCCCACAAAAATTTTTTCATCAAAATTTATCATAAATCGCCCTCTTCATGTTCTTTTTTTTTTTTTTTTTTTTGAGAGTAGTGTCCTTTACTAGACTAATACCATATACCTTAATCTAACATCTTCAGCTTCTCAGCGGAGGCTAGGAATTGATTTTAGACACATAGTTTCTTGGTGAAATATTCTTAGAATTCATCGTAGATTCCGATTCCGGTGGACGATTATCACGTTTTTTTCGACCCGAACAAATTGACCCGCCCTAATATATATATATATTCATTTTAAATCCTAACATACATAAACTATGTGTGCTGCTTTATTTGCAGTATTTATTAAATGTGTGTACTCATAAATTAAAGCAATGCCAAATTAATGCATGCAAAAATCTAAAACGAATGAATTGCATGCAATATAACAAACAAGCAAAGTTTGAAATGTGTTGGCAACCCTAACAAAAATGAATGTCGTCATTTTGGAGATGCTTCCCCAACTGGTGTGCAGTGAACCGAACTTGTTTTGTCATGGTCGTAAACATAATTTGTTAATCCTTGGAACATTGTGGGGTCCATCCATTAAATAGAAAACAAGTACAAATGAATCAGTTTCCGCCAGGGACCGTAACTGTTATAAGTTTTCAAATAAAAATTGCAAATTAACAATTATTTTAAAATTTATATTTTAAAGTTACGAAAGAACAAATTTTTTAAATATTTATTTAAAAATTCAAAAATAATCGTTAAAATTCAATGTTTAATAAAAAGTTGTAAAATAACAAAATTCTAATTTAAAAAAAAAAAATAAAAAAAACCAATTTTTTTTTGTATTTTAAAAATCAAAAATAAAAAGTAAAGTGAATATCTTTTGAACCAAGTGGTGTATTACAAAAATGTAAAGTTATTCTTCATCTATGACTCGAGACCTTTCGTACGAGGTTAACGATTCGACTTTTTCTATTATAAATATTTAATTTTTTCTTCTATATTCTGTTGCAGTAATATATGTATGAAGTAATTATTGTCAAACAAAATTGCAGTTGATGCTGACAACTGAACAATAAAAGTTACGGAATAACTCTTATTATCGAAATAAGTGTTATTATAAAAATTTTAATTTAAAATTTAATTTTAATGATTATTTTTTGCTATTTAAATAAGATTTAAAACTATGAATTAAATTTGAATTATATCTTATAAACTAAAAATAGAAGTTTTTGGCTTACATCGATAGTTCCAACAGATATAGGAATTTTGGTGTATACCATTTTAAAATATAGCATTTTTCCTTCACATTGATTTTTTTTATTGAAATTAGCATTCGTAATCTTGAAATCTTGAAATATGTTTGAATTCATTGCTTATTAATTCCACTGACAATTTGCAAATTCATTGGTCATTCTTCCATTTCATTTTTGTGCTCTTAAATTGGTATTTGGAGCAAGCAACATAGGGATTATGACGAGAATGCGCATATACCATTTCACTTCATTTTCACACACATTTCAAGTTGAGTGAATGATAAGTTAACTAACACACAAACTCATTATGCAGAATCTGGACCACGCTTGAGCATGCCAACAATTTGTCATTAAATTGTGTCTTTATCATAAATATCTTCATATATGTGTTTTATGTTGCCCTTGGCTGAAATGTATCTAAAATCCATTTGCGTTTATCTTCGCAGTGAATTCGATGTGCCGAGTTTGCATTTCTCTGGCCAGGTGCACAAATGGCGTCTGTCCCAGCTGCTGCAAAAGGGCACATTGCGCGCCCACGACTCCTTCCTGAGCGATCTGGCATTGGCTGCGCGCTTTGTAGTCGTCACGGCACGAGCACGAATCTTCTCGCATTTCTTTTCGGTGGTGCATGCGGCGCATGCGCTCCTCGATGCACTTATCCGGTTGACGGACATGTTTATCGGCGTACCGGCTTTGCTGGCCCACAATCTGGACTACAAGATCAAGGAGGAGCGTTGTCGCTTTTTAATTGCCGAGCTGGTGTGTCGGGTAAGTGGCTTAAATAACTTTCATGACTCGCTGTTCTAATTCAATTCACTTTCCCACTTGCAGCCGGAGTTTGAGGACTGTCTGGATGGTCTCTGCTCATATGTGCGAAAAATGCTTCGTCGTGCCACCATGGAGAAGTTTGATTTCAATAGTTGCGAGGTCACACAGCCAGTGCCGTATCTGTTCCTGACTCCCAAGGGTCAGGAGATTGATCTGCGTCTGTTCTGTCGCGATATCATGAGAAAAGCACTTCCCGTGCTGGTGGGCATCTTAGAGCGGGAGACACGAGGCTGGTTTCTGCATTTCCGAGAGCGTCTCATTGCAGAACTGCGCGCCAAGAAGCTAAACGATAAGGAGATCGAGGAGGAAGTTAACGAGGCAGTGATGAAGGAGTATTTACAGCGTGTCTATAGCTCCATCATGTCCAATGCAAAGCTGGCCGAACTGGGAAACGGAGTACCTCAACTGCTGGTGGAGCAGGCCAAGTCGGTGGTCATCATGTATAAGGCCGTCGACAAAGTGCAGCAGGATATTAAGCGCACGCGTGAGGATCATCAGAAGTGCTTGGCCAACGATCACTCCGTGCTGTCTCGTGTGGCGCCTTGGCTGCGCTCGAAACTGCGGCACGCCGAGCAGCACAAGCTGTACAAGTGCGCCTGGTCGGCACACGAGGAGGCACTGAAGCTGTGCAGTCAGCATAATCTGCATCAGACCGCCTACTTTCTGTCTCGCGATTTGGCCTTCATGAAGGAGCGCGAGCCTGTGCTGCTGAAGGAGCTGAAGAACGCCAAGACGCCCACACGCAGCTTCCAATGGGCGTGTCGCATTTGGTCGCCACAGGCATGGATCATACGACGAAATTTCCAAGGGCAATCGGATGTGATTCCCACAGTGATAAGTCAGCAGGCCACATCGATAGTCACCCCTCGCTCGGATCCCAGCCAGCCTGTATTTTTGGTCGAGAAGGAAATGATACGCACGACGAGCACGCGTTGGCCCTTCTGGCGTCTCTTGAATCTTCTACAGCGCACCTGGTGCTGGACTTGGAACATGATGTTCCTGCTCGGCATTTTGGTACCCTGGTGCAGTCCACTTGGACTGCGCGCTCTCTTCTGCGTCAAACCCTTTATGCCCGACCTGGAACTGTCTCAAATCAATGGCACACTGTTTCCCCGCAAGACAAGTATCACACAGACATTGGCCTCCCGTCTGATCGAGCTCTGGCGACACATATCAAAGTCACGCACTCACTTCGAAACGGAACCGGACACAGGTATTGAAATTACTTTAACCAAATTTGTTTTATCCATGTTTAAATCGTAAATCAAATGCTTTCAGGATTCATTGGCAAAGGCCTGACACGCAATTTGAATCGCACATGGAACTACTTCGTCAAAGGATTTCTTGGAACCATTGTCATCCTGTTTGCATTTCCACTGATCTGCCTGGCGACCAGTTGCCTCAGCATTGGACTGGCATTATGTGCGCCCCTTTGGATACCAGTCTTTGTTCTTCTGCTGCACATCTACATGATACTCGTCTATGATCTGGATGCTCCGGACAACACACGAAATCGTTATTGCATTCTGCTCGAGGCACTCATTTGGAACTTCCTCATACAGGGCCTGTTGCAGCCACTGGCAGCAATTCTGGTCGCCACGCTGCTTTGTCCGCTTGCAACAGGCCTTGTTCTGATAGGTAAACTATATTTCTCTGCTTTTAGAGGCATGTGAGCTAATTATTCATGTATTTGCAGTTGGCGTTGTGCGGTATACATTCCGCTTGCTCTGGGATTCGCTAGCTTTTCATTTGTTCATCAAGAAATGCGGACGTGTTCCAGCCTCCGACAGCATTGCCGTTAAGCGGATTGCCGGACCTGGTTTGGCATTGGATTATTATTTCATCATACGACCAGAACAGGCTTTGGCAGCACTAGAGGCTAAAATGGAACTGGACGAACTGCAGGCCTATCAACACGCTACCGAACGTGTTGTTTTACAGCCGCAGCAAGATTTCCTGCAGTTTGTCGAGGCCTGCTTTGGACCATTCTCGGCGCAGCTTTCTAAAACGGGTCCCTACTTGGCGCTAGATCGCGAGGCACAGGATTTGATGAGCACACTGCACGAAAAGCTGGAGAAGCGGCGCAGGGAGCTACAAACGACACTAAGCACGCAGGTCAAGTCGCGCATTAAGCTGAATACCAAAGAATTGAAGGTAAGTGCATTTCAGATCTGATACATTAATTAAATTAGTTAATTTCGTTGCCATTTTATAGATTGCTATACAACTGGCCGCCCATTTACTCGAGAAATATTATCCGTCTCATGTCATCGGTAGATTGTCCATTAGCGAAGAAGAATTTTGGGATAATAAGGTAAAGTGTTCACTTTTTATTAACTCATTACTCATAAATAATACAGGGACCGTAACTCTTATAAGTTTTAAAATGAAAATTGCAAATTAACAATTATTTTCAAATTTTTATTTAAAAGTTACGAAATAACAATTATTTTTAATTTTTATTTTAAAAGTCTAAAATAATTGTAAGGATTCAATTTTTGAATATAAGCTGTGAAATAACACTTTTTTCTGATTTTTTCAATAAAATAAAAAATTAGTGGTGTTTTTGAATTTCAATTAAAAAGTTTTTAAAGTCAAATAGAACAGTTAAGGTTAATATCTTTTGAACCATGTGGTGCGTTACCAAAATTTAAAAATATTTTTGACCTTTGCAAGTTTTCGGCTGATATCGATAGCTTCGACTGAAATATAATTTTTGGTGTACACCATTTTACTGTAGCATATTTCCTTTACATTGATTTTTTTAGCATTCATAAGTCATATTTGCAGTCTCTGGAATTGTGTGGTAATATACTTTTTGCTTTGTTAAATTTACAGGGTCTCTCGGTTAACGATTGGCCGGGTCTGGCCGGACTCATCTATACCGAGATATTTAGTTTAGATTTTCTAACGCCATTGACTGAAAACGATACGCATTTTAAACTAGAACCACATGCCTCGCTTGATCTAATTCACTACACGGAGATGGTGAAGAATGCCAACGATGTGATCGGTTCCAAGGGACTCGACTTATTGGGCAATGTGTATGCACCGCGTGGTAATGTCCAGGTGCATTTACCATTTCTCGAAGTGACCGCCTTTAATCCGCGCTCACGCATCACGTTAACGTTTCGCAAGCCCGAGAAGCGGTAAGTCATCAGACCTCAACTGCAAACATTCCGTAATTTGACTTTTCATTTGTTTAGTGACATGTCTGTGGGCTTGACGACGCCACGAGTGCGTGCTCATCGAGCACAACATGTGCCGAAGACGGCACAGGATGCCCAAAAGCCCTGGCGTCCATGGAAGCAAAAGTGCAGCGAGCGTAGCGTTACGGAGAAGCTTCTTATACCGCTGCCAGTGCCGCATCCCGTGCACATTGCCATTGCCATATACAATCGCGATACGGAGCAACCCATACCGTTGGACTCCGAGCTGGTCTGGGAGATACTTAAGTCAATCGAGGACTGCCAGGGCGGCGATGCAATGGTGCGTCTCCATTAAAGTCAATTTAATTCAAGCATAATTTAATTACCACGCTTTGCAGGCTGTGCATTCAGTGGCGCGTTACCATGGAGCGGTCATTGAGTCGAGCAATGATTCCCTGGCCAGCAGCAGCAGCATTGGCAGCACGCGAGACTCGGGATCTGGTTCAGTATCTGGCTCGGCTCTCGGCAATGGCACAGAAACCTTACCCTGTGGCAATCGTGAGGTGAGTACTGAAATATCAGAACAAAATTAAGGTATAATAAAATATACTTTTCATACAGGTTTGCACGCAGGTGAAAGTTGATGCAGAGCCTGCTCCCAGTGCATCGGGCTTCCACTGGACGCTTAGCAATTGGGGAGCCGCCCAGACGGCGCGACGACGCACCAACTCCAACGTGCGCGTCGATTTGGCCAGTCCCGAGGATATATCGCTCGATACGGATAGCTCGCGTGCTGTTTTCAACAATGCCTACGGCACCACAGTCTAACAGAATCGCGCTTGATTGGGCACACATCAGTATATATTTATATATACGTATATATACATTTATATAGAGATACAAAATACGAGTATGTATAAAATGCGCTCGCCTGCATTTCTGCATTTCTTCAGCAACAAATCAACATTCAATTTATTCGCATTAACCAGTTAGGCTTTTGTATATGACACGCATAGCAAGTGACATTTCGCGAATATCTATAGCTTTATTTGATTCAACTCGATCGATCTGGAAATGGAGGGCAGCACTTGGGGGAGATGCAGCCAATCTCCCCGAGAGATGCCCTTTTAAATGGCTTAAGAGCAGGCATGCTAAGTAGTTGAAATGAAGTATGCAACAAATTTATTCATATACAGATATCTACATACAATATATACATATATATTTACATTCATATATGAGTATATAATATACAAACTTATACATACAAATATACACATATACACACACTCACACACAAACAAATCTAAAAAGCAAACCAACTTAATTCTAGTCGCAAGCAAATTTTATGCAGCAATTTAACTCGAATTCTTCTTATGCAACTAATTAGTAATTACTAAAATCTATAGCTTAACGCTCGAATGACTTCTACAAACAGAACATTTAACATTAGTTAAAGTTTTAAATTCATATTCCGATTTTAACAACAACAAATCAATTAATAATGTGCTGTGGTCCATCCATCAATCAGCTAATTCCATCGGCATTTCAATCACACTCTTTTTGGCCTGTCTGAAAGTGCTTTAAAAACGTTTATAATATGAAAAAGAAATTAAACTAGAAACATATTTACTTGAAATTCGTTTTTTAACCTTTTGTAGATTAACTTATTTAACAAACAAATTAATGGTTTCAAAGATAGATTGATCAATAAATTGAGTAAAACAATAGTAAGAATTACTCTGCTTATAGGTAGTTTAAACAAACAAATTTATGAATTTTAAACATTTTTAAAAAATGAAAGGATATTTTCTAAAATTATATATAATGATCATCTTCATTATAAATCAGGAGATTCAAATATATTGTGTTCCTATATACATTTCAATTATATATTTTGAAAGTTAACTCAAAAAGTTAGTGGTCTTTTTGATCGATGTTGATCTTATGAAACACCCAATTTATGTAAATAACTGATATTTTTCAATTACGTTTGATTGACGACAGTTAACTGATTGAAATTGCATCAATCAAAGTAAAACTACAGCAGAAACTTTTCAAAATAGAATTTTCAGCAAATATGTGAAATTTATTAATACCATTTTCAGAATGAATTTGTTGAATATTTCGGAATATCATTTGTCGAATCAAAATTTTTACCGATGGAAATATAATTGTGGCACCACTGTGCAATGGCCATGAGATTTTCTTTGTACCTAACAAATACAAGGACCTAATTTTAACAAAGCAAAAGTAACAATAAACTTTAATTATAAATGCCACGAATTGTACTATGAGAAGTTAATGAAATATTGTTAATTAATATTAAATATGGTATAACAACTAATTTATCTACTTGCATACATACATAGTTACAGTACGTGTATTAAGTACTATGTTTTTACTACTACAACAATTCCTTCTCTTTCTCTTCCAAACAAAGATTGCAAAAACACATATACGAAAATTAACAAATAGTAATAAAGTAATTAAATAATTATTATTGTACAACAAAACAGCATTCGACAAAAAGGCAGTAAATTGTAATTATAAAATAAAAATAAAACTTTTCACATTTATAAATATAGCAAGAACAAACAAAATATACAAATTATAATTGTTAACAAGTAATAATTTCAAGTATCTGCCGCTCTCCAGTTAATAAGCTGTTACCTGTATTTATAACCTACCACTCCCTCCCCTCTAACCTATACAATACGTATGCCCTCCAAGTATTCATTATCAAGTTTTCTTTGATTACTGTTATTTTAACTGCCACACAACTTGTAGTATTATTTTATAATATTATGTACTATAACTATTTTACACTATTCGTACTGCTTACTAACCCTCAAACATAACTTCGGCAGCTTCCGGTGTTTGATTTTTTACATTTCAAAAATAAGGTCTGTTAATTGTTTAGTTGAAACTTATCGCAACGACTAAATATTAAAGGATACATTTTCCAAGTAATCGTTTCGATATGTTGTAACTGAACATTTATACAATCTAGCCCCAATTATGATTTTAAGAAACCAAGAACAAATTGAATGAAATTTTACATACATATATACCATACATATATATGCATACAAATATACATACATACATACTTACATAATTATGTATTAATACGACTTAAACAACAAAAAACAGATTGAAACAAGAACGATAATCTCAAGAGCGCATTGAACAATTTTATGAAAATGAATCGTAGTTTAATTAATATGTAATAAAACAAATGTTGGATAAAAAAATAAAACAAAACTCGTGTTATTATTATGGATCATTTCAGGATTGAGCATCATCGTCTGGCTTGCGTTTCCTTGTGTAAATCGAACGTTCTTCCAACGGTTTAATCGCTCTTCCTCTGCCTAGGCTGAAAGATGGATCCGCTTCTTTTTCTTCTTCTTGCACATCGAATGACGTCAAGTTTTGTAGCCAGTTTGAATTTTTTCTCTTGAAGTGTTCTGCCGATCGACGGCAATTTTCCCATCTTCTCTTCACATTCCAATAAACTCGATCAATTTTGGTTGTCATTTTTGGCTTAGCATATTCTGCTGAAATATTCAATTCCTTTAGAATTGCCAACTCAAAATCAGCTTTGCTGTTAGAGCTCCTGAATAGCTCGAAACATTTTGAATTTGGTACTGTAGCCTCATTAAACTTGTGTTTCTTTGTGTATATCGAATGGTTTTCCATAGATTTAGTCGGTCTTCCTTTTTGCATTTGAAATGACGAGCATTTATCTAGCCAATCTGAATATTTTCTCTTGAAGTGTCCTGTGAATCGATGGCAGTTTCGCCATTTTGTTTTCATATTCCAATAAACTCTGTCATTTTTGATTGTCATTTCTGATGAAATATCCAATTCCTTTAGAATGGCCAACTCGAATTCAGCTTTGTTTTTAGAGCTTCTGAATAGCTCGAAACATTTTGAATTTGGCAAAGTCATGATCACACTTTAAAAATACTATTCAGTAGAAATACGACTGGCCAGTCCATATAAATTTATTGGAGTGTTGATTGCTTGCTGCTAATGCGTTTTCAAAGCAAGTGCCAGCTGACTAGAGTTGGGTTGTTCATGAGTGAGTGAACAAAAAAGAGTTGCTCCCTGAAGTGAGCAAGTGAACATGTTCCTTCCAAATTGCTCTTTATTGCTCACTTGTTCTTTTTTGTTCACTTGTTCTTTTTTGTTCACTTGCTCTTTTTTGCTCAGTCTTTTTCAGTTGTTCTGTTTTGCTCCTTTTTGTTCAGTTGTTCCTTTGCACTCTGAGTTCTGTTAGGGAACTTTGCGTAGATTCGTTAGCTCATTTTTCACAGACTGAGCATAAATAAAAGTTTTATTTTCATTACAGCGCTATCTCATAGAAAAATGAAAAACTGGTGAAAATTATAAAGAAATGTTACCAAAGAATTACCAATGAAGGGAAAAAATACTTTAATTACTTTATTTTTACATTTTCTTTGTTATGTAACTTAACCCATTAAAAGCTGCCCATAGATCGGCTGGTACGATTTTGACGAAATTTTGAAACGTGTGCCTAGAAGGCCATAGAAGTTGAAAGAAACAAAAAAAAAAATTTTATCTTCAAATTTTATTTTTCCGATTTCCATACATTTTTCAGCTTTTTTCGTCAACATTTTCTATGGAAAAAAAAACCTAGATATTCACCTGTAAAAAACTACAGGTATACCGAGGATAACTAAACTGTTCAGTTTTTATACTCATATATTTGTTATTTCTCTTTACTATGAAATACATTTTTCCCCGATATCTCTCACATTCCCCGAGCTAGAATTTTTTAAGTGTCAAAACTTTTTTGGGTATTTAAATACCCATTAGCCTGAAATGGGTTAAGCTTCCATGAAGGGAATATTTTATCATTATTTTATTTTTTGCCTATTTAGTTTTAAGTACATGTATATTAACCATAATCGAGTAATGAATCTGATTTAAATTGAAATTTAACGTATCTAATTTTTGATTTGTTGAGTGAGGGACTTAGAGCAGTGAATCACTGAGCTACTGAACGAGTGAGTAACTGAGCAACTGAACAACTGAACAAGTGAGCAATCTGAACAACTGAACAAGTGATTAATCTGAACAACTGAACAAATGAGTAATCTGAGTGAGTTGACTCATCTAAAAAAAAAAGAACAAGTGAACATGTTCACCTAAAAGAGCAATGTTTACCCAACTCTACAGCTGACGGAAAATGCCGGAAGCCAGTGTTTAAAAAGTAGTCCATTTTTAGTGGTTTTTTTTTTTGAAAATTTTCTAGTATTAAAAGTAAATAATTGAAAAAGCACACTTTTATTTATTTGTTTTCACTGAGTAGGTACACACTTTTCAGAAAATACCGGAGATATAAAAATCAGTTGCGTAGTTACGCAAACGGTAAACTACCGAAAACGGTAAACTACCAAGTTAATTTATTTTACTGCACTTATATAGCTAGAGTTAGAGAGAAATTCGAGTTATAGAAGTTCGAGTTGTGGAAGTTCAATTGTAATTAATTTGTACATTAAATATATTTGTTTATTATTATTTAATGGAGAACAAATTCAATAAACCAAGAAAATTATAAATTTTTTAAAATAATAAAGTTTATTTTAAAATTGGTTTGGGGCAGTTTCCCCCTTCGAGTGGTGGAACAATCAAGAAATTAGTAAGAAATTCTAAGTTCCTGCGAAAGTTTTCAAACCTAGCCTCAAAATTAAATAAAAAAAACCATATTCAACAATTTTTCTGAAAGGAGTTAAATATTATCATGGCCTGCCACCGTTGCCACATTTGGCTCATTTTTTGTATGTTTTTGGCTCAATCAGATATTTTTAAGTGGCAACCGTCATGGCTGCCACCGTCGCCAAGATTGCCAGCAGTTTTTTTGTCCCCGAAAGACACTGAAAACTTGAAAAATTGTGCAAAGCTACCAGGCGAACAGAAGCGGTTAGCAAGTAGAGTGACGCAGAAAACGTTTTGCAGAGCAAGCAGAGTGAAGCAGAAAACGTTTTGCGTTGTGGATGCCGCTCATGAGCGTGTGAGTGAGTGTGTGAGTGCTAATGGCCGCCTACATGTGTGTGTGTGTGTGTTTGTTTTTGTTGATGCACAGAAATAATTTTCAGTTGCTATCAATTCTGTTTGACTGGTATTTTAGATGGCATCATGGCGTTTGCTCGCTGAAAGTCTGAATGATTGAATGACCTCCCCCCACCCCCTTCTCAACGGTTTCCCCCTTTGCACCTTTAGCAACAAATCGTGCATTTAGAGTTTTTTTATACATTTATTATGTAATTATTTTTATTAAAATAGCTTAAACATAGAACAGATTCTTAGGAATAATAATTAGTTAGCTTATAATAAAATTAACCAACAAAACTCGCTTCGAGTACAGGGTAATAAACAATTCGAATAGGTGAATATTTGTGTGTATGATAAGGGGAACGTATAATCACAATAATTGGTTAGTTTTACTTTATTTAATTTTTGTTTTTGATTGCAGCCGTTGATTTGATAATAATTTTAATGTACAATATTACTAGTGCATTTATAATTAACAACTAATTGATAAGTAACTTAAAAAACAGCGCAAATTGACAATTAAGTAAATTTTCCAAATCGCTTCGCGACACATTGCCACTGAAATTAGGGTATATAAACGGGAACTAGAACTATTTGGGGATGGGGAGAAAGGGCGGATCAAGAAATCCACTAAATAACATTTTAACAGCCCTAAGTTCTCTGAGTGAGTTTACTACAATATTTATGTATGAAAGGTACTTTTGTTAGTTCAAGTACGTGATTGTTTTATTTGGAAATGGTCGAGTATAAAGAAATGCTTCGATTCTAATACAATTTTAAGGCTCATTCAAATGGAATATTAAGAGAAACTAGGTTTTCGAGAAACATTTTTATAGAAAAAATTAAATCAAACGGAATTATTGACAATTGAGAATGGTCTTTCCCGAGCGACCGACTGCAGATTGAGATTTTAGCAAGTTACAAGTGGAAATGGTGCCAAATACTTTTATGTTAACATCTATGTAGTGCAGGCTCTACACAAGGGAATGTATTTAAATTCAATCGATATGATTTATTGGCCATATGCCAAGTCTAACCGTGACTCATTTCCTCAATTTTTGGCTCTGTCCCTGTCTCATTGAAACGGCAATAGACTGTTCGCCGTCGTGTTAAGCAATCCCAATCGCTGCTTCTGCTTGCGCTGCTCCGTCATGTGATCCTTGAGCTCGTGCAGCTGCGTCGAGAGGTTCTTGATCAGCAGCTGCGTCTCCAGCAGTTGGGCCTGCATGCTCCGCAGCTCGATCTGCTCGCCATCGGCGTCGACGGCGGCCAGCGACATGGCACGCAGTCGTGGAAACCATTCCAATATGCCGGCCTTGACCATGGCATACACATAGCTCTCGGGGCCAGTGAACTCCGTGGGATCCTTGACCTTCACCAGGACAATAAAGTACAAATAGTGCCACATGTTGTGCTCGCTCTTGATGTGCTCCTCGAAGCTAACTGTCTTATTATCAAATGCCGAACGATTCAACGAGCAGATGAAACACGTTGTCTTCAAGATCGCCTCCTTTTGCTGCTTCTCCGATCTGAGATCCGCAAAGGTGTCGATGATGACACCAAAAATCAAATTCAGCACGATAATTATGACGATGAAGAAGAAGAGCAGATCATAGATTACACGCGCCACAAAGAGACCCTCCTGCCAAGTCAGAATAAAACCAATTAATTAATTAAATAATTCGGAAAAGTTGAAAAACGAATTGTTTACCTTGCTGGAAGGAGCTCGGAGTATGTCACCGATGCCGCCTCCGTTGCGAAGTCCCTGATTTAGTGTTGTGACAATGCACATGACCAGCGAGTCACAGGAACGTTCCTTGGCATCGCCGCTGGCCGCCACCTGCTGACTGGGATTCCCACTCCCATTGCAGCCGCCCAGTTCATCTGGCTTGGCGCACGATTCATCCAGGGGCAGTGGCACCGATAGCGTCAGAGGTGTTGAAGTTTCCTGCTCATCAAAGTCCACAGAGACCAGAAAGTCATCCTTGAAGAACATGTAGCCAATGATGGAGAATAGGTAAACCAAGATCAGGGCCAAAACGGCAGTCAAAACAATGGAACGTCCATTACGAGTCACCGAACGTATGACATTGACCAAGGTTTCCTCGCGATAAACGACATCGAAGAGCTGCAGTGGAATACATTAATTAAGAGTCATTTATTGAAAAGTGTGTGAGAAACTGACCAGCAACGAGTAGAAGAACGGATGGAAAATCAGTCCACAAAAGCAAAATGCTATATAAATGCAATGATAGAGCAGCTGAAAGTCGGTGATGATCTTGAGGAAATGCTTCTCCAACGTGCCCTTGTTGCCCATTATGCTCACAATATGAACGCTCTTCAAAGTCACCTGCAAATGAAATTGATAGATGGTTCAGAACTCGCTTTATAATTGAAAGATTAAGGCCTTCAACTCACCGTAACGACGCCCAGCAAGCAGAGTGTCGATTCCGGACCGAGCAGAAATATGAAGCGGAGAATTACCGAGCCAATAAATGTGCGTATACCCGATTCTCGGGGTAGCGTTATCACAATTACCAGAGAGAATATCAGTATGGCCCAAAAGAGCAACGATATATGCGAGCTGAGTTCTGAAAATGCATTAAGTTTAAAAATATCTTTAACTATGGCAATCTGCTTTAATTATGTTATCTTAACATTCAATGTTTAACGAAAAATGTTAAGCTCTTCTCATATTTCGTACCTGGCACAGTGTTGTCGAAGGGATAGAAAAATGCCACAATCATGTTGATGACAACAACGCAATTAAAGAGTATATTGCTCCACAAGGACATGTAGCTGCTAATCCAGAAAAGCAACTGTTGACCTACAAGAAAGTGTTAGAGCTACAATAAAAAAAATTTTATATGAGATTCAATTTACTTCGTAGTTTCTTTTGCCACTTCATCTCGTTGAACATCTCCTCGGCCTTGTCAAAGAAATCCGCCACTTTGGAGCCCTGATCATCACGTTCCGCAGTATTAAGTATTTTGATTTTAGTATCTGTTGTCAGATATTCACAAATTTCGGGTATGGGAAATACAATTTGCTCCAGGGTGCGATCATTGCGAACAATCTAAGGAAGGGAAATCAGAAATTTTAAGAAATATGTTAAAAATCAGGGAATGAATGAAACTCTGTTACTCTTTTTTAACAGCTGTAATCTAAAATCTGTGATGAAAGTTATGTTATAAACCTCAAATTCTGAACGGTCATGTTAATTTGATGTTACTTAACAGCTGTAATCTAACATATTAAATGTTATTAATTAACAGCTGTAATATAAAATATGTTAAAAATGAAAAAAAAGTTAATTTACCTCAATTTGAGCCGTGTGCGTTGCATAGTACATTAAAGCCTGACTCGTCTTGGCATCGAAGCTGGCCGACTGCGGATCCTCGGAGGCTTTCAAGAGTGCGGCCAACTCCTTGTTGTGCTGCGCCAACTGATGGCAGAGTATATAGATGTTGTGGCCGACTTCGCGGGGACTGACTGTAGCATCATCATCATCTGTGGCCGCGCTGGGTTCGTCCGCATCGTCCTGCTCGTCGATGAGCTCCTCCTGGTGATACGCCTTGCAGGCAACTTCAACCAGTTGCTTAGGATTCATGTTGTACAGAATGCGCTCGGCATTCTCGCTGTCGCCGCGACTCTCCATGATGGCCAACAGCAGCTTGGAGGCATTATTCTTGAGCTCCAGCACCAGATCCATGCGATTCTCGCCCAGCGGATTAATGTTGTTCAATATCAAGGCGGTGATGATGTCCAATCCATTCGATTCGTGAGTCGCAATGCAGTTCTGGTTCTCATGGCACGGACCCTGGCAATATTCGGTTAGGGTCTCCAGCGTTTGATTGATCAGCGCCACGTTATGCTCGTTGATATAGAGACCGAGTAGTCCCAGTCCACCTGTGGTGGAGCCACAGATGCAGTCGAGGAACATGAGTGTCTCCGAGACGAGATTGTTGTTGGTCTTGTTGTTCTGATTCCGCAGCAGATTCTGCAGATCGGGATTGTGATTCTCGCAGAGCAGCTGCAGAAAGCGTAGAATTGGCTGCATCACGAGCACCTTGTTGGACAGCTGATTGCGCTGATCCTTGCTGTCGCGATGCTTCTCCAGCTTCTCGGCGAGTATATCCTCCAGCGGACTATTCACACTCACCGCTGAGCTCTCCTCGCCGGAGTGGATATTCCTCGCATTGCCGTAAGCCCGAGCTGTGGCCAATCCGGCATTGTGAAGCTCCCGTTTCAGTTCATCGGTGATGACGACGCCATTGCTCTTGAGTCCATGCTTGCGCGAGATCTTGTCCAGCTCCAGATTGACGTCCTGCTTATGCTCATGCGCCTTGGCCGCAATGTCTGTGGTGTTGACGGACACCGTGGACTTGATCTCCTGCTGGGCATCCTTCATCTTCTCGAAGAAGACCTTGAAGAACGCCTGGTTCAGGTCATCGCTGAGGAACTTCTGGAACATGCCCTTCTGTATGATCGGATTGCCGCCCTCGAGCAGCGCGATTCCCAGCTCCACGGCCTCCACAAAGATGTTGGGCGAGTGCACAGACTTGATGACCAGCTCCACGACCAAATCGGAGGCGCCCTCGCGATCCAAATGATTCTGCATCTCGTGCAGCGTTTTCCCGGCACGTGCCAAGTACTTGGCACCCGGTCCGTGGGTAACCAGATGCAGTTGCTTGGCGGGATCGGAGGCGGCAGCAGCGGCGGCGGCGGCAGCAGCAGCGACAGCAGCAGCAGCCGCGGCTGGCAGATGTGGATGCTCATCCTCCGGCTTGGGTGCGCTCTTGGTCTGGAAATAGCGCAGCAGGAGCGTCTGACGCAGTGCGTCGCCCTTTTCCCCGTAGTTGACATCGATGGCCATCATCTCGCGCAGAGTGCGCAGCACCTTGACGCACATGCGCTCCTCCTTCTCCTCGAGCAGCTTCTCCGTGTGCTTGATTAGCTTGCGAATGAATCCGCCGCTCTCACACCGCTTTCGGGCCTCGGTGCCAGCGGGGAAAAGCAACTCGGAGCGATAGAGTATGTCGACTAGGAGCGAGAGTTCCGCCTCGACGACCGGCTTCAGTTGATCCTCCAGCAGCGAGACAATGTCCTGCAGTCCCTCAATGATGGAGCGATCCCAGCGCATGAGATGCGCCGACTGTTGGGTCTCATATTTGGGCTGCTTGGAGGCCAGCAGCCACTTTGTGGTCTGGCGCGTCAGCATCGCCGTCTTGCTGGACATGTTGGCCACCTGCTGCTCCAGCTCCAGGGGCAGCACAATGCTGCGCATCTTGGCCGACTCGGTCAGCGTGCGGATGCAGCTCTCCACATTGAAGCGATCGGCAAGAGAAAGCCACTTGCACTGGGTGAGGCGATAGGTGGCCTGCAGCAACTGGACGAAGATCACCTGACGCGACTGGACAATGGTGCTCTGGTCGGAGAAGGGGCTGGAGAAGAAGCTGCTCAGCAGATTGGTAACACCGTTGAGCACATAGGCCAACAGGGTCTTGTTGGCCGTGGCGCTTGTGTTCGATATCAGCTGATTCAGATCGACCAGGAAACTCTTCTCGAAGAGACTCCACATGTGACCGGAGGCATAGATCTCCTTCATCTCCACCTCGGTGTCGATGTAGCAATGATTGAGAAAGTCCACATACGCTTCCTTCACCTCGGGCATGCACAGCGGATGGCAAATGATGGTCACAATGTCGTCCAGCGACAACAGATTGTTGCACTTGATCTCCGTGTAGACATTCTTGCCCATGGTGCAGCAGGCCAGCAGCTTCACCAGCTCCACATGATACTTCAGTGGACTGTCGTCCGGCAGCTGTTGGCGACGCTGCAGCTGTTGTTGCATCATCTGCACAAAGTGGTGGAACGATGTCTTGTCGTTGTAGAAGACGAGCACATCCTCGCCAGCGTTGATCAGCTCCTGCATCACCATGTCCTGGCACTTGCGTATAAACTGATTCTCCGCCTTGACAATCGTCTGCAGGAACTGCAAATAGGCCACGTGCCGTCCATGAATCTCGATGCAGTGCACAAAGTGTTGCACCACCTTGTCCGTCACCTCGTTGCACAGCGCCAAGTTGTCCTTGAAGATGGCGCACACGGTCTTCGCCTCCAGTATCTGTTACGGAAAATTCCAGTTAATAAATAAGATAAAAAGCAGGGATTAAAACCCTATCCGAAACCGTAACCTTTAACCGGTAAGAACCGATTGAAATTGAGAAATTGACCATTTGATGGAAGCCTTAAAACCGAAATTTTTTAAACCGAAATAGCCGTTTAGTAACCGTTTCACTTATAATAATTTCGGGTTTTCAAACATCCAAAAATAATTTTTTTTTCCAATTTTAATAATAAAAATTGAAAAAAAAGTTTAATTTTAAATTATTTTAAAAATTGCAAATAAGAAGTATGGTATAACATTAAAAAACAATTTTAAAAGCACGTTTTGTTTTAAATATTTATTATTCAAATTTAAAAATCAAGTTACAAATAATTTAAAACAAAAAATTTTGAACTGCTTCTATTTTCTCTGACTCAAAGGTCTTGTTTGCTATCTCTGATATTTTGTTATTTGTTTTGTATTTTATTTTTGATTTTCTTTTCTACTTTTAATTTTTAATTTTGATGAATATGTGAAATAAATATCTGAATGAAACTTTATGAAAGTAATGTCTTTTTAATTACTATTTTTATATTATTAATATAATTATATTAAAAACAAGTTCACCGTTACTAATTCTTTATTCAAAGATTTTGAGTAACCGATAACCGAAAACCTAAATGCGAACATAACCGAACCCGTGACTGAAACCGATAACCGTTTCGGTTTTGATCCCTGATAAAAAGGTTATCTTCATTTGAAAAAGGACTTTTAAATACTTACGCCTGGATTGAGAAACAAATCGAGATGATTGTGGAGCAGCACTTGATTCTGTTGATTGCCGAGACAGAAGTTCTGCAGAAATTCGTGAGCTAGGCACATGAGTTCCTTCATCAAGACGTCGTCCTTCTCATCATAGGGATTCTGCAGCAGATCCAAAACTACAGTGTGCACTCCCACATTGCGCAACAGCCGCTGCTCATGTTTCCGTGGCTTAACAATGGGTCCTGTTGGGAAAACAAAAAGAAAAGTCTTATAGTAATACTCTGGAGAGGATTAATGGACTTGTCACCCACCTGCCGTCACACAGAACTTGTTCATGCGTATGAGAATCTCCTTGACCTTCTGATACTCGCTGCGCTGCTCTGGCGACAGAGTCGCATCGTATTCCAGATTATCGGCACTACCAACGGCATCGGCACCGCCGAGCTCGTCCGTCGCCTTGGCCTTGTAAACCCACAACTCCGACTTCTCCACACTCTGCCGCAATATATCCAAATCGGATTTGATTTGTTTATAGGACTCCACATCGCTATCCGAGACGAGCAGTTGCACCTGAGGAGCGGAAAAGGGGGAAACATGACTCAGTTGAGATCAATCAATCAATCAATCCAAATTATACATACAAAATCATAATATCTTTCACTACGATATGCGGTATACGTCCACTTTATTGTTAATTGATTGTGGCGTGTGTGTGTGTGTATATGTTATAGTGTGTGTGTGTGTGTGCATTGCATGTGTGTTAGTAGTTGTGTGGCACATATGATAAATGTTAGAGTGTTAGTCGAGATCGAGAGCGTTGCATGCAAACCCAAGAGAGATGAAGAATATATAGTGAGAGAGAAAGTTAGAGAAATTAGTTAACTACAGTAACACTCGCATATGCACTGCCTAAATCTATTTATTATACTTATTATATACCAAGACTGCAAGACTTATAAATACTATTTTATTTTTAAATATTATATTATTAAATTAAACCGAATACCGAAAGGAGTTAAGAGCTAAGAGAACTTGGAGAACTAGAGATATCAATTTGGTAAATTTGTACTTAAAATTTGAGCATAACAAATATTTTAGCATACTTGGATTAAATGGAAATTAAATTGGTTAAATATAATAAATAAAATTTATTTATACAGTGGCTCACAGCTTATTTCAACCAGCACAAAAAGCAACTTTATTTAAAAACTTCAATTACAACTAACTAAAATACAAACCTAATCAAAAGTATTTACAGAAAACTTAAGTTATATCAACTTATAATTTGAAAATATGGAAAGTTACTTGAAAATGTTTGAGTTTTTGTTAAAATCAACTTTTTCAACCTTTATCCTCCTCTTAAAAAAAAATATCTTGATGCAAAAAGTTACTCTAAACAATTCTAATAGTGACTAAAAAAAAATTTTCTGCAATTTTTCTTCGCTAGCATTTTTTATGAATTTAGTTTTAGTTTGAATTTTAGTTAGTTGTTATTGAAGCTTTTGATTAACTTTGCTTTTTGTGCTTGTTAAAATATGCTGTAACCCACTGTACGTATAAAAAATAAATTAAGATAATGCATATCTTCTTATTATTAAGTGTTAAATAAATTTTAATAAGTAACAAAAAATACCTCGAATAAATAAATAAAAGTTGCATTAGAAACCGAATATTTAAAATATTATAAGCTTGCAGCCTTGATAGCAACTACTGTCAAGTTAATCTGTAATATCTGAAAGTGCTGCTCACCTGTCGGAATGCTTGCAGCACCTCCTGCCGCTGGCTAAAGTGGCGAAAGAGCAGATGCAGTGCACCCGACACCAACGGCGCATAGTCGTGCATAATTAGATGAAGCAGGACACGCAGAAATGTGCGTCCTCCTTGGCCGTCCAGATCCAAGTTGGCCGCATCGCTGCGCTCACAGTCAAAGATGCCCTCCGCCTGCACACCAATTGACTCCAGGTCAATGTTCCTCTGCCGTGCCGCGGCAGCGGAGGCAGCTGCAGCTGCTGCCGCCATGGCTGCCTCGGCAGCGGCAATCTGTTCCGAATCCGTGCCAGCACTGCCAGGTGTCGTCTGCTGTTGCTGTTGTTGCTGCTGGGACTGATCCTCGCTTCCTGTTTGCATCTGAACCACGTCGGATTCATCGAACTCGCGCTTGAATATGGAGAGAAGGCAACTGATTCTGTAATCCAAGCGCACATCCAAAATGAACTGCAGTATTTCAATGATCTTCAATTTGGTGTCCATGACCAGAGGATACTCCTTCATCAGCTGCGAGACAGATTTGCGCTGCTGAAGAGCTATGGAAGGAGCAGCCATTGCCTGACCAACTGAACCCAGAGCCAACGAAGTCATCACCGTGCTCATGTCTCCAATGGAGCGCAGAACTCCTCCCTCAGCTGGAAGAGATTAGGAAAATGCCGAGATTAACATGGGTAAACTGCAATTGATTCCCAGTCTTACCATCATTATTGGTCTCCTCATCGACAGCTTGTCATTGGAGAGATTCAAAGCAAACTTACTTAACTAACTTATCTAAGGGATTAAAACGGTTCCCATTCCATTATAATACTTACAGTCAATATCGTTGTTCACATAGCCACCTCCAGTTGTTGTCTCCGAGACGCAGTCGAGTATGGAAAGCAGTGTCTTGGTTAAACGGAGCAAATCACTGAAGCTATAGAATCCAAAATATATCAAATCTCTGGCTAGTTTGACCACCTAAAATGGGAGACAGATTGCAATTAGAGAGAGTACGTTTCTTAGATCCCGTACTTAAAAGAAAAATGTGCGTAACAGGCAGAAGGAGGCGTGGCAGCCCCGTAAAGTATATATATTCTTGATCAGCATCAACAGCCGAGTCGGTATAGCCATGTCCGTCTGTATTGACGCCTAGATCTCAGAGACTATAAGAGCTAGAGTTTCCAAACTTGGTATGTAGGTGCGCTTATATTGCACGTAGATCGAGTTTGTTTTATATATTTTGGATCGGACCACTATATAATATAGCTGTCATAGGAACGATCAGTCGAACATCAAGATATCTGAACCAATAGCGTTTATATAATTTTATTTTAAGCAGTGTTTGCTTTTCCACAGTAAGTACAGTCGAGCATTTTTCATTCAACTTGTAGCTCACCTCAAAGGTCAGTTTGTTCTGCTCCTGATCCGTGAAGAGCCACACTTTGGTGGCCACATTGCACAGATAGTTCTCGACAAAGGCGATGGTCGTATTGAACTTGGCACGACACGCCTGTTTATTCTGATCCGGCTGATGATTTTTGCCATCATAGCTGAGGATTATATAGAATTATTAGTACATCTATTAAATTTAATTGCTGTGCAATGAACTTACTCCATTATGGACATCTTTGAGGGTATTTCGCTCCAGAGTCGTGCATATTTAACGGGCGTCACGGGCTCCTGAGGATCGCGATCCACGTGCATGTGAAGCATCAGACGACAAAAGGATGCACGCAGCTCATAAGGCATCGTTTCATCCGACATGCATCTGTAAATCAAGTGAAAGAGTATCGACAATTGTCTTGACTTTTGTTCAGCATTCACTCACTTTAATATCAAATCAATGTCCAACTGGGGAGAGAGTCTGTTCAGCGCCAAGTACTGACGATTCAGGCACATGTTGGAGAACAGATTCAGCTGATGGCGATAATAGTTCAGTATGGCCGCCTCCTGTTCAGCGCCATCGGCCACGCAGTTGGCCAAATCCGCCATGGAGCGAGAGGACTGTGAATGGACATCAATAAAAGGAAATTAAAATTGTTATAACCGAATCCTCATTTATAAAATACCCAGTACTCAATAAAATATATCTTCTTTGTAAATATAAATGTTATACTCTAACTGTAGAACAATTATTGCATACTTTTTAACACTTGCGTATCTGAATACAACTTAAAAAAGCCATAACTATCGTTATCTAAATTCGATCGTGATGCGATTAAGTGAGATGATTAACATTAGTAAATGTGATATATCCGATATTTCTGTATGATTTAAATTTACAACATCTATCTGATCTACATCACATCCATATATCTATACATATATACTCATTTACCGGCTGACCCTTCCACTGCAAGTGTATCTCGTATTTCTCGCCTGGTGACATGACATCCTCTTCGTTAAAGCTCGCACTGTCCCAGGTGGTGGTCGTCGAGGTCGACTGCACATCCGAGCGATCCTCATCGTCGCCAGCGACCTCGGTGAGCGTGGCCAGGCATACATCCTCGGAGGCACCTTTATAGCAACGGACAGCAGCTCCTCCTCTCAATGCCTTGATCTGTGTATCGATCAGAATGTCCACGTTCTTATCGCTGAGGACACTCTTGCAGATGAGCTCCTGGGTGACGGCGATAGCCTTGCGATTCGAGACGCACAGATCGGACAGATAGTCGAGGAATCGTGAGTCCCAGTTGTGCATATTCTTGCGAACAAGTCCGACAAAGGTTTCAATTTCCGCCGCCGTGATGTGCTTCTCCAGCAGCTTGCGATTGTTGTGCAGCAGAGCGGTGATTGTGTCCTCGGCCAGGATGTCGTAGCCGATCTGTTTCTGCATCAGGCCAAAGTGTTTGGCAATGTACTCCTGATTCTTGCGATAATCCTGCTGCGATAAACGCAATATGCGATAGCACAGCCGGAAGATGTTCTTGTAGGGCGCGTTCTTGGGGTCGCTTAGTTCGTCGAGACGCAGGAAGGGACCGTCACCCGCCACGTGCTCCTGAAACGGTCCCTGCAGTATCTTAAACAGTTGCTTGAGGATGTACTGCTCCCTTAGCAGCTTCTGGCGATCGCGTATGGGATTCTTGATAGTAAACTCGAGGGCCTTCGTCTTATTCTGTTCATTCTCCATGCCGGCTATGAAGTAGACAATATCCTGGAGCAGGGAGATCAAGGCTCGCCGCTCATTGATCGATATGCTGCCATTGTCCAGTTTACTTGTCACCGTGGCCAGCACTTTGCACGCATCGTTGGCAAAGTCCAGATCTCGAACCTCAACCGGCGACACGGGTATCAGGGCGAAGGCCTCCTTGTCCTCCTTGATGGGGGAGCAGCACACCTTCGACATGACCGGCTTATCATCATCCGCATCGATGGGTATCGATGTGGCATGCACCCACGTGTTGGAGCAAATGTGCTGCAGCCGCACATAACTCGACTGTGGCACCAGACTGTCGGGTCGGGCCATTGTCGTTGCATCCAGCACGAAGACCGAGGCAATGTCCGCTGAATATGGCACGGAGACAAGACGATATTGTTTTCCCTTTTGCTTGTCTGCAAAAATAATGTTAAAGAATGAATTAGAAATTAATCTGAAGCTACAACAGTGGCTCTTAACATTTTTCTGTTAACTACATGTTAGCAAACCCTAACATAGTCAGAATAACAGATGTGCATTAACATTACAAAAGTGACATTTCTTTTAAATAAATAATCTTTAACTTACCATTCAAAGTGGAGTTCATCGTACAGCTCAGACCCGAGTCCTTGCTACAGTCCGCCAGCAGAGCCTCGTGGACATTCGTTGGGGCTACACCAGCTGCCACATCGGACTCGGATTCGGCAGCCAAATAGTGACCCGTGGCCAGATGCTTGAAGCGGTACAGGGAGTTCCAATCGCCGGCACCGCCGCGACACGAATCATGTTGGACTACCTCGATCTCCCAGAGGGCTTTGCTGCTCGTTGCCGCCGTGGCGCTGGTGCGTCCTGTGGTCCTTAGAAAGACATGGTATTGCTTCTTGTACTCATCCATGGTGAGAAACTTTTCCTGCTCGGCGTGAAAGAGACGCACCACATCGCCACCCTTGAGTATGTGCTCCTGATTCTCCTTGTGCTCCATAAACAATGAGATTTTCCACGAAGTGGACGAGTTGAGTACGTTAACCTCCTTGCAGCCGGGATTGTCGAGCAACTCGTAGTTGGCAGCCACATGCAGATTCTGTTGATCCGCATTCACCGGACTGAGGATCACCTTATCGCCCACAACGACATAGTCTCCGATGGAACGCAACTTGTAGAAGGGTTTAATGTAGAACCAAGAGCCCTCATTCCCATTCGCATCCAGATACACACGCATCGCATTCTTCTCCAGCAGCGAGGGCAGACGCTTGTTGACCGTCAGATACTTGTTGGACTTCAAGTGGAGCAACTGCACCACAGCTCTTCCATATTGTATAAAGGTGCCCAGCAGCTTCTTGTTCTCCGTTTCATTCTGTTTCTTCTCAATCTCTGCCGCGTGCTACGATTAAAGAAGGATGTCTTTAATTATGTTTCTATTTTATTGATTAAAGTTGACTTAAAACTTACATGCAAGCGCTTGAGAAGATTGGGATCTGTGTTGGAGCCGGCTGATTGCTTGGCTGCTTTCCAGAACTGCTTTTGTGCGGAGTATCGATTCATAGGACATATTTTGATAAGGCAATCTGCAGAGCATAAGCCAAGTTAAGAACAAAAACCACAAATCGGTTTTATGGTTTAATTCTTACCTCTAAACTTCTTGGGCGGACAGCTTAAATCTCCAGCTTCTGGACACACTACGGTTCGGTCATCCACCAGGCTGTCGGGGAGAAAAACAAACATAATGTAAAATGACATCTTAAAAAGGACAATTTACTTCCTTTCTAAGAAATTTTAAAACTACCTATAACTGATCTAAATACAGAATAGATAGAATCCTTGAGATTCAGTAATTGTAAAAAAAAAACGTATGAAAGGTGATGATTTAATTATTTGGTTTTTTGTTATTGCACATTAAAGCAACCATAAAATTGTATATTGTTAAATAAAAATATAAATAAAAACATTGTTCTAAATTATCGCTTAATTTCTTTTCTACATCAAAGAGTGCATTTGAGAGTCAGCCAAAATATGAATATAAATGCTACATATTTTTTCCTTATGCTGTCTGCCAACCATTAATTTTTATTAATTACATTTTAGTACTCTGGTGTACTTTATTTCAAGAGGGCGTAAGGGCGAAAGTAACTTCCATTGGCCGTGAGGCATCATGCAACAGTTGGCCAAGTACTCAGAAGTCTGTCAATTGCAGTGTCATAGAATTCTGAATGTACGAGTATGAGTACTCTGTGGGCTATGAGTGCTAGTGACAAGTGTGCTACGAATGGTACTCACCCGAGTGTGCTCAAGAAACCGCAAACACTGCCCTCCGCATAAAGCGAAACAATGTCGCCCAAGTGAAGGAAACTCGCCGAGCCAATTATATTGTCGCCCATGTTGAAGGGATGGGGAGTGCGGGGGACACTTTGTAATAACGTATGCTAGTCTCTAGTGCGTGATGTATCCTTGTGTGTGTGTATATATATTGAAGGGCGGGGTTAGCCCCCTCTGGGTCTGCTGTTGTTTGCTATTGTTCTGTTTGCGGTTGGTTATACGAGTTAATTGCACAGATTTGTCGATGTCCTCGTTGTTCTATTCTGTTGTGTCCTGTAAAGAAAAAAGAGAAATATGTTATAATCGTGTTAATAACAACATAATGCTGGCATTAGAAATCACATGTGTTCAGTTCTAATTATATTACATAAACGCCATAACTCGGCTATAATTAGTTTCCGAGTTATCGCAACATTATCAGGAGAGCTTTACTGCCATTGACCCACAGTGCGTATACGCAACGTGGTGTTCGACTATTATTCTTTTTTTTTTCGGGCGTGTCGACATATAAATTATTCATAAATCGCAACAACAACAAAAGTTTTCCCGTTACCCCAATATGGTCACACATGGATTGTTTGGATATACTCTTGACATGGTCATATTTATTTTGGAACTCTCGATGTTCCATTGATTACAATATACATATGTACATTAATTTCCCTTATATGAATTAATGAATTTAGGCCAGTCTTCACACGTTGCAGTCTGAGCTAAAATGTAATTTAATAAATAATTAAATTTAGCAGACTTTTTAATTACTATTTCTTTTTTCATCTTCTCGGAATTCTTTTATTTTCCCTTTCTAACAGGAAACTTATCATACAGCTAGAGTATCAGTGTTTCAGCTTCACCTTCTTGACTTTCCAGCTCCTACATATGTATCTATTAGATACTATCTACATCACGTCTTGTGCCCAGAACTTTAAGGACCCTTATTGTAGGGGTTGGACTATTGAAATGTACAGTTTCGCATTTGGAACTTGTAAAGTTGTCATTTGTTTTAACGATTTTCAGTTGTATTTCAACAACATGTCTTTTATTTTTATGATTTGTAGCTATTGTCCTTTCATAATGGCTGCATTACGAATAATGGAAAGGCGAAAGCAAGAAATGGTTTCCATTATTCACAAATTTAATGCTTGTTTGGCACATTGATTTTAAGAACAATGGTTTATGGCAAATGTAAATCTTTTTGGCTATGTGGGTGCGCTTCAAAAGGGGAATTTCTATATTTCACGAAGTCAAAAATCATATAAAATTAATTTATTAGTTTTTATCTATTTATCGACGCTCTGACGCGCAAGAATTCCCCTAAATAAATATCAGGCATTTGCAAGTATCTCGCTAATTACAAGTTCAAACTGAAAGGTAAACATTTCATAAAGCATAACAAACAAGTGTCAAGGGTTTAAGTGAGTTTGCCTGACTTAAAAATACCCTATGGTTGGTCTTACTTACTATTTGATTTCTTTAATTTATATTTTTGATCTTTTCAGCCTGAATACGTATGTTAGACTTGTTTTAAATTGTAGCATCCTACTAGTAAATTAACATTTCCTTACCCGCTGGTTACAAGAAAAGCAAATCAATAAAATACTTGATGTATTGGCTTTCAAATAGGGGATTATTTTGGTTTTCGGTCAGTCACCGATTGATTTGTACGACTGATTGTGGCCACTATTTGATATCATGCTGTCTTTTAATGTGTCGGATCGATTTGTGTGTGGCAACTACAACTCTCGCATCCCAATGAGCTCGAAGCAGAGCTTAACTATGGCTAGATATATGGTAAGAAATAAAATGGACTGCTTAGACAAATAAATGGCAACAGATTAACTGTTTGCAATTAGCACTGAAAGTATGCATGCCAAAATTCCAGGAAGTTCTCGTTGGGGACAAACAAACAATGCTAATTAGCATAAATCTCTTGACAGAAGCTGTCCATCAATTTGGTTGGTTGCCTCTTCAAAGAGGATATTTAAATTTCATATTTATGTGCACACATTCTGCCCACAGGGAGATGGCTGGAAGGGAATCCGATAAATTCCGACGACGGGGGAAGGGAGCAAACAAAAGTTTTCATGTCAGTCACACGTGAAATGTGAGTGCTCCTGGGGGCACAAATGATGATGATGCTGTGTGTGGCATGGGGCAGGATATTGAAATGAACACGTTCTGCCTGTTGGCTAACGGGAAAGTGTCTTTGTATTGCATTTGCAAAAAATGTGAGTTTAAATCGTGTCAATGTGTCAGCTGTTGAGGCACATCATTCACTCACTCACTCACTCACTCATTTATTCATTCCACATACTCATACAATTTTCACATGCTTAAATCAGTTCACAGCCATGAAATGTGCATTAATTTCTTATCAAAATAAATAATATACAAATAGTTACGTATTTCTCACTCCCACTCAATGCCGTCTGTCTTTCTCTATCGCTTTTTTATCTCTCCCTCTCATTGTTTAATATTATCGTGCACAGCTGTTGGACAATTAAATAGAAATTTATTTAAAATTGCATAAAATTTAATTAACAAGCAATTCAATCACACGAATACAAACACACACATTTACACTCCCACACATTCTGGCATATATACGTGTGTGTGAGTGTGAGAGTGTGTGTGTGAAGGAGCAAGTATACACAAACCAAGCACAAGATATTTTGCCTATTTTTTTTAGCCAACGGATGCTACACACACACACACACACACAGTCACTTGACTCTATTTGCCAGGTGTACATTTTCATGCTCCTAGAGCATGAGAGAAGAGATGGAAATATCCGAAAAACAAAAACCACAACACTTACAAAATATCTTCACAAAATTGTTCAAATATAAACAAATCGCGGCACAGAAAAAATTGTTGAGTCTTTTTGATTCTTTTTTTGTTCGTATTCGTTTTGTTGTTGATTTATTTTTTGCAATGGACTTTCCGTTGATTAGAATAAATAAGCAACGCTCATAAATAATTGATGATTTTTTAGCTAGCTATTTAAATTTTTTCCTTTTCGGATGCTTCACGGCGAGACCGCAAAAAGCGACGGAGACGTCCGAGACAGACGACGGCGACCCACAAATGGCCAGCGCTCAAGTGAGAATGCTGGAAAAGCTCAAGCGTTGAGTCGCTGGCTGAAAAAGCTCAGGCAAACGCTGAAAAGCTTTGCCAAATGTAAGTCACTAGTTTCATGTTGTGGGTGTGTAGCTTTTTGAGTGCTTTTTGATTGGTTGTTGTTGTAGTTGCTTTGCTTGTCTTTTTGGCTGGAAGCGTTTCGCACACATAACTTTTGCTTTCATTCATGTATGTTTGATGTCGGCATTTGTCCCTCGCTCTTTGCTCTTCTCTCTCAGCCCGCAAATTAGCTTTCTTAGTTGTGCATTAGTTTTGCCTCTCGCTTTCGCTTGAGTGAATTTTGACTCTGATGCTGACGCGTGTGCAAATTTGTTTTAATTTCAGGCAAGTTTTGACTAAGCCGATGAATGACTTTGCCTGCTCACTGAAAATGCAATTGCATTTTCCGGATCAGGGTCACGATTAACTCACGACCTATGCATCATTGTTAGACTTTTCTCTATTTTAAGACTGTTGCCAGTTCCCAAGTGCTCCTTGTGGAATATAACTGACTACAAAGATTAGCCAAACACTAGAAGTTTATAAGAGTACACTTAAGTTCGCTACATAAATATTCTAGTTCAAGGTTTGAACTTTGAACGCTACTTTTATAACTTTGTGCACTTTATAACATACAGTAGAAGTTGCCTAAAAGGTACCAAAGAAAACACTACTTAAAATCGATTAAGACTTGAATGAAATGTACAAACAAAAAACAAATTTTTTTCTAAGAAAAAAATAAAAATTTGCTTGTTTTTCTTTTTTGAAAACCAGCACATAATATTATTTTTAATTTTATAGTTCTTTATACTTATAGTAAGTGACATTGATTGACCTGTATGCATACGGAAGAGCTTTCTTATCGGCCTATCATGTCACTAATCTAATTTGACAAATTATACAAAACATGCATATTAAAAACCAATCAATTTGAAACGAGATTTAAAGCACTTAACAAGTTAGTCACCCACACTAACTAATCAACTATGAATAAACTCTCTGATAATATTTACATGCGTGCGACGACCGCAAAATCACGAAGCACACAACAACAACAACAACAAAGCGCTACAAGTGGCCAATTGACGTTGACTGCGGCAGCGACTGCGACAACGACTGCGACAACAACGGCGACTGCGATGCTGATGAACGCACGTGAGTTGGCGAAAATCAGCTGAGCGACGAATGAAAACAACAAAGCGCAAGGTGTGAAAAACAAAAGGCAAACTATTGTTTACATTCGCGCAGCGCAGGCGTAACGCAGCTTTGGTGAAGCTTGCAAAAGCTGGCGCGTGAAAGCTATTTGGCAACGCGAAAGCTTGAAAGCACAGGCAAAAAGTTTGGTCACCCAAAAGGGATATTCAGTAGCAAAGCGTCTCGCAAGGCGAAAAGTTGTGACCCGCAACGTCCAACTGAAAAGGCCGAAGAGGGAGAGACAGAATCAGAGTCGGAGGTAGCTACGGTGCGTATAAGCGATTGACTGAGCAGTCCGCGGAGTGGAAACTGTCAGTACCATTGGCCGTTGTGTATGTGAAACCATTGTTGATAAAATGAAAAGCTTCGTCTGTTTTTGCAAACTTGCTTGAAAACCGAGAAAACAACAAACCAAATGGTACAAGCGAAATTAAAATTAATTTGCTCTCAACACAAAATTAAACAGTGAAAGTTGACAAAGTTGCCCAAAAATTTCAACTCTGGCCAAGTAGCATAAAAGTTCTATGTTTGTGCGAGTGTGTGTGTCTTGTGCTTGTGTATATGTGTATGTGCGACAGCAAAAGGAATAGAGAAAGCAAAGCATCCCGTAGGAGTGGCACACATACAAAAGTGTTTGCATAACTTAAGGCGACCGACCCTATGTGCCTACAAACACATACATATACACATGCACACACAGATACTACAAAGACACACACACATAGGTACGTTCATAGAGCCAATATAATTTGATTAAAGCCAAGTCTCAGTCGCAACACAAAAGAAATGCACGACAAATATGTATATGGGACGCATATTAAGCGGCGATTTATGTGAAAAGTAAATACAGCAAACAAACATTAGGTTGCAATTTCGCAGGTTATTTTTTTAAAGGCGTGGCTGCTGTCAGAGATAGAGATGCCTTTTATTTTCCATGCTTCATGTGAATTCGAAGTACATGCAACACATCTGTGCTTTTTAATAATAGACTTTAATTAAAATTTAACTTCGAATGGGAATAAAATACAGTGGAACTTCCCTAACTTGAATCAGCGTTATCCAAAAAAAAAAACGTTCTAGTTATGGAGATATTCGACTTATAGAGTTCTTTTTCTTAAGTTTATTAATTTCGTTCAACTGTAACTTGTTAAAAGTGCCATATTTAAGATCATTACGACAATTTCTCCATGACAATTTATTCATCCCAAAAGTCCTTTTTATACCCGTTTCTTATAAAAATAAGTAAAAAGGGATATGTATGTAACAGGGAGAAGGAAGCATCTCCGACCCTATAAAGTATATATATTCTTGATCAGCATCAACAGCAGCATTGATATAGCCATGTCCGTCCGTCTGTGTGAGCGCCAAGATCTCAGACACTTTAAGAGCTAGGGCAACCAAATTTGGCACACAGACTTCTATAGACCCCAAGCAGGTCAAGTTTGTTTGAAATTTTTGCCACGCCTTTTTCTGCTTCTGTAAATCGAAAAAAAACCACCACACGCACAGTTTTCAAGATATTAACATTTTTTTACGAATTATCGTTAACTACTATTATTACCTACCATCCTACTAAATCGTAACAAGAGCGGACAAATAGGAAGGTGGTAATGGCTAATTAAAGTTTTTAAACAATATAAGTGCCTAAAAGCATGCAATATTTAAAAATTCATTAAAATAAGTAACGAGTATCCTATAGTCGGGCGCTCGACTATAGCCTTTCCCACTTGTTAATATTTAACTTGAATTAAAAATACTTTTGGCATTGCAACACTTTGTCAGGAAAGTAGTTTTTAAAAGTTTCGCCCGTAAAAAACTGACACGAATGTGCAATATTTTAAGCCATGTGTCTCATGTGGCATGTAAAGCGACAACGGTCGTTCGTCCTGCCAATAAACAGCTTAAGGATTCACTCAATTCAATGGAGCGCAGCGGATACAAGCAACATATGTCTGACAATTCGTGTGTGAATATTTTGAAGAGAAAAGTGGCCTGTTAAAAAAGCTATTGTTGCTCTTTCTGATTTAAAAATACCCTTACAAATCAACAGCAAGAGAATACCCTTTAAAAAGTAATTTCTAACTACACAAAGGCGTTGTCTACTTGAAGCAATCAAAAGTTGGTAATTCCAAAAGATCAGAAATATATTGTAAATATAGAAGCTGAGTTTCTTTACACACACACATATCCCTTGGCTCAAAGGCAAACGCTTTAGCAAATCGTCCTTCGGTTGCTTCTTGTCGTTGTCCTTTGCTTCTTTATTGGCTTAGGCAGCTTTCGAACTAAACCAAACGCACAATGAAAGGGGACAAAGGTTAAAGCAACAGGAGCAAAGTGCTGAATTTCAAACTTTTTAGGCATTGATGGAAGCTTTTGTCTGTGCGACACATTTTGGGACTCCTTTTGGCCAGGTTATCCCTCGTTTTAGGGGCCGCCCTTGTGCACCATAAAACAATTGACGTTTATTTTTGGTAAATTCAATTACACATTATATGAAAGGACGAAAATCTGTGCTGCACATCCTGTTTGTGTTGAGCATGAGCTCAAGGATATCCTGCCAATTTGATTGCATCCGCCATCCCAGTTAGCCAGAGATGAGTTTAGAGGGTTAAGTTAACCCGCAAAACGTGCATTCAAGTCAACTGATTTGAACTGTGCACCTGTTTGCGGATATTCTTCGTTCTCGATTTCAATTGAATCTCCCAATCAAGTGGCCAATATCAACAATTATTAAAGTTTATAAATAAATGGCACAAATTGTAATTGACAACGATTCATCATCAAATCAATTGATTGTACAGGGTGATTAGGTAAAAATTCAGATGATGTTGCAGTAGGAAATAAAAATAACTGAAATTGTTTAATTATTAGGTATATTTTATAGTCCATCTTCTTTAGGGTATATTCTTTAAAATATTGTGCAAAACGCAATAGGGTCTTTGGGGTTTTCATTTGAAATTTTTTAATATTTTTAACAAAATACAAAATTCACTTTATTTAGATTAAAAAAAAACTCCGTTTCTTGTTTGCTTAAATTTTGTTATTTTATGAAACTTGCCTATGGTTCTTAGAATAAGGTTAAAAAATAAATATGCATATCAATCGAGTTTGATTGTTTATCATTAAAATCAATAATCTAAAGTGTTTTTTAGTTAAATTAAATACTTGACTAACTGAATCAAAATCTATTTACATGGAAATACAAGATACAGGCTGATATTTTAAAATATATTTGCGATTAAATTTGTCATAAATAATGTATTTTCTTCTGCCACCCTGTATGAAACAAGTACGTACATTTTTGCACAAACAAATGTATGTTTGTTTCTGGGCAGATATGTAAGTTTTGTGTATATAAATATGGTATGTATCTGCATGTCAGTTTGAATTACATAAAAGCCGCCGCTGTCCGCTGCTGCCAGTTTCAATCAGGTTCAAAAAACGCTACCCACACATGGCACTAATATCAACAACAACAAACAACGTAGCACAAACAACAACAAAATACCAATTAAACAAAATGTAAGCCATAGCACGTTCGCCATGTGAAGCCATCACAACAAAAGCTACACATAAACAACAAGTACTCAAAGTGAATGATAGAGAGCGAGAGAGAGAGATAGTGAGTGGAAGGGAGAGGTTTTTGAAATGAGAACCAATGTCTGGTAATATGGGGATATACTTGGTATGTGAGTCAGAGAAGTTGATGGCATGTCCATCGGGAAAGCGGGGGCGGGAAAGTGTGTGTTCAATCCATACAGCAGTTGCGTATGGCTAATCAACTATTTATAGCACATTAATAAGAAAAAGAAGAAAATGCAATTTATAAAGGAAATGCATTCATCCAAATTTAGAATGCAGTGAAACTGAACTTGACTTTAAAGTTTTCTGATCTCAGCTCAATAAACGTTCCCTTCTAGACTTTAGATTCAAACTCAAACATGTTCAAAATAATTGCAACTTACGAACAATGTATCTCTAATAGTTAGGCATTTAAATTAGCTTATTTTGTGAACTATGTATTATTTTTTCTCAGATTCCAAGGGACTTTTTTCTTGCTCCCACTTTACTATTTCTGAAAAGAAATCAGTTTCTAATTGATTCATGACATTGAAAAACAGGAAATCATATTTATGCAAATTGTTTAGTAATTTTCTATAATAATTCTCCATGAGTACTCTTACAATTAAACTATTATTGGAATCAGATGATTTCTCCACTAATTGCTCTGAAGGGTTAATTGTGAAGGTTCCATTTTCAATTCCAATTAAGAATATTGTACACGCATCTTTTATTTATAAGATAAATTGTCGTTTAACTATTTATGTTAATTGAGCTTATTGAAATACTGCAAGCTGACAATCTCATCCCGGCAAAGGCATTTTTGTTGACGCTCAATTGATCAGCAAATTATGCACATAACTATGTAAATACTTGCATTCATATGTACATATTAACACGCACATAAAAATCACTTATTACATGGTGTGAGTGTGTGTTCGCGTGTGTGTGTGTGTGTGTGTGAGTGCCATGCATAACTCGAAGTGCTCTCGATGGCTCAGCCATTGATTTTCGCTGAAAGTTTAATTGAGTCGTCATCGGCAGTTTGTTGCATGTGTGTCTGTGTGTGTGTGTGTGCACACATGTGTTTTACGAATCTCTGTGTGTATTTGTGCACGTGTGTGTAAGTGGGTGTTGTTAAAAAAAACTGCGAAACGCGTAAAAATGTTTTCGACTCGCTCGCGCGCAAAAAAAATGAAAAAATAATAAAGGATGAATGCAACGCGTGCTGTCGCATCTGGCATGTGGCGCCATCTGCCAACCCCACGCAACAACTGCAGCAACTATGTACAAGCCTCGCTCTGTGACAGCGGCCTCTTCTCACATGAATGCAAAAAGCTCTTTCGCCCGCGCTCTCTTTTTCACTATCTCACTCTGTCTGCCTGCCTGCCTGCCGGCCTGCTAGGCATCAATGCGGCGCTTAATTAAGCACGCGTCTGTCTGCTACAAAGTGAGAGTGCGAGAGTTCGTTTTTGTTGGTGTTGTTGCTTTTGCTGGAGTGTTTGTAATTGATTCTGAATAGGCAACGAAAAGGCTGAAATCTTTTCTGTTTTATTGCGATTTATCTTCAATATTCGGCATGAAAGAGAGCTTGATTTTAGCAATTATTGCCACTGCTATTGTACCGTTATAAAAGACTTTCGCGTTGACCTGGTTAAGAGTGCAGCAAGCCCTTTTCTGAATGCCCATAAAACATGCAAGACTGTCTGGGCGTGTAATGAGCCCAGCTGAGGCGACCAACAGGTGGAACGAGTTTTTATAGGGACCTACATACTTGTGTGTGTGTTGAATGTAAAGCAAATTGAGTAAATTGTCGTTATATACTTACAATATCAGCGTTTACACGTACTTTGTAATCTAGACAATTGAGCGCTTCAGAGATTTCGTTGCATATATTCACATTTTTCGATTTGTAACTGAATCATCAGATCAATCACAGATATATTTATATGTATATGGGAGCACTAGCATTGGTCGTAAATCGAATAATTTTATTGCAAATTAATTTTTATGGGCGCACACTCATAGATACTACACTCGAAAAGGTACTTGAAAGAACTCAATATATTTTTCACCTTGAGTACGCGCACTTAACCACAGAAAGCGCAAAGGGGAAGCAGAAACAGAAACAAAAACGGCGACCGTATACAATAAAAACAATAACAATGTTTGAGCAGCGCCAAAGGCAGCGACGCTGCAGCGCTGTTGGTGTCGCTGTCGCTGTTGCTGTCAATAAGCTAACGCAAAAAAACACACACACACAAATAACACGCGACAACAAATCCGCGTAAAAAGCAACAGAAGACGGTAATACAAATGGTACCCGCTAAACAAAGTTAACAATTACGCCCCCGCACCCACCGACTTCAGGAGCAACAACAACAACAACGCCAAAAGACAACTTTTCGAGACACTCAGTTAAGCGCCGCGCCGCAGCAGAGACAAAACAACGAAGCGTCGACGCAAGCAAACAAAATGCGAAAACAATGGTCAATTTTCAATTACAATTTTCACACATTTCCATGCATATTTTCGATCACGCCAATGTTGGCACTTGAACCTTTTGCAAGGCCATACACTTTTGCAATAATTTAAAACACAAATTAACAGCTTAAATGGTAATAAATTGCGATTTTTAAATGCGATTAATTTCTAATTTTGCTTGCGTAGCGTAGTTGCGCGATAAGAAAAACCGCGGCAAAGCGACACGCGACAACATCGAAGACTGACTGAGCACACAGTGAGCGACAACAAGTGTCAAAAACATATGATCGTTAAGCTTTCCAAAGGTGGCAACCTTGGCAACGCGATCACATTTAACTCTTTTCAGAAAAGTTGTTAAATGTAAGCATTGCTTTTTTTAAAATAAATATTGAAGCTAGAACTTTGAAATTTTCATAGGAGTTTCGTTGTATATTATTATGATTTTAAAATTTTTTTTTTTTAGAATTTCTTACTAATTATTTTATTCCTTCACCACGCAAAAGTTGACGTGCCCAAACCAATTTTAAAATGAACTTTAATATTTTAGAAAATTTGTATGTCTTTTGAATTGCACTTGAAATGTTATTATTGAATTATTAAAATTTATTTAGAAATTTCAACAAAAAGTTACAAAGATTTCCAATGGTCTGGCAATGTTGAACATATGATAATTTGTAGCGATCGGTTGGCAACACCGCACACATTTGCGATCAGTTTATGGCAGCACCAAAAAAGTTTAGCGCGCAATTTGAAATGCATACAAAAATATTAAATAAAATTTAAAGCACATACGATTTAAAATTTTAATTGCAGAAAATGCCCAGAGCATAATACGCGCTGAGGAAGCTACAGAAATTGTCGCACACAGTTAACATTTCCCCAAAGTTTGTAAATAAAAATCCCCCTGCAGCAATATGGCTGCAGCATTTGTTTATCGCTGGCTTTTGTCTGCGGCAGCTATTGTTAATGTGTTGCCGCCGCTTGGGGCACAAAGGCATACAGCTTCAGATAATCCCTCGACATACAATATAGGCGGCGTATTGAGCAATTCCGAGAGCGAGCAGCACTTTGCAACAATAATAGCGGTAAGCATACAATAAACTTATTTCTTTTAACTGGATTTGCCAATTGCCAATGACTTTTCCACTTTTCCTTACGCCTTGCAGCATCTCAATTTCGATCAGCAATATGTGCCGCGCAAGGTAACCTATTATGACAAGACAATACGCATGGACAAGAATCCCATTAAAACAGTATTTAATGTCTGCGACAAGCTCATTGAAAAACGCGTAAGTATAAAAGTAACAAGCACAACCAATATTTTTGCCTTCCTCTCAGGCTGGCAATGCAAATGCAATTATGGCTCCATTTCCAGTGCGCCAGTCCCGTTTGTGGTTTCAGTCGTGTTGGGTCTTAATTTTAATACGAGTAATTCAAAAGGAAATGATTCGGAAATGACTCGATGACAAGCGGTAATTCGGTCGTGCATATCATACGTACATACATACATAGTCCAGTCGACAGTCCCCGCATTGCTCAAAGACATATTGAGTAAATCCGAGCAAAGTAAACATTGTTAAATTCAATATATAGTCATGGTTATGAATTTCTTATTCAAATACTCTAACGTGACGTAAGACTTGTGACATAAGATGCTTGCTTTTTTTTAGTGCTATAAACAGTGAAGCCAATTTAGCTATTTCCCTGATACATCTAGCGGGTTGCAATTGGCAAAAGCGGGATAAATTGTCAAATAGCGGCTAGCTGGAATTATATTTGTTTTCCATTGTGTACATTGTGGAGCCTTTCAAGGTAAAATCAACCAATGTTGAAGAGATTCTGTTTCAATACTCGAACGACACCCTTATTAAGTGGTTTAATTTAAAGGATACCATAAGCTTTTGAGCCGAAGTGTCCAACTACGTAAATAAAAGCTTTTCGGCACTGGCATCATTTACGTTAAGCCTTTTATCGCTGCCATGGTGGAACGCAGAGATTGAAAGAGTCTTTAGTCTAATGAACAATATCAAAACTAAACTACTATATAGAATGGCCTCTCACACATCAAACTCAATTTTACACATGAGGTATTTTTTCTGTTCAACTAAAATTTTATAATATAAATTACATTAAATTTCAACTTGAGGAGTTTTTAAAAATACTGAATTAAGTCAATAAAAATATAAAATAGCTACCAACAAAATTTTTTGGCTTTTGTAGCTTTTTGCAAAGTCTAGTTTAGCTTTTTTATGACCAGAAGAGTTGGCAACACTGGTTATATGTAGAAGCTGAAAAAATCACATAAATGCTTCGTTAAGTTCGTCAAGTTGAGTTCCTTAATGATAATGTGCTCAGGGTTCATTAATCAAAACATTGCCTAGCTGATTACTCAGCTGTGCAGCATTCGAATCAATTTGGACCAACACAATTGCCATTTATCATTTGTCAGCCAAGATGTGGCCATTTTTAACCTTTCATTACACACACCCAGGAGATGGAATCAGTGTCAATTCACACTGGCGTCAGGTTCTGCCAACAAATGATGTACATATATTCTGGCACTCAATTGCAGATCCTGGCGACGCCCAATTCGATTTACACTTCCGCTTGTCTGCCGATTTTCCCCTTTGCCTTTTCCCCCCGTGTTGTTTCATGCCCCCTTTCACCCATTACCTATTCGCTCATTGCTCATTTCCATTGATTTAGTGTCGTCGTCGTTTTTCAGGTCTACGCGGTTGTCGTTTCGCATGAACAAACCTCAGGCGATTTGTCGCCGGCAGCTGTGAGCTATACAAGCGGTTTCTATTCCATTCCCGTTATTGGCATATCCTCCCGAGATGCGGCCTTCTCCGACAAGAATATACACGTCTCTTTCCTGCGCACAGTGCCTCCCTATTATCACCAGGCAGATGTTTGGCTCGAAATGCTCAGTCACTTTCTGTATACCAAGGTAAATTTAATGCAAATGCCAGTGAATTATGACTTGTTGACTTTATCGAATTGGAAATGGAATTGGAAATGGTATTGTCACATTACCTTCGACAGGTAATCATCATTCACAGTTCCGATACGGACGGACGCGCCATTTTGGGTCGCTTCCAGACCACCTCACAGACCTACTACGATGATGTCGATGTTCGGGCCACCGTCGAGCTGATTGTGGAATTCGAGCCCAAATTGGAAAGTTTTACGGAACATTTAATAGACATGAAGACGTCACAGTCGAGGGTTTATCTCATGTATGCCAGGTATGTATTCAATGAAGCTGAAAATGTATAAAAACATACGTCTCCTATAAGTATGCTATAGTAAATTTACAATAGGAGATTTTTTTTTTTTAATTTTTCGGGCCGGGTCGGGCCGGGCTCGGGCCTAAAAAATGAGGCCCGTGCCCATCTCTAGTGCTTAACTCCGTATGTTTAAAAGTTCTTTATTTTCTTGAAAGTTTCAACCACTTTCGCTATAATATTTTATTAGTTTCATTGGACCAAATACCATTTATTTAAATACAGATTTATCTGAGGAACTGAAAAATACAATTATTATAAATATTATAAAAATTTATCCAAATATGATTAATTTGAATAAAAAGAAGGCTTAACTCAAGTTATTAGATATTTTTTTACAGTCAACCTTTATAATATGTTAAGAAAGTATTAAAATATAAAAGTTTCTTCAAGATAAAATGAAAATTTGAAAAGTACACTTACATATGGACAGTTCCAGAAAAAGGCCCTCGTCCAAAAACGTAAAACTGATCAAAAACTCACATCTTATGAAATTTTCTTCAAAAAATTTATATAAGTTATTTACTTAAGCAATATACACTAGAAGAAATTTCTACTCTAACGATTACACTAAGTAAGATAATAAAATTGAAACATGAACTATTGAAAGTTTAATTTAAAAAAAGTATTACAAGCTGTTTTCGATATATCGAATAAAATTTGATGAACAAATTCTTTGAACAAACTAGGTGGAAATCTTGTCACGTTCGCGATGTCTCGTTGCAAATTATTTCTAAAATGCAAAACTATATTTTTTTTATTATGGTTTAGGAGTATTTTCTTCCAAATTACTCGCCTCATTTCGCAGACTTTCGCATTTGGCAAGATGAAGTCAAACATAACTTCAATTTTTCGTCTCGTTCGCGATGCATTGTTTTCCATAAATTATTTCTATAAGCTTATCTTTTATAATAAAAATAGTGTTGATAAAATGCATTAAGCACGTGAGAAATTAATAGAAATACTCGTAGACAATTCTTAAAGCCAGCCCTCAACGCTGTCAAGGGTCAAGGAAAAGGAACTCCTTCCCATATAAATTATATATTAGCTGTCCACATTTTAATGCATTTACAAAAGACTGAATGCCTCCCAAGGCTTATTACTTGGCATGGCCATTATGTCGAGTCCCCAAACATGAATGATGTATTAACGAGAGTCATCGTTGTGTGCTGTGTGTTTTCTGTACTCGTTTCTGTCCACAGCACTGAGGATGCTCAAGTGATATTCCGCGATGCTGGTGAATACAACATGACTGGCGAGGGACATGTGTGGATTGTGACGGAGCAGGCGCTGCATGCGAACAATACGCCGGACGGAGTTCTCGGCCTGCAGCTGGAGCACGCCCACGGCGACAAGGGACACATTAGGGTGAGTGTAGTGTGAACTGACAGCACTTTAATTATGAATGATGCTATGGCCCTTGCAGGACAGCGTTTATGTGCTGGCATCGGCTATTAAGGAAATGATTTCAAATGAGACAATTGCCGAGGCGCCCAAGGATTGTGGCGACTCGGCGGTCAACTGGGAATCAGGTGAGCTTAAAGAAATATTTAAATTCTTAATGTGAAATCGTTATCTAATGTGGACAATAGGGAAACGTCTCTTTCAGTACCTGAAGAGTAGAAATATTACGGGAGAAACGGGTCAAGTTGCTTTCGATGACAATGGAGATCGCATCTATGCGGGCTACGATGTGATTAACATAAGGGAACGCCAGGAACAACATGTTGTGGGCAAGTTCAGCTATGATACTGTAAGTACAAACATATATCTAAATTCTGATAATCTAGATAAATTCTTTGTATTTACGGATATTTTGTTCTTGACGTTTTTTTTAAATTAATTATTTTTAAGAATTAATTCATAATTTTCAAACGTTTTTTATAATACTTATTCTTTTTAATAAACTTTTTTTAGTCAGAGTTTTCAAAAATTATAATTTTTAATTTCAATTTATCTTGTTTATGATTCAATTAAAATCAAGGAAATTCATTAGTTGATAAGACTCCTTATTGTTGAAAATAGCTAAAAAAGAAAGCGTTTTTCAGACTTGAACCACTTTGATTAATTAAAACTTTCTCTATTCCACCTCTAATACAGCTGAAAGGCAAAATGCGCATGAGGATTAATGATAGCGAAATCATTTGGGGAGGAAAACAGAAGCGTAAGCCGGAGGGGATTATGATTCCCACACATCTCAAGGTGCTCACCATTGAGGAGAAGCCCTTTGTCTACGTGAGGCGCATGGGCGACGATGAGTTCCGTTGCGAGCCGGATGAACGTCCTTGTCCGCTCTTCAATGCCAGCGATGCCTCAAGTAAATTACGACAAGTTGATATTGAAAAATTCAACAATATTTGATACCTTTTTTCCATTTTAGCCAATGAGTTTTGTTGTCGTGGTTACTGCATTGACTTGCTGATTGAGCTGTCGAAGCGCATTAACTTCACCTATGACTTGGCCCTCTCACCAGATGGCCAATTCGGACACTATTTGTTGCGTAACACCACAGGAGCGATGGCCTTGAGGAAAGAGTGGACGGGTTTGATTGGCGAACTGGTTAATGAACGTGCCGAGTAAGATCTGCCGCATTGAGTATTATTTCGAATAAATATCTTGTATACATTTTGTACTAAGAATATATGTTTCTGTTTCGTTTTAGCATGATCGTTGCACCACTAACCATAAATCCGGAGCGTGCCGAGTACATTGAATTCTCGAAACCATTCAAATACCAAGGCATTACAATACTCGAGAAGAAACCGTCACGATCGAGTACTCTTGTGTCTTTCTTGCAGCCATTTAGTAACACGCTATGGATCTTGGTAATGGTGTCGGTTCATGTTGTGGCGCTCGTGCTCTATCTGCTGGACAGGTGCGTAATCCCCTCCCCCACTTCCCCAAAAAATTACACCCAATCCCATCGAGACACATACCCACATTTGGAGGAATGATTTGTTGACTCAGCTCGTTGCATTTGGCGGTTAAAAGGCAGCGAGCAATGCGAACATCCTCTAGTTTCAATAATTCCCCCCCAGGGATTGCAAATAAGTGTTATGACTCAAAAAAAACCAAGCTTTAAAAAAATGACAGGGACTTTGAATAAATTATACATACGCTATTTTTGGATGCACTATCCAACAACGGGATACATTTTTATTTTCAATTTTTATTTTTAATTCTTATTTAAAATTCGCATATATTAATTTTCAAATGGGAGTTATTTGCAATTTTTAAAACAAAAATCAAAAATAAGAGCTATTTTTCAAGTTTAGTCATAAAAATCAAAAATAAAAGTTGCATTAAAATATCTTTTGATCGGGAGGACCCATTTGTTGTACCACTGTATAAAGGTATGATAATTTTATGGGCTATGATAGAAAGGTAATGAAGTGTATATAAAATATATAAGCCGTTTCATGAAATGGGCCCTACCGATCAAAAACTATACTTCAATTCAACTTATATTTTTGATTTTTATAATAAATGTTTAAAAATAACTCTTAGTTTTGATTTTTATTTTAAAAATTGCAAATAACTCTTATTTTTAAACATTTTATTAAAAATTGAAATAACTTTTATTTATAATTTGAATCATAAAAATTGAAAATAAGAGCTGTTTTTCAACTTTTTTATTAAAGACACTATAGTAAATAACTCTTATTTCATAAATCTTATAAGAGTTACGATCCCTGATTCCCCCCGACATCACTTAGCCATGGTTGCATTTTGTGGTTAACTGAGTATACGCTTAACTAACTCTTTAATTTATCCAATTTAACCACTTAGATTTTCGCCGTTTGGACGCTTCAAGCTATCGCATTCGGACAGCAACGAGGAGAAGGCATTGAATCTCAGCTCGGCTGTGTGGTTCGCCTGGGGAGTTCTGCTCAATAGCGGCATTGGCGAGGGCACTCCGAGGAGCTTCTCGGCCCGTGTCCTGGGCATGGTCTGGGCGGGCTTTGCCATGATCATCGTTGCCTCCTACACTGCCAACCTGGCTGCCTTTCTCGTGCTGGAGCGGCCCAAGACGAAGCTCAGCGGCATCAATGATGCTCGACTCCGCAACACTATGGAGAATCTGACCTGTGCCACGGTCAAGGGATCATCGGTGGACATGTATTTCCGGCGTCAGGTGGAGCTCTCCAACATGTATCGCACCATGGAGTCCAACAACTATCTGACCGCCGAGCAGGCCATTCAGGATGTGAAGAAGGGGTAACTTGACAGCGAGTTGAAGATCGCTCTCTAGTTGAAAACTAGCTGAAAACTAGTCGCATGAATTTGGCACCTACAACCTACAACAACAACTCTACCTTCAACTACAACAACAACTACAATTTCAACTCTCACTTTCCACTCAATTCAACCTGTCTCTTTCTTTCTCTCTCGCTCTCTCTCTCGCTCTCGCTCTCTCTATTTAGTAGCCGTAGTTATCGTAATCGTAATCGTTATCGTATTGTCCCCTCTTAACCTCTGAATGTTTTCTTTAAAGTTTAAACTATCCTTCATATTTCTTATTTAGCTGAATTCCATTTTCAATATCAATATTAATAGATTCGCACTTTTACTTACAGTAAATTAATGGCCTTTATTTGGGACTCATCCCGCCTGGAGTATGAGGCTTCCAAGGATTGTGAGCTGGTCACAGCTGGCGAGTTATTTGGACGCAGTGGATATGGCATCGGACTGCAAAAGGGTTCTCCCTGGACAGATGCCGTAACGCTGGCCATACTCGAGTTCCATGAAAGTGAGTTGGAATTCAAAACACTAAACTTATATTTACAATATAAAACCCTTCGTGTTGCTTTCGTCACTAGCGCAGACTGCCGTCCGCAGTGATTACATTGAACATATGAAGAGAAAATTTCCATTATTTAGTCGAAGTAGTTCCCATTTTAAAACTTTTTTTTTTATTTTTCTTGGAATTTTAAAATTAAAAGAATCTTAACAAAGTACAATTTTTTATTATCAATGTTAAATATAAAAAATATATATATTTTATCACGGACCGTAGAAATTATGAGTTATATTATTAAAATTACATAGTAATGATTATTTTAAGATTTTTAAGATTGATAATGAATGATAATGATTAGTCTTAAGCAAAAAAAATAAAACTCACAAGTAATCATTATTGGTGACTTTTATTTTTTTTTCTCAAAGTAAAACTCACTTTTAAAAGAAATGCGTTTTATTGGTCCCCTGTGTTTCTTATTAACATAATCATTATCATTATTTTTTGTATATGTATTTTAGTCATTGATTTTTTGATGTGAAAAAATTTCAAATCATTAATTCGTGATCCCTATATTTTATTATTTAATGTATTCAAAGCTCTTATTGTATTGCATGTTTTTCACTTGTGACAGTTTTGAATTTTGATAAAAAAAAATGCAATAGTATCTCAAACTTAAACATATTTTACAATAATTTTTATTTTTAAATTCACAATACAATGATTAATTTATGAATATTTTCTTTATTTCATGCATACTATTTTTAAGAATTGTAGTTTTAATTGCATATAAATTTATTTCAATTCTTCTTTGACTTTGACTTTGACATTAATTCCTATCCAAATCCAATTACAGGTGGTTTCATGGAGAAATTGGATAAGCAGTGGATCTTCCATGGCCAAGTGACGCAAAACTGCGAGCTGTTTGAGAAGACGCCCAATACGCTGGGACTGAAGAACATGGCAGGGGTTTTCATACTGGTAGGTGTTGGAATTGCCGGAGGCGTGGGTCTCATCATCATCGAGGTGATCTACAAGAAGCATCAGGTGAAGAAGCAAAAGCGTCTGGACATTGCCCGACACGCAGCCGACAAATGGCGCGGCACTATTGAGGTAATTTCAGCAGGAATAAATACTCAAGATATCAGATATAAATATCGTGCATTTCCATTGGTAGAAACGGAAGACTATACGCGCCTCGTTGGCCATGCAACGGCAGTATAATGTGGGTCTGATGGCAACCCATGCACCCGGCACCATCAGCCTGGCGGTGGACAAACGACGCTATCCGCGTCTGGGCCAGCGTCTGGGACCGGAACGGGCCTGGCCCGGAGACGCGGCCGATGTGCTGCGCATTCGTCGGCCTTATGAACTGGGTAAATCGGGGCTGGCACCACCTCCACTGGGACTGGGCAAGACGCGTCCACAACAGAATCAATTGCCACCGCGTTACTCACCCGGCTATACCAGCGATGTATCACATTTGGTCGTTTAAGTTAACATTTTTAATGCCAAAGCTAGTATTAGTAATATTACGAACAAACATATATTCAGGCCTGTTCTGAATTCCAAACGTTTTCAAAAAGTAAAAACGAAACGAAAACGAACGTTTTACTATTTGCTGTTCTGAACTCCGAACGAAATTAACTTGTTTTTACTTTTCGAACTCGCTTTCGAAAACGTTTCGATAGCAGTAAGTCATCGACCGGATCAGCTGTCATGAAGGGGAAGAAATTGCTCAAATAACAACAAGTTAAGTTAATTTTTCAAAATGCCATTAGCTATGCATATTGGTTGCTTGCAGGCCAAGCTGATTGACCCGTGAATGTGCTTATTCATATTGGCACGAAGCAGATGATCCAATTGTGGAAAACCAGAGCTGTCGTCAATTCAAAAATAAAAGCATTCAAACTTCAATTTGTATCTTAAAAGCAATTAGATTTATTTAAAACTCTTTTTAAAAATTTATTAAAAATATTTCAGGTTGAATATAGCAGACAGAAGGTAAATTAGACTAAAAGTTTGTTGTCCAATTTTGTTATTCAATTGAAGCAACTCTAGCAGCTTTCGATTGCGATGTTGGTATCGATAACAAAAACGAGAGTGGAATTCAGAACAGCTCGGTTTAGTCATTGATGCTCGGTTTTGTTTTTCATGCAATATTTTATAGATGCTTATAAAAAAATTCTTTTAAAATTCACTTTAACTATTTAAAGTTAAAGTAGTAATGTTAAATGTTTCCAAAAATGTTCAACATTATTATAATTATCAGTTTAAAATTTTAGGTATTTATTTTAATGCTTTAAATGGCATTTACATTTAAAACCGGTGACTCTAAAGCACACGTTTTGAAAACGACAATTATTGTCGATTTGCGGAATTCGGAACAGCAATCAACTCGTTTTGTGGCAAATCGACTCGTTTTCGGAATTGAGAACAGGCCTGATTATATTATATTATATTGTATATGTATGTACATCGGTGTATCCATGCTCAATACCTGAGGATTTACAAGCCAATGAGAATTTATACCTAAATATTGAATACCATTCAATTGCTGGGATTAAGACGTCGCACAGGGAGTCCACTTATAGTCAGATCAGATTAATCCAATAATTCCCTTTAATATTTAATTTGTATACGCTTGCATTGAAATTGACCTTAAAAATTAATATCTGATAGAGAAACGTTTGTTAAAACAAAAAATTTGATTTTCTGTTACAGTAAAGAATATAAAATTCCTATAGAAAATATTTGCAAGGGTATTGAACATTCGTCATCTCGTTGATTGCTTTTCTATTTTGAGTTTAAAAATATTTTACTTTTAAAACTTACTCCCAACTATTTTAGCTAACATAATCAAAAGCGGTCGCTAGTCCCAGTAATATTTAAAACAGATGCAACAGATATTTACATAAATATATTTACATATACTTATATGTACGATTGTATTGTTATTATTAAGCAGCATTTATTTAATTGCGGTTAAGTTTGTGTAGATTCTCCATAGATTTTGATAAGAATTTGTTAAGCTCTGTCGAAATGCTTTCAATATGCTTACTGCTATAATATATTAGCTATCTACTTATATGCCCGCTTTAGTATCTACTAAATCTAATCTCCACGTTGTTGTTAGAAATCATTCACCCATCATCTTTAAAAACCCACCCATTGTTACTCGTATATAAGGTGTATAATCTGAATTTGAAAACGATTTTCGGGCAATATTTATATGCCACAAACCTAAAAGCTCCGATTTTGTCTGCAAAGATACTACGAATACTTTACAATTAACTTGTACACATATTCACAACAAAAAGTCTTGGCCCAGAACAGCTGTCGATGTTATTATTGTTAATACTACACCTTTTCATTAACTGGCTGACTTTGAATTGATTAAAAATAAACAAATCAACTTAAACGAGACACTTAAATAAACATAAAAATAAATAAAAATTTAAATACAGCTTAAACGTAATGAAATGAAAATAAAACTTAAAAAGTCATTAAAAAAACAAAGTTTAAAACAAGAACAAGTTAAGTACGTACATCAAATGTTTACATTATAAGTATTAAGTGTGAAAGTTAACAGCATAAATGCGAATCAACGGAACATTCATTAACAACCAGAAGAATAAGAATTTTAAATGTTTTGAATGTGTAAACTATTTATGCCATGCCAAATAAATATTTATTAGAAGAAAATACTTTAACAAATGGTTATAAATACTTTAACAAATGGTTATTTACTCTGCATTAAGGGGAATCTCATTAAATTCAATTCATGATCATTATTGTCGGGTTTCATTCATACATTCATTTCATATCATTTCCTTTTCCAATCAGAGCGAAGAACAAATAAATATTTATTCAATTCGGTCTGAGTTTTTCCAGATAAAATTCTCTGTTGTTATTTCAATTATTTTAATTTTATTTTTAGATCCCTTCGCATACAAAGCATTCATCAATGATTGACAAGTTAAATGAATATTCGTTTTGGCAATTATGATAATTGATGGCTTGATTAATATGCTTGCATTTCCATATTGAGGCGATCGAATTATTACAATCTATCAATATTCTATTTCTTTTAGATGCACCAGATAAGACTCTAGGTGCATATAAATAAAGCACAATCTCTCGATAGGTAACATTTTAATCAGTAGTTGCAATATCACTCTTTCTACCTATCTTTGGTCTTGATTGTGACCCAGTCTTTACCAGATTGTTTTAGTTTACCATACCTTATCAACTTATGCAAGCCACAGACAATGTCCCCATTCAAGAGTCCCAAATCAGCCTCTTATGGCTAACACACATTCATAAGTTAAACCCTTTAATTAATTAAATTTAAAATGTAAATGCCGTTAGCCCATAAAAGTCGACCCTTTTAAGGCACTCAGTTTTGAGATCTTCCATCTGGTTCTCGAGAAAGTGCCAAACACAGCAGGTAATAAAGAGATGCATAAATCTTGAAGAAATGTTGGAATTACAATCACATCACATAAACAAACAATGGAGAAGTTGGTAGTCTAATATGCTAGACTGTAAAATACCCTGTACATAGCTTTAATTGCATAAATTGGAAATAAAAGTTAGGGTTATATTTTTATATAAAAATTTTAAAATAATAATTGTATTTAATTTTTATTATTTAAATTAATTTTAATAATTACAAATATTTTTTTATTACAATCACATCAAATAAACAAGCAATGGAGAAGATGGTAGTTAAATTTGCTAGACTGTAAAGTACCCTGCACATAGCTTTAGTTGCTTAACTTGGAAATAAAAGTTAGGGTTACGTTTGAATAAAAAATAATAATCCTTAAGGTCCCTGGTGGCTTTAAAATTGCCAAATTATGTATGTCTTTTACTAGCAGATTTACGACTATCTATTGAGTAGAGCAAATATAGAAAGCAGAATTTAATTTAAGAAATTAAAATACCACATTTAAAATATTTGCAGGTCCGCTTTCAGTTGCATTTGATATTTGGCCAACAGAAACACTGATAACTGATAACTGATACTAATAACTGACACGCACATACACCGTGTCTAAAAATGTTTTTTAATTTAATTAATTAATATAATTAGGCTAATTAAATATTTGATTCTAAATATTGTGTATCTTTTTTTAATTTATCATTATCATTAATTGTCACACTGGTCGGTCAGTCCAACGACAGAAACAACAACTATGTAAGTAGATACAACGAGAGAGTGAGAGATACAACCGCTGTAGCCAAACAATCATAGCAGCAAAACAACCAGCCAAGCAACTCATCAGCCGGCAACTGGAGAACTGGAGAACTGGCGAACTGGACAACCGAGCAAGCATCCAACCCATCTAAGCCATCCAACCAGACCAGCCAACCAGACGCTGAGCGAGTTGTAACTGCAACAAAGCGGTTCGAATCGGTTCGATTAATAACTGGGCGATGCTGCTGCTGTTGCTGCCGCTGCTGCTGATGCTTCAGTTGCCGGCAAACAACAAAAAAAGAAACAAAAAACAAATATGAATACAAGCAAGAAATGCGGCAGTTAAGTGGTCTCAACGAGAAGTCACCCTGCTACCATATTACACATTTTTATATGTTAGGCATTTATATTGGAATTTTAATTTTTGTAATTTTTGTAATTTTTAAAAGCCAAGTCATGACACTCCGCTTGGAGATCGCATTAGTTTTGCAAAGTTATGAAAACTCTAAGTTGGTCACAAATCAAAAACTCGAGCTGTTACATACTTTAACACAAACCAATAACACCCCTTTGCATTTGATAAGTGTAAAAATAAAAAATGACCAACTTCAAAAATGAACTGACTTGTTTTCAGGCACCAAGAAAAATCCCCATTTCAGTCGCCAAGTTCAAATCCCAATTGCAAATGAGACACAGAGGGATGTTGTACTATATGTTAGAAAGAGATGCAAAAGTTTCTTGGAAAAACTAATGTTGAAAATTACTCATTGTTTAACGTCTTTAGAACCAGAAAACCTGATACAAATTTCTAACGAATTCAAAACAGTTTGAGAACCGGAACAGTTAAGTGTTCCATTTAAATCGAAAGTCAATAATAATAAAACAATGTCAGTTTATTAATTAAGAAATTGCTCAGAATGAACTCAAGGATGATTGAAATGGAAATAGAAATAAATGATGCTATTTTTCTGATCCTGTTTTTAAAATGACCTATTTATTTTATTTTGATTTTACGAGCAAGAGTTTAGTATCTTAAAGATTTCTGTAGCTGGTTAATTTGAAGCTTTGAATTTAGCTTCTTTTATCATTCAAATTTGTTGTTCTCCGATAGAAAATGAAATTCTCTGTTAAAAAATGGGATGCGTCATTGGCATAGGAATGCCTTACTTTTAATTTCAATGGCAAAACATGCGAAACAAGATGATTGAAATCTTGGCAACGTTGACAGACTCAACTGTTGTGTTCTTTATCTAATCACTTAACACGCCGCTATTGTGGATAGAAGTGGGTATACAAAAACACCGACAAATATCGAGAGTTCAGCAAGTGCCAAAGGGATCCATTGCCAATAATACAAACCAATTGACGTCAGGAATTCGCATGGAAGTCAACACCAGTAACTCAAAAAGTCACACGCAACAATTGAACTGAAACGAAGTGAAGACAAATTCGCAGCTCTGGCAAAGCGATTGTATCTAGATACTTTCTGATCTCTGCGGAATTGTCGCATCGGTTGCGTTTAATTGAAACCTTTTTAAAGTGGTATAAAGCAGTTAATTCAATTAATAATCCAGTGTCAAATAATATTTCTTGCCTCTTGATAGGTGTCATTGTTTTTTTTTTTGTTTTCATCAAATGAAATAACCCAAAGCCGCAGCTAATTGATAGGTGCCGAAATTTCCCATGCCCCTCGACAGAGACCCCCAAGTGAAAACTAGTTCTCCTTTCCATCAGTTGATGATGTAAGTTTATATCGACTATAACATGATATAAATATTAAAGTATTTGTTTGTTTTCGTATTCGAGTCGAATGATTAGCAGTTACAAAGTGTTATACGACTTGTCAACTGTTAAACATTTAATGCCTAGCTGTAAAACAATAAATTTGTCTATTTAACAATAACAAAAACAAAAGTTGTCTCTTTCAATTAGACAAATTTGTCCCTCGGTCGGTCCACGTGGGTCTATATATGGCTCGGACTGGACACTGAAACTGTCACTAAGGTGTTAATCAGTGCAACAATCGCCTTGAATCTCGATCGAACCGCTCACAACAGGTTCGGTTCAGTGGCGATTGATTCGACTTTTCAAATATATTTCTATATCTTGTTAATGGGAAAATCCTTTAGTTCATACGGCTTAACCTATCCCAAGAATGCCTTAGATAACATAGTCTAAGGCCCTTTATGTAACTTCAATCGTTTTACAATTATCAACAACAATGAGTAATTTATTTGAAAATTACATATACCTCAAAATTAAAACTAATCTTAATTACACCCATGGTTATAACACAAACAATAATAGTGCACTTATATACATACTAAAAATTCACATAAAAACAAACAATTACCAATCAAATTTAAGGAGTTCTGGAATAAAAACTACCCTATCACATTTTCAAAATCAAATGGACATATATAAAATTAGTTTTTGAACTGAGAGACCAAATTATCAAAGACCAAATTTGATAGGATAATTGAACAGCAAATTGGATATTGATAAGGAACTCTAAAAAATTCCAATTTTTGAGTATAGGGTATATAAAAAATCAAGAAAAAAAATCAAAGCTGCATTTTAATTGGCCAACAATTTAAGTTTTATGAGCAACCGCTAATAAACAAATTAAGTTTATTTCTCTAAACAAAAACAAGAGAAACTGCCGCTCGCTATCTTTTGAAGCCAAAAAACATAAGAATGATAGAGTATTATAACTTATGGGCCCATGTACTCATAGAATCTAATATTATTTTTGTTGTACGGCATTGTATCTGAAAATCAACAAACCACAAATCGATGCAGTATAAAGACTAATGGGAAAACATCAGTTTGGCAACAATTGAATTATGACAGCGAAAATGAACCATATACATATATTCTATATGTAATAATGCCTATATATAGGTCGGTAAACATACAATAAAATTCTGAGTAGTCGTTTTGATGGCGCCTTAAGTCGAACGCATAAAAAGAAATTTAAATCAAATCAAAATGTGCGGCGCATTGAGAATTATAAACAATGTGTAAACTTTTAATAATTGCCATGAAATATTGCCTAAAATACAAATGCCAAATGGGTGTGAAATACACATCGTAAAAGTATAAAGCTTCCAGTTAAGTTTGAATATGAACATATATACATATCATATAATTTCATTAATAATATAATAAAAATTTACGATGTAGATTTTGAGTGCTTGTTTATTTGTTAGTTAAACGTATAGCAATTGCAATTATTATACTTACACAACCATTGGAATTTAAGTTTAAAAAAAATGACCATAACCGATAAAAAGATTAGCAATACCAACAATGACATAAAGCCAAAAGTGACGCAGCAACCGCAACGAAAATGTTTAAACTTATTGCTGATACAATTGTTTAGATAATTAACAAATAATTTGTGTTCACACAAATCTAATTTTATCAAGTATAATCTGTTCATATGTTGGAGGCAATCATCAAAAACACGTAATATCCATTCTCAGAGGTGAATTCGAATCGTCAACGATGACGATGACGATGTGGGAGTAAATTTTTCAAATTTTCATAATACCGGAAATAATACTGTGTAAATTGTTTTGCAAATAAATTCTGAATCAATTATTTACCCATTTAAATATTCTTTCATTCTTTTTTGTTGTTTAGAGTCTAGACGAAACGTCTGGAATGATTTTTTAGGGAACTAGAGATTATTTCCACAATCGTTAATTATATCTTAAATTTCATAATGAATTGCGTAAAGCATCCGGCACATGCATTAGCCAAGATAAGATACAAGCCATCTGGTTAGAAACCAAACTACATTAAGATGTGCAAAAATATATGAATAAATAAGTAAGATAAGATTTATTCAGATTACATATGTAAGATACTTTTTTAACATAGAAGTCAAGGTCATTTGGGTTCAGTAACCCGCAGTTGAACTTGTAATTTTGCTGGAAATCAAACAATATATAAAAAAAAATGCATAATAAAGGGCTTAAACTTGTTTCATGAACGATATTGAGGAAAGCACAAACACTTTATAGATTTTCTTATTCACAGAATAAGAGCGCAATCTGAAACTGTAAAGAGAAGCAATAAAAAAGAGAAAACGGCGGCTAAACATTGATATATTTCAGCCAGAAACTTTAGGCCCAGAGCAGAACCATATCGTTAGCGTTAACGTCTTTCATTCTGCGCACAACAAGCGGCATAATTGGTTGTTCTTGGCCTGATGTGAAGCATAGAGTCACATTCGTATGGTTTTTAATAATACAACCGCTCAGCTGGCAGCAAGTCGCCAAGTCGCTAGCCAATCAAACCAGATAAAACCGATTTTAATTCGATTAATGGGGTTTCGCTACGCTCTTTGGCCAGATTGTGGTTAACATAGTTGTTGTTGCCGCAGTCTGAGCAGTAAAGATGTTAAACTTTCTTAGTGTTGGTGAGCGAACAAGTGAGTGAGTGAGTGAGTGAGCAAGTGTTTGTGTGATACAAAGTGTCGCTGTCTCATTGTTATGAATTAAGTAAACAAAAGAAACAAGCTAATAGCAGCTTTAAGCCCCGCAAAGAGGAAATCGTTAATAAACTAAATAAAAACTGCGTCTAAAATTAGTAAGGCGCTAATAATAAATTATGAAAATGGCGCCACAATTAGTATTGTTAGCACTACACCTAAAATACCAGAAAAAATACCAACAGGTCCTGGCATATTTTGAACGCTGTTAACACTGCAACAGTATTTTTCTTGTAAATTGTACAACTGTAATGTTTACTTGTTGTTTTTGTTTTCTCTGTGAATTTCAATGCTCCTGCATAATGACCAAAGAGAGCGCCAACTGAATGCTGTGGTAGTATGTGTGTGTTGAATTTGAGCGAGCGGCAAAACAAACACTTGTTGAAAACTCACCACACTCACTCTCGCACACAGGCGCATTACGCTTATTCTTACGCTACGAGCATACGTATTTGATTGGTAATCAAGCCAAAGCCGAAGGCAGCAGCAAACAGTCAGAATGGTGTCCATAATCAAAATAAAAAAAATAACCATAATAATCAAGCGGCAAAAACACGAGAACACTCAAACGATGTGCGACAGCCAGCGCGTTAAGTTGTAAGTTGTAACCGGCGCGCACAGCATTTTGTTAGCCGAATACGAATCCGACTTCGACTTCGACTATACGACAAATGTGCTAAATAACGTCAACCGCTTCATACGATTTAATTAACGATTTTTGTGTTGGAAAGCCATGCGTTAAATATATGCCAACCTTTTGTATTGGCAGTTAAACGTTGCTGAAACTTCGTCGCGAGCACGTCGGTTATCCATTATCCGCTAACGGTTATCCGTTATCGGTTATCCGTTTCTCGCCGTGCGTCGAACCTTTCGTTAAGGTCCTGCTGGGACCATCAAGTGTTTTGCCAAATGTGCGCGCTGAATAACCATTATTCTCGTTAAGTCCATCAAAAAAACGAGTGTTGAACAAACAACAAAATCAGATAATTATCCAAAATAAAATTGAGTTGACTCATCGGCAATCATAACAATGGCAGATCGCTTTCAAATCTCAAAGGTTAATGGCAGCGCGAACATTAACGCCGCCTTCGACGGCGAAAACGCTTCCGCCAACAGCAACAGCAGCGCGGCAATCGCCGAGCACCCATCAAATGGACCTGCAACACTGGGGGCCGACACCTGCCACGCCCACGATAATCACCTGCAGCCAAAGGCGGCTGAAAGCGGCGAAAATCGTCGAACATCGCGTTTGTCCTTCCGTGGATTTGGACAATTCCTGCGTAAATCGGATGCAGAACGCAAATTCAGTTTGGCGCAGCTTACAAAGTGGGTGTAACATTCATTTATTTATTTTTTATTTTATTAAAATAGATATAATAAGGAATATTAAATCTAAAAGGGGCAATACAGATTTCAGGGAGTGTTAGCAGCTAATAAGAACATTCATATATTTATAATTACTCATATGGCTATTTAAAAACCATTTTAAAAGTAATCACAAAGTATAAAAAGTATACTTTTCAACTTCTAAAATGCCGTCAAGTTTTTACTGATGCAATTTTTGTTACGCCGTTTTTTCTGTGTAATTTTATAGCCTGCGGTCTCAATAGATTTGAGTAGTTTATGTGGCCGAAATCCATTAAAATCCCATACTTGATAATGCGGCTCGAGTCGAGTGTAATTATCAACAGAATTGAAAACTTTAAAATCAAAGCGTTTCTTATCTTGCGCTTGTTTCTACATTATAGGAGAAGATTAACAGAAGTGGCAATAATTAAGTTTTTAACTGACTTAAATTGTAAAATAAATAATTTTAATATACCTAATATAATATTGTTAACAACACTTTATTTTAAATTCTAATTTAATTAAATTGAATTACAATATTAAAATTACTGAGGCTGAATCTTATCATATTTTTGAATAATTTTCAAATTAGTACTAATAATATTGAACAAGCATGTGCCAATAATTAAACCGCAACAAAGCTTTTTATTCGCGCGTTTTGCCTAGAACCATTAATCATAGTTCTCAAGTAACGTGATTATTTTTCCTCACATCAATCCGATTGTAGTTACAACTAACAAACTCAAGTTTGCATAACCAAAAATGCTTGAACAATTAGAATACTACTATTGACATTAGTATTATTATATGACAGAATTTGTTTATATCCGTAGTCCGTATAAAACCTGAAATTTGTATAAATTCAATATTGTTTGCAAAAAAAAAAAAACAGGAAAATAGAGCGGCAAAAAACTCAAACAAAGCGAAGCGATATTAATGTATAATGAAACAACGAAATTTTGTTTGTTGCTATTGTTGTTATTGTTATTTTTTTTTAAATTGAGTAAATTGTCAAATGACCTTTTAACACCAACAAAAACGTTGCCAAAATAAATAAAAACCAAGCGTTTTTGAGAAAAAAAAGATCATGAATGTATATTTGTATAACTGAAATGAAGGTTATTAAACTTGTTATTTATTGTAATCACGTTTATCAAAAGGAAAGACAACAACAGAAACTCCAGTTGTATTTACAATTAACTAAAAAGTGCATTATCGAGAGCACACGACTTGAAGTTACCCTATAAATGTTTTCTTTTTAATTTTATTTGTTTAGAAAAGAAAGCAAAAATGTTGCCAAATAACTTTACTGCCAATATAAAAGATGTTAAGCTCACTTCAAAGCAATTATCATTATATAAGTAGTAGTTATACAAAGATTAACTGACTATAATTATATTCTCAATCATATCAGCTAGCCAACAACTAACGTAATCCAGATTGGAGGTGATCAACTGACTCGATATGCAAAAATTTAAATTTCAATTAGATCATGTATTTTTTAATTTATGGTTTTAAATATTATTTGCTCATTAATTTCGAGTTGGGACATTGGGAAATATGTACTTTAAGCACATGACAGATCATGAAGTCACACCCTCGACCCACGGGCCAAGATCAGTTTAATCAAAGAGTCGAAGAGTGATGAGAATAGATGCGAGAAGACTGCACAAATTACAGTGGCTTTCCTATTGGTACAAGTAAATTTACCAACAATAAAAGCAACTGCGAATTAAATTCAATTAAAAACATGCCAAGAAGCCATCCAAAAATTTGTAAGCATTCAATTTCGATATATGAAATATAGACGTAAAATTCATTTCAAAAAACTTTGCGCACGGCAAACAAACAAAAACAAGTTACATCAGCGACCAGTGCAAATTAATAAAAACATGTGGGAATGTTACAGTTGAGTCTACTCGACCCGGAGATTCCCTTTAGTTACTCAAGTATATATTTAAAGACAACTTTCCTCTATTTTTATGTGTTACCTAAACATTTTAACTGCCCTGAAAATAAATTTGTCTACTACAAACATGTTTGCAAACATGAACATTTTATTGTCAACGGCTTCATTTAACACTTGCACCTTGAATCGACATATTAAATTGAAAGAGAGCAATCAATTTGTACCTCACCTATAGTAACCCTCAACTGGACGCATTTTGTTTTGACTTGGATTCAGAATCGAAAACCGCTTTGGAATTAATTTGGAGAGTTTATGAGTTCACGAACTGATGAGTTCTGTGTGCCAACAACAAATTAGTCATTGCCAGTTTCCAAGAGATGTTCTGTGTGTCTGATATCACTCGCAAGGAACCATTCAGACGATCGTAAACGAGTTCAATTGATCAGTCTCAGTCTCTGTCTCTCTCACTCTCTTTCTCTCTCTCTCTTATTGACTCAGCTCCAATTGTCCAACTAAATCATACTAGCTAAATCTCAACAAAACCGCTGCACAACCAATAGATCAATTTATATGTATGTATATGTTTCACACTCTTACAACATTTTGTTTATACGATTGTTTCTCTTGTTTAGAGAGCTGAATGAGACATTGGGTACGGCAAATTAAAGAAAATCAAAAATAATAACAAAAAATGACAGTTGCTTCACATTTGTAAATTGCAGCAGATTTAGACCCAAATAATTGATTGTCTTATTTCCCATAAAAAATTCAAATATTTACCATTTCTGTCTGTACAATTCCAATTAAGTTCGTTTTTTTTTAAGTTCTGGTAAGTTCTCGAAACTGAGTCAGTCTGCCTGACCTCTCTTTTTGTAAATAAATTTTTTTAATTTTCATTAAAAATGTGGACATAGCCAAAATGGAATTTAATTCTCAGCAGTAAATATATTTATGAGCTAAAATGAAATTAAGGTGATAAACGAAACTGTTTTCTTTCAATTTCTATTCAATTATGGTATTTTAATTCGAAACTTATTAATGTAAATTATGTATCAACATTCATTTTGGGGCTTTATGAAGTTTCTCAAATATTGTTAAAATAACGTACTTTTAAGCAAAGCTCGAATTTTCTAAAAACCCAAATCCTGTTATTACAAAAATTTCAACCATACTCATAAGTAAAATGATACTTAAATCCTTTTTTGACAAAATTATCTAAAACCTGTTCCCAAAAAGTATGCAACATAAAGTTTGCATCTTTTCAGATTTCTTATTTTATTTCTTTAATTTTCAATTTTAATTGAGAATATATTTTTGAATTGTATAAGAATATCTTTTTTAAAAGCATGTAAATTCATATTATTAAACGCTTATTAAGAGAGTATTAATTAAGTAAATACAATATCCAATTGTACACTTCATTAAGGTATTTATTATGATCACCTTCCGGCCCAATATCTGCCAAGAATGCAGTTGTGTTTTCCCATTTGCTTTTTACATACCATATTGATATTTATTTTGGCAATCTTAAACTTTTAAATTATCTCTGGCATTGGAAATGGAATTGTTGTTTCTGTTTTCATTTCGAATCAGAAAAAATATACATAGTAAAAATTAAAAGAGTCTGCACGTTTCAGTGGGTTAAAGTAATTTTCCTTTTTCGAACCAGACAGCAACAGATCAATAATAAGCCTTGTCGGCGAGACTGCTTGACGGACAGATACCCTGTTCTTAGCTCTAGGAAAAGGAATACATATTTTATAATTTAATACATATTCTGTTGATATATTTCATACCCCGTTTTTCACTGGGTATAGGGTACAAAACCATGAAGCAAAAGGAGAAGATAAAAGGCAAGGGCAATTTTTCATCATTTTTTCCATCTTGTGAGCATTTCTCCAAATCATGGCCTTCCCCTTGCCCACCTTGACCATTCGTTTTACTCATTTCTGCGTGTTTTATTATATTATTTTTTGTATTTTTTTTTTTGTTTTGTTGGAATTTGTTTCGAGTGTGTTTCTGTTTTTGACTCTCTAGTGGATATTTGTTCTTCACTTGCTGCAGACTACGGTCATGCTGCCCGAGGCGATGATAGTACTGCTTCCGTTTCATCAGTATGCAAAGTTTTCACACCTCAAACTCAAACTGAATTAACTGTCATTTCTTTTGGCCTTTTGCAGAGAAACGCTTCCGAGGTTGGATAACTATCGCATATCTATGCGCAACCTGAAACGCCCCTCGATCGGTGAACTTCAGGGCGAGGCAGCAGATCAGGTGAGTCTTGACTTAAGAGTCTTCAACGTGCTTGAAATAGAGATTAGTTGACAGTGACTCACATGTTTAAAGTGCATCAATCAATGCCAGTTGCAATTGAAAAATGTTGTTCGCTTTCACAGTAAAATCAGTTCGTTTCGGTTGTTATGGAATGTCGCTGAAATGTGTTAAGTAAGTTTTGAAATATCTACAACTGATTGAAAAATGTTACAAGGAACTATCAAAACAAACAAAATATTTCGTTTATATTAATAATTTCACATTCAGTTCTAGAATTTATTGAGCATACTGTTGTGCAGTTCTCAGCCTCGTGCCACTTTAAAAAAGTCTTTTAGCCACATTAAGAGAGCATAATAGGGTCAAAATTGACCATAAGCCCACATTTTACCATTTGCAATATTTAATTTAAAGCGATCATTGAAGAAATATACACTTAGTTATTTAAAATCTTATTCACAAAATCATTAATCATCTATTAGGGAATTCAAAATAAACTTACTGAGCATGAATTTAAAATTCCTTCAACTTGTCAATTCTCGTAAATATTTGTGATATTTCACAATGATTAGTGACGTTTTTGATTTCGTTAACGAAATATTACTATTTTCGCAATGAAATAAACTCGGTCCATGTTGTAGTTGCATCTGTTTGTGTATACGAAAATATTTGAAAACATTTCAAGTGCTAGAAGAATAAACAGTAAAAATTGTGGGACGCCTAAAAGTCGGAAAAGATAAAGTTGCCTCAAAGAAAGAAATACGAATAAAAACGAAAATGTAGCAAAGAAATCAAATATTTCTTCTTTTTTTTTTTTTTTTTGTTTTCCATGATGTTGCTGAGCGTATACACAGAAAAAATTAAGAGTACATACTTTGCTTCGTATATTTTATAAGTGTATGTACATAATTTATTAATACGATTGCTTTATTTATTTACTTGAAATATTTTCACATTTTCAATGCGTTTTCCATGACGTATACGCAATATTATTTACCCATCACATCCACTGATTTGTGCGTGTAAACAAACGCGAAATGATGACGTTGCCTTAAGCTTCATTATTATCTGCACAGTTTTCTGTATACATACATATATGTACCTTTGTGGAGTGGAGACCTCAGTCTTATCATTCAATTAGGAGAAGTCGAGTCAAGTAGAACTTACAGATACTGGCACTTAGTCAGAGCTACAGTTTTTATGCTTATCGCCAAAGCAGTAAATTTAATGCTTCTATTCCGACTTGTGGTTGGCCACATTTAGCTGTTCTGCTCGTATATTGTTTAATTAATTCGTTTCTTCGCTCATTTCCCATACTCCTCGGGCTACTGTAGCGCGTTGTGGGACAACACGGCGTATGATAGATATCGTAAAAATTGCATTACAACGCCTGGCGCTCATTAAGGGAATTCCAATGAAAGCGACACATAAACTGTAATTGACAAGGCGGCTTTAAGAGTCCATTCTAGACAAGCTTACCCAACAATTATTACAGCTCGTAGTAAATTTAATTTCCAACTAGAAATAGTCGTACTTTTTTACCAGGCATATGCTTAAATAACAGATGTCCCTATTAAACAAAAAGCATTTGCAGTCGATATTTGCAAATTAATGGGATGCACATAAAAACTTAAATATCTAAATGTGTAATTATGATCGTTATTTGCAGGGAATTGCTTGAAATAGTTGATTTTTATTATTATTCGAGTATCCTAAATATAAATTCCTAAACCAAAGAACTCTTTATCAGGACTTGAAAATGTGTAGTTTTATAAAATTATCACAGCTTTTAAAAACTTAATTTATGCACAAATTTAGTTTTAATTATTAGTTTCAATTGAAATTGCGAATATCTATTCAATATACGTTGTCACACGTTGGGAATGTGTTAATATATGTATATATATTTGTGTATTTTTGTGTGAGCTTGCATACAAAGTCTTAAGTAGATTTGCACTCGTGATGAGGGTAGGGAGGAAGTGAGGGGAGGAGTGAGTTCGACATGTGTCTTGAAAGATGACACCAATGACAGCCTTGAAGCCAAATTAATTGTCAACAAGATGGCTGCAGCCATGCAACGCCATGCCACATGGACATTGTTTTAACTTGCCACCCCAAACAACGCCCACAGTGATAATAACAGAACAACTACAACAACAACGTTAGTCAGTCAACAATATTACAAGTGTGAAAAATGCACATCGCGTATCATTAAAATTGACAGCAGCAGCCGACAGATGTCGCTGTCGTTGCCTTCGATCGATGTCACTGTTCATAGTTCAGCAAGGAGGATTTCTATTAAAGCTACAGCTCTCCTCACACCACTAAGACCACCTAGTCTGACTGTCACGTATGTGCTTGTGTATGTGTGTACAGTGCCTGTCAAAAGTGCTGACAGTTTGTCAATGCGATAAGCATTCATTTGAAAAATTGTTTACTTTTAACTGGTAATAAATTAAAATGCGCCTTCAAGACTTGAAAATAAAAGTGTCAATAAAATCAAATATTTAATCAATCCAGTTTTTAGCAGTTTTTCAGCAATTTTTGACAGCATTTTAATAACAATATGATTACACATAATTTGACACTTTGATTATTTTTATATCATTCAGCAATAAATTTTTTTCACTGAAGAGGAAAGTTTCAGTAGTTACTGTCAACTGGTAATAGATTAAAAATCTCTCAAACAAATTCTAAAAGTTAATCATTCTAGCAATTTAATTACATATAATTGATGCTCTGACTATTTCTATATCTCTTAAAAGTCAAATTATTCCTAAAATGAGGGAGGTTTCAGTAGTACCCCTTTTAACAAAGAAATTGTAAATATATTTGAAGTAAAAAATTCTAGGAAATCACTTTGAATTTTTGGGAAATTTTTAAATACCTAATATCATTGCATTTGGACAACTTTTGTGCTGTTTATCTTGGCAACTTTCGAGGCAACACTCGTATTTACTTAAGTACCCAACAATATGAAGAAAAAAAACACACGAAAGTATAAAATTATAATTGAGCATGTTTGCTTTGCATTTGAAAGGCTTAGGTAGATGTTCAGAAATAGTTTTTGCTTGTACCACGCGGCGTATGAGCATTATTATTATTTTGCATTGATGTGTTTACATCATCATCGCAGCAGCGCCTGTGGCGCATTTAGTAACGGCTCGTGCCGTGGCGACCAGCGACCGGCATTTTCCCATTTTCCATTTTCTATTTTCCATTTTGCCATTTTGCCATTTGAATAGCGCTTTGTGTTGCACTTGTCGGGTGCATTGTAATAATTACAATTCTAATTTGCAATTCATATCAAAAGAGTCGTTGCTATATTTACAACATTTATCGATTCCTTTATACGATTTTACTGCTGTTTATTTAGCACATTTCTCGAATCATTTAACCATACACAAACAATATTCTCTGCTCCTATTTCCATTGCAAAGAATACGACTTTAATATCTCTGGCACAGCTGCAAACGGAGCAATTGCCGAATTATTTCCAGCACCTTAAGCTGAATACACAAGCAAGCACATATTTTGCATTAAATAATATACACTAACGGCTTTAGGCAATTATTATGTGCAATTGTTAATGTTAATGCTAATTCGTAATCATATTTTGATCTCTATGCTTTCAAATGTAAAATCTACTGACATTATAAATGTGAATTGTTCGTGTCTGTTCCGAATTCCGAAAACGAGTTGATTTTTTTTTTCGAAAATCGACAATAATTGTCGTTTTCGAAACGTGTGTTGTAGAGTCACCGGATTTAAAAGTAAATGCCATTTACAGCTTTAAAGTTAATACCTAATAAAATACATGTTATAAACTGAAAATTATAATCATTTTGAACCTTTTTAGAATCGATTAACATCACTACTTCAAGTTTAAACTGTTAAAGTATTTTTTAAAAGTATCTACATACATATAAAAGTGTTATAAAAAACTAAATTACACTTAATCATTGTTATCGAAATCAACTCTTGCAATTTAAAGCTGATAGAGTTGCTTCAATTGAATAACAAAATTCCACCAACGAAGTTTTTGTCAAATTTACCTTCTATCTGCTATATTCAACCTAAAATACTTAAAATGAATTTTCGAAACGTTTTCGAAACCGAGTTCGAAAGGTAAAAACAAAGCCCATTTCGATCGGAATTGGGAACAGAAAATAGTAAACCCAAGGTGTATTTAATATATATTTAATAGTAAATACACCTTGAGTAAAACGTATGTTTTCGTTGTTTCTTTGACTTTTTGAAAACGTTCGGCATTCGGAACAGGCCTGGTTATGATTGTCTTCATATCACAATAAATGTTACATCTTCAAGTAGTAGCTGTCACAATCATTGCCCATAAATCCTCTTATCAAACGAGTCGCAATTTCAATTGCGATTTTTATATTGTTGCGCGTGGCTTTTGTGGCAAAGAAATTTTCCACTCCTCGGCGAGCGCCTTTAACTCAACTCAACTCAGCTAAACTAAATTAAATTGCTCCTGTGAGCGCCACACAAGCACCGCAGAGTCCGTCCGGCTGTGCGTCCGTTCGTCTGTCTATCTGTCTCTATGGATGTCCAACAGCTCGTCGTGTCTGTCGGTTGGTTCGAGACTCTTTACTCGTGGGTGTGTTTCGAGTGCGTATATGTGTCTGTCCGTCTGTCTGTCTCTCTGTCTGTCTGGACGCCGTTGAGCGCCGCCAAAAATGTGTAAACAATCAACATTGACCACCCACGAGGAGCCCGAGTTTGAGTCATAGCCAGGAACAGTTTCAGTTCGAGCCAAGCTGTGTAACCAAGGGATAAAGGGGTGTGCACACTGTACAGTGTACACTTATGAGCCACGACAAATGTCTATCGATGTCACACAATGCTCTGACGGTGACTCCTTGTTAGTCCTTCTGTTTTCCTCTGCCCACTGTCCTCCCTTGTCCCATTCTGACAGCGCACATTTTAAAAATACTCAATTATGTGTGCAAACAATAAAATAGATGAACAGCTCCAAAATGATGACAAATAAATATCCAAGCAATAATAAAACATGAACAGAAAGAGAAAAGGAGAAAACAAAAAATATTGTGACCAAAATTTATTAATTTATCACTATTGTAAATAAATTAAATGGAAGCAGACAATGAATTGAATCATTGTTTGTCTCCTTCGTGTCAAATTATTGTTCTGTTTTTGCTTTTCAGTTTAATTTTTACTTCACTTTGGAAAGTTTTCTTACTAATAATGAATCATCTGTATACGAGATTGCGGCCATATAAGTTGACGTTTTTTAATCAGCATTTAAAGTTCAATTAATATTTGATTATTAAATCTGATTTGTAAATATAATAAAATTAGCTTAGAAATAAATAAGCTAAACAAATCATTTAGAATGCTTCGGAAACTTCTAAATGTCAATAAACATCTTGATCTCCTTATTGATAAATGAATATTACTCAATAAACTGAAATCACAAGGTGCCAAGTGGTTTATAAAATCAATAAAGAAATGTGAAAAATTTGTCATCAACAGTTAATTCAACTACTTTACACATGAATACAATAACTTGATAATTTTATTATTTAATTAAATGTAAAGCTTGATACTTTAATAAGTCAAGGTTAAATAAAAAATTAAATTCGTATTTGTTAAGAGTACTTCATTGATTACCGATTAAATTTACGATGCTACAAACGACTTAATTAGCACAAATATTAATGCAAATTAATCAATGTCAATAGAATGAATTGTGAATTTTTAACCACCATTCATTGGACAGTTAGAGACTTTCATTTTGCTGACGTTTCGATGATGTGCGAGTTTTAGTATGGTTATAAAACAAATTTAAGTCATATGTGCAATTATTGGTGAGACGTTAATTATATGTGAGTAGACAGAACTGAGTATAATATACCCTGTAAAAAGGCAATAAATCATTTTTCTAGAACAACTCGTATTTTAGAATTGCTGACAGGCCGAATCGTACTGAACAGTTAGTTAATGGCAAACATTAAAAAATGCAATATATTAGAAAAATAATATAAAATGTAAATGTAAAACTTGAAATATGAAAAAACTAATTATAGAATAATAGAAAAAATATAAAATGTTATACAATATATGGATTAAGAATTCGAAAAATTTAGAGATAAATGATATTTCAACAAACCTTGTATAATCAGAAAGATTGTAAACAGTTGCAGAGCTTTTCAACCTCTCACCTGTTATTATATGTATCTCTCAAGGAATGCAAGATAATCGGGCCTGTTCTGAATTTCGAAAACGATTCGAAATAACACAAATCGCGTTGATTGCTGTTCCGAATTCCGAAAATGGACAATAATTGTCGTTATCAAAATGTGTGTTGTAGAGTCGTCGGATTTGAAAATAAATGCACCTTAAAGCTTTAAAATTAATACCTAAAATTATTAACTGAAAATTATAATAATGTTGAACATTTTTAGAATTTATCAACATCACTACTTCAAGATTAAACATTTAAAATTTTTTTTGAAAGAATTTTTTTAGAAGCATCAATCAAATAAATTATAAAAACAAAACCAAGCTGTTCTGAATTCCACCTTAATCTTTGTTATCGATATCAACTCTTGCAATTTAAAGCTCATAGATTTGTTTTAATTGAAAAACAAAACACGAACAACGAAGTTTTTGTCTAATTTACCTTTCATCTGCAATATTCAACCTGAGATTCCTAAAATTAATTTTCGAAACGCTTTCGAAACCGAGTTCGAAAGGTAAAAACAAGCACATTTCGATCGGAACGGGGAACAACATACAATAAAACGTTTCGTTTTTACTTTTTGAAAACGTTTGGAACAGGCCTAAATATTGTATGATAACTTATCCAAATTTGATTATTCTTTCTTTATAATATTGTATTAATGCGAAATGTTTTCTTTTTGACTTGCACATATTTGTAGAGCATTACGATACCAGATGTTACGGAGCCGGAACCAACCGGAGGTCACATTAAGCTTGGCTGGATTGTGGGAGTGCTCATACCATGTCTGCTCAACATTTGGGGCGTCATGCTGTTCCTGCGACTCAGCTGGGTCGTCGCCGAGTCCGGCATCATGTGGTCCTTAATTATAATCGCCATCTCGGCGGTGGTCTGTGTCATAACGACGCTCTCGCTGTCGGCCATTAGTACGAACGGCGAGGTGAAGGGCGGTGGCGTCTACTTCATCATATCCCGCTCCCTGGGACCCGAATTTGGCGCCTCCGTTGGCGTTGTGTTTGCCTTTGCCAACGCCGTGTCCGCCTCCATGAACACAATTGGTTTCTGCGAGTCCCTCAATGTACTCTTAAGTGAGTGTCAAGTGAGTGTTTTTTAATGAAATCTAAATAATCTAAATGCGTTCGTTTGCAGAGAACAACGGTCTAAAGATCGTTGATAATGATATCAATGATATTCGCATTGTGGGCACCGTGACGCTTCTGGTCCTGATCCTCATCTGTTGCGTGGGCATGGAGTGGGAGACGAAGGCGCAGAATTTCCTCATTGTCACCATCGTCCTGGCCATATTCAATTTCATAATTGGCGCTGCGATCGGACCACGCGGTGATGAGACTCTGATATCCCAGGGCTTCGTTGGCTTCTCCTGTAAGTGAACAGGGAATGGGAATTTGCTTCGGATGCTTTGCTAATCTTGCACTTTAACAGGGGATACTTTCAAGGAGAACTTTGTCTCGGACTATCGTTATGCCGAGGGCGTTGATCACGACTTCTTCAGCGTGTTTGCCATCTTCTTTCCCAGTGTGACGGGAATTCAGGCGGGCGCCAACATCTGTGGCGATCTCAAGGATGCCGGTGCGGCCATACCGAAGGGTACCTTCTGGTCACTCCTCATCTCCATGTCATCCTATGCATTGTTTGTCCTGTTCGCTGGCGGCGCCGCTGTTCGTGATGCCTCTGGAATTCCCGGGGACCTGATCAACGGGACCATTGTGCCCTCGGAGCTGCCCTGCATGCAAGCCGGCAACTGCACTTGGGGTCTGTTCAACTCCTACGAGATGATGCAGGTGATGTCGCTCTGGGGACCCCTCATCTATGCCGGATGCTTTGCGGCCACCTTGAGCACGGCACTGACTAATCTCTTGAGCGTGCCTCGTCTGGTGCAAGCCCTAGGCATCGATCAGATCTATCCGGGATTGATCTTCTTCTCCAAGCCGTATGGCAAGCATGGCGAACCGTATCGCGGCTATGTGCTGACCTTTTTCATCTCCACGGGCTTCCTGCTGATTGGCGAACTCAATTTGATCGCGCCCCTCATCTCCACCTTCTATCTGGCCTCCTACGCCCTCATCAACTTCTGCACCTTCCACGCGGCCTTTGTCAAGCCCCTCGGATGGAGACCCACCTTCAAGTACTACAATGCCTGGATCAGTTTGTTTGGATTTGCCATGTGCGTGGTCATCATGTTCCTTATCAATTATGTGGCTGCGATTATCACCTTCGGCATCATCTTTGCCCTCTACCTGGTGGTCATGTATCGCAAGCCGGACGCCAATTGGGGATCCACCACGCAGGCCCAGCAATACAAGGCTGCCCTCATGGCGGTGCATCGTCTGCAGAATGTCTCCGACCATGTCAAGAACTATCATCCTCAAGTCTTGGTTCTCTCCGGTGATCCCAAGACGCGTCCGCCGCTTATCGACTTTGGTTATCTGCTGACCAAGAGCAATTCTCTCATGTTTGTGGGCAACATAATACCGGTGAGTAAATATTCTAATACAAAGGGTAAACCTAATATAATATAAGTATGCTACAGCCGAGCTATATTTATAGACAACTATATTTAAAATATAAAAGTATGCTTTAGGGTGGCGGTGGGCACGCATGGGCTCCGGGAGCTAGCTGCTGCTCCCAACTTTATTTCTGACTATTCGGCGCCGGGAAGTCGCCCAAAAGACTCGCGAGCAAAATAACAACAACAACACACAAGACTCGCAAGCAACAACATAGGAGCAGCTTGAGTCGAGGCATTTTGACACTTAAAATTTTTTATTGCTCCCACATTTGGGTGATCGACAAAGTAGGGAGACTCTATTAGGGTAGTTTTTGTTTTGTTAGTTATTTCTCCCGTATTTAGATTTCGTGCCCACCGCTGCTTTAGGGAGATGCAATTTATCTTTGCACAAACCTAATAGACCCAATTTCTAAGATTAAATACAAATTTAAAAAATTTAAAAAAGAAACTGCGTCGGCCGGGAATCGAACCCGGGTCAACTGCTTGGAAGGCAACTATGCTAACCATTACACCACCGACGCCACGTCGTATAAGAATCGTTCAATTGCTTTTCTGAAGCATCTACTCGTACACCTTTGTTTGCAATTCGACAGCACTCTGTGTATCTCCGGTATTGTAAATCCAAACGGAGTTTACTCCAAAACAAATATATATTTTTAAAAAGTTCATAGGTGTAACTCAGAAATAAAATTTTTCGAGGTAAATCTGACTGATCTTGATCTGATAGCATCAAAAGTTTTAGTATCGTAGATATCACTGTCGGCCTGGTACGCACATTTGACTTTCGCTAAACCTATAGACCCCACGCAATTTTAACGTACAGGATATAATAAATATATGAGAACGAAAAAATTAAGTTGCGTCGGAAGGGAATCGAACCCGGGTCAACGACGCCCCTTGTTGAGGCTTTAATTAATTAATTATTTATTATATTTTATGACTTACCCATTTTGTAGGTGCGTGTTGGCTACAAGAATCGTCAGACTCTGATCAAGGATGGCCAGAAATACTTGGATGCACGCAAGATTAAGGCCTTCTACAATGTTATCGATGGCTTCAGCATTGAGGATGGCATCAATGCCATGATCAAGTCAACCGGATTTGGCAAAATGTCACCCAACATTGTGCTGGTGGGCTATAAGCCGGACTGGAATCGCTGTCGCAAGGAGGAGGTGGAAAGTTACTTTGCCATATTGCAGTGAGTAACAAAGGATAATCCTAAGTGGAGCATACAACAAACTAATCCCACTATCAATCTCCAATTCACAGCAATGCCTTTTCTCAGCGCATGGGCGTCGCCCTGCTCCGTCTGCCCAATGGCTTGGACTTCTCGGAACTGAGTCCCGAGGTGACCATTCCGCCCAGCAGTTTGGGCCACTTGAACACGGCGAATGCCCAAGGTTTTACGAACGAACTGATTCCGGCAGCGACCGCTGCCTCGGAGCTGCTGCACATTGATTCCAACTTGAATTTGGCCAGCATGGACAGCCCCAGTCCCAATTCGTCCTACACGATGCCTCAGCCAGCGCCGATGCCCAACATGCAGCGCAGTTCCCGCAGCTACAAGGTGAACAACAGTGATGCCGCTGCCATCACCTATCACACCAAAGGCGGCTCCGAGGTGCCACAGAATGTCCTGGACGCAGTCACCATATTCACACGCAAACAGCCCAAGGGCACCATCGATGTCTTCTGGCTGTATGACGATGGAGGTGGGACTTTTTTTTAAAAAAACCCTACTATCTATATATATCAATTCGTCATCCTTCATTTATCATTTATCATTTGTCCATCGACAGGTCTCACAATTTTATTGCCGTACATCATCTCGATGAGGTCACATTGGCAGAACTGCAGGCTGCGTGTGTTTACCATGTGCCATGGCAAGGATGAGGAGCAGGAGGAGAAGAGGTAAGGACTCTCTAGTCGAGTGCATAAAGAGCAGGGATTATATGCAGAATAAAATTAGAGTTCAATTTTAAAAATGTTACTTTTAAACCAGGAATTAAAGCCCTCACGAAAATCGCATTTAGGTTTTCGGTTATCGGTTATGCAAAATCTTTAAAGAAAGGTTTCGTAACGGTGAACCGGTTTTTGTATGTTTCGGCTTTGAAATACCGATATGGTTTCAGTTCACAAAAATAACAATTTCTTTGCAAAAATATAATCATATTAATAATAATAATTACAAAGGCATTACTTTCTTAATGTTTCATTCACACATTGTTAAACATATTCTTCAGTTTGATGTAGATTAGCTACATTTTAACAATTTTAATATTTCATTTAACAAATTTATTTTGTTTGCTCTTATTCAGTGGTATGAATATTCGATCTTGAATATCACAAATAAAAATTCAAAATCAAACATCAGAAAATTAAAATCAAAATTAAGAATGAAAAATATATTTTTGTTGAATGAAACGGTTACGAAACGGTTATTTCGGTTTACTGAGTTTTGGTTTTAAGGTTTCGGTCAAAGAAAATTTTTTACGGTTTCAGTTACGGTTTTTAATTTCAAGCAATTTTAACCGATTAAAGTTTACGTTATTGTTTTAATCCCTGATAAAGAGGACCTAATGATTCATTTTGTATCTTCCTCATTTCCAGCATGGCCAGTCTGCTGACCAAATTCCGCATCAAATACTCGGAGCTTATTATGCTCAAGGGCGTCTCGGATCAGCCGCGTCATGACACAATGCTGAAGCACAAGCGTCTCATCGAACCCTTCCGTCGCAGTGCCAGGAACGAGTTCGGCATCACCGACGACGAGCTGCACAGCATGGCAGAGAAGACACAACGCCAGCTGCGCATCCATGAGCTGGTGGTGAAGCATTCATCGAATGCCTCGCTGGTGGTCATGTCGCTGCCAATGCCACGCAAGGTGAGTTTACATTCCGCTTTCAAAGTCATTCTTAAATTAATGATTTCCATTTGCAGGAGGCAATTTCGGCACCCTTGTACATGTCGTGGCTGGAAATGCTGACGTCTGATATTAAATGCCCAGTGGCATTGGCACGCGGCAACCAAACGCCGGTGCTAACACTCTACTCTTAGACTTAACCATGTCGTTTCCAGTTCGAGTACAATTTAGTATTATTAGCGTTTAGGCGTTCAAGTTCCGCGTAGCCACATATATACTAAATACTATCTTATATAATTATGTACTTTTTTGATATAAACATTAACGAAAGCAGCCCCCGCCCGGAATGGAACACCAAACTTGATAGTCCCTAGAACGTACATTATAGCCATAGCTTTTAAGTTGATAACGAATTACACACTGGTTATGAATATTGTCTAAATATAATGTGTAATAATAAACAACACAATTACAACTTGTGGCATTAAATAATCCAGTTAAAGAACTTCAGAAAATTTTCATTGTGGTCAGCAGTCAACACATTTGTCTACTTGATGGATATATGGATATAAATGGGGATTTTATATAGTGTTTCATAAATAGTATAAAGCATCAGTTAATCAGTTATTATTCCAAGTGGATTTAGTTGTTTTTTTTCTAATAATAGGCGCGACGCGGATTATTCTGCAATTAAACAAAGATATTAAATAAATTTGTGGTTTATATAAAATAAGTTAAAAACTCACTAAAGGATTAGGACGAAAGCGGTAGGCCAACATCATGCGCTTGCGGTAAGCGTCATACTCATTGTCGCAATTCTCCGGCTGAACGGCGCTGCTCACGCCCAAGCCCTGATTGCCATCCCGTTGTGGCGCCCTGTAGACAAAGAATTAGCTCAATCTGAAAGTTTTTTTTTTAAATTTTGTATGCCTACTTGTTGACGGGATCCACAATTCCAGCACCGTCTTGACCCAGACCTTGGCCCTCCTTCCAGCCAAGCTTTTGCAGCATTTGGAAGCCAATGTTATCCTCCTTTAGTTTGTACTCCTTGTAATCGCTTAAGTCGGGCTGTCTGTTGCTTTTCTTCGCCTCATATTGCTCCATGAATTTCTTGAGCTCCTCCGGTGGCAGAAAATCACCAATATGATGCTTGCCCTCGCTCTGCTTGGTTAAAGCATTCGCCCACAAGTGTGTCGCTTCCATTTCGGCTGTGCGCAACTTGTGCTCCCATGTGCCGCCATCGACATCCTCATCCGAGTCGTATTCGTACTTGAACTTGCCGCCTCGCGCTAAGCGATCAATCTCCTGACGCTTGCGCATCATGTCCTGGTAGAGCAAATTAACTTTGTAGTGCTCCTCGCACTGCTTCCATTGGTCTTCCGACAGCTGAGTGGATCCATAATTGAGGCGTGCATATTGCAGCAAAGCCGGATCGTTTCGCGTGATTGTGCTTAACATGGGCTTGTTCTGGTTGCCAAAGCTGGTATGAGTATCTGGAAAAGAACGTATAACTTGTTGAGCTTGGAAGAGGCACTAAGATTCCCCTTTATTTTCTTTTCTCTCTCCAGAGTATAGGTGAACTTACTTGAGCCACTTGGGAGCTGCTCCTTCTCTCCCCAACGACTTTTACGCTCTCGCTTGCGTCGCTGACGCTGCATCTCTCGATCGTCCTGATCGAGATCGTTACCCTCACCCCCTGCTGCCATGGCAGCCTCCTCCTCCTCTCGCTCCCTGCGCTCCTCATCGCTCAGCTCGTTGCGACACTCGATGCGTCGCTTGATGTTGTCACGATTGCGATCCATCATGCCACGCATATACTCATCATCGGAATCAAAATCGGCACTCATTGCCGATTCAGGATCATACTTGTCCGCTGCCGAGTTGCTGTTGTTATCCTCCTGCTGTTGTTGCTGTTGCTGCTGCTGCTGTTGCGGTATCTGTTGCTGCTGTGCCTTATTTAACTGCTGCTCCCGCTGTCGCTCGGCCCGCTGGCGTCCGTAATCGAGCAGTTGTTGGCGATAGCTTCGATATTGCTCGCAGCTCTTATCATAAAGAAACCTATTTTAAAAGTTTTAAAGAAGAAGTAAAACATACAATGAAAAGTGCTCAAATGCAACGAATATACAAAGACATTATATGAGTAACTGGTTTTTGGTTTTTGGCGCCCATTTAGTAGTGTGTGCTTTTATAGAATCCTTCCGCTTTTACTCCTCCAGTGGAAAGGCGACGACCAAACGATGTGTGTGATCTGTGTGCGATGCGCGCGGTAATCAAGTCTCAAATGTTGATGCAAATCGGACCAAAAACTTATGATCTTAAGTTTTTGTAAAAACATAAAAACTCTTTACAGATTTTAAGTGATTTCAGTCATCAGTTAGTGTCAAGTTGTTGCCAAAGATGTTGATAATAATATGGGTTCCTCATATTGCTTTTAATTTAAACATTATCTATCTAATAGTCACTAAATTGTGTCTTAAAAAACCGTTTTTAAAGTTAAACCAGGAACCATAATTTGAAGAGAAAAAAATATACTATGGAAATAAGAGTTTTAAGATTTCTAAATGAAATATAAAATTAAATTGTAAATTTGTACAATAAAAATTTAATTCCCGTTCAATTTTTCGAGTTTTACTTGTAACTCTTATTTGCGATTCCCGATAAAAAAAATCAAAGCTCTGAAATTAATGGCATTTACTTGGAAATGAAGCGAGAAAATTCAGACCAGTGTGTGATCATTCATAATTTATGTAAAAATCGCTCAATTTCCAAAGTTCTCTCCAAAACTAGCCCCATATTAATAGATACTAAATACAGTCTAAATTAAATTCCCTGCGCATGATAATGTGCAGCTGATTTACCACAAGGCCGGATGCAATTCGCTTCTATGCAAACGTATTTTATCTTCGTAATCTTCACCATTTTCGGCGACCAGTGCGATTAGGTTTTCTATGCACGTTGGCAATTGTATGCACGTTTCTGAAAAAACTACATAAATTGCTTTAAAATCGTGCACAACGATTTGTATATAAATATATAGAAAATGAAAAGTTACTAGGATATGAGGATAGTGTGTGGTTAGGATTGGGATTGGGCGTGTTATTGGATGTCTGGCTGGGATTTTAGGCAAAAACAGAACAGGCACAAACAAATGTCTGTGAGTTTATACACACCTTGTGGCGGTGGAGTCAGGATCGGTTGCAGCTGCTTCTGTTGTTGTTGCTGTTGTTGCTGATGTGGTTGTTGTGGTGGCAGCTGTGATACTTGCTCCTCTGGTTGCATTGGTGGTGGAGGCGGTGGCGGCGGATTGACCGTGACATGCTCCGGCAGTAGACCCAGCTGCTCGTTCTGTGTGACATTTGGTATTTGTATGGCCTCCAGATTAATCTGTGGCTTTGGAATCGCATTCAAATCAAAGTCTTTTGGTGCCGGTATAGCATTCAATTGATGCATTGCCGCCTCGGACGGCATTTGTGTTGGTCCCAATTGCATATAGATTGGCGTCAAGTTGGCCAAGGCCATTGGCAGCTGTGGCGGAGGAGGTGGCGGTGGTGGCGCCACTGCGGCTGGATGCAGCAAATGGTGGTGGCCATGGAAGAATGCTGGCATCGGCATTTGTGGTGGACCCTGTGCCAAAAGCGTGGGATTGAAGGCAAATGGCGGTGGTGGCGGCGGTTGCACAGCTTGTGGCATTGTTGTGGCCGGTCCGGCCATACTAAATGCCAAGTGATTGGGTCCTGCATTGGCCACTGTCATGTTGCCAGCCATGGAAGTCGCTATGACAGCCGTTGCACTCGTTGGTATTGTGCTAACAGCCAGATCCACCGACTGCTGCTGCTGCTGCTGCTGTGGACTGTTGTTTTTCTCGGTGCTGTGCGAGTCCCCTGTGTTGTTCTCCTCCGTGCTAGGAGCGAGTGCCACAATAATGGGTGGCTTCGGTTGCTCATGCTTTTCAAGTATTTTCTTAAAGTTCTCCAGAAAGGAACCATCATTACAAAATGTATTCTTTACTTTGGGTGGCGGCTGCTCCACACTGGGCTGTGGCAGCTGCTGCCGTTTCAGGCTAAAGGTGATTTTACCCGTTTTTCCGGTGAAACTGTTTAATGTCTTGGGCGTTAGGTCATCGCATTTGCCCTTGCCCGCCGACCCCGGCTGATCCCCATTTTCCATTTCCAATGCATTTTCCTCATCGGCAGGCAGAGCTGTGATTGGCTGCGCTAATGATTGCAGATCCTCCTCCTGCTCCTCCTCATCCGGCTCTGTGGCAGGCGTGGACAGCGGAGTCTCCATGGTTTTCAATTGGGCTGCCAATGTTTGAGCCGCAGCCACGGCCTTTGCCAGCTGCGCCGTCCGCTGTTTCTCGAGTATCTCCTGCCGTTTCTTGGCGATTATCTCCTCCTGCTTGCTCATCTGCGCGAAGCGGTCGATACGATGATTGCGTTGCGCCATATTCTCAAGTTTTCTTTGTGTTTCGTTATTATATAAAACCCCTGTCAAATTAGTTTTCTTCACAAGTAAAAAACTTTTCAATATATTAATGTGAGAATGGTTACTCTATTTTTAGTATTTTTATGGCCACTCTACACAAAGGCAATGTGACCGTCGCTATTAGAAAATTCCCAAAAAATGCACTAAATATGAAAGCAACATAAAATACCAAAAGAGCAGCTGATTTCCATTTTCTGCCAGTGAGTGCGAGCGCGATAGTGGGCCAATTTTTAAATTTCATTCCAGATTGATTTTGTATTGAAGATGAGCGTGATGACACGTGACATGTCACGCTCATCTTGAATACAAAATCAAACTAAAAAAAAATGGAGCAATTCGTCGAACACAGCAAATTTGAAGAAGAGTATCGCCAAATCACCTGGGTGCGACTTTTGAAGCTCTCGCTTGTCGCTTACCAAATTGAAGAAAAAGTGCTTCAATTCGCCAATTTCCTTTTTGGTCTAGCAGAAATTAACTGTTAAGGATACCCTGAGTTGCTTTGGGTTTATTTGTATGATTTTATTAAACTTCATTCTGGTAAACACATATTAGGGAAGCTGATAGTTGATACTTTGGTATTTAATAAGGAACGATTATTATTTAGTTCAAAATTTAAGATATATTAATTTTGAAAACACATAGAATTGCAACTTTTCTGGCTAATGTTGAATTTTAGGATTATGTTATTTCGAAATACATTCAATATATAGAAAGACACAAAATATTGGCAGTGTGCTAAATGATTTAAATAATTGTAAACACCGTTTTAAGATATAAATTCTAAGCTTTCGCACAACATTCACTTCAAGTGAACAAATTTGTAAATAGGTTAAGTTTACATGTATATTTTGATAATTGATAATAAGTGTATCTAAATGCTCCTAAAAATACAAACGCTTGTTAATTCGATTATGTTTGTGTACATAAAAATAGAGAAGAATAAATAAGTTTGTATTATAAGAATTCCTTTGCAAATTTATCTAATTATATTTAGGTACTATCAATCCTTTCAGCATGTCAAAGCTGTTGCCATCGGGTTGCACGGTTTCGATCGTGCCACTTGCTAGTTTTACTTTCAGGAAACCGTAATCATCGATGCCAACAATGCTAGCATCTTTTTCTTGATCATTCTGAAGGCAAATCTTAACGCTTTGTTCGCTGTAAAGAAATTCAAAAATTATAAATCTATATTTGCTTCAAGTCTATTGAAATTTTACCTATGCAGCCAGAGATCGTAGTACAAGGCGTAGAAAGTCTCGAAATTTCCGTTTTGCACTTCAGCCAAAATTCTTTCGATTTCATTAAAAATTAGAGCAATAAATTGCTCATACTTAAGTAACGGCAATTTAGAATCGGGAGTTCGCACATTATATTCTTTGATCATATCGTTAATGCAAACCGTTGGCTTTGAATTGTTCAGATTAATGCCGCTGCCTATATTCACAATTGCCAGAGAGCCCAATAATGTAGTATTGACAACAAGTCCACCGATTTTATAGTTTCCATTAGCAATAATATCATTTGGCCATTTAAGAGCTATATCAAGTACCTGAAAATAGCAACGAACGTATTAGTTTTCTTTATAAAAAGCAATTCAACTGTGAATTAATTATAATTATAAACGGAATGATTATAAACTAGATATAAAGGTGATAATTTTTATGAATGTTTAATGCTTTTTACCCCTAGGTGGGCGAAGGGTGTGCAAAGTCATTCAAAATCAAAACTCCTTAAATTGACAAAGTTCCACCACGGTTGTCACAATTGGCATAAAATTAAAAAAATACCAAAAAAAGGGTTTAAAAAAAATAGAGCCAAATTATTATCGTATTTATTCTGCAGTAACAAGGTTGCCACTTATCAAAACTATCGCAGACTAATTCTGAAACCCAAGGTTGCCACACAGTTGCAACTTTTTGTGCGATTTTTTGTTCATTTTTGTTAATATTTTAAAATAAAATTAAGTAATTCAATAAAAGTACAATTTAAAATAAACAAAACTAATTTTTTTTTAAAATGACGAAGTCAATTTTAAAGTAGAGTTTGATGCAAGTCACCTTTTAAAATTAATTAAAAAAAAAACAACCATATTTAACAACTTTTCTGAAAGGAGTTGAAAATTGTCATTGCTGCCACCATTAACAAGGCTGCCACCTTGTTTTTTTAGAGTAGTCAGTGGATCAAAAACGTTGTAGTTGTTGGGTGGGTGTAGAGAAATTTCGTGCGTGCAGCAACAACACTAGCACCCGTTTATCGCCCGAAAAAAAAGGAACTATAAAAATTATCGCGTTTTTTTTGCAAAGCGGAAGCATTATTGAGATTCGGATTGAGTAGGAGTGCTTGTGTGTGTGTTTTGTGTTGAAAAAGAAGCAAGTTCAAGTGGACAGAATGTGTGTCAAAGTGGTGGAAGCAACAACAACAAACGCTGCATAAGTGCGTCTGAAAAATCAATCAGTTTATGCTGCTGTAAGTGGGGCGGGCGGGCAACAACAAAATGAGCAGCAGCGCCGCCGCCGCCGCCCAGCTGACTGCGCCGCCAGACAGCAACAACAGCAGCAGCAGCAGCAACAACAATACTACGAATGAAAGCAATCTAATCATTATACAGGATATGATTGAACTGTCGGCCAACCATCTGGAGGGACTGCGTACACAGTGCGCCACGAGCGCTGTGCTGACGCAACAGGAGATACGCTGCTTGGAGTCCAAGCTGGTGCGATACTTTTCCGAGCTGCTGCTGACCAAAGCGCGACTCAACGAGCGCATACCCGCCAATGGGCTGTTGCCCCATCATCAGGCCACTGGAAGCGAACTGCGCCAATGGCTGCGCGTCGTTGGCCTCAGTGCGGAATCGTTAAATGTGCTGATGGCGCGCCTGACGACACTGGAGCAAACGCTGCAGCTAAGCGACGAAGAACTGAAACAACTGCTCGCCCAGAATCAAAGTAACCAGCTTGACGAGGAGTTGCGTCGTCTTACAAAAGCGCTACACAATCTGCGCCAGTGCATGGCCACTCTGGAGGGCAGTGGCGCCACAGCAACGAGTGTTGATCCAGAGCAATGGCACTGGGACTCCTGGGATCGCCCTCATCCGCATCCACATCCGCATCACATGCATCGGGGCAGTGTTGGCAATATTGGACTTGGACTGAGCACGGCATCGCCACGCGCCCATCATCGACAGCATCCGCATCAGCATAGCAATGTCAAGCCCAAGGCTGGCAGCAATTCCGCGTCGAGTTCCCGCAGCGAGCAGCAGCAACAGCAACAGATGACTGGGTCACAGATGACCCTGACACTGACACCATCGCCACCCAACTCGCCTTTCACGCCCGCCTCTGGCACTGCCTCCGCCAGCGGCACTCCGCAGCGCAGTCGCAGTAGCACGTCGGCGGGCGGAGGAGGAGGAGCAGCGGGCACGCCACCGCCCGCCAAGAAGCATCAAACTCTGCTCATGCACAACAGCAGCGCCTCGGACATTGTTGCTGTGACGGATCAACCGCCAAGGCCACCACGCAGCCGACTGCCCACAGATCCCAGTCCGGATAGCCATAGCTCGGCCAGCAGTTCGGATATCTTTGCGGATGGTGGCAACAACAGCAGCAGCAGCAGCTCCAATGTGCTGCTGGTGCCGCCCTCGCCCGGTGTTGCCCATGTGGGCATGGGACACACCATCAAGCATCGTTTCAGCCGAAGATTTGGCCTCATGGCCACCTGCAAGTTGTGTCAGAAGCAGATGTTGACGCACGGTCTCAAGTGCACCGACTGCAAGTACATATGCCACAAGGCGTGTGCCCAACATGTGCCGCCGTCGTGTGGCCTGCCGCCCGAATATGTGCACGAGTTTCGACAGACGCAGGTGGGCGGCAGGTGGGATCCATCCAGCAACAGCAGCAAGGCGTCGCCGGTGCCCAAGAAGAGCACACTGGGCAAACCGCAATTGCAGCAACAGCAGTTGCAGCATGGCGACAGCAGTTCACCCAGCTCCAGTTGCACCAGTTCCACGCCCAGCAGTCCGGCATTGTTCCAGCAGCAACAACTTCAGCAGCAGCAACAGCAACAACAACTGCAACTGTCCACGCCCACCGCCTGCCAAACAAAGCCACAACAGCAGCAGCAGAGTCAATTCAACTTTCCCAATGTCACCATCAACAGCTGCAACAGCAACTCGAGTTCAGCCACAACTCTAATATCCAATGAGACCTCATCCGAAACCCTAACCAATGGCAACAACAACACCAGCTGCAACAACAACAGCAGCAGCAGCAACAATAACAGTAACAGCAACAGCAGCAATAACAGCAGCTCAAATGGTCATGTAAACTCGCTCACTGGCAGCCAGATGTCAACCCATTCAACGGTCTCCCAAGTGTCCAATGTGAGCAGCAGCAGCAGTGCCACTTATACAGCCAGTCTGGTCAACAGCGGCAGCTTCTTCCCGAGAAAACTGAGCAATGCGGGTGTGGACAAACGGACGCCCTTTACCAGCGAATATTCGGATACGCACAAGTCCAATGATAGCGATAAGACAGTCTCCTTATCGGGCAGCGCCAGCACCGATTCGGATCGTACGCCAGTTCGTTTGGATTCCACCGAGGATGGCGACTCGGGTCAGTGGCGACAAAACTCCATCTCGCTCAAGGAATGGGATATACCCTATGGGGACTTGCATTTACTGGAAAGGATTGGCCAGGGTCGCTTTGGCACCGTGCATCGTGCCCTTTGGCACGGCGATGTCGCTGTGAAGCTGCTCAACGAGGATTACCTGCAGGATGAGCACATGCTGGACTCGTTTCGCAATGAGGTGGCCAATTTCAAGAAGACACGACACGAGAATCTTGTACTGTTCATGGGTGCCTGCATGAATCCGCCGTATTTGGCCATTGTCACCTCGCTGTGCAAAGGGAATACATTGTACACATATATCCATCAGCGGCGGGAGAAATTCGCGATGAATCGAACGTTGTTGATTGCCCAACAGATTGCCCAGGGAATGGGTTATTTGCATGCACGCGATATCATACACAAGGATCTGCGAACCAAGAACATTTTCATTGAGAACGGCAAGGTGATCATCACGGATTTTGGCCTCTTTAGCTCGACAAAGCTGCTGTACTGTGATATGGGCCTGGGTGTTCCACAAAATTGGCTGTGCTATCTGGCCCCGGAATTGATACGTGCCCTGCTGCCGTCCAAGCCGCACGGCGAGTGTCTGGAGTTTACATCCTGTTCGGATGTCTACTCATTTGGCACTGTTTGGTATGAGCTCATTTGTGGTGAGTTCACGTTCAAGGATCAGCCGGCAGAGTCCATTATTTGGCAGGTGGGACGTGGAATGAAACAATCGCTGGCCAATCTACAATCGGGCCGAGATGTCAAGGATCTGCTAATGCTATGTTGGACATACGAAAAGGAACACAGACCGGACTTTGCACGGCTGTTATCACTGTTGGAGCATTTGCCAAAGAAACGTTTGGCGCGCAGTCCCTCGCATCCCGTAAATCTCTCGCGCTCCGCGGAGTCTGTATTCTGAGCACCAACACATACATGCATACGTTTTATATGTAAGGCAGGCAAAAGTTTCTCTAAATTAGCACAATTTCATGTTATATGTAAATGTAAGCTGCACACACACACATATGTGTAACTCTGTAATTGTAACTGTAATTGTAATTGGTGTGCGTGCAAAATGTCAAATGTGAAACTTGCTCTCAAGAAAGCAATGGCAGAGAGAGGGAGAGAAGGAGGGAGTTACAGAGAGCAAAGCTCGCTTCCTCAATACCATTTTGTATGTAGTTTGTATATGAACGCAACTCTCAAACGACTCTCAAAGCAAAGTTCAAATGTGCATGTGTTAACTGTAAATGTATATATACATTTAAAACAAAAACAAATACGAAACTATATATATATATATATATATAAATCCAAATTGTAGCAATTTACAACAAATGCATTGTAAAATATTTTAATTTTAATTACATACATGTATTGAAAACAAATGTTAAATTAAACACACACAAAAGCAAAAATTAAAAGAAAAGACAACGTTTAACTGTTAAAAAAAAGAGAGAGCAACAAAAACAAATTGAAAATAAAAGAAAGGAATGCATAGTATATATATATGTATATATACGTAGGCATTACAAATAATAGACATACATACATATATGTAAATGAAAAGCAAGCACTGTGGCAAATCTAAATGTAAACGTAAATCAGGTGAGCAATTTTAAAATTGTTAATTATGTGTAAGCAAAGCTCTATATATAAACAAACAAACAAATATATATATAGTATATATACATACATGCATATTAAATTGTGTATTGTAAAATGTAAGTATATAGCAAGCAAACAAGTTCATGCAAAACAAAAACAAAAAATATACGAACAATTGTCAAAATAAAAACTATCACTAAAAACTAATTCATTCTATAGAAAACGTTTTAATTGGCTGCAAATTATTGCAATTGCATTTCAAAATTAGTTTTCAACATTCCATGACACTTAAACTACTACTACTACTACTACTAGCACGACAACACTTTTCATGAAAAATACTACTACTCCTAAAACTTTCAAATCTAATACTACTACTATCACTACAAAAACTACTACTTTTCATGAAAAATACTACTACTCCTAAAACTTTCAAATCTAATACTACTACTATCACTACAAAAACTACTACTATTCATCACACTACTAATACTATACTTAGGCGTCTAAAAACAAAACAACGACATAAAGAAACGTTAATCAAGTAATTTGATAAAGTGAAAAATTTAGATTTTGTTTTAAACAAAATTAACACTTTATAATTATTAAAAACAAAGTTGTTTGTCAAAACAATTACTTGACTAACTGTATACATTTTCAAATAAAAAGGAAATAAGCATGCTGCATAAGTAGTATGTATAGGGTATTTTTAAGGCTAAATCTGATGTATGTATATCTATATATACATATATACATACTACTATTTTGAAGACTTTAAAAGATCTTATGAAAAATGTAGAGCAATGTCGCATAATTTGTTGTCAAATCATTTGGGTATACAATGGACTCTTTCTCTTAAAATGCATTCAAACTTACCCTGTATAGCGGATGACCACGCAGAGTATTAACTATGGCAGCTCCTACAATATGCTGAATTAATGGCAGACGACTGCCCAGCGCCGTGTCCGTGGCAATGTGCAGCTGTGCGGAGAACATGGCGCAGCCCAAGGGACTCAGCCACTAGAAATCAAGTTGGACTTGAGACAAACTCTAAAGACGAATTCAATTTATTACCTGATTACAGCTGCGGCCCAGACCGGCAGTCTGTTGCAGGGGCAGCACAGCAAGGCCATGGACCAGCTCCAGGTCATTGATCACATGCATCGAGCTGCTGACAACGGGCGCATAAATCACCAGGCGTCCAATGTGCTCCGTTTTCAGATTCTGTTTTGGCAACAAAGAAATCTTTAGATATTTATTGACATGTGTGCATTGCCAGCTCTTACATCATAGTAATCAACGGTGGAGAAATCATCAGGACAGGAATGTATTAAAATTGGTAATACATTGGTATTGGCCACTGGGGTCTTATCATCCTGGCCACAGAACTTCATCGTCAGCTTGGGCGTGACGAGGACGTGGTCAGTGCCGCTGCAGCGTGGACGTAGCTTCTCCAGCAATTCAAATTTGGACTGCAATATGAATTAAAATTATTAAGCAAGGCTGCAAATATTTTTTGGCTTGTAAAAATTATTTAAAGAAAAGATTTTTAATGTCTTGACAAATCGCACTTTAGATCAAGATGAAAAAGAGTATGATATGTAAAGAATTATATAATTACTGCTCGCTTCGATTTATCTTGAAAAAAGCTAGATTTGGCGAAATAGTCAAAATTTAGCAAGAAAAGTTCATCTATGAATTTTGTTAAATTATCTCATACAACAACAGAGTTTTTGATTCTAAGCTTAATTTGCATCAGATTGTTTCTATGACAGCTTTATGATATAGTGATCCGATTCTGAAAAATTTGGTCAAGCTGTAAAACACAATCAAGATGTAATGTGACGGCGCCTATTCGGCCAATATCATCTTCTCATCTTGACCAATAAAATTCTAAAGATTCAAATAAACATAATCAAAAAACAGAATCGAAGTTTTTCATTTAGAAAAAAATGAGAGCCAAACAAAATCGGACGACTTCGTTTGGCCCACCCTGTATGTTGTGTGAAAATTTCATTTTTCTACGCTTATACGCTTGGCCTACACGTCGATTCTCAGTCAGTGAGTCAGGCCAAAGAGTTTTATATACGAGAATTATACAGATTTTCTTATTTACATTATTTACCTCATGACGCCCCAAGAAATAGGCCTGCTTAAAGACGACTCCAGAGGCAGTTGAGTCTGCAGATTCAGTGCCTCGTACCTGGACTCCCATATACTTGCGCAATATATCCGTGAAGATCTCCAGCCGTGTGCTTTCATTCTGCTTCAGAATTGCGAATTTCTCTTCATCAAACTCAAACTCACTAGGATTTGTCTCCAGATGCACCTAGAATTTCAAATTTTGATTTATTTATATTTTAATTTTTGTGGTTTCAAAATTTTTTAAAATTTCCTAGAGAAGATCGATCTTACCTGTGAGAAGACCGCCTTGCCTCCGCTTTGCACGCTGTTGGCCAGCATTAGACTGGGCGTGTTCCAGATCTCCTCGGTGCCCAGCACTTTCACATCCAATTTGTGGGTCTGACCGCTGAGATCCTTTAGTTCCATGGACCTTGGACATACTAGAGCTCTAAGCGGCGTTCGTTTCAAATTTTCGAATTTTCGGTTTTTTTTTTTTTTTTTTTTTTTTTTTAGTTTTAGTTAATGGCAATTAGGATAATAATAGTAGTTAGCGCACACACACATACAAGCACATAGACACACATTGAGCATACAAATTAAAAAGACAAAGAAAGCACAAGGGAATAATGAAAATCGTTAGAGAAATCAAAACAAAAACAAGCGGGATCGAAAGGAGACATTTAATATAAATATTTAAATTTAATTGATTATTCAATTTTTAAGAAAGAATCGAGTTTGATACAAATTCCATATAGTTAGTGCAATATACCAATAAATATAGTTTAAAGTTTTCAAAGTTAGAATATAGAAACACATATGAAATCGATTGATTATAAAGAAAAGTACATAAATAACGCCAATTTGAGCATGAAACGTTTGAGAAACACAAAAGAGATTGGAATTAGTAAGAAATTGTTAAAAATATCTTGGTTACAAAGTATTTAAAAAAAAAAAACACACAAAATTCAGAAAGATAAGATATTTACAGCTTGTTGGTTTAGTCTTTAATGAACGTGTTGCGATACTTATTTCTTCAATAGACTTAAGTGCGCCTGCAAGTTTGCAGCAAAAATAAAATGGATCTCGCCCAGGCGAATTTCTAACATGCATTGGAATGAAAGATCAAGCTGTCCATATAGTATAAATATATGATTAAAGACTTAATAGATTAGATGTTTAGACGTTTTAGGGAGCCGTAAGCGCCGATTTTTTTTATTTTTTTTGAATTCGAACCAGGGACCAAAAAAAACTGTTTTTGATAAAAATTTCATAAAAAAAAATCTAAATATTTAATTTGCGATTTATTATACTAATTTGCTGCATTGCACAGATTTTGAATAATTTTGATTTTAAGACTTTCCAAATAAAATTATGGTTTTTTGCTTATATTACAGTCGAGCTTCCCTAACTCGAAATAGCATTATCCAAAGAAATGGTTCGAGTAATGGAGATATTCGACTTATAGATATATTTTTCTTAAGTCTATTAATTTTACCGCCAGTCATTTAGCTCGAGTTAGAGAGAAATTCGAGTTATAGTATATCGAGTTATGGAAGTTCAACTGTATTTCAATCAAAAATTGGAATTCACATTTTTCAGAACTTTTTATTTATTTTTTGAAAACAGTCAGTCCCTGGTCCAATTTAAAAACAATTAGTTTAAATTTCAAAGAAATTGAAATAAACATTATTTTGAATTCAATTTGAAATCTTAAGAAATTGATAATGAATTTTTATCAGTGTGTATATTTATGTTTTTAGGAAAGATGTGCGCACCGAGAACAACTTACGGTTTACGAGAATGACTTTGACCCGTTGACTCTTCGCTGTCGGTGGAAAAGTTTTTCTTAACCGGCGAGGGTTGATAGCAAAAGATGTGATGCATCATCTTGACTCGCTGCCATTTGTCATAGGAGAACTGAACCAACTCATGCTCCCGAACCTGCAATGAGTAGGAGTTAAAATATTTAATCAAAGTGAATGGGACAAGTTTACCTCTGCTGTGCGATAGTTGGGCAGGATAAAGTGTAGGATGTCCGAGCAGAGACTCAAGACCTTGCCGCCATGCAGAAAGTAATCGACCAGAATCTGGCCAATAGTCGGCGCCACAGAGCCGCAGACAACCAACAGAGCTGTCTGTTCCATCCAAAACTTTTGGGCCGCCTGTTGTGGCGTCAACGAATAAATGGTGTACACATCCCGCTCTAGGAGCTGGCGAAGAGTTGCAATCGCCGAGTCCCGGGCACTAGCGCTATCCGAATAGACAAGCACATTGAGGGGCTTGCTCTCGCCCAGACTGTCCTTGTTGCGACGCAGAATCGGACGTGGCCGTGAGGCAGAAGCAGGAGCAGCTGCTGCTGCTGTTGCAGTTGGAGCTGGAGCTGGAGCTGGCGTTAATGCCGGAGTAGACGGAGGAGAAGTCGGCTGGACGGCCACAAAGCTCTTGCTGGGTGTGGAGGTTTTTGGCGCTGGTGTGGCCATTACAGGAGTAACACTCTTATCCTGCGCTTCTAAAGGCTCCTGACTTGTTGTTGACGCCTTCGTGGCAGCCATCTTCTCCAGCTCACTGGGCTTATTCAATGGACTTTGCACTGGCGAAGGCTGCTTCAGCTGCGCGGACTTGGCGGGAGATGTTGTTGTCTTCGTCGTGGGCTCCACAACAGCCACAGCCTTGACTTGAACAGCAGCTGGAGCTGGAGCTGGAACTGGAGCTGGAGCTGACGGTTCTGTCTGCCGTTGAGTTACCAATTCCTGTTTGGGTAAACCCGTCTTGCCCTCGGTGCGGTTCTTGTGAATCTCAAACTCTGTAGCCTGATGAGCCAAAACGCTAAGAGCGCGTAAGTCCTTCAAATGCTTCTGCCAACTCTCTGCATTTATTTCAGCCACGTTTCGAGATTGACGCTTCAGATGATTGGCAAGGAGTTCAAAGGGTTGCGGTTGTCCTTCGCGTTGAACAGCTACAGGGTCAATGGAATAGCTATTATTCATTTATATTCAATTTAATTGAAATACTAAACAGCTACTGGGCTTACACTCAATCCTCAGCAGTGGCAAATTATCATTTATGCATAAATTGTTTTGTAAAAATGTCATTATCAATAATTTCGTGAAATGCTCAATATCCGTTTCGATGAGCACCGCCAGGTGGGAGTCAATTTTCCATGCAATTAGCTTACCGTAATCTTCCAGCTGTCGGTGAAACGATGTCGCAATAATTGTTGAACCACATGCAATGAGAAGGATAAACAATAGTTCATCTGGAATTTAGTTATAAAATTGAAAGAATGAGGAGAATGATGACAACATTTATATTGACTAAACGAAGGTGGAGGGAATTCTTAATCACGTAATCACACGCAAGTCAATAACATCCAAGCAACCACAACAAAAAAAACCAAAGTTATGATACCCTTACTTAGAGAAACTTCGAAATTTTAACGATATGATGTGATATAGTAAATAAATTTGATCAGATTCATATTCATATTCCTTTCGAGAAACAACAAATGTTAGATAATTCATTATTTTTTTATCAATCCCCAGATTTTTATACTATGATTTTGATTTTTAAGTTCTTTTGTATCGTTTCAGTTTAAATTTACATTTATATATAATTCATATTAATTTAATATTACACTGATTTACTAATTACTTTTAATTAATTCAAAAAAAATCAAATAAAAACAAGTTTTAAGTTTCAACAAATAGATTGCAAGAAAATAAATTGCAATCAAAAAGTAGGTCCAAATTATAATACTCTCTGCAAAGGTTATTTTCAAATTCCGAAAACACTGATAAGCAGGGATTAAAACCCTAACCGAAACCGTAACCTTTAACCGGTAAAAACCTATTGAAATTTGAAACCGTAACTGTAACTGAAGGAAAAAAAATTTATCGTCCATATTTTTATACCCTGTGCCCTTTAAAAATTAGCAAAAAGGGTATATTGATTTTGTGAAATGTATGTATTTAAAATGCAGAAGGAGGCATGGCAGAGCTTATAAAGTAAATTTTTATATTTTCATAAATAGATAAAAAATGTGCATGAAATTTTTTTTTTTGTGAACCGAAACCCTACCGGTATTTCAAAACCGAAACATACCAAAACCGGTTCACCGTTACGAAACCTTTATATAAAGATTTTAAGTAACCGATAATCTAAATCCCAAAAGCGAACATAACCGAAACCGTAACTGAAACCGATATTCATCCCAATGTTGTTGTTTCTCTTAAAGAAGTACAATTCAAGGATCACAATCCACTTACCCGCACCACTGTGGTGTCTGTCGTTCCGGCATCCCGTTGTGGCTCGACCTGAGACTCGATTAGCAAGTGCAAAAGTTGCGTCTTATCGGTTGACAAAGTAATCCTGGGTTGCGGTTGAGTTTCGGTTGGCGTTGTTGTTGGCGTTGCCGTATCGGCGGCATAGGCAAAGGGCAGCAGACTGGGTGCCGGGGGGAAGCTAATCCATGGCGTAATTTGCAAGGCTTGCAATGGACGCAGGCAGCAGCCGCGTTGGTTGCCACGCAACCACAAAATATCCGTGACCTTGGCCGCATTACGATTACCACACAGCTCAGAGCTGGCGAATGTGGGATCTGCACATAAATGCAGCAATTAATTGTTGCTTCTTTCAATGACTTACAGTTTGTCAAGTAATTAATTTGACAAAAAAAATAATAACAATTTTATTTAAAAGAAAACAAAGACTTCAATCTAATGGTACTCATTAAATGTATAACTTGTTTTAAGAACCAATAAGAAAAATTACTTGACCAACTGTATAGATTTAAGTACAAATTGTGCATTCACCGAAACCATCATCGTTGCCCGGTTGAAGCGCATAGAATGCAATGCTCGATGATTGCGCCAAGTGCTCGGCAATTTTGTTGCATGCCCTTTGAATGCGCCAGGACTGCACAAAAGTGGCGCTCACGTAATAGAGTGTTAACATCTTAAACTAACAACGGCTACGGCACACCACTTTTAATTTCCAATTATGGCCATTAGAGAGACAAACACTGGCAAAACACACAAAACACACAACACGGCCTAAGCTTTAACGGGCGATATTAAAAAATCAATTTGCCGTGTCGTAATTTGAGTGCAAATTGAATTTGCATTTATCACTGCTGGAACGCGCTTCCTTGCCAACTGTTTGACACAGTTTTTGTGTGCTCCTTATGCCATGACATTTATTGTTGATTACTTTCACACGCGCATTCGACGCGACGCGACGCCTTCCGTCAAAAGCTTATCAATACGAGCAGGGTGCTTGATAAGAATGCAAGTCATTCACAGTGAAACGTAACGAACAGCTGTTCACCCAAAAACAACTTCACCACACTTGACAAAACTATACTCACCTTTGTTTTTTACAACTGATTAGTTGCTTGCTTAAATTAAATCAAGTTCAATGTGAATTGTTTTTCCCTTTTCAATCAGTAAAATACAATACAAATAAAGTGAGCAAAAATTAGCTGAGGAACAAAAAAACCAAAAGGCAAAAATGAGCAACTGAGCAATAAAGCCCAATTTGGTTGGAACAAGTTCACTTGTTCACTTCAGTGAGCAACTAATTTTTGTTCACTCACTCATATGCAATTCAACACTAATAAAAATCAAGATGGCACACCGGTCGCTACGGAATTATTGAATTTTTTACTTTTTTGTGTGCAATTATACACAAAGAAATCAATATCTGCAAGTTAAGGCTTCTAGATAAAGCACACCACTGGTATATTCTGCGAGAACGACGGCATGTTATTGGGCTTGAACGAGCTGACCACAACAAGGCGACTGTTGTTTATTGTGGCTGTTTTGTTGATTGTGCTTTATGCTAAAATCCACATACTACCGGTTTTTGAGTGGTACTGGACTGCGATTAGCTTATAGCCGACTTAAATATGACGGAGAGACGTGTTTCGTACTTTTACAATGCGGATGTGGGTAATTTTCACTATGGCGCGGGGCATCCGATGAAACCGCAACGCTTGGCGGTCACTCACAGTCTGGTTATGAATTATGGACTACATAAAAAGATGAAAATCTATCAGCCATACAAGTAAGTGAACGATTCTGAGCACAAGTCAATGAACTCAACGTTGTCCATTGCAGAGCCAGCGCACAGGATATGCTGCGGTTCCACAGTGATGAATATATCGCTTACCTGCAGCAGGTGACTCCGCAAAACATACAATGCAATTGTAAGTGATTCAGCTGCTTCCAGCTAATGACACTCACTAACATATTTATATGACTACTTGCAGCCGTTGCCTATACCAAGTATTTGGCACATTTTAGCGTTGGCGAGGATTGTCCGGTCTTTGATGGACTGTTTGATTTCTGTGCCAAGTACACGGGAGCCTCACTGGAGGGCGCACAAAAGCTGAACCACAATCATAGCGACATTTGTATTAATTGGTCGGGTGGTCTGCATCATGCCAAGAAGTTTGAAGCCTCTGGATTTTGTTATGTCAACGACATAGTCATTGGCATCTTGGAACTGCTCAAATATCATCCGCGAGTTCTCTACATTGACATCGATGTACATCATGGCGATGGAGTCCAGGAGGCATTTTATCTTACGGATCGCGTAATGACAGCGTCATTTCACAAATACGGCAACTACTTCTTTCCAGGCACCGGTGATATGTATGAAATCGGTGCCGAATCTGGCCGATATTACAGCGTTAATGTGCCCCTCAAGGAAGGCATCGATGATCAGAGCTACTTTCAGGTGTTCAAGCCAATCATCTCGGCCATCATGGACTTTTATCGACCTACTGCAATTGTTTTGCAATGTGGCGCCGATTCGTTGGCTGGCGATCGTCTTGGTTGCTTCTCGCTTAGCACTCGGGGTCATGGTGAATGCGTCAAGTTTGTCAAGGAGCTAAATGTGCCCACCTTGGTGGTGGGCGGTGGTGGCTACACACTACGCAACGTGGCCCGCTGCTGGACACACGAAACTTCGCTACTGGTGGATCAGGAGATATCCAACGATTTGCCCGCAACGGAATATTACGATTTTTTCGCTCCAGACTTTACGTTACATCCCGATATTAATTCGCGGCAAGACAATGCAAATTCTAAACAGTATTTGGAGTTGATTGTTAAACATGTATATGAGAATCTGAAAATGTGTCAGCATTCGCCCAGTGTGCAAATGATACAGACGCCGCCGGACATGGATCTTGAGGAGCTGCGCATGAGGGAGGAAACGGACCCAGATGTCCGCATGTCTCAGGCGGAGGAGGACAAGTTGGTCGATGCGAAAAACGAGTTTTATGACGGCGATCAAGATCAGGACAAGCCAGACTCAGTAGAAAGTTAGAATTAAGAAAAGTTAGATTCCAAGTAAAGCAAATAAGAAATAGATTGCCACATTTGGCTTTAAAATAGACACAGACATGTATTTATTATTATTATATTTATATTTAGATATATATTGCCGAGCGAAACTGGACAGAGATGTATACAGTTGGTGCCATGCAGCTTTATACACGATTCCTTAATAGCGATTACAAATGAAATCCGAATATATTTTAAAAGAATTCGCATATTAATATTCGATTTATTTATAATCACTATTAAAAGAGCTGAAGTACTAGTTATGGTTGCGCTTACTCTCAGAATATTATGAAATTAGCGATTGTTTTCTAGCTCTACGCTGCGTGTAATCAAAGTATAAGGAGAATATTGTAACAAGTCCGTACTGATTACCAGCCCGTTGTTGTGTTGGCCAAACGTCGCATGCGTCGCGTATTTCGATCCTGATCGCGGATTTTCTTTTCCATTTCGGCATCGGTTAGCGTCTCTAGGAATGGTGCCCAGGCGTCCGCGTCGCTCGGATTACGAAAGGGCACATCGATGGTGGACAATGGAGCCTCGCTGAATGCATAGGTGCGACAATGCCACGACAACTGGCCGCGTATGCTGTACGCAATCGCCGTAACGAATTCCCCGCCCAGTCCTAGTTCAGCGCACAGCTTGATGGCAAACTCTTCGGGATTGTTATTCTTCTCTGACATGTCCCATTCAACCTGGTCCACAAGGGAGGTGTTTCCCACATGGATGTTTAGTTTGACAATGACACGCTGGTCGCAGCTTTCCTCCAGTATGGGAGGATCTTGGGGAAACGCCTCGATTTGCTGGCGTATGGCCTGTGCAATGGCTGGAACAAATGGTAGGGGATTCAAGTCGAGATCATCGCACAGCACTTCGGCAAACTGTTCGGGTGTGATCATGCTCTCATTTTTGTTCCATGTGAATGTATCGCGTAACTTTTGTCCCTCCAGCTCCATGTCCAGGCGTATGGGAACCAGACATTCCTTTTGTGCAGCATTCTCCAGACTAGCTGTCGGGTCTGTGTCGTCAAAGCACATGGGAAATGTACGCACCTTTTTGGTATGCACGCGATTACGATTGATGGGCGTGGCCTGAGGCACTGCATCCAGGTGACTTGAATTGGGCATAGTTGGTACATATTGTGGCTGTTTCTTGGACTTGCTCTCACGTGGCACGGGTGTGTCCGAGGTGTTTACCGAAACGGCACGATATCTGCAAATGCACAATAACATTATTAATACAATTCCACCAAGAGCGGGAAGAACTCACTTTTCATCATTGCCGGCCATAATGTCATCGACTTCGACAGCGCGCAGCAGAGACACTGAGCTCGCCAGTATGTGTGAACTGAGACCAGATTCAGATAGACGCTTTCTCTCCTCATTGGAGAGGACAATTCGTGTCATGCCGGGGTACTTCTTATAGAGGATGCCGCGGAAGTGGCGCATATAATTTCCCACCTCGGAGCCCACATAATAATACTCGCCGCCCTCCTCCAGTTGGAATGCCACCGGCTTATCACCATACGTCTGCAGCGCCATCTTCCAAGCGTATGTACACTGCTGCTATACGCTTTGCTGGATGTTTTATTTAATAGTTTTGTTTTATTTAATAATTTTATCAGTCACTATTTTGCAGACAAATATTTTTTCAGGCAAACGGAGACATGGCGTCGTTAGGGTGACCAGCTCTTTGTAAAGTTTCACCAAACCAGGGCTGCAATAAAATAAAATATATCTATAAGAATTGTATGGGCAATATTAATTTTGCAGATTGGAAAATTTTAAATTTTATTAAATTTTTCCAATAGCCAATATTTGAAATATGCAATACATTTTTTTTAAAGAAATAACTCGACCAATTGCAAAATTAAGGATTTAGTTCATGATTAACTGAATAAGTTAATTCGTTCATCTTAATGACCCGTTCATTTGAACTTTTTCAGAACGAAACGACGCAACTCTGCTCGTATGCTGCTAGTTGTGATTGAACATTTTTGTATTAATTATAATTGAAAATGTCCCTATTACGCAGTGCTGCTGTTGTATTTGCACTTGCGAGGCCTATTAACAGAGCTGGCACAGGTATAGTTTGTTTGATTAGTTTAGTTCATACATTAAATGGTACTTTTTTGCAGTTCAAACATGCCGTCACATAAAACGTTGGGTGTCGCCGACGTTACGTGAACTCGCACACCGCGTACAAAAACAAGGACCACAAAAACCGGAGCCACGCTCCGGATTCGTGGAATGGAACTATCGCTCGGAGCTGTTTGCCTTTGGCAAGCGGTTGAATGAGGAATTTGAGCTGGCCCTGCTGCAGACGGCATTCACACAGCGCACTTATGCACACCAGGAGCAGGAGCGCCAGCGAAAACTGGGAATTGATGAGGCGGATTTGCATACGGCTGACAACAGTGAACTGGCAGCCAAGGGAGCACATATAGCCAAGGCTTATGTCGATGCATATGTGCAACATGCTCTGCCCAAATTGCCGGCGATTGGACAAAGTGCGATTTCCTCATATTTGCTAAGCGAGGAAACCTTGGCTCATGTATCTTCACACCTGGGCACCAAGGAGCTAATCTTTGCCACCGAATATCCGCCCAGCAACGAGACGTTGGCAAATACGCTGCAAGCGATTATTGGTGCATTGGCGGATTCAAGCGGAGTGGAGCGTGCTTTTCTGTTTGTGCGAGATTTCATTTGCACGCAACTGAATCAAAAGGATTTGCTGGAGATCTGGACACCAGAGCAACCATTGCAACTACTGGGCGATGTGTGCAAGCAGCGTAAATTGGGTGAACCGGAGCCACGCTTGTTAGGCGATTGTGGCAAAAACACGGTGCTGTCTGCTTTCCATGTGGGCATCTACGCCAATCGTCAGTTGCTGGGCAAGGGCTACGGCGAGGATGTGAAGATGGCTACGGAAACAGCGGCAATTGATGCACTGCAGACACTTTTCGAGATGCACGACAATCGACGCCCGTTTGACTTTCGAATTCAGCTGGAGACCAAAAACATGAGGCTGGGTTAGGTTCGAGGAGATGTTCGTTAATTATTTTATATATTTAATTTGTCCTAAACACATGTACTTCCTGAATGATCAATATACATTGAGTTGGAATAACAACTCTCTATTCAATTTCTTAATCGCGTTCATCGCTAGTGGACGTGCCACCGACTGGAGGCGTGCTAACGTCGTCTGGTTTCGACTCCAGCGAAAAGGGTGGTATTTTGCAATCAAATGAATAACCATCCTCACGCTCCAATCGAAAGGTACCCCACATGTGACCACTTGGCGCCTGGAGGCTTACATGGCTGCTGTATTGAAACGCTGGCAATCGGGGACTGAGTATGGGCTCCTGGCCAACAACACCGCGTCCACGCACCGTCTCCAAAGTGCCAGACAAGGAGAAGATACGCCAATGTCTCTCACGCAACTGGACGCTCAGTTCACCCAGATTCTCCAAGCGTATACAATATCGCCACTAAAGGAGCAATGAAATAATTATTGTGTAATCTTCAACTGTCGAAACTCGCACTCACCCAGTAAACCGAAGACGCAGGCGTCTCGCGGCAGCCCATATAGAAGGGTATAACTGTGACGCGCACATTTTCGGTTGTCTCCTTGTGCACATCACTCATGTCCAGCCACGGATGATTCTTTTCCTGCCATGCCTTCAGCGTATCTTGGCTGATGAATGGCGGCTCAGCATCAGGTGAATGCGTTAGAAACTTGTCAAACAGTTCATGCTGCAGCGGATGCTTATCAGCAGACGAATATGGCATAATGTCATCGTGGGCCACATAATCCAGTCCAGGAATAGCATACAAGCTACGATTCGAGTCCTGATTGCCCAAGAAGGTGACAGCTTCTGTTTGCGCACGCTAAGAGAACAATAGAGTATGAGCATTGAATTCTTACAAAGTTGGAGGCAGTTACTCACAATATGTGGACAGTCCCTGGTATCAATGAGAACCTGATAAAACGTCTGAGTTTTACCCTTGACCTCTTTGGAATCTACAGTGCTACTTGTTATTGGCTTAGCTGTACCCATGCTGGGGGTACTCTGCGCATCCGAGCCACTGCTGCTGCTGCTGCTCTCTTGCCATGCCGCCGCTGTTGCCTCCTCATGCTGCGCGGTTGTTGTTGTCGCCGTCGTCGTGCTGTTGTTGCTGTGCCCAGCCTTAACTCTAATTGATGAAGCCTCATTGGTGCTTTGAGTTGGCGTTGTTGTCGTCGCTGTGGTCACCGTTGTCTGCCTGCCGGGATTGTGCATATCCCGGTCGTAAACCCGAGCCGTCCATGGAAAGAGTATGACTCCACGATAGCCAAAGATTCGATGCAGGAAGAGCTGACCAGTGTCATATTTGCCTTCCTTGGCTTCTAACAGACGGCCGACTTCAGCAAGTCTGTAATTCGTATATATATTTACATTAATTACATTATGTAACATTTGTTTTTGTTATGGCGGCGTCGCAGTGTTTGCTACAACAAACCCCCGACCCACCCTAGCATATAATCATTTGTGGAGCTCTTACTTGGTTGGATTAACGGCCTGTTTTTTTATGGATCGTTTAACAATTATATCACATTTATGCAGCAATTGCCAACGCTTGTCCCATTTGAAAACTTGCAGTAGTAAACCCATTAGTTGTCCCTCGTACGGAGAAGTGCAGCTGCCGCAGTTGGCCTGAATGAGAAACCTGGGAACAGCTTTTATGCAACTGACTGGGGAATGGGGGACAGACTTGCAGCACTTTTATTGTTCTTATATGCTCCGAGTACGAACAATTTAAAGTAGGTACATGTGCTAGCAAAACGAAATTTTGTAAATTTATTCAAACTTGCTTTTTAAAAGAACATTGTTATCGTGAAATAATTTTATTTATGTTATTTTTTTTATTTTGAGTTTGTTCTCAAGTCAATGCGATTATTTTAATGTTGCGCAGCAGCCCTGCGCATACTCGATAGTCGACTATCGATAAAAAACAGCTTCAATACTAGAGTTGGGCATTGCAGTTCAATTTGCTGAACAAGTTCAATCGTTCATTTTTCAGTCGTGAATTAAATCAGTCATTTAGTTCAGTTGGTCATTTGGTCAGTTGATGAACTGTGAGCGATAACAGGTTTCTATTCAGTTGATAAACTATTAACGAGATGGTTTCTTTCAGTTGGTCATGAACGATGAAAGATGAATAGGTCATTCTGATCAGTTGGTCAGTTGTTTATGAACGATAAACGATGTGAATAGGCTACAACTGTTTCTTGTTAGTGGAATGTAAAATGCGTAAAATGCCAAATAGATTCCGGATTATTTTGGGCTTAAGTAACCTTGCACGTTGCTAAAAACTTAAAAATATATGAAATTGAAACAATGTTACATGTAAATAAAGAAGAAATTTGATTACATTGCGGAACTCCATGTATTGTATTTCTCTAAGAAATTTAAAAATTTTTTAAGGAAGTTATTGACCAACTGCGAAATGACCGATTTAGTTCATGATTGACTGAATAAGTTCATTCGTTCACTTGAATGACCCGTTCATTTGAACTTTTTCAGAACGAAACGACACAACTCTTTTCAATACAGCTCTGTATGACAGACCTGCCATCGTCTCTCTCTTTCGCGATTTGACAGATTTCCGGTACGTACGCGGATTTTATGCTATGCGCTGAAAAATATAAAAATAAACATGATAATTACAAGAATATCAAAAAATGGTTGCGAGAGTGCATAGATGAATATGTGTATTATAGTTAAATCGAAATTTAGTGTTCTAAAGAAGTGAATACGCTCCGATGTTTATGGCTAAAAGCATAGTGCACCCACAAACCTGGCAACCAAAACAAATCGCCAAAGCCAATATGATTTTGAACTGCAACTTATTTGAGAGCATGGTTCTAACTTTTGTTTCAATTTAATGCATTCTTTGCAGTGAACTATGGCTGACACACAAGCTAAGCCCGCTGCTGCTGCTGCGCCTAAGGCTGCAAAGGCACCCAAAGCGGCAAAGGCCGCCAAGGCACCAAAGGCTGAGAAAACCGCCGATGCCGCGACGAAGGTTTCTGCCAAGAAATACAAGCGTCATGGTCGTCTGTTTGCCAAGGCTGTCTTCACCGGATACAAGCGCGGTTTGAGGAACCAGCATGAGAACCACGCCATCCTTAAGGTAAGTGAGTTTGGGAACTGGAATCTCAATCCTCTGTGTGCTCCTGTTGAATATAAATTAATGACCTGGCATTTGCAGATTGAGGGTGCTCGTCGCAAGGAGCATGGCGAGTTCTACGTTGGCAAGCGTTGCGTATATGTCTACAAGGCACAGACCAAGAAGTGCGTGCCACAGCATCCTGACCGCAAGACCCGTGTCCGCGCTGTGTGGGGCAAGGTTACCCGCATCCACGGTAACACTGGCTCCGTGCGTGCTCGTTTCAACAGGAACTTGCCCGGTCACGCAATGGGACACCGCATTCGCATTGTAAGTTCCAAATTCAAATAACAACTTTGTGATTCTCTTGTATTCAATATTTGTTTTTCATTATTGTTGCAGATGCTGTACCCTTCAAGGATTTAAGTTATTCATTAACTTTAAATGACCTGCAAAAAATCCGTTTACAAAATAAATGAAACAATTTAAATTTAATTACAAGTAACCTTGGCATTTTGAAGCAATATTTGTAAATTCAATTTGTTGTGCCAAGCTATTATGGTTCACAACTTTTTGTGATATATTATCACAATAGTAAAAACACCATATTCCCCAAAACTGGCAGTTTTAAAATCTGTTCATCCACAAGAACTTGTGACTTACCACACATGTTAATAACTAGACCATAAGGTAAGATGGGACTCAAGTCGAGACGGGATTGCTGCTCTCAACCTAAAACAAAATTGGTTTGTAAAATTTACCTTTCCTCGCTCAACACACTGAAGAACAAAGCACCTCTTCCTCCCTCCACCTTCCATACCAACGCACACATAAATAACATGTTATTGTTTATGTCCACTGTGCCATGTGTTCAAGTGATGCCATGCTAACAGTTTTATAGCTAGATTTGGATGTTTATACACTGCTTCTCTGCTCTTCCACTCTCTGTATAAACGCGTCAATCTCAGAGATTATAGAATATATGTATTTCATATGTGGTGTGGTGGGTGGCTCCAGCATAACAGTTTCTTTTCAATTTTGTACTTTACCAGGAATCTAAATATTTTACCAAATAATTTTGTTCTTTGATATCCAATATATATAGAAACCTGACTTAGGAATATCAATTTGTATATTTATTTTAAAATATAAAGATCCCTCATGAAAGTTTGCAATAAAAATAAATGTCAGTTCAGCTATTTAAGAAATAGATTGCATTAAATAGAGTTAAAGGTCGCAGCCAAACTGTATGGATATTGCATTTTATAGTCACATAATTCTAAATACATATGGATGTTCTTTTTAACAGGACTTGAATGCCAAAAGTTTTCAAAATGGATTTCGAAATTTAACAAATATTAAGATTATGTCGATGATGTATGGCATAGATAGAAGCATTCTTATTTTGAGCACTTTAAGCTTAATTAGTGCAATCAGCTTTTGATTATTTAATATTTCTGCTATATTAACAAATTATTATTTTCGAAATAATAATGGTGTTCCGCAAAAGTTTAGATTTAATTTTGATTTCCAGACAGCTGTTCACAGCTGTCGGTGTGACCGCTCTTCGTAATGAAAATAACGCCACATTTGGAGTTTGTGACCGTTCTCCGCGAAGAAAAGTACGCCACATTTTGTGCTTGTTTACATTCTGATGTAAATTTTTTTTTCATATTTACTAATTTTTTTAAAGACTTAAAAATTGTCAAATATGCCACCGTTGCCAAGATTGTCACTTTTTGGCAATAAGGTGGTCTCCTCAGTCATTTTGTGAAAAATTCAGTAAAAGAAAAAGAACAGATATCAACGTTGGTACAGTTAAAAAGAGTGCATTTAAAATTTTACCGCCAAATCAATTTGTTATCTTTTAGAAAGTTTAATAAAAGTATATAGACACTAGGGTGGGTTAATTTATCAATATCGTAATCTACAACCAATTTTAAGAAATTGACCCAAGAAACCATAGGTCTAAAATCAATTCCGAGCTTCCGATTTCTATCGAGAAACTTTGGGTTTTTTTGCCATTTTCAACGCGCTTGTTACCTAAGCGAGTGCATACGAAATATGTTGTTTCACTTATGCTCGTTTCAGACGAGCACTTTTTCAACGACACTTTTTGTAAAAAGGCTGTCCGCGTCGAGTAACCACACAAAACTTCAAAGCGTTGGTGAAAACCCGACGCTCACCGATGGAATAGAACGTGTTCTATTTCCATCGGTGAGCGATGGTGACCGATACGGGCAAGAAAAAATCGCTTTTTGACAAAAAGTGTCGGTGAAAAAGTGCTCGTCTGAAGCGCCCTTTAACATTTTTTCAAAAAAATTAGAATTTTTTAAAAATGTAAAAATAAAACTATATTTTTATAATTTTTTTTTCATTTAAAAATAAAATTACAAAAATTGACATTAATTTGCATTTGACCTTTAATTTACGCCCTTTTTAGAGTCACGCCCACTCTTATATTTCTTTCGAAAAAATAAAAGTTTCTATATAATTCAAGTTTTAACCCGATATCACACCTAGTTCAAAAGTTACATATTTTTGCCCCCAGCATCGGCGAAACGTACCGCGCTCTTGTACAAAATACATAAAAATGTTGTACCGTTTAAAATGACGCACGGTTTCTCGATAAAAATCGGAAGCTCGAATTTGATTTTAGGGTCTAAAATTTAGACCCACGGTTTCTTGGGCAAACCTTTTTAGAATTCGTGGTAGATTACGATTGTGACAACCGCTTGGTTCATTTATTTTAGTTCATACAAATTGACCCACTCTAGTGGACACACTGTTGAGACTATTCTGCGAATTAGTATTTTAAATTTAAGTATTTTCGTGATTGATACGTACGGTTACATTGCCATAGTCCATTTTAAATAAACCGTTCATTCGCGAAGGTGGCGTCGTTTTTCGCAGTGAAAATTTCCATTAATATATATTAATAAAAAGCGGCAAAGCAAAGATTGCTCAATAAATAAACAAGGTATGCAAATAAAGAACTTTGTGTTATTTTTGTAATAAAAATAAATAGCTAAAACGTCACCTGTTGCATGTGCAATAAGGCTAAATCGATATTGTTCCGGATGAAAAATCATCATCATCTTTTCGCTTGTATTTGTGTCATGGAATTTTGAGGCTAACCAAACTGTATCTGTTTTTGCTGATGCTATGGTGCGATGATGATGATGAAGGGCTTGGCAGCGGTAAACGTGTGTGTCTGTATGTGTGTTGGTGAAGTGCAGCTGCTTTTTAGAATTTTATTTAGCACAGCTGCCATAGCGCCATATGTACATACATACACACATGCATACACTGAAGCATAAAAATATCACACAACATCCCATTTTTTTCTCGATTCATGGTACCCCACCACTGTAGCCGCACCCTGGGCTCCCCCCCGACTAGTTCAGTAGCCATGTTTCCATTTTCCTTGTGCCTCTACTTTTTTTTTTTTTTGGTCGCGTTGAGTGCATGTTTCGAACTTAATAATCGCATGCGCTCGCTAAAAACCAGCTAGAGGCAGTTTGAACCGCACTTTTAGCACAGGCATACATACAGATGTACATATGTTTGTACGAATATACATGTGCATAGATATATAAGTATGTCTATTTGTACATACTATGGGTATAGGATTTGTTTTTGGCTGTGTAGAAGTAACGCCGCCGTTTCGGGTTACTTTTACGGCACCGCCAATCCAATTTTATTCTGCTAATGTTGTTCATCCGTATTTGATATAAAAGTAAATAAATATAGGTTGTCTGCCAACCTGGTTAAACTTGATTTGCTTATTGTTATGTACACATGACCCATGGTCATCGTTGTCTCCTTTTAATTTATGTTTTACCATATTTATTTTGCCCTCCATTCGGTGTTTGGCTGTCTTTCCATTTTGCAATAGACTCAAAACAATCAGAAATCAGTAACAAGAGAGAGCGAGAGAGTCATAACGAAGACGCGTACCTAGCATTTCATGTTATAGCCAGATTGCTCGTTACTCATAATTTCTGAAAAAAAAACAAAAAAAAACCAACACAACCAATGTTAATAATAATTGCATTAGTGTGTGTTAACAGTAAACAACTTAGGGCCGGTCGACGTGATCAATATGAAAAAAAAAAAAAAACATTAGTCAGTTTTTGATGACGCATGCATGTGTTAGTATTCGTATATAAATACATGATTATGAATACAAGTGCTCCATTTAGCAGTTATGATTACGATTGGAAAATGTTTGCCATTAAATATTGAGAAAGCACACACACTAACAATTGGTCATTTAGAGATCTTTGACTTGATGTATTATCGGTCATTCCCTTTGCTTTGTTTTACTATGAGTACATTTGTATGTACATATTGTACATACCTCAACATAATTGTGTTTGTGTCTGTGTTGGCATCTCATGGGATGGATACTCGCCTCCCACAAAGCATGACGCATCGTTACATGCGTTTTACAACACTTCTCCCAGATGTCATCGCCGTCTACCTACCCCCACTTTGACCTCTTTCTCCCACTGGCAAAGAGAAGCACAGCACTTGACAAAAGCACTTGGAAACAACATTGAAGAAAAGTTGAAAGCAACATTAGGGTAAATAGAAAGACATTATTATTAATAGCCAAAACTATTATTCAGCTATCTTTTTTTGTGCATACTATAATATGATGCAGCGGCTTAGTACAACAACAAAATGAACACAAAACTTAAGGCAACAACAATGAGAAAGTATACGGCTGGCAGACCCGCAATTATGGCTAACGGGAAAGTGTAAAAGAACGCAGTGCTCAAAAATAAAATTAAAGATAGTGTTATTTATGTATGTATGTAAGAAAGTATATGCACATATGTATGTGTAACGTATATATACATATGTATGTATGTAAAAAAGTGAACAGCCAAATCGCCTTTGTGTGTGTGTGAGAGAGTGAAAGAGGGGGGGGGGGGGGATTGGTGGTGCAAATGTTTTCCATTCTGTTGTTGTCTGACTCTGTTTCTGTTGAACGGTTCTCCGTTCTGCCATTTTTCATCATGGCTCAGTTTGCTGACGCTCGTCACCATCGTCGTTTCATTGTTGGCCAATTTTGTAAGTGGCGTGACTATTTACGTTATATGTATGTATATAGCTTACATACATACAGTGTGCTACAAAAGTTTATTGCACGCAAAATAAAATAACTTTGCCTAAATGAGAATTTTTAAAAAATGTTTAAAGTGTTGATTAACTTTTGAGTTTATCTCTTACAATAATACATGGATACTCTCCTTTGCATTTGCATATGAGAATCTTATCTTGTATGATATAAATTTTATTCAATTGCATATAAATCTAACCGTATTTGTGGACTTTTTTTATTTCCTTCGGCAGTTACTAAGCAAATATGACATCCACTGAACTGAAAATTGGCCTGAACTCCTCTGCACGCCCATCCAGCCGAGTACTGAAGCCACCAGGCGGCGGACATACCAACATCTTTTCGGAACCTGAAGTCGCCGTGAATGCCCCGCGTCCCAAATACAATCAACAAAACTCTTCCAATCTGAATGCCTGCATGGGCTCCACCGATGCTAATAAGGTGGTGGAAAAGATTCGTGATGAGGTAGTCACCCAAAAGGAGGAACAAAAGCCTGCAGCCAGCCAGCCCAAAGAGACTACCAATGGCAACAAAGCGACAAATGACCAGTCGCGTGGACGTGTTCCACCCGGCGGTTACTCATCGGGTGGCTTCTGGTAGAAAGCAACGGACGAGGATGGGGTAGCTAGCTGTGTGGCTGCCACGCATTTAATAACACTCTCACACATACCCTCACATAAATATATAGACATACGAACACAACACACACACACGCCAAGACATCCTCAACATCATTATACATTTATAAATATAAATCGCTTAAAATATAACTATACATATTTAGCCTATACTTTCATATGCATATTCCAAATTGGCTTTAACGCAAAATGTTCAAAAAGATAAAAACAAGTTTATAAACTTCATTGGTGAACTACATATATGCCTATCTTCCGCTTTATAATTTGCATTTGACCTATGATTTGTGTATTACTAAGCATAACATTTGATATCGTCTAACGCATTGTTTAAATTTTAAGTGCGATTCCGCCCCAATAAAAAACAACCCACTTAACAAATTTACTATATATATACATTTTGTATCTGTACTTAAATGTCCAACCGAAACTTATAATGGTCTGTAAAATTTGTTCAAAATTATTTTCTAATGAAGTGCATTGCTAAAAAATAAATTTAACATTTAATAAAAAAAAACTTTTGCCCTCTTTATTAAAAACTCCCCTAGGAATAGTCCACCTTGTAGGTTGAACTTCTTAAAGGCGAGCTGCGATGGAGAAAAGCCAAAATGTGATTACCAAAAATGGATTAACTTTAGTGTTTGATCAATCGGCAGAGATAAAATTCACAAGACCGTAGATTGGAAAGTTTGTGCAATATTCATTTTAATTATTAAGATATACCGAGCTTAGTTACGATATTAAGTCTATTGTTTATTACACCTGAATTAATAATTATCGTGACGGTCATGTTATAATTTTATAAAGTACTATTATATTTACGAATAAATACATTCATTTGTATTTAAGACATCTTATTAACTAGAGGGCGCCACATCAATACATTTAACAACTAATTATTTAATGCGCAAGCCCAAACAGCATTATATATATAATTTATGAAAAATCAATTGTTGTAATTATGACTAAAAGCTGTTCTCTGCACAAGTTCGGTTCGTTGAATTATTTTGGTTCCATTTGCTGAACCCCAATAAGTCCATGTTTGTGTGTTCATATTCTAAATTCAGACTAAAGCTAATTAAATTTTCATGTCATTAATGTATGAATCCAATTCGGCATCCAATTCTTCGGCAGTTGGTGGAGCTTTCCGTTCGCGACGTTGTGCTCCAGCAGCGGCAGGTTTTCCACCAGCTGGACGCCGGAAGCTGCCGCGACCGCGTCCACCGCCCGCTTGCCCACCTAAAATAATAAGATATAGCAACAGAAATTAGTGATGGATCTTATTTACTATTTTTGTTTCAATTTCAACTTACCACCCCGCTTGAATTGTGGCCCAGAACCGCCACCCACACGACGCTTCACATCATCGGCGGGCACTGGTCGCGTAAGTGCAGCAACATCTGAGACGGCAAGTTGTATAGTCATGGGACGACCGTCCAATGGCACACCATGATATTGTTTAATGGCTTTGAGGGCATCAGAGCGTCGCTCGAATATGACATCAGCGGTGCCTGTGTGACATTTTTGAAGATATATTTTAGTTACAAATAACACAGAATTAAATAAAGCAGACATACCCAATGAGCGACCTGAACGATCGTAATGCACGGCCGCCTTCTTCATCGGTCCAAAGTCATTGAATAGCTCCTTGATGTCCGTATTTGATACGCCATAGTCCAAATTGCCAACAATCAAACGTGTTGGTCCCGTACTGCTGGCAGCACTACCTCCGTTGCGCTTTGGACCATCGTACATATCATGCTTCCAAGCGCTGTTCACATCGCCCTAGAGGGGGTAGTATTAGGTAGAAGATTTTGTTGGTTGATTCGATCGGAACGCGTAGGGGGACAAGTTTTCGATCAAACATTTGGGAGATGTAGTAGCAGCAGTTGTTGTATCCTAGCCATATCAAGAGGACGCCATCGAAGAAGTGCATAAACACTAAATATTTACGTATGTATGTGTGTATATTGATTGATTGATTGCCACTCATTGGTTGGTTTGGCAAGCACAAGAAAAATATTAAACGTGTTATGTGAACGGGGAATATAAAGAAAAAGAGTTCGCATAAAAAACAAACACGAAATCCTGTACGAAATGCAGTAAAACTTGTAAATACATAAATGAGTTTTATTTCGACGCATTGTTGTAACATCGCTCTGCTGCTGCCGTGCCGTCCTTTAAAACAATCAAACATGCGTAAATACATTGTTATTGTTTAAGTCTTTTTAATTTTTATGCCCATTGGCAGCCGCCATTTTGCAGTTACGACTGTCCACATGTTACAAGTAGCGGTACAAGTACCGTTTTTTCTGCATATGGTGGCCATTTTGATTCCGTGTGTGTGCAGCTGCTAACATACTTGACGTTTTCACATTTATTTGTATCATTTTATGTATGTGAAATTCGCAAAGAATCGTGAGTTTCCAACATGGGCTGTCCTTTCTTTTTAATTCATAAGCATGGATATTTTTGGCTGCTATTCGCATCTACATGACACAACGTTACGTTTCAATTACCCGTGCGAGCCGAGGCTTCTGTATACCACCGCCGCCGCCAGCGCCGCCGCGGCGACCTTTGAGCACACCACCAGCACCACTGGCGGGTGCTGGTTTGCGTGGGGAGCCACCGGCTGGGCCACCTCCACGACGCGGTCCTCCAGCAGCAAAACGCTGTTGACCGCCAGACCGGCGAGCTCCTCCTGGCCCTCCTCGACCACCACCCTGTGGTTTTTTCTGTGTACGCGTCGACTTAATGATATCATCCAGACTCATTTCAATTTTATCCACCATTTTTGTTTTTTTTTTTGTTTAAATCAGCGACTTCTAGATGCTAAAAATATTGTTAAGTTGCTTATAAACTTTTTAATTAAACTCGCGTTGTGTTGTTTTAATACGAGCGCGTGCAAATTTCGCGAAATGCTGAAAACGACGCACGAGAATGAAAATGTAGAAACAAAATCAAAGATGGCTGACTCAATGAAAAAATGTGTTGCTCAACGCCGAAATTTTTCGACAAAGTGTTTTAAAATGCCTGCATAAAATTTGCCTATCGATGACTGTGGCGCCACCTTCTGTCTATCTTTGGAAACGTAGATGGCGATGTTTCACTCGATGTGTAATCGAAGTCCCGTCGATTGTGTGATTATCGAAAATTGGTCAACAACAATAAATGAAAATAAAATAAAACATTCCACAAAATTTTGACACAAAAAGATGTTCATTGTAGCTATAACTGGTGGTATTGCTACGGGAAAAAGCACGGTTACCAAGGTCTTCGAGCGCCATGGCATTCCAATTATCGATGCAGACAAAATCGCCAGAGAGAGTAAGTGAATATGAAAAATCTTGGGATGTTGTAATTTAACTTAATTAGCGCGACTGAGCTTAAATGAACAATATGTATGTATGTACTTAACGCCCACACAGTTGTAGAACCAGGTCAACCATGTTGGAAAAAGATTCGCGCTGTGTTTGACGACGACGTCTTGTTGCCCACCAAGGAGCTAAATCGGGCTGTATTGGGTCGATTAATCTTCGAAAACAAGGAGCTGCGTGGCAAACTGAATCAGATTACCCACCCCACTATCCATCGCACAATCTTTTGGCGTGTCTTTAAGTATTTCATGTCTGGCCATGCGTACATCGTTCTCGACTTGCCATTACTATTTGAAACGGGCATCCTCATGGATTTCATCTACAAAATTATAACTGTGTCCTGGTAAGCTTAAAAGCGATATAAAATACAAGTTTCATTTACATTTAAATTGTAACTTTTCGCAGCGATTCGGACAAGCAAATGGAGCGTTTGTTGGAGCGCAATGAGCTTTCAGAGCCCGAGGCACGTAATCGCGTCGAGTCGCAAATGCCGCTGGATCGAAAATGTGAGAAATCGCATTTTGTAATTGACAATAATGGCAGCATTGAGGAAACTGAAGCTGCGGCCATGCGCATTTATAATTTGATGCAGGAGAGCAATAAACATTGGCACAATCGCTTCTCAATTCTGGGTGCAATTCTAATTGTATGCTTTACCATATATTTCTTGAACAAGACGTTCGATTTTTGGCCCAAATCGAAAAACCTTTAAGCATTCCCTGCATGTGGTTGTTAACGTGTTTTATGTTTTTATTTATTTTACTTTTTAAAGAATTTATACCAAATATCTTCATACGCACACTCGCAGAATTCAGCCAATAAATTATGAAATAGCAAAACGTTACAATTTATTATCTTTTTAACTGGCTTCTATTACGGTAATAATTTGAAAAATTTGTAGAATTCAATGGACAGATTTTTAAACAATTTTATTCTAATTGCATAAGCGTACATATGTACAGACTTTATGTATATACATATACATATATATAAAGTATAGAGAACGAGCCCTTATGCGACGAGGAATATCTTAGCAGTTTTCTTCTTTGAAGTGGCGACAATTTGTTCAAGACTCGGCGAGTAAAGCCGTCGTTTGTGCACAATAATCAACAAATGTTTGCAATCCGTTTTTGGTCACCGCCTTGGTGACATTGTGATTCAGCTGGATGGGATCCTGGACAACCATTGGCTTACGCAGCTGGAGCACCGTTTCTGGATTTTGGCCAGCGTAGTCCAAGTACCTAAAACACAATAATGATAAGAATATTAGAATATGCAAATAAGTGATCTACTTTACCGTTTGGGCATTGTTTTTTCATAGTTCGCTATTTGTATATTTGGTTGGCCGAAGTAAGGACAAACCACAAAACGTTCGTAATTAAAAGTGGCATAGAACTTAAAAAGATCTCTCATATTCTCTTTAATCAGCGACACGGTAACCTCAGTCTGTTTTATTTTTAAATCGTTCAGCGATTTTTGTGTGAAGTTTGCAACCCAAGCTACAAGAGAACAGAACAGAATAGAATGTGTATATTTAGGGGAAGTACAAATAAATAATAGTTGTTATTGTTATTATTGCAGCACTCACGTCCCACACGCTGATTGGCTGAAACTGATTCATCGAGCTGGAGCAGAGCAATTGCCGGCAGCAGTTGCCTGAGCTGTAAAAAGTATATAACCATCAATGCCATACTGTACGTTGATATTTGTTCCGTCAGTTTGCAACGCTCCAGCCAAGTCTTAACGTAGATGCACATGTACTGAACTATAAAATGTGATGCTTAAATTAATGATGCTTAAAGATTTCCAATTATTTCGTTTACCCAGTGGTTGCGCTTCGAATAAATATTTAAGCAAGTTTGTGTTACAAAAGCCCAAGCTATTCAGACAGATGTCACACTCGATTCCAGACGTCAAATGGCAGGTCTTTATAATGGGAACTCGCGCCTGTTCAATAACCTAATTTTGTGATATAAAAATACTTATGAATTATGCATAATTAATCAGTTAGAGCAGAAGTCTCTTACATTGATGATGCGCCACTTGTTGCTCGCAGAGAATAGATCACGTAATAGTCGCAACTTGGAGATTGTTTCCTTAGAAGCGCGATGCTCAAACTTGTGAAACTTGTTGCCAATGTCCACAAATACATCCAAATCGGAGGAGCAGCTGCCAATGCCCGTAATGCGTGAACCAAACTTATAGATCCGCACCGGCTGATTGGCAAAACTGGGCGATATCAGTTTACATAAATCCCGCTCGATGTCATCGTATTCGGGCATAACTTTAAGCTTATCCGCTACTTGATATTTATCCTTAAACATACACGTAATGTCGGCCGAAACCATGGCTTTAGCCTCTGCAAGATAAGCAGTTAGATCTGAACTATAGGATAAAAAAGGATTCTCTTACTCTTGGGCAGTTGCAGGGTATTTTTCGAACGGGCTTGCACTTCAGCCAGCTTTCTCTCTTGTTTGGTTTGTGCTGCTGGCCGCTGGCCATTGATCGTATTTGGATTGGGATTCGGGTTCGGGTTAGGATTTGGATGCTGCTCGGCCAAATGTGCCACCGCCTTGGCAATTGTTGTGCCTACAATTCGATGGGTGCACGCGGTGCAATGAAATGTGCGCTTGATTTTCGTAAACTCAGTGGGAGGCACAAAGTTAACACTGCTGCCAGCAACTGTTGCCTGCTCATTGACAGCAACCTGTTGCTGTTGCGTCTCCTTGGGCACTATGTAAGTGGGCTTCTTGTCCAGATAGTTCTCAATGCCCACAACAATGCGCTCCAGCAAATGGGCCAAGTGTGGATCCAACTGAACTTGGCTCTGGCGACCTGCACATTCCAGGGTATCCAAAAAGAAGCTGGCTTCCAACGTCAGCGGATTTAACTAGCAGAGATTTCGATGCGGATTATAATTTAATTTGCTTTGTTCCACATAAATTATAATTTTACTTACGTATAATAAGCTTTTTTGTGGTTGTTGTTGCTGTTGCTGCTGCTGTTGGTTTTCCGCCATTGCCTTGCGTTTTTTACTCTTTTTGGTGGTTTTCACGGCAGTGCTGACGGGGCGAACGTACTCCTAAAGTTGTAAAATGATAAATACAAAAAATAAATTCAAATTTGTTTGTTTTTTTGCTCAAACAAAAACAACAAAATGGGTTGAACAAAGGGGGACGCTTTCTGAAAACCAGATGATTTGTATAGGGTTGCCAACTGCTGGTTGGATTTCGCTGGGGAACTTTCTTGAGTGTGCCTGTGTGCCATAAAGCACATATGTACATATATACATACATGTACATAATACTTTTTTATGCATACACGTATTTTTTATTTTATTATTATTTTTTGATTTCACTTGCACGAGGAAGTTAAAACTCATAGCTTGAGCGACATTTGCAAGTTTAAATTCAATATTGATGTACCATCAATTTGACGCCGTCCCTAACTCTCTAATCTTTTCCCGCTCTTCTGAGCTTATGGTGAAATCAACTCACATTAGATCCTGGTCTGCTGACTGTTGTAATTCCCTCGTAAAATAACCGCTCTGCATCACTGTAAGCCGCCTTGTCAGTCCAAAATGTATCAATGTCTTCGATTCTCATGTTTCAGGCTATTGCTTACAAAGTAAAACGAATACAACAGCTAAGTTTTATAACGCGGTTTATTTTGACAGACAAAATATATGTACACATGTATGTACGCATTTTTGTAGGGTTGCCAAAGCTTGAAACATAAACATGGGAAAATTGCGGGTAGTCTGTTTTAACTAAAATTTCATATTAAATATTAGTGAAACTGTTGTTGGGTGGTATGCAAATATTAAAAGAGAACGATTCGATACTTGTGGTGACAAAAATTAATAAAGAATAAAGTCGAAAATCAAAATTGAGAAAAATTAACAAAAGCACATTTTTACGAGAGAATTACAGTCATAAACATATTCTTTGAAATTAATTTATATACATAAATTACGCTACTTTGCACTATATAAAAATATAACTTACATTTAAATGAGTCCGACTATTGTGTCCTTGGGATTGCAACAAAGTTGCAATTTATAAATCAAAAACAAATTAAATTTCAGTTCTCACACGCTTATGCTATCAACAGTTGCCAACTGCGGGTTGAAATTTGCAACTCTGCTCAATGAAAACAAATGAAAAAGATAAAAATTGCAGGTTGAAAATTGTCAAACCAAGCGCTACCACGGTTGTCACAATTGGTGTTTTTGCGCCACAACTGGCTCATTTTTAGTAAATTTGGCTAATTTTTTGTTTGTTTTTGGCTCAATCTGTTATTTTAAAGTGGCAGCCGTGGCTCTACATAAAAAAAACATCCTACACAAATTCAACACTTCGCTGTAAATAAAGCGCATTTAAATAAAGCGCCCAATTAAAACGGTGGCAACGTCCTACCAGGAAGCGTTTGAGACAAATATCGATATACCAGATTTAATATCGACACTTTGTTTCAAAAAGCAACATCGATAGTTTCTCATCAAAGTACTCACTCATACATTGAAACATCTACGTTTCCGAGACTATAAATAGCAGCCGCTGCCTGAAATTTTTATTATACGTTTGTGAAGCCTCATAGCCGGCAATTCGAACGTAAATTCTCTCCGAGATAGACCTAAAAGTTTGCTCTACAGATTTTCTGTGAATTTCTTGTGTGTGAAAAAAAGTTATAAAAACTCAATATGGTAAGTTTATACATATTTTTTTTGTAATTAAGATAAATCTTAAAGTACATGCACCGTGTTTGTGGCACGAGTTGCAAGAATTGAAAAGTTCAAAATGGCGGCGTCACATTTTTCTTCGAATGTGATGACGTCATGTAAAAATTGTATGTATAAAAAAAGCTAGTCAAATCTAGACGCAATTTGCAATAACCTTTTCGGAAAATTGTAAAATTTGTTAAAATTGCCAACGATTGATAATTTTTTCTGTATATCATTCTGATGTCACACACACATGCGTACACACAAAATGTGGCTTCATCGCGTTGGGCGTGGCTTAAACCGCATATCGATTTTTACTGTGCAACTCTGAACAATTAATTGAACTTTCACCGTTTTCTTTTCCTTTCCCATTACAGCGTGAATGTATCTCTATCCATGTTGGCCAGGCTGGTGTCCAGATTGGTAATGCCTGCTGGGAGTTGTACTGCCTGGAGCACGGTATCCAGCCCGATGGTCAGATGCCCTCCGATAAGACCGTCGGTGGTGGCGATGACTCATTCAACACCTTCTTCAGCGAAACTGGAGCCGGCAAGCATGTGCCCCGTGCCGTGTTTGTTGACTTGGAGCCAACTGTGGTCGATGAGGTCCGCACTGGCACATACCGCCAGCTGTTCCATCCCGAGCAGTTGATCACTGGCAAGGAAGATGCCGCCAACAACTACGCTCGCGGTCACTACACCATTGGCAAGGAAATTGTCGATCTGGTGCTGGACCGCATCCGCAAGTTGGCCGATCAGTGCACTGGTCTCCAGGGCTTCCTTATCTTCCACTCTTTCGGTGGTGGTACTGGCTCTGGATTCACCTCTCTGCTGATGGAGCGCCTGTCTGTCGATTATGGCAAGAAGTCCAAGCTGGAATTCGCCATCTATCCCGCTCCCCAGGTCTCCACCGCTGTCGTTGAGCCTTACAACTCGATTCTGACCACACATACAACTCTGGAGCACTCTGACTGCGCCTTCATGGTCGACAACGAGGCTATCTATGATATCTGCCGTCGTAACTTGGATATTGAGCGTCCCACATACACCAATCTGAATCGTTTGATTGGCCAGATTGTGTCCTCGATTACCGCTTCCCTGCGTTTCGATGGTGCCCTCAATGTGGATCTGACTGAATTCCAGACTAACTTGGTGCCCTACCCACGTATCCATTTCCCTCTGGTCACCTACGCTCCCGTCATCTCCGCTGAGAAGGCCTATCACGAACAGCTGTCTGTGGCCGAAATCACCAACGCCTGCTTCGAGCCAGCCAACCAGATGGTCAAGTGCGATCCCCGTCACGGCAAGTACATGGCTTGCTGCATGTTGTATCGTGGCGATGTTGTGCCCAAGGATGTGAATGCCGCTATTGCCACCATCAAGACTAAGCGCACCATTCAGTTTGTGGACTGGTGTCCCACTGGCTTCAAGGTTGGCATCAACTACCAGCCACCAACTGTGGTGCCTGGTGGCGATTTGGCCAAGGTGCAGCGTGCCGTGTGCATGTTGTCCAACACCACGGCTATTGCCGAGGCCTGGGCTCGTCTGGACCACAAGTTTGACTTGATGTATGCCAAGCGTGCTTTCGTCCACTGGTACGTCGGTGAGGGTATGGAGGAGGGTGAGTTCTCTGAGGCCCGTGAGGATTTGGCTGCTCTCGAGAAGGATTACGAGGAGGTCGGCATGGACTCTGGTGATGGTGAGGGCGAGGGTGCCGAGGAGTATTAAACATACATCTCGCATGAGGCAAGCGTCATTGGTGGGCGTGGCACACGTCGAAACCAATGCCCACGCATTGTCAGCAAAATATAACAAGCAAAAAATTCATAAAAAAAAAGGAAACACTGGAGTAAAATATAGCGAAGACCTAAAGTATTTTATTGCTAAAAACAGACATGAACATAAAAAAAAGAAAAGAAAAACAGCTCTATAATTGTGTTCGAAAAAAATAAACAGCGAATAGTCAGTGTTGTCAGCAGAAAAAAACTCAATTGCATTTTCTTTGGCTTTTCTTTCTTTTGAATCTTTCCAGCTAGGGAGTTCAATGAACGCATGATGATGCTTTAAATTGCGGACGTGGATGGGGAAAGCAGAGCTCTATTAATAGAGACGGGTTGCTTTCTACTTTACTCCATTTTCCACTTGAATGTACGGCGAGACTGTACTTGGATGTTGTTGCATGCACCTAATTTTAGAGTAGCTATTATGGCCGCACAGAGTGCATGCCAAGTTTTATCGATTAAAGATGTGATGAGTCATGCTGCAGCATAACAAAAGCAACCACAAGTTCCGGGAGCGGGAGTGAGAGAGGGGAAAATGGGGCTGCGACAACTCTGAAACGGGCGATGACTTCATTTCTGTGTGCTGTAATTGCCGGCTGGCCTCGCCTTATATGTATGTATGTGTGTGTGTGTGTGCGTACAACCATTTAAGGAGGGTTGATTCGCACTAAGAAATTGAAGCCTAGGTAAACCGGCTTGTTGTTGGTGCCAGTTTACCTGATGTGACAGAAACAGCAGTTTGTCCCCCTTTCGCATACAATTTTGGTAATATCGAGAAGCAGACAAACAGCTGCTGCTATTAAATTTCTAGAAATGCACAAGAACAGACCGGAAATGCAGAAAAGTCGCACAGATGGCTTCTCTTGTATACTTGTATGCACATAAATACATATGCACACAAATACATGCATATTTAGAAAAGATTTTAGGTTATGTTTGCCAATCCATACATAATACACATATTTAAATTCATTTATATGTTTGTATGATTAGGCCAGTTAAAAATAAAAATTCAGACTCTGAAGGTTTACCAAATAACCTAACTTTTGGGTAGCCATTAAGAAGTGTAAACTATTAAATAAGGTTTCTTTTGGCTAGATTTAAAAACAGCTGCCATGATGATAAAGTCTTACTTATATTTTGAAAACAGACTCAATAGAGCGAAAGAAAACCAGCTTAGTATGTGCAGGTGTATAAACGACAGCTACAAAGATTTGTTGTTGCTTAGTACATACATATGTATGTGTGTATGTATTTATGCATAGTATGAATCAAGTTCACTTCAAAAGGCAATGACGACAGTCTCAAACCCATGCAAGCCGGCTCTCTATAAAATTGCTGTGGGCGGTGGAGTGAGTGGGCTGCCAGTCCAAAATGATTTTACATTGGACGACACAAATGTATTGAGATTTGTTAAAACAAAGCCTTGTTTTTTTGTAATTGTTTGATCAATGAAGCATAGTAACTGTGATTTGTACATATGTACATAAATAAGTATGCGTAATATACATACACATATACACATGCTTGCATGGTTAAACACAAACACATGCAAACATAGAGAATGAGTACATTTCTGCACATTAAAGCCGAAGTGTTATCGATAGTATCGATAAGCTAACAAATTGCATATAACGACTGTCTGGTTACTCTGTAGAATTTATGTTACACTTTGCCGCCAACTTGACAGATTTAAAAATTATTAAGTCGAAATTTGCGAGGTCCATTGTCTTTTTTCTAATTTAATTCACGCGGCGCGAAACTTGAATGTCACTTTTTTTCAATAAACAAACAAAATTATAAATTATTTAAAATAATGGAGTCCATTTTTAAGAAATACAGTTCAACTTGCTTAACTCGAGCTAAATGAGTGGCAGTAAAATTAATAAACTTAAGAAAAAGAACTCTATAAGTCGAATATCTCCATATCTCGAACCCTTTCTTTGGATAATGGTGATTCCAGTTAGGGAAGTTTGACTGTATTTTAAAACTGCATTTTAATAAAAAATTATATTTATTTGCTTATCCTTGGGATAAATAGGGTTCATCATAATTATTTTATCAAAATTATTAAAAATATGTAAGAATTAGTAATAATCTCAAATTACAATACTAATAATTATAATTACTGTTTAGAAATATTATTTCATTTATCATATCATCACATGGAACCGCAGTCGGATTCGCACTAAGCAGATTTCGGGCTTGTAACATGGCCCGTTGAGAGGGCCCAATACTGGCAGGTGTACCTAGTATTTTGCAGCTTACTTTATAAAGTAGTGGAAACATGACTTTATTTGCCGTCCACCATTCCAGCACATGAAACACTTCGGTAAGTGTAATCTTTCTAGCTAGATACTCGTTGATTTCATTATTTATCGTGTCGCCTTTGGTGTCACTGGTAGTCTTTTCAATGAAGTCCGAAAATATTCCATCTCCGCAGTATTCAATATCCACTTTCATCCTTTTCCGAGCCGTACCGGGTTCAACATAAAACTGTTGCATCATCCTCTTACATTCTTCCATTGTTTCCTTTCGTTCCGACTCATCAAATAGTAATAGTTTCTTGGTGGGCGGAAAGAGGAATAGTGCAATTTTATGGTATTTAGTAATATATTTTGATGCAATTACATCTAAATGCGTGTTCAATGCATTTTTTAATGCTTTTGTTATTTGACTGTTCTCATAGGCATCGGCACAAAGCTTCTTGAGCTTATGAAGATGTGGAATTATCATGTGCAATGTGGGCATACTTTCATCTTCCAATGCTTGGGAGGTTTGTTCAAAGCTTTGCAAGACATTAACTATACAATCGATATCAAAATATTGTAAGAGGTGATTTCCACAAATATCAATAGAATAAAGACTCCATTTTTCAATTGCAGTATTGAGATGGTACAAAATTGGATTTCTTCGCGTGGAATTGGAGCAACTTTCGACGGGTTTGTGACAGTTTTCGATGCACGTGTCTAACAACCCCTGCAGCTCGGGAATTTCTCTAAAGACCTGCTCAATTGTGCGGCTCAGCAAATTAACGATGCAGTGTATGTGCTGGTGGTTATTAAAGGCAGTTGCAAAGTTCTCATCGCTATCCAGGACTATAATTGGACGATCCTCGTCCAAGTCACAGGCAAAATAACGCAAGCATTTCTTAACAGCCCGCTCCATATGATTGACTGCAAAAATAGAAAGTTAATTTTAAATTAAATGAATAAATTTTAAAAAAGAAATTACCAGCATTTGAATCGTGTTGAACATGCATCGGAGACACAGACAGTATATGACTTATCATTGCCGATTTCTGGACATAATGTAAGGTGATCGATACAAAGGATCGCTTTGTATAGCTGTCTGACCATACAAATGAGGTAATGCTATAACTATTGTTGCATTTGATTTGGCCTAATTCTTCGGTTAGTTTCTTGACCTGCAATTCATACAGCTCGAAAATATTGCCCTCAACTGTTGTTTGAGTCGGCATTATACTCTCAATATTAACATTCTCGCCAAACGTCGATCCGATTGATATAAAGACGCGAGCCAGATTCTTTAGTCCAGAATCCTCAATGATGTTCAATTGACGACAATTTGTTACCAGCCATTGAGCGGCGGCATCGGTTAATTTGCTTTTGGTCTCACTGTCCACATCCACCATGCCGCCATTCTCTTTGGCCTCATAGTTGAGGTAGCATTTGTGCTTGACCAGATTCGAGGTGGAATTGACGTATTTGTACGTGTTGAAGCAGCTCCGGCATGCCACAAAATGTTCGATGTCGTCCCCATTTTCATCAACCAACGTTCCAAACATATTCCAGACTCGGCTGCGGCCGCGTTTTTCCTTTAGCTTAATTTGGCCATTTATGATTTTAGCCCTGAAATCAGCACTGCCGCCATTTGAAGTGGCATCTAAAGGCGACGTGCATTCCGATCTTGAATTCTGTAAGTATATTTCAATACAGTCAAAGTAAAATCGAATTAGTCAGGCATTTAAAGGCAAACAAATCATTTGCTTGAATTACACGGGCATGAAAAATTTCTTTAAAAAAAATTCACCCCTTTTATTAACAGAATGATTCAAATGAATGCTCACCTGTTCTTGGAAGCTAATTTCGCTTTTGATATCTAGGCAGTCCATTGCACTTGAGTATATTGAATACAACTTGCTCAATGAATAAAACAGCTCAAGTGCGCTTGCACCACCAAATGAGACATTCGAATGATGTTCAGACAATTCAATGAAAATTATTGAATGTCTCAAATCACTTGGTTTGCTGTTTGTCTATTTTGTGTGTACGGCCAACTTATTGCAATTGTAGACTTTCAGTGCAACGTAGTCGTAATTGATTCAAACACATGAGCAGCAAGCTACTACGATGTTATGAATTTAATTATTTTATTTTTACGATTTTCGACCGCTGCTAAACGACTGAATCGTGCGAAATTTGCACTGCGAATGTCAACTTTAAAAAAATGTGTGGCAACCTTAGTGCCTGAAAAACATGTGGCAGCATTGGCGCGCCCAAAAAAGGGACGTAGTCAGGATCGCTTTTTGAATGCACATTTTTCATACAGAAGTTCTGTAACAAAACTAATATTTAATAAATGTTCACTAGCAAGGTGTAACGGATTTCAAAGTTAATTAAATTATCGCTTTTATTTTTAAATAATTATAATCTGATTGCTAAATTACTTGGAATCACACACTAAGTACAGACTGTTGCATGTTAGCTTTGCAAAAACTAGCACAAAACAATTTAATATACGTAGATATAAAATATTTGTTATATACAAAAAGAGGAAATAAGTTCGATTAGAGATCATGTCAGCCAGCAAGGAAACTGGTATTGGCACCGACCCAGAGGCTGTTAAGAAGCTTCAGCTGGACAAGGGCGACAAGGTCGCACTAAAGGATTTGTTGGAGAAGCGCTTAGTTGAATGTGGCTGGCGCAAAGACATTGAGCAAAAGATCCGCGACACTCTGGAGGAACGTGGCCTGTCCAACATTACACATGAGCAGCTTTCAGCAGAGATTATTCCACAAGTAATTACTTGTTACTTACCAACCCGCACGAAATCTGAATTCGAAAACAACCGCTGGCTCCCGGAGCCCATGCGTGCCCTACACTGATTTAGACAGTCTGATGAAACGATGAAATAAGTATATGGTGGTCTCGTCGGCAAAAAGTAGGGCATTAACTAATAATCAGTGCGAGGGAAAGGGATAAAATGAAAGCCCTAAAAAACGAACGATTCGGCTGCCGACGAGACACCTTATACTTATTGCATCATGATCCAGCGTCTCTCACTCTGAGAGCACGTCAAACGCGAAGATGCCACCTTGTATAAATGCATCTTGCCTGATTCTTTTGCAAGTAATCACAAGTTAATACCCTTGCAGAGAGGGAGTTATAGACTTTGTTACGAAGCTTTTAACGCAGTGCAGGCGTACAGTGTGTTGAGTTATTGTTACCATGCTATACATTGTAGTCAAAAATTGATTACAGTGCTCTGCAGGGGTATTAAAGCTTCGGCCATCTAAAGATAACGTTTCTTTCTTGTTTCTCCAATAGGCTCGTGCTTTGGTACCCGAAGTTGTACGCAAGGAAATGTTGCTACGCGTGCGCGAAGCTTTGGAGTCTCCCTTCGGCTCCTCGGAGAAGTGAAGCTGACATCGCTAGCTGAACGCATCCACACACTGCCAAAGCAAAATAAGTTCAAATTTTCCCCCGATAGACGTGATACAGAATAGTCAGAGCTTAAATTCTAGCACATTGTTTTGTGGTTTATTAACTTGTAATTAAGTAGATATATATGTACATGCTTAACGCCTGCTAATGCTAATTATGAATTGCGCCATTAGTTGTACAAATGTATATAATAAATAAACAACTTATTCATAATGTATTCGATTACCATGTTAATATTATTTGTGTGTGTGTGTATTACATTATCCTGTTACGATTGGCTAAATGAAAAATATACAGTACATAATTTTAATTGAGGGATCTCTAGGAACGCGGTTTATGGTTGGTTGTGTTGAAGAATTAGGCTACAAAATAATAGATCTAATTTTTATAATTGTGTTAGATGTTTTGTTTTAATTATTCAATAGCGAGTCAATTGAAAAGTCTTTGAATTTGGCGTTGGAATCATCAATATATAGCTGCGTTAGCTGTTGTTGCTCCTGCTGTTGCTGCTGTTGTTGTTGTTGCTGCTGCTGCTGCTGTGTCGTGTTTGTTGTAGGCAACATTTTCATCAATTTGTTGCGTGGCTTGCGTAAAAATTTCGTATTGATTTGAAATTTTTGTGGCTTGCTGTTGTTGAATTGCGTTGTTTGTGGTGTTGTTGTTGTTATTGATGCAGCAGCTGTAGTTGTTGTTGCTGTAACGCATGTTGTTGTTGTGTGATAATTTTGACGCCAGTTACGCAGTTCTGTGCTTGATGAAATGGCAATCTTTGCTGCTGTTGCTGACGTTAATGTTGCTGTTGCTTTTGCTGCTGTTGATGTTGCTGCTGGTATTGCTCGCAGTGTAGATGCTGCAAAGGCATTGGCGCCAAAGCATTTCAGAAAGTTCTGCACATGTATTAAACTGTCATTCTCATCCTTGTGACGTCGCTGTCTTTGTTTATCCTCGTTTTCATCCTCGGCCTCGTAGTCCACCGACGAATGTTGATGTGAGGACGATGAGAAGGTGGAGGAGCTGCTGGTGCTGCTGCTGAGCTAAAGTTGGAAATAAAGTGGTTAACATCAATGTTATGTCTTCATTAACATCACTATGTTAAGCACAAACTTACATCGTCTTCTTCATTGACACGCGGCTGCTGAAAGCTAACAGCGGTTTGCTTAAGCTTGTTGTATGTGTGCATTTGGGATTTAATGTTACTGTTGTTGTTGTTGATACAATTATTGTTTTGACGGCCACGTCTGGCCAAAATGGGTTTCTTCTTTATTTGCTGCTGACCTTGCTGATCATGGTATGACTTTCAGCTAGTTTTGGTTAGGTTATCGTCGCGCCTTAGTTGGGACTGCAACGAAACGACAATAGCATAACAGAATATTAATTAACATGAGAAATGTAAGGAAATGTTAATAATGCTTAACAGGTAGTTTTTAAGGAGTTAACAGTTTATCTTTCAGCGCTGGCACACAAAAACAACAAACAATTTTGCAAATTTATGTATGGTATGTATGTATATATATAAAGATTATCCTTATTTATTTATAGTTTTTTTTTGCTTTTCTCTCTGTGGCAATGAATAATTTTGGATGATAGGCGGTTGCATATTGGAGCAAAAACAAGGCACATGAATTTGAAAGTATATTATGTACGTGTTGTAAATTTGATGGAGGGCGGCAAAAAATCAAAAGTGACGAATATTGAATATGGAGAATTAACATTTATGTGAACAATAATTATTGTTGATAAAATGCTCAAACTTGCACACACATACACATACACATACACATGCACCCACACGCACACGCACACGCACACCCTCACACTACCTGGTGATGCGTGTTGAAGAGCGCATGATGCGCTGCGTATGAAGAGGTGGAGGAGCTACTTAAATCATCAACTCCAACGCCAACGCCCCCACCTCCACCTCCGGCACCCAATTGAACATGAATACTAGGATGGTGGTGTGGGTGGTGCTGCGAATGCGAATGCGAAAGCGGATGCGCATGGTGCGCACCACCGCCATGTTGCAAACTGCCTGATGTTGTTGTTGTTGTCAATGTTGCTGTTGCTGCTGTTGTTGTGGTTGTTGTTATTGTTGTTGTTGCAGCAACCGCTGTAGCTGACCCACCTCGTCCAATAGCAGCAGCGCCCATGCTAACGCCCAGCATGTGAGCGGCAACTGCGGCGCTGGCATGATGCGTCTGATGCAAATGCTGCGGCGGCTGCTGTAGTTGTTGCTGCTGCGTTTGCAAGTATGATGCATGTTGCTGCTGCTGCTGCTGTTGGTGTGTGTGCAAGTTGTTGCTGCTGCCACTGTTAGCGTTAACATTACTCAAGCTGTTACTGTTACTGTTGTTGCTGCTGCTGGTGCTGTTACCGGCGCTGTTATACGCATGAGATGCGGCGACATGTCTGTTAAAAAATGTTTATAAAATATACAAGCGTGTGGATATTAAAAACATACAGTACATCAAGTAATTATTTTGACAAGGTAAAAAATTCACATAATTGATTTTAAAATAGATAAATAGAATAAAAGTTAAAACATGCTTTTAAAATTGTTTTTAAGCAATATGACAATAAAATGGAGATTATTTTTTCAACTTGCTTTTATTTATTTCTTTTTTTTTTTGACGTATGAAAAACCGAAATTAGCCCTTATAAATGAAACGGTTACTAAACGGTTATTTCGGTTTGCAGAGTTTGGGTTTTAAGGTTTCGGTCAAATGAAAATTTGTTTTTTTCGATTACAGTTTCAGTTATAGTTTTAAATTTCAATCGGGTTTTACTGGTTAAGGGTTACGGTTTCGGTTAGGGTTTTGATCCCTGAATAGAATAAAAGAAACAACAGCAAATAAAAATCATTTTGCTTTTATGCAAAATTAAATGTGTATTTATTCTTTGTCAAAACAATTATTGGTATACTGTCCTTAATTATGTGAGCCTTACCTTAAGCCCAGGTTGGCTGCACTGCCCATGGATAGGCTGCTAACCGAAGACATTGGTGTTGTTGTCGATGTTGTTGCATTCGAATTTGAGGATGCGGGATTGTTGCTAATGCTGTTGCTGCTATTACTGGTGTTGTTGCTATTACTGTTGTTGCCACGATAATCCAAGACGCTGCTGGCGCTGCTAGCACGACTGTTGGCCATTGTTGGTGTTGTTGTGTTTATAGCGGTTGTTGCCAGCGAAACGGCGGCTGCAATTGTTGTGGCTGCATTGAGAGCATTTGCACTGTTGATGTTGTTGTTGCTGCTGCTGCTATTGCTGGAAGCTAATGAAGAAATAAAATACATTGAAGAGCATTTCCATTTACACGCACATCATAATTGTTAGTTGGTGATAAAAGTGTGTGTAACGACCAACTGAGGAGGCACTCTATTATAATTATTCCAATAAGCGCCGCTCACCATTTAAAATAACAGTGACAATCACTGTTAAGACACCACTGATGCTAAATTCGAATGATAACATTAAACTCAAAAAAGCTGCTACATTTAACGTTAACAGTCGCTGTTAGTACGGCCCGTTGCAAGTGCAAATAACGATATTGAATTAAAACCCAAAAAAAAAAATGAATTTAGAAATTGTCGTTTTGCTTTAAAGTATAAATTTTATTCATTTTTTAAATAAATAAAATAAGGAAAAATTAGCGTAAAGTTGTATAAAAATAACTTAATTGTAATTGTAAATTGATTAAAGAGATTTGTTACATTAATTGAAAAAAATTAAGATAAAATGTTGTATATATCTAAGTTAAAATATTTCTTCCTTTTTTGTGTATGAAAAGCGACAATGACAGAAAACGGTTTTAAAATGAAAATATTTGTACAATTCTTAAATAAGTAAATGAGGCAATTTTTAAATTACAAATAGTTTTCTATCAATGTCGCATGGTTTAAAAGTTAAATATTGCTATAATTTAGTTATGTGTATGTACATGACACGTGTACCCAGTTAGTTAACTTAAAATAACTTAAAGTAACTTAAATTGCTAAGAACAAATATATTTTTGTTTATATATAAAAGTTTATCAGTAGTGTAAAGTCTGGCAACGCCAAAATAGCATACGTACTTATGTTAATTTGTATGTATGTACATAAATTAAGTGAGAGAACATTGTGTCTGTGTGTGTAGGTCAATGCATTGCTCCTCGTAGATGTGTGAGTGTGTATGTTTATTTGTAGAGAGCAAATGCAAATGCCGTCACCAAGTAGAGAGAGGGAGATGCCCCTACTTACCGTGCGCCTCGGCTTTGGCATTGTTGATCGCATTATTGAGCGGAATTTGAAGACGCGCATTAACAGCCAACAGATGATCGCGACGTGCAATTAAACTAGTCACATGCTCCTCGAGACGCAAATTTTCGCTCTGCAGCTGATGCAAACAGTTCAGCAGCGAGGCAACTGCAAGCATAAAGAGAGAGCGGCAGCGACAGAGAGAGAGAGAGAGAGAGAGAGAGAGTGGTTGAGCAAATGGAGAGATAACACATCTGTTTGATTCGCCATACTCACTGTCAAAATGCTGCGCCTGCTCCATGAGAAACTGCGATCCCTGCTCCCACTGGCGTTCCAGCAGCTGCTCGAGACTCTGAGGTATGGGCATGTTGCCATTGATTCCTCCCCCGCCAAACATCGATTGCAGCGGATTGGGAGCTGGCGTTGCATTGGCCGCAGCTGCTGCACTCGAATTACGCTGCAACCGTGGAACAAAAGCAATTTTTTAATTAGTTGTTTATAAGTAAAAGTTTTAAAATTGAACTCTTATTAGACCCTGTACTTAAAAAATACTGTGGTACATAACCTTTGTCACAAAAAAAATTTGCGTAACATGTGGATCCCATGGCAGATCCCATAAAGTATATATATTCTTGATCAGCATCAACAGCCGATATAGCCATGTCCGTATGTCCGTTTGTATTTACGCCTAGATCTCAGAGACTATTAGAGCTTGGTACGTATGTTCGTCTATATTGCACGCAGTTCGAGTTTGTTTTAGATTTTTGATCGAACCACTATATCATATAGCTGCTATAGGAACAATCAGTCAAAAATCAAGTTTTAGTAATGAAATTTTCTTTTGTTGTTTGAGATATCTGAACCAAGCTGACAGAATATGCATACATCCTGACCAATTTTGGTTGAAATCGGAAAACTTATCAAATAGCTGCCATACGAACGATCAGTCGAACATCAAGTCTTAGTATGAAAAACTTTTTTGTTGTTTAAGATATCTGAAGCATTACCGATTTATATAATTTTATTTTAAGCAGTGTTTGCTTTTTTTTAGTAAGCACAGGGTCTTCGAGAGTCGAGTATGCTTGTCTGTAGCACCGTCTACTAGTTTTATTCTGAATTTAAATTTAATTGAATTGCTTTAAATTAATCGATTGATAGTCAAAAAATTATCGAGCTAAAGTAATTGATAATTGCTAATCGATATATTTTTAGTCACTAGTTAAATGGAGTTTACCTGCTTGCCGGGAAATGGCACACCAGCAAACTGGGAAGTGAGCGAGTCGGGCGTGTAGATGGCATGATCCTGCACCTCCATGTGCAGTTGCTCCGACAGTTTCTGGGCCACGCTGCTGCTGGGATTCACATGATTGCCGAGCATATGCGTTGCCGTGTGTGCGATTATTGAGCTGGAACCTGATGAACCAGAGCTGGAGCCACTGTTGCTGCTGGTGCTGCTCATGACGCTGGTGGAGGGCGTGGCCGGCGGGGTGGGTGCACTTACCGGTGGCACATTGGCCGCAGCACCAACACCATTCTGCAATATGCGCACATCCTTGAGATCAACTGTTGCAACTGCTGCTGTGGCAACAGCTGCCGCCGCCGCCGCTGCCAATGTTGCATCTTTGGCTTTGCGTCCGCGTTTACGCAAATTGCTGCTGCCGCTGCTGCTGCTGGCGGCGACGGGAGCAGCATTCATTGTTGCTGCCAGATTCGAGTGCAGGTTGCCACCAATTTCCGAGCCAGGTGAACTTGGTGGTGAATCCTTAATGGAGCTAACCGGCAACATGGGCACATCCAATTGCGACTCGTAGGTGAATTTGAGGCCGCCGCTGCTGTTGTTGTTGTTGCTACTGCTGCTGTTGTTGGTGTTGCTGCTGGCGAGGTTGAGATTTAATAGATTGCTGCTGCTGGTTGTTGTTGCTGCTGCTGTTGTTGCCGTGTTGTTTGTTGTGCTCGCCAAATTGAGATCAGGAGTTCTGTTGGATTTCGTTGATGTTGTTGTTGGTGTTGTTGATTTATTGTTGTTGTTGTTGTTGATGGATGTTGTTGTCGGTGTTGTGGGTGTTGTTATAGAAGAAGCATTATTTGTAATTGTATTAGTGAATTGCAATATTTCTAAATCTTGATGTTGATTTTGCTGCTGTTGTTGTTGTTGTTGCTGTTGTTGTTGTTGTTGTTGCAGGTGTGCAAATTGACTATTGGCTGAGCTAAGATTGGTGGGTGAGGAAGCGCTAGCGGGTGGTGCATTATTTATACTTTGTTGTTGCTGCTGTTGTTGTTGTTGTTGCTGCTGGTACAACTGCGTTTGTTGCGCACGCAACATTTTTTTATTCAATGGCTTGGCAGCCGAATTGTTGTTGTTATTGCTACTGTTGCCACTTCTGTAACATGCAACATGTGGTTGTTGTGGTTGTGGTTGGGACTGTGTGGACATATTGACGGGGGAATCTAAGAGACTGACAACAGCATTGCCGCTGGCCGAGGACATTGAGGACGTGGAGGAGCACGAGGAGGATGCATGATCTGTGGCAGCTGCCACATTGCTGCTGTTGTTGCCATTGTTGTTGTTGTGGTTGCGCGTATTGCGCGTTGTTGCCACAATTGGCGGGGAGTCAATGGAGGAGGAGGATAAAGCCTGCAACATAACCACCGGCGAGGACACAGCGGGCAACATTGCTTGCGGTGGCGGTGTGGGCGTGGCACGATAGTGTGGTGAATTATGGCGACTGCCGCTGCTGCTGCTGCGAGTCAATTTCTCAATCGTGTTTGATGTTGCTGCTGCCACAGTTGTTGCCGCTGATACTGTTGTTGTTGCCGCCGCAGCTGTTGATTCACCTTTGCTCATGGCAGCAGCACGTTTCTTGCCCGAACGCGATTGAGATTTGGTGGGCGTGGTCAGCGATGAGACGGATGAGGAGGAAGAGGAAGCAGAGGAATGCAACGATTGTTGTTGCTGCACCTGATGATGTTGCTGCTGCTGCTGTTGTTGCTGCTGCTGTTGCGACGATTGCGACTGTGATTGTGTTGTTTGATGGTGATTGTGGTGGGTTTGGTGACTCTGGTGATTCGCATGGTGGTGATGATGATGACTACCACTTTCACCAGAGCGCGATCTACGTGATGTTGTTACGGTTAAGGTAATGCAAAGGCAGGGAATTTATATATTCAACAGGTTGGCGGTGTGAGGTGAGTTAGTGTTTTGTGGTGGGAAGATATTAAGCAAAACGAGAAAGAGAGAAAGAACAAGAGTAATTTTTAGAGAACGTATTATGTGTGAGTTGAATTTCTCTCCTTTTTTTTTAGTAAAGTGAGGTGTAAGGAAATCAAAGATTAAAAACTTAATGGCTTGAAGTGTGGTGAAGGTGGATTAGTTAAGCACAGTGTGTGGGTGGTGTTGATGCAGCAACTAACAAAGAATACAAAGAAACAATAATTTCGATCCTCGCTGTAAACTTAAAAGCAAACTCAGCTGTTAAGAAACTCACCATGTGGTGAGTATTGACAACACAACGCAACAAAACAACAAAATACAACAGAAACTAAATCTTTTATATAATGTGTGTGTATAAATAAGTGTGAGCTGGTCACACTGTCTTTTGCACTGTGGCGAATACACTGTGGTGAGTTCGTTTGCTCAATTTACCTGCTGCGACGCACTGAAGACGCCTCTTGCTCCTGCAGCTGCTGCACTCGTGTCGTTTGCTTCTCAAAGCTGATCTTCAAGTTGCCACTCTCCGTTGTGGTGGCCGTCAGATTGACGCCAGTGTTGCCACCCGCACTACAGCTGACCAGGGCACCCAAAGCAGGCGATGATTTCCCACTCTGATGGTGTATAACAGAGCCAGAGGATCCTGATCCGGAGCTGCCGCCTCCCGTGGCAGCTCCATAGGCTCCTCCTGCAGTCAGTGGCGATTGCGCTGATTGTGCTTGCTGTTGTGTTGATGTGTGCGTCTCTGGAGAGGATTAACATTAGAGTAATAACTATGATTGTTTGTTGATTGTTTAAACTCACCACTCCCGCTGCTGCTGTTGGGTAAATTGACACCAGGTACATTGGCTGTTGACAACGGCACCGAGACATACAAACTGGGTGCACCACCGCTCCCACTGCTGCTGCTGGCAGCAGCACCTGCTCCACTTGTTGCACTGTTGCTGCTGTTGTTGTTGTCCTTGCTGCTGCTGCTACTGCTGCCATGTTTGCTGCTGCTGCTGCTACTCGCTTTATTCGACTCTGCTTTCACATAACCACCACCAACGGATGCACCTCCTCCGCCTGCTGTGCTGCTCGCACTGCTCGTCGAGGTAGTTGCTGCCGTGCTCGCTGTGGTTGCTGTCGCTGTCCCGCTGCCCGCTATCGTTGCTGTCGTTGCACTCGCTAATGTTGCATTCACCTCAGCGGTGGCAGATGTTTGGTGGGTGGGTGGACTCAGCTCTGTGCGTTGCTGCAAAAAAAATATTCAAGATTAATATAAAAATCAGTTGAAAACGAATTTAGAGATAAGCAATTCCGCTCCGAAAATTTCGAGTGATTTGCTGTTTTAGCATGTTCACCAACCTTTTCGAACTAGGCTGATAGGGTTGCCCCTTCTTAGATTAAATTGCCCAAGGGTTTGTTTAGCAACTTTTTTAAGTTTATAATAGGCTTTTATTTTATTTCTTTTTTAATTAATGTAATTAAATTTATTTATATAATAATTGATATTGCATAGCTTAACACAATTTAAAAGTTATTGGTTATTGTCAAGCAATAAAAGTTACTTGCCAACTCTAAATTCGAAATTCGGACAAAAAATGTGACATTATTCTCATGGCATCGGACGACAACGGAGAAATGAAATTGAGGTGAAATTCAAGTGGAAGTGATTTCTGAAGCACACCTGAATATGTTTACTCTTCTTTTTAATGTCTGGCAACTCTCTTTTGGCATAAACATTGTTTCCCAATTGAGCGGAAATTGTCATTTGAGTTGCATTGAATGTTTCTAATGAAAAACTTTTAATCGTATTACTAGAACTAGTCAATGATTGAGCTTAATAGAAGATGCCTCTCATTCCATACAAACATACATAAATACATAATATGTGTACTTATTTATCTGATACTCTGTCATTTCATGTTATAACCTTCGTTTGCTCATGTTACTTCTTACTTAGTTGTTGTCTTTTGCGGTCATTAAAAATGTTGTAGAGACTTCCGGCCGCAAATTGCGGCATGTAAACACACATGTTTACAGCCATAAGGCATATACCAACATACATATGAATGAAAAACAACAAACAAGCAAGAACACTGAAAACACACCGATATTAACATTAGCATTGGACAATAACAGCGCACTGTTAAGTGAACAGAGGCCAACAATAATAAAGCCCAACAACAACAAAACCACTATTCATATTTGTTTTTTGTTTTTCTTTTCCTGAGCAGGAGGCACGGCGTCGCTGCATGTGCTCCATATAGATTAAAAAGCTGCCAGTCAACCCCACACATGCAAACATACATCTGGTATACATGTTTGTATGTTCGTCTGTGTGTGTGTGTGCACATAATGCAACTCAAAGCTTATCGGCTGCGTCGACGTTGCTGTCAGTGGTAAAAGCAGCGCAGCATGTAATAAAATGAGTCAGAGTCAGAAGAATGCAAGAGCAGAGGCAGCGGCAACGGCAGCAGCAACAGTCGTCGCTGTCAAAACTCGGCGAGGGCAACAAATGCTGCAACAATGGGCAGGTTTTTTTTTTTACATTTTATTTTGTGGTTTTCCCATATGCTGCCATATGCAGCCGTTTGTATGTATGTATGCGTGTGTGTGTGTGTATTAGATCTGGCAGCAAATGTTACTTGCAGCTAGCTAATGCACAAAACAATAAAGAGCAAGAGCAACAGACGCTGTGAACAGCAGTAACCGCCCGTTCCCACTCTCTCGCTGTCGCCTCTCACGACCTCTCTCACTTCATGTTGCTTTCTGACTGTTCCCTTTTTGGTTGCGCTCTCTGGATGCGTGAGAGGATTGTGTTGTTTATTTGGGTGGTGGGGGTGCAGTAACAGTTTAGTCACGTAGACAGAAACTATGCGCAGCGTTGCCACCCAGTTGCTGCGATTTTACAACTCCAATCAGAATTAAGAATATTCGGTTAAACACTAAACTAGCACACTACCTGCCAAGGCCAGCACAGCCTGTTGCTGCCTGAAAATAAAAAAAAAAGACCAACAACAAATAGTGTCGAATTTCTGGTAAACACCTTTACGGCTCATTAGATTTGGGTCACTTCAAAAAATAAAAGCTGGACACTAAATCAAAAAGGTGCGAGTAGTTTGTCAAAGTAACTTCAATTTTTTCAGGGTCAACAAATATTTGCCATCCTGGGCAGCTGCAGAGCTCAACAATGGCCGCCATTGAGTATCGCTGATTATCCTGTTGCTGGAGCAGCTAATGGGCTACTAAAATCAACAACAGGCCAAGCAACCCCTTTTTGTCATTGCGTGCTTTGCATTTGGAATCGTTTTTCACTGTACTTCCCGGTACAATATTTCAATTTTTGTAAATTCTTTTTTTATTGCCAACGGCAGAGCGACAACACAAATTCAATAAGAGCTACAGCCGGAAACAAAATACCAACTATAAATATTATATTAGCGTGTGTCTGCGCGTGGTTGTTGATTTGAACCCTCTCTCACAATTCTCAGGACATCAACGACAACGACAACAACAACAACAGGCACAGCAGGAACAACGATCCGATGTCGGGTAATTGTCGACAGCACGATAAAATATAAAGGGTTGCCCTTGTCCGCATTGTGGCAGGAATTTTCGCAAAAAACGCACCACACCAACATGTCGAGGACATTTAATTCAGAAATGCTCAAATTGAAATAAACGACATTCAACTGATTGAAACTAGTATAAACCAAGTATTCCAATATTATGGAATAAATATTTCTATAAAGAATACGATATTGAGAAAATAGTATCTTGAAACTCATGAGAAACAAACACAGATAACATAAAACAATCCCATTAACATTTACAGAATAATGTTAACAGAAATATTTTACTGACAATTTCAGTAATAAGAAAATTTAAGACAATCTTTTAAACGATCTTTGACTTTGTAAGCTATGTAAATAAACATGTACGCTCTAGAAACATCTAGAGATTTTAAAGACGATCGCTTTTAAAAACAGTAAAACCAACTGCCGTTGTTCTGGAAATGTCCAATTCAATTTTCAGTCACAAAAAACTTTAAATTTCTACAAAATTGTTTACATTTTTTTGTATTATTTATGTTGACCTTTGCATAATTGTTCACTTAATTAAAGAAAGTGCAAAAATTTTAGACAATTTGAAAAAAATTTCTGATAACAGAGATTGATTAGCCCTAAGAAATGTTAAGATAATCTTAATCTGTGTGAGAAATAGAGCCAAGAACTTGTGTATGCTGCAAGCTGCCCGAATTCCAATCGCAATTAGAGCCTGACAGCAAAAAAATTAAGGAAGAAAAAACAACAAGAAGAAGAAATACAACTGAAGCTAAGGGACGTGAGTCCCGCATACCTGAGACTAAGAACAGGCAGCTGTAACAAGATCGAAAGCAGGATCAATCAGCCGCCAGGAAGCAGCAGCAGCAGCAACAGGACACAAAGAGAACTCAACTCGGGGTAGCTCGAGTTTTTGGCAGCTGTCGTAAAACTAGGCACAAAACGTGCCAACCTTGTTGTTGGTTTTTTTACTTCAGGACATTCAGGACAGGATATAAGAAGACAGACGAATAACTTATCCTTGAGAGCGCGCGCAAAGCGATGAGAACACGCAGGGATAAGGCGAACAGCTGTCTGCTCCAGGTCCTGGCAATTTTTTGTGTGTTGTGGCAAAGAAGACACAGGTCTAAAAAACGAGTAACTGCAGCTGAACCGCCTTAAATGGCACTTACACTAATCAATAATTGCCATTCGATAGATATACACAAGTTCTTTCTTGGCCAATTGTAACATTGTCAATATAATTGCCAGTCAACTCCCCTTCTCACTCTTAGTTGTTGCCGTAGCAGGTGGCATTTCTACAGGACATCGAGGCATGCATCGAGGGTGCAGCTGCCAGTGCTGTTGCACATTCACATATAAATGTTGCACAGTTGCATGCCAAATGCGCTTCAATTATTGATGGAGTGTCAAAGACTTGGCGTGCAATTGAACAAACTGTGACATGTGACATGGTTGCAAAATTCCACATAATATCTTTTATGCAAATTGTTCAAAAGAAACCCCTTCTTATCGATTCTGCAATAAAAATTACACTACCTAAAAAAAATAAAAGCTTTAACACTTTTTAATTAACTCGGATTCGAATATTGAAATGAACAACTGTTTACGCTAGTGACAGATCCAAGTTTCAGTATGTCATAAGGCCTTTAATCTCCCTAGCCAACTAGTTTTCTACTTCATTGGATGGAAGATTGTCCACGCTAGTGACGAAACATAGCTAAAAAGTTATTGTAGAATTGGAGTTTGACATCATATTATAGATTTTACTATAAGGATAGTCTATATGTTAAGCATAGTCTATAAAATACTCCGCCTAAGCTAGTGACTTAAATACTGTGGAAAATCTATCATTTGTCATCTTTGAATCACTTTAATTTAAAATGAAGAGTTGTGTAGAGAGATCTACTGGAACAACATGGAAATTCCATCAATACAATAGTTTTTACCGACAAGGTTGTCTTAAATATATAGATAAGATAGTTCTCCAGATTAATGTATTGTATGGAATTATTTGAAAAAGATTACGAACTCATAGAGATCTGAAATATATACGAAACTGTTGATATTGCAATTACTTATTCCCTAGTTTAGTCAGGTTGAGAACTGCAGTTTCTCGAAGATATTGCCAGCTGTCGGTTGGTGTCTGTTTGTGGCTGACACATCTTGACAAAGACTCCATGAAGTTACCAAAATAGATCAGCACTTAAAGGAGGAATATGGAAGTGTGCTGAGGCAGATGCAACATTGCGACATGGTGTCAGCTGCAAGTGACAAGAGCGTCGATCCGTAGCATCATCTAGACTCGGAATGGGTTTTTATTTTTTTTTTGTCTTACCCCGGAGAGCAGGAAACGTATTTTTAAATTGTGCGGGTTTGTGGTGGCAGCAGCACCTCCTCCAACTGTGGTAACAGCAGCAGCTCCTGCGGCTCCGCCACTGGCGCCCAAATAGGATGGTGAGGCTGATGCGGATCCACCAACATATTCAATGGTTGCCGATGGTGTCGTCGATGCGGATGAGGGCGATGATGAGGCAGATGTTGAGTGCTGGCTACTGTTGTGATGCTGATGATGCTGTTGTTGTTGTTGATGCTGCTGGTGCTGCTGCTGATGATGATGATGAGAGGATGATTCTCGGTCTCTATCACGTTCCCGATGACGGCGATGCTCACGATGTTCGCGATGCTTGTGACGATGTTCCTTGTCCTTTTCACGCTTTTCGCGCTTCTTTTTCTTATTCTTGCGATGCTCCTTATAATCGGCCATTTCAATGTGATTATTATTATTACTCTCCGCCGTTGCTGCCATGCTCACCATGGTAGCGGTAAAGTCCAGAGTACTGCTAACTGTTGTGGCCGCCACGGCAACAGCAGGCGCCACATCCATCGGCTGGGCGTCCAGTGTGTCCATCATCATCATTTTGTTTGGTTTGCCGTCACTCTTTGTTCCTTCTTTGTCTTCGGTTGTGCCTCTTTAAAAGAGATCACAGTTTTTGGCTTCTTTTTTCCTTTTTTTTTTTGTTTGGCTGCAAGCCAAGTTCGCGTTCTCTGTGCTTTGACTGTAATTTTAGCGTCAATTTTGTTTTGTTCACTGTGATTAGCCGAATGGCAGCATAGTCTCAATCTCAGTCTCTGTTCTCGCTTCTTCTTCTCTCTTGCTTTAGCTTTTGCTTTAGCTGTTTTCAATTGTTGTTGATTCGTTTTCAATATTATTATTTTGTATGCTCTTTGGGCTGTTATTCTTTTTTTTTTCTGTTTTTACTTCAACTCACATTCACACGCACACGCACAAACACACTCGCACACAAACAATTCGAAAATCACGGAACGCATATGTGAGAACCAACTGTCAATGTGTGCGTAAAGCTGTTGTTGTTGTTGGGGTGAATAACTTGCGTGGCGGCGACTGGGCTGGCTGGCTCTCCCTCTTTCCTTCTCTGAGTGTTAACGTAAAAGACGCGCACTCTTTCTCACTCTTGCACTCACTCAGCACAGACTCGTGGAATCGTTTTATTTTATACTTTTTGCTCCACACACAAAAACACAAATTGAATTTCTTTTAGTTGGAAATTAGCTTTTTTTCTGACAGCATTTAAAACATGTGCTTAAGCTAGCCACGTGAACGAGTAATATTTTGAGCAGTTTTCATACAAGAAAAACAACTTTTTGTTGCTGACACTGACGGCCAGAAAATAGTGTACACTTTACGCGCCTTCGATTTGCAATGTTTGCAATAAATGAGTTAACAATTTGCAACAAAGACGAACAATTAAAAAAGGCCAGGCTTGCAACAATGTATAAAAACGAATACACATGCACCTTTTATGCATACACAAAAAACGACAACTTAAAAAACGAAACCAGAACAAGACGGCGGCCGCGACAATGTTGTGGGTTGCTGGCCGTGCGGAGTTGTACTAAACTCTGCTCTCCGACGACGGTTTTTGTTGCTGCAGTAGCACACGCAAACATGACCCAGCGGGAAATCAACTCATGAATTCATTGCTGCTCGAAGACGTGCATTTTGTACGGCATAGTGTTTGCTTTCTTTTAGAATATTAACAAAAATTTATTTAGCGATACATCTTCTTGTATAGGATAATTGCGTATTGAAAATCAGCAGATAAAATAATAATTAATGTACTAGAGAATTAAATATTGTTGAAAATGTATTTGAAATAGAGCTGCTTCATGTTTCCCACTGGGTCTGCAAACATTAAGTGAGAGAGGAAAGCACGGAGCGCAGTTGTTGTTGTTGTTATCTGCAGCCGGTTTTCAGGGGGGATTATTGACGTACGTATGTATGTATTGCATGTTATGTCTGCACGTAGACCAGACACGCACTAACACCAATACAAACGACGACGTGTACAAAAACAAAATGAAGAGCATAAGAACTCGAACTCGGCGACAGCATAAAAATAAACACACAGACAACATAGGCATAAGCAAAAGTTAACTGGAAAAACGTCACCCAGTGAGCAAATTGGAGAGCGCAACGATAAGGTTCAGTGACGCAGAGACTTAATTGTTGATTAGTATGTATATTTACGATTAGTGGAAATCTGTGGGTATTTGTATATTTTTTGTGTTCAAGCTTGTTGTAACAGCTATGCATAATGTTAATACTCGGAAGCCTATAAATATTAAGTATTTAGTTGAAAGTTGCATTAGATGAAAAATGTTGCAACTGAATTCAATTTGTAGTCTACACGTGTGTACTAACTTTTATATTTCTCTTTTGTTATTCAATTCAAAGCCAATTTACATAAACAATTCATGTTGTCATTGATCAAAATGTTTATTGGGCAGCGGGAAACAAAGCAGAACGCACAAAAGTGAATCTTTTGCAGGCGCTCAAGCACACTGATACAAATGCACACAGCTATACAACTGCAAGCTCTAATATGCAGTGTATGTCGTAATGCTGTTGATGTTGTAATAAATACGGCAACAACAAAAGTGACGACACTGTTATCAATGCAGACAGACAACTTAAAATGACCAGGAAACGAAATCAACGAAAAGCTTAGCAAAACAAAATGTGAAAAGAGACAAAGAATAATAGAAAATAAAAGCACAGGAAATTATTTGGTGGTTTAATTGTGCTTAATATTTATAAGTATTTAAGGTGTGCAAACTGTTCACAGTCATTCGTTTCTGTTGGGAACAGTTTGACCTGCGCGTGAGCGCCAATAGACGAGAGAGCAAGAGCTACATAAAGAGCAAGAGAGCTCATTTCAACATACAACAACAGCAATATTGTAGCGACTGCGTTCTCTCTCTCTCTCTCTACTCTCTCTCAGTATTTATTCTATGTGTGTGTGCATTTGTGTGCTTTATGCAATGCTGTCAACGGGGGCGTGTGCTGCATGCAGGTTAATTTTTCTGTTGTTATTGTTGTTACTGCCTGAGCCAGACAGAGCCGTCGACGATTGAAGAAGACAAAACAGGAAAATGAAAAATAATTGAATTGTAAGACGATGTTTACAGGAGGATGAGGATGAGAAAGAGAAGACACGCAAACCTGTGACCACCAGACGTTTGCAATTGGCAATAAATAAAAAGAAGAAGAATCTTTGCAGCTGGAGCTGAAAGACAGAGAGGCAGCATAATTTGTGATGCAAATAAATGGAAATACAAAGCCCGAAAAATCATGGGGTAGAAAGAAAAAATAACATTAAGTGGCATTTACCTGACAGAGACGGGGGCTGAAAGGGGATCTTCGGTAAACGTGCCTGTTTTACAAAACAAACAACAACAAAAATGACTGGAAATGGAAACGGCACAAACATTGCCGTTGCATAGCCAACGGTTGGTTGGTTGGCGGGTTGGGTATCTTCTACCCCCCTCCCTCACCCCTTTACTATGATAATCAAATCAAAGAAGGTGGCAAAGAGTATAAGCGGAAAAATTAATTTTAATATGCAACTGACGTAGTTGTTGTGGTTACTTTGACAACAAAGAAATTTCATCAATTTGACATGCTTAATTAACAGACTCTAGAACTTTAAACAAGTAATATGAATTAATATGTCCCAGACGGACCACTTGCCACCACATCTCGAGCCAGACAGGTGCTTAATGCTATGCTGGCCGCATTAGACCTTATGGTCTCTGGACTCGTTGGGTCATTCAACTTCAAAAAGGCAACAGGCTTCCATCAAGGAGCAAACAGGGCATATTTGTAAATATTTGCTCAGGCAACATTTTAACTCTGCACACGACACTAAATAAACTCATTTTATATATGCCTTCATCGATAAACAACAATTCAAAAAAAGAGAGCAAATACATTTCAAAGATCAAGTAACATTAAAAAATGTCAACAGACAAATAAATACTTACAAAACAGGGGTGGGGGTGGAAGGAAGGAATGCAAGAATAGCAGAACCAACAACAACAGCTGTTAAACAGTAACATCGCCCAATAATGTTAACAGTTTACAGTGCGCGGGAGAAATGTTAACAGTGGTGTTACAGTGGTTACCTCAGGGGTAACAGCGGAACGGAAAAGTATCTTCTGTAAATAAATTAACAGACTATAAAATTGTATCTACGCATGTGATAATCCAATGGTTTTGCTACCGAAAATCAACTGACTATGAAAAGTCTAAAAGGTGTGACGTTTTAAAAGGAATATAGGGAAACTGTTACGGCAATAAAACACAAACGGGACACGTGTCGTACCTACACACGCGATACTGCGAACACACAACCCAAAAAAAAAAAGAAACAAGGTGTTGATTTTGTTGCCGGGTGACCTGACTGAAGGTCCCTTCAAACGACGAGTCGTAGTAAAATTAATTGCTTCAGGAAGACGACTATTCGAGCAAATGTTTTAGTTCTTTATGACTATTTAGAGGGAATCAGTTAAGCCAACAGGCAAATAGTTTTTATGATTCATTGTCATAAAGTGCAGAAAAGACAGTTTTTTCTGTTTTTCATTTACTGAACACTTAACAATACTCATGCAGTTGTTTAATATAATTTTTTTGAAAGACACTCGTAATTGCAAATAGTCACGGGTGACAAATTTATAAATGATCACCCACCACCTTGTGCAGAGACACAACCACCAAAAGTATACTGAATAACACAGCGTGAGGTCCTTCCGCTGATTATTATTATTCTATATATTTTTTAAAGTAGAGCCCCCGTTGTTCTTCACAGTCAATGTGGTAAAAATGAAATGAAATATGAATTGCAATTTAGAATTTTCAATTTGTAGCCAAACATCGAAAGGACAGCTTGGGAAAAGCCCAACTTTTCTTTCGTGTGCTGATATTTGGTAATGGGAAATCAATAATTTGGCCATTAATTGCAATGTCCTCACGTAAATGACATAAAAATCATAAGAAGTCATGCAAAAGCACAAGAAAGATTTCAACTAAATAGGCATGAAGCTATAAATTATTCTCAAAACCCAATAAATTTAACAAATCTACAAGGTTATTAAATCTGAAATACAGCTTATCTATAGTTTTGTTTAAATTCTTTTATCTTTCAGCTCCTAACATTTTCTTACCAGCTTAATTTTTTTTAATTTATACCAGTTCTGCCAATGTTTATATTTATAGAAATATTTACATATTTCAACAACGCATAAATCCATTCGCGCCACTGATCACAAGATATTAAAGATTAATTAAAGCCAAAACAAAATAAAGAAGAAGAATAATTATATAAACTTATGTGTGTATATAACTAAATTTAGAACTCATCATTATAGTCATCGCCATTGCCTGAAATTTTGTTTATCAATCGAATAATGTTAAAGGATTTTTCTTTCATTTATGCATGTGTCATATGTGCAAAAATTTCAAAACCGAATCACTCAAAAATAGACGATGACTAGGAAGGTCTATAAATATATAGCATAGCTACGTATCGAAAAGCGAACATCGAATGAATAACCCACTCAAAAAATAAAACACACACCTGGCTACGACGACCTCAGACAATTTATTTATTTCATTGTTGTTGCTGTTGTGTATTGAAAAAATGTAAGAAAAATAATATACGACATCGAACGCCTGGCATGGCAACGTCAACTATTTTATATTTCTCGGTCAACGTCATTAGAAGAAAATACAATAAATAAATGACTAAGCGATTAAATTTGCTAATGCTGGAATAAGCACATACCCTGTAAAATGTTGAAGGCAATTTAAGAACTTAATCGAAAAGCTTCATATTAAAAAATCTGCTTTCTTTTTAAAGAGAACAAATACCGCATTTCTTTAAAAATTAAAATTCTCAAAAGTCGCCAAAATATGGAGAAACAAACCATATTTCACCTGAAGCTGTTTATCTATTTACTTACACAAAAACCTTTGAAGGTATGCCTAAGAGCCTTTTCCACGATATATAGATCACTTCTGTAGCTTCTATTGTTTGGATTCTGTGGGGTTATAATATTTAGCGGTTTTTAGCGATTTCCCGCTAAACTATCGATTTTTGAAACAGTTGAACAAATGTTTCTAGAATACAAAAAGGTCCTAACGGCCCCATTTGCTCCAATCACTTACACCTGTTTATCTCACGAACCAGGTACGTTTCCAAGTCTTAGTATGCACATTTGCAAGTTAAATTGATACCTTTCGATCGGTATATGATTCGACCTGATCGGACAGTCATAGCAAATGTTCCATTCTTCCTTTGTATATACGCTAGTCGCCTTTCACACCCTTCGTGCTGCTTTTGTCACTAGCGCGGACTGCCGTCCGCAGTGATTAAAAAAATACCTCAAAAACACCATAAAAAGATACTTATCAACTGACAAAGCCGAAGCTCTCCCAGAATTCTGTAATCTTTTAAGTCTCGTAAAACTGTTAAAACATTAAACATTAAGAAAAAACCCCAATGCACTTCTAGTTTTCTAACCTACAGTAGATTATAAAAACATTGGTTATTAGAGTTCGACTGTTTATAGTTTGTGATCGATTATATGTAAAATTTAAATACAAACGGTCACACTTAACCCAACAAACCGGCTTTAAAATATCCGAATAATACCATAAAGAAATATTAAATGACTAAATTCGAGCTTTCTAATAATTCTGCAATCTACTTTCATAACAACATTAACTAATATACCATATTTGAAAATGTAAGGAGCACAAAGACAATGTGGCACTGCAATAGATCAAGTACTTACAGTAATCTGAATATTTTTAAGTGTATTTGGGGTGATGACGCTGACATAACGTCAATTGTCGATTAGTTTTAAGTGTTTTCATTTATTTTCTTTTAATTTTTCTAACAAGACAAGAACATAACATTAAACAAATTCCATTTTATTTCCAAATTACAAATTCATCGAGTATCTAACTACAAAAAAAGCTCAAGAGAATAATTGGCCGATACTAAGAGAGCTAACTAGAAAATATAACCAAGCACGTGGCATGGGAATCGGTAAAGTTATATCCATTATATATGTACCCCACAACATTATACTCTTGAGTGAAACAGAAACGTAGAGAGAGGAGCTTTCTCTCTTATATCAGGAGAGGGCAGCATATTAGCATCATATTTATATTTAGACTATATAGTTTCAGATCGGTTATGGAACATTTTGTCGGCTTTTTCTTGAGCAACCGAAAGATACATACGTACATCCAAATGCACGTACAGATATACTTCTAGAATACTTTGCGCGTATGTTGAGCAATTATATTGTTCACGAAGTCGGTCGATCGGTCGGAAGCTAAATATAGAACATATGTGGTGGCTCAATCTCAAAAACCGATGAAAAAAAGACAACCGAACGACGCGCACCACCCACTGCAATTAATTTACACAGGTATTTCAATAAAAAATAATTGTACAAAAGTTTTCTGAAAAAAAAAAACTAAAAACACAACGAAAATTCCAAAACAAAATAAGTTTTTCATGGAACCCACTGGGGCATATATATTATTTGGTTGTTATGTGTGTTGCATATGGAGCGTGAATGAATTTGAACATTATATTTTGCTCATGAATTAATTAGAAAAGAAATTTAACGAATATATATTCAAGAATTCGAAAAATTACTTATTAGATAGAAAAAAAACTAAATAAGCTAAATATACATACATATATCATCTTCATCATCAATCAAAAATATTATATATATTATTTATCATAATCATAAACATAATCAAATAGAGCAATAGCTCTTCTGGTTTTCATATTGGAGCATATTACACATTGGTATCGAAGTCGAAATCGAAAGAAGAAGAAATATATTGTTGTAACGAAACTGCAGCTCTCTCGCTCTCTCTTCACTTCCGTCTCTGATAGTCTACAGGTACAGTTGCCAATCGATAACACATCATTAGCTTAGCTGCACAACTGTACCCGTTTTTTTTTTTTGCTTTTCTTTTTTGTATTAATTTTTGCCTGTGCCATTGTCGATACTTTGATTCGATAGTTAAAGTTAAACGTTCGATATGTTAAATTTTCGTATTAGTTCTTTTTGGTTTTCGTAAGTTTTGAACTTCATAAATATTTTTTTGGTTTTTTTTTAAATTTCTTTTATTTTTTTTTAATAAAGTTTTAGTGTTTTTTTTTGTTGTTGTTGCTTATTATCTCACATAACCTAAGACATTTCGTTCATCAAAAAATCGTTGGAAAAACCGAAACCGAAGACTAAGTTAGCTAAGTGTTGTGAATAAGATAGATTAGTTTCTTTTGTGGTGTAGATTTTAGGGAAAAAGATTAAACAAAATGTATTGGAACAATTGCTACTATTGTTTCTTTCTTTCTTTTTAATTAAATAAAATTTGGATTATCGTTTGCAAATTTCTAGAACGTTGTCAAAGCGCCCGCGCCCAAGCCATAACCGCAGCCCTTGGGTCCAAAATTGCGGCTATAGCAGGATCGGCAATAGATATCGCCATCGGGTCCATCGTTGAGATTTGTCGAGTCGAGGGACTTGCGGCAATCGGAGCAGTAGAAGCAACGCTTGTGCCAGATGCGACTCTTGCTGATCATCTGTTCGGCGGCAAAGACAGCGAATCCGCAGCGTGGGCAGCCGCCCGAGGTGCGTTGACCGTTCAGTGGGCGACCGTCGGGATATTGCATGGTCGACTCGCCGCTGGTGGAGACCAGCGTGGGGGCGTGTCCGTAGCCAAAGCCCTTGGGGCCATAGCGCTTGCCATAGCAGGCCTTGCAGTAAATGTCGCCATCGGGTCCGTCGCAGGCCAGGACCGAGTCCAGGGGACGATGGCAATCGGTGCAGCTGTAGCACTTCTTGTGCCACATCTTGCCCTTGGACAGCTGCTGTTCGGCAGCAAAGACGGCGCCACCGCAACGGGGACAACCCTCGCCCTCGGGTGCCTTAATCGATGTGGTATCGGGATTGATGAAGGGGCGACTGGAGCTGATCTGATCCTCGGTTAGGCCATCGGTCTGCAGGAAACCCGAGCCGCAGGCAAAGCCATAGCCATGGGGTCCCCACTTCTTGCCGTAGCAAGTATTGCAATAGACATCGCCATCGGGACCATCGCTGGCATTGATCGAATCCAGCGTCTTGTTGCAGTCTTTGCAGTTGAAGCACTTCTTGTGCCACTCGCGACCCTTGGACAACTTCTGCTCGGCGGCATAGACAGCGCCGCCGCAACGGGGACAACCCTCGCCGGGACGTGCCTGAATCTTGCCCACATCGATGGCGGCACGCATATTGGGTGCACCCTCATCATTGGCATAGCAATCGGACTGCAAGGTGCCGCCGCCCTGGCCAAAGCCGTAGCCCTTGGGACCAAACTGCTTGGCGTAGCAGCCCTTGCAGTAGATGTTCTTGTCGGGCGCCTCGCAGCACAGTATCGAGTCGAGGCCCTTCTTGCAGGTGCCGCACTTGAAGCACTCCTTGTGCCAGCCGCGTCCACGGGCCAGCATCTGTTCGGCGGCATACACATAGCCACCGCATCGGGGACAGCCCTCGCCCTCGGGTGCCCGGGCAATGGCACGGGGCTCCATGCGAGCGCCGTTCCTCACCGTATCGACGCCATTCTGGAACTGTGAACCATTGTCCATGGAGAGTGTGCCGGCGCCGGTGCCAAAGCCATAACCCTTGGGTCCATATTTGCGTCCATGACACACCTTGCAGTACAGCTCACGTTCGTGCTCTGTGCAGTTGGTCGAGTCCAGGGATTTGTTGCACATGGAGCACTTAAAGCAGTTCTTGTGGAATGAATAACCGCCAGCCAGACGCTCCTCAGCGGCGTACACACTCTTGCTGCAACGCGGGCATTTGGGGGATTCAATCACTTGCAGGGGCATTTTGTGTTTTTATATATTTTAACTTCTTCTTTATAAATGTATCCTTTAGTTTAAACTTGAGCTTTAACCACGACTTGGGGTACAACTATTTGTATCTGTATCTATGTAGTATATTATGCTTATTATCTGAAAGTGCAAACAGAGAGCAGAATTGAACATCGTCGTCTTTCGTCGCAAGCTGAAGCTGAAGCTGGAAAGCTGAAGCAAAAGCTGTGGTTGGTAGTTGATGATTGGTTGATGGTTTTGGCGATGTGGTGATCGATGATGTTATTCAAGCGCTAAATGATACGGAAAAGTAACTGATCTAAAGTCTGTAATCGAATGACTGGTTGTGTGATGAGAGTGTGAGTGTACTAAAAGTGTTTTAGAACAAATTTTTTGATTCAATTAAAACAGGAATTCCTGATAAGACATAGCTTCTTATTTGTCTTTCTTTCTCAATAAACATACATCTACTAAAAATTAAGAGTTGCCTCTTAACTACATGTACTAAAACTTTTTAAGATACATTGAAAGCCTCTTTCATATTTTAACTAAGCATATTAATTTATTTATCTATAAAACATTGTTTTTAGTCTCTACTCTAATTTTCCTTTCTTTCTCTCTACAAACATACATTGAGTCTTCACTACATGTACTAAAACTAAATTAGATCACATTGAAAATGTCTATCATATCAAAATACAGCATATTAATTTATCTTTTTGAAACAGGACTAAATATCTCTGATAAAACATTGTTTAATAGTCTCTACGATAATTTTTCTTTTTTCCTCTATAAAGATACATGTACTAAAAATTAAGGGTTTGTCTCTTAACTACAAGTTCTAAAACTTTATTAGATCATTTAAGTTTTTTTTCTAAGAATCTTTTCTATTATCTTATCAATTTATAGAGTCGCCGATCTAAAATGTGCGTCTCTCTCAATTTAATATCAGTACTAAAACAAAATAAAGCTCTCAAAATACGTCAATTTCTCTGTCTGTGCTTTATTAATTTTATAACATGTGCTAAATGCAAACAATATATTTATCTAATTTAGACAATATTTAAAGAAAACCTATAAAATTTGCTAATGAATTTTCAAAGAAAATTATCCAACGATAACTACAAATATTACGTATACGCACACTAACACACACAGATACTAAATATTTATGATCACTTTGGCTAAGAAATATTTTCTCGAAATTCAAATGAAAAATTAATTTCTTCAATGTGGCAAACACAAAACGTGAGTAATAATTGTGTATCTATCTCGAAGTTGTCGAGAGAAATGTTTTATAAAAATAACACAGGTGAAAGATAGATATATTTATGTATAACAGACCGCAAATATGATCGCTATATAGCAGCCCTATGACAAATACATTTCTCTCTTCTGTCTGATCTGTCTGAGTCATTTCGCGTTTCTTTTGAGGCGTTTTCATGGATTAGACAGGCAAATGGGAAGAGCTGTGTTTACTTTATGATTAGTAAGTGCAACTGCAATATCGGTTAATAGTCACCATATATATATATATATTTTATTTTATATATATATATAGAGCTAGATAGAACCTATACCTATCCCATACACAAACACCGCACACGACAGAAACCGAGTACTGAACTGGAAGATTGCTCAACGCAAACTAATCTATAGAATTGTGAGTGCACACGGCACACGGTGCTCAGTTTTTCCTCCTCAAACAAAAATTTTCAGTTTTAATTTTTTGAGTTGATTTTGAGAAACTTTAGATGCGGAACAAATTTTTGTGTATTTTTCAGCTAACATCTCGCCAGAGAGTGGGTTGGAAAATATGACTGTGTGCGTTTTGCTTCTTGTTGTGTGTTTGTGTGTATCTCAAGGCAGTCAACGGCGTCTGTGGTTTTTCAACTTGTTCTACACACATCACACACACAAACGCATGAAAAAGTTTTTCATTTTCCCCACTCATTTCAGCCCGTTTCGTTTCTCAGTTGTTTTTTATGTGCGGTAACAGGGCGAAAATGTTGTGCGAAACAAAATTCTTCTATTTTTTTTTCATTTCAGTTCTTTCTGCTTTTCTTTTTTTTCTTTATTACGCTTCTTTAGCTGCGAATTGCACTATCATTAGCTATGATTAGCTAACAAGATATTGTTTATCAATTGTAGCTTTAATTTGCCTATTGACCGTGTATCTTTTAATTTATTGAACACATTTGCATAATTGAAGTTTAAACAAAACATATCTTTAACTTTATCTTTTGATATTTTCTAGTTTTCACGCACAAACATACATATAGATATATGTATATATATATGTATATGTTCATTTTCTCACTCCTAGGCGAAAAAAAGCTTTTTCACTAAAAAACAGATCTATAAATACGAGTACGTGGGAAATGTGTTGCCCCAATGGAGCCAACTACATTTTTCTTTTCTTCGTTCTTCGTTTTTTCTAGTTGTTGTTGTTGTGTCAAAAAGTGTGCCAAATTTTTATGTCGCTTCTAAAATTAAACTTCATCATATGCATTTTGGTGGCAGCTTTAACCGATATTATCAGAGCACTGCACGACTTTAGATATATATAGTATTTGTGATGTATATGTAGTATGTTGGTGGTGTGTATGTATATTTACTTTTCGTTCGTAATAATACAAAAATTTCGCAATAAAATTTTTAGTTGATTTCTTAATTTTACTAGAGCCTTTTGGCTTCGATTAGCAACGATTTTCGACTGAGCGCGCTAGAAAATTGTCAACTTTTTTGGGAACTCGGGAGAAAATTGAGAATCTTCGTCTGCACACGGCACGACGATAGCGACAATGGCAACGAGTTCTTTTGTCGCCGAAACGAAGCTAAACGATCGTGATGACTATATAAACAACAGCAAAAACAATAAAAACAATATGAATAATACACGCCCAACAAATCAAATTCATATATACTCGCATATATTTTCGTATGCTTTTAGTAGAAAATTCGTAATGTCGTAAATTGAATAAAGAAATTTATTTTTTAATTCGCAGTCTGCATGGAGTTGTTCACAAAACATCAGAGTAATGTACGCTTCATGATCGTGTTGATCATTATTTATATGTTTGGTTAGGTTGTCATCAATTAATTAGCCTTAACATTTGCATTCAATTAAATTTCTGTATAAATACAACATTTTTAGCTTGCATATTTTGCATTAAAAATATATATTAATGGTGCATGGGCACGTCAATCTACATCAATCAAATCCGCAAACAGAAATAGGAAATACACACAAACATAAGGTACATATATATAGGAACTTTTGATGGAAAAAGAATACAGAAGTTCAAAAATATCATTAGGCTAACGATTATTAAATACCCTGGCGATTGGAATATTTAAAGTTTTGTGTTTTTTTTAACAATTAAAAATACAATTTATTTATAATTTTATCTTCTTATTATAGTCAAGTGAAGCTGTTAATTAAATCACACTTCTCAATTTCACTTTCTGATCAATATCTCAAAGTTTTGCTTAGCATACTTCTCGGCCATCCTTTATCGCTTAAATTAATTTGTTTTAAATCTTGTAATTGTAATTCGTCATTTTATTTGTAATTATAAAATTTTTTATAAATGTTTTCCCTATAATCCTTTCCTATCCAACTTAATAGTTAAAGATATTTATTTAACAATAACTTTTATTATTTTATAATTTATCAATAAGATTTCGTTGTTTAAATAATAATGTTCTGCTTAACCAAATAATATAAGATATTACTAAATATTCAAACTTAAATATATTCAATATTCGTTCACGTGACTCATATACCCGCACTTATTTCGTTTTGTAAAGAGTATTTATTATTGAGAAAAACAAGAAATACTTGAGCAATTCTATTTGGTATGCACACCTCGTGTATATATATTATATACACTTGTATTTTTCAAATATACTGACGCACACCTTGTGTTTTTGAATATTTCAAAGATGTTCGAAAAGGTGTATGCATTAATAATTGCATTTCTACTTATAAATATGATACGAAAGTTGGCAAGGCGTCTGTTCCATTAGCTTCGTTATAAGAGCAAGTGAAATGACTATAGTGCTGTAGAAACTATTTAGTTGATCCTTTCCAATCAACTAGAGAGACTGTGAGGAATAACAGGAGAGGAGAGCGGAATAGCAGCAAACGGTAATAGCGCTGGCACTTGACAAGTTGTAGACAAGTGTACAAGATTAAAAGACCATCATTCAACAATGGGCAACTATGTAGCCGGTTAAGAGAATGCCAGAGAATAAGAGAATTTTGAGCAACACCAAAGAGAGAGCACTAAAATAACTCAAGAGTTGCTCTTGTTTCATTTGCTCAACTATCTTAAATGTATTTCGTTTAAGATAAACAAACTGTATTCACTTACCCGTTTCGAGCTCTTTTCAATTTCCTTCTCAAAGTCTGTTAGCGGCGTCAAAGTCACGTGCACATCCTTGATAATATCCCGAAATGAACTGCAGCAAGAAAAGTTAGAATTTAGTAATTATAATTCTTAAAATAAAATAGGGTATTAATCGATTGAAATTGGTAATCGTAAGCAAAACAAACATTTTATATTCAGGCCTGTTCGGGGTTTCACTTTTTAGAATTTAGTGATATGCATTTATTCATGTTGAATTTAGACCAAGTGTTTGAAAATGATCTTTTTCGAAATTCAATTCAATCTTTAAAGAAATTCAATGTGGAAATTTAAATTCGAAACAAGACTAATTATAAAATTTAGTTTTAGTTCTGGACAGATTTACAATTACAATTTTCTTAACATTCAAAGAATATTATTTTAAATTAATTAATTAATTAGTGTTGTTTTAATAAAAAAAATGCTCAGATTTATTTAAATATTGTTCTGGCGTGCAATTTAAATTTAAGCAGGTTTGCCACAGAAATCAATTCGCTTGAATTTCACACAAATTTCATACAATTTTAAGTGAAATTTAAGTGAAATTCAAGCGAAAGCTATGAAAGCTTTGATCTTGTTTGGAAATGAACTCCTCTTTTTAAAATCCATATTTGTTTCTCTTTGATACCCTGATTAAAATAGAGTTTAACAGATGTTACCTGTTGTGATCATCCAAGTTAATGCTGCTGCTGCTCGATTTAGCCGAGTCCGCTTTGCGCTTCTTGGATGTCGACGAGCTGCCCGATGTTAAGGGCTGACTGCTGGAGGTTGTTGTCGATGTTGCAGATGCCACGGATAGAGCTGCCTTGCTGCTGCTGCTTAAATTGGTTGAAGTATTGCTGCTGATGCCACTTGGACCCAGCACATTGCCGCTGTTGCTTGTGGACGAACCTGCGCCCGGCAAACTATCTAAATTACTTGCACTGCTATTTCCCGGAAAGGCAGCAGATGAATCTTTTAAGACGTTACTGCTGCTGCTACTGCTTGTTGCATGCAACTCAGTGCCAAAACCGCCGCCCAAATTGCTAGCCAATTGCAGTTTACCCGATGCGCCGCCAGCTGAGCTTGTCGGTGCCGATGTGCTCAGGTTCTGGGCATGATTACTGTGCTCCCCCAACAAGGCAGCAGACATGCCACTGCTGCTGCCACTGCTGGACACATGTGCTACTGCACTGGGATGGGTGCTGGAGGTGCTATTGGCCGGAATACTGGAGGTGCTGGGCACGTTGCTGCTGCTTGTAGCAATGTTGTTGTTGCTGCTGCTGCTCGTGGCTGCGGTGGCTTCCTTAGAGCTTTCCTTGTTTTTGGATGACTTTGACGATTTCTCCCGTGACGATGAGGAGGAGGACGACGACGATGAGGCTGATGAGTGATGAGAAAAACTGTTGTTCGATGAATTGCTGCCACCATCCTTGTCCTTATCCTTGTCCTTGCTAGAACCAGAACTGGATTGCTTTCCAATGTTTTTACTATGCTTATCCTTATAGCTGCCACTCGAGCTGCTGGCTGATGACTTGGTGGTTGAATTGCTGGGTCCCATTGCACTGGCTCCACTGCCAGAGCCAGCTACAGTGCTGTTAATTGTATTGCCACTGCCAGTGCTATTGCCAGCACTGCTGCCGTGCGACGTTGCAACATTGCTGCTGATGTTGCCCGTTAAGCTATTGCTCACGGAACTATTGTTATTGTTGTTGCTGCTGGAGCCGCTGTTGCTGGTGCCGGGTAGAAAACTGCCTGCAGTTGAAGTGTTCCCAGCCACTCCAGCATTGGAGGAGCTCAAGGGATTTGCCAGACCCGTTGACGTGGCTGAACTGCTGCCCGATGACAACGAAGATTTGCCAGATGCATTTGACTTTCGTTGCTTGGATGAGGATGAAACGTTGCTTCCGCCACCACCACCACCACCGCCGCCACCGCCACTTGAAAGGCTTGTCGAGCTTGCAGCCAGTGTGCTGCTTGTGATTTTGATGCTTGTCGCTGAGGTGGACGCTGAATTCATGGTCGAATCAATTTCCTTCTCGGGCGACGAGCACGAATCGGAGGAGGTGTCATGTTGTATGGGTTTGTAGGGTGGTATTGTTTTGACGTTTCCGCCCTTTTTCTGCAATATATATGACAAGGCATGAGAGAGTGAAATAAATAAATCAATTGAAGCCCCACATACGAACCAATTTACTATAATGATGCTGACAGTAACCGCAGTACTTGACATTATCCAAATAGTTGCCAGCCTCCTCGCAGAGTAGACCCAAGCTTTGGGCGCATGTCACATGGAATTGCTGCTTGCAATTGGCCTTGTTGCACTGCATACAAGCGCCGACATTGGCACGATTCGGCTTCCCAATCTCCAGGCAAATATAACAAGCTGAATGGGGATGGCATATTTGTTAGTGACTGGATTTAAATATTCAATTGTAACTACTTCAAATGTGACTCACTCTTCGAGTAGCGTTCCTGCGGTATTAATGTCAGTATAATGGGCTCCATGGTGGTCACATTACCAAATCGTATCTCGGGTATGTACAATGCACAAACCACATGAGCCCAACCGCTGGTGTCCGTCTTCTTGAGCGCACCATCGCGGGAGGGACAAATCTCGCAGCGTACACGGGATGTGCGCTCCTGAGACTCGCATTTGCGGCAATACCAGGGTCCAGTGGGAACGGTAACGATGCCATAGCAAGCCTGATGCACGGCAACCGTGCAGTTTTGGCCGTCACAGTAGACGAGCGGGTTCTCCGGCCACCCCCGCTCGTCCGAACAAACACAACAGCCGCCCACCATTTCCTTCATATCGTCCAGCTTGAACTTTTTAATTTTGATCAGTTTTCTATTCAGGCTGGTGGAGTGAATGGTGTCGTCGTTGCTGCTGGAGTCTAACAACTCCAGTTTCGCATTTAGTGATGAAGGAATTGCGCCTGTTTACACACACACCAACTGCAATGAACCACAAATTTTACATAATTAATAATTTGGAATTTTATAGAGTTTTTATCGTCTTCAACTTAATTAGTTTCCAAAATCGATATTGCTTGGGGGAGACTAACAAAATATAATAAATTTACATAAATACACCACTAAATAGGTCATGAATACTTACCAATAAATGATTCTATTGGGTTAATTGACACGTGCGAATAGTCAATCAACCTTAAGCAGCGAATTAAGCTGAAAAAAATAAACACAGATTATTAACGGAGATACAAAGTGCATGCCAGTGCTGCCAACTTAGCTTTTTCCCCGTCAAATCTGGCATATGCATTTAGCTTTATTTATTTTATTTATTTATTTAACTTATTTAACTTATCTAAGCATTCCTAACGCTACAGCATTTCTGCTTTTTTCCGCTTTTTTTTAATGCTGCCACCAATTTCATGAAAATATGTAGCATTCTGGTTGCCACTTGCAAGAAAAAAAAAGTTGTACCAAAAAAAATGCTATTTTTGATAAATCTGTGGAAGAAATGTTTACTGACGCGCTAAATTTTGGTAGAAATATACCAAATGTGTGTAAGAGTGGCAGCTTTAACGATATTTGCCAATGGTATACACATATTTTTGCTCTGCCAAAAGAATATAAACAAAAGTGACGTGATGCTTTGCTAAAGAGCGAAAAATTGAAGACATGGCTTCGCAGGGATGACATGGACGAGAAAAGGGTCTACTGCAAGACCACATTTACTGCAAAGCTAAGTGATTTGCGTGCTCATACAACCACTTCCAACACAAAAATATATAAAATCGGGAAGAATTTGACGACCTGCTGAAAACCTTTTAAATAAAATACATAAATTAAGACCAAAACAATGCTTTAGAATATTTTCCAATTTTTTTTTCCTTCTCTCCAGTCAAAAACAGCTTTTTTTTGTTAAAAAGTTGGCAGCACTGGTGCTTTAACGATATATCGATGAATTGCGTTATCGATGATAGTTGTGGCCTATTGAGTTTTTGTTGTCATTGCAGGTGCCATACGCAAGGTCATTGCACATTCATAAACAGCAAAAAAAAAAAAAAAAACAAATAACACAATAACAACAAGGGACAAACCGGGCCGGTTTATTAAATAATACTTAGCGTCAATTCAATAGGCGCACGAGTGAGATAGCATATGCATACAATTTACCCAGTTGTACATACGTATGTATAAATGTGTTCGTTTTTGTTTGCAAAACACGAAAACACTCACGTACACATACACACTGCACAGCACATACATAAGTTCTCAATGTCAAGGTGTATTTTGTTGCTGCCGCCAACGCACTTCGTACAGAGATTATTTTAATTATTGTATTTGAATTTTTTTTATTGAGGGCACACAAATTATGGCGATATGTTAATCGACACAATCACAAATCGATCTCACATAAAAATACCAACAAATTTCGGCTACGTGCGCTCAGCGATCATACAAACATACACACACGCACGCACGCACACAGAGAGAGACAAACTCAATCGAGCGGATGAGCATTCCACTGTTTTGGTTGGTTCATTGAACTTGTCGGTGACCACAAAACAAAATGTTGATTTTTTTTTCTTGTTCTTTGTATCGATGTAAACAAAAGCCAAAGTCAAATATAAAACTATGTACAAATTTTAAACATTTTCACTCCATATATACTTAATTTGAACCACGGTGCACAGTAGCATTTTGTTTAGATAATTAGCACAAATAATTATGCACATGCCTATGTGGGTCGCCTCTGCAGAGATTTTATGATTTCAACAACAACAATAACATATAATCATAATATATGTATGTATACCGACAACCGAGTGACATGCGGGCTTTCATTCATGGTTTGTATATGTATTGTGTGTGTGTGTGTATGCGGGTGTCTGGTTATACCGTTATTGGGTCAACGTGTTGCCAACTGTCGAAAACGCAGCGACAGCGATGCGCGTGTTGCCAACTGCTTGCGAGAGAAACGTTAACAGTGTAAGTGTAAATAAAAGAACTAAACACATACACATGCACGCACACGCGCCCGCGAACGTTCACATAAAACGATAAAACGAGGCCGCCCCGCACGCAGCTTTTGTAATGTTTACGTACCCCGATGGGCAGGGGCAGAGCGGCAGAGCAATGCACTCTCGATACGAACGCCTACGAGCAGACAGATACATACAAAGATTAGATGTACATACGTATGTATATATGTCGCATGTACATATGTACATGTATATAAAGCAAAATGCCGCATAATGGGGCGCATTGGGGGAGGAATGTAGCGGCACTTTATGTGTGTATGTACATAAAAATATATATATGTTCTTGTATGTATATTTTCATCACTTGCAAGATGCTTTTAACGGAATGGGGATGGGATGGGTTGGAATTGGATTGGATGGGCTGGTCTGTTTCTGGCCTGGAGTTGGAGCAGGCAGGCAGGCGAGAGCGAGGGTGGTTTGTGTTCCGCTTTCACACTTAAAGCATGCCATTAATTCAATTTCAACCAGTTTTCCATAAACATTTTGTGTGTATACCCGAGAAGTTGAAATTATTGATTTTCTTTTGATTTCATTTAAATTAACTAGCCAAAGTCACTTTAAAACGTCATCATATTCACTGGCAGGGTGAAAATTGAACCCAAGACAGCAACAAAATAAAATCACAAAACAGAAAAAATAAAACAACAAAAACTAGTTTGAGAGCAAAAACAACATAAAAATGCGCGCGGTCAAAGTGGTCAAGCAACGTTAAGCGGCACACGCATACACAGCACACACACACACACACGCACATAGAAAATCAAGAAGGAATAAAAGAAATATTTCTTCAGGGAGCGGCAGCAGGCCCACCGACAGCGATTGGGCGTCTAAAACTTGAAATTCTTACGAATTGCGTTTGTTATTTTCACATACGCACTGTAGTTTCTTATTGGAAGAAACTCTTATAGCGTAATTATTGATTTTCTTTACCAGAGCACTTGTCACTTTTTCTTTTCCAATTAGCAATAAGGATTGCTAATATGAATTATTTGCTTTTAAATTTAGAAATATCATTGGATTTGTTTGGGGTTTTTCACTTTTTCTTTTGAGCCGGACAGTGACGATTGAGCCGCCCACGAGTTACAACGCACGCAAGTGAAATAATCAACACACGAAAAAAGGCGCTGAACATCCACCAGCAACAGCAACAACAACAGTAGTATGCACGAGTATTTACCTTGTAACTTGTTTGTTGTTGTTTCGCTCGCACAGCAACCCAATGAAATGGTACGTCTGAATGAGACAACACCTGCACACTCACTGCTGTATACAAATGCAATTTCTCGAAGACGTTTTTTTTAACTAGCGCGACACATTTACTAGACTAACAACTTTTATAACGCTTTGGAGTTACCGACACAACAACAATTTCGACGTTCTTTATAGATTTGTTAATCTAGTTGTTACTTTTACAAAGTTTTCGGACCACTGCGACTAGAGGTGGACAAACAGAAAAAAATCTGGCAGCCTTTATTTTATGGAATCGAAATGAAGCGTAAGACTATATATATATTTTATATATATATATTTCTCTCTCTCGCGCTGCAATGCAGAGATGATCAAAATAGAAAACAGATGATGGCCGCCGAATCTGCAAAACAAAACAAACAGCCGCAGTCAGTCACAGACAGCAGCGCACTCTCTCGCTCTCAAACGCAAAACGCCTTCTGTGCTACTCTAACTCTAATACTCTACCGCTTCTACTGTTCCTTGCTCGTTCAGGTCCGCACAAATAGCACGAATCCATTTCCTCAATTTTACCACGCGCAGAGGCAATTTCACCAAACCAATTTTAAAATGAACTCAATTATTTTACCTAATTTTGGATTTTGTTGTTTTTCTGAAATTGTTTTTCAATTTTTTATAATTGATTTTTGAAAATAATTCATTTCATTAGGACCAATTTTCGATAAATTAATATCGAAACAACAACCACCTCCACCACATAATGCTGAATTGAACCATAGTTGGCGTATTTGTATTAAGCAAAACAAACAATAGGTGGCGCTACAGCTCTGAAAGCGACGAAACATTCGGGTCGTGACAACTGAACCATTCGCTCGCAAGTGGCAAATGCGGGATAGTTTGTAAAATATCGGCTAGTGGGAGCTATAGCTATTTTCTAAGCGAAATTTTAGTTTTTTAAAAGCATCTCGTAACTTCATGTATTTTTATGTTTTACGATGTCACACTTTAATACTTTGTAGTATTTTTTCCATAAGAATGGAAAAGCAAAAAATCGATAAGTCAAAAAAGCACTAAATTTTATCGTTTTTAACTATGAAATTAATTGAATCGAGTTTTATAAATGTAAGGCGAAAATGCCTAATAGTGATCTATTCCTGTGAAAACCTGAGAACAAAAGGTGGCATTATGTTTATTAATTCCCACAAATTCATCTGTCAGCCCAATTGACCATTTGGGATTGTTGTGCGGAACCAAAAACATCCAGTAAATCAATAAAAATATCGTTTATTTTTTAGCTATTTCTAGCTTTTTTCATAGGTTAGTTTAGCTCTTTCATGACCCGAAGATTTGGCAACACTGTATCTGGGAACCAAGGTTGTCACACAGTTTTTTGGCAACAGCTGTTGGGGAAAAATCAATTTTGCAAATCCGTCAGTATCTGTGCAATTAACTGATTTAAAGCAAAAGAAAATGTCCTCTAACGGCGATTGTTTTGTTGTGCTGCCCGCTAACTGTGCGTCTGGCTCGCTAATCTTTGGTCGCAATGCGGAGGACGCAACAGCCGTTGGCGTCTCATCGGAAGTCTGCTACTATGATGTCAGCGACGTGTTGGAGGGGAAGGTAAGAAGAGAAGTGAAGAGAAGCTCAACGAAAGTAAAATGACTCATCGTGAATATATATACATATATGTTGCAACATAATCAGACTGATGGCGGCGCAGCTTTGGAGCCGTCGGGCGATGGCCTACGTGTAATATTGCAAAAACCCAAACCACAACTTTGGGGTGGCGACTTTGGAGCCAACGATCGGGGCGTGGCCATTGGCATCACCTGGAGCGCTGGCCAAGAGGATGCAAAAGAGGACAATGACAGCTTGCTGGGCACAGACATTGTGCGGTAGGTGAACCCCTTAAATATTATTTATTATTTATTTAAGCCCCTTTTCCGCCTTGCAGCATCGCTTTGGCCGAGTCCAGTGAGGCAGAGGCTGCCGTGGATCTTATTGGCAGTCTGGTGGCCAAGCATAGCAACGACAGCAGCAAACTCAACTTTGTAGTATGTGATCCGAGTGCTGCCTGGATCCTGAGCAGTGCCGGAAAAGTCTGGGCTGCTGAGAAGCTGCAAGCCAGCTGGCAGCGACTTCCCAGCGGCGGGCTGACTGTTACCACTACGATTGACAAGTCCAGCGAAGGATTAGATACGTCCGCCAGCTTTGCGGCTGCCCACGATGCGGAGGCGCAGGCGCCAGAAGCAGAATGGTGTGGTCCAAAGCCGAACGGCGATGCAACCTACACGCAACAGGATATGTTTGAGACTCTGCGCGCCGCGAGCGGCGATGGCTCTCGGGCTGCAAGCGTGTCAGTGCTGAGTGCCAAGGGTAGCTCAATCTCATGCCATTGGTTCACTGGCACGCCAAATGCCGCCGAGTCTGTGTTCAAGCCGTTTGTGTTTGCGCCCAAGCCGCGCATTTCGCCCCTGACCCAAGTGCAGTCGGATGCGGAGCAGACATTGCTGCACAGCCTGCATGCCAATCGCAAGCCGGCTGCGTTGGAGCACTTGAGGAGCTTGGAGCGCTCCTGTGTGGATGAGTTAAACAATTACTTTTCGCTACAGGATCATGCCAGCGATGAGCTGGACGAACTGCTCAAGGATTGCGTTGAGGCGGAAGTGAAATTCTATCGCTAAGCGTTGCATTCAACAATTATGATATATTGATACTTAACTAGCTTGCAACCATGACGATCTGAGATCTGCTCCAATTCGTTTCGACTTGTGCATTTTATATATTCATAAGAAAATCTCAACAAAATTGATAGGATACTCCAAAAATTGTTCATCCGTGCAATGCAAACTTCATATTTGTTTTATGGTTTTATCTTTATTTCATTTCGTTTGTGTTTATTTTTATGTTTATGCATTAACGTGATATTTATATATATATATATATATTTATGTAACTCTTTGTCTCCTATGTGAAATCTCGATCTTGATTTTATAGTATTATGCATGTCATTCCATATTTTTGGTTGCAGTTGCGGCTACTTAACGATATTTATATACTTGCATTAAAATAAAAATATATACATATTAAATATACATACAATACATATATATAAATAATATAGCTCTCAAATAAACGCATAAAAAGCTGCATTTATACAAATATCAATTGTTTACATTTTTTAGTTACATTTTAAACAGATTCTACAACCAGATTCGTTTTAAATATTGTATTCTCATTGTGAAGAGCCTCCAGTTTGGTGATTTCAAAGGCCTGATAGACCTCTTGAAAGTCCATGATATTCCTTGGCGAACTGTCCATCCAGAAACGATCAAATTCAAAGAACAGATAGCAATAAAGCTTATGAAAATCTTCGATTGTACTAAAGTTTTGCTTATGCAGCGCCACCTGATTGTAAAAGTGCGTCTTGGCTGCCCCCGTGCGCACTAAATTGAATGCCAGGGCGGTGAGATTGATGCCCACAATGGCATAGGTGTAGCCCACCGTGGGATGCATCGAGTGCAGGAGGACATGCTTGGCCGCGTCATTGTAGGCACTTGCAAAGTACAAGAGATTCTCTAGCCCCAACATGCCCATGCCACGAAAGTCTGTCTTCGGATCATCGCCTTGGAAGCCAATCTCTTGCCACTGCTTCGAAATGCGACCAGTGAGTGGATCCTCCGGCATTAGCAGCTGCCACAGCTGCAGCAGCTTCTGCTCGTGCTCCAAGTTCTCCGAATCGTAAGGCTCGGCGCGCAACTCTTCCACATGATGCATGAGACGCTTATAGCCCCAGATTGTGGTCACACAATTGCCGAAAAGTCTGCCAAAATCCGGATGCACATTGTTCTTGATGCGCTTCACACGCGATACAACTTGAACGGCGCGGGGAGCTGCAAGGGCAAAAATGCAATAGTCATTAGTTGGCAATTAATATCGAACGCTGACTCACCAAAGTACAGCAACTCTCTGTCCGAGGCGTAGGGCGCTGCTTCATCGAGTTCCCTTAGCAGCGTTTTTATTTCGGGCTGCTTGGATTGCGAGAGGGATCTTTCGATTTGGCGGCATCGCGAGGCACCTGCCCTCGCACCGTAGCAGATGCGCTGGAGCTCCGAGAGGCGGGTGAACACATGCAGAAACCACTTAATAAATGGCCGTATATAGCTAAAGATGAATGGCAGTATTTTATCCAATATAAACATTTTCAACGTTTTTCTCGCTATTTGACTTTTGTTTAGCACTGCGTTGTCATGACAACGTGTTGCACATATTTCTTGCAATTTTCGTGCAATGAAAATTAAATTAACACTAAATTGTGGTTTATAAGCTATTAAAATACTTATTTTGCAATAACTTTTAGTTTTAGTTTAAATTAGTTATGCTCTTTATTTTTTTCTATTAATGTGCGTAGTAGCAGTGCTGTAAATGTAAGCTTTTTATTTCAGCTGTTGTGTTTAAACGGACTTTTTGCAGCACTGGCAACTTTTAACAGCGCTAATCAGCTGTTTCAATGTTATGGTTTGTCAAACTGGTTTTCATACTGTTAAAACATAATATAAACACTTAAAAATATCTGATTGAGCCAAAAACAAACAAAAACTGAGCCAAATTGACTAGAAAAGAGCCAGTTTCGGAGCAAAAACGCCAATTGTGGCTACCGTGCATGCATTCGCAGCCAACTTCAAGTAGCGCAGCTCTGTTAATTCAAAGTGCGTTAACAGACTCTTTTTCGCAGTAAATTTGAAATGAAAAATATTGAATTTTAAAAAATTAATTAAAAAAAATTGAAAACCAATTTAAAAAAAAAACAACAAAATCGAACGTTTTGTAAAATAATTAGTTCATTCTAGTAAAATTTTCAAGGCTCTAGCTTGAAAATTAAAAAAGTTGCAAAATTTCGGAAAAATTTCATGTTTTAACGAGACATAAATTGCTTTGTGACAATGAGTTGGTGAGAGAGAGAGAGAGAGCGCGAGAAAGAGAGAGAGAGAGCATTTAATTCTTTAAAAATTCTTAAAGCAATAACACATATTTTTGCAAAGTATTTCGCATTTTCATCTTAATGTCTTCCATGGCCTGTGAATAAGACTTTTATCTCCATATCTTATACGATATTCAAAAGTCGTATACGCTTAGATTGAATAAATTGATTAAGTTGATAAATTGATAAACTGATAAACGCACGCTCATACGAATGTGTTTCATTATGTAAGCCCGCTGGGACTCAGTACCAATTTGAACTATTAAATTCTTGATAGCTCAGTTATCATCAAACAGTCGACGGCAGCAGTTTGTTTTTATTTCCAAAATCGAGATGCGTGCACAAAACGGAAGACTTTGGACTACTTTGCACGAGGGTGCGTAAAATAAAAGTAAATTCCTCCTTTTAACTGGAGTTTAAAAAAATATTAATATTTTAATAATATTTTATTAATGTACCGAAACGTAAAACGGGGGCAAAGTTAAATTAAAAAAAGAAATTGTACATGCAAATATGAAATATTCGCTATAAGGTTAAGTATACGTCGTGATGTTCGTGAGCAAAATTGCGGCTTTGTTGACACGCGTATTTTGTTATTGGATTTGATTGCCTACCTATAATGCATATGATTGTTAATAATTATTGTAACTTGGTCTGGAACTTGTAACGTTTAAATTCATCATTGTCTGAATTCTGAAGTTTCTGACAACGACAACATATTGTTCTAAACAATAAAAACAAGTTTTGAACAGCTGCTTGAATTTGCTTAATGTGCTTTTAACTATTATCAAAATTTCTCCGATTTTTTTTTATGATCCCAGTAAAGATAAATTTTTATTATAGGAAAGTATGAAGTGCGAAGTCTGGCAGAGGCGGATTTGGAGGAAGCTCTGAATGTAAGTAAAGTAAAGTAAGTAAAGTAAGTAAGTAAAATATTTTATAAATGCAATGCAGAGTTGTAGAATCTAGACCGCTGTGGATGCTGCACAAAAATAATTTTAAGCGCAGAGCACAACGTGGCGTCCGTGGTTTAATGGTTAGCATAGTTGCCGCAGTTCGCTTTTTTTAATTTTTGCAAATAAATGTATTACATTCATTCTTAAAATTAAATAAATCTTACCCATTTCAGGTTTTGGACGATGCATTTTTCACAAAAGAGTCTGTTTGCATTGCTTGCGAAATTAACTTGCCTCAAAACGCACAGGCGCGTCGGGAGTTGCGGGAACTTTGCCGGGTTTCAGCTCTGGATGGAGTTTCCTTGATTATGAAACACGTGGAGAGTGGACGTATTGTGGCAGTTTCTTTCAATAAATTGATGGTATGTAATTAAAATAATATAGAGATTAATAATATTTACATGTGCCTAAATTCTAGTCCGCACCTCCGCCTGGCGAAAATCCATTTTTTGTCAAGTTCAGGGACGAGCAGGTGAATAGTCCCCAGGCGATGTCTTTCTTGAATTATGCGATAATTATGGAGTCAAAGGCAGACGTGGGTGCTTTGTACAACATAGATTGCAGTTGTGAACTAATGTTCTTGGGCACGTTGCCGGAATACGGAAGACTCGGACTTGGGCGCGCTCTAACCGAGGTCACCATTCAATTGACACGTGAATTGAATCAGGGTCAATGCTTGGAGGATGTGGCGGAGGAGGTGCGCGATAAGCGGCCCACTGCAGTCACAGCGTTGTGGACATCCGTGTATACTCAAAAGATTGGCAAGGCGGTGGGTTTCGAGGTGGTGAACTCTGTGCCGTACAATGAGTTTGAATTTAACGGCAAACGCTACGATGATCGGATTGATCCTCTGCATACACTCTCTGAACATGCTGTGTATAATATAAAATAAAAAACAAGTGGGAAAGGCTATAGTCGAGCTCCCGACTATAGGATACCTGTTACTTATTTGAATGAATTTGGAAATATTTTTTATTGCATGCTTGTATTTTTTAAAAACTTTAATTAGCCATTCTATTTGACCGCTCTTCTTACGATTTAGTAGGATGATAGGTAATAATAGTAGTTAACGATAATCAGTAAAAAAATCCTTGAAAATTTGAAACAAACTTGACCTGCGTGGGGTTTTTATAAGTCTGTGTGCCAAATTTGGCACAGCCGGACGGACAGATGGGCATGGCTGTATCGACTCGGCTGCTGATGCTGATCAAGGATAAATATACTTTCTATAACAAATGAGGCTGAAAATTAATTGAATAAGCAACAGCTGAGCACCCCTGCACTACAGTTTAATTCTATTGAATTCGAAACCATTTTTTTCCGCGTGCCTTACAGATATAAAAAAAATATTCGGATTTTTAATATTACGGCAAATAAAATATCGCAATATAAATATTTAATTTTTTATAAAAATATCGATATATTGATATTTTGATATATTATCGACAACCCTAGTCGCAAAACAGCTGTTACGACAATAATGATAACGGACCTGCGCAAGTGTTTTTAATCTGCATTTTTAAATACATTGAGTCTTGCCATGGCCCGTGTATAAGACTTTTATTTCCTTATCTTGTACGATAATCAAAAGTCGTATACGCTTAGATTGAATAAATTTATTAAGTTGATAAATTGATAAACTCACGCTCCTACAAATGTGTTTCATTATGTAAGCCCGCTGGGACTCAGTACCAATTTGAACTTTTAAATTCTTGACAGCTCAGTTATCATCAAACAGTCGACGGCAGCAGTTTGTTTTTTATTTCCGAAATCGAGATGCGTGCACAAAACGGAAGACTTTGGACTACTTTGCACGAGGGTGCGTAAAATAAAAGTTAATTCCTCTTATTAACTGGAGCTTAAAAAATTATTAATAATTTGATAATATTTTATTAATGTACCAAAAAAAATTTACATACACATGTAAAATATTCACCATAAGGTTAAGTATACGCCGTGATGTTCGTGAGCAAAATTGCGGTTTTGTTGACACGCGTATTTAGTTATTAGATTTGATTGCATCCCTATAATGTATATGATTGTTAATAATTATTGTAACTTGGTCTTGAAATTTGTAACGTTTAAATTAATCTTTGTCTGAATTCTGAAATTTCTGATAACAACAACATATTGTTCTATACTATCAAAACATGTTTTTAAGAGCTGCTTGATTTTGCTTAATGTGCTTTGAACAATAAAACAAGTTTTAATCAGCCGCTTGAATGTGCTTAATGTGCTTTTAACAATTATCAAAATTTTTCATATGTTTTCTTTATGATACCAATAAAGATTAATTTTTATTATAGGAAAGTATGAAGTACGAAGTTTGGCAGAGGCAGATTTGGAGGAAGCTCTGAATGTAAGTAAATACATACACAGTAATAAAATTAAAAACAATTAAGTTACATATTTTCTTCGCAAACTATATGTTTATTTAATATCAATCAAGCCGACAAACAATGAATACTAGCATTTAAAATTAATTAAAAAGTAACTAAAGTTTATAAACAAAAAAGTTAATAATATATTTTCTTTTTAAGTTAACGAAATAACGGATAAAGATTTTTATACTTGCAATGCAAAGAGTTGTAGAATCTAGACAGCTGAGGATGCTGCACAAAAGTAATTTTAAGCGCCGAGCACAACGTGGCGTCGGTGGTGTAATGGTTAGCATAGTTGCCTTCCAAGCAGTTGACCCGGGTTCGATTCCCGGCCGACGCAGTTCGCTTTTTGCTTTTTTTTAATTTTAGCACATAAATTTATTACGTTCATTCCATCAAATTTAATTTATTTTACCCATTTCAGGTTTTGGACGATGCATTTTTCACAAAAGAGTCTGTTTGCATTGCTTGCGAAATTAACTTGCCTCAAAATGCACAGGCGCGTCGGGAGTTGCGGGAACTTTGCCGGGTTTCAGCTCTGGATGGAGTTTCCTTGATTATGAAACACGTGGAGAGTGGACGTATTGTGGCAGTTTCTTTCAATAAATTGATGGTAAATAATTAAAATAATATAGAGATTAATAATATTTACATGTGCCTAAATTCTAGTCCACACCTCCGCCTGGCGAAAATCCATTTTTTGTCAAGTTCAGGGACGAGCAGGTGCATAGTCCCCAGGCGCGGTCTCTAATGAATTATATGATAACAATCGAGTCAAAGGTCGACGTGGGTGCTTTGTACAACATAGATTGCAGTTGTGAACTAATGTTCTTGGGCACGTTGCCGGAATACGGAAGACTCGGACTTGGGCGCGCTCTAACCGAGGTCACCATTCAATTGACACGTGAATTGAATCAGGGTCAATGCTTGGAGGATGTGGCGGAGGAGGTGCGCGATAAGCGGCCCACTGCAGTGACAGCTTTGTGGACATCCGTGTATACTCAAAAGATTGGCAAGGCGGTGGGTTTCGAGGTGGTGAACTCTGTGCCGTACAATGAGTTTGAATTTAACGGCAAACGCTTCGATGAGCGGATTGATCCTCTGCATTCACTCTCTGAACAAGCTGTATATAATATAAAATAAAAATTATAATAACTGTATGTTTTAAATTTAAAACAAAATAAAAAAAAAAAATCGGCAAAAAATTTACACATGCGTCGGCCGGGAATCGAACCCGGGTCAACTGCTTGGAAGGCAACTATGCTAACCATTACACCACCGACGCCGTCTGTTCGGATGCTCTTTTATGCGTATTTAAGCAACACTGTTGATAAAACAATGAACATTTTCGCTTACTGTGCATGTTATGTTAAGTAACAGACTGCACTAACATTATTCGTATGTGAGATAAACAGGCCATCCACAGTCGAAATTGTTTGACGAACTGTTCGTCGAACAAGAATTACATTTGCCCACTAACTATTTCAAACATTGCTGGCAAACATCATATGTAGAAAATTTTCAGAGAATGAACATGTAATCGGATAACGATACAGACATTGCCTAGTTATTTAGAGAAAAAAGCAATGTTCGCATATTTTTGTTCTTATGTGCCTCGCTTTTGCATGCCACAGGCTGGTTAATTTTGCAGGCAATAAAAAACCAAAAATTGCTTCGACATTTTAAGCACTTGTTTACGCTACGAAAACTTTTGACACATGATGTTTATGCCAACATTGCCATCCATTGTCGAATTGTTCAATCGAACGAAGGCAAGGTAGACTCAGTTCTATTTTTCTCGAACCAAACGTACAGCACGAACTTGGACACGAACACTACCCCAACCCAACCCCAACCCCAACGACGAAAATTTCGACGAAGCGAACACGTTCGTCAAACAAATTCGACTGTGGATGGCCGGCTACACTAGCTTTATAAAAGCTTTTAGTTATTTTTGTTTCCTTGAAATAGTTGGAACAGCTTAAATTGTATTTTTATGAAATATGCTGCATACATATGCTGCTACCCTTGAGTGTTTTATAGGACTGTTAAATGGCTCAACCCTTCCTTCCATCTTTTTATCCCATTGTTGATTTCAATTTTTGCACTTTACATAAGCACATTGAAAAAATAAAAGAGTAAAACTTTTTAAATGAGATTAAAATTTACACACAATCCACACACACATTGCGTACACCGAGTGTGCTCGGCCAGGCATGCACTCAAGAGGATTTCGCTATCCTTAATGCTCAGTGTCAACACTATGGGATAGACGTGAACAGGGATTGGTGAGGGGATCGGGGAAATGGCAGTGTGATAAGCATTTGACATAGCCCCGACTCTAGTTTACTTGTCTACCTCAACAATACATTTAGGTTTTTAATTAGAATTCGAATATAAAAAAAAAAAGAAAACAGAATTGAAAATCGTACTGCAAAATGACAATGCATTGAGGTTGAATTTGTGAGTTGTGAGTTGAACCCCCTTCGCAGGGCAATTGCGTGTAATGATATAGGGACCGGACTGGGTATTAGGCAGGGTAAGTCCTTGCAGACCTTATAGAGGCGGATACGCTTGATTGTGCTATATGACGTGTGCTTAATTCGCAGCTTGATATTATACTAGGGTGCAGTACTGTTCAAGTAGTATTTAATTTTTTGGGGCCTTAATTATATAGTCAAAGCTGGTTAGCTTGAAAAGTTATAAAAAAAAAAATAGGGAAAACTGCAGCAGGTGTTGAACACTAATTTTTAAATGTGTGTGAAATTTAACATATTTATATAAATTTATAAGCTCATTCAGAAAATAACTTTATTGTCTTTGTGAGAGAAATAATCTGATGAAAGTGGTTTCCTAGAAATCAAGGATCGTAACGATTATGTTTTATAAAAAAATTAGAGCTACATGCGTAGAGTACATGAAAGTTCTTATATTAAAAACTTAAAATTTGTTAGAATAATTTTCTTAGTTTTAGTAATTTGTTTTAAAAATGGTCAAAATATTTAAATTTTGAGAATTTCACTGTTATATTAGGAATTTACGATTTTCAAGATTAATATTCTTAGTTTTAGTAATTCTTATTTCAAGAAGAAAATATTTAAGATGAATGTTCTTGATTTTTCTTTATACTAATTATAATAATATACAATTAAACTTTATCAGGTATCACTTCTTTCAGTTTCTTAGTTCAGTTGAGTTTAGTATAAATTTCAGAATCAACAGCAACCTGAGCATGCGAATAATGTAAGGCCCCGACTTTCCCTTTTTCTCCTACCACAAGTGTAGTTTGATGATGTTAACTGGTTGCCACTAGGCAACAACTTGATAAAAATTGAAAACTAATTTGTTTATACAGCTGCAAAAAACGAGCAGCGCTGGAAATGAAAACAACAACAACGCAGAGAAGGAGAGAGAGGCAAAGCAATTTGTTTATCATGGGTAGCCCTAGTTAGGTCGTCAGTCGTCGTCGTCCTCGTTCTCGTCCTCGTCCTCGTCGTGGCTGATGATGAGCCAGGCAGAGGGGCAGGATCAGGGGCAGGGGCAGGGAAAGAGGCGGCAGCAACAGACGCGGGAAAAAGGACAACAAACAAACGAAACGAAATGAAAACGAAGGGAAGTCTCATCACACACGGCCCAAGGGGGTGAAGGGTAAAAAGGGAATTCGTATATTTTGACACCCTTGTCTCGACGCCATAAAATATGCAGCAAATATTTTAATGGAGCTGTTTTCGGTTCGGTTCGGCTCGGGAATCTAAGACAATGCAAATATTTGCAGATGTCGCTATTTTCATTGCTTAATGCTTAAAAATTATGCTGGTTGACAAATTTTTTTTTAAATATCCCACTGAAATTTCCGACTGTCATTGTGTTGCAACAATCCATTAATTAGACTTAGTTTATGTACGACTAAAAATACATTAAATAATGTCTGTGTATACTCTTTAATCTGCCCCAATCCCAAACGAAATCCTGCAAATTGTATTGTTTAACTATATGCTACGCCACTTGGCCAATAATTCCGCTTAAACAGCTAAACGGGCCCAAATCAAAAAACAATTTCATGTGTCTGCCATATGAAAATCAGTAGGAATTTCTCTAATGTCTCATACTCTCTCCCCAGCTCCCCTTTGCCTATGCCATCAAATCATCAAGCTCATACTTAATAAGCTTATAACACCCCCTTAAAGTTCCTACCCTGTTGTGTGGCAAGTTTCCGTTGCTTAACGCTGATTGGCTGAAAGTAACAGGCACCGCCCCTTTTAGCCAAAATACCTTTTGATGTGGCACCGCCATTGATATGATAGACGTACGGTGCTTTATCCGGGCGGAAATGTGTATGTGTAGCAACCCCTCAGTTGGTTGTCCTCTTATCAGACACGTCCTGTTCTCAGCCCGGGAATTCTCGATTTCTCTCATTCGCTTTGTAGCTGTCCGCGCGTTCGCTACAAAATCGCGCTTCAATGTGGCAATAAACGGTGGCAATTTTCTAGTCTTGTCGGAATGGAATATAGATATTAATTGGACTTTTGTGTAATAAAATTCTAGTCTAAAATTTATCAAAGTGAAATTGTGAGTGATTTACGAAATTTTGTGTATACTTTTAAAGAACTGTTAATATTGGATACAATCAGCAACTGTTGCAGGTAACAGTTGAAATATAAGAAGAGTTTATATTAGTAAAATACCTGACAGCAGCCGACGGATAACGGCGATTTTTAAAATATATAAATATCCTCACACGGTAACTAAAAACCTACTTTTGTAGTTTTCAATAATTGCCAATATATTTTCATATATAGAGTACATATGTATGTACGCTCATTTAATTAAAGTATATGATAAAAATGACAAGAAATAAGATTTTCAATAGAATCCTGAAGAGTATACAAGACATGAATATGCAAATTTAACCCAGCCTAAATCATGATTTAAAAAATAATTCAGCATCATTACGCAAAAATCACGTTTTTGGTCGGGCTTCAAGTAAAAAATAAAGAAGTGGGAAAGGCTATAGTCGAGCTTCTGACTTATTTAAATAAATTTTAAATATTTCTTATTCCATGCTTTTAGGCACTTACATTCTTTAAAAACTTTAATCAGCCATTACCAATTTTTATTACTAAATCTGCATTGGTTATGCTGCTAATTTGTATGTACCAACGAAATAAAAGTAATTTTGTTATTGTTTAAAAAAAAAGCCATTACTATCTTTTTAATTGTCCGATCTTGTTACTATTTAGTGGTATGATAGGTAATAATAGTAGTTAACGTTAATTAGTAAAAAAAGGAGGCGGAAAGGGGAGTGGAAAAAATTTCAAAGAAATTTAATCTGCGTGGGGTTCATAGAATTCTGTGCACCAAATTTGATTGCTGTAGCTCCTATAGTTTTTGAAATCTAGGCCCTCACACGGACAGACGGACATGGCTATATCGACTCGGCTGTTGATGCTGATCAAGAATATAAATACTTTATAGCAGCGATGGGCACGCAATGGCTCTGGGAGCCAGCATCTGCTAACGAATTCAGATTTCGTGCCCACCGCTATTTTATAGGGTCGGAGATGCTTCCATCTGCCTGTTACATACATTGCCACAAATACAATATACCCTTTAACTTATTTTTTAAGTAAAGGGTATAAGCTCAGGAAAATAATCTTTTACTTTCTATTCAGTTATTGTATAGGTAATGGAATAAATATACAAAAAGTTGATATCAATGTAAATACTGTACTGTGTAATTATAGAAATACCAGCTGATCCAATGTGTATTAAACAAATATTATAGGCTTAAAGTACTTTACAGATATATAAGTAGTATTCGAAATAGCCCGTTGACTGGTCCTTTATATTGATATTTGCCAAAGGGAGTTAAATATATTTATGGCTCTAACTGACTGACAACTCAAAGCCCTATCAAATGCTTATCTTATCAAGAGACGATCGTTTTTTGTGTGTAAAACATGTTTATTATCAACAACAACAACTGATTTAATTTTATCATTGTATCCCCATCCGTACAAGCTGATTAGAGTCATTGACATAAATAAGTAGTTACAACAAAGCGATTTGTATATCCTCTATTTCAGGCACTCAAAAGTCAAGAGTGAGAACACGTGCCGCACTTGCCACACATTTTCCCGCTTTACTCCGACACGTGCCGCACACTCGTCGTCAATTCAGATTTACATCCGGAAGCGTTATGCAATCAATTGACAATTAACAGAAATCGCAAAGCAAAAATCAACAATTAATAATATGTTTTCCATGGACAATTTCGACTTGGAGGCCACCATGGCACGCCATTTCTTTGAAGGCTCCCAGGCGACAAATGCATCGAACTCCAGTTCCGAGTACTTTTTCGGAGATGAGCACAGCTCGGAGAGCGACGATGATGACGACGCGTATAGCAGTGGTTTCAACAGCGATCAGGAGAACAACGAGAAGACGTAAGAGATCTCAACCCAGCCACGTTGCAACGCCTTCGATATTAACCACTTTCAGCTATTCCCTGTTTAGCCGGCGCAGCCACAAGCCCCGTCGCTTGAAGTGCGCTTCCCAGATGGCCCAACAGCGCCAGGCGGCCAATCTTCGAGAGCGTCGGCGCATGCAGAGCATCAATGAGGCATTCGAGGGACTGCGCACCCATATACCAACGTTGCCCTACGAGAAACGGCTGAGCAAGGTGAGCAAGGTGCTTATACACTACAAATTAAGTCATATCAAATAGAAAACAATATTATTAATAAGGTTACAAATTGATGATTGATGATTTTATCTACAGAACAATATTTAGGGTCACTCGAAATTGTGTAAAAAAATTTCACTTTCCTAGTTGTTTTAAAATTTTACTTGAGTTGTAAGTCTTAAAAAAATTAAACTTTTTAAGGTATCAAACTTAATTTATGCTCCTCCTTAACATATGAATAAGGTACACTTCATCTTGAATTTTACTTTAATCTCTCTTTAGCAATTTTAAAAATAATTATTTGTTTTTTTTTTTAACAAAAAATCATTTACTTATAATAACTTTGAGACACCGAGAAAAATAATAAAAATCCAACTCTTTAGCTCATTTATGTATTTTCACTATTATTAATTAAACTTAAAATTTACTTTACTTCCCAACCAATAATCGTTATTTTTGAGCACAAAAAAAAAAAAAAATAATAAAACTTAAGGAATAATCATTGTTTCATGTTTTTTTTTCTCAAAAATAATGGTTATTGGTTGAGAAGTAAAATATAACTTAAAATTAATCATTATTTTGTGAGCAAATCTATAAAATTTGAAATTAGTCATTATTTAAAAATTTTTGTAATAACACTTATAATAATTACAGTCCCTGATTTTTATGCTAGAAATCTAGTTCATTATCCTTGTGCAGAACATCATATTTTCCTCGTCATAAACTTGTATCTGTAAATCAAAAGATCCTCATAATCATCATATCATCGTGAACTCAGCAAATTTACCACCGAAAATAATTAGTTTATTTGAATAGAAATGCGTTTTCAGCCTCTTTCATAATATTCTCCAGTTGCAATGCTTCTAATTAATCAAATTCATAAACTTTCAGGTGGATACTCTCAAGTTAGCTATCAGCTATATAACCTTTCTCAGCGAGATGGTCAAGAAGGATAAAAACGGCAATGAGGCTGGTCTGAGCTTGCAGCGCAACTATCAGAAGGAACCACCCAAGAAAATAATACTAAAGGATCGCAGTAAGTTGTCAATCAATCAAAATTGCTGTGGGCGGTCAGTTCATTTCAGTTGTGAACAATTCAGGACCAGAAACCAGGTCTATATTAAATAACATAATTCAGCTGGACTGTTTGGTGGGTTGCATATTTAAAGCGCATTCCAGTTGCTTGTACGAGGGTTGTCCCGAGGGTTGACCGAACATCATCTAGGGCTGCTGTATGCTGTATTCTTCCTAAGTGTAACTAATTAGAATTTTCACACTTCGCTTTGCGGGCTTCGCGTGACTGCCAGTCAAGCAAATTGCTTAGCAGTCGCATCGATCACGAAATTTGGTGAACGGTTCGGTTCATTGGTGTACATGGTACGGACACGAACGGTTTTCATTGGGTTTTCGGGGGGGAAATTGATGGGCAAATGGATTAAGGGTTTCCGTGTGCCAGCTCATAAAAGTGCCTTTAGTTACGGTTTTTTGGTTAATCATTTTTCTATTCAAAATGTATGACACTCCGTTTCCTTCCGAGTTCCCGAATGCATCCCGATCCTACTGAAAGCATCTGCATAACTAATGGCCAACTCACTTGGTTGTCCAAAGGGTAACCCTATGATACTAAATCTTTATTGTCTAGGGTGATTTTTGAATGATCTACGGAATTTTTTCAAGTTTTTTTCTTTAGTGAATGCGGTTTTTTTTAGGTTTTTTTTTTTTAAGTCCATTGTGTCAAAACAGAAATTAATATTAGTAAACTTGTTAGGGTTATTTCTATATCAGGTTAAGTGATAGGACTTTACTCTATTTGCATTTAAACGAAAATTTATAGCTTGTAGCACTTGGGAATAGTTTGGGACATTATTTAAATTAGCGATTTATTTATGAGCTCCCAAAATAATTATATATCAAAGTATAAAAAAGTTAAATAAATATGGAGATAAGGAGCGATAAAGAGATATAGAGAAAGATAGATAGAAAGATCGAATTAAAAACCAGCGACCAACTCGAGACAAAAGTTGAAATACAGTCTTAATTCCATAACTCGAACGTCTATAACTCGAATTCCCTCTAACTCGAACTAAGTAGCATGGCAATTTTAGCATAACAAAAGAATTTCATAAGTCGAAGTCTCCATAAGTCAAAATCTTTTCTTTAGATTCGAGTTGAGGAAGTTTGACTGTAGCTTATAATGCTGCTTTCGTCACTAGCGCGGACTGCCGTCCGCAGAGATAATTGTGAATAAATAAAATCAGCAAAAATCTTTAATAAATTCATATTATTTTCTATTCCATTATTTAAACATTAAAATTTAATGGAATAACAAATCTTAAGTATTCAGAAGCAAGAATATTAGAATCATGATTTTAAAAAGAATCAAGAATCAAAATATTTTTATTCATTATTTCCTACTTCACTCAGTCTATTTAGTCCAATAACAAATCTCTGATGAAACATGGGCAAAAAGAACAAGTGACAGGCGGCAATATAATTTGTTATGATAAAATCCAACATGACATACACCTTGCTGCCAACTTGCAATAGTGACTCCAATAAGTTCATTCACACACACACACGCACATGCACACAACAATCAGAATGAGGTACGACAACAAAGTAGTAACAACAACAAAACAGAATCGACATAATCATATCGTGAGAAATTCGTTACACTCCAGCAGATGTGTGCTGTCGCCATCGTTGTTGGGTCCTGTTAAAGGGCAACCGAGGCCAAAGAGACACCAAAAGCGAGGGAGAGGGGAAGAGATAGTGCAGAGAGAGGAGTGAGAGAGATATACAGAGCAGAGCGAGAGAGAGAGAGAGAGTGGCAAAAGCATTTTCATGCTTAACGGGCATTAAAAATGTTGAGCAAAAACCGAAAAACAAAAATAGAGAAATAGATAAAAATCGCAATAGGAAATGCTGGGTGGGTGGGCAGTAATTCAATGGCATTTAAATAGCTGCAAGTGGATTGTCCTCTGGAATAGGAATGGGCAAGGGAATGGGGATAGAGACGACTGCAGGGAGAGGGAGACACGCGCCTGGCATATGTTCACACCAACTTGCAAGATGACTGAGTGGGCGGGTGAAGCTGTGGGCTGTGGGGAGTGTGGTTGGGTGGTGGTGTCGCATATTTGAACAACACCCGCATGAAGCACTCGAAAACTGTGAGCGCTACAAATTACCAAACTGGGGAGTGGGAATGAGAATGGGAATGAGTACGGGATGTTATCCTGATTGGACGCAACTAAGGGGTGGTGGTGGGTAGTGGGGGGGAGTTTGCGTATTTGGGCTTTATTTGTTCATCGCAAATGGTTGGGTACGCACCGCAGGCGTGCAGCTGCAACAACAAGTCCTCGAACAGCCCTCGTATGTATGTGTGCTGAACCCTTTGCTTGTTTACACTGTTCCTGTTCCTGTTCCTGTTGATGTTGGTGCTGATGTGTGTTGTAATGTGCCGCTAATGGCATTTGCACAGGATTTTTGGCAACAATGCTTAATTGACTGGGCGGCGCTTGACTCTTGGATTCACTACAACAAAACTCTATCTCTCTCTTTCCCCCTCTTCCTCCTTCGATTTGATTTTACAGTAAATAGCAGGGAGCCAATTTGGCCTTTTTTGGATAGATTTGTCTGGTATTTAACTGCTTCAGTCGGGAAAAATCTCAAACATCTTCTATCCGAAAATCTCCGGTTTTTTTCGATACAATTAAATTGAATCCAAAAAGGATTTTATACTGTCAATGCGAAAACACTTTTCCGGTACACCAAAATGTTCCTCTTAAAATGTTAGAAAATACATCAAAATTTTGGTACGCAGCAAATAAATATCGAAACTCTGCCTGGCAAATTCCTAAAGATGATAGGCACCATGGACAAAGTTCAGTGACAAGGAAAATTACGAAAAAAAACCATTGAAGATGCCTTTAAACTTTTAAATTAAAAAAAAAAAAATAGAAAATTCATTTGTTAAAACTAACCGAACGGTTATTCGATGACATATTGATATTTAAATGATAATTAATACAATTATGATCTCTTCTTCTCTTTGTTTGCAGCTGGAGGCATGGCACATTCCTTATCCTGGTATCGCAAGGGTGATCGTTATCCGGGCAGCAAACTCTACGCTCGCACTTGGACACCAGATGATCCCAATGGATCCAACCAACAACAGCAACAGCAGCAACATCAACAACAACAACCAATTCAGCCGCTGTACACCAACAACAACACAAAGGGGGGCAGTCAATGCTCGAATTCCAGTCAAAATCAAAATAGTAACCAAAGCAGCGACGATTTCAATGTGAGTGGAGCAGATTTGGTTGGTGCTGCTGCCACTGGCAACACAGCGAGCATCTTTGGCAACGGTGGTGCACTCTAAAAATCATATTCCTAAACTCTCTCTCAACTAGTCAAGCTTGCTAGTCAATGGCACTCCCATTATACATGTACATTAGGGCGGGTCAATTTTTTTTGTCGCAAAAATCGTCCACCAGAATCGGAATCTACGATGAATTCTAAGAACATTTTACCATGAAACTATGTATGTGTCTAAAATCAATTCCTAGCCTACGCTGAGAAGCTAGAAGACTTTAGGTTAAGGTATTTGGTATTAGTCTAGGAGCGGACGCTCTCCAAAAAAAAAAAAAAAAAAAAAAAAATGTGCGATTTATGATGAATTTTGGTGAAAAAATTTTTAAGGCGTCTCTGCTAGTTTTTTTTTAATAGAATTTTGAAATTTTTTTTAAAAAATTAACATTTTTCTTTGCTTTTAATAAATTTTAAAAATTCAATTTAAAAAACTAGCTGAGACCACCCAAAAATTTTTTTCTCGTGGACGATTATAACGTTTGTTTCCATCCGAACAAATTAACCCGCCTTAATGTACATATTTATAATACACACTTAGTCAACTAATTGTTTTGATCAAACAAAAAAAAATATTCACATATTTCGAATTTCATTTCAAAAATAGTAAAGCCCTATGGATCTCAATATTTCTTTTCTTTTTAACTTGTTCTAAGAACCATAAGAAACTTTTTTAGTTGCAAAAGAAAATATGTAAATTTTTTATTTTGTCGAAACAATTACTTGACCAACTGTATATGCATATATTCCAATTTAAAAATATATTAAAAAAACATGTTCTGTGGTATTTAATTGCTCTAAGTTTGCTAATATCTAAATGTTATACTTAGTGGATTAGTTTAAAAATCTAATAAATGCAAGTATTTAATGAAAACAAAAAAAAAACACTTTTTCAACTCCTTTTCGGGCCAATTGCGGTTCAAGCGACGAGGCCAAAAGGCGCCATTTACAGCTAAATTACGTACTTATCGGGCCGACAGTTATTGAACACCTGGTCGCGGCCCCTGTCGCTGATATCATTAAAAATAAATATCAAAAGCGACAGCAGACAATCATATTTTTGTTCGTTTTCGAATTGCACAAGTGCAGTTTCTGGGGGTGGGTGTTTGGTATTTTGGACTTGGGTTCGACGGTGTAACTAGAAAATTATTTCCGGTCTTCCGACATGCACACGCTAAAAAAAAAGAACATTAAAAATTGTTATGATAACTGAAGCGGGTTTCGACTAGGAGCTACCCTGCATTGGGGTCTAACAATTAGCATTAGTTAGTGATTTAAATTCGAACTGTAAATAGAGTTTTATAAAAAATCCGAATAACTTTAAACATTCATAACTTTTTTAAAACTGATCGGATTTATTTGTTCAGCCTCTTAATTCATTCTGTATTCAAATTTGATGAATATTGTTTAAATTATTTTTGCTCAAAGGCTTTTTCGAAACTTCAAAATTTTATACCTTAAGTTTTAACTTTTAATCAACTCCTTATGCCGTAAAACAACATTTTTAATTTGATTCTGAGATGTTCATTTTTGTTTTGTTAAAAATCATGACGAATTGAAAAAAATTACATTCGCTAATATTGAGAATATATTTTATTTGAATTTTCAAATTAAATTCCAAATTTATTAATATTATATTATATATAATAATCTGGTTTACCCTTCCACTCCATTTGTGTACAGGGTATATAAAAATAGAATGAGAATTTATTATTTTTAAGCGTTATAGTTTTGCTGCAAGCGTGGCATTTAAAAAATCATTAGAATTGTCATGCCCCGGACAAGGGAGAGAGCCGTTAGATGGACAGCTGTCGTTTCGTTTCATTCGCTCGCTGTCGTTGTGACGCGTGCGTCCGTTTGGTGGCACAATTTAGATGTTTATCAGCAATTAGGCTTAGCCGCAGCAGGGTGGTCGGATTTGTGGTGTGATTGAATATTTTGATAAATCAATTTGATCATATGTATGTAAATTTACGCGTCACATTTATGTTTATGATCTGTGATTTTTAATTAACTGCTAAGGATCAAACGAACTACGAAACTGATTATAGTCAGTTGTTTCATTAGATTGTTAATTAAGTTCCAGTATTGCTCGTTCGTTTGTTTAAGTTTTGTTAGTGCTATTTAAATTGCGCGCCAACTCTAAACTACACAGCTCAAAGATGGTCACTCTAGAATTCAAATCTATTTAAAAGCGCTGTGCAGCGTTGCCACTTCTACGCATATGCCAAAACCATTACAGCTTTTCGATGCCCTTACCAACACTTGATCGGCGGCAGCACGCGAACTGATTTTGTTTTGCTTTTTTAATTTAAATAAGAGCTAAAATGCGCTTTGCACAAATTATTGTGGGACCTGCGGGCAGCGGCAAGGTAAGCTTACAACGGCATAGCTCTGATAGAGATAATAAATGCATAATTGTCACTGGCAGTCGACATATTGCAGCTTCATGCAACAACATGCCATGGACAGCAAAAGGAGCATTCAGGTTGTGAATTTGGATCCGGCCGCAGAGCATTTTAACTACACACCGCTGGCGGACATTCGAGAACTGATTCATCTGGACGATGCCATGGAGGATGAGGAGCTGCACTATGGTCCAAACGGCGGTTTAATATTCTGCCTAGAGTTTCTCATCGAGAATCAGGATTGGCTTAAAGCACAACTGTGCGGAGGCGAAGATGAGTTGATGCTGGGTGAACCGGATGATGATTATATACTGTTCGATATGCCCGGTCAAATCGAGTTGTTCACGCATCTGAAGATGGGCAAACAGTTGGTACAGCTGCTGGAATCGTGGAACTTTCGTACATGCGTCGTCTTCTGTCTGGACTCGCAGTTTATGGTCGATGGCGCCAAGTTCATATCGGGCACAATGGCTGCACTGAGTGTGATGGCCAACATGGAGCAACCGCACGTGAATGTGCTGACCAAGATTGACCTGTTAAGCACCGAGGCGCGCAAGCAGTTGGAACTCTATTTGGAACCGGACACACATAATCTAATGGGAGAATTGACCATTGGCACAGCGTTCGGTGAGAAATATCGCAAGTTGACCGAAGCAATTGGATCGCTCATCGAGGATTTCAGGTGAGTGACGATGGCAAGTCGATTCTATATACGATTGTCGAAAAAAAAAATTAGGCACCCAAAACTAGGAATCTAAAGTTAGGAAGACAAAATCCGCTCGATTTTTAATAAAATATTTTTGATTGAATATAATGAATAATATAATTAACTATTCGAAAGAATTTAACCAATGACAGGTACTTTTCCCATTTTTTTACTTTGCCTAATTTTTGTACTCAGAATATTTCTGAGTTGTAATTCCAAATTTATGATTCCTAATTTTTTCTTTCTAATTTTGAATTCCGAAAATTTTAAGTAAACAATTTTATATTTATTGTTGTGTAGAAATATTTATTTTAATCAGGGAATAGTACCGAATTTAATAACCAACATGAAACATTTCAAAATTTGTAGGTTTAAGTATACTTAGCACAATAAAATAGAATTACATACATTTATGTACAAACTGTTAATACGTTTCGTTCGTCAACACTTTGAAAATTATAAAAATTGTTGGTATTAATTCCTGGTTGTAATGTATATATATTTAATATATATTAATGCTGCCACAAATGTAGCAAAATGCACTTAAATCTAAAATTCGACACTTGGTTTAGGCCTTGGATTTGCGCGTTGGATGAAATGGATGCTCCATGTGCGACAGATCCGGGGGATTGTGCTCGAAAGCATTGATCTCCTGCATGCCGCTGTTGGCAATCTGCCACAGCTCTGGATACTCCTCCTTGAAGGTGGAATACCATTTCTGTACCAGAGGATAGGGCGACAGATCAAAATCAATAGCTTCCAGGCACAGTGTGGATGATACCAGTGCAAAGTCCGCAATGGTAACATTATCCGATGCCGCATATCTTGTGCCCAATCGCTGTAAATATGTCTCAAACACCTCGAGGGCATTCTCGACCTTCTTCAGTGACATGGGAGTGCGTTCATAGTCAAAGAAAATCGGTGCCATGCTGTGGGCCGAAATGGGTGCATAGTAGAAGCCCATGTTGAAGCACAAACGCTGATTGACCAATGCCCGTTCATTGGGATCCTCCGGATACAGTGTCGATAATGGCGAATACTTGTCGCACAGATATTGCATAATTGCAATACTCTCCGACAGATGAAAGCCATCGTCATCCAGCACAGGTATCTCCTTTTGTGGATTCATCTGTGGGATTGTTCGAATTTTAAATTAGAAAACTTATTTATGTGTTGCTTTTTTTAACCCTCACCTTGGCGTAGTCCTCAGTGCGATGCTCCAAAGCACAAAAATCCACATTAATGAGCTGGTATTGAATGTCCAGTGCCTTCAGTGTCATGCGCACGGCCAGCGAGGGCGGTCCATCGGATACGGCGTACAGTTTCATCGTATAAATGGGTCTATTAAAAATTATACAAAACACAATTGCAAATGAGTATAGATTTGTGGGAATGAAGTCGAACCGGTTTCACTTGTGGCCAACCAAGCAAGTTTTTATTAGCCAAAAGTGAAAGTACTAAAAAAATGTTTGTCTATTTTAAGAACACTTTTTTGTTGTGTGCTATTTGTGTGTGTCGTCGCATGCATATACGATTTGTATTTATATATATTATTTTAATAATGAATATGTCTAGCAAATTTACTTGAAATATGCGCTGAAAAAATGATGTGCGCACGCGCAGCTCTTGAACTCAACTAACTCTAATAAGTTTTGCTAGTCTTGATTGTCTCTTTGCCGTCTCAGGTTAGAGAGATAATAAATAGTCGACTTATGAATGCTCTGATATTACTTAAAATTAAAATTGGGCCAAAACTGTTATCAACCGAAGTTATCTTGAAGCATTTCATAAAACTGCCTTAGCAATCGATCGAAAATCAACCTTTAGTATGAAAACGATAAGATAAGGTATCATAACCAATCTTAATGATCGCAAAATTGGTACAGGCTCGTACATATGTGGAAGCCGCCCGGATTTTATAACATTTTCCATGGATGCCTTAAGAATGATCAGTCGAAAATAAAACTTACTATCAAAAAGATAAGATAAGATCACTTCCAATCTCAGATATTGTGTACTTCGCTTTGGATTTTTAAATTCTAACTAAATTCGATTATTATTTGAAAGTAATCTTAATTATCTTTCTAACTTGTTAAGTTTTTATCCAATAACTAACATTGGGTATGTAATAGAGGTCTGTATGGCTGCATTCAAAACGTCAAACGAGACATTCATGCCCAACAGAATTGAATGAGTTTAGCTGCGTATTGCAATGAATTGAGTGAATGAATTAAAACCGAAAACTTCACATTAAAAAGAGGCAGACTGAATTGAATGACGAAATTACAAAAAAAAACGAGTGAGAGGGATAAGTGCCGTAATTTTAGTTTCTTTTAATTTAAAGTAAAAAATCTAGTCACGAAAACATTTTTATGCCCGAAAATTTCTGATATCCAATTTTGTGATGAACGATATTAACTGTAACATATTAATTATTAAAAAAAACTAATTTTTTTTTTTGCTTCATTCGTTTCTCGTTCACTCGATGGCGTTCATATGGGTACTCAAATTAATGTCAAAAATGTCAATACGATGAGAACCGGATCTTTGAATTTGTTCCACTCAGAGAACCGAATCAAACTCTCGAGAACTCAGAGACGCTAATGTTTGAATGGAGCTGTGCAGATACTTACTCAATCGTGCCATAGCTTTCCATGTCAGCTACCTCTTCCACCACTTCGATAATTGCATCCGCGTTGTCTTCTTCCACAGTCACAAAATCGGCATCCTCGGGCAAGGCTGACTCCTCGCCATCTTCGTCTTCCTCTTCTATGACTACATCCTCATCGTAGTCGTGCTGATCCTGCTCCTGCTCCTGCATCTGCGACTCTAGCTTACGCTTAACATCTTCTTTCTTAATCACCTCAGTTACTTTTGCTTTAGTTGCAGAGGATGCTGTGGAAGTGGCGCCAGAATGACTTGTGCCTGTGCTGCTCCTTGGCTTCTTGTGAACAACAATGCCATCAGTCAGGTTGGACACATTGAGGCGTTCGACAGCCAGATCGCCAAACTCCTGCTTAATCTGTTCCAGCGATTTGCCAATGAAGTGCAGAGGTCGAAACTTGAGTTTCTTGTTGTTCTTTTTGTTGATCTCGTTGAAAAGTCGCCGCTTAATGTCATCCTCACTGTACGGATGATTGTGGCAGTTGTAAACCCGCAGAACACGTATGGATCCGTCTTTTTGGGTGGCCGTTGATATGCGACTCTTGCAATTGATCTCCGGATCGCGACACTTGATGCACACCCAATAATTGCGTGAGATGAGACCGCGATTCTTCGCGTGATAGATGTAGCCATCCACGCACAGCATTTCACTGCCCTTCGCCGAGCGTAGAGTGCATATCTTGGTCAGATCCATGTCGGAGGGCGTCATCTGATTGACACTGAGAGTCGTTGCCTGCGTGTCGGCCCTTCTTTTACGCAGATTGGTCAATTGCGGTTTGTTCGTCGATGTGGTCGCTCCTAAATTCTCCAAGGCGTTGGGAAGTATCTCAATCTTGGCGCTAATGTTGTCGGCACCATCATCCATATACTGGACAATCATTGAGGCGCCCTTCTCCTGATCCGGTTCCATTTTAATGCCATCAATGCCAATGACCTTCTTCATGATCACATTGCGCCGAGTGTCGCTTGTGTTCTTGGGCAATGATTGATCCTTTGACTGCTCATAGCTGCTGTCTTGCTCAGATACTACCGCCGATCCCTCCACATCTTCCTCATCCTCCTCGTCATGACTCTCAAGCTCGACTTCGTGGTCTTCAAGCGTCTCATCCCGTCTCATCTCCTTCATTTGCTTTGCCTTCTGCTGTTGATTGATACGACGCTGTATCTCCTGAAGATCAGGCTTGTGTGTATGCTCTCCATTAATCCGCAGGACCTCTGGTCCATTCTCTACGGGGTCCAGTGTGACGCGTACATGACAGCTTCGCTGCTTACCGCGTCGCTGTATACACGTGAAAAACATATGTCCATTGGCACGACTCTGCGAGTCAAAGTGAAAGAGATGCCGATCCAAGCAGAGCACCTTGCGACCCTTGGCTGAGGGCAAAAACGTGAACTTTGTCAAATCCGTCTCTGTCAGCGGATCATAGTCTGCCGGCGGTACATAATTCTCAATGATATCCGCACCAAGTGGCCACTTCATATCATCCTCAGCATTGGAGTTTTGTTGCTCGTACTTCTCATCCGGGAGCACAGATTCAGGTTCCTCCTCCTCGTTGACCACATTATTGTACTCTTCGTAGTTAGCCTCACAATCCTCAATGATTATTGACTCGACATCATCGCTCTTCATGTGTGACTCGAAACTTAGCTCGGGATCAAAGTACTCCAGATTGGGGCATTCCTGAAGAACCTCTACCGTTTGCTCATCGTCCACCAATAGAATCTGATGTCTGGCAAACATCTGCATTAGCTTGTCTGCCGAATAGTGCGGATGTATATGCGCATCCGATTCCGTGACATGCAAACGATGCGCACCCGCCAATGTCGCCTCAGTGCAGATGTTGGCGGTGCATTCAATGTCCCGCTTTCGCACACACGTCCATCGATACATGTCGCCCTTGTAGGACTTGGCAGCGAGATAGTACAAGTGGCCATCGATGCAAACCATGACGCGACCATCACGACGCCGTAGCATATAAACCCGATCCTTGTCCTGGAAGACCATGTACAAGAATTTACAAGGTGTAAAATACATTAAAAAAAAACAGAAAATAGAGACTAACTAGAATGACTTGATAAATCATTCGACTTAATGAGATAACGCAAATTAATGAAAATGAATTTAACTTTTTAATAATCTTTTAGTGACATTCAATTTATGTGGAGGTCCCTAACCCTCTAGTGCCCAGGCAAAAAAAGAAATTTGAGCATTCACTAATTTTGAGACATAGAAAATTCGTAGTAAATCTCATTGTAGAGCGGTAAAAGAAAAACTGGCTGATGGAATATTTAGTTATTCATAAAGTTTTTTCAGCAATATGCTTTTAATTATAAATCTAATAAAATTTGATTAATTTTTAAAGTTTTAACTAAGATTTTTTTTACCCCGCCTAAAGGCGGTATTGGGCACTATAGGGCTAATATAATTAGATTGGACCCCAAAAATTTGACAAAGTTAGGGTGTATTAATGTCTTCATACACCCTAACTTTGTCAAATTTTTGTGGATTGTGAGATTTGATGTGGGTTCCCTTATTTAATCCTCTATTCATTTAAATTCCGTTTAATTGATACAAAAATTTTGCCAACCCAACTACTATCCTCGATTTAAAAAAAAAAATATTTTGATGCAAAAAAATTCTTCAAACAATTCAAAGAGTGACTGCGGAAAACAATTTTCAAACATCTCTTCGCTCGTATTTATGATTTTTTGAAAATCGCTAAAAAGACACTTTTTGAAGAAAATGAGGAAAAATTGGTAAAATAGTAATTTTCAAAAAATCATAAAAAAAATACTAGCAAAGAGATTTTTGAAAATTTTTTTTGCAGGTGTATGATGACATTAGTAGTCCACTGTAGATTGGTTAAGTACCTCAAATCAATTCTATTTCAGACGCTTTCATTTAAGTAAAACTTAAGCATTTTTTTTTAAATTGATAATAAAAAGTTTTTATGTCCCTTTCAAAAAAAGTTATGCCAAAATTTAACAGTGTGGCCGTACTTCTCGAAGCTTAAGCAGCCACAAGATGATTAAATTACACTATCCAACCAAATTTTCATTAAAATGTTGCATTCGCCTAATTTGAATTCGACTAACACACAAAAATTTACTCTAAATGCAGCCTGAATTCATACAATGAATTTCATTTCATTTAAATTTCTCTCAATTGTTTTTGGATGTTGTAAACTCAACAATTCGTGAATTCGCGTATAAACAGAGTGCCATAAAATGTAAATCAATCACAGTATAAACTGTGTACAATGGGCATAAATGTCGGCATATTTATTTTGACATTATTTTAAACCTACTTCAAGTACAAAACATTTAGGCATCAATGGAAATGACATTTCAATTACGTTTGAATGATACGAAACTTTCCTTAACCCATTAAGTAGCCATTGAAAATTTAGAATTTTTGTAAAGGTCTACTTTCAAGGGCGTCGGCAGACGGGGGCAGGGGGGGCCGTTGTCCCCCCCACTCATAATCACTGCGGACGGCAATCCGCGCTAGTGACGAAAGCAGCACGAAGGGTGCGAAGGCGACTAGCATATATACACAGGAAGAATGGAAAATTTGCTATGACTGTCCGATCAGGTCGAGTTATATACCGATCGCAAGGTATTAACTTAACTTACAATTGTGCATACTAAGACTTTTAGAAACTCACCTGGTTCGTGAGATAAACAGGTGTAAGTGGGAGGGGAAAAATTTAAATTATTGGAGCTAATGGGGCCGTTGGAGCCTTTTTGATTTTTATTTTAATTTTTTACTATTCTAATCAAAAATACGCGTCGAATGACACCTTGATCATCAAAATCCGATCACTGGTTCAGAAGATAATTAATTTTCAAATTTTTGGTGCACCTTTCAAAACGAGATGAAAAGTCAGTCTGTTTGTTTGTTTGTTTGTCTGTTTGTTTGGATCAAATCGTAAATTTAGCTTAAAAGTTTGAATGAGGACTTGTTCCCGATCAAAAATCTAGAAACGTTTGTTCTACGACTTTTTCGAAAAAAAGCTAGTTTAGCGGGAAATCGCTAAAAACCGTTAAAATTAAAACCCCTATAGCATCCAAACGATATGAGCTACAGACGTGATCTATGTATCGTTGGAAAGGTGTTTTGAAGGGCTTTTAGGCAAACCTTCAAACTTTTTTTCTAAAGTGCATAGGTAAAAATCAACAGGTGAAATAAGATATTTTGTCCCAGATTTTGGCGGTTTTTGAGAAAACGCTGCCTACGATTTTTTTTAATTTGCAATATGTTTGAGCTTGTAAAATTTCGCGTTTTTTGATATATCATTCATAAATTTATGTTGATTGGTTTGGAAGGTATAACCTATTAACTAAAGTGCATAGGTAAAAATCAACAGGTGAAATAAGATATTTTGTCCCAGATTTTGGCGGTTTTTGAGAAAACGCTGCCTACGATTTTTTTTTAATTTGCAATATGTTTGAGCTTGTAAAATTTCGCGTTTTTTGATATATCATTCATAAATTTATGTTGATTGGTTTGGAAGGTATAACCTATTAACTGAATATATACGTTTTACTTTGAATTGAAATAGGACAGCAGCAGCAATTACATTTGACTAACAGTCCAGTAACAATGAAATCTATAATTAGACAGTCGTTCTTAATGATCGCCAGTGGCGCAAAGTGGCGCAGCTCGGGTTTCGGGTTCAAATCCTGGTACGGACAAAACTTTTTTTTTTTTTTAATGTTTAAATGCAATTAATTTGAAACGTTTGTTCTACGACTTTTTCGAAAAAAAGCTAGTTTAGCGGGAAATCGCTAAAAACCGTTAAAATTAAAACCCCTATAGCATCCAAACGATATGAGCTACAGACGTGATCTATGTATCGTTGGAAAGGTATTTTGAAGGGCTTATAGGCAAACCTTCAAACTTTGTTCTAAAGTGCATAGGTAAAAATCAATAGGTCAAATAAGATATTTTGTCCCAGATTTTGGCGGTTTTTGAGAAAACGACGCTAACGATTTTTTTTAGCTTTCAATATGTTGTAGTGTGTAAAATTTCCCGTTTTTTGATATATGACACAAAATTTTACCGATGGGTTTGGAAGATATTACTTATTAACTGAATATACTTTTTACCTTTACACTACTGCATGTACATATGCAGTATGTTAATGTACATGTAAATCGCCAAAAGCCACAGCATCCAAACAATAGAAGCTACAGATGTGATCTATATCTTATAAAAAAAACCTCTTTACGAGGTAAAAGTCTAGTGACGAAAACAGTTATATGCCCCAAAATTTCTGATATCCAATTTTGTGACGAATAATATTAAGTTTGACATAAAAATTATTTTAAAAAAAATTTTGGCACTCGGCACATTGCGCCAAAATGTCTCAATTCTTCATACCAAATATAACTCAATGTTTTGCGCAGTGCCGAATGCAAAAATTTTTTTTAAAATAATTTTTATGTCAAACTTAATATTATTCGTCACAAAATTGGATATCAGAAATTTTGGGGCATATAACTGTTTTCGTCACTAGACTTTTACCTCGTAAAGAGGTTTTTTTTATAAGATATCAGAAATTTTTGAATAAGATATCAGAAATTTTGAAATTTCATTTTATCAACTTTGTTTATTTTTTGTAAAAGCTAAAACAAACTGTCTGCCAACACTGGTTCCCTTAAAACACACATGCCAAGAGCAAAAGCTAGTAGCACTCTCAAACTCTGGCTGCTATGACACTTTGCTGCTGCTGTATGCATGCTACTGCATATGTACATGCAGAAGTGTAAAGGTAAAAGGTATATTTAGTTAACAGGTAATATCTTGCCCAAACGAAATTTGACGGCTATGTGTTATATGTCAAAAACGCGAAATTGAATTGCTACAACAAATAACATACAGTCGAACTTCCCTAACTCGAATCACCATTATCCAAAGAAAAGGTTCGAGTTAGGGAAATATTCGAGTTATAGAGTTCTTTTTCCTAAGATTATTAATTTTACTGCCACTCATTTAATTCGAGTTACAGAGAAATTCGAGTTAGATAAGTTCGAGTTAGGAAAGTTCAACTGTATTTAAAACTTATTTGAAACGTAGATTTTTCTTAAATCGCCGAAATGTGGGGAAAAAAACCTTATTTCACCTGAAGCTTTTTACCTGTGTTTTAAGCAAAAAAGTTAGGCTTAAAGCCCTTCAAAATACATTTCCAACGATATATAGATCACATCTGTAGCTTCTATTGTTTGGATGCTGTGGCTTTTGGCGATTTACATGTACATTAACATACTGCATATGTACATGCAGTAGTGTAAAGGTAAAAGGTATATTCAGTTAATAAGTAATATCTTCCAAACCCATCGGTAAAATTTTGTGTCATATATCAAAAGACGGGAAATTTTACACACTACAACATATTGAAAGCTAAAAAAAATCGTTAGCGTCGTTTTCTCAAAAACCGCCAAAATCTGGGACAAAATATCTTATTTGACCTATTGATTTTTACCTATGCACTTTAGAACCAAGTTTGAAGGTTTGCCTAAAAGCCCTTCAAAATACCTTTCCAACGATACATAGATCACGTCTGTAGCTCATATCGTTTGGATGCTATAGGGGTTTTTATTTTAACGGTTTTTAGCGATTTCCGTTTCAAATTAATTGCATTTAAACATTAAAAAAAAAAAAAAGTTTTGTTCGTGCCAGGATTTGAACCCGAAACCCGAGCTGAGAATTCATGAAAACATCGGACGCTCTACACTTTGCGCCACTGGCGATCATTAAGGACGCCTGTCTAATTATAGATTTCATTGTTACTGGACTGTTAGTCAAATGTAATTGCTGCTGCTGTCCTATTTCAATTCAAAGTAAAACGTATATATTCAGTTAATAGGTTATATCTTCCAAACCAATCAACATAAATTTATGAATGATATATCAAAAAACGCGAAATTTTACAAGCTCAAACATATTGCAAATTAAAAAAAATCGTAGGCAGCGTTTTCTCAAAAACCGCCAAAATCTGGGACAAAATATCTTATTTCACCAGTTGATTTTTACCTATGCACTTTAGAAAAAAAGTTTGAAGGTTTGCCTAAAAGCCCTTCAAAATACCTTTCCAACGATACATAGATCACGTCTGTAGCTCATATCGTTTGGATGCTATAGGGGTTTTAATTTTAACGGTTTTTAGCGATTTCCCGCTAAACTAGCTTTTTTTCGAAAAAGTCGTAGAACAAACGTTTCTAGATTTTTGATCGGGAACAAGTCCTCATTCAAACTTTTAAGCTAAATTTACGATTTGATCCAAACAAACAGACAAACAAACAGACTGACTTTTCATCTCGTTTTGAAAGGGGCACCAAAAATTTCAAAATTAATTATCTTCTGAACCGAATATCGGATTTTGATGATCAAGGTGTCATTCGACGCGTATTTTTGATTAGAATAGTAAGAAATTAAAAAAAAAATCAAGAAGGCTCCAACGGCCCCATTAGCTCCAATAATTTAAATTTTTCCCCTCCCACTTACACCTGTTTATCTCACGAACCAGGTGAGTTTCTAAAAGTCTTAGTAAGCACATTTGTAAGTTAAGTTAATACCTTGCGATCGGTATATAACTCGACCTGATCGGACAGTCATAGCAAATTTTCCATTCTTCCTGTGTATATATGCTAGTCGCCTTCGCACCCTTCGTGCTGCTTTCGTCACTAGCGCGGACTGCCGTCCGCAGTGATATCGTTGGAAATGTATTTTGAAGGGCTTTAAGCCTAGCTGTAAACTTTTTTGCATAAAACACAGGTAAAAAGCTTCAGGTGAAATAAGGTTTTTTTCCCCACATTTCGGCGATTTAAGAAAAATCTACGTTTCAAATAAGTTTTAAATACAGTTGAACTTTCCTAACTCGAACTTATCTAACTCGAATTTCTCTGTAACTCGAATTAAATGAGTGGCAGTAAAATTAATAATCTTAGGAAAAAGAACTCTATAACTCGAATATTTCCCTAACTCAAACCTTTTCTTTGGATAATGGTGATTCGAGTTAGGGAAGTTCGACTGTATGTTATTTGTTGTAGCAATTCAATTTCGCGTTTTTGACTATAACACATAGCCGTCAAATTTCGTTTGGGCAAGATATTACCTGTTAACTGAATATACCTTTTACCTTTACACTTCTGCATGTACATATGCAGTAGCATGCATACAGCAGCAGCAAAGTGTCATAGCAGCCAGAGTTTGAGAGTGCTACTAGCTTTTGCGCTTGGCATGTGTGTTTTAAGGGAACCAGTGTTGGCAGACTGTTTGTTTTAGCTTGTACAAAAAATAAACAAAGTTGATAGAATGAAATTTCAAAATTTCTGATATCTTATTCAAAAATTTCTGATATCTTATAAAAAAAACCTCTTTACGAGGTAAAAGTCTAGTGACGAAAACAGTTATATGCCCCAAAATTTCTGATATCCAATTTTGTGACGAATAATATTAAGTTTGACATAAAAATTATTTAAAAAAAAATTTTTGCATTCGGCACTGCGCAAAACATTGAGTTTTATTTGGTATGAAGAATTGAGACATTTTGGCGCAATGTGCCGAGTGCCAAAATTTTTTTTAAAATAATTTTTATGTCAAACTTAATATTATTCGTCACAAAATTGGATATCAGAAATTTTGGGGCATATAACTGTTTTCGTCACTAGACTTTTACCTCGTAAAGAGGTTTTTTTTATAAGATTTTACACTATTCAGTTTCTGAAATCCACCCAGAGTAGTTATTTAAACTTGAAAGAAATATTTTGGCCCCCCCCCTCAATGAAAAGCTGCCGACGCCCTTGTCTACTTTTGAATCTTTTTCCCTCCGGTTTAAAACAAAAATGTTTTGACGCAAAAAAATTCTTCAACTAATTCTAATAGTGACTGCAAAAAACCTCTTCGCTACTTTTTGTATTATAAGGAGGAAAAACAAATCATTGGGTATTAAGCCAGGCCACACCTCAAAGTCCAAATGAAAGGAGTATTGCAGTGAATCGCTGTCCCCGCTAGTGGTTATCCATTCGGGTGGATTGAGTCCGGCCGTGGCCCGTTCATATAATCGAGCTCGTTTCGGCTGCGTCGTACTGTACGCATCGTTCATTTTCATGTTGGCCAAACTCTTGCGTTGCGAGACTTTTGTTATCTCATGATCACTACAACGGGGATGCACATGTCCCTGTATAACATCGACCACAATGTGCGTGGCCTTGTCCATGGCATCGGGCACAATTGTCGAGATACGTGACCGGCATGGCGTCACTTTGTCCTTGCGACGATTGCACAGCCAGCGGTAGGTGTTGTTTTTGCCAATGCGATCGAAATGATATAGATAATCATCGACGCAAAGCATGTCCACGCCCTTGGCGGAGCGTACAACATACACCTTGGACAAGTCCATGTCGTGGTGCTCTTCCATTGTATTTTTGAATTACGATGCGGTCGTAAATTCAGCGTTTTTTAGTTACTTTGCCGTTTTTGGTGTGTGCCCAAAAAGTTTTGTATTGAAAATGAGTCGATTTCGATTTTGTTGTTGGTTGGTTGTCGCTTGGGATTTTTTGGTGGTATTTTCGACACACCTATTTATCGTGTCAAAGTTATTGTGGCTCTTGCACGTAACGGATGCACTTGACTCTTGTTTTGTAATATTAATTACATAAAATAATGATAAATATACAATTTTAAGGTTGCGTTAATGCACACATTTTTACGTCGCGACGAAAATTTGTTGCTTGCAACCAGGGTTGGCAAACCTTTCTTTTGCCAACTTGGCGTTGCCACTGTGCCGTCTGTGCATTATGTTTATTATTATTCCATTAAACAATTTAAATGTTTGTTTTGCAGTTTGGTGCGCTTTTTTCCACTCGATACAGAGGACGAGGAAAGCATTGGTGACCTTTTGTTACAGATCGATAGTATATTGCAGTTTGGCGAAGATGCTGATGTGCAAGTGCGCGACTTTGATGAACTGGAGGAAAACGATGATCAAGATGCGGATATGTAATTTAGCCACATTTATGTAATGTAAATAAATTAGAATAGCTTAAAATATAGAAAAAAAAACTTGTTTAATTTGTGTTTTTATGCTGCGGTTGATTAGTGCTTTTTGCTAATTGGCGTTGTAGCCCTGGTTATAAAATTACCATACCGGCGCTTTACAACACTATTATTTGGGCTTCCTTTTTTGAATGCATGGCGTCGGAATCCACAATATAAACAATAAATAATAGCTAGTTTTAAGAAATTTACAGTGAAATATGCAAGAAACCGGCGAAGATGTTGCTGCTGCCTCTAGTGCAACGCCACATGATATAACGACCCGTTTGGCTGCACTGAATCGCTGGCAAGAGGAGCAGAAACGTTTGCTGGAGGAGCGACAAAACAATCAGCGATTAATGTTGGGCTTGGAGCAGCGCAATATGTACCAAATGCTCGGGTTGCTGCACAAGCAGCTGGACCCCATGGACGATTCGGATGCATCGGAGCAGGATGATCAAATGAGCATCGAAATGCCGCGCCATGCGGACTTTGTGGAGGAGCAGGAGGAGGAAGAGGGGGAAATCGAACACAGAGGCAGAGAGGAATTGAGTGAGATTCCTGCAAATGAGACGAGTCCGCGACCAGTTAAGCCTAAGCGTCCGTTTCTACGACGCGGCGAAGGTCTCAAGCAACGCTTCAAAGTTGATCCCGATAAATTGCGTCTGGACAATTTGCCGCGCTACAAGTTTGCCAATGCCCATCCGCAGTATCGTGCGCCCGCACCTGGTAAACCGCAAAAGCGCAGTATTCTAAAGGGAGCTAAAAAGGAGCCCAAGGTAGTTGAAGAGACAGCCGCAAAGGCGGCAAGTCCGTTGTCCATCAAGGAGCAGCGCTTTCAGCAGCTGCTGATGAATGCTAAGACCACCTGCAGCTCCACACCAGATCTGAAGTCATCCTGCGCCTCGTCCAGCAGCAATACGGTCTCTACCATTTCACCCAAGGTGCGTTTTGTGGAGCAGAATGACCCAAAAGGACAGACGGCGGATGACGAAGAGTCGTCCAGTGAGATGAGTCCCAGTGCCCTGAGGAATCTTTGCTGGGCCAAGGTCCTGGACACGCAGCAGATTAAGCCGCCCGTGCTGCAGCGTCGTTCGACACAAATCTGCGTGGAAAATGATGACAATATTAGTATCTTTGAGTTGCTGGAGCAGAAGGCACGAGAGGGCAGCATCGACATGAACTCGAGCTGTATTCGTACATTTATGGCACGCAAGGAGCAGCGTCGTCAAGTGGATGCCGCTGATGACAGCGATCAGATTGTGGTTACCCAACAGATGCGGCAAATGCGACTGCAGCCGGAGGTGTCGGAGGTGATGGATGAACGCGATGACGACGAGGAGCACAGCACCTTGACGCCTCTCAAGCTTCCAGGCGAAGGAGGAGGCAAGACGCAGGTGCGGGTCCGATTCTCAGATTCCACCGATACGCATGAATATTCGGATGAGACAACACTACAGGATGGAACGAATATGCAGCTCTTTGAGGAATTCAAAGCCGCTTTGTTTCAGGCTCTCGAACAAAAAAAGACACAAGAAACAAAGGCAACTCCCGTGGATGAGCCACTGACCCAGGAGCTGCAGACCAAAGCGAATCTCGTGCGCACACGTCTCCAGGAATTGGAAACGGAAATTGCCACATTCAAGGAGCAGAATGCACAGCTGCTGAAGCTCAAGCAGCAGCATGAAGTGAATCAGGCACAGTGTGCCCAGGAGCACCTGGAGGCCATGGAGAAGGTGCACGATGAGAAAATCCAAGCGGAAATCTATCTGCATGATGAGCGCATGAAGATCGAGGAGGAACGTCGCAAGTTCGAGCAGCAAATGCGTCTGCAAAAGAGCAATGTCAACAGCAAGGAGAAAAAGGAACTGGCGGCACTCAAGCAGGAAGTGGAGGCACTCCAGATGCAGCTCAAGCAGCGGGAGCAGACTCATGTCTCGGCCCAGGCCCGACTCCGAGCTCAACTACGTGCGGCGGAAAAAGAGCAACGTGGCTTGCATGACGAGATCGAGTTGCTCAATCGCGAGAACAAGCGACTGGAGCAGGAGCTGGTCAGGGTAACGCGCGAGAACAACAGCAAAATGTTGCAGGAGATTAATCGCAACATTGCCAGATTGGCGCCCAAGCTGGTAAGTATTCTTTGACAACTTGAAATCAAGTCAATCTTAAGTGAGAACTCTTGCAGGAAACCACGCTGTCGACGGCAAAGCATGCGGATGAGAATGGCAGACGCCCCAGCAAATCTCTGGGCGACATTGACAAGGACAAATCGAGCAAACAACGCGTGTCCAGTCGTCGCCTTAGCTGCAGTCGCAGTCGCAAGAAACCGGAGCCAGTGAATGAAGGCTATGCCTCCAGCAGTTCCTGTGATTTGGATGAAGTTGTTCTTCCACCAGTTGCTGCCAAACCAACCGCTGTCAAGGCAACCACGACCGAGACAACTGCTCCAGATAACAACAACAGCAGCAACAGCAGCGAGTTTAAGCGAGAGATTGTGAATGTTGATGGCAGCAAGGACATTTGGTATCCGAATGGCAATCTCAAGAAGATCAGCGCCGATGGCATGAGTGTGCGCATGCTCTATTTCAACAAGGACATCAAGGAGACGGACATACGTGCCGGCACAGTCAAGTATTACTATGCGGAGACAAACACATGGCACACCACCTATCTGGATGGCTTGGAAATCCTTGAATTTCCCAACGGACAGACCGAGCATCGCCATAAGAATGGCGTGATTGAGATACATTTTCCCAACAACACCATTAAAATTGTGGATCCCAGTGATGCTGAGAAATTGGAAGAGTGGCGCTATGCGGATGGCACGCATTTAGTTCAACTCCGGAACGGTGACAAGATATTAAATCTGCCCAATGGCCAGAAGGAGATACATACGAAACTGAACAAACGCCGGGAATATCCCGATGGCACCGTCAAACTCGTCTATCCGGATGGCAGCCAGGAGACACGTTATTCCAACGGCCGTGTGCGTCTCAAAGACAAGGATGGCAAGCTAATAATGGACACTGATTATGCCAAGTATTAGCCATTAGATATCAATAAGCAATTATTTTTAACATAAACGAATGCAATGTAATTAATTATTTTTAAAATACATGAAACTTGTTAACTCGCTTAAGATTAAGAATATGTACTATCTATGTATATGATTATGGAATTTGACTTTTTCCATTCAATCCATTTGAGATTCGTCGTTCAAATCGAAGTAGCTCGTCTCTGCCTGATTGGCTGCGGCTGTTAAGTTCTGCAGCATTTCGGGATTGTCAATTCCCTCGGCCATCATAAGCTGCTGTTGAAAGAATGAGGCGTCCTGGTCGAAGAGCTTGGCTGCGAACTGGACAATCTGCTTGTAGGTGATCTCGCTTTTGGCACGCGGTCCCCAGCTGTAGTAGTTCTTGGCATCATCGTAGGGACTCAACTGGGAGCGTTCCCGCTTCAGATACTGTTGCTTTACAAATGTATCCTCGATCAGCTTGGATATATCGTCGCCAAAGTAACCGTGCTCCTCGTCCACTTTGACATCCATCGCATCCAGCATACTGTACAGCTTATCCTCCTCAATGCGATTGCCGCGCAGAAAGATGTATGTGAGTATTATGTAGAGCATCGTGTACTGTGGACGTTGTGAGGGCGTCAGCTCGTATATGGACATCGCAGGAGACTCGGCCAGGCAGATGTATCTTTTGGGTGCTCCCTCCAGCAGAACCAGCTTGATGCCGTAACGTTCGTTCAGCAGCTGGGTGATAAATGGCAATCGTTTGGCCAACTCGTTTTTGCCACTCGCCAGCGACATCAAGTCCGTCATCTTAATAGGAACTTTGTTGGCCGAATGACACAAAATGAAGTTTAAAACGGCCCGCACTTGCTGATCTATCTGGTCATGTTGCGGTTCCGGCTGGGACTCTGCGACTTGCGATTGCGAATGGCTTGCATTTGCTCTCCGTGCGCCACGACGTGATGTGCTGGCCATTGCAATAGGAATATTTACTTAATTTCTTGGGCGGGAAATCTCTAAAAAAATAATTCGGTTTTGGTGAAACATCGAGTGAAACTTCGATGTACTCGAAGCTTGAAAAACATCGGAGCCATTGGTGTTTGATATGCCACTATCGAATGTTTTATATACAACAAAAATAGACCTATCCTGATAATGACGGCCTTCTAAAATATTGGAAGGGAGGAATTTCAAAATATATTGAGAAATATGTTCAATACAATCCCATTTACAGATGAGATTTACAGATTTAAAAGCCGTGTCCAAACAATTTTATGTGTTCAGCAATCATCGAAGCAGCGGGAACAACACACATCTCTATTAGAGGTGGAGAACTATCGATTGTCGGCACCATCGATAGTTCTCCACCTCTAATCTCTAATAAATATTTTTCCGGATTTTTTTTTAGTATATTTTATTATTTCTTAGTAATCTTTTAAATTCGATGGCTGATGTGTCCCAAATTAATTTTCAAATTATCTTTATTGTTTTAGAAAATTTATAGTTTTCTTGGATTTTGAAATTGCTTTTGAAATATTATTATTAAACTACTTAAATTTGTTTTAAAAATTCTAACAAAACTTTAAAAAAAAAAACACAGAAAGTTAAAACCGCTTGGCAACCTTGGCCCAACATAGCATTACCTCTGACTCGGTAACTTTGGCCAGCTGTAATCGCAATGGCTTTTAAGTGTAATCGATAACAGCAAACATTGATGGAAATCGATAACACGATATATAGATTACGAGTCGTTAAATTTGAAATTGTAGACTGGCAACAGCAAATGGAATGACAGAAATATATAAATATAAAGATAAATCTGACAAGAAAATAGCTTTTAGAAGCTCCGACCTGTAAATGTGCTGATTCCATTGACCATGACAGCATTAAATATGTGCCCGTGTGCACTTTTGCACTCAATTAACTCGTTGAAAGGATTCAAGTGCGCCAAAGTACTTGAAACAAGTGCAGGCCAAGTACTTGTAGTTTGCATGTTTGCCAATGATTTTTATTGATTTATTTGCTCATACTCACTTGAGGCGCTGCTCAGTTAATTTCACTTTCAGTCAATTGAGGAGCGTTCTCGACGTCAGTTTGAATTTCACTAGAAATTCGAATAATAGCCTTCTTCCCCAATTGAGATCGGGTAAAGTGTTTTATAATTAAAAATGACAAAAATATGATGCGGCCAGCAGGAAGCAAACAACTTTCAAAACTAAACTCGAATAACATGCACGGTCAACATTCGCCAGACTTTCAGACTTCAGACTACTAAAACCAACAAACCAACAAAATAGCCAAGGCAAAGAAATTGAAATGCATTTTGTGCAGAGACACGCGTCTGTCCGTCCAGACAGAGACCCGTCTGCCGGCTTTGGTTGAACATACATATACAAATACATGTGTACATGCATAGTTTATTGCCTTGAAATGTGTGTTTTAGTGAAAACTAGTTGAATACCTGTCGCAGTCTCAGTTTCAGCCTGGACCTCTTAATGTGTTTTAGCAGGCGGAAGCCTGTTTGCCCAGGCGGCAATATTTAATTGATTTGCCATTGTAGCGCCTTTTATTTTTTAAGACAAAGCAAACATTTATTCAATAATAATTTATTCATGCCTTTTGTGTTTAGCAATTGAATAAGAACTTTAAAATGTCGAAAATTTAAAAATTTGCATATGAAAAGCAAATTGTGTTTGAGGAATTCTCATATTAAGAAAGATCATAATTATCGTGATCATTGTAAAGTGAAATGCCACAAGCTTAATAGAAACTTTGTTAGCCGCATGCATGAGTAAACAATAACAAGACTCATTGTCAACGTTTTGCCTTTTGGCTTTCTACACACAGAGATAAACATTTTCATTGCTTTCAAAATGCGCACTGTAATGTCAACTTTGCCAGCTTCAAGTGCCATTTTTTTTTTTATAGTTTTTATGATCGTCCGACTAATTGTTGTAGTTGATGAAGAAAATTTTTGGGAAAAGAAAGTCAAGGTCTTTGGCAAAAGACTGTGGCATCGAACTTGTCGCTTAAGTCATTAAAAATTAACAAATGACAACCGCAAAGTCATTTAGAATTTTCATGATAAATCGCAAATCATGAATCCAAGTGATCGCAACGGGTTTTTGTTCATATTCGTTTATAAAAACTATTTATAAATTAATAACAAAGAAACAAGACGATTAATAAAAATTTTACATATTTAAAAAATATTTTAGAGTAATCATAACAAAATAACAGCTATTAATAATACAAATTTTATAATCCTAAACATTTATATTGTTTTAAAAAATAGTTTAGTTTATGCTTTTAAAAATTGTACAAATTATTCGTGTTTCTACATGCTGCAATTGTTTATATGATCAAAAATAACATCTATAATGTTAGAACATATTAGTTTATAAACAAAAACCAGCGATTTTCAATAAAATTTTCATATTTCTAAGCAATTTATACTTTTAAAAATTGTAAAAACTATTAGTTTTTCTACCTGCAGAAATTAGTTTATATAATCAAAAAATAACTACTATAATGTTAGAACAATATCCAGTCAGATTAGCCGGCCAATTGTTGGCTCTATCTGTTTGCGTGCTGTGCTTGAAAGTCGTCTACCTTCAGGTCTGGTCTGTTTGGCATTCTTGTCGAACTGGTGTCGGAGCTGCTCTTGTGGCAACAACAACAACGACAACAACAGCAATAATAGCAACTTTAGAGCCGGCATTTTGTTCAAATCGAATTATTACCGTGCTGAGAGACCAGTTATGGAATTTGCTTAATATCAATACAGCTTAACAATTAACAACGTTTTTCTCTACTGTAAAAATATGTATATAGACATTAACATTATTCATGTCAATGTTTATTCTGAAACCAACAAAACTCATTTACATTGCTAATGTTTCGTTCTGTTGCCCCAAATAGATGCTCCCTAGCTAACTGATCAGTTTTCTTTATCTCTGATAACTAAATTATGCGCTTAATAGCAATTTTGCAATTTGATGAGGCAACAACAGTACAACAATAGTAATAATTAACGGCAGACAAATGAATGTATCTATGCATCTATAGATACTGTTTGCCAAGTTTACTCGTGCATGCTAAATTGCGTATACGCACCGTGTTGTAGGGGAGTTAAGTCTATTATCTCCACAAATATGTTCGCATTTAAGTAAACAATTTAGCGCTAAGCGGATCTAAAGTATTTATAGTTGGCATAACTTTAGGATTGCCAAATCAAGCTGCATTACAGGGGTCACATTTAATGCTTATAAATTGACCAGCATGAATGTCTTTAGTTTCAGATTTTATTTGATTTATTTAACAGCGTACAAAAATCTCACATTGACCACAATATTTGCAGTCATAATTCATGAAGGTCATTCGCAAACTGTATTTCATTTTTTTTTATTAATAATTTTGTATCTATCTATTTCCTTGGGTGCTTTGTTTTCTATGTCTGCAACTCGTCTTGGATCTTGCCTTCAATTTTTTTCTTTCATTGCTCTTGAGATTCACGATCACGATCGCTATTCTAGCTGCCTTGTTATGCTTTAAACGCGTTGGCTTTAAAGTGGGCCAGCAGAATTAAATGTTATATACAGAAATCTAATGAGTGTGTTATTAATTATTTAATAAAAAGCTTTGCCGTTGCCCATCTTGTTTACAATTAAACGTTAAATTAAACGCATGCGTTTTGCATATAAATCAACGAGCTTGGCCAAAATTAATGAGCTTTAAAATACCCACAGAGTGAGTCATATAGCTAACGAAAAATACCTCACATAATTCTCAATGCTGGTTAAATGCTAAACACTTGCTCACACTCGTTAAATTCAATTGCCGTTTTTTCTGGAATTACTTCAGCACTCATTGTGACGTTTTTGAGTCAACTTTCGCAGCCTGTGAAGGCCGATCGACCACTTTTTACCCAGCCTCGACATATGTGACAAATCTGAATCACACTGTTTTATTTTCGTACAAGTATTTAATATGCAGTCGACGATGTTGTTCCCAAACAGCCTTGAGCTACCATTTGGATTTGATGGCGAACTCGGAAAATGAATGATAAAAAGGTAAAAAAAAAAATATTTACCATAAAATGATTACATAAATCTTGGCCCGCTTCCTGTGTGAAAACTTTCACAACACCTTTGCCTTTGCCGAAAGCCAACTACAATTTGCAATAATAATTTTCTTTAATAATTATTATAATTTTGTATCGCATCGTGTTCAAACACGCATAAATTTAACAACAAGATGCCAACGAAAGATCAGCTAATGGTCATGGTCATGGCCTAAAGGCTAACTGGCTGAGTGGTTAACTGATAGGCCAATATGTCAACGACTCTTAAATGTCAAGCAACTAGATAAAACTATTTAAATGACACTATAAAATGTTTTATTTTAGACAAAGTGGGTCATTTTATTTACTTCTCATTTACTAACTTAAAAGGAAAATACTAATTTACGCTTTTGTAACAATCGTATACAATTCTATCATATATATATATATTTGATTACTATTGATTTAAACTGAAATCAAAGCTCGCTTGAAATTGATTTTAGTAACATAATATTCGTGTGAGTTGTCGTCAGTTAATCACTAGAAATGTGATACCAGTTGGGCGAAAGTTGTACAATTTTCTATGATTATAAAATTGCATGAATTTAATGCAGAAATCTACATAGAAATGAGATAGACGAAAGCCAAGTCGGAGTCGAAAATTCATTTCCACGTTACATAAAAGCGCAAATGAATTTTGATGATGACGGCGGCCAAGTCAACGAGTCTACGAGTATATGTGTATTATAAGGTTTTCATTTAAGATGTCTTCATTTTCTTTTTATTTTATTGAGGCCATATCCAAAGACTGGAGCGTGAAATCAAAACTGAAATCTGTTTGCCGTTTCCCAAAACCAGCAACAATTACTAAAAAAACAAACATTTGTGTGTGATCCAATTCGCTTTAGTTTTCCTTATTTGCTCATTAAAACCATTTAGCTAATTTATTTTGAAATCGAGCTAAATGTTTTTGGGACTGCATTACGTCAATGCTGCGATACGATTTAATTTTTGAAGTGGAAAGCCCCTAATTTTAATGACGTATAAGTTAATAAAAAAATATAAAATTATATAAATAAATTAAAAATTAGAAATATATACAAGTGTTACCAAAATTAATTGATAAAACATATTAGCTGATTTAATTGAGCTGCAGATTGGCCAGGCCAACATGGTTCATGTTGCGTTTTGTGTAGCAGCTGCCGTTGTTGTTGTTGTTGCTGGTGTTGTCAAAGCGGTTAAGCGACATGCCACCAAAAATGATTGACAATCACTTTATAAACAATTTCGCTTTTAGCCCGTGACTTGGAGACTTGGCAACGACGGCACCCAAGAAAACCCGCTGTTGTTGTTGATATTGCTGCCGTTGATGTTGCTGCTTCCCCATTCAGTCAACGCCAGCAACCAGTTGCATATGAAAGTAAAAGTAAAGCAACGCAGTCGAAAACAAAACAAATGCAAGCCTCAGACATACATATATGTAATATGTATAAACACAAACACACACACACACACAGTTTGCATTTAAATGCAGCCGTATCGTATGTATAAGTATTCCTATATAAAACAAACAAAAGGCAAAGTCGAGACTCAAGCAGACAGCCACACCGGTTGCAGACCACTTATACATATAAAAATACATACATATATATATGTAGGTGTATATAATATGAGCATTTAGTCACTAACAAAATGCGTTCGAAACAGCCGCTGCGCTTGTTGCCTGACGCAGTCGCTGATAAAATTGTAAGCCCCAAAAGTACGAAAAACCCAAAAGCCAAAATTATTTTCAAAGATATGACATCATGGCTAAATAACGTTCTGCATAAAGTTTGGGTATCACACAATTTAAATGGCATTTCTTTAGAATATTTAATATAATATTCAAATGACTCAAAAGGTTTGCTTTTGGAATTCTGGCTTAAACGAGCATCTCTTTCTGGCCTTGCAATCTATACACATAATTATTTGAGGTGTGAATGTTTGACCTTTTTATTTCGGTATGCTCTTTTTGAAAATACATACATTTTGAAATTTATTGCTCAACTTGTTTTGTGACTTAAATTGATACCAAATAAGTTTGTTGCTTAAGTCATTTGTTTGGCAAGGGAAAAATACAATTTGAGAGCAGTCAACATATGAATATTAAAATATTCTTCTAAAATTATACAACTTAATTATTGAGCAAGTTTATTTGCATTTATTATAAGCTAACTTTAATCTAACTGTGGTTATAAACTAATAAAAGAGTTTGTCGAAGAAGACAATTGTTTAGAAAGTCAATGAATTAATTTTCGAAAATAGATTTTTCTAGAATTATCCATATTTTTATTTATTTATTTGGTTCCTGGCGCTAAAAGACAGGTCTTATAAATTAAGGCGCTAGTCACACTTCAGTTTAAGATTACATTCCAGTTTTGAAAAGAAAATATCTTGGCTTAAACAATGTAAATGAAAAATCAATTCTCAAAATTCTTATTATTATTACTGCTATTTATAATTCTATTTTTCGGTATAAATGAGAAATTCTTTATTTTATATTTATGTATTTTATTTTATTTTATTTCATTTAATTATATGATACTTTTCTTAATCTGGTTATTCCACAAATTTGAAATTTCTGCTTCTTTCGTATGACTCACCTTTTCTAGGGACCTTCGAGTGTAGTTGTATTGACTTTTCGTGAACACATAACTTAGTTTTTCAAGCAGTTCCATTGCTCCATTCAAAAATGAGTGCAACGTGTTGTTTTTGTGGTTTTGCTGTTGTTTTTATTATTCTATGCAGCAGCTTGGCAACTGGCTGACAGATAAGCTTGAACAAAAAAAAAACAAACAACAAGAAACCACAGAGCGAACAATGGAAATGGAAATGGTTACCGCCATGCCATTGTGGTGCACACTTGGCCAAAGGTTTGTGCAATATCCAAAAGCGCATTTTGGAATTTTTTGCATCTAAAATTTGCAACCACAAAGAAACAAATAACAAACAAGAAAGAACAATAACAGACAGTGCTGCACATTTATATGATATTTGTGGGCAAGTTGCGCCTTGAAGTTTTATGAATTTTGACGTCTTTGAATGCATTGAGTCACATTTCTTTGACGAATCAGTCAGATATATGGCCAAGATATTTATGCGCTGCCATTGATGTATGCTGACGGTTTCTGGGCGCGTCTTCGTTTTTTTTGCCTCGATGGCATTTTAAAAATTGCAGCTACAAGAATTTCATGGGGCGCAGCTTGAAAATAAAGAAAACAGAAAAGATTATTTTTCCAAAGTCATTTGCTGAGTTCATTTGTATATCCGACTAAAGAATTGATGGCTGTGGGCGTAATAACTGTCAGCTGAAACTCTTATTCAGTTTTGCGATTGTGATTGGGATTGAGATTGACTCTTTCATTGGCCAGTTCAAAGAAGTTCGTTGAGTTGACTTGACAAGTCGTTGCCTTGCCAAATTCCCATAGCTGCAGCCTTCCTTCTGATGAATTTCAAAAAACCCAACGACTTCTGGCAGCAGTTACACACCCACACACACACACTCAGACAGACTAGACTCACCTGAGGTATGCGAGAGCGCGACTTCAACTCCAACGATTATGTCAAAGCGGCGGCTCTCTCACCTGTTGTGGCACTCGGAATTGCTCAGCTGTTGCGGCCAGACGAAACTCAACACAGTCGAAACTGAAATCGAAATAGCAGCAACAACAACTCAAACCCAAACCAGTTGCCATTGCTGTCGCTGCAACTATAGCGCTGTCTGGTCTCGTGATTAAAGTCTTGGCCGACGACGTGGCCGGCTGTCGTGGTGAGTTTTATGAATCACGAAATCACGAAAGATCGCCAACTTCGCTCAGAGCCTAGTTGTGGTCTCAGTGCGTGCTCAGTTGGTGGATGTGCTTCAGCCGGAGCGGTTGCTAGACGAAACAAAATCAAAACCAAACGCAGACGTGCTCAAAATTCAATTCTATAGAAACGTGGCCCGTGCGCTTGGCCAACTTTAGAAACCTTTGCACATCGGTTTTAGTGCAAAACGTAATACCTACAAGCAGTTAACTGTGAGTGTGTTTGTGTGTCTGTGTGTGTGTATATATTGAATTCATGCAAATGATCGAGTTGTTCGGTTTTCTTCTTAACAAACGTTGAGATAAGCATCCAAATTGAGTGAAACAAGCAAAAAAAAGAAAAAATTCCAGTCAAAATACCAAAATTAAATACAAAAAAAAACAAACAAGTTTTTCTTCACCTACCGCTCTCTCTCTCTCTCTTTGTACATCTTTTGCCTTCGCTCGCCCCGTGAAATGTTTTCTTTTGTGTTTTGTTTGCGTTTTTGCTGTTGCCATTTCTACATACAAGGAGTGAGAGTGAAAAATGTGAAATGTCAAAGCAAACAGTAACTTTTACAATGACATCATTTTCAAGAAATTAACCATAACAAACTATAAACAATATATATTATAATTTAAGTTCATAAGAAACGGAGCCAATTGCCTTGTGCGAACTGTGACAGTTTGTGCGACATTGTTGTGACAGTCTAACCGGCTAACTAATTACAATGCAGCTAATATGCAAGCCAAAACTTGGCCAAATGCAATAGCAGCAACAGCAGCAGCAACAACAACAGCAACTGCAACAACAGCAACAGCAGCATCGATAGCATTTGTGGTTTTCTAGTTAGTCGGCCAAAGTTGCCGCAAATAATGCCGCTGAGCCGCTTCAAAATGTGATTGTGGTTGTTGTTGTTGTTGCTAGTTTAAGTTACTGTTGCTCTCGGAACCGGTTCAAATATAAGTATATATTTATGCGGCTGTAATTTGGATCTAAGGTGTTTGTTGTTGTTGCTGTTGCATTATTGCGAATTCCATGCGCTTTGAGTTTCTTGCATATACATAGTTTTCCCAGTTAACTTTGGTTTTTAGGGCCAAGTAAAAGAATGCCACAAAGCAGATGAGGAGATTAACAATTGGGCAATCTTCGCGTTACACTAAAATATAGCGAGCTTATTTTGAAATGAAGGCCATTGGGAATTAGCTTGGGTGAAAATCAAACAAAAGACTTAGAAAGCAAACTTGTCGCAAACAGTTCAAAATAGGAAAAGTTGGCAAGATTTGTCTTTAGTGTTTATATGTTAAACAGTGTAATAAAATGAAAGCCTTGACACAGATAGAGAGTTTGCAGTTTACTCTTATGTGACAAACAAACAAAAGACTTAGGAAACGAACTTGTCTAAACATTAGTAAAGTGTGCAAATGTCAGCATAAATTTCCATTATTGAAACACATTTTGGAGCATATTAAAGCAACAAAGATTATTTAACCAAAAACTTTCAAACGGAAATGACAGCATTTAGGGATTACCAAATAGATGACAAATAGTCGCTAAAAGAGTACAAAAAACACACACTTCAAAAGCGAGCAAATGTCAAACACAACAAAATCGTGCAAAATAATCAACGATATTTAACAAAAGCGCGTTTAAATTAAATATTAACAAAACGGAAAAAGAAAGAAACACAAAAAAATTTTGCACACATCAAAGTGTTTCAGTTAGATAATGATGTGACTGCAAAATTGTTCATAATTTTTCAACTTTGTTTTTTATACTAGTTTGATTATTTGAAAATTAACAGCAAGTGCAAAAGTTGTGAGAGAAACTTACAAAAGAATTATATAAAACCAAAAACAAAATTAAAATCAAAATGCAAGCGTGTAGAAAAAAAAGAGCTCCAGGCGATTCAGCGTCGATGTTGCGGAGGAGACTCTTTGTGGCAAGTCTCTGTGGATTATTGCTGCTTGGCATTCAAATTGAGCGCGCGGCGTCTGCGCCTGCAGGCGAGGATGATGCTGCAGTCATTTTCAGCACCACGATGCCAGCGATGGATACAACAACTGAGGCTGCTGCTGCTGCTGCTGATCCCTCAACAACAACAACGACAACAACAACATCGACGACGACAGCAACAACAATTGGCGTAGAACAAAGCAGCGAATCGACTGCGACTGCGATGCTGGATAGTTCAACGACTTTGGAGCCCAACAACAGATTGAACGCTAGCGAAGCTGGTGAGTTACGAAAAGAGAGTTAAGGCACGAAAATTATACAGATAGATACTCGTACGTTAGACAACGTTAGTTGCCATGAAAGCTTTCCAGACACTTTAATCTCTCCCTGTTCTGTTCTTTTCCACTTCAAGTTTTGATGCTGGCCCCATAATCAAATATCGTTCTTTGACTTACCAATTAACGCCGCACCAGATTCGTTTTGGCTTCGTTTTGATTTCACTCGGACGGTCGTGTGCCTCCGCCCTTTTACGGTTCGATCCCCAAAACATTTTTCCATAATTATTATTTCTTGTTTTTTTTTCTTTCGCTTAAATGGAGCGCACCAGCTTGTTAAAAGAAATTTGATTTTCTCTTGCGTCATTTCTTTTTAGATTAATCATAAACAGAATTCTGTTTGGCATTTCTTATTAGTTTCCTGTTGAATTATTTCGTTAATTATGCGGCGCTTCAAAGTAAAATAATGAAAGTCTCTCACTCAAGTGAAGCATACACAAATCTGCATTTACACGCTTACTGAATCATTCATAAAATTCATTTGAATTATTCAATGAATCGTTGTTAAAAATAGTCAACTCGTTTTTGCAGTTTGAAAGTTGCCTTTCGATTTTATTTATATATTCTTATTAAATCAAAGTAGAACGAACTTCTTTTATAGAACTTTAGTTAGCTGCGATCTAATTCCATGAACTGTGCTGATAAAGTAAGTGAAAGGCCTCTATTCCAAACTCCAATCGAAAAATCAAGTCAATCAACTGTATTTAATTGGGTTAACAGTTTAATTGTCTAGCCTTATTCTCTGTAGTAACATTTTTCTGTTTTTTATTATAATTAGTTTGTAGTAATTTTCGGTTTAATGTCAGTTGCACATCAAACGTGTCACGTTGCAGGCGATTTACATCAGAGTTTATAGTTGCTTTGAGCTCATGAAACATCATTATGGTTTGTGCTCTTTTTGTCGGTTGTCGGTTGATGATACGATTAAACGGAACCACCCAGATCGCTAACTACATTAAATAAAAGACTGAGAAAACAAACTGGGATTGGAAAATTTTAAAGAATACCTCTTTCGACTTTTGGGTTTGCGCAAAGATTGAAATATATAGATGAGTCATATCCTTCACCTACGCCCGTTACACCTTTTAAAATCATGTCATAAATGTTTGTTAAAGCAATTTGTATATTTGGGTGCCACTTGTACTTTAATATTGTTTTGGTTATTGCCAATTAAATAGACATGTAGTAAATTAACTTGAACTTCGATGGCAACAAAACAAATATCCATAAATCATTAAGATGACAAAACACCCCCACAATAAACACAAACACACACGCATTATTGAGGCAACTCCTAAAGACCTTTAAAATCTCAACCCCCATGCCACAACGTTAATTAATGAATCAAACAATAGTCATTTTTTTCAATAGGTATACAAACTTGAGGAACTGCCTTAGGTCAATTGATTAACTAAACTTGAAGTGGGCTTCAAAAGCTGTCTTGAATGCAATCGAATGAGCCATAAAAACTATAATTATTCACAGTTGCAAAACTAGTTTTTCGCTTATTGATTTAGTTTAAAGTGTGTTGTTATTGTAATTAATTAAACTGTCACTAAACTGACTTTATTATATAAGTGTGCATTTTATAAAAGAGTTGAATACAAATCAGCCTTTTCATATTGACACTAAGGTTGCTATAATTCTGGTTTATGACGAGTAACCTGTGTTTGTCCATCGGCCAGTTATAAATGCTTTCATATAACTGATGTAAAACTGCAGTTAATTTCTAGTTTATATTGATATAATTTGAATTTAATCAATAGAAATAAATTCACATAGCAATCGAGTTAAATTGTCTTTAACAAGTTCAAATATATTTTCAAAATCTAATCGATGCTAAAAGCCAAGTGCACACAAATTGCAGCATGCTAATGAGCTGGAAAATTGCCGAACTTGGCTGAGAGTCGAGTGCATAAATCATTTATGTTAATTTTTGTATGTGGTTTGTACTGCGGACTGAATATCTTTTGGCCAAACAACTGCAAATGGGTCGCTAATTGATGGCCTTGTCGTGGTTAAGTAATATCGAGGCACTGCGAAATCCTATTAGCGGCTCAAATGCAATTCAGGGCCTGCACTCGCCATGGCTTGCCAAAAAATTAAAAAGTTTATTATATTATACATATAAATATATATTTGCAATGGAGGTCCGCTTGCACAATAATACACATCACGATAAATTTAATTTAATAACAGAAACAAAACCAAACAATAAAAGCAAAATGTTCATTGCAAATAACGACCTCAATTACCGACTCATCATTTTTTTTTTATAGTTTTTGGTCACTTTCTTCAAGGAAAGACGGCCAGGTAAATAAATTAAAATTATGGAGAGGCATAAAAATAAACCAAAGATTGCATTGAATAGGTTGTTATTATGTTGATTGTTGTTGTTGCTACAAATCAACGCACTTGAAAATTTGCATATTTTCTGCACGATGTCGTGAAGTTCGAACTCAAATTAAAATTTGAACTTTGTTAGTTCAAAACAATAAAGTGGATTGTGTGATAACAAATCTTCAGAAAAATAATATTTATTTTTTCTCACAAGCGTAACATGCAAATGTCCTCAACTTTGTTGCTTAAGTCTTTTGTTTGCTGCTGAGTGAGTTTCAAGTGTTTTTTATTTGTTTTTTTTTTTTGGTTTCTTTTAGAAATTCTGCAGAAAAAGGCAGGTAAACAAGTTTGTGCCCTAAGTCATTTGTTATTTTGTATTTTTTTTTGTATATTTTCAAGGATAAAACCAAAAGTTGTTGTGTGAGAAATACGCAAAAATGAAAAGTATTTCTTATGCTGGGTGTGGCAATGCGTGCAAATACTTACACACACACATATGTATGTACGTATGTGTTTTAATTGTTGTTGTCATTTTCGTCTGGTTTACCTTTCGCTGGGGGTTCATGCACGATTAGCTGGCAAAATTGAGCGTCCGTTATAATGAACCGATAAGTAAAAGTAGCTTAAAACTTTTCAACAGCAACAAAGCAACAAATAAATAGATTTCAAAAACTTTGTGAGTGGATCAACAACAAAATGCTGTTAATTGCAGCTTGTTTGTTGTTGCTAAAATCTCCAGTGGATGTATGTACATTGACACTTACTGGTGCCCGAGGCTGATATATTTGAGTATTTGAGCATTTGAGCGCGTGAAAGTGTAGACAGTTGCTTGCAGTTAACAATTAACATTTTGCCCATAAATATGACGGCATGGATTTTCGAACTTGAGTGTCAAAAAATACTGTACATGGTCCGTCCATCCATGAGACTCTGGTCTTTGAACTTTGTGTGGGATTTTCCGCCCCGAAATGCATCTTTCTCCGCTTTCTCCGCTCGAGAAATTGATTGCCTGCATCGATAGCGAAAGAACAACAGGTTACTGTTTGGACCCAAATGACATCAATTGCTGCCAAATGGCAAGTGAAAACCTGGCTAAGCAACCGATTGTTGGTATTTGTGTCAGGGGCACAAGTCCAACAAATATTCGAGCACATTTCAATAAAATAGTCAAGCTAATTATGACTGGTTTTTAGCAACATGTTGATTTGATATCAAATCTTATTAAATATTTACATATATATGTCTGATGTCTAGACATGCGTTTGTCATACCCTGTAGGCATACAAAGCGGGTGGCATTGCCCTGTAATGAGTTTATAAATTGATTACTAATCCACTGTCAAACTTTTCGCCTCTTTTATTTACTATAAATTTTTATGGGTATCTTCTAGTCGAGCACACTTACTCGCTTTTTTTCCTCTGCTGTTTTCTGATTTTCCATTTGGTAATTTTCATTTTTTTATGTTCGTTAAGAAAATGTAGCGCAAAAAGTCGACACTAATTAATGCAATTTAATTACGAGTATGCTGTGTGTGTGTGTGTATAGAGAGTGTTCATGTGTATGTGTGTGTATGTGTTAGTGTGCGTGTACTTGCATGTTTTACTGGGGTGTTTATGTAATTAACTGTGTCATTGAACGGTGCACAGAATGCTGTCAGGAAGTTGATACTTAGGGAAAGAAACAAATAGTCGGATAGAGAGAGAGAGTTATAAACCGAGGAAAAAGGAGAGACGAGAAAAAGATATGCATGCATAATTTGTGTAAAAAGAAGGGGAGAAAAGAACACAGACGACTCTACGTATTATTATGTATTATTATTTGATAAGATATATTTCTATAGTTATCGATCTATATGACAGACCATTTAAAATAATTATATTGAATTTTCCTCAACTTTTTTTAATAATAGAAATATCTATGACACAACTGATGTTTTAGCTTGAAAGCAAGCCAATGACATTTGCTTGTACCATAGTTGAAGTAATCCCATTTAGCTTGTGCCATTCAATTGACCTTCAAACAGACAGACAAACGCACTCTACTCACAGCTGTGCCACTCACATATAACACATATGTGTTGGAGCATATAAAACACTTGCAGCTCCAATTCAAAAAGCAATTGCAAGTCGATTTCATGGCCGGCCACAGGCAACTTGTGTAGCATTCACTTGGCCACCAATGAAAAGCGTGGTGTCATTGCATTGAGATACAGATACAGATATAAATACAGCTATAGCTGCTTAGATACTTACAGCTAACAGCAACAACAAGTACAGCTATCAATTGTGTGGAGTTAAGTGGCTTTTCTGTTTAGTCATATATGAACATAGGTATCATTTTATTTTACAATACTATATTTTTTCTATTTTTTTTTTATTGCTGGGGTCTTTGTCTTGGCCTCTCCATGGACGATGACACGCGCTGAAACGTGTTTGGCTTTGTTATGTTTTGTTGTTTTCTTGGCTTAGCATTAGATGTGCTGCCTCTAACTCAACCCCTTTGATCCCCTTTCGCCCCACCCGATTGCATTCCCAGTGAAGCTGCATTTTTCATTAGCTGCCCGGGCACATGAACTTTCGAGTTGAACAGTTGAAAAGGTCAAATGCTGCTTTTATAGTGGAAAATTATTTTGTTTTATAGCTAACCAGCTTGTCGAATTGCCTGTCGGTATTTCCTTAACTTGTTATTGCCATTGTTTTTGTTGTTGTGCGCTTTTCTAATGTCTTTGTGCCAATCGCTAGACATTTCTTTCGGCCCCCTAGAAACATTTTTAGTCATTAGCTGTTAGAGATAGAAAGGCAGATAAAATGCTACAAAGCGATTTATAATTTGTCTTTAGTAGTTTTTAGAATCTAACTATTCAGAATTTGGAATACCGAGTCTATATAGTCAAATCTTTCTTGGCCTATATTCTTCTAGTTAAAATGAGAAATATTACTTCGTTTGGCTCTTCTAACTATATTTATTTTTTGCTTTTTAAGGTTCCAATTTATATACTTTCAAAAATATATATTATAAAGTAATCGTATCGTTGTTGAAAATAATAATTATTATCTGCAAATCTCTCGCTCAACAAACAACCTTCACTCCCATTTGAAAAGCTGTTTTAACACTTGGTTTCACAAATTAACATACTACAAGTAGAAATGAAAAACACAAAAACAATATGCATTGTCATCCTCACATACGCATTTCACATTCACCCCTTCCTATCTGCCCATCCTCACTCTCGACAAAAACTCCACAATTTCAATGAACAGCAATAAAAATCAACAACAGCAAATTTTTAAAGCAAATAAAAAAACAAACATGTATGTGGATAATGAACAGAAAATCCAAACTCCCGCATTAATTATAAAGCTCCATTAACACTCTGCCAAAATATGAATATACTCATAATCTGACGAGTATTTCTTGTATGACCAAAAAAAATAATAAAAAAAACTCTGTTCAGCTTTTCAAATGCAAGCGACGCGTCACAAATTGCGTAATTTTGGTATCCATTCGGATTTGTTTATAATTTTCGAAAAGTTTTGTTCAAATCAAAATCAAACCGGATCAACAACAACAACAACAGCAACTCAAGTAGGCAAATCAACTGATTTTGTTGTGTTTTCGGCATCGGCTTTGTGGATACGTGACACACACACAAACACGACCGTTTCATTACCAAAAACTCCACGCAAATGTAAATATATAATATATGTGTATATGTATAACTCCCCTCATTCAATTTGTTGACACTTTTAGCTAACGGACGAATGACGATAGAGTGTGGACTGATGTTAATGGTCATTATGCAGTGCTCATTATGACTGAGCGAGTGGGAAGTTGTTGACGCGCTTCCGGTCGACTGCATTGACATTGTGTAATGTCAATGGCAGAGTCTCTCTGCGCTTAACCAATTGTTTAGCTTTGGAGTTCAATATTTCAAATTTTGATCACCAGTTGGGACAAAGAAATAAAGTTACCTTAAATTAAAAAACACTATTATTTGTATTCCATTTCAAAATTCCAGTTGTATTCAAAAATTTCATCACAAAAATTCTTTTTTGTAAAATGGAATTTTCCTGTAAACTTTACGTATACAAATTAACAAAGTTCCGTTTAGCGGTTAACTACTGTATTGCCATGTTGTTGTCGTTGCTGTTTTGCTGTTCTATGCTAAGAAGAAAGACATCCGGTTGGGTCTGACGGCTTGTCAATTCTAAGCACATCATTTGTAGACCTCTTCTATGTACATACAAGTAGACCTCTTATAAGACCCCTGACTTCAACTTCATTGCATTTCGATTGCCGTCTGTTTGTTTAAAGCCGCAAAACGTGCGGCGAATTGAAAAAACCGCAAATGAGTTTCAACTAACGACAACACTTTTGCATTTCTGCATAAGTTGCTGATGAAGTTGGCGTTTGTATTTATAGTTGTTGTTGTTGTTGCCGCATTGTCGTGGGCGTAATACATATAAATATGTACGTATGCGGATAGAAGGCATTGTCATATATCATAATCAAGCGGCTGACCGACCGGCTTTAGCTGTGCACATCATAAACAAGGCTGAAATGAAAAGATGAAGGAAAAAACCATTTGACATGGCCGACAGAACTAGTCAAGTTCGTTGCCTCAGTCTTTTGTATGCACACAATCGAAAGAAAAAAAGAACTTGCATAATGGGGACGAAGAGGGAGAGGAAGACAGAGAGAGCAGGATGGAGACCACCAAGAGCCCCATATATGTATATTAGTTTATAGATAAAAAATACTAAAAAAAAATACTGTTACTGGTTGGAAGCGGTTAACGAGCGACGAGTGAAAAATGAAAATCAATGACAGTAAAAGACAAATTGTGCAGCAAGCCAAAATGGACAAAACAAAGGCACAGAGAACTGCAACAGCTTGTATTATAAACGGCTAACCGTGACAATAACAACAATAACAACAACAACAACAACAATAGCAACATAGCAGCAAGAACTGCAAAACTGCATGCAGTAAGAGCTGCAGGCAGCATAACGAACTGAAATTCAAGGTTCAAGTCAGTAACCCTAGCACAAGTTCTGGTCCCCCACTACGAGTAGACTACTCTCCCAGTAAGAGCAACAATAAAAGCTACGTCTGCGACTTGAACATAAGACACACAAAATTCAGATGCAGTCAGACACACGTACATGTGTACATAAAAAGATACAGCTGAAAGGCTCTCGACTTTTACGAGCTCCGTCTGAATTCAGGGCTAACGATCAGTGTTGCCAGAAATTCAAGGCTTATACGTAAAAGAACTAATTTTATTAAATTGGTAGCTAGAATAAAAAGCTAATAAATTAAGTCTGCTGAAAAAAATTCAATTTTGTTGAGTAGTTTTATGTTCAACGCACAATAACACACTGAAATTTAGTTATGTATTAAACTACAATATGTTCTTTTATTTCTTTCTTAAAAATGCACTTTACGATTTTTATATCCGTTACTTAAAAAATAAGTAAAAGGGGATATTGTATTCGTTGCAATGTATGTAACAGGGAGAAGGAAGCATCTCCGACTTTATAAAGTGTATATATTCTTGATCAGCATCAACAGCCGAGTCGATGTAGCCATGTCCGTCTGTCCGTCCGAAATTAAGAATTTTTTACTAATTAACGTTAGATACTATTATTACCTATAATTTTACTAAATCATAACCAGATCGGACAAATAGAAAGGTGGTAATGGCTGATTAAAGTTTTTAAGCAACGCGAGTGCCTAAAAGCATGCAATAAAAAATATTTTAAATTTTTGTAGATAAGTAACGGGTAACCTATAGTCGGGAGCTCGACTATAGCCTTTCCCACTTGTTACTGCTATAATTGTATCTAAAAACTTTGTTTGGAATAGTCAGATTTCTGGCTACAAAATAGCTAAGGTGTCAACACTGCTCACGAACTAAGCAGGAGTTCTGCTCTTCTATGCAAGTATTTTTTAGCGCTAAATTGGCGTCCATTGCATGCAGACTTCAACGACGTCGTCTGCCATTGGGCACCTTTTTTTTCTCTCCATTATTGGAGCGACAACTGTGCCTGGCTGGGCCCTGACCTGGCGGGGACGCGGATCGGTGCCGCCTTTATGCTTATTATCACGCATGCATGTCAGACCTTATGCCTAGGCGCACTCGAAACCATAGCTCTCCATCTCTATCTCCAACTCCGTCTTCGTCTCCAACTCCAACTCCGTCTTCGTCTCCATCTTCGTCTGCCACTCGACTCGCCCCCATGGGGCCACATTTGCAGCGCCCGTCAAGAGTTGACTTGCGGGTGTTTTTCTTTCGTTTCACTCTTTCCTGTTTTTTAATTTTAAATTTTTGCAGCTCCATAATGAGTCAGCTGAGAAACTATGGATCCAAATGAAGCGAAAAAATTGTTTAGGGAAAAGTTTTTCAGCTACATTTGCAGATTGTGCAAAAAATAAATGAAATATGTTTTATGGGATAAGACATTAGATAAGGAAACATGATTTAGTTGAATTACAAGATGTCATTCAAAGATTAAGTTAAATCTGGAATGATTGTCATGAAAATTCCGCACTGAGTAATTTATTATAATATTCCGTATTTAATCTCTTTAAATACTTTCAGAATTTATAATTTTTAATCCGTCTTTAAACCAGTTTCAAACCTTCATTTATATGAATCAAACAACTATCAATTATATAAGCAATAACTATTAACATATACGATACTCTATTTCGCAATTAGCACAATTATCCGTAGAAACCTGCAAATTTTAATGATTATTAATAGTTTGACAAGCTTAAAGTTGTGCCTATCTATTTCTAAACTGCACAGAACTGTGTGTATATCAAAAATAGAACAAAGTTCTTAAAAACTAAATTTTATAAGCTCTAAAATACTTTGACTTGGGAAACTATTTGCTTAAACAATTATATATGATAACTCAAAACAAAAAAGCCGGTAATTGATTTGTTTACCAATCCTAATTATTCAAAGTAATTGTTGTAATTAGTGTCTTAACTTCTTAATATATTTTCTAAATGAATGAGTGAGTGTACATTTAATTGAAGCTGGCAGCCATTTGATATCTTTTGAGACCCACTGTACCAATAGTAAGTCAAGTGTTTTGGAACGCTTTGTTGCTGTTGTTGTTGGTGAAGAACCCTCACTAAAGTCATCATTTATTTATGACATGAGCTTTGCGCCCCGAAACCTTGCCCGAAAACAAATGTAATTATATAAGAGCGAAGGAACAGAGAATAACCAAAGCCAAGAAGAATAACAACTTCACTCTTTGCACTCTTCCCCCTTTCTTCTAAAGCAGAGCAAAGACTTGAAGACGAATCACCAGAGGAAAACAATATCAGAAAAGATGCGGCTGTCTGATATTTTGGCATCGCCGGGGCTTGTCCCTTCGTCTGTCCTCCCCTCCCTCCCTCTCCCTCCCTCTCTCCCTCCGGCTGCCCCTTCGTCGAATGCTTCCAAGAATGGCGGACAAAAACTCGATGATTCAGCGTCGCAGCTTAATGAATACCTTGGCTGATTCTCAAGAACTGATGCTGCGTCTACACCTTTTGAGGGGTACAGCCAAAAAGCAGAGCTGAAAATTACGAGTACGCTGCAAATGATGCTGCCAATGATGGGACGCGTGAGATATTTCCAATACGAATATCTTTTATCTCTGCTTGTCTTTTTTTTTGCTACGGTTTCCGCTAGAATTGCGCAAAGTTGCTTGTACCGTAAATGTGGGCCAGCTTAGAATAGACAAAAATATGCGAATAGGCTTAAAGTTTGTTTACCCCATGGAATGACTCAATGTCAATCTGGGCTCTCAAAAGAATTTTAACGAAAAAATGAAGAATTTGGCATTTATAACTGTAGGTGTAGTGTTAATTGATTTAAAATTAATAACAGAATATATATAATCTCTCACACGTGCATAGATTTGACACGACTATATACTTATGTATATATATATGAGTACATTTATGTATGTATAAATAAGTGAATTGTGTAAACGGAAGCGGATATACGTTTAAATGAAGAGCATTACAAAGTATCTGAAGCAATATCGAATAATTGTAAACTTTAATATGAAACTTTAAATTGATATAAAAGTTTTCTCAGCTCTCTTTACTCAATTTACCCAACAACTGGTTCACTTTATAAAATCTGTACTGTATTATCACATTATTTAATCGACTTTATTATACCCCAACAATAATTATGTGCATCACTTTTTTATAGATATTACAACAATGCCTGCAGTTGCCATCGAAAGCAGCAGCAGCAACAGTATTCACATGCAGGTGGAAACTACAGTGCGTTCGACAAGTATTGAGCCCATAACCTCCACAGAGCCGACAACAACTCCACGTGTTGAGATCGAAGAGCCAAAGATCTTGCATCAGACAGAGGCAGATCAGACGCACATTCAGCACATTCCACTGAAGGATGAGCATGCGGAGAATGTGGGAGGCGATGCCACCACGGAGCAGCAGCAACAGGAGCAGCAGAAGCTGCAGGAGCAGGAGCAACAGAATGAACTGTTGCTGCTCAATCAAATCTCGAATGAGAACGATGATGATGCCAAAGATTTGAATAATTTTCGACATCCGGCGACACTTATAACGGCCAGCAACAGTGAGGAGAGTGAGCCCATGAATGAAAGTAACAGCAAAACGGCAGCAGCAACAACAGCAGCAACAACAACAACTACAACTACAACTGCAGCAACAGAAACAACAACAAGTGAATCAGAAGATCCCTATCATGTGCATATACTGTCCGAGAATCATGATCGCCTGGCCGAGCACGAAGATTATCAAATGCTGTCGAGCAGCACCGAGGAGGGCGAGTCAGCTGCAACAGCAACGACAACAACGACAACAACATCGACGACAACAACAACCGAATCGAGTGCCGGCATTATTGTCAGCCAGGAGAATAAGGCAACAGCACAGCCAGTTACTGAGACAACATCAACAACATCCCGAGCACGCGCCATGCATATGAATGAGCCCGAAACTCAGCCACAAGCTGAAACGATGACTGACTCTGGCACTGAGAAGGTAATGGAGATGGAGATGAAGATGGAGGCAAAGGCGGAGGCGGAGGTGGAGGCCACCACAGTGTTGCCGCAGACCGAAGTGATTAACATTGTTGAAGGACAGCACAGAGTCGAGGACGCAGCAAGCACAACATCAACAACATCAACATCCACAACAACAACACCAACTCCAACTGATACGCCATTTGTTGCCTTCGCAGGCGAGGGTCGCTCCTCAGGAGGCAGCGATGAGGATGCAGAGCTGCTTTTCCGTCACAATGCCACCTTGCAGCACCAGGCGCTAATGGATCTCAGCGATGTCAGCATGGACGACGAACGCACTGAGCTGATTACAACAACAACACCGACAACAGCAACATCTACAACCACAACAACAACAACAACAAGCACAACAACCGAATCGGATGTGCCGAAAATTGTGGAAATTACAGCAAGTGGAGATACGATGCAAAGGGAATGTCAGGCTGACAATAAGAGCTATAAGGTGCGTATACTTAATATATATATAGTATGTATAAATAAATGATCATTTTTAGCAAAAGTTTGAGAAAATAAAACAAAGAATGGGAAGAAAATAGGATACTAGAAAATATTGGGAACCCAAAAACTATAAGTTTAATTCAGTAAATACTCTAGAAACGGATTCAGAAAAAAGTGAACCATTTATTATTAACTTGAACATCTTATCGCTCCTTTTTTGCACTTTGTATTTTAGTGTTTCTAATTTTTTGCTTAGTTTTTTGGGGCTATTGTTCGGAGCAGAGCATATAACTTTATGCCATTAGTTTTCTATTTATTTTGTCCTTTTTATTAATTGCTATTGTATCTCATAATTTCTAACTAATTAGCGAAACACCAGTTAGTATGCTACAAAATTGTTAATAATGCATTTTGCATATGAAAAGTGAAGACAACGTCATACTCATTGTGGCATAAAATCATGAAAATCTTATCGTAGAACAGCCGGCAATAAACGCAGCAAAATTAATTCGATCGTGTTTTAACTTTAAAATACGAAAAATAGGAACATATCGTTGTTCCCTCAAAACAGCGATTTTTGTAATTCCTGCATATACTACTAAATACAAAATCCAAAATTATATGTAATGAAAATATTACTCATAACATATATAAAAGAAATGGGTTTAATCTTGACTCGATCTAGAAATCAAGCTCGATGGTTGCACCCACTTTCAGGTGTCGCATTTATTTATACACTTTTGTATAACCGCCCCCGTTTTGGTGGCCAAGACTGTTGCACTTCCTGGCACGCAACTGCAATTCGGCTTGTCGTCACTTGCCGATTGCATAATGGCCAACAAGTTTTCGTGCCACTCATAAAATTAAAAACCGGTCAACAGGCAGCTTGCCGCAGCTGCTGATGTTGCTGCTGCTGTTGTTGCTATTGCTGCTGTCGTTTTGCACTCCAAAAATATTTTTTGGTGCACATTTCCCTGGTTGCCTTTTGCTTCTTATTTGCTGCTTGGGCAAGCAGCAATTATGCAAATATTTGCGCGCCTTTAAAATCGACAGAAAAATGCAAGCAATTTGCTGGGCTGTGATTGATCGTTGTCGTTGTCGTCGTTGTTGATTGTGGTTGTTGTTGTATATCTGTTGTTACTGTTGATGGTGATCGTTGTTAGCAGCAAACTCTCCATCTATGTATTTAAATGCGACAGTCCCTTTGACTTTGCCTGTTAGAATCAACTACTAAGTTTTGAACTGATTATCTATCATCTAATTAACGTCAGCGTCTAATTTCCATAAATTGCTACACGCCTTTCTGTCTGTCTGTCCGAGTGTGACGTGTTCATCAGACATTGCACCCGTGCCACAAGGCAATGTGGCGAGTCACGTACATTACTCGTAAATGGACTGCAGTCAGAGCAGCAACAACGACAACAGAAACAACAACAGCAACAGTAACAGCAGCAACGCCTCTGGGCAGCGACTACTGACCAACCCATTTAGATATTGTTGTTGCTGCTGTTGCTGTTGTTGCTTGCAGCTATTGCATTGAGTAGCAGCCGTTGCTGGCTGCCTTCGGTGTTGATTTTGTTTTAATTAAACGGCCACTTGGGTTTTCTGCTGTGCCACTCAATCTCATTTATTTGAGTCTAATGCATATGTAATGCCATTTGTAACAATCTCTTGAATAATAAAATGGGATATGTATATCTAAAAAAACGCATTATTTATATCCCGATATAAGCCACTTTTCAATATCCTGCTGCGTATATAATCAGGCAGTAATTCACGGATATAACGTCTAGAAATGTAATACATAAAAAAATCGACAATTCGATGATGATGTATCGAATTAATTTAATCAATTTTCATGGATGATTTTTATTGAAATTAATTTAATACTTTCATAAATGATTTTTATTAAATTGAATTTAATATTTTTAATTACTTCACTAGTATCGTCCAATTCAGCCCTCTACGCAGTGGAATTCTTAATGCGTTTCATAGTTGAATTATTTAAGTGTATTTCTCCTGCAATGCGCCGATAATTCAATTTTGTTATTATTATATATATATTTTTTTCATATTAAATGTTTTAAATTGTTTTTGTTGTACTTTTCATAATCGGGTTTGCGGCACGCTTCGATATGAAATAATTTTTGCTTTCACTTTTAATGAATTGTTGTGGTTGTTGTTCCTCTCTGTTGTGTTTATTTCTTATAAATTGTTCGATCGATCGGCACAGCGGACACGTGCAACATGCCAAGCCGCATGCCAGAAATTCATTTCACAGTGCCTGCAAATATTCAACCCACTCGATAGCTCAAGCCGATATAGTTTAGTGTGCCACATTGAGAGCTCCTTGGTTTTAGCTTACAGTTGCCATAGTTTTATGGGTTTTATGGTTTTGGGTTTAAAGTTCTCAAGAAGCGGCCATGAAATATTTTTACAACCGCTGGGAATGAGCTCCCTCTCGTAGGTTCATTAAAATATGGAAAAGGGCGTGAAAAAATCTCACGTATGGGCCTCTATTAAGCGTACTCATTTAACATGCACATTAAAAGTTCTTAGTTCTGAGATGAGAGAAACACAACTTACTCAAAGTTTTAATTAAAAGAACCAAAGACTTGAAATGGAGAACAAAAGACTCAGGCAGCGAACTTGATTTGAATCTGTCTGCGTCAGCGTGGGTCGTTCATAAGCCAGTTTCATTCAGCACTTTTGACATATTTGACTATTGGTGCAATCCAACGGCAAGCAGGAAATGTTTGCCAATTTTCTTGAGTAGCCGCCAAATGATCAAATGATTGATGAGTTTTTGTCTGTGCAAATTGACGCAATTTGTGCACACCTTTCACATCATAAATATATTGCTATTTGGAAGCAAATGGTATTTTCAGCAACAACTGGCACAAACTGAATCTATTGTCATTACTTGTCAATTGGGTCGCAATTCTAAGGCAACGATTATTGTTGAGATTTCATGAAGCAGCGCAGAAGGGAAAGCTCTAACAATAACTGACAATAACTGGCACTCGTTTCTGCCCAATTAATGCTGCAAATTCCACATTTACTTTATTTAGAAGAGAGTAGAAGTACACTGCTGTACATTAAGCTAATGGTGTAAAAATCTAGGCAAAGAAAAAATTTATTCCCGTTACTTAAAAAATCAGTAAAAGAGTTAAGCAATGCATTATGGTAAAAAGTACGATATTTGGGCATTAATTCAAATTTTGTTTTGCATCAGTATCTTAAAAACATTTTTATTTCCTAAATCAAAAAACTCCAAAGCAAGCAAAAATAATTTTCTTAGATTTTTCGGGACTATCCTTAGTATTTTAAACGCACTCAAAGTCAGCTGATTGAGCGTTGCAATATGAACTAAAAAAGCGGGGGAAAAATAATTGCAACTTTTAGAGCCAATTATGTTTGTTTCGTAAGCATAATAAAAAATTGCTAAATATGGATAAAGTTGATAAAGGTATTTAAAAAGCGGTAGTAGTAGAGATTTTAGGTTTATATTTAGAGCTTATACCAAAATATCGGGATTTTTTACCATAGTGCAATAAAAGTATGCAATAAAAAACATTGTAAGTATTTAAATAAGTAACGGTTATCCTCTAGTCGGAAGGTTGACTATAGCCTTCACCGCTTGCTTTTTTTAGCTACTTATTATATAAATACGTTTTTTGTTTGGTTATTTAAATCTACTAATGATTTTTTATGGCTTTTAGTAAATAGTATTCTAGCAGTCGAATGAAAATACGATGAGATCAGACAGAGAAATAAAAACTTCGATAGTAAAAACTTTAGTAATATATTTCTTTAAGCAACAAAGTTTATAAAGCTTTTACTGAGCACTTTTTACCAGCAATTTGTCTCTGAGTCATAAATAGTTGCAGTTTGATTAACGAGTCCACTATGAAAATTCGTTTTAAATAATTTCCAAAAATTGATTGATTTATTTATGCAGCACGGCGAGAGCATGGAACGGGATTGCGATGAGCGTTGCACTTGCAACCGCGGCGAGTGGATCTGTGAGCCACGCTGCAAGGGTGCCACGTATCCCCGAGGCAGTCAGCGCACGATGGCGAATCCCCATTGCCAAGAGCGAGTTGTGGAGGAGGACGAGTGCTGTAGGACCATGGAATGCAATGAACCACTGCTGCAACCCAGTGTGGAGACCGTAGAGATGAACAAGACAGGTGTTGCCACAAATGAGCAGAATGAAGGTGAGTTTTTTTTTAAGCCACACTCAGAACGCCAGAATGGAGAAAGCGGCTTTTCATTTGGCTTAGCTAGTTTAGTTGCTTTCAAGCCTTTTTGGTCCATGCTTTAACGCTGTGTTTTCTGTGCATTCCATAAACATCATGTGCATACCACACACACACACACACACATACAACACACATACATACAACACACACACACATATGCATATGCCCAGAGAGCACTCCGAAACCCCGCAACGACTGCCATTACCAAGGAGGAGTCTACAAGTTCCGCGAGCGCAAGGAAATCGGATGCGAGCAAATCTGTCACTGCGACGAAGGGGGCGTGATGAATTGCCGCCCACGTTGCCCCGAGCGGAATCACACGCGTGCCGACAAGTGTGTCTATGTGAAGGATCCCAAGGATGTCTGCTGCCAGCTGGAACTCTGCGATGTCACCCTCGACGATCACGAGCAACAGCAACCATTGGCGCCATTGCCATCGCTCCATGGTGGCCCGAACAGCATCGGGGATGAGATCGAACAGGAGCGCAGCTACGGACTGGATCAGCAGGCACGCGATGCTGGCGGTGCCACGCCCACCTGCAGCTTCAAGGGCAAAGAGTACGAGTTGGGTCAGCAGTTCCGCGATGGCTGCGAGCAATTGTGCATCTGCAACTTACAGGGCGTGCACTGTGCCAAGGTCGAGTGCCCCTCCACCTTCGGCCTGGACGTGCTCAATCCCCATTGCATCCGCTGGGAGCCAGTGCCCGCTGACTTCAAGCCCGTGGCGCCACATTGCTGCCCGGAGAGCATGCAGTGTGTGGACAACGGCACCTGCACCTACCAGGGCATGGAGTTCGACAATTGGTCGCCCATTCCGGCCAATCTGACGGGTAAGTGTTGATATTGCAGTTGTAGTACTTTCATAAAAAAAGGGACCGTAAAGATTATAATTTTTATTCAAAAAGTTAAAAAATGTCAGTTACTAACTGATTTTTATAAAAAATTATTTTTCATTATTAAAATTAAATTTTAGTAAAAATATAGTTTAGTTAGAAAAAAAGGAATTACATAACTTCCACATTAAAAGTTAAAAATTCATTCTAAAATTCAAGTTTATTAATTTTGATTTAATATTTAATATTTAGCATGACTTTTTAAACTCTGTATTTAGGATATATAAATTAAAACAGTATGCGGTTTAAATGGCAAACAAACATAAAGCAGCCTATGACATTTGATTTTACTAAAAAAAAATCTTATAGATACTTAATAGCTTAAATATTGTGGAAGAAGAAATTGAAAAAGCGTACTTGAGAAAATCTTTGAGAAAATCCGGGGCTGCCGAACTTCTGCTGGATTTTGTTTTTCTGTGTAGTTTAAAAACAAATAATTTACCCCATGGATTCACACATTTTCCTATTTTTTTAGGTTGCGAGAAACATTGTTATTGCGAGAACGGCAAGGTCGAGTGCCGTCCCGCTTGTCCGCCCGTCTTGGCCCTGCCCCCCGCCGATTTGCCCTGTCATCCGGCAGAGGCGCGGCTGTTGCCCATTCCCGATGACGAGTGTTGCAAGCACTGGGTCTGCAGTCCCCAGCTAGACGACGATCCTCGGAAGATCTTTGACATGCCTGCAAAGCCAAATGGTAAGTGGAATTTTTAATTGTAATATTGCATGAACCAAAGCTTAACTGGATTTAAGTTCAGTTTACACTGTAACAACTTTCGTTTGATTCACTTAATTGTTATAGTGTAAACTGAGCGTTAATTTGAATGCGAAACCATTGGAAATTTATTCAAAAACTTACTCAATTTATGAGTACATTCATTCGTTCATAATTCTCGCATGTTTTCAAAGCATTTTTGGCTTTTCCATTATGATTTCATACTCAACTCCATCAAACTATGTATATTTTTGCGCTTTTCTATACAATTTGCCAACTACTTTTCCCCCTCTCTTTCTCTCTCTCTCTCTATCTCTGTCTATTTATAAATACTTTTATGACCCTGATTTTTGTTTTTGTTTTATTTATTATAATTTATTTATTTTCAACGCTCATACAAACAATAATTCACGCTATGCACTGTAAATAATGAAAATACCATTCAACATGCAACCGCTATTAGAAACAACAGCAACATCGACAGCGACAACAACAACAACAACATCGACAGCGACAACAACAACAACAACAACTACAAATAAGCCTTTGGAGCTTGACTATGAGAAAAAGCCTACATTAGGCGCCTTCTATCCCACGCTGGACGGCAAGCCGCCCAAATCCAGCCCAGGTCTCTTTGAGAAACACGAGAAACCGCACAAGAAGCTGCAACAACAACAGCAGCAGCAGCAACATCATCAACAGCAGCAGCAACAACAGAATGATATCAAATATGATGTGCACGAGGATCAGCAAGAGGATGACGTAAATAATGGTGCACCCTTGCCACCAGGTGGCGCCTTTGTGCCGCTGCAACTAGGCGGACACTACAACGACTATCAGCAGCAGCAGCAACATCAGCAACATCTCGGCCCTTATGGCTTCTATAATCCATCGAAGCCCGCCTATGATGCCTACAATCCCTACGAGCCGTACGACATCAATCCCAATGGAATACCTCAGGGTAAACCGCCACCAGCACCAACTAGTCAATCGGATCTATTCAATATACTGGGTGCTGATCATCCTGCGCATCCTGGGCATCCTGGACATCCGGCACAGTCAACACAGCCACAAAAGGACAATCACAATCTGCCACCGCATGTGAGAATCGAACAGATCTTGCAGCACTTGCAACAAAGTGCGCCCGTTGGCGCAGGAGCAACATCCCAGCAGCAGCAGCAGCAACAACAGCGACCAACACCTCCGCATTATGTGCCCATTGTGCACAGTGGGGTGCCACCGCCGCCGCCACCACACGGCATTGCCATTGTCGATGGTCAGCCAGTGGCCTATGAGAGTTATCCACTAATTCCTGGCCTGGGTGTGCCACCTCCACTGCATCATCCACAGCAGCAGCTACAGCAGCAACAGCAACAGCAACATCAGCAGCAACAACATTCTCAGCACGAGTCCCCGCAGCAACAGGCTACCATTATACCCAGCTCCAGCACCAGCTCCGGTCTCTCCACTCAGGCCAGCGAGCATAGCCTGCATCAGAGCCAGAGTCCAAATCCGAGTCAGACTCCTCGGCCGGCACAGCAAGCAGGTTGACATACCCACTATTCTAGTCAAAATCCTTCGTAGCTTAGCCTAGTTTCTATTTATCTCTCTCTCTCTCTCTCTCTATTTCTCTCTGTTACTCTCTCATGCCGTTTGGACACTGTTATACTGTTATACACAAACGACAGGGTTTTACTGTACTAACTGTGACCACTACAGATACACACTCACACATACATACACCACTCACACACACACATGCATATTGCCAGTCATCATCTTATCATTGTTTGCGCTTATTAGAATCTGCTTAAACGTTACTAATCCAATTGGGAGAACGAGCAATGGGATCTGCATGCCAATTCAGAAATAAATTGACATCGTAACGATTATGCAATTTTAATTAAAATTATTTGTCGATTTTTATTGTTTAAAAATCAAACAATAATAAAAATCAACAATAAAATATTTATAAAAAGAATACAAAATTAATTTGAGCTAAATTTTTCTTGAAATTTTTGCGATGCAAGAACAATCTAAGGATATTTTATTTCTAATAAAAATAAAATAAAAATTAATCAAAAAAAGCTACAGTTTTACAGTTTTACAAATCGAAATTAAGCTATTTATTTTAATTTAAATATTAAAAAAAATAAAATGTGTTGTTTTGATTTTATATGAGCTTTAAATTCTTTATATCACAGATTCATTATAAAATCTATTTAATTCCGTTTCTAAATAAAATTCGATTGTTACTTTTGAAAAGTTGATCCCATTTGCTCAGATATAAAAATAAATGTTTAATGAATTTTATTAATTATTTCTTTTCACTTCTCCATCTCCATGTTTGCCAGTCTTGAGTCCTCTGCAATCGGATATCGAAGTGCACACCCTGGAGGCCGTCGATCCACGCACCATTCGCATGGTCTTCACTGTGCCGCAGGTCTACGTGAATCTTCATGGACGCGTCGAGCTGCGTTATACAAATGGACCCAGCAATGATACCTCCACCTGGGAACTGCAGACATTTGCGCCACCGGAGGATCTGATAGCCACCTCCCAAATGGAATTCGACTTGCCCAATCTGGAGCCCAATTCATTGTACAAGGTGAAGATTACGCTCATCCTGCGCGACATCAATTCACAGCCAACGAGCAGCGTCTTCACCGTCAAGATGCCGGCGGAGAGGACTATAACGCCGCCGCCCCAGATCTCCGATTACAGGCCCGACTTCCAGGATATATTCAAGACAGTCGATGATCCGGAGCTGAATGTGATTGAGACGAACGCCTCATGGCTGCAGCTGACCTGGAAGAAGCTCAGCGACGAGCAGATGGAGTACGTGGATGGCGTCCAGTTGCGCTACAAGGAGCTCACCGGCATGATCTATTCCTCCTCTCCACTGATACATCGCACCCTCACCAGCTACACCATACAGAACCTTCAGCCCGATACGGGCTACGAGATTGGACTCTATTACATTCCATTTGCGGGACATGGCGCTGAATTGCGTGCTGGACACATGATCAAGGTCAGAACGGCGCCCAAGGTGGATGTCTATGGCTTCGATGTGAATGTCAATGTCACCAAGGTGAAGACACAGAGTGTGGAAATATCCTGGAATGGTGTGCCCTACCCAGAGGATAAGTTCGTGCACATCTATCGCGCCATCTACCAAAGCGACTTGGGCAAGGAGGACTCCAGTGTCTTCAAGGTGGCCAAGCGGGACAGCACAACGGGCACCCTCATCATGGACCTCAAGCCAGGCACCAAGTACCGCCTCTGGCTGGAGATGTACCTCACCAATGGCAACACCAAGAAGAGCAACGTGGTCAACTTTATTACCAAACCAGGTGGTCCACCAACGCCGGGCAAGACGGGTAAGTTGAGTTTCTTTTTGTTGGTCTAAATATTCCTTTTGCTATGATAAAATATTGCTATTTCAAGTCTTGCGTGTTCTTGAATGGATTTACTTGAGTTTTAAGAATCTGGGTAAAAGTCTTCCCCTTCACATCTTACTTAGATCAAGGCTGCAAATCTGGATAACCGTTGTATTCTAGATTTGATATGAATTAAATTAATTCAAATTTGATAAATAGATTTTAATCATATCTGTTAAGTAATGATTATTAATCTTTGCCATTAGTAATTGGATTATTTTTGTTTAAAAGTCGAACTAATGATTAAATTACGATTATTTTCAGTTTTGACCAATTATTTAGTGATTACGATTACGAAAAATAAGAAATAATCCAAAATTATTACAATTTTGTAAAAATAATCTGAAATAATCAAAAATAGTCTTCTAAGATGTTATTAAAGAAAAAATACATTTTTGTAATATACTGTTTTGTTCACAATTATTTGATTTTTACTAAATAGTTGAAAATAATCTAAAAAAATTAAATAAACAGAAATAATCAAAAATAATTCGACTACTTAAAAAGATTATTTTTGAATTTATTTCTGGTTATTTTTCAATAATTGTAGTAATTTTAGATTATTTCCGATTTTTTGTAATCGCAATCATTAAATAAATCAACAATTTTCAACAGTCGCTACGATTATTTCCAATAACAATTTAATTGATTAGTAATTTAAATCGAAATTTAATAGGTATGATTTTAATAACAGCCTTGATTTATATGCCTTCCTTAGTTTACTTATTTACTTATTCAACATTTACTTTACCTAATGCTTACATTTCTTTCCCTTCCCGCAGGCAAACTCCTTACGGCTGGCGTCACTGAGCAACCAGTTGGAGATTATTACGGACCCCTTGTGGTTGTTTCTGTGATTGCTGCCTTGGCGATAATGTCCACGCTGGCCCTGCTGCTGATCATCACCAGGCGGAGAGTACATCAAACGGCATCCATAACTCCACCGCGAAAAAGCGATGCGGCCTACGACAATCCCTCATATAAAGTAGAGATACAACAGGAGACAATGAGTTAGTGTTTAATTTTAAAAATTATTTAAATATCTTATTTTAATGAAATTTATTTACTTACAGATCTGTAACTGCCCAAAGTGTTGTTGGGTAGCACTCTCAAATCTCCCAAAACTAGCTTAGAACAACGTTCGTGTAAATATTTAAAAAACAAAAAAACTCAAACTCAGTGTCAGTAAAAGTTATGAAAAGATTAATATGGATTTTCCATTTCCCGGCGCGAGGATTATGAATGATCCAAACTTAAAAAGGTCGCCATGTTGTATGTAATGATTAAGAAATTCTTATAAACGAACTAATTACTTGTTTCTTTCTTTTCCCCCGTTAAACAATTGTAACTTGTGTATATAGAGAAATAGAAGAGACAACTGAAAAAAAACTTCAAGTAACTCCAATTGTTTTGCGTAAATTCTTCTAGCTTCGATTTCGATCAAAAAATGCATAGTTAGTTTAACTTGTAAATTTTAGCTTTACACATACATACACATATATGTATACATATACCATAATTTAAGAACGAACAACAACAGTTCTTCAATTAACAGTCCATAAATATTTAAATTAGCTTGTAAACGTACAGAGATATGCAATCTTATGAATAAATAAAAATATTAAATCAAATGCTTATTTGTAATTTTTGTTTTAGAAAGCTGAAAATGACGCCAACAAATGTGGAAAATAAGTGGAAAATATCATAAAAAATTACACCCACAAAACACACTTTTATACTATTTATACTGCCCATCATTAACTTCATTTTCAGAATCAGCTTAATTTTATATTTACACTCTTTCATATGAAAATTAGCCATGGGACTTTCGATTTCTCATTCCGAAAAAATATTTCGCATCCATCGAGACCTTTAGTAACTTGGAAAGTTATTATTATTATAAGTGCTAGTTTTCTAGGAATCCTATTTAACACACTACATCTTTTATTTTCTTTCTTGTTTTTTTCACACTTTTTAAAGCCTTGAAAAATCTGCATGCAAATATCTATGTGTACATACTTGAAGCTGTCGATCCACACACGATTCGAATTGCCTTCACAGTACCCCAGACTTATGTGAATCTCAAGGGACGTGTAGAATTTCGTTACTCGAATAAACCAAGCGACGATGTCTCCACTTGGAAGACTCAGATATTTGCACCGCCCGGAGATCTATTTGCCACCTCAAAGCTGGAATTCGAAATGTCGGACTTGGAGCCCAATTCGTTATATAAAATTAGAATAAAGCTCCTTCCCCGTGATAGTGCTATGGAGCTGGCGAGCGAAATTCTCACAGTCAAGTTGCCTGCGGAGCCGCAATTGAAGCTGAGTGATCCGAACCCGATTTGCATTGAGTGCTGAATGCCAGTTGAGGGCATTTTAAATTTTTGATTTCTTCTTAAAATATTTGTACTACGTTGGATAAAAAAAAAACACATACAGTGGTCCACTAATGTCTGCATACACCATAACTTTGTCAAATTTGCATATAATAAAAAAGTTTTGGTGCAGGTTTCTTATATTAATTTTTTTTACAAAAATTCAAAATTTTCCATGGATACTTAATGGGTTAAAGAAATTTTTGTGTCATTCGAACTGAATTTAAATGAATTAAGGATTTAAAAAATAAGAAACCTGTACGAAAACTTTTTTATTTTACTCAAGTTTGACAAAGTCATGGTGTATGAAGACTTTAGTGACACACTGTATGTTTTTTATGGGTGTTGGTGTATTTTCAAAACTTTTAATCTCAGAATTCAAGCGAGCTTTGTTAAAAATTTTAATTTCTTATTGAATAAAATATAAATTTAATGTATTCATTAAAAATGCATTATGAAATATTAAGAAAAAATATATATTTTTGTTTGGCCTTGATTGCTATGACATTTATACAACTTTAACTGGTAAATTGTAGATGACTTTGCCTTCATTTACGCATATTTATCCATTACATTTTTCTTTTATTTCAGTTTGCTTGCAGCACCAACAACATATATATTATATAAATATATATACTAGTATATTAATTATATATAATATATATGCTTGTATATACAAAATGCACAACTAGATTTTGGGTTCAAGAATTCAAAATTCAATTTTCATACACTAATGCCACGCTAAATGCTAAAGTTCTTAAGTTAAAAAGTTAAAGAACAAAATAAGTAATTATAGAGCAAAAAAGGGGGAAAAAATATGTGCAAATATTTTTTCGCATTTGGCATGAACAATTTCTTTGTGTGTTTTCTTGCTTTAAAATTCATGTACATTATTAATTATTTAAATAGACTTTCATTTTCTTTCTTTTTTTTTTTTTTTGTTGCTTGTTTAAAAATTGACAATTTTCGTTTTTTGTTTTATATGTTTTGTTTTTCGTTTCTGTATATTTTTACTTTTAAGTTTCGTTTTTGCATAAAAGTAATCACTGTTTAGCCTCCGTTCTTTGACATTAAGTTTGTTGGTTGGTTGATTGGCTTCGGCATGGCAGGACATACAACATGGAACATTTTGGCATTTGGTGATTTGTCTACTTGGTGCTCGTGCTGGCGCTGGCACTGACGCTGGCACTGATGCTGCCCGATGCAGCTGCCTCGCTGTTGCTGGTGCACTGCTCAATGACGCTGTTGCCTTCGGCATCGCTGGTGGTGGTGGTCGATGAGTTGCTGTCATCGTCGTCGTCATCATCCACCTCCGATTGTTCTTCTTCACCATCGTCGACGTCGCCTTCGTCCTCCTCGTCGACGGCATAGACATCGTTCTCAATGAGACGCAAGTCCATGCTATCGAAGGAGTCTGTTATGACACTATCATCATCGGTCGTTGTCTCATCCTCCTGGCCGGACGTATCGTTATCCAAATCCGCTTCATCGTCACCCGGATGGCTTTGCTGTTGTGACGGAGATTCACTGCCGCTGCCCGCATCGATGCGCATCTCCTGCATTAGCTCCTTGATCAATTCAGTCTCAATTTCGATGACACCCAGATCCAAATGTCGTTTGCTCACATCCATCAACACATTCTTAACGTTGCGCGCCAACAGACGCAGATGCTCATCGCTGCACACCTTAGCATTGCTCAAGTAGCGTATATAGTCCTCCAGATAGTAGGTATTGAAGCTATCCCGACAAGGCTCTCCACTGGCAAATTGCTGATGGGTCAGCAGCAGCTGATTGATCAGCCAGTTGCGACCGCCCTTCAGCACCTCGATAGCATCTCGAACACACTGGCGGCCCAGCTCAAAGTTGCGGTACAACGGATAGGTGATAACGCGACGCAAGAAGGCCACAAGTACGTCCCGATAGTTGTCGAACTGTTCGAAGTAACCGAAGAGCGGACACAGTATACTCCGTGTCCAGCCGGACTCACAGGTTGGCTCGTTGTTGGTTGTGCGCACGTCGTAGCATATGGCCAATACAATGCTAATCAGGCCACAATCAATTTCGTTCTGCACTTGCCGATCGGGCTGTTGGCCGGACTGGGACTGGGATGACGTCGTGGTTGCAGTTGCTGCATCAGTAGCTGGTATACGGCTGCATAGATTATGCAGCAAATGCGCCTGCTCCTGTGTCATGGAAGTCTCGTAGATTTTCGGCTTATAACGCAATGGATTCTGATGACCAGCTGGCACCTGCAGTTCCACAAAGTTCATTTTGTACTGTTCGCGCGAAAAGCGCTTCATCTCATCGACAATACGCTCCAGGCGTCGCTGCAACGGGCTCATCTGCTGCGGCTCTGGCACACGGCACGTCGACTTGTCCAGCTGCCCAAATTCAATCAAATGTTGAATGTATTTTAATCAATCTTCGTCTTAGCTTTTACTCACCTCGCTGGTCTTCAGCGGACCTTTGTATTGGCTGGCAAAGCCATAGCCAAAGTGGCTGGTCAGCTTGAAGCTGGTCTCATCGCCATCGAGCTGTAATTGGCACTGTTCGGTGATGCGCTTTAATTTCCACTCATGGACTAGCGGCTCCTTGTCCTGCAGGGTGTCGGCCAGTTTTGGTAGATTAAGGAACGCGGCAATATATTCTTTGCGCGCCGTCTTTGGTTTGGGCACGACGCCGCCGCCGCCGACGCCTCCCCCGCCGCCCCCGCTGCAGTTACCAGCTGCATTGCCGCTGCCCACAATGGCAACGGGCGGCAGGCAGCGCAAAAACAACTGGTAGCAATTCTCGGTCGTGTCAAATTTGATGAGAACTGTTTTCAGTCCCCTCAAGTCGAAAGTGCGTCGGCTGTGAAATCTAATGAAAAAACAAAAAAAAAACAGGAAAATGTTTGTCACATTCCACAAATCGAAGCGTCTCGATCTTCTATGTATGTGTGTATGTATGACTCACTTGTAAAGTTTAACATTTGCGTAAAAGTACAAATCGTTGTCGCCAATAAATATATCGACGTTCCTTATGCGATCCAAATTCACATGTATCGCAGCACCCGCCGCCTCCTCCTCCACCACCGCTACCTCTTCATCCACAGAACAGCCATCCGCTTTGGTGTCAGGCGATGGCGATAGCGTGTGCTTTGGTTTTTCCTTGGCATGTGGATGTGGTATCACCACGCTGCACGTGTTGCCCACATAGCTGTGTGTAATCTGTCCGTTCAACATGTTTTAATTTTATAAAGCCACTACTGCTTTTCAAGTATAAACAAAAAATAAGAATTTTAGGGCAGCAAGACCAGTGGTGCCAGATTCGCTTTTTTTCCGTCAAATCTGGCTTTTTTAAAAGGCCATTTGCTAGAAAAATTTGCAAACAGCGGTCAGCGGGAATTCTGGCTGTTTTTTTGTGAAAAAGACTTTTTGTTTCAGATTTTAATATACAAAAATCGTGAAATGTCACCGTAATGACAGCCCTAAAAAATTTTGGATTGAAGTCAATTCCTATAAGGATTCTGGGGCAACAATACTTTTGCAGGTTGCCATTGATACAGTTTATATAAGGTAATTGGTTCAATAGTTTGCTACTTAAAATGACAATAATATATTTTATTATGAAATATAAGTTGTGCTGCTACACATATAAGCCTCCCAATATATGATAGGATCAAGATTATTATAAGATAACAAAAAATTAGAAGAATTAGGACAACATTAATGAAATTATTCTCATCTAATGAATAACAGAGCTGCTGCTGCTCAAATTGTTCAATTTCTTTCTAAGCAACTGATTTTGTTAATTGGAAAACTAGCTTTTCATGTCTTGTTTTTTTTAATTATTTTTTCAGCTTTTCTGCATCGTTCCTCCCGTCAAAAACAGCTTTTTTTTTTAGACAAAAGTTGGCAACACTGAGACTATCGGCAATTGATTGTGGAGGACGGTCGATACATGAAATCACAGTAACACTGTTGTACTCAAAATGGCACTGTTAACCAGCACTGTCACATGTTCGAGTCACGCACGTCACATAGATGGCGCTTTTTACATCTTTCGCGCCATTGATAAATTTAAATTTATGATGCTTTAAAAATAAGCGCAATATAGATAAATAAAAATTAAAGTTAGAATTTGTAGTTATTTTAAAATATTGAAGATGTTAAGTGTCTGATGCAACAACCCAAGCTTATTGCAGCGAAAGACAATATCACAAAAATTCCAAAGGCCAAACCCCAAAAAATTAAATTTACAACTGATCATAGTAGAAGCACAAGTTGTTCAGCATGCTGTTGCCATCGCTGTCGCTCTGGCGTGTTTTCATGCTTTCTTTAGCAAACAGCGGCAACAACAAAAACTACAACAACAACAACAGTCTGCCAGTCCGTAAGCAAGTTCGTCAGCGTGATTTGCTTTTTAGTTGTTGTTGCTATTGTTGTTGCGGCTGCTGCTGCCAGTGCTGCTTTTTTTTTTCTACATACATTTCTGGCTCGTTTCATGTTGACCCACTTTTCGTGGCAATACGTGCGATGTCGACGTCGTAGCAGCAGCGGCCTGCACAGTGGGCCGCAGTCACGGTGAAAGCTTTACTCTGCTGTTCGTCTGCATTTTCCGGGTCAGTTTGTGTGCTCTGGTCACACTGTGCGGCGCAAAAACTCATAAACTGAATTGCCAACAGGTTATAGCTACAACTGCTGAGGCTGCGGCTGCAATGCTGGCGACGTCGCCGTCGCAGTCGCAGTCACTGCGAGTAGTAAAAAGGGCCATGACAGTGACACTTTGAAGTTTGAGGTTAAATTGTCAATGTTGCTGGTTGCCTTTGGTTTTTGGTTGTTGTTGCTGGTTGTTGTTGCTGGTTGTTGTTGCTGCTGCTGGGTTGCCCTGCTCTTTAATATTTTCGACATATTTCGTGCCGAACATTTTTGGCTGTTTCATGCTGTTTGCCGCTGCTGTCGTTGCATGTAAATACAAAAGACTTAAACGACAAACTTGCATTCACAGTGCATTTATTTTTATACTAGTTACTTAAAAAATAAGTGGAGGGGGATATTGTATTCGTTGCAATGTATGTGACAGGGAGAAGGAAGCATTTCCGGCCCTACAAAGTATATATATTCCTGATCAGCATCAACAGCCGAGTCGATATAGCCATGTCCGTATTAATTTACTAATTAACGTTAGCTACTATTATTAACTATCATCTTACTAATTCGTAGCAAGATCGGACAAATAGAAAAGTGGTAATGGCTGATTAAAGTTTTTAAGCAACGTAAGTGCCTAAAAGCATGCAATAAAAATATTAAAATTTTTTTTAAATAAGTAACGGGTATCCTATCGTCGGGCGCTCTACAGCCTTTCCCACTTGTTTTTCTTCAGTTGCCGCGTGGCACAAATTTTTTGATCGTTGCACGCACAAAAATGCTCAAATGCTTTTATTTAGTTTATTAATTATTTTTATTTCTTTTACACACACACACACACAATTACATTTGAAAAGTGAAATTTCAAAGTAGAACAAGCAACAACAAAGGCAACAACAACAACAGCAACACGTACAACAACTGGTCATGCCACGCAACTTGCCGAGAGGTTCCAATAAAAATGAGGTCACTTGTCGCTGACCAACAGCGCCACCATTCGGCTCCTACTCCCCACTCCGCCCCTCCGCCTTTCCCCTTTTTCTTGCCATTTGTTGAATAGATCCCGCAGCAGAGTTTGCCAGCAAGACGTTGTTGTTGTTGTTGTTGCTGTTGTTGTCGTCAGTCGTCTGTCTTCAGAATGTTGCATTATAAATTAAATTAATTGCAGTCGCGTCGCGTCCAGTCGCGTCTTTTGGGCTTAACCGTTTTGTTAGTCGGTTTAAGGCCATCGTGTGTGCCATTAAAATGCACCACGAACTTGACAACGAAATTAAGCATACACAATAGTTATGAATTATTTAAAAGCCGCCAAAAATGCGGTTAACTATCAAAGTAAATTTTAAGATTTTTTATTGAAACAAAAAGGAATAAATTATAGTTTTAATAATTATATGTATTAAATATTTTATAAGTTATTGATTTTATATGAGATTTATTTCGAAAATTTAATAAAATATCTTTCAACTTAATAAATCTGAAATAGAATTTTATTTGATATTTTTTTTAAAACTCGCTTTACTCTATTATTTCCATATAATTGCTATAGTAATATATACATATAAGTTTATTCACTTTAACTTTATTCCAAGTTAACACTGTTAGAACTATGCAGATAAATATGCTTATTACGACTTAACTAAATACTTTTTCTTACGATTTTTTTTAGCACAAAAAAATGCATAATCTGCGTCTGTTACATTCGCTCTAGAAAAGAACAAAGTTAATCATAGTTTTTGATCAAGTCTAATTGCGTATTTCATAAGATTTTTCGTTGTGCACTGTTTGCTTTTGCAGTTAATTAAAGTTAAAGTCGAACTCGAAGTCGCAGTCGGAGTTGGAGTAAAAAACTGTGTTAAAAATATTAATTTAATATAATGTAATTATAGCCATGATTTATTCTGGCAAGAATCTTGGTCAGCTGGCCATCGAGGCGTGAAGACGCCGTATTGCAAAACAATAAGTACTTAAGTTGTTTGAAGTTTTTTATATATCTTTTTTATTAATTCTTATTCCGACAATTAACCGAAAAATCGAGTGCATAAATTATCCATTATGTATATGAATATGTTGTAAATATTTGCTAATTTTTTGGCCTCTCTCACCTTTGGTGCAATGCCCGTCCGGCAGCAACATTGCTACTTCCTGCACGCGAGCAACTTCCGTTCTGTTTTGCCAGCTCCAAAATCAAGTCGATGTCGAAGTCAAAGTCGAAGTCGAAATCAAACAGCTGAACTCTTCACGTGTGCATCCATCAGCAGCAACTCAATCAAGAGCAAAAGTAATTAAAATAACAACAACAACAATCACATCCACAAATCAAATGGAAAAATACGACTAAGAAAACAAACAAATCAAAAAAAAAAAAACATAGAGAAAAAAGAGACAAAAGCAAAAAGGGGAGCAGCAAATACGCATAGTAATAGTAGATACTCATAGATGGAGACACAGGCACAGTGGCAAGAAAATCGTTAAAAACAAAAAATAACAATAAATATGTACCTGTGTGTGTGTGTGTGTGTGTATTTGTGTGTACATATTTATAAAAATGGCATGGCAGCAACAGCAAAACACAAAATAGAAATGGAGAGCAACTTTCACCCAAGGTCATTGTGTCTTTAACTGCGCCACAACAGCAGCAACAACAACAACAGCAACAACAACAGCAGCAGCAACAACAACAACAACCACTGGACAATATGCGACAAAGTTAACTGCGACTGCGACTGCGGCGTTGCTTTTGCCATTTTGCCAACTTTATTGTAGTGTCCATCTGTCCGTGTGTCTGTCTTTCTATACCTCACTCTCTCTCTCTATCTCTCTCTCTCTCTATCCGCCTTTTGTCAACGAGACAATAATAGAGACTACAACAGAGCTGTAGGGAGATGTGAAAGGCGTTGTCCGCCCGCTTACATTTTAGTTGTTGTTGCTATTGTTTCTGCTGTTGTTGTTGCTGTTGTTGTTGCTGCTGCAACGTCCTTTGCCCGCAACGGTGGCCACTTGCTCTACTTAATTGTTGTAGATTTCTGTTAGTGTTGCTGCCACAACTGAAGCACAACAACGATCATAGTTAGTTTGCCATGGTGCAATATTCAAATTTTTTGAATCTTGCAGCTTATGAATGAATAAATGAGAATCAGAATGAATCTGAGAATCTTAGAAGAGTTTACTCTACTATTAGATGCTCTGCAAGCCATGTGGATATTGCAAATATCGTATTTAACATAACTTAATTTAAATTTAGTAGTTAACTTACAAGTACAAAAATCAGGGTGTAATCGACTGAAACATACGCTGCTTTAAATGAAGATTTTCAAGTTTTGATATATGAGATCTAGTAAAATTTGATAGTGTAGTCTATTCTTTTAAATTCATACTATATATTGATTTATTTGCATATAAAATTATATATATATAAATATATAAATTATAAATAAATTATATATATTTTATATAGAAGAAAATATGTTCTATCAAAATAAATTTGTAGGTCCTGGAGCATTTTGTGTTTATGATGAAAAATCAAAGCTTTTGCGGTTAATATTATTTAAAAATATATATTCTGCATAACATCTGTAACAAAGTTTTTCGACAATTATAAATAGAAAACTTTTATGCCATATCACGCATGCGACCCGTGGAACTTTAATAATTTCACGTAAAACGAAATTAATCTTCATTTAGAATATCATACTGCAGACCAACGGCTTTCCACAATTCATTTGACCACGTTGTAGTCATAAATTTAGCACGAGCTGTGCTCCATTTAGGAAAGAATCCGAATCCGACATCTGCATATGTATCTTCATATTGTGGGTGATTAGATGATGTGAAGCGCCCACGCAATCCCGCATCCGCATCCGTGCCACATTCACGCCCATTACTAACTATGCCTAACTGTCTCAAATGAGCTGACTTGCCAGATAGCCCGTGTCAAATAGCATGGTCAGAAAGTGTGTCATGCTCTTAGCCAAAAAATAAATATACAAAAAGTGAGCTGCCTACGACGAAAGCTACGCAAATGGAGAACGAGCGGAAAATTACGTTTAATTGCGAATAAAAGAGTCAATTAAAAATGCCAAAAAGAAATTCACAGCGAACAGAATTAAGCCAAATTGTTATTGTTAATATGCTGCCAAATGCTTATGCCAATTGTTAATATTTTGTATTTGACCTTTGGCTGTGGAACAAAACAACACGTAGCACATTTTGATTAGAACAAAACGTGAACACTGTAAAAAATAGGGGGGCGAATATGGAGCAGGGGGACAGAAGTGGAGTGGAGTGGAGAATTGAGGAGAGTCGAGAGTCACCGTCAAAGGCAGAGTCAGAGTCAGAGGCATTGGCATGATGTTGCATAAATTTAAGTGCCACAGATACGAGGCGCAAGATATAGAAACGAGTTACAGATACATGCAACGACGCGACGCGACGCTGAAGACTAAAAGAAACAGAATTACAAAAATGAAAAAAAAAAACGAGAAAAAAGCTTAAACGAAGCCAAAGCAAAGATACAAAAGCAACATAGAAATGCGGATGCGATGCGATGCGATGCAAACTAAACTACATGCTCCAGACTCTCTCGTATTGGTACGAGGCAAAGCTATCGCTGTCTGCAGCTCCGGCTTCATCTTTGTCGCTGTCTCTCTCTCTCTCCTTTGTATAAGCTGCGGTGAAAGAGCATGCGACCGGGCAAAGTATCTTTGTATCTCATTGCCGCAGCCAGGCCAGTTAACAATTCCAATCCGCTGTGGCTGCCACAGACTTCTACACTACAACTTCTTCGTGCGGTTCTTCAGCTCGCGATGGAAGAAAACGAGTCTCGAAATTGGGTCAGTGGCACAGTATGCATGGCATTTTGTTTGTGTATTTGTGTGTATCTATGTGTGTGTGTGGGTTTTTTTTGGGTTTGCCTTTTAGCTCTTTCTTCTTCGCATTGCTTTCTTTGCGGCGGCATTTGTGGTCAATATAATGATTCTGACTTGTTCGCTGGCTTTGACTTTGGCTCGACTCGACTCGACTTGGCTCGGATTGACTTGGTTTGGTTTGCTTTGCTTTGCTTTTGCTTCTTGTTCTTCTTACTGCTGTTGTTGTTGTTGTCGGCTTACCACATTTATTTCTTTTTTCTTAACATTTTTTTTAGTCTTTAGTAAATTTGTGCTCGTACTCTCGCACCTACTCTATTTTCTGTTTGTGGCAGACGTGTTGCTTTTATGTCAGGTTCCTCCTAATGGCTTGCGGCACATGCGTGCGGCATAAGCAATGCGGACGCCAGAGTTGCCACCCCATCAATCAGAGCACACAACTGAAACACCCAAAACTGTTCACTGCGTATACGTGATATTTTTCTATAACTACAATGAATTGAAATATATAGGGCAAACAACTCATTTCTGGCTTTAGATATGATTATTTTTTGTACATTTATAATGACAAAATTTTTGTATTTCTTTATTTAAACATAAACATTAAAGTTAAATACTAATATTAACAAAATAAATATTTACAATCGAATTGTGTTTTGAATTTGAATCTTTGTTCAACTTGAATAAATAAAATTGCACAAAACTAAAAAAACATAATATATTAATAAAGTTACTAAAATTAATTGCTTATCAAATTAATTGCTTTTTTTAGATGTTTTTTTTTCTAACGAGAAGTTATTTAAGCTTCCACAATATTTACTTTTATGTTTTGAAATATGTGCCATTGATAAATATTAAAAATGATTTTAAAAGTATTTTTTTTTTAATTATTTGTAAATGTTTGTATAATTTCCATTGTAAGATTAACATAAACTTTAGCAACAATTTTTTTAAAAAACAAATTAACAACATTTAAATGTAAGGTGTAATAAAGATTATTACTTGAGTACTTTTCTATTTCATATTTTTATTATGTATGTATTAAATTTTTGCTTTGTTTTGTGTTTATATTTTTGTTTATGTTGTCTAAAAGTTAACAATTGTTATTATTTTGCCAAGCCCGCTACAACTTACTTATATTTAAAATATATATATGAATATACCTTCTTACATGTTTTATAGATATATGTTTTTTTTACTACAATAATATTCTTGTTTCTTATTTGTTTGTACATTTAGTTAATATTATTAATTTAGAATTGTATTGCTTCTATAATTGTTTTCTTTTTTCTTCTGTTGTTTACTCTTAAAGTTTTCAACACGATGAGGTACATAATTTATACAAAAATCTTAATAAACAATCATTTAGCTAGCGATTAACTTTATTCTAGCTATATACTTAACTGCTTAATCTGTGTATCATCTAGGTGTTTATGTGTATTTATTCCTGTGCCAGGGTCTAAGGTGCACGAAGCGCGCAGTTTTGCATCAAAACAGAACAACAGTTGCAAAAAGACAATTGGACGCTTCGTTGTTCTTACATTGCTTGTGGTCTCTTTGACAGCAACTCTAACTAGGTATAGTTTGGGAATAGTATTTACAAAAGTAAATACTATGATCTTGTAAATATTATATAGTTAAATATGTACTCAATTTTCTATTCATTTGACAGCTAACAGAAGTTATTTTTCTTCTTCAGTTTAATGAAGATTTAACCTAGGTTATTCAAATTCCTTCTACTACATAATTTATTTTCTTTTGTTTACAAGTTTTAGATTTCTTAAAAATGATTTTTTTTTAAATATTATTCACAATAAATTTTTCAAAATTTGTATTGATGATTTAAAAAAGTTTGTCAGCTCAATTTCTAGATCAGAAAAATAAAAAATAAATTAGATTATAAAATAAAATAATTATTTTTTATAGTTCTTTTTATAAAACTAAAATCTGATACTCATTGAAATTACATACAATAGTAATAATAATAAATCCCCTTTGTCTATTTAAATTTTTTGTAACTTTTAAAATTGATTGAATTTGATTTGAATCTAGACAGAAACTGAATGAAACTGTGGAGGTAGTAGGTTGATATTTCATATCAAAAACAATGTTTTAAGTAGACCAAATATATAGTTCGGATATAAACCAATTATTTATATTTTTACTAATGATGTTCCCCAACCCATCTTGACTAATCAAAGAGATCAAAAGCAACCAACAACAACGAATATCAAAATGCTTTGTGTATGGCATTGCTTCACATTGAGGAGATGGCAAATCCCCAGACTGATCTGATCAGACAGTCTGGCGTTGGTCAAGCAGTGCGATACACGAGAAGCTGCCAACACCCAATGACCCGGAGATGCACGTATCGTGGTATCCGGGTGACATTGACGGACACTTTCCCCAGCAGGAAAAGTTCCCCAAACAGCAATAACCAGAAAGGGAATTCTGTTAATGCGGTTGTGGGTCGTTTTCTAATTTGTATTCTGCGTGGCTGTTGCTATTGGCGAGCGGTTTCTCAATGGGATTGGGGCCGCGGTCAGTCACGCCCAATTCTCTTATGTATCTGTTGATGTTTGAGCAAGTGCGCCTTCTGGCGAAACGCCTTGGCACAGACGTCACAGCGGAAGGGCTTCTCGCCCGTGTGCGTGCGCAGATGCACCTTGATGTTGGACTTGTTCAGGAATCCGCGATTGCAGATGCTGCACCGATGCACGGGCTTCTCCTTGCCGAGCAGGCCGCTCAGATCGCTGGCACTGAAACTGGCCACACCCGATGGCGACATTGCACTCAGCTGACCTGCTCCCACATCGCTTTGGATCTGACCCGATTGCTGTTGCTGCTGTTGCTGTTGTTGGCTCGACTTTTTCTGTGATCTCGAACGCTTCGCTTTGGGCGTGGCACTGGGCGCTGTTGTTGTGCTGGTCGTGTGCGGATAATTGCTCAACATGTCCGGACTGCACAGTCCATTGTCCTTGAGTCCTGTCAGCTGATAACTTTGTTGTTGTTGCTGCTGCTGCTGTTGCTGTTGCTGCTGCTGCTGGTTGCTGTTGTTGTTGTTGGTCAGATAACGCGGATTGATCATCAGATTGTTGTCCGTGGTGCTGACCACCGAGCCGGGCGGACTGCAACTGCTGCTGGCCGCCGACAACTCGTTGCAATATGAGGTAGAACTGGGCGTCTCGCTCTTCAGCGCCACTGCCGTCGTCGTCGTCGTCGTCGCGGACCCGTTGCCGGCCGCACCGGGCGGACCGTGTTGCAGGCGGTTCTGCAGGAGCGGCATATAGCCATGGCTGAGGAGGCTCTGCAGCGTGGAGTTGCTCGCGTGCACCGGCAGCGGCGAATGCGGCAGCATGAAGTCACTGAGAGTGTCCTGCTGCGAGACCAGAACCTTGCCCTCCGGCTGGATGCAGTTGCCGTCGATCCAGGCATCCAGATCCATCCAGCTGTCCCGCGTGTCGTTGCCCTCGTTCTTGTCCAGCTGATTGGAGACCGTGGTGTCGGCAATGGCCGATCCAATGATCGCCGCAATATCATCAATGCTATTCATGTCCACATACTCGGTTAGATCCTTGTAGATGCGAACACCGCTGTTGTGCAGCGAGTCCGCCACCTGGTCAATGGGCGTCAGGGTCGAGCCACTGCTGGCCAGGGAGGAGTTGCCACCACCGGGAACGGGGGCGTTCATAACACAGCTGTCCGCTACGGAATAAAGCTTAGAATCTAACTGACTATCGGCGAAGAGCTTCACATCGCTGAGACACGCGTCCGCATCCGCGCTCAGCACGCTCTCGGGCAGGCAGGTGGATGATGATACTATGTTGTGCTCCTGCGAGGAGTTGCCTCCTCCCCCTCCACCACCACCACCTCCTCCTCCTCCTGCTCCCGTCGTCCCGCTGCATGTTGTTGCCGCTGTTGTTGACGTGGGATTGCTGTTGTTGTTGTTCGTTTGATGGTGTTGCTGGTGTTGATGTTGCTGCTGTTGCTGCTGCTGCTGCTGTTGCTGCTGCTGATGATGGTGATGATGATGATGTTGCTGGTATGCGCTCTGTAAATAGTTGTTGTTGCTCTCATCCGGCAGCCGCTGGGCAATCGCATGATAATGATGACCCGATATCCCATTGATCGACAAGTGTCCCGTGTAGCCAGTGAAAGGTGGCAACGGTTTCAGATCCGACAACGCATTGAGGGACGAGCTGTTCATGAGCAGATTGTCGAGCACATCGAGCGAGTTCTTTTGGTCCGTGTCGCTGGGCAGCGAGTCCAGATCGTGCTCCAGCAACAGCTTGTGTCCGTCCAGCAGATACTGATCCTGGCTGCTCGTCTGCGTCGGTCCCCAGCAGGGACTCATCAGTAGACTTTCGACTTCCGATTCACTTGGCCCGTTCATGCTGCACAACTTCATGGTCAGTTGACCCAGGCGATGGACAGGAATTGTTTCTTCTTCTTCTTCTTGGCGAATATTTCAATTAGGGATGTTGAAGACGGAGTTGAAGCTGCAAGCGAATGGAGAAATGAAAAGATCTTTAGTTGAAATTAATAGATGAAAATTAAATAAAGGAATTGTTTTTCTAACTAAAAAATGTTAAGATTTAAATATGCAATAATCGTACATCAAATAGGACAAGGAATTAAAAATTTATTTTTTCTACACTTGAATAATAAATGGAAATATACGCTAGCAATAGTCATCCTGCATCTCACCGATTTACAAACAAACTGTTCTAACTGAATGATAAAAAACTTTCCTTAATCCATTAAGTATCCATTAAATATTTTGAATTTTTGTAAAAGTCTATTATTTCTTAGGTCCCCAACCAAAAAGTGATTTGATGCAAAAAGTTTCTCTTAAAAATTCTAATAGTGACTGCCAACATTTTTTTCTGGACTATTTTTATAATTTTTAAAAAATGCTTAAAATTACCATTTTAGTCATCCCATGCAAAAAATCATAAATACTAACAAAGAGATTTTTGAAAAAACATATTTTTGCAGTCCCTATTAGAATGGTTTGGAGACCGAGGAAAAAAGTCAAAACAGTAGACTTGTACAAAAACTCAAAATTTTTAAGGGGTATTTAATGTGTTAAGAAAGAGTTTTGAATCATTCAAACGGGATTGAATTGATGTCAAAATATACATTAAGATTTATAATTATAAGTAGATTTAACTTTTGTTTTGTCAAAATATGTATGCCTATGACTGTATTAGAATTCTGTAAAATGTACCATTTTTATAATCAATTGAGCAAATAAAGTTTTTTCTGAATTAATAGAAGAATAGAATTTAATTAAAAGAAAGCAATGTTTATTATAGAGCTCACAGGGAAAAGTAAGTTTGAATTTAGAATTAAAAATTCTTAATTTATTGATAAGCAACATATCTATTACTTTTTCGAATATCATTCACTGTTTTCAAAGTCTTCAGCTCAATTCTCATAGCTACATCTACGCTTAATTCAGAACACTCTACTTTGGATTTTTTTAAGCTCAGCTTACAAGCGACTTCCGTTAGGTGCATAATCCATCTTAGAGTATCTATGAGATCTATATCTTTATCTATTTTCCCCTTCTTTCCACTCATCAAGTGACAGCTGCACTTGCTAACGTTTAAAACGAGTTGTTGGCCCTAATGCGAGTTTAATACTTATCCCAAATTCAAACTCGAATTAAAATGGACTCCAAATACGTTAACCAATCGAAATCCATTTGTGGTAGCTGCATAGCAGAATAAGAAGAAGAGTGGGACAACATTTCCACGGAGCTTTTCATATTTCACACAGCGATTAAACTAAGGGAAGACGCCATCGACGTTAACAAAACGAATGGACAAAAACCCAAAACATATATATAGAAAAAAAATCGATACTCAGAATGGCCAATAATAATTTTCAAATGGTATTTGGGTCAAAACATTAATAATCAGTTAAATTAGCATATAAATTGGTAGAAATAATGCGACTGCGACGCCAGCAGAACAGAGTTTTGGATATTCGTATTTGGATTTGGATTTCGATAGACAGATAAATGAGAGACACCGACAACGAAAGTACAACAATAACAACAACAACAGGCATGCGACGCAGGTGCAGAGTTCCCCGTTCCCATCTTTCTTCTCTTTCCCTCTTCATACCTCTCTTTCTCTCTTTTAAGAAGCAGCAGAATTAACTACAAAATATTCATGATCAAGACGAAAACGCAATGAAATAGAAAATCCCATAAGAAGATAGCGACAAAGCGAAAGAGATAGACAAAGACAGGGAGGGAGAGAGGGAGAGAGAGAGAGCGAAAAGCAAGTGCGAGCATAGAAGCTTGTGTTGTTGGTAATTTTTTATTTTGGGGGAGAACCAAACGGTAAAGCAAATAAAGCCAACAGAATTAAGTATTTTTCCTCATTTTGTGCATAAACAGTTAACTTGATTTTTTGAGGCTTGGCCAGTTTTATGTGTGAGTGAGTGTGCGAGTGTGTGTGTGTGTGAGAGAAAGAAGAAAGCACAAGACAACTAACAGCTAGACTTTGCCAGTTCTGCCTGGTCAGCGTGTGAGCGAGAGAGAGAGAGAGAGAGAGAGAGAGCACACGAAGTTTCGCTTTCAACAGGTTGTTGTAGCAACATGTTGCTAGCTCACCCTGCGGCGAGCGACAACAACAACTGCGACGCCGACTGCGAAGTTAGCGTCGGCTAAGCATGCGCAGCTAAGCGTGGTGACTGCGCTGCCAGCGCTGGCAGCGGCAACGGCTACGGCAGCAGCCAAACTACCGTTACACGAGAGACCTGCTGACATACTTCCGTGTTCGGCAGAGCCGAGCTAAAACCGAAGCTGAAGCCGACGCGTCGCGACTTCGCGTCGTATTGAAGCTCAAGCGCAGCTTTGCGTGCACTTAAAAAAAAATGGGAAATGTGCAATGTTCACAATTGTAAGAAAAATAAAAATATTCATTAATTTAATTATATAAATTAGCATACATAAAACACTTCAGCTTAAAATAGAAACGATTATTTTTATGGTGCAAGTCAAAACTAACCATTTTTGTCAAAAAATATAACAAATTTGATACGCAAGAAAATCTTGAAGCTTTGGTTATCCCATAAAACGTATATTTAATATAGGTTTAATTAGGGTTTAATTTTTACATAAATAATAATTGTTTTAATTGTTTTCATTTTTTTGTTATCATAATTTTAAAATTATAAATTGTAAATAAAAGTTTATCCTGTTTTCGAAGTTGCCGTTAAAAATAATATATTTATAAATAAACCATTATTTGCTGTCCCTGGTATATTGCAATATTTATCCTATATACTAATATAAAACAATTTGTCCTGACCAGTGACCAGTAAGCCTCGCAGACAGTTCAAACGGTAAGAGCTAGAAGGCATTGATTTTTGAAAATGTCAAGTATTTTAGGTTCATTCTATGCTTGAGATCTTAATATATTTTTTAGTTACAATAATAATTATTTATTTATTTATTATTTTCTAATTATTATATTTCTATCAGGGTGCTTTAATATACAATGATTATTTTAGACATACTTTACAATACCAAGACAATATTATTATATTTATATTATTAGTAAGATCGATTATTTTTTGAACACTTCAACTGAAGTGTATATTTTTTTCTCAGTGTTTGTCGGATCTCTGCCACTAAGTTCCTATACTTTAACTGTCATCTTTCTTTCAGTTACTGTGTATAATTGTTGTTTGATGGCTTTTTGGTAACTCTTTTTTATACTTTTTCTTGAAAATCATTCCCATAGCTCATTACTTTGATTTTGTGGCTGGCATAGTTTCGCTGAGTATCTCAGCGGATTGTTTTTGTCAATTTCGACTTGATGAATTTTCTTAACTCAGATTGAGTGACGTTTTGGATGCGCCTCTAAAATTGGCGTGAAATATTTCTATTTGTATTTTGTTATAGAGATACTGTTTCTTTTATTCTTTGTTCGCGCGTCAGTTTTAACACAATTTTATATTTGTAATTTTATTGTTTAGGTTTTATTGTTGCTGCTGTGGCTACTCAAAATTTGAGTTGTTCAAGTTGTTGTTGCTTTTAATGAGCCACATTGTAACGGTTGTCCGTTGGTCTTTTTGCATTTGAATGGAGGCCCCCAAACGCCAACATCAACACATACACACACATATACATAGATAATGCGTGGGTGCGCCACACAACAACAACAACAACGACAACGACAGCAGCAACAACAATAGAAACATGAAAAACAAACAATGCGCCTCTATTGTAATTTGAGCTTGTAAATGGGATTTTTGTAGATTATGGTCAGAGAGCTACACATTTGACTTCGGATTCGGATTCAGATTCAGATTCGGGTTCGAGTTTAGACTGTGTGCTGTGGGCATTATAATTACAATAGCTCCATCTGTGTGTATAGGTGTATGTCGGTTGGTTTTAACGGTTATTTTGAACGAATTAGTGCAAATTTTTGACAGCCGAGTGATTTTATGACCCTGAGCTGAGAGCATTTTTTTTTACTTTTTTTAATAATTATGTTTTTAATGAGTTACTTGGTCAGTTCGTGGGTGCCGTTAAGTAATGGGCAGGTGAATCAGCTGAGAGTTAACTAGGTGAAGTGCGACACTTATCAATTGATTGAATTCAAGATACAAATAATTTATTTAAATATGATATGATCAATATTGATAACCACTCTTCAAAGCGGAGCTTTAAATGGAGCTAAAGTTTCTTTGCTATGAGTTTGAATTCTAAATATTAAGAATAAATTGTTTGTAAGAGCTAATTTTCAAAAAACTTTGCAATGGTTTTCTTGACATAATAAATAAAAAAAATTTAAAAAGTTTTTTTTGAGTTTTAAAATTTTGTTAATATCTCCAATTTTTAAAGAAAAAGTTATCGCAAATAGAAGCCAATTCCCACTGTTAATACATAAATGATTTTATTAACATTGTTCTATTACTTTAGAAAAATGTTTCTTAATTCTGAGACAATTTCAATATTATGGCGATTTTCTTAATTATAGATACAAAATTTTCTGATAATACTTTCTGGGTATTCTAAGGTCCCACACAATTTAACAATCGAGTTGATTCTGTTCTCCTTTCTAGCCGACTTCTCGTTGACCCAATGAATTGAACTTTTCAACTGCAACAACTACTTATGGCAATCGAAACAGCAACAAGACGTCAACGAGAATAGCAACAGATGTTATACAAAAAGCAGCCAAGAAATTGAGTTCTTAACTCTCCTGCAAAATACAAGAACAAAAACAATAAAAACGAGAACAACAAAAGTCGGGGATACAAAACTGATGCCTCAGCTGGGGCTTTAACGGAAATTGAGCTTAACCTTTGGCGGCAATCAACTTCCGTTTAAATGTTCGAACACGAATCAACGGCAAAGGTCAAAACGTTTTTACCCCAGCCAAAGCAGTCAAATGGCCAAAACACCAAATGGCTAATACAGAGATAGAGATAGAGACAGAGAGAGAGAGAAGAATAGCAAACACTTTTTTCCTGTGTGTGCTTCGGACAAAATGAAAAGAAAAATCAGGTCGGCGAGCTGGCGTCGGAAAAAGCGAATGAAAAATTATTTGATTGCAAAATTTACAACCGCAACGATTTCCACTTGGAAAAACCGCACGTACACAAGCAATAGCAACAAGAGGAATAACAACAACAGCAACAGCAACAACAATAACTCTGCAAGGCTGAAAAGCGGTTTTCCAGCCAACAAACTTTGACCAAGACCGAGAAGCCGAAAAAAAAGTCAGCCACAGCCTCTGAAACGTGTGGCTGGCATTGAGGTCGCCATCACTCAATGAAGGTTGCCACAACTGCAACAACGACTTCATCTTGTGGATGCAGCAAATTGTTGCCAGCGAGCAGCAGCAGCAGCAGCAGCAGCAACACTGAAAAAATTAGTGAGAACAGCCAACTGGCAACAATGGGAGACGTGCTCGCTTCTTTTTTCTACGCTGCGCACTTGACAGCACATGTGGCACGTGTGATGTTGTTGGTGTTGCTGTTGCTGTTGGTGTTGCATCCACAGACTCCGACTCCGACTCCGACTCCAACTGGCCAACTAACCGCAACTGTTGCCTCCTCTGCGCTCTCGCAGCTTTGAGAGTTGTGTGTCTTTTATGTGGGTTGCAACTGAAGCTGGACAACGTTGTCGTTGTTGTTCAGTTGTAGGCGTTGCACGTTAGCTACAACCAGTTATGGGGGTGTTGCATATGAGTAATGTGTGCCAGGTGTAAATAAGATTGTAATTTAAATGGATCAATTGCTGGCCAAGCAGTTTAACAAAGTTTTCATAGGAAAAGACATGTGAGATCAGCAAATGAATGAAATAGCTAATAGGTTTGGCTTATTAAACAATAACTGGATAAATATCATGATTTGTTTTAATAAAATAAATAATTAATTAGTAAATCATATTTAAATAAATATAGTGAGTTGGATTTCTTCAAAAGTCAGCAATTTATATTAAGCAAAAATTTAAACACTTTAGAAATTAAACTTATTTTCAATCGAATCTTCTTTAAAGGCTCGAATCTGAAAAGAGTGGTAAGTTTAAAATTCCTATAGAGCTTTAATAAATTTCATGATTTGTTTTAATAAAATAAATAATTAATTAGAAAATCATATTTAAATAAATATATTGAGTTAGATTCCTTCAAAAGTCTGCATTTAAATGAAGAAAAATTTTTAGCAGAAGCTGAAAAGAGTTGATATTTTTCATAAGTTGTTTAAATAAAATAAATAATTAATTACTAACTCATTTTTTAATAAATATCTTCAATGAAGAAAAAATTATAGCAGCTTAGAAAAAAAAGTTATTTTCAAGCCCATCTTCTCAAAAGACTCGAAGTTGAAAAGAGTTGCAAGTACGAAATTTCTATAGAGCTCGCGCTTTGATTGCAACGCTTTGGCAACTTTCGTGTCTCTTGGCGCTTATGAATGGGGCAAGCGACTAACAAGTACGTGTCTGAGATGCTCGGGGATCGTGCACTGACTCCGACGGCCGACGACCGACAATGATGATCCGTTAACCGTCCCTAGCAAAAGGTGGCCAACAAATATGTGTCCAACAACAACACGACAACAACAACAACGACAACGAGATGACAACCTAGCGATAAACTTGAAATGATGCCGTGTGGTCAGCCTGCCGTCAGTTGTTGCTGTTGCTGTGGTTGTTGCTGTTGTTGAGATCTGAGCTTAGAGGCTTGGCGCTATTTTTATGACAGAGGCTGTACAAGAAGAAGAGGCTGAAGACTAAGACTGAGACTGCGACTGAGACTGGAACTCAAACTGAGGCTAGTGTAACCCAGACTAACACCACACCCTGTGTTTGTCTGCTTAGCGGTCGTAGTCGTAGCAAGCGACCAAAACAACCAAAACAACGAGTCAAGCAACCAACCGACAACTAACAACAACTATGCAAATTTTTATGATGTTTAACTATTTTTAGTTGGTTTTTACTTTGTTGTTATTTAAATGACGCCCTCGTGCCTCTTGCGATCGTTTTTGTTGTTGTTGTTGTTGTCTCTGTGTGCGTGCCGAAACTGCTGATACCCTGTTATGAGTAGGGCAATGGGGTATTTTGACTGACATTAAAATATTTAATTAATGATATTAAATTATTGGTTTGCTAAAAGAAATTAAGTAAGTTTTTTAAGTTAAAAATAGTAGTCTATTATATACTCTCTACTATATATTTTATATCATTATAAAGTATACTTGATATTAATCAAATAAAGTTTAAGCTATTGCTGAATTATTTAAGGTATATTTAAGTTATTTAAATTAATACAGGGTATTTGACAGCTCACGTGCTTGTGTGACTTTAGTGCTTAATGTGGTCATCTGCACCAACAACAACAACAACAATAGAGGCGAACAAATCCAGCGTGTCTGGCAAGTTGAATCCCCAAAATCCCAAAACATTGCTCAGGTCAGCGAACTGTTTTTTTTTTGTTAAAAGCGCACGTCTAAAATTGTTGTTTATTGTTATGGTTGTTGTTGTTAGCAATGTTGTTGTTGTTGTTGCTGTTGCTGTCGTTTGAATATTATTTGCCTAGTGTTTTGATTTGGCTGCCCAAAAAATGTGCAAATTGAATATAAAAGCAGATATTCTACATTTTCAAACGGGATTATTAGTATAAATATTCCAAGCTAATTTACAAGCATTGCAAATTAAGTAATACATTTCAATTAATTTTTGGTAATGAAACCAGTCATGGGACAGTTATTTAATTAATTTAATAATTAAATTAGTTTTTTAAATCTAATCTTGTGTAAGGTTATTTATTCTAAAATTAGATAATTACTGTCTAATCACTGGGTATAATAATTATAAAAATGTCTTTCATTTCACAGCATGATGCCGCACTGGAAGTCCAATAAAGTCTCCATAATAAAGTTAAGAAAAATATAGTAAAAGCGTCTTTTTAATCTAAATACAGACATAATTGATATGTTACAGTTTCCAAACCTCATCAGTTGCAGATAAAATCGAAGCAACTTAAATCTTATTTTTGGGCACACAAATACTCCAAAAAAAGAAGAAAAATTCAATTAATGACGAAAAATATGGAATAATGAGAATCTCAAAGACCGAAATGCAACTTAATGCTCAGATGAATTTGCTACGCTCATTGACGCTGACAGACTTATAAATTGTTGTTGTTGTTCCTATTTTGTTGCGCTCTCTTTGGATACGACTTTGACTTTGACAGAGAGCCTGAGAGAGAGAGAGAGAGAGAGAGCGCGTGAGCGAGGAGAGTCGCGTTTCTGGAGAGACGCCGCCGACTCACAGAATGAGTAAGCGTAATTTTGCGTCATATAACGGTACAAACAGCCGCTACTGTTGTTGTTGTTGTTACTTGTGTGTGTGTGTGTAATTTTTTTTGGCTGCTATATTCCGTTGTTGTTGTATTTTAGACCATTTTGGTAGACAAACAAACGGTTTTTTATGATTTATTTTTAGCTTGGCAAAAGCGCTTGGCAACAATCTTAGCTGTAAATTAAAAAAAAAAAGAACTTTACTTCCGAGTGCAGTTAAGAGTTTAGTTTTTGGGTCGGGGTCATCAAATTTGACTTAAAACAGGGCGAGACCCCCAAACAAAATCATTGTACTTAATTTATTTTTAAAATTTTTTGGTTGAATAATTTACCAAAAATAACTACAGTCGAGATTCCATAACTAGAACTTCTATGAGTCCAAGTTTTACTAATAAATTAAAAAACTAAAAAGAAATCCCATAATATTAATTAATAATTTACTTCTTAAAAGAACCCATTGATTAATGGGTTAAATTTGGCTTTAACTATTTACAGATCTTCGGAACACTTTGTTAATATAGTACTTAGTACCAATTAACATCATAGAATGAGAATTACGCAATTGTCAAATTTATGTAAATCTGGCCAATTCTCTCAGCTGCCAGTTCCATTTGTCACACCCCTCGAGCTCCCAACGCACAGACCTACAAACATACATATATACATAGGTACTGCGTTGTATTTCATAACAGGTGAGTAATATCGGAAGCGATTTCGGTCAATGACTTTTCGCTGATTTGTTTATAAATCAGGCTTGAGAATGTTCTTATTGTGAGGCCATTGACTTAAGTTTTTGGCTCCTAGAAAATTCATTCTCAGTGTTACTTACTTTTACAAAATTGCAGCCTTCAGCTGTTGAACATCTTGATCATAAATTGTTTAAGATGATTCTTGTTGCTTGTTTTTGTTTTTGTTTGTAATTTGTATAATCCTTGTAAAATTTTATTTTGCGATTCGTTTGTAATCCTTCAACGCGTGTTTTTCGAATCCTTTAAGACAGTTTTATGTGTGATTAAATGTTTGTATCCAAATTGTCGTAAATGGGAGAGATGTCATGATACTAGTATATGCTTAAGCTTGTTTTAATTAGCGTTAGTAAGTTTGTTTTTATAGTTAACGCCTTAAACCATCAAAATAAAAATAGCAATAAATATATGAGAGAGAAAATAATTAGTTTGCAAATTTTTAAGCATGCCAGAATTAAAAAAGAAGATTATGAAAATAGTTAAAAGTTGTTCAGAGGTGAAATAAAATTAAAATGAAAAGCATAAACATTTTTGTATACTCACAAAAACAATGGGAGGAAGACATAAATATATGCATAAAATAATGAACGGGGAGTAGTACGAGTGGGTATATAGAATATATATATTTTGATATTTTTATAATCCTTGTTTTCAATATATATAATTTTTTTGTAATTTATTATCTTTTGTATATATGTACAATGGACGACTTCGGGAACTTAGAGATGGTAATTGGGTAGATATGTGTTTTCTTTTTTTGTAATATTTCGCTTTTGATGTGAAAATATTTACAACAGCGTTCTGGAATAGTTTGTTTTTTGTTTTTCTTAGGATTTCGATTGTTGTGGACGGATAGAGATTAAAATTGTTATAATTGTTGGTTTGAATTTTAACTTTTTTGTGTATTTCCTTTGCTGTTTTATTTTATTAATATTGCACACTTTTGGCGATTGCACTTGCACTTCTTTATATATGGTTGTATATATTTTTATTATATATAATTCGATTGTTAAACACAATCTGGAGCAATCTGTAATTTTGCTCTCAACATTTTGTCAACCATTTTCACAATTTTTGTAACGCATTTTAGACATATTTATCACTGTTATTATTGATAATTTTAGCTATTATTGTATTAATAGTTGTTGTAGTTGTTGTTGCTGTTGTTGTTTTTGCACACTTTATTGTTGAACTGGTCACTTCTTTTATTGGTTGTTCCAATTTCTGTTGCTTGCTCTTTTTGTTATGCCACTCTGCGTGTGTTTTTTATATGTATTGGTATTGGTATTTGTTTGTGTGTGTGTGTGTCTATCTGAGAGAGTCCACGTATCGGAATCACGCGAAATCGAACGCTTGAAAATTGCTGCGCAACAAGAATCGCACAAATCCGAAGACGTCAACGGTAGAAAGCCAACTGTGCGCAGGCGCAACACGAAAAGAAATTTTCGAGCCGCAGCGGCCCAAGAAGTCGACGTCGCTGTCGCTGTCGCTAACAGCAGAGATCAAAGAAGTTACTCACCTGGTTGCCAAGCTTGCTCGCGCTCTCTGAGAGAGCCAATTCAGTTGAGAGCCAACCGGTGCAACATGTTCGATCCGCAACATGTTCGATCGCAGGTGTTGTCGAGGTCGATCTTGCTGCTCTTGTGTTCGGCGGTCAAAGTCAGGGCTAAGTTTGTTTATGTTGCAGCAGCCCCAGACGAGAGAGCTCAAATTAATTTCTTGAAAACAAATTTTGAATATATTTTATAGTTATTTTAAGATTATAATAAATATTATCAATTATTTTATATATTGTTTTTAAATTATTTTTCTAGTGCAAATTTGGTCATGTTCTAACTTAACTTCCAAACTTGTTTGATGCTCAGTCTTTTATGCTCTTTCTCTCTCATTCATGTTGCTGTGTCTCTGTCCCACGTTGGCTCCATCTCGTTTGCTCTCTTTCGCTCTCTCGCTCGCAACTTGACCTACTTAGCAAAAATTTAACATTTTTTCCTGTTATTTCGCCTTGTAAACATGCGAGCAACAATTACAGTTGCCGGCGTTGCTGTTGCTGTTGTTGTTGTTATTTGTTGTTGCTGTTGCTGCTGCTGCTGCGACGCGTCGCTGCATTTGCCATTTTGTTGTTGCATTTCCTCTTTGGCTGCTCATTTCGCACTTGTTGTTGCTTTGCAGACCGCGTTGATTGCCGCTGCTTGATTGTTGCTGTTGCTTTTGCTGTTGCTTTTGCTGTTGTTGTTTGCTTCGTTCGTTCGGGGTATTTTTTCGCTGTTGTTGTTTATCTTTTTTTCATTTTATTTTTTTTTGCTTTTTAGATTTTTCTGTTTATTTCCAGCATTTTGCAGTTAACGGTATCGCTTCGAAAATGAAAGCTCACACAGAGACACAGATACAGGCACAGATACAGATACAAATGCAGATGCTGCTGTTGATGCTGATGCCGATGGAGATATGAAGAGCCCAGACCAACAGCTCGCAGGTTGTGTAAATTTATGTTTTTACTCACGACTCTTCTTCTTGTTGTTGTTGTTGCTGCTAAAGTTGTTGTGACATTAGCATAAGCACAAACAACAACTGCCGCCGCCGCCGCCACTTCATCATTATCATTGTCTTGGCCTCTTGACCAAATGCAACTACGTCATTTGGCTATCTTTTCGTTCGCTTCAGCTCCAATTTTAGCCCGCAACAACAGCCTCCAAGTCCGTGTCCAGTTCAGCGTCACTTAGTTGTGGCTCATGTTTATGGCTCATGATTTGTTTTGCATTTTTATTATTTTTGTATTTTACACATATATTTTTCACTGGAATTTACTTGCAATTTTTATTCGCATGTCATTTTAATATTTATTTTTTATCTTGTGACTCATTGGAGTTACATATTTGAGTGTGGGCTGCTGGAGTATTCGGTTTTATGCTCGAACTATATCATCTACCGGCTATTGCAAAAAATTGCTTTCAGTGGCAAGTTTGTTGCCTAAGTCTTTTGATTTTTAGTCGAAATATGCGTTAAATTGAATAAAAATTGTATCGTAATTTTAATTTAATTACAATTCACAAAAATGTCTTAGAATTTAAGCAATAAATTATAATTAAAATCTATTTATGACAGTGTCCTTAATTTTTGTTTCTTTTCTTAAATTCCCATTTTAGGCTGTCTTTCGCAAACTGAAGTGAATAGTTTTGTGCCAAAGACCAAAGAAATTCGACAGCCAAGTAACTGAAGAGAGTCAAGCTCATGGGCACGGCTTTTAGAGTCGCACACGAAAGCCAAAATACAGTTAGACAAATTCTATGCACGTCAAATGTCAATCTCAGAAAACAGTACAAACAGCAATAGCAACAACCACTGGCAACAGGCAAAAAGAGGTGGAAAAAAAAATGATAATGAAAATCAATCTTAGCATTAAACATGGCAGGGCACAGAATGATTTCGGCGCAGCTTTTGAAGAGCGGCATACAAAACTAATTGAACTTGGACAGCGTGACACTTCATCAAAAGGCACCAAAAATTGTGAGCAAGGGAGTAGGTGAGTGAGTGACCGAGTGAGAGCGGGAATAAGCTTGACAGTTGAGGTTTAGGCCAGGTCGAGTTGATGCCTGGCCATCACTCAAACCTATTTGCTTCACACAAATAAAACAAGCTATCAAATTAAGGCAAACGCCACGGGAGTAGCACCTGGGTAGGAAAAAAAAAAACGAAAACGGTAAAGTTTTGGAGTGCAATGCCATTACCATTAACCGAATACCATAACCAATATTGACATGGGGGTCAAAGTCAAAACCACACACGGACCCCGAAACAACAAATGTGCATTTGACAGGGCCAACTGCACAACAACAACAATCAAAATGGGCTAAAAACATACCCAACCAAATACTCCTCTATATATGTAGGTTAGGCAAAGCTCCAAGTACTTATAGCTCTAAGATCTATGTGTGGTATTGAGTCGCCCAGGAAATGAGGCAGCCGAGATTGAAGTTAGACTGAAGAGACTAACTTTTGGCACCGCAGGCGGTACCTGCTGACCGCAAAAGATTGTAAATTAAGGTGCAAACAATAGGCTGAACCAACACACACACACACATACACACACATACATACACAGGCCTTGTCTCTCTATTTGCCGCCGACCAACCGGCAAATGTGACAAATCTCTGGCTCATTTGCGGCAAGTGCTCGTTGCACTCGACGGGAGCCAGTTGCATGCCACCTTGGGTGGCACGAATATTTAGCCTACCTGTTATGCTCGATTTTCGACATCAATTGAATTGTTCAGTCGCCGAATTGGCAAAACAATTGTCACCTACACGGCGACGACAGTGGCAATATTCTCAGCAGGTGGCAGACGGACTGCCAATGCCACCCACTGCTTAAACTGGGCTAAAATCTGCCAATGCAATCTCTTTATATGTTTGCATGCTGCAACTGAAACAAATATATAAAATGGTGTAAATAATTCGTTGTTGAGTTTTGCATTTTCGTGAGAGTTTCAGATCTATTGGCTAGACAAATATGGAATGTTCGTCTATTCGAGATGCCTTTATTATTAAGAGATATTTTTCCAGCAGAGGATGATGAAAACAATTTCATATGATTTTGATACTTCGCTTGGAAATCGGATCAGATTAGGCAAAGCTATGAAAATTTGAAGTTGGATGATTTTCGACCGAGCAACTTTAAAAGTCAAAGATTTTGTCCATTTAGGCATTTAATTAATTAAATTTTGATCAAAATTGAATGCAGGAGAAATTTGTAATTCAGAACAATTTGACATTCCGTTTAGAAACTAGATCAGCTTTGGCAAAGTTATGAAAGTTTGAAGATTCTTTAAAAAACATGGCTTTTTTCGTAAAACTTTATACAAACATATTTTTTAGTATATATCGACAAGTCGATTCATTTTTTGTGTAGGCTTTTAACATTTCAATGTTAAACTCAATACACGCTTTAGATTTACATCACTAGAGTAAACCCATCACATTCAGAGCATTACAGAAATGGCTTTGCCCAAAGCCACCGAAATATATGTCAAATATTGCATAAACTTTGCATAATTTGCCAAGAACAAAAACAACAACAATAATAATAAAAATAATAGCAACAATAACAATAACAGCAACGATGAGGTGAATTTTGCATGCATAATTTCGTATTCTTTTTGGTTTTCGTATGCTGTGCCAAGGTGCGGGCGTGAGCTTCCAAAGACAGCAACTGACTGACTGACTGACGGACTGACTGACTTGACTCTAGACTGAGGGGACGACAAGGGACTGGACTTATCATAGCTAATAACAGGCGAAACGACAACAACGGGCAATAAAAATAGATGGCGAGCATAAAAAAGCAGAACAACAAAACGCACCACAATAAAATGCTAAATAAATTGCCATGTGGGAGAGCTGAAAGATAGGGCTAGGGATGGCTCGAGAAAAAAGGGGAAGAGAGCTTGGAATAGGGATAGCTAAAAGAGAAACAATAAACAACAAAAAGAACAATCTACAGCAACAGCTGGAGAAATGTCTATAGACAGACAGACAACGAATTATGAATGTAGTGCAAACCGTAGGCGTTTTATCTGACGGTTGAGTTGCAAAATGGTGTTTGCAAAAGGGGGGAGAGGGGGGCACTGAGGTGGGTGTTGATTGCCGGGTGGGTGGGCGAGCAGAACTCAGAGTGTGTGTATGCCAAGGCGAGGGCGAGACAAAGGTCAAGCTGAAACGCAACTGGCAAACTGGCAACCGGAAGTGGGTCAACGAAAACCGGATCCGCATCGCAAACGGCTAAAACTGCAAAACGCAGCTGTGTGTGGAGAGAGATAAACAACAGCAACAATGACAACAACAGCAGCAGCAGCAGCAGCAACAACAGCAGCAGCAACAGCAACTGTGAAAACAAACAATGCAAAATGCAATTGAGATGCAAATGCAAATTGCATTGGCCACATGTTGCTGGGCTGTGAGTGTGTGTGTGTGTGTGTGTGAGAGTGTGTATGTTGCCAGCAACATAAATAAACATCAGAGTAATGCACGCCATTAACATTGCCAATGGCCCCCAAAATGCAATGACTCTGATGAGGGCAGAAGCAGGCGAAAGAGGTGATGATGAAAGAGTGGAAGGAGGGGAGAGGAGAGGAAAGGCGAGGGAGAATCAACAGGGGCAACAAGAGAAATACAGACAGATAGGCAGACAAGCTGGCAAAGAAGTGCCGTTTGAGGTGTCATGGGCATGGTCTATTTGGGGGGTAAAAGGGAAGGGGGGGGGATGGTGCACCATGGCCAAGTGGAAGGCAGACAATGCATCCATCGCTTGCAACGCTTGACTAACTCTGCGGACGGCAATGGGCGACAACTTTTTTGTGTTGTTGCCTGTTTGCTGTTCGCTGCTGGCTCTAATGAAGATGCAGTCGGTGTTGATGTTGCAGTCGAAGTTGGAGTCGATGTTGGAGTTGGAGTTGGAGTCGAGCAAATAAAAGCGAGTGCAAACAAATGTCTGACAGTGTCGACAATTTACCTTTAAGACTTCGCCAGTTTTACTCAATTGTTAATAGAAAAATATTACAAGAATTGCGCATAAACAACATATTCGAAAATAATCGATTATTAATTTTAGTTATATAAACCATAAAATAAAATTAAATAAACGACTAAGATACGACAGTTAAGTTTAATACTTAACATTATTATTAAAGCTTTAGTCGATAATGGTTCATTTATAATTTTTAATATACTTCAAGCATATTTTAATCGATGAAATCAAAAACGAATATGTTTTCTAAAATAATCGATTGCATTATTATTATGTTTCTTTGCATCATATTCGGTCTCGCTCTAACCCATTTCACTCCTTTCTTTTATTACCAGAGATTGCACTTGGGTGCGAGATATTTATGCGATTTTTATTGATAGCAGAAGAATTTAGTGCATACAAAACGAAAGACTGAGGCAACGAACTTGCTGTTAAAGTAACAACCCAACAATTGCGCATTGTGGACTTTATGATACATCTGGGATTGGGTGCAGAGAACGTTTTTGTGCAGCCAAGCACAGCAACAACAACAACTACAACAACACCGAACAACAATCAACAACAACAACAATGAACAGCATAACGGCCGAAAATCAGTCAGAAAACAGAATCCCAAAAAAAACTAAAAGACGCGACGCTTGGAAATTATAACGCAACGCAGCGTTTTGTATAACGGTTATCGTGGTGGGATGGTGGGAGGGGGAGCCTAACACCGGCACAACGGCACTTTTTTCACTTTTGCTGCATCTAGTATGAGATACAGATACACAGATACAAACAAACGAAAGACAGATACTCACAAATGAATGCTGCTGCCACCTGCAGCTCTGACAGACTCAGTGGAAGATGCAGCTCGATGACTGTGCGCTTTGTGTGTTCCCCCTACCCCCTTCCTTTTACTGCTGTTGTTGTTTTATATCTGTTGACTGTTTTTTAATTAAACATTTTGGGGTTTGGGAAAAGATCTTTGAAAAAACGTCAACGTTGCCGGCAACTTTGGACGCTGATAATCAGTTAAACGTAATGGGCCGTTGCAGTCTGAATTCGAGTTGGCGCTGGAAGGGGGTAAGAGGCAGGGACGGGAGTAGGAGCAGGGGTAAGGGTCACCGTTGTCTGGCTTGGCTGGGTTACCGTTTAAGCGCCTTAATTGTTTAATTGCCATTGCCATTGGCATTGCACGGTTGGGGGGACTTTCGGGTTACCGTTGTGACAATCCACTGAAGCAAATTAATCGATTTGCAGTCTCAGTCACAGTCACAGTCAAAGACAAAGTTGATTACCAATACAACAACCGCAAAGCCGTAGCAACGTGAGTGACAGCAACTGCAACTGCAACTGAAGCTGCTGTTGACCCAGCTCCCGATTTGCATATCTGTCCGCCCAGACCAATTCCTGACTTGTTGTTGTTGTTGTTGGTGGCGATGGCGGCGGCATCGCTTCTTGTTTCTATGTCACTATGCAATCAGTTTGCCATTAAATGCTGAGCAAAAGTCTCCACTGTCTGTGTTTATCAGATACCTCGTTCTGTTGGAGTAACAAATGGCTGAGGTAGCTCAGTTAACTTGATAACTGATATCGCGCAAGGAGTGTTATGCGACAAGTTCGTTGTCTAAGTCATTTGATGTTGTGTGTACGAAATTTTCAAAGGTGGAATCGTTTGGTTCGTTGCTTGATGCCTTCTTTTTGGAATATCAATATATTTAGATCATTAAGTTTTTAATTTTTTCTAGGAATTTTAAACTGTTAAGCTAAGAACATTTCTGGACGAAAAAGGTGAAATGCCTATCAAGTTTGTTGCCTAAGTCTCTTGATTTTCTTTAAGGATTGAAAATGGCCAGATTTGAAATAGTTGAGATCTTGGCAATTATAATATTACTTTATAATAAATATTAATTTAAAATCGATTGCTTCTTTCTGAAACTTGGAACTGAATTAAAAATTCATTTAAAATGACATTTAATTTCAGGTCACACGATACCAATTTGTATTTAATTTACTATAATTTATTTCGTTTAGCTTTTTGATTTATCACATAAGTCACGCTTGTCCAGAGTTGAGCCTGTAACTGTGCTCTCATTTTGTTGCCTTTCCTTTGCTGCCGATCTTAATGCGCCTGTCAAAAAAACAGATGCAAAGACAAGCAACAAAATTTGTAAAATCGCCTGGTTGCACGCCTGCGGCATTGACTTGTGGCTGGATCTGCAACTGACACTGGGAACAGAGACTGCAACTGAGACTGGGACTGGGAACTGCGGCAACTTTGCGCTTGCCACACAAAATTAACCCAATTATGAAAGGCGCAACATAATTAAAGTGGACATGTCGCCGAAAAAGCGACGAGGTAGGAGTTGAAGCCGAAGTATTGGCAAGTTAGCCACTTGCAGATACCACAACCACTGCACCACAGCACCACAGCACGACAGACACCACAGCACGTCACCCTATGCTGAGCTCAAGTCGAAGTCGAAGTCGGAGCAAATTGGGTCACGTGCTCAACTGACAATCTTGCGATACGCCAAAGACAGCGGAGGAATTGGAGTCTGAGAAGGAGTTGGAGTTGGAGTTGGAGTTCGTGTTGGAGTCTTTACTGTGACTCTGCCAATGTGCGTAGTCAAAAGGTAAGTTGCTGTCTTCGTTTGCCTAAAAGATTCGCACCACTCGACAAGTGCAATGCATCTTTATGGTTGTTATTGTTGCCGTCGCTGATGTTGTTGTTGTTGTTGTTTTTATTGCTGGCGTCGCGCCCATAAATTAAATGCACAAACGAGTTTCGCATCGCACTGCAAGATTAAGTGAAAAGGGGACAGCGGGTGACTGTAAAGACGGATTCGAAGCTAAAGTTGAAGTAGAAGCTGAAGATGGAGACAGAATGAGAGACTGAGATAGAGACAGAGATAGAGACAGAGACAGAGATAGAGACAGAGACGGCGGAGAATTCGCTGCTTTCGCATATAATTCAGCTTTGGGCTACATAATTAATTCCGCCAGGCCGCCCAGCGTTTTATGTTGGCCCCATCTCCAACCTCACTCCGGTCTTCCTCCCCCGCCCCCGCCTCCGATCCCTGTTCCAGTTACCGTCTCCCAATGGGAAGGAGTACGCGTAGTACGTGATATGGGCCAACAGGTTTTCCGGCGCACTTGTTGCCCATTGCAAAGACGCCCAAAAAAGCAAAAACAACAACAACACCGACAACGACAACAAAATTTCATATGCGTCGTCGATTCCGTGGGCTTCAAGTGTTTTTTGGGGCTACAGTTCGATGGAGGCCCGTTCAGCGCTTCCACTTGATTTGATTTTGGTATTCCATGCACCGTTATTCAAAATATTCGAAAAACGTTTTATCTGCTATGTCTGTTTATGTGTGTGTTTGTGTGTGTGTGTGACTGGGTGTGCGTGTGTGACTGTGTGTATAAATATGGGTGTGAGTGCGTGCTGCTTTCAAGTTACACAGACGCCGACGCCGACGCCGATGCCACTGCCACAACTGTTATTGCCAATTTAAATATTTAACTTATTTCATATTTTTTTAATAATTTTTTATCACATTTTTCTTTTAAAATTTTAAACTACAAATAAATGCTTTTCTTTAATAATATTAATAAAAACATTTTGTAATACTTATTTAAAGTAGTAATAAACAGTTTAGTTGGAAATAGATGATTGACAGATATTAAAATAATAAAAATTAATACTTATTTATTGAATTCTCTCATATACTATTTTATGCTAGTGTGTAATAGAAAAAATTTTAAAATAAACAATAAAAACATTTAATTTTTTTTATTTAGTTAAAGTATTAGAGAAGTTGGTAATTTGATAGCGACAGGTCTGATTCCATTTCTTGTCATCTCTTTAACATGTGTTTTCTTGTATCTTTCATACTTAGTAAGGTCTGTCTAGATAAGGTATTTGATTAAAAAAGGAAATTTTACGTAAAATGTATAGAAATTAATGTCAAAATTATATGTACATTAAAAAAACGGGCCTAAATATATTAAAGTCTTATAATTTTTCCCAATTTTTTCAGTTGCCTTGATTTTTCATTTTCTTAAATATGTTTAATTACAGCCGGCGACCGCATTCGCAAGGAAAATGGAAAGAAAAACGGAAAATTGTGCGGGCAAGTTGAAAGCCTCAAACTCAGCAACATCGGCTTAAAAGCCACGCCAGAGGCGGACAGACTTATAGACAGACTGAGTTAGACTTCAAGTCAGACTAAGACTGAGACTGAGACAGAGAAAGAGACAGAGAGACAGAGACTAAACCAGGCCAAGTGTGGAAACTAGTTAAAGTAAGTTGGTATAATAATTGTTATTGTTTGCTGGTAGTTGGCATGGTAATGAGCAGCCAGGCAACCAGCCAGAGTCTGATTATCATGAGTAAGCATGATTATGCTTATATGTATGTATGTGAGTGTGAGTGTGAGTGCTTGTGAGTGTTTGAAGTGAGTGTACTTATGTTTATGCTTATGAAGGCATGTGAGTATGCCGAGAGTAAAAGTGTTCGCATTGTAAGTGGATGGATGTGAGTGTGTTTAGAATAGTGTGTACGAGTACGTCGACAAGGCGAATGTAGGCCAAGACTATTATGCCGCTCTACGGGTGAGTGTAAGCCTACAGTCTACAGAGCCAACGTCTGCAGCTGCAGGCATTAATGCTCATACACTTAGTTTTATGACTCTAGCTGGCAAATATAACTGCTATCTTCTCATATAACTAGAGCGAAGTACAATAAACTAATTGTTAAGATAAATTTTAGAGGAAAAGATACATGGTTTAATGTTTCTGTGGTACATGACAAACAAGTAAGTTTTAAAATTTCCGATTAAACATTAAATAGACTTTATTTTAAATTTAATTTTGTAAAAAGTTTTAAATAATGACAATTCAAGTTGAATAGGTTTAAAGTCGATTCATCATTAAGTAGACTTTGTATTTTTAATTTCTTTTTGCCATAAATTTTAGTTTAGAGTTGAGGAAAGTTAAGTGTTTTTGAATCAATTTTATATCCCATGTTCTCTTTTAAATATTATTCTTATAGTATAACATTTTTTATATCATTTTCACATTCTTCTTCTTCAATGAAAGTAGGAGTTAAACACCATTAAAAGCACTTGAAACTTTTGCCCTTATCTGGCTCATCTATTTTCCCACAACAACAAATAATAAATATGCCCAAAACGTAAGACAGAAAATAACTGAGAATCGCCCGCACGGATACATTCAACTTAAAGTTAGGCCTCAGCTTTTGAGTTCCGTCTCGGCCAATCGGTTTGGGAGTCTTTGCTGGTTGAGTGACGGCTGGCGCCTAACCTGCTGCCCGGAGTCCGGAGCCAACGAAAAAGCCAAAGCCGAAGGCATCGGGCCAGACGACGACACAGAGACCCACAAATGTCATCATTGCACAATGCACAACGTGTTCCAAGTCTAATGGACACTTGAAACGGCTTTGGCATCGACTTTGGCATCGGGATTGAGTTCGGGACCAGTGCAGTGTTGCTGTCGACAGTCCAAACAAATTGGTGGGGCTCGTTCGTTCGGTGGTTCGTTCGTACAACTTCCTTGTGTAATTTGGTCAAGTTTAGTGACGCATACGAGTTCCAAGTCAGTCGCAAGTCCGGCTTGGCCAAGTATGCCAAGCGGCAACTAGTTAGTCGGGCCCAAACCCAGGCCTATGCTATGCTATCTGTGTATCCATTCATGCCAAGTGCTCGTTTCTTGCCCCTCTTCTCTCTTTCTCTCTCTGACGCTTTATCTGTGAGTGTGTGTTAGTTTTGCCAATTATGGTGTCCTCCTTATTTTGCGTCGTTGTCTATCCAACTGGCTAGTTGCCGTTGTTGTTGCTGTTGTTGTTGTTGTTGCCGTGGCAGTGGCTCTATCTTTAGCTTGTCATATTTGTCTGCCTCGTCTTCGCGTTCGTTGCTTGAGTCTTTCGTTTAGTTGCTTTGGCTGTCGTCGTCGTCGTTATGGTGTTGCCTCCAAGTGGGTCACTTGCGATTTCATGACCGACTTTTAGCTTTTTTTCATACTCACACACACACTGTCTCTTCTGCCTTAACTGTACCCCCTTTCCCCTCGATTGTGTGCAGTTATTTATGATTGTTTAGCTGGTCGCACAGGCGAATCCCATTCAATGCCAATGGCCACTGTTTGCAGTCAAAGAAATGCTTTCTATGCGTCCGACTTAATACATATTTATATTTTAAGTATTTATTATATTTATATTCATATTTTCATATATATATCTTTTTCAATTTAAATATTTTATTAATTGGACTTTGCGATTGGCAGTTAGAGTTCTTTGGACATGCAAATGGCAAGTGACAAACGTTTTAGCGGCTTTTTTATTTGATTTGATTTTGGCCCCGCTATGCTCCATTTTGAAAGTGACAGTTACCGTTCGCTTCTTTTTGTGATCTTACTAATAGTCTGGGCAAATACTTATATACGGCAATGTTGAGGGTTCTTGTCGCTTCGCTTTTGGCTCTGACATTCGTTGCCGTTCGTTTGCTTTGCTTTTGTTTATGCTTCAGTTGTTAAGACAAAATAAACATATCAAGATGCCAATTATGCGCTTGGATCCACCGATATACTCAATATACTTATGTATGTATATATATATGTTATTATAATATTGTGACCAGCAGTTCCCCTCAGTCCCCTCGTCGTGGGTTGGTACGTGATTTACCGCAACGAACTATTGAAATATAACACACAAAGACCGGCAATTAAATAACAAAAAGAAAATTATCTGTATGCATTTTGTTTGGGTACTTTTCATAACTGTTTACAGTTAACTTCCCCTCCCCCTCTCCCGTCTGTCATTCACCATTACCCTCGAGTCTGGACCATCCCAACTTTATAGCCATTTCTCCGCAGTGGCCACAAATTGAAATTAATTGCCTTGTTTGGAGCTCGAAGCTGACGTTTTTTGTTGCTTCTTTAACGACTTGCTGAAATTGTTGCTTAATTCTATAATTATTTATGCATTCTGCGGCGCTGTTAACAAGTCTCGTTAAATCTTTATTGAATATAAAATGTGCGCATGACACTCGAACAAATCCCTCATCTACTCAGTCCTTACCCTCGGGCCCGGTCTCAACTCGACTCGACTCGACTCGAAATCTTTTATGCGAAAAGCAAATACGTGAGCCTAATTGTTGCAGCACGTATTTACAGAAGGTTGAGGAAAGTGGCTCAAACATAACGAGTTAAAATGCAATGAAATGAGCAGAACATGTTTTTATTTTGAGGGCAAACATAAAGAATCTGTTGTTATCTTTATCTTTGTGCCGATTGAAAATGAACCAAAACGGGTAATTAGACTATATGCTAATATTTGTAATTGCCTATAAAATATATTATATGAGAATATAAAGAAAGTCATACAATTTCAACTAACAACTTAATATTTACTATTGCCTATCTTTTATTTTTCATACAATTTGGTTTCGAAATTGGGGTTATTCTATTAAGTCAATAGGTGATAGTATGAGTAGAGTTGAGAGAATAAATGTCGCCGGCTGGTAACTTTCCGAGTGCAAATTAAACCAAACCGATACAAGACAATCAAGTCGGAGTTATAATGCATATAATAACCACAGCGTGCTAAATGCGCCACAGCAAACTAGAATAATTATAAGACTACAACAACAACAACAACAACAAGTGCAAGAGCTGCTAAACGACAATTATCATCATTATTATCAACGTCGACATTGCCATCATCATCATCATCATCAGCATTATCATCATTATCATTCTGATTTAGCTGGTGGTGCGCACATCAACGCGGCAATCAAAAACGATTAACAAGATCGCAACTGCAACCACTTCAACTTCCCCCTCCCCCCTCTCCTCCACTTGTTGTTGTTGTTGCTGTTGCTGCTGTCTCCTGACCCACTTGGGCCCCACTTGGCCGCCTGACAGATGTGTGTCAACTGCAGCCAGAGAATTTTACAAGTTGTTAAGTGTTTTGATTAAAAATAAAAAAAAAAATTAAAAAAAAAAAGAAGTAGAAATAAAACAACAACTAGGAACTGCTTTGGCAGCGACTACAAATGTTATTAAAGTGGCCAGGCAACATGTGCAACAAGTTTTGCAACTGCAACTGCAACAGCAACACCAAAATCCGACTCCGGTTTGTGTTCACTTTGAATCCGGGTGCAGGAGCATCCACAACAACAACAACAACAACAACAACTGCAACAAATGTAGTGCAACATTTGTTGTCATGTTTGTCATGTCACTTTTGAATGTTTTAGTAGCTGCCACAAATGAGCACAAATACATGCGTATCTCACACGCACTCACACTTGTTACCCCTTTTTCAGTCGTCCGTCTCCAAATCTAAGCCAAGCGAACCGACCGTAACTACTTAGCCAGCCAAAAAGACAGAGCCAAAAATTTTAATTACCAATCATAAAGTCGGTACACCCGCCCAAAATACTATTTGGAACAGAACCAAAAGTGTAACAAGCATGACTGGCCGACCCACAAGGGCCACACTTAGTACTAACCAGATCGGAGGGAGGGTAGATGTGGCAAGCAGGAGAAAGAGCAGTACTTAGTAGTACCAGTAAGTACTCCTCTTTCTACTAGTACCAGTAAGTACTCCTCTTTCTACCCTCCCTTCGATCCTCCCTCTTTCTCCTACGCCAGTTTCAGCCTTCTCGTATGTCTTATTTATAGTGTGTTTGATGATAATATCTGATTAACAGGATGCTGATGCTTTTTTTGGCTCCGAATTTTATTTGAAATCTACAGGATCTTAAGACCTTCAAAATATGCTTAAGAATAATAAATTAAAGTTGTTAGAATAAAAATAAAGAATGCAAATTTGTTACATATAATAGCTTGTTTTGTTTTCTATTTCATACATTTAATAGAAAGTGATCGATATGTTAAATACCTTTAATATAAACACTGGGAATCTCACTATCAGTCACATTTAAGCTACTACTACTCACTTGTTCCTATAGTTCGTATGCTACTCAATTCGGCAGTCCGAATTCAGCTCATACCCTTTGTGGACTGATATAGGACTGGCAAACCACTTAAAGAGCAACTTCAGTGGGCTTAAACAACTTTCATTTAAGTGCACCCTTTTGTTGAGATTGTCGTTGTTGTTGCGGTAGTTGCGGTATAAATAACAACTGAAAATTCCATTATAATGCTTAGCAGCAGCCAGTCACAAAAAAATATTATAACGACGTGATTCTTTTGCATTGTCTGGCCCCTCAATTTATTTTATTTTTGAATTTTTTGCCACAAGCAGAATTGCAAATAAAAAACAGACTAGAAAGAAAAAAAAAAAGAAAGAAAAATGTTGCCTGAAAGTGTGCGCATAATTAGCCCTATTTGTAGTTGTTGTTGTTGTTGCTGGAACAGCAATGTTGCCAAATGAGCATCCATTACATTTCTTTTGTTATTCTGTCTGCTATTGCTACTGTTATTGTCGTTGTTGTTGTTGTTGTTGCTTTCGCACTAATCTTGACTTGTAGCCAATGTGAAAGTAACAGTTTGTTTTGTCAATTGCCGCACACAACTCACTTTTAGACATTACTATGTCTTTTATTGTTATTATGCCTATTATTCTGGATAAACAAAATATTTTGCTGACATTCTTTGCTTAATTAAATATGAAATTATTATTTGTGTTTTGTTTTGTCTATAAACTCAAAATATTGTTGCAAGTCTTTAAAAAGTGCCCCAAATTTCGAAAGACTTAGGCAAAAAACTTGCAGTGAAATTTCGTTTGTGTTTAACAAGTATGCTTTGAAAATTCAGTTTTCCATTTTTTACTAAAAAAAACTTAAAACTTTATATAATATGTAGTACATTTTTATTGCTTAGAAAGATGCTGAATTTTACTATCTTTAAATTTTTCATCATCTATATTTACCATGTGCACAAAATTGATTCTTTGACTGATTTATGACATATTGTTGTCCATTGTCAAGGTTACATAATTTTTATCACATGTGTGCAAAGTGTGTGTGCTGCAAGAAGGATAATAAAGGCTGACGCAAGACGCGTGTCATTTTTATATTACGCAATTCTAAAATATTAGCCGGAAACTATAAACTCAAGGCCGAAATTCTCAAGGCTAAATTCCTAACATTAATGACAACATTTTTGGCAGACATATCAAAGGGTTGTAGTTTAGAGTTTTGCATAAGTTCGAGACGGCGCCGCGGGTAACTCGGGGAAACAGAAACAGACACAGAAACTGGGTCAATTTTGTCAATTGCGGGATGATTTACGACTGCCAAGAAATAAACAAACGGTGACAGTAAGTGCAACTGCAACTGCAACTGCAACTTTAGCTGCCACATGATGCGATTGCGGATGCAGTGAGACGAAGATAGGCGACGCTGTCATCTTTTGTCATGGCCATAAAATGTCATGTTTAGCGTGTCCAGCTCAAAGGCGTGCTCGCTGACTGTTTCCACTTAAGTTCGGTCTTTGTTTGTCATAAAATCGCGCATTTCACTGTTTGCTGTCCTTTGACATGCTTGCCTAACTGCCAAACTGCCAAACGGGCCAAAACTGCCTACCTACCTACTGCCCAAGAAGCAACACAGCCAACCTTACTTTAGCCATGGTCTGGCAAATGATGCAAAAGCGTATTTTACTTAATGACCTTTCGTTTGCCCTTCTCCTGAGGTCGAAAGGGTTCCCTGGACATTTTCCGAATATCTGTGGGCGTTTTGTTATGCCTTAACTTTATGACAGTACAGTAAACACATTTGCATCATCAGTGAACCAAATTCAAATAACTTTACTACTTGGGATTTGTTAGGCGTAAAGCAATCCAGTAATATACTCAATGCTTCGTCAGCATCTCATCTCGTCAGCCGCTGAGCTCATGTCTAAGTAAATAACAGACAGAATCGCGCTCGAATTGGGTCAGGGCACACCTCTTTATATTGCTCCCGGCTCATTGACAGATTGAGTTTACTGCCTCGTCCACATCCACATCCACATTCACATCTCTGATCTCACATAACTCATAATAAGCAACGCCCACAAATCATATAAAAAATATTTCTTACCCCATCTGACGCGCTTCACAGCTTTTTCACGTGTCCACACTAAAAGTTATAAAGGAAAGAAATGTTATACAAATAAGAGCAACAACAATAAATTTATATCTGCTGGGCGAAATAATTCGCCATAATTCCGCATGTTTCATAGTATATTTAAAAAGAGAGGATCGTTAATGTTGATTATTATTATTATTATTATTATATTATTATTATATTTGTGCTAATTAATATTTTGCAATTTTATGGAATATTTAGTGAAAATGGATCATTATAATTTCAATCTTTTCATATCCTTGTGAATAAAAAAGAAGCTTAATAAATAATTTTCAATGATTTGTTTTTGCCTTGAGTGGTTTTTCTTAAAATAATACTAAAAAAAATAAAATTATTAAAATTAATCAATATCCTTGAGGGAATTCCTTATAGTCAATCAATAAAAACTAGTTGGGAATTTGTATATTTTTTCAATTTTTAAAATCAAATTAATTTGTTAATATAAAGTAAATATAATATAAAGCTCAGATTTGATTTCCCAATAAAATTGTTCAATTCAATTAATAAGACTTGAACATTTTAATTGGGAAATTATATCTTCTTCAATTTTAATCCATTTTATTATAATTATGACCTTTTCCAGCTATGTTCAAAACACAAGAAAATTTCCAGTTAAAATCTTTGCTAGTTGGGCTGTAGCTTCGTTAACTTTAAAGCCATCTTTTTGGTTCGATTCCCTTTAGAATGGTGAACATTAACTTGCGCGCTTTTTGGCTAACAGCATTGACAGATTCAGGTTAAAGAGATGCGACTTAAGCCCACTTTTGATCTCATTTGCTTTGCAAAAAGCAGCAGCAACAAGACAAAACACAAACAACAACTACAACATCAACAACAACAACAACAACGTCGGTTGTTAACATTCTGATTCACTTTCATGCGCAGCGCGATCGTCGAATTGGATTGTGATTGTGAGTTAAGCGTACAAACAAATAAAAGTTACAAACCAACACACATACACACGCACTCACACACGCACACACACACGCACAGAGAACGAAATGCAACAACAATTACAACAAAGCTGAGAATGAGATTTTATTTGCTTAAGCAACGCTGTGAATATTTAATTTGCACACACACACATACACACTCACACACACAGTTATGCAGAGTCGAAGCTTTAACGACGCTGCTGACCCACTTTTGGAGCAGAGGCAGCTTAAAAGCTGACTTCAGAGAGCCATACAACGCTAATAAGAACAGCAATGCCGCCATTACGAATACAAATACCCTCACACACACACACACACACTTACACTCAAAGTTAAAGCGCCAAAACGCGTTATTGTTGTTGTTGTTGCTGTTGCTGCGTGCGTGCAGAGGAAAGATACTCACTAATTAACTCAACGAAAAGTCAGCCAAAAGAATCAACCAACTCATTTGCAATTTGTGTCTGAGCGTGCGAGCGAGATGGCGATGCGCAGAAAGAGAAAGAGTGGGGGAGACAGTGAAAGAGCGATAGAGAGGGCATTGGTGAAAGGGCAAAAGAGGTAACACCCATATAAATTATGCATAGGAAAGCCCAATAAGTTGGCCAAAAATTAAATACAATGACATCATTTCAACAATTTAGTCAGTGGGTTACTTATTTAGCTGGGAATGTGAGTTTGAGAAGAACGCTTGAAAAAGAAATGATTACATACGTTTGTTAAAGTTACAATTCACTACATCTTGTTCCAAAATAATCAAGCAAAGAATTTGTGAAACTTGCCTCTACAATTTTAAGGATATATTAGTAAAAATAATTTATTTATTTTATTAATGCTCATTACTTAGCTGGGAATGAATTGAAATGAAAGAATAAACACACATAATTAATGTCGATATACACTGGCGCACATATTTATTGGCACAGCAAACATTTTGAGATTTGGGGGCTTAATTGTTCCCCTATCGTTAACATATTGGTATCAATGGAAAGGTCACTTAAATTCCGTTTGAATGATATACAACTTTCCTTAACCCATTAAGTACCCTTCGAAAATTTCGAATTTATGTAAAAGTCAATTTTCGAAACTTTTTTCCTCGATTTTTCACCCAAAATTTTTTGATGCAAAAAAATTCTTTAAAAAATTTAAGGAGTGACTGCCAAAAAAATTTTTCAAAAATATTTTTGCTAGTATTTTTTATAATTTTTTGAAAATCCTAAAAATGACCATTTTAACCCCTTTTTCCTACTTTTTACATAAAAAGTGCCTTTTTATCTATTTTCAAAAAATTATAAAAAATACTAGCAAAAATATTTTTGAAAAATTTTTTTTTGCAGTTTTTGGTAAAAAATCGAGGAAAAAAGTTTCGAAAATTGACTTTTACATAAATTCGAAATTTTCGAAGGGTACTTAATGGGTTAAGGAAAGTTGTATATCATTCAAACGGAATTTAAGTGACCTTTCCATTGATACCAATATGTTAACGATAGGGGAACAATTAAGCCCCCAAATCTCAAAATGTTTGCTGTGCCAATAAATATGTGCGCCAGTGTATGTATATTTAATTTTATTTCAAAATAATATACAATGACTAAATTTAAATTTAGTCGTCAGCAAACATTTTTAACTTGACTTAAGGACTATCGCATCTAGTATAAAATAATAATATGTAATGAAACTACTTGACAAAACTTAGCTAAGAATAAAACCATTTTTTTTTCCTATAATTTCCTGAATTTATTTGTCAGTACTTGCAATTTAATTGAGCGACACACAAAAGAATACATGTAAATATTTGTAGATTCAATAAAAATACTGTTAAGTAATTCTTTGCCATATGTAGCACATTTTTATATTTTTAATGTATTTTTAATCATAATAATATTGAGCGTCTTTGCTCATTTATGGAGGACAAAAAAAATGCCGATTTATTCGCTGTAAATTATAATTCGGCACTTGATGAATCAAGCGGTAAATCCCTACGCACCTGCACCCACAGTCTCCCCCCTCCTGCCCACCGCCCGCATCATCATCACACTCTCTTTTTCTCGCTCATTATTTCACCACACCTACACCCAGACAAACACTCACATACTTATGAATATGCCACTTACACACGCACACACAAATAAATACATATAGATATTCTTGCATGCATTTGTATATATGTATTTACTCATTTATTGTTCAACTTTGTTAAGTAACCATCATCATCCAAGTTTTGTTTATGTTCGCTACTTTGGCCTAAATTCTTGTAAGCTGACAGCCGCCAACACACACACACAGAGACACGCAGAGAGAGAGAAAGAGAGCGCGCGCGAGAGAGCTCCATTTTTATTCCCATTCGCATTCGCATTCTCATTCCTGTTGTGCGAGTGCGATGGCTGATGATCTGTCTCGTTTCAGTTTCAGTTGTCGTTAGCTGTAATCATTGTCATGCAGGCGATTCTGTTTCTGTTTCATTATTTCGTACCCACGCTTCTGCCTTGTTACCTTCCTCTCTCCCTTCTTCTACTTCTCCTTCTTTCACTGATGATGATTCCACTTGATAGCAATCGTAATGAGCTTTAACTTGAATGTTGGCGTTCTGCCCGCCTGATCATCATCATAATCGTGATTTTTCTCAAAAGAGATGCAGATGCTGTTGCCTAGCACCATCGTCATCATTTGCTGGTCACGCTGCGGTTTTTTTCCTTCTTTCTTTCTTTTTCTTTTTTTTTCTTTTACAAATTTACTTTTTATCTTCATTTCTTCTTTCGTTTTCATTGTTTTTGCTTGCTTAACCAATATTTTGCCGCTCGATAATGAAAGGAAAGCAAAACAGACGATTCGAGTGCCCCCAAAACAAGAAAACTTTATAATCATCAAGAGTGAATCTGCTTGGGCCTCAACTTGCCTTAAAGCTGGCAATATGGCTGTTGTTGTTGTGGTTGTTGTTGTTCTTGTGGTTGCTCTACAGCTTCTCGGTTCTCCATTATTTTGGTTGTTACGGGGAATTTCATAATATTTGCACTCCAATGTTTGAATGGTGTCTCTTTCTCTGGCTTACAGGTGTGCGACCCACTTTGAGGCCCCAAAAAAGATGCCTGAGAAAAGTCTTAAATGAATGAGGCGATGTTCGTTTCCTGGAAACGACATTGCTCTGAGATGGTACTTACATTGGCCCAAAGACGTATTCATTCACTTAAAGGGCAGTTTATTAGCTGAAATGATTGTTGGGATAAATTGCCTACGGCTCAAAGCTTTGAAAAAAGTTCTTGGCTGCCTAAAAGTAGACAATGAAATTTTATAAAGTAAGAGATGCTAAATCTCTCTCTCAAATGTGATACGATTAATTAATTATTATAATTTATATTATTATTATATATTAAAAGTAATACTTTTATATACTTAACTTTAGTATGAAATCCGCATCTGAATTAATTTCATAAACATATGTAAGGCATACTTTTAGGATCGACATAAAAAACAATAGAATTACATCAATTTTAAGGTATTTTCATGTTGCGACGCAAAATATGAAATAGTTTTATAATTATTAAATCAATTTCAGAATAGAAATATTATTCCTGGAAAATCCTATAAATGCAGTTGTTTTCACATTAATTAAATAATTATTGAATATGTTTCGTATAATTTATTAAATATCATGGTAGTAGTAAATAAAGTGGTTAATTTATAAATTGTAGAGTATGCGTTCATAGTAAGCTATACTTTACTTATTTCTGAGTAATTGCTTTGAAGTAGAATACGGTATAGTCCTGTTCAAGATTCATTTACGATTTTTCTTCTTCCCATTTTCAGCGCTCTTTATGCGCCTTCGCATATGCTTTGGTATGGGTCGGAGAACTTCACAATCTATTTGGACTGGCATCGAGTTTTGTCGCACTGCAGGCCATTTTAATCCATATTCCGAACTCCTCTTTGAGCGCGAAGCTAATGTCAAAAGCGTAAGAATAAAAATGAATTATGTAGAATTAATTATAGTTCACTTACCATTATCTTTGACTGATTGTGTTCCTACGACCTTCGAAGTTTGCCCAGCACTGGCGCCACTGCCATTTTCATCCTCCGGCGTTGAGTTTGAATCATTTCGCAGAGCATCGCCACGTTGAAGGGTTTGTCGCTTGGCAGCCAGGCTGCTTTCCAAACTTGCACTTTTCACGTTGTTCGCTTGTTTTTTCTGCTTTCTACTGTGCAGGCGATAGGCGCCTTGGATCTTCTTAGCTGCCTCTTCTTCAATAAACCGTTCTAGGGACTCACTTATGGCATCGTTGCCAAAAGATGCTTTTGTGTCCTGAGTGGATGACTTCGTTCCGGCACTGGCTCGACGTAATCTTCGTCTGGCCAAGAATCCTCGAGCTCCGGCTTGTATCTTTGTGGCGGCAGAGACAATCGTAGATTCGGTTTCAGTGGATGTATCCATGGCATCGGTCATGGCGGTATCTATATGAAAATCATCTGGAACTGTTTTGCTGGGATCGAAGTAATCAGAGTCGCCTTCCGACAGGGAGTATGCCATCATCTTTTTGCGAATGTTTTCAGAAGTTTCGTCATCTAAACAGAAACTCATGCTGTTGTTAACTCCATGGTCCTCATCCTCATTTTCATTATCATTTGCATTCTCAATATATCGAACTGTTTCATCTATAGTTACGGATCTGAATATAACACGCGGATCTTCTCCGGCAATCGTATAATGTCGGGATAGTTGTGACCTTGCAGTTTCAGCATTATCATTACCCAAAACCTTATCATCGTCATTATCATCATTTCCGAATACAACAGATTCACTTTGAGCTGAACTTTCTCGGGTCTCATCACGTTGCAAACGATTATAAACAATTATATCACCATCCTCGATATCGAGAGAGTTCTGTTCCTGCAAAGAACTCATGGATCGTATAATAGGTTCATCGAATGAAGGTTCTGTTATCTGAAAGTCCTCTTTAAGCTTTTCCGTTGATCTGCGCTGTGACATTTTTTCAATCACCTCATCTGGTTTCATTAGCTTTATTGTCGCTTCATCCATTTCATCCACTTGAGTCTCTTCAGTTTCGATTTCAGTATTATCCTTAGTTTCATCCTCAGCAAGATTGCTGAGTGAAACGGATTTTTTTATACATTTTTTCTCTTGCACTTCCTCGAGCATTGTGTTATCTTGACTGCCTGGATAAGGTTTCTGTATAGCAGAGAACTCGATTTCACTGATAAGAAATTCATTCAGTAACTGTCGCGTTGTTGTATCTATTGAAAAGTCAAAGATGAAATTTAGATTTTTTTGTTTACCTGGTTAATAACATAAATAGTTCTACCTTTGAGGGATGCTTCCAATTCGCCAAAAGCCTCAATTGCTAAGTCCTCCAGTGTTTCGTTTGCTGAACCTGCTAAATTATTAGAAGCTCCATTATCTTGGGCAAATACTTCACTTGCGCTTAATTCGTTAACAATATTGCCAATATCAGTTGCTAATTTTGTATCAGATTCAATGTGGATATTATCGGTTGATTCAGTTATGCCAATTATGCCAGTCTCCGAATTGTTAAGTGGGCTTCTCGGACTCTCCACTGAAATGCGCTGTGTGCCCACAAACCATTCGGGTTTGGTTGAATTAACCTCAGGATTCATCATCGTCGTCTCCTCCGAAAGTTCTCCTTCATTTAATGAAATTTCTGGTGTTTGAGAATCGTTGGTATTTGGAATTATTGTTATTAGGGATGTTGCAGATGTACCCTTAGACAAATCCTCATTGTAAGCTTCTTTCTTTCGACGAATATAATTCCTGAACATGTTTTGAATTCGAATTGCTGCTAATATTTCAACATTTGTATATTTTCTGTTCTCAAGACTCGCAGTGTCTTGTGTATTTTGCGCAATTCTAGCCAGGAAATATCTAATGGCTTTCTGAATTCTTGTGGCAGCCGCGTTTTCATCTAAATTATTTTCTAATTTAATTGACAATTTTTGATCATCAATATCTTTAATTTTTGATGCTTCTCGACGGGCTATGTATTTTTTATATGCTCTTTGTATAATCTGTGCGCTTCTTTTGCACCCAAGATCATTGTCTTTTACAATCTCAATTACGTTTTCATTACCTTTGATTAAATTTTCGACTCTATCCTCAGTTAAGTCAACTCCTTCAACAATTGGTTCATTCATTTTATCAACGATACTTTTATTCCGATCGTCGAGTTCTTTGATATTATCATCTGATTTATCCAATAGGCTCTTAAGCTCATTACTTGACTCGTTTTCATTAAGTTCGTGAATAGTTTGTAACTTCTGTACACCGAACTGCTGATATCCCATATCTATATTGCTTTCAACAACATCTTCATTGGCTGGTATTATTGGGTCCATGGTTAAGTCTTGACTCTTCGATGTTTCACAATTCGATTCGCTTTGCCTCAAGAATCTTTTGGGTATTTTGAAGCTTGTCTTTCCATCGTCTCCATCAAATGAAATAAAAAATGCAATTGATTGTTTTGGCTTAACCATTTCTGGTGATGTTGATTGTTCTCCATAAACATAATTTGGTCTCCTCTCAGCCATTTCCACTGAGTGATGTCTTTCAAGTCTTGCATTATCAGTTAGTGAATTTTCAGTTGGCTCAGTGTAAACATCGTACCAATTTCCCTCATGGGCTTCTGTCTTAAAGGATTTCAACTGCAGTTCAGCAACTGGAGCATTCGTCAATCGACCCGATGTGAAACTTGTTAATTGTTTGTCTTTAACGATTGGCATTTTTTTAATTTGTGTGTCAACTAATTGATTACTCAATAGCAATGAAGATTTGTTCTGCTAATGTGAAGGACAAATTTTAGAATATGTAATTACTTCAATCTCTTACCAGTATTTACTTCGGAAATCTGCGAGTCCGGCTTCACTTCATTATTTTTATTATTTTCAGCTTTTGGAAGAAAATTAAAAATAGTTTATACCCAAACTACCATAATTATTTATCTGAGACTGTTACCTGTTAAATTAGAAACTTCAGCAATGCTCTGATCTGTCACAATAGGTTTGCTTTTGGATACATCTGTAAAATGAGCATTATTAGAGCTTACTTTATATATTGAATAATTTTTCGCAAATTTATTTACCTACTGAATCCACAAAGTCTTTATCAGGCACTATTTTAACATCTGTTGATATTTTTTCTTTCTCTTCTTCATCAATAGATTTAGTTTTTGAGAGTTCAGCGCTTATGCTTTTAGTATTATTTAAAATTAATGTATTCTCAGTTAAGTCCGTTAAATCATTATCAGTTGATAATGATCTCTCAGCAGATCCTTCAGATAATGTTATGTTAATATTATCTTTATCTTTATCATCAGTTTCTTTAGATAAAGATGATTTAACAGAACCTTTGGGAATATCCTCTTCTAAAATTGGATTGCCTTCAGTTGAAGTTGTTTGAATTTTTTCATTATTTTCCATTTCTTTAGATAAAGATAATTTAAGAGAACCTTTGGAAATATCCTCTTCTAAAATTGGTTCTCCTTCAGATGAAGTTGTTTGGATATTATCTTTATCTTCAGTTTCTTTTGATAAAGATAATTCAACAGAATCTTTATGAACATCCTCTTCTAAAATTGGATTACTTTCTGTTGAAGTTGTTTGGATATTATCTTTATGTTCAGTTTCTTTAGATAAAGATAATTTAAGAGAACCTTTGGAAATATTCTCTTCTAAAGTTGGTTCTCCTTCAGAGGAAGTTGCTTGGATATTATCCTTATCTTCAGTTTCTTTTGATAAAGATAATTTAAGAGAACCTTTGGAAATATCCTCTTCTAAAGTTGGTTCTCCTTCACATGAAGTGGCTTGGATATTATCTTTAACTATTTCTCCTGTATCTTCTTTCATATTTTCTTCATTTGTTCCATCGTTTGATGCAATCATATGAGTTTTCTCAGTTTCATCCAAAAACTTTGATTCCAATTTATCTTGAACTTTATCGTCATGTGATGACATTAATGGTTTTTCCTCAATTTCTGCAGGCAAATTTGATTTATTATCTGTAATGTTGTCCTGACTTTCTTGAGAAACAGATGTATTAACATCATTTTTAAGTTTTCCCTCATTTCCTTCAGATAAAGGCGCTCTACTTAAATCGTCATATTTTTCCTCAGCTTTATTAATACTATCTTCAATTTTTTCATCACTTAAGGCAATTTTTGGGTTTTCATCAGCTTCTTCTGATAATGTCATATTATTATCATGAGTTGTATCCTCACTTGATGATGTCAATGGCTTTTCTTGAGCTACTTCAGATATATTTGTATTATTGCTGTCTTCAGACTTGTCCCGACTTTCGTTAGGCAAAGATAATATGACAGCATTATCCTCCGATTTTTCGGTTATTGGTCTTTTAATATTATCTTGAGTTTCTTTCTCAGCTACTATAGTTAGTGTATCTTGAGTTTCATCATTTGTTTGCTCATCAATTGTTTCCTTATTATCTCCATCTGAAGTTGGGTTAATAATATCCACCTTCAATTCATCATTATTTCTGCTATCATGTTGAGCCGAGATTGGCGATTCATTTGTATTTTTATCATTTTCAACTGAACTTTTGTTAAGGTTTTTGTCAATAGTCTCATTTACTGTTTCAATTTCATCTTTTGTGAGTTCAACAGGAGTTTTCAGCTCTGAACCAACTTCAGAAATCTTCACATCCTCTGAATTATCAGCTGATCTCGTTTTAACATTTTCTGTTAAAGATGAGACATTTATTAAATTGTTAGTATTTTCAGTGTTAACATCTTCAATAGTATCTCTAATCTCAGAAACTGAAATTGATTCTTTCATAATGCGCTCTTTACTCTCCTCTTCTGATGGTTTAGCAATTTGAGTTTCTGAGTCTTCCAACTCAGTTTCCAACAGAGAAGTATCAACTAATTTTAAAATGTCGGGCTCTAATGGCTCTTCAATATTTTTTGAAGATTGTTTGTCTATTATCTTCTTTGCATCATCGTCATCGTCAAAGTCACATTCTGCTTTTTGACTTGAGTTTTCATTGATATCAACTACTTCTGTTGGCTTAGTAGGCGAATCTAACTCTGTGGAAAGTCCATCTATATCTTGATTATATTCCTTAGTTGTTTTATTTAATTCGAGCTTATCACCTGGCATAGCGAATGAATCCTGCTTTATCTCATATTCATTTATATTATCTTTTTCGATGTTCTTATTTTCTTCTGTATTTTCAGTGATGTCAGGAACATTTTTAGGCACAATATTTGTATTATCTGAACTCAAGGGCACGTCAGATGACAGCGGCAATTCATAATCATCTTCTCCCGGAAGTACACTGTGAATTATAATTGATTTTCCAATGTCCAAGCTGGGTGTCTGTTCCTTTACATTTTCAGCTTCTGAATTAGTTACATTAATTATAGCTTTTTCGGGCTCTTCACTTGCTGATGTACCATCAGCAGATTTTATTTTTGGTGTTAAATTGAAGACTTCAGTTATCTCAGCATCTTTAGTCTCTGCAGTACTATTGGATTCAGCTTTTGGTGTAGAACCTGTCTCTAATTCGAGACTTCCTTTATCAGTTGGAGAAAGTGTAGTTGATTCTGTAAGAATAATAATTTAAGATTCATCAATTCTTATCAGTTTACAGATATGGATATTTCGTATACGTACTTTCAATATCTAATATTGCATTGTTCTTTTCTTTCATAGAACCCAAAAGTGTTTGAAGGCTGTTTACCTCTATTGAATAATCATTCTTTGTATTTTGTTTATCAGATTCGTCTGAATTTTCGGTTGTTAACTCCTGTGCATCTATTGAGGAAATAAACATAATTTAATTTGAATTATATATTTGATTATATATTTACCTTTATTATTTTCCATTGACTTCAATGGGTTTTCTTCAGCAGTTGTAGGCTTGTCTTCAGTACTAACTAATGGTGTTGATGATTGTTCGAGATCTGCTTTAGGAGATTCATTATTCTTAGCTCCTTCAGACAGCACAGCTTGATAAGAAGATTGTAAGCTTTCAGTAATATTAATTGCAGTATCTAAACTGGGTTCTGCTATAGAATCGATTAAGCCAACAATTTCATCTCCTTTTGATATCTTTGAATGATTTACATCAATATCATTTTCCTCAGAAGGCCCTTGCGTTTTTATTAAGCTGGCAAGTTCATCAGACTGCGAAGCAGTTTTCAAGTTTGCCATTTGAGAAGTACTCTTTACTATAGATTCTTCTGAATTTTTAATTTTATTAGATATATTAGGGTTTTCCGAAGTTGGTGCTATCTCAAGTTCATCAGACTGAACACTTTCTTTCAAGCTATCCTCTTTGGAACTACTTTCCTTAATTGACTTCTCTGTATTACTTTCATTCTTATCTTTCACATCAGTATTTACGTAAATAATAGATTCTTCTATATTTTTTAATTGATTTGCATTAATTATATTATCGGAGATCGAGATTTCCTTTTTCAGTGAGGGGTCTTCCGGATCTTGTGGATGAGAAGTAGTAGAATTTTCCATGCTGTCCAGATGAGAAACACTCTTTTTAATAATAGATTCTTCTATATTTTTTAATTGATTTGCATTAATAATATTATCGGAGATTGAGATTTTCTTTTTCAGTGAGGGGTCTTCCGGATGAGAAACACTCTTTTGAATAGTTTCTTCCTCTTCAATGACCTTCTTATCAACAGCTTGGTCAGCTAAAGACGACATTGAATCGAAATTTAATATATTGTTTTTGATATTTTCCGTTTCACTTGGAAAGTCTTCAGAATTTTCACTACTCGTAATGGGTTTGTCGTAGTTAGGCTCACTGTGTATATCCCTACGGCTTTTTTGTCCATATAATACTCTTTTCTTTCTATTATCCATTTCTTCATGTAAATTATCAATACCCAAAACTGAAAATAATAATTAGGAGGATAATTAAAATAGTTAAATAAATAGATTTAGAATTTATAAAAATACACAATAGCAATTATTTACCATTTCCATCTGAATGTATTGATTTCCCCTTCGACTTAATATCCTTTGTTATAAATTCACCTTGAAGATTGTTGGTATTGTCGTTTTCAACCTCCTCATCTTCTCGAATGGTTTGTTGATGGACTCCCTCATCATAGTTACTGCCCCCCAACTCGATGTGCTCGTAGGTCGACTCCGTGGAAAGGAGAGCCGTGGATGCGGAGGTGTATGAGGCTGCCTCGGAGGCATTATCATTGACCTCATCGCCTTGGTCGAGCTCGGCATTTACATGTCTCTTGGCCCTCCGTGTCTTGACCATATTTTTAAATGCTCTCTGAATAATAAATGCTGCTGTCGTAACTGACAGTTTCCTTTCCGTGGAAGCCGTTTTATTCATATTTAATTGTCGTTTCGGGACTCTCTTACGCAAATATTGCCGGCAGTATCGCTGTATAATTCGTATGGCATTCATATATTCAACTGAATCGTATTGATTCTCCCTTTTCAACTCGACTGCCTTTTCAGCTCGCCTTTTTGACAAATAACGACGAAATTGTCTTTGTATCAAGAATATAGCATTCATATACTCCTGACTTTTATAAATTTCACTCGATACGGAGTCAACCTTTTTGCTTTTTTCGCGCTTTTCTTTCAAGTATTTTCGAATTTGTTTTTGAATAATGCAAACTGCTTTTAAATATTGAACGCCATGAGTGGACTCGGTAGATTCTTTATGTTTTTCCAATTCTTGAGTGGCTGTTTCCAATTCTCTAGTTTTTGAGCTTAGTATGCGACCACAAGTACATTTCTCCTGCGAAGTAAAGGAGCTCCCCTTTTCCTCACTATATTTCTCATAGGCCGAGTACTTAGTATACTCCATGCGTGGGGAGTGAGTGCTGCGAAGTCTTTGGAAATATTCCACAGCGAAAATAAGTAAATTTTCGGGTTTTTCTCGGAGCACAGCTTTAATAAACTTCTTAATCAGCTCGGTAAGATTATCGGGAATAATGTTAAATGCTAGTGAAATCGGTACTTGTTGTCGAATGCGATTTTTCATAATGCTTTCATAACTTTGTGGTGGCTCGTACTTAAGCACTTTGTGGTGCACTTTGCCACCCGCAATTCTCTCAAAATAGTCGGACGAGAACTCATAAAGATTCGTTGGTTTTTCACGTAAAACTTCTTTAGTATAGGCTTTCATTAGGTCCCTTAGACCCTCCGGTACTCTTGGTAAATTTGTTCCGGCCATATTAAAAAATAATAAAATGTGCTCCTCAATTTAACAAACTTTCACTGCAAACGTTGAATCAATACTGTTGAAGGAGCCCAACGTTGTGGGCTTGGAAACTCTAAATAAAAGCATTGTTAAGCGTTTCCATGTTTACCAGAAAGTGGCCACAACAATGTTGACTCAGTTTGGCAATGGCAAATTGGCAGTAAGGGCCTGTTAGCTTAGCTTAGTTCATGGAAAACTATTATTTCTGTTATGAACTGCTTTGTTATCGGTGGGCCGCCGACTAGCTCATCGGACTCTCATCGGGTGTAGGTTCCAACCCTGGCCCGCAGTTCACAACGATATCGATACTTTATCGATACACGAAACAGCTGCAATTCGACTGACACTAACATCACTAACAAACAAAACGAAAACAAACGCGCAATTATGCGAAAAATAAACTGCAGCGACACAAAAACTGGAAAAAAAAACTAAACAACAGGTAAGTACAATCTAAATAAACGAACAGAAAACTATTGATCCTTCTTTTCTCCAAACAGGACCCATGTAGTGGACCCAGGCGTACCCACCCTGCCTGAGGCGGAACAGCTCATCGCCTCCCTGATGCTGGCCAGTTGGCCAGATGACCAATCTCAGCCTGCGTCGGCTGCCATGTTTCCCCTCCCCCTTTTCACAGAAAAAAGTTAGCCGGGCATTATTTCGGTTTCAGGTAAGTATAATTTTTGGTATTTGACTTAGTTTTTAACAATATTTATAATAACTATTTTTGTTTCTTTACAGGTTTTTTAACAAACAATTCAAGGCGACAATAGGAAAAAAAACAACGACAAAAAAAAGGAACAGCTGAGGAACACTGGACTATTTTCAATTATATTGCTATGTACGGAGACGCCGTGGGAAAAAGTTAAATAGTATATATATATATATATGTATATCACGTGAGTATTTTGTTCTGTTTAATCTTTCTGCTTTATGTGTGTGATATGTTTGTGTTTTAATATGTAGTGAGTGTATATATTTGTAATATCTTAAAGCTACCTTGCCTGCCTAAAAGAGCTCTTTTTGGGTGGGTAAGGGGCGATATATATGTGTAGTGTGTAGTTTTGTTTTTCTATGTATGTATATATATATATTCTTTTCCTCGCATATTATTGCGTTCTTGTAGTGTCTATGATTTATGTGTTCCTAATCTGTTGTCTTTTCCAAACATTAGTTTCTTTAAATTTACTTTACTTATTATTTTTTTATTTTATATTATATATATTTTTTAGTTTTTAATTTTAAACATCTATTTATAATTTCTAATTTTTAAGTTTTTTTGTTTTTATATTTGATATTGTTTAAATTTTATTTTTAACAAATTATTTTTTTGTATTTTTGGTTTTTTAAGTCTGATTTGTGTGATTTTGCATTTTACATTTTTAATTTATTGTTAAGTTTCAAAATTTTAAATAAACCAAGGAGAAAAAAAACTAATTCGAATATTCTTAATTTCCTGGCCGAGTGTAGGGGTCGCTCTGCTCTTTCTTTCGACAGGAACTAATCAAAGAGCCACTGACGAGTGGCGGGCCAAATGGAGCGGACTCACTTGGAATAGTTGTCTCGATGCGGCTTTCGCAGATTATTGCGGCCTGTCGATGCCTGGTCGATCTTATGAGGCAGCTGGGCTGCGAAATGGTGGTGCTCGCCGGCACTTGGTCAGGCTGAGCCAGGAGAAGTTGCGGCTGAATGCTGCGGGAACTGCGGCTTGTGCTGTTGGTGTGGGGCACTTGGCCACTTGGAGGCAATTTTTTTGCGGAACGTGGGAATTTTTGTTTATATGGCTCAACAAGGTTATGTCCACTCACGACAGCCTTGGAGCGTAACACACCCGTTCTCGATAAATGTAATTTTCAGACTCCCTTCTGCAGCAGCAACGTGGGTCCAAAATCACTCAATGCAATTTGAAATCCACAGTTGCTGCTGCCGAAGGGCATTTGCACTCAATTTTGAGTCGGTGGTCAGGGGCATGAGGGGCATCAAGCATCATTCGTCTCGCTCGGCAGTCAGCAGCCATCTCGCTCTATCTTTGGAGTTGCCACCCCCCCCAAGACAGAACGACTATCGATACCATACTATCGACCCCCCCCCTAGAGTTTTGCCGCGCTGACGCAAACGATTCAAAGCAATACATAACAACACCCCCCCCCTAGATCGTTTGTGCTCAGCCGCATCCTGACAGCGCCCAACGTAGGCCACACCCACGACTACAACCTATTCTACAAGCCGATGGAAACATAGGATCCGACACCACCTGCGCCCGCCGAAGGTAAGCAAGTTCCCCCTATGATCGCAGATCCTTGGCATGAAACACTCCCAATGCTCTTCCTTGTAGATCCTCCAGCTCAAATGCATTGTCGCCAACTGCTCGGACAACGCGGGCCTTCAGGAATTTTCTGGCGAACTTGGCGTTGAAGGCTTTGCCAAAGTTGCTGAGAGCAAAGTTTCGTCTCCAAACTTCTTGTCCCGGCACTAGATGGAACTGCCTTGCTCGCTGGTCGTATCTTTGTCGGCTTCGTTCATAAGCTGTATGCAGATGTTCTTTCACTTGCCCTCGGATCACAGCTAGCCTGTCCTTCGCCTCCAGGTCCGAGATGTCATGGTCGGATAGGGATCTCAGTTTCCTGGCCAGCTTATAGGAGGCTCCGTTCAAATACATGTGTTGGCCAAACACAGCAAAGAACGGAGTCACTCCCGTGGCCGTATGCACTGCGTTCCTGATCGAGACTTCCACTTCCGGTAAGTAAGCATCCCATTCTCTATGGTCATGTTCCAAATATGTCCTGATTGCAGACAGCACGGATCGGTTCACTCTCTCGGCGGCGTTGCTCTGAGGTGAATACACGGGCGTTCGCAAATGGGTTATTCCAAAGGCTTTGATCATCGCCTCAAAACTTTTGGAGATAAACTGCCGCCCGTTATCCGAGTGTATCACCTCAGGCACGCCAAACTTGAAGAAGACCTCGTGGACAAGGAAATTGACCACATCAGCTGCCGACGCTTCTCTCATCGCCTTCAGGAAGGTGAATTTGGAAAAGTGGTCCACGACGATAAAAATCCAGGCGTGTCCACGTTTGGATCGAGGGTACTTTCCCAGAAAGTCGATGTAGAGTTTCTGGAACGGTCGATCGGTAAGTACCTCTTTTCCAATTCCAACTTGCATTCGGTAATTCTGTGCCTTCGTCTCCTTACAGACCTCGCACTTTCTCACAAAGTCGCGGACTTGTATCACCATTCCAGGCCAGTAATACTGCCTCCGTAGTGCATGCAGTGTTTTTCCCATGCCTCCATGGGCTGCTGTCTCCTCTGTGTGCGCTTTCTGGATGAGCCCTGCCGTCAGCGATTCTGGGATCCACAGCTTCCAGCTCGTGCCCTCCACTTCGTCCTCCAATGCTACGTTCGCCATTCGTTTAAACAGCATCCCGTTCTGCACCTTCAGATCGGGCAGTCGCTGCTCCTGACTCAACACCTCCTGGACAAGCTCCTGGTAATCTGGCGACTCAAACTCCAGCGTCTCGAAACCGAGCAACTCCTCCGGTGACACCTCCACCTCTTCCACGCTCCTGGATAACGTGTCTGCCACCACGTTATCGGCGCCTTTCTTGTAGCGCATCGAGAACGGAAATGCCTGCAGTTCCAGTGACCACCTCGCCAGTCTGCCGCTCAAGTCTTTGAGACTCATGAGCCATTGTAAACTGGCGTGATCCGTGATCACGGTGAATGGCATCATCTCCACATATGGCCGGAAACGATGGATCGCAAGCTTCGCGGCTAAGCACTCCTTCTCCGTCACCGTGTAGTTGATCTGGTGCTTGTTCAACTTGGCTGAGAAGAACGCGATCGGCCTCTCCTGCTGCTCGTCATCCAACTGGAACAATACTGCTCCTACTCCAAAATGAGAAGCATCGCACTGGATGAAGAAGGGCTTCTTGAAATCGGCGTGCACGAGAACTGGAGCCGTGGTAAGTGCTGATTTTAGTCGCTCGACTGCATCTACTGCTTCCTCGCTTAATTGAAATTTTCCCGCTCTCTTTTTCAGCGCGTCGGTGAGTGGAACAGAGACCTCGGCGAAGTTCTTGATGAACCGACGATACCATCCCGCGGTGCCCAAGAAGCTCCTCAGCTCCTTGGTGTTTCTAGGAGTCGGGATGTTTTTGATCGCCTCCACTCTGCCAGGATCCATCCTTAACGTGCCGCCACCAATGATGTATCCCAGGTAGTTGAGAGTACGGAAGCAAAACTTGGATTTTGCCATGCCAATGGTGAGGTTTGCCTTTCTCAAACACTCTGCAACTAACCTGAGATACTTCATGTGCGTTGCGAAATCTGCGGAAATAATTAAGAGATCGTCCAAATATACAAAGACGTTCGATCTTAGCGTCGTCGGGATCACCTTATCCATGAGTCGGCATAGTTGTTGTGCCGCATTGCAGAGGCCGAAAGGCATGTGTCGGAACTGATACAGAGGCCTCCCTGGGACTGTAAAAGCGGTATAGGCCCTGCTCTTCTCCTCCAGCTCGATTTGCCAAAACGCAAACTTGAGGTCGACGCTCGAGATGAAGTGCGTCTCGTCAATCCTGGACAAAATGCCTTCGATGCATGGCAACGGGTAAGCATCTTTAACTGTGACGCTATTTAATTTCCGGGCGTCTAAACAAAATCTGTTCTTTCCAGGACGCATGACAACTGTTGTCCGGTTGCTCCAGGGACTGTCGCTCTCTTCGATAATGCCTAACTGCAGCATTTTATCGACTTCGGCCCATACGATCTCCTGCTTGGCCGGAGACAGAGGATAATGTCGGTCTTTCACGGGTTCGGTTCCTTCAATCAGCTGTATCCGATGCTGTAGCAGGTGAGTCTTGCCTAAACCGTCCTTCTCGAACTGGAGAAATTCGCGTTTTACGGCTTCTAACTGAGTCACCTGCCCCTCTTCCAGGTTCCACATCTCCGGATCGGACTCGACATCATCCTCGTCCCGGTAGTACGAAATGTCCGTATTCGCCACTGTCGCCTCAGAAACGTTTGGATCTGCTTCGCTTGTTTTCGGAGCCCCAAGCACATCAGGAGCAATCTCAAAAGCCCTCCAGAAGTCGATGCCAAGGTACAATTCCTGCTGCAGGTCAGGACACATGTAAAATACAATTTCTTGTACTCGCTCTTTGTATTTTACCGGCAGCACGACACGACCCAAAATTGGACGGCTGGCTCCTGCCGCTGTCCTTACCATCGAGGCGTACGGCTGCACTGGCCATTCGAGCTCCTCGACTAACTCCCGGCATCCTCGTCCCAGCAAGCTGACTGACGCTCCTGTGTCCAGAAGTCCTTTCATCTTGTGCCCTGCTACTTCGACATCTGCGAATACACGTGGATCCGTGTTGTCGTCCCGCTGCACAGCCTCGATGACCTGCCGCCTCGTTAACCTGCGTCGCTGAAAGCGTGCTCGGGTCTTCAGGATGCGTAGAGTAGCCATTGTCATCCCTTCCAACTGTCGCTCACCAAAAATCCTGTTCCTTGCCGTCATGTATGCTCGGACACGTTCCTCGTATGGTAGGCCTTGTAGTGTATTTCCTTTGACAATTTTATTATCCTTATTTATGTTGCTATGACTATCCTTATTTTTATCGTGATCCTTATCCTGATCCTTATGCGTAACATTATCCTTATCTTTATTCTTATCCATAAGCATGCCATTATTTATTTCATATTTATTCATTCCATTTATTTCAGATTTGCCGCTCGAACTGGATCCCTGCTGTTGAATCTGGCGTCTTTCTTTTCCGCGGCCGTCGTTCCAGAGCGCGCTTGTCCCGCTCGCATCGCGCTCATCCTGGAGTTTCCCGGACATTCTACGCATTGGGGACTAAATGTATCGGGCTTGCCGCAAAGGTAGCAGAAAATCTTTCGCTCCTTGGAGAGGCAGTCACGCCAAACGTGATCAAGCTGTCCGCAGTTCCAGCAAACCAGCCTCGTTCTCATTGACGCCTCCTCCAAGTCCTCGGGTGGCGGCTCTGGCTCACCAGGCGGACATTCAAGTTCGTGGACAGACGGCTTTACTCCCTGTGAATAGCGTGTCTGCTGCGCGTATCCCGAACGCGTCCTGCGCCTGGCATTCCGCTCTACCTCGATGCATTCCTGACGCAGCTCATCCACGGTAATGACATCCATCGCGTATACGTATTTTGCCACGCTCTCCTTTAACCCTCTTTTTATTATTTTCACCAGCTCACGATCCCTGAGCGGCTTCTGGAAACGAGCGGCAAGCTGGCGCATATGGTGGATATAATCATCCACTCCCTCGCTGGCATTTTGTTCGCGCTGCAGTAGCTCCTGCATGAGATCATGCTCCGTTTGGTACCCTCGGAACCGGTCAAGTAGTGCCTGGCGTAGATGCGACCAAGTGTCGACTCGGGAGTGCCTCACGTGGACCCAATACCATTCTCTGGCCCGACCGACCAAGAGAAGGTGGAATCCTTGAAGCACTTCCCTCCACGCGCACTTATATTGCCTCTGCAGGAACTCCACACGGAAAATAAAGTCCTCGACCGAGTGCATCGTGTCCTCGCCATCGAACTTCACGTTCCATCGCTCCAGTTTGAGGTAGGTCCGGTCATGCGTTTTGTTACTGCGTGTATTTTCATAATCTCGTCTCTCATTTAGAGCCGGATTCCTGTCGGGCGGATTCCTCCTGTTGGGCTCTTGTGGCCGCTCGTAACCCGGGCTGCTAGATTCTGGCTCTTGGAACGGATTCGGTCGCCTTGGCATCACAGAAGGCGGACGAGTTCCTTGTGGCGGCTGTACTTCCGGTCGCTTCAGCACGGCTCCCGTGCTCGGAGCTGGTCCTCGCTCCTCTGGACGCGTCGTGGCGGAGGCTTCGCTCCTCGATCCACCCGCTGGCGGTCGATAGGCATCATTGATGAGCTTCATCATTTCCATGAAGCCCTGGCGGATCTCATCCCGGAGCACGTCTGCGATGCCTGTCTGCTGCGACGAGCGGTACGTCTCGTGTGCCTGTGCCACGGCTGCGTTTACCGCTGATCTAAGAGCTGACTCCATCTCCCGCGGGAACTGCAGGTCTGGCCGATCTTGTGTTGCCGTCTCCTTCTCCAACGCTATTAGCTCCTCGTTCGGCTGAGGATCGCTCTCCGGAAATCCGCGAAAATTTGGCGGAGTTCTTTGCAAACTCCCGGACGGACGTGGCGGTGCCGAACCTGCTGCTCCATCGGTGTCCCAATCTGTTTCATCTGCCATGCTGATCTACCAGGAACTAACTCGCCCTCACAAAAATCAAATTACAATAATATAAATAAATAAACAAAAAAAATAGAAAAACTAATAAATAAATAAATACTGCCTAAATAAATATTATGAACCTATAGAATAAATAAATTATACAAAAAGAAAGCAAAAATACTAATATAAATAACACCTATTATGCAACCTGCCGAAAATAAATTTTAAATAAATAAATAAATTTGAAAAAAGCTAACTCACGACAAAAATCTTTCTATCTTTCAATAATACATGGAACAGAAAAAGGGGAGAGAAAACAAATCCTGACGCAAACTAACCAACATTTTCCTACGCACAATTTGGAAAAACAAAGGACAAACATTTAAGCACTCGTGAGATGCTCTATTCCTCACTTGAATGAGGGACGGCATCCCAGGAGCGCTAATTGAAGTCTATTCGGCTTCTGTCTCACTTCTGGCCGCAATCGGGACGTGCTGTGGGGCAGGTGCGGCGCAGGTGCAATCCTATATTGCCCTGGGTCACCTGTCTCCGATGCTCTACAAAACAAAGGTCAGCACGCACCCGATGCAAACACAGAAGGAGACAGAACGAATAGTTTGGACAACGAAAAAAATAAATAATTAACTAATCAAACAAAAAAAACAAACACCCTAACCTAATATCACAAAATATCACAGGAAAGTATCTTGATGACTATGGCAGCCAGTCGCGAACAATTCGCCCAGTGCGAATGTGTCGACCGCTGCCCCTTGCCACCTCAAAAGCTCCTCCCGTGCTTATCGAAATATTAAGCCGGCCTATGGTTTCCTCGCACTCCGGAATTACGCTGCACACTGCGCGATTGTGGGCCACCTATAGTGCCACACAAGACTTCAGGTGAGCGAATCCCGGAGAAGAGGAAATTTGCAAAAATATCGACAAAATATCTATTTTTATTTTTTTAAATTTGCAAGTGGCTTTTCAGCCACCTGTTCATTTAAATTGGGCGCCAATCTGTTATGAACTGCTTTGTTATCGGTGGGCCGCCGACTAGCTCATCGGACTCTCATCGGGTGTAGGTTCCAACCCTGGCCCGCAGTTCACAACGATATCGATACTTTATCGATACACGAAACAGCTGCAATTCGACTGACACTAACATCACTAACAAACAAAACGAAAACAAACGCGCAATTATGCGAAAAATAAACTGCAGCGACACAAAAACTGGAAAAAAAAACTAAACAACAGGTAAGTACAATCTAAATAAACGAACAGAAAACTATTGATCCTTCTTTTCTCCAAACAGGACCCATGTAGTGGACCCAGGCGTACCCACCCTGCCTGAGGCGGAACAGCTCATCGCCTCCCTGATGCTGGCCAGTTGGCCAGATGACCAATCTCAGCCTGCGTCGGCTGCCATGTTTCCCCTCCCCCTTTTCACAGAAAAAAGTTAGCCGGGCATTATTTCGGTTTCAGGTAAGTATAATTTTTGGTATTTGACTTAGTTTTTAACAATATTTATAATAACTATTTTTGTTTCTTTACAGGTTTTTTAACAAACAATTCAAGGCGACAATAGGAAAAAAAAACAACGACAAAAAAAAGGAACAGCTGAGGAACACTGGACTATTTTCAATTATATTGCTATGTACGGAGACGCCGTGGGAAAAAGTTAAATAGTATATATATATATATATGTATATCACGTGAGTATTTTGTTCTGTTTAATCTTTCTGCTTTATGTGTGTGATATGTTTGTGTTTTAATATGTAGTGAGTGTATATATTTGTAATATCTTAAAGCTACCTTGCCTGCCTAAAAGAGCTCTTTTTGGGTGGGTAAGGGGCGATATATATGTGTAGTGTGTAGTTTTGTTTTTCTATGTATGTATATATATATATTCTTTTCCTCGCATATTATTGCGTTCTTGTAGTGTCTATGATTTATGTGTTCCTAATCTGTTGTCTTTTCCAAACATTAGTTTCTTTAAATTTACTTTACTTATTATTTTTTTATTTTATATTATATATATTTTTTAGTTTTTAATTTTAAACATCTATTTATAATTTCTAATTTTTAAGTTTTTTTGTTTTTATATTTGATATTGTTTAAATTTTATTTTTAACAAATTATTTTTTTGTATTTTTGGTTTTTTAAGTCTGATTTGTGTGATTTTGCATTTTACATTTTTAATTTATTGTTAAGTTTCAAAATTTTAAATAAACCAAGGAGAAAAAAAACTAATTCGAATATTCTTAATTTCCTGGCCGAGTGTAGGGGTCGCTCTGCTCTTTCTTTCGACAGGAACTAATCAAAGAGCCACTGACGAGTGGCGGGCCAAATGGAGCGGACTCACTTGGAATAGTTGTCTCGATGCGGCTTTCGCAGATTATTGCGGCCTGTCGATGCCTGGTCGATCTTATGAGGCAGCTGGGCTGCGAAATGGTGGTGCTCGCCGGCACTTGGTCAGGCTGAGCCAGGAGAAGTTGCGGCTGAATGCTGCGGGAACTGCGGCTTGTGCTGTTGGTGTGGGGCACTTGGCCACTTGGAGGCAATTTTTTTGCGGAACGTGGGAATTTTTGTTTATATGGCTCAACAAGGTTATGTCCACTCACGACAGCCTTGGAGCGTAACACACCCGTTCTCGATAAATGTAATTTTCAGACTCCCTTCTGCAGCAGCAACGTGGGTCCAAAATCACTCAATGCAATTTGAAATCCACAGTTGCTGCTGCCGAAGGGCATTTGCACTCAATTTTGAGTCGGTGGTCAGGGGCATGAGGGGCATCAAGCATCATTCGTCTCGCTCGGCAGTCAGCAGCCATCTCGCTCTATCTTTGGAGTTGCCACCCCCCCCAAGACAGAACGACTATCGATACCATACTATCGACCCCCCCCCTAGAGTTTTGCCGCGCTGACGCAAACGATTCAAAGCAATACATAACATTTCTTATATATTTCAGTTTTTAGAAATGGCTGTTATTACTAAATTCTAATTTGAAACGTGTGGCTGACCAAGGTTTAAGCTGAAATAGTTAATTCTACTGTAGTTTCTACTAGAGACCGTTAACTTTATGAGTTATATTATAAAAATGACATGGTAATGTTTATTTAAAGATTTTTAAGAATTTTTTTTTAATAATAATGAGCGAAAAAATTAAACTCACAAGTAATCATTATTTGTGATTTTTATTTTAACACTCAAAATAAAACTCACTTTTAAAAAAGTTTACGTTAGGTTTTTTTTAAAGGGATATGTAAAAGTATTGGGTAAAAATCCTACACAAAAGGCATGTATTTAAAGTGAGTTTAATTTTGAGCGAACAAAATAAAAATCACAAGTAATGATTATTTGTGAGTTTAATTATTTTCGCACAAATTTAATCATTGTCAATTTTTTTTGTACATGTATTCTAATCATTGTTTTTTTGTATGTGAAAAATTTCAACAATCATTATTTGCGGTCCCTGGTTTATACAAATATTCAATAAAATCTAGTATAGTTAATTCGTTTTGAAACTTTCAATTTTATTTATTCATCTTCTATGCCCTCTTCAATGCGACACAAAATTGGTATATCATCAACGGTTGCAACGTCATTTGCGATTGGTTTCAAATTTTCTTTTAAATAGTCGGATTTAAATTTTTTCCAGTCAAGATTTTTTAGGAAATCATGGAATAGCATTTCCCTAGATGGAATAATGCAATTTAGATAGAAAAGCCGACGCTGCCATATATTTCCGGGATTTAGATTCGGGTCCAGTAAAAAGAATCGCGGTAGCATCAGACACTGAACTGTATTTCGGGCCATAATCACACGATGTTGCGTCTTCTCGCCCAATCCAAAGATGCCACCAAATGTTATGGATCCAACATCAATGAAGTGGCTTTCATAAGTTTCAAACTATGAATAGAACAAAAATTAATTGATAAAAAATTCGCTTAAAACCCTAAAACTTACATGAACATTTGGTGCGAACCGTAGGACCGACTCTTGATTAAATATTTCAGATTCAGTCGATTCTGTGCTTTCTTCTGTCTCTATTAAAGAATTCCTATTCGATTCTTGCACTGCCATTCTTTTGTTACTATCATTATAGTCAAATAAAGCTGAGCGACCTTCTTCCTCGTAATACGAAAATTCTTCTTCGATATCTTCATTACTCGAACTTCTTATCCGATGCGTTGTCTGCCTTCGAATCGGTGGCTCTTTTCCAATCCCCATATCACACAACTTTTCTATATCTTTCAATTTCATTTTGGCAAACTGCTTAGTTTACGTCAGTTAGTGTTATTAAAAAATTTGCATAATTTAAATCGAACAAATAGTTTTAAAAATACGCCCTGAATAATACCTTATGCTTTTAAATTTTATGAAGGGAAGCCGAGTCTTAAACTTGATTTAATACTAAAAAAATTTATTGTTTTCTTAACTTACCCTTTTCTTTTCAGTTTCATTTTCGTCATTAAAGTTGTAACTAAATGCGGATTGCTTCTCCTTGTTTTTGATATCGTAATCACTATCAGCACTTAAATTGGTTTCATCCATTGTGTCTAAAAGTTCATAAACTTTTTTACCATTTCTTTTTCTTACCTATGTAAAAAGAAATAGTTGAATTAAATAATTATTGTGAAATGTATAATGAAAAATTATTTTTTTTTTATAATATTAATTAGAATATTATATACCTTTAAATTAAGGCACTGAAGAATAACACACTCCCCACTCAACACAAAGTGAACATTTGTCAGTGTGCCCTTGTCATGGGAGTAAATAGTATCCAGAGGCTTAAACTGCCTAAGGGAACTCATTTTGCACGCATTCAAAAGCTGTTAGACACAATGAATATAGAGCAAGGTAAACTGTTAAAATAAAAGATAACTTACCTGTTCATCATCCAGAAAATTAAAATAGTCTAAGGCCTTTAAGGCTCTCTGCTTCTCAATCCAAACCTTCTTCATGTAAGGTTTTAGAACAGACTCAAAATCATCCTCGAACAATGCCAGAAGTTCACATTGGGCTATGGAACAGCCGTTGCACAAAAAGTACGTTTAATGGCCACCAACGGCAGTTGCGAAATGGGAATGGAGTACATCAATTCGTTTGAAGATTCCCAACCGATTACCCAAAAGAGGAAAACATGTCGAAAGCAACACAAACACAGAAGAAAAAAAAAATACAAATAATAAGCACCATCGTTGCGAAGTGAAAGCAAAATTGAGAATTGGTTGGCAGCTCTGAAGAGCCTAAAGGATCTAAGGAGGGGTCTGAGGGGATTGTTGTTGTTTGTGCCAACCTATATTTGCATTACGTAGTGGGCGCAACTTCTGGCACATTGTAGTAGTACTCCCAAAAACAGAAAGGGCTAAAAAGGGGCTGAAGTTTGTGTTTTGCTATTCATTTTGATTGAATCGAATTAGGACTTAACTTTTTTTTATTGCTGATTAAATTGGCTGGCGCAGGCCTGTGCTTTGGGTCACGAAACAGCTGAAATTTTCGCTTCTGCGTCTACACTGACTTACAAACTTATGTTAAAGCCTATCGCGTGCTTAGCAATCCCAATATCTGTATACCTAATTTTTCAACTTATTTTTAAGCAACAACCAAGTACTATAAAAAATGTGCAACGAATTTAAGAATTTGTTTGCGACATCATTAAATCATCATATCGTTAATATATGTCTACAAATAAACCCCTATGTTTTATGTATAGTTTGTACATACACCTGGTTATGAAAGTATGCAGACGGGAGCATTCTTCTGTCATCTCCAGGTCGCCAATGCAATCCCCTGGTCCGAACATTATTTTTCCTTCAGACTTCTTATTCTTAGTGTATAAATACATTGATTAATAACATATGATAAACATAAAAATAAATGTTTACTTTTGTGTCTTTGGTTTTCGTCATCTCAATTTCGCCGTTTACAATAAAAACTACTGAGTGAGGATCATCGCCCTCTCTAATGATCGTACGTCCTGCATTGATTGACATTAATTTTGCACAGGACACCAAACGAGCACGTAACTTCTAAAAGAAATATTTAGCTAATTAATTTCGAATTTATAAAAGGGAATTCATACAAACTGGCGGAATATTATGAAAACATCGTAATCCTGCAAATAACGAGCATAATTTCTTTCGATCAGCTATTGTCCGTAAATCGTTTGGAGTACGTATTAGGGATTTATCCTTTCCATTGAAATAATTTATACATTTTTAAAATTTAAATTTATATTTTAGAATCTCACTTTCGCCGTAAGCATTCCGCTTTTTCGCTTTGTGCGCACCAACAATCCAATGTTTCGCCCAGCATTTGCGGTAAAAGTATAATTCTTCTGATCTCCTTCATGATCCTCATCAACCCACTGTGTGTTAATAATTACTTGTCGAACGACTTTCTTGAACAATAGCTTCAACTGCTTTTTCTTCAGCTGTTCCTTTTGATCTCGCACACGCCTCGAAACAAACATGTCTGCAATTCCTTTAAAACAAATAAAAGAAAGTTAAAAAACATAAAAAAAAAAAAACAAATTTAAGGAAATATGTGAACAAATGTAAAAATGTCAGCGTAGTTTGAAATGTGACGCTTAAAAATAAAAATTTAAATACAGATTTGAATTCAACCGCTGTTGCACTTTACTTTGATCATGGTTATCGATATACTATCGACCACCAGTGCTGTAAAGCGTTGGCCTCATTTTGAAACAGTTTTAGAGTCGCGCCACAGTGTTAAAAATATTACAGAAGAAGACAAACAGCTGATGACGTTCACATGTGAATGTCAACAGCTTTTTATTATAGAAATAATTTATTGCCCTACCCGAAAATTAAATTTAAATGAGCGGTTTGAAATAGTTAAATGCATTTTGGTATACACAGATTGTAAGTCTCAAAATGACGCCCAATTTAAGGGACGAAGTGAACGAAGATGTGGAAGATGTGCAGAAGGTAAGAGAATTGCCATTTATGGAATTACCTGCAAAGTAAACGTTGAAGTAACAGCAAACTTTCACCTTTTCCAGTTCGATGAAGTGCCGGCAAAGCCATCGCGGCCAACTCTGACCACAATCCCATTGCGACCGGTTGTGCTGTTTTTGGCTGCAACAGTTCTCACAGCGATATTTGTGGAGCTGCTGTCGGACTACATGAAAATCCTTAAAACGGGAAATGCGGTCAATGTGACGTCGGATTCTCGTCATCCGACGTATGCGATTTATAGCCAGCATCCCTTGGAGGATCACTTGGTGCATGTGGTGAACGTGCTGCACAAGTTCGGCTACAAGCGCGTCGAACTGGACCAAGGTGGATGGGATCTTCTGTGGGCCCACGATTATCCATTTCTCCGTGTGCCCAGTTTGAAGAATCTGGGTCCAAATCAGTTGGTCAATCACTTTCCCGGCTGTGGCTTTCTAACAAACAAAGTGGACTTGTGTACAACCAGGCTGCTATTTTTACCGCGTGCCTTTCGTCTTCCCAGCCAGCAGGATGAATTTCTGGAGTATGCAGCGGAAAATCCGGATGCACTCTTCGTGCAGAAGCACAACGAGCATCGGCATATCAAGGTCCGAGCACCAGCAGAGATTGCATTCAACTCGAATGATTCATTTGTGCAGGAATTCATTCAGCAGCCATTTTTGGTTGATGGCCATAAGTTTGATATTGGTGTCTATGTTGTGATCACATCTGTGAATCCATTGCGAGTCTATATCTACACTGGAGACGTGCTCTTCCGCTACTGTCCCGTCAAGTACTATCCCTTCGATGCCGAGCAACTGGACAAATATGTTGTGGGGGACAATTACTTGCCCACCTGGGAAGTTCCCTCGCTGCGGAAATATTACAACAGCTACGGCGGCAGCATGCGTGGTTCCTTTGAGGCTTATGTGCGGGATCAGTCCATGGATCCCTCGCAAATATGGCCACAAGTCGAAAGCATAATACGCTCAACAATATTGGCAAAAGAAGAGGATATTGTTCGCACACTCCGTGCATATAAGTCACACAATTTCTTCGATCTGTTGCGCTTTGATCTTTTCATCGATGAGAACCTAAAGGTCTATCTAATGGAAGCCAACATGTCCCCCAATCTTTCTTCGGCTCACTTTAAACCCAACTCTCTGCTCTACGAGCAAGTGCTGTACAGTGTCTACAACTTGTTGGGCATACTTCCGGTTAGCGAATCGGGAGTCAGTCGTAACACGTATGTAAATATTCTTAGTTAATTTAAATGACTTGCTAAAAATCCATGATACTTGCAGACCGTCTGAAATGGTAACTGCTGACAAGAATTTGGTAACTGGCCTCAACCAATGTGAAAGCTACAATTGTGACAAGTCCTGCAATAGAGATGAATGCCACCTGTGCCTGCCCTGTATGAGTGGAACGGAATACGACTGGCTGAGGAGATCCCACGAGGAGCACCTGCATCGTGTCGATATGAAGCGCATCTTTCCACAGCCAATAGTAAGAGATAAACGTGCATATTCCATCTACTCTTAAAATGTTTATATCTTATTTACAGCTGGACCTTAAGACATTCAATATTGATGACGAGACTAGAAACATGTCGAAGAGAAATGCCTGGATAACCCGTTGGTTTTACAATAAATGTGAATACGATCGTACCTGGTGCACGTGACAATATTACCCTTAACACATAACATATTATGTATGTATCACAAATCTAAAATTAGTTAGTTTTTTATCCAATTGGTTTGTATGTACGTTTTTCAGTCTGTCTTCCGTCCGTACGAGTTGTGAACAAAATGGCTAATTATTCAAAATACTATGAAATTGGTTCGTAGTCCTTTAAATCTCAAGTTTTAATATTTATTCAACTCCTTTGGCTATTATTTACTGAGCGTTAAATTTGCAAATGACCTAAGATGAACAAACTCTTGGGAGTTGTGCATTTTTCATGAAAATTTAATTAATTAACTTAATTGATTGTCAACAAAATTTAGTCAATTCTTCAATGTATCAGTATTTTTAAGATTCGTTAGTAAACAATCATTACAGGACTAAAAATGAATCGATCGAATAGAAAATCAGAGGCTACATTTCAGTTATGTAAACCGTTTCGAGCACTTGTTAAAGATGAAATTAAAACTCATACAAGAGAATGTTTAAAATAAAAATATGCACATAGACATATCATCAACAAATCTATACAGTTTATGCTCAGCCTTTAGCTACATTGCATCACATAAAATGACAAAGGCCACAAAAACTAAACGTACCAACAAAAAAAAGAAAACAAAAAACAAAGTTGTTAAAAATTTATACTTTTGTATTAAAAAGATCGTTATTCATCGAATACTTGTACTTAATGGCGCTTCTTACTCAGTAAATTTGTTTATATAGTTATATAATATTCAAAAAGTGCTAAAACTTATACAAAACATAGTTATATAGTGAATATTAATTATTTATTGATTGTTATATTCTAAACGTTATATGTAAGTGGTTTCGGGTGACTTTTTAAAATAATTCAAAAGACAATAAATAGCGGATACTAAAGGATTGTTTTTTTATATTATTAAAACTAATTTATGGTCTTTAAATATTCATATTAATTTTTATTGAAATATATACCATTCATTTATTTTTCAATGGTAATTTAGATCAAATTCGTTGTGTCTCAGTTACTTTGACTTTTTCATTTTATGGATATATAAAATTCTTAGATAAAATGAAGGTCAAATCTGTGTTCCTTCTATTTATAGACCCGCCCTTCATAGTTCAAATCAGTGCTTTGAGAATTCATATATACATTTTATTCGCAATACATTTAACATAACTCGATCTAACCGTTAATTACTGCTGCAAGACACAGCGACGAGTGCAGAATACATGTATGCATATTTAATCGTATGTGTGTGTGTATGTGTTAGCCTTCTAACATCGCTGCCCATGGACCACGTAAGGTTAAATGCTTTTGTAGACAAAGATCTGAAAATTGCGAATGGGAAAAACTTGTTGCACGGCTGTGTTGCCTGTTGTCTGTTGCCTGTTCCCTGTTGACGCTTGTTGACTAACACTTTTCTTTGGCCGCCAGCTATTTCGTCTCCATGTACCATAATTTTCAATAGCAATTCAAATTCTTAAGGTTCTCGGGTCAACTAACGGAAGCAAGGCATTGAAATTGATCCAGACCATAAAAATCGCAGTTTGCGATAGGCAACAGCAACAACCATTAGAGCATCCATACGATGTTCGAACTTCGAGGCAATACTGACCATACGAGTTTGAAATTTGGCAACTGAGTTGCTAGAAATAGGCCAACTAAAGTTGCAAACTAGAGATAATACAGTGAACTAGTTAGCTAACACTCCAGAATAGAAGTACACAAATATAAGTGGGATTATACAGTATGTCCTGAAATTGTTTTGACACTACAATTAAATCACAAACGAACTAATTAATTTTTTTTAATTGTTTCTTTAATTAAATAAAAATAAAATGTTTATATAGAAAATGGAAATTGTTTATTTCTTTGTCAGAACAATTTCTTGATAAACTTTATAGGTAACAGACGTAAGAGTAAGAGCGTTGACTTTGAACGATTTAAAATTATTAACGTCATAAATGCGGCTACCGTTTGTTGGCTCATAACGTAATTTATTATTTTGCAAGCAGGAAAGAACAGTGCGCTTCGGATGTCGAACACTAAATACCCTAGAAGTCATAAATATTTAAAGTGCCAAAACTGCAGGAGCTTCAACACTAAAGATCACTGTAAACTCTTAATATTTTATGTGGATAACTTTATAGTTCATAAACGGCCAGAGTTCCGCATTTCTTAGCATTCCTTGACTTGGCCAAATTAGGAAATCTCAAGTTACAAGGGTGAATGAGCTAATGATGTTGAACTTGAGATACTAAGCGTCACACAGCAAATTATGCAGATCAATTGAGCAGTTAACAGCTGCGCAAGTATGTAGGTACATACATAAATAAGTACATAAATAAGTACATAAGGAAGTGCGTAAGTAAAAACAGGTGCAAATATTTTACACTCTGAGATTTTGCTTAAGGCAACTGCAATTAAGGCAAATGATACAAGTTGGAGATGTTCTTGGCAGAGAGTGCACGACTAAAAGATAACCTACACTAGATTATAGAGTTATAAATAGATAAATAACACATACGTACTCATACAGAGAGAGAGAACTTGGCTTAAAGATGATCAAGTATTTTTAGTTCAAAGATGACAATTACTCGAATGCTTACAGGGTATAATTAGCGTATATTTGTAGATAAAAGAACTCTTTTTTAAAATAAATGCATCCTCATAAACATAAGACGTCTAAGCTGACTTTGCAAATACATGTACACACCTGCATATGTGTGTGATTATTCTTATACACATAGTTCCCATTCTATACTCGGCTCAAGTTAAAACAAGATTGCGAACAAAATGCAAATGAAATATGCGCCAACATTAAGAGCGAAATTACAATATCAAAAGGAGTGCAGCGAACCACTGTGCTGGCCATTTCCTGGCCAGGTCTGAACAGGTTTTCTGGTTTGGTGGTGCTTACAATTAGCGGCTATTTAAATTGCCGCACATGAGCCGCTATTAATTACTAAAATGATGGGACCCAAGCTCAAGCTGAAGCTCATGCCGATGCCGATGCCGAGGCCAAACACGAAGTCGCACTCGTATCTCAAGCTCCAGAGCCGAATCAAAGGAAAAGTTGTTTCCTACGACTTTTCGGAATAGTTGCGCTCAGTCTAACCGTTAAGCGGAAACTAAAATGTATCTTACATAATAAAATCAGCAGTGGAACTTAAACTAATTGAAACCATAAAAGTGCATAGATTTATTTATTCCATTGTCAAAATGTTGTAGATGGGATTGCAATCTAGTTCAAGCTTCTACTTAACTTATTAAAAAGGATGACACCAAAATTTGAACAATTTGTTAAATTAAATTCAAAAAATAGCAAAAACTTCTTATGTTCTTAATATAAAATAATTAGTAATAACGTAAATTAAGTTTTATGATTTTTTTACATAACGAGTCATTGTTTGAGGCCTTGAGTTATAATTAATAAATAATCATAAAAATTAATCATAATCTAAAGTCAAATTATTTTAATAGTTGTAACATATTAATTGCCATAACAAATCATGACAAAATCAAATCAAAGAGAGAGAATATAATAAGTTTGCCTGGTTTCTGGTATTCCTAGTAACTAATGGCATTGTCAAAGAAAGCAGTCACGTAATTAAAGAGAGGTTAAATTACGAGAACTCGTATTTAAATGCCAGTATCTGAGGTCTTTGTTGAATTAAACTTCTTGTCCGATCGACTGATTGCACAGCACTCAGCACTTTTTCCTTTCCCATGACACTGGACCATTTTGGTCAATAATGCCAGAAGGAAAGAGCAAGAGCATGAGCAGCAATGAGAGTGGGATAGTGAGATAGAGCGAGAGAGGAAGTGAATACAGCCTCCAAATGTCGAACGAAGTCAGCGATAAATTCAGCTTCTTGATTAGCTGTTAGGGCAATAAATCCATCGGTTCACACCGCCACAAATAATTGCCGACAAAGCGTCATTCTCTCCTTAACTTAACAGCTAAACGGGGAGTCTAAGACTAAAGACTAAAGTCTGTCTGTAGATTCAACTATTCCATTTAACATTTAGCAGCGAGCATTTGAGCATTTGAGCGTTCGACGCGACTTCAGCTGAATAAGAATGTATTCTAGACAATATTTTATCAAGACTGACATTTCCTCGTGTAGCTCCGATTATGGGTTGGGTACCAACCCGACGTGGTCCTCCTCGGTCCCTCTTTGCCGGAGCCTAATGCTGCCCATGTGTATTCATTGCTACATTGATGTTGACGTTGACGTATCTTACCTGATATCGGCTTGCAAAAAGCATACGCTTCTTGACCATTGCCATTCCATCCCAAAGACGCGACAACCACAAACAACAACAACAAGAACAACGTCAACGGCGGCAACAGAAATCTCTTTTTTTTTCTCTTTTGTATACATTTATTTTAGCTAATTTGGCCAATTGTCTGTAGTGTGAACGTTTTAGCCAGAAACCAAAGACGCTGACATGGAATCTAAATATATTTTTAAGAAACTCTTTGAACGAGTTGTTTGTTGTTTGATCCCCTATCACACATGATAGGATCTATGCTGAACCTAAAAATATAAATATAATAATAACACCAAGCACATAAATTCAAGACATTGAGTGACGTCACAGTTTCATTGAAATATTTGAGTTGAGTTTTGGTTTGTTTGTGAGCGCACAGTGGTTGACATATCATTGTTTTGTTCAATCCTTGTGAGTTCTTTTTGTCATGTTGCTGTCAAAGGTACAAGTACTACGTATAACCTGTCGTCAAACTTGAATGCAGTTTTATCATGTTCGTGCTAACTGATCTGCCTGTCTGTCAGACTGTGTAGCAGACAGTTCATCTAGCTGTTAAATATTTGGCATGTGGATAGAATTGCAATGTTTTTAAGCATAAGAAATGCATAGAAAATGACAAAAAATTGGCCGAAGCTTAAACACCCTTTCAAATTGCAATACATAAATTTAATGTTTCACTGTTCATAATATTATTAAAAAAATGAGTAAATATAGAAATATAGTGTGTATATTATAACAATTTTATTTTTTTGTTCTGCTGACTGAGAGTGCTAACTCATTAGTAATTTTAACAATTTTCATTTATATATTTAGGGCGGTTTTCCAATGTCCATATAAATTCCATTTAATATATTCAGGGGTGCCACAGAAATTTCACACAAATTAAAGTCAAATTCAAGCGAAAGCGATTCCTGTGGCACCCCTGATAGTAAGAAATTTTACATTAAATTCTATACATTTTACGTCAAGCTTTCACCTTATTAAGACATTGAAAAAATGGGCCTTATATTTTTATTTATTTATTTATGTATTTATTCACTTATTTATTTACTGTCCATTTAATAGCAGCAAGCACAACATAAAATTAAATTAATAACTAAAATTAAATTACAAGTTTTAAATAAAAACATTTATTAAAGGTTCAAAATTTATATTTAAATGTAAATGTTCTGGGGAGTATCTAAAATGAAATAGAATAGAATGTCCCACCATTTGGTTAAAAGCCTTGCAAAATAAAAATAGATCAATTTCCCTAGTCCGGAGATCGATTAAATATTTAGCGAAAGAGAAAGTCGAGCAACAGAGTCACATTCACATGCAAAACACACTCACACACACGGACATACACTCACACACACAAACATATACAGTGAGTCCTAGCCCAAGCACTCCAGTTTGCCATAAAGCTAAGCATGGGACCATTGACAGAATATTGACAGAAGCTATTTCACTTTTTTTGGGGGCGTTGTGGGACTCCCCTCTATGACTATGACAGACGTGTTGCCGCTGTTGGCTTTTGCCGTTGCCGTTGCTGTTGCTGTTGCAACTAACCAACACATGCGTACCACAGCTGATGAGAGGGGTGAATGATGAAGGGGTGAAGAGTGAAGAAGCCCGGCAGGGTTTCCGTAAGTGCCAAAACTTTTGACTGCAATTCAATAAACAAACGGGATCATTAAATATTTTGCTCGTTTTGCAGTTGGAGCACGTTAAGCGTTAAGACGTTTTTGTCGGTTGTGTCCGTGGTAGAGCATTTGTCTAATGCAATGGCGACAGAGAGGGAAAGAAATGCAAATGGATTTTAATAAGAAGCCAGCTGGGTAAATTTCGGCAGGAACTCTCAGCGTGCTCCAACTCAGAGCGAACTCAGAGCCTGCTGCCGATGACTCTACGTGTATACTCATACAAACTTGTACATTGGGGGCCCGTCCAAGGTGTTTAAATGAATGTTGCCAGGATACAGGTGCCAGGTGAAGCCATTTTGTTATTTTTATTTACTTTGACAGTCAGCACGTGAAACGCAAAGCAAACGCTGCGGCGCCGCCATCGCAGCTCGTCGCACTTTGACTCGACTCAAGTGTGTGTGTGTGAGTGTGACTGAGTGTGTATGTGGGTGTGTGTATATGTGCATTTATAAAATTTACAATAAAGCCCAAAACTATAGCTGGGCATTGTATTTTTCAGTTCGTTCTCGAGTCGGTCAGCAAACGGATGTTTGGTGCATTCAAATGTGAATTCAGTTCGAATACTCGTTCAATACTCGCAAATAATCATCCGAATGAAACAGTAATTCATCAATTTGAACGCAATGAAGCCATTCACAAACTACAATTACAACTTCTCGCCGGGTGGAAAAGGTTTAGCTGCAAGAATTCCCAATTGCCGTGTCCTGCCACCGAATTTCATGCACTCATAATAATAATCATAATAACTCACAGTTCAATACGTCAGCAATCGCAGTTCCATGGTGAGTAAATACTTTACATAAATACAAATATTTATACAGAGACTTGGAAATTCTTATGATTTGTTGGCACTTTCTGAATCATAAACGCATAGTTTATTTACATACCGTTAGCATGTATGAGTACATACATTAGTTAAGTTACATACTTAGATACATCCTTACATATATCCATGACAATGTTTGGCACCTGTGCCAGGTTCGTGCTTGGATGTTTTGTGAACCAGCCAAATTATCGTCAGTGTTAAATAAAGTGGGTGCTGTAATTTAACAACTTTGCTAAGATTTTTAATGGCATTTCTCAGCACTTTTTTGTCATCGTTTGAGATGACACTTAAAGCACGCGAGGGGCTTTAACATTATGGTCTACAATTAAAGCCCCATTTTAACAACAACTTCAACAAAACTTCTTTCGCTAAGGCATCGAATTTATCTTGATAATTTTTGGACCTGTAACGTTTCTATTGAAATGTAGTAAGTTAAGTTTAATATACTTCAAAACTCTTATATTGTAAGTAAACTGATTATAAATAAATAAATAAAAATACTTTAAAATAATATATAAACACAATATTATGGATTGTTATTATTCTATACCATCTTCTAATGTTTTATCTTTTGGATAATTCAAATTAATTTCGAAAATCCTTGAATTCAATTTTAAAGTTATTCACTTGGCAATAGTTTAAAACACTTGTTGCTAATCAATTTTGTATGCGTAACTTTGAAGAACAAATTTTAAAAATGATAGTAATAATAACTAGACCAAATATTGAATATAATATATTATAAATTTGCATTATAAATAACTAAATTCTGATTAAATTAAGGCTGCAGAAATACGAATTAATTTTCATAACTTCTCACTTACGTGTGTTTATCAAACATAAATTAATTATAATATTATTCCAACAAATAGTTTGGAAATTTGAAGAATTCTGCGTGATATGGCAACCTATAAATATGCATGACCCAAATTTATCAGTTAATTCTTTATGAAAATATGGCCTAGTGGCATTTATTATTATTATGTGTACCGGAGGCACGCAAATCAGAGTGAAAGTACTCTGTAAGTAAATGTCATTAAAGTTGAAGCTGATTTTTCAACAGCCGCTGTGGTCACATCGGATTGCGTGGACAGACGAATAAAGTCAAGTCAAATAAGTAATAATTAAATATTGCCCCTTTGGGCCGATGACTCCTGTGGCCTGTGGCCTATGCAAATGAAACCTCAACAAGTCAACCCCTGGCAAAATCCCGGAAACTCAAAGTTGTGCCTACAACTCAAACTCAACGAGAAACATATGGAATTGTGCCTCACTATTTCAGCTGGTTGCCGGACACAAATGTGGAATATGTGGAGCAAAAACCACAATTCGAATTCGTCACCGCAATATTTATACTCGGAACTTTATAACGTGGTCGGCCTCCAGGCCAGAAATACATATTTCTATAAGTTAATGGAAAGTCCAGTCCAGTCGCTTGTTATGACCACTACCGGTTACCATGGTTCTACACCCAATGACGAGAGCCGCAGAGAGGGCACTACAAGAAGTACCATTAGGGTGTTCCCGGACACTTGTCCTTGTCCAAATATATTTAAATAATTAGTACTAAAAACCAATCTTACCAACAATTATTCGAAATTCTATGGTACACAAAATTTTCTTAGAACAAACTCCTCATATTTAATTTTTTACACATTTTTTGTTAGTAGTCTATAGTGTTGCTTTGTTCCCAACCCTTTGTTAGCCTTCAAGCTATTCTTGAGTTACCAATTAATTTAAATTTGTTGCAAGTAGAAATGACCAGGGCCATATTCCAATTCCAGTGCAGGCTACGTGTTTATATTCCAGAGACTAGAAATATTCATTGCCCTCTCTCTCACTCTCTCTCTCTCTCTTGCTAATGCCATATGCAAATCAAATCCACGGTCCTTTAGACCTGGTCAAGACTTTGTGTTAACTTGCTTGTACTTTTTTATGCGGGCGTTTTTTTAGTCTGGCATTCGCTGCCCAATAATAAAGTAACGTTTGCTCTTCCGTAACAAAAGAAAAATACAAATTAATAAAAAAAAAACAATGATATGAAATACTAATATATTAAGAACAAATTTTGTATTAGAAAAGTATGTGCTCGGTATTATTTCTAAATATAAAATGCAAATGCGTATTTAAAGTTTTTTTGGACGTTAACAACAAACTCAAAGGTAGCAAAGTCCTCTTCCAAATTAATTAAAGAGATTTAAGTGAAATTTAATCAATATTATGAAAGACTTTAAATGATATTACTAGTGCGAGGAAAGTAATTAAAATAAATAAAGGAAATTCATTTTTGTGTGTTATAATATAGTTAAAGTTTGCATAATTATGTGGCATTGAACAATGGATTGGACGACGGATAAACCACTAATTAATATATTTTCTGCACTTTTAATTTGATAAATATTTGATAAATCAACGATTTTATGAACTAGAATTTTGTATTAAATCAGTGTCTGGATATTTCTCTTTTTAATTTTATTATGATGGAAAATAAGAACGTTGTCGTGTAGCTAAACATTGTATTCCAAAATCCCACATTTTGGAAAAATTAAATTTATTTAATTGTTACTTTTTTCCAAAGGTCAAAGTTGCTTCCATTTGAACTGAACAAGAAAGAGAACTCCACAATAGTAACCCAGTTTTTGATTACAGGGTATAAGAGCAGTTCAGTTTCAAAAGACGTAGCTATCTAGATTCCCGGATTTCGCTTTGCAAGTCGTCTTTTAATTGTTCTGTAAACGCAGATCTATCAACTACCAAACCAGTCGAAATTACTTGGCTGTATCTGTCTTCATAGGCTGGTTTATTAGTATGTTCTCAAATATGTGTACTCGTGTGTGTGTGTGTTTTACTTGGTCCAAACAATACGTGCAATTAACCTAAATCCAAATATACCTTTTGGTTGCATGTAATTTAGGTAGATAACAAATGTGGCCAAATCTGAAATTAAGTTGCAGCTTGCTTGAAAGCCCTTTTACTATTTACCCAGCACTAAACCATTCACTAAAATTAGTTGAAATAACTTAGAAAATTGCGGCAATGCAGATATTTATATCTTCCGAAAGGGTGTCAAAATTCAAAAATTTCAAATTGAAACCGTCGTTGGGGCAAATCGCGTGAGTTGTGACCTGTGACCTCCGAGGAGGAGAAGAAGGAGAAGGAGGAGGAGAAGGAGAAGGTGTGTGCATGGCATGCCAAGCATATTAACACGACACTGTTCAACACTATGTCTACCAAGGGAAACCGCAGCCAGAGTCAATAATATACATACATGCCTGAGAACGTATATAGTATAGTATGTAGTCAAACTTTAACCACTAAAAGGAAAGATAGTAGGGAAATGCCGGATGTACATAGTTTCTTTTGATTGTTTGCTGTGTTATCACAATATCTAGAATAAGTAGAGCTTCTTGAAACTAACGAGCACGACTAGCAGATACACTTTATTCAGAGTTTGCATTATTATATTCAGTTATCATTAGCAGGATAACAAGTTTGTCAATATCAAATATCGAATCTATTCAAACTTTTTGACTATGCCTTAAAAGTAATCCCATACCCTATTTGGATATTCGTCAATGATGAATCTTTTCGCTTTGCGTCCTAAACTAGACTTTTGGCCAATTTATTCAATCCTTAGTTGACTGCTGAACTGTCTGCATTTTAATCCGTCCCTTGACCCAATAAAATATACACTTACAATTAATCATTGGAGTGTCCTTATTAATATGCGGTCATCAATTTATTTACAATGAGTCACAAAGGTCACTATGCAACGAGGTTGGAGTTTTGGGTTATTGTCAAGGTCAGGTCGTTAATATTTAGATTGTTATCGTATTGCCCATAAAAATGGAATTCCATTGTATCTGCGTTTAACTTTAACCCAATGACTGTCATTAGTTCGGTGGGTGGTTAAGCACATACAACAGTAACTGTAGACTCAAACAGGAGCACTCCATAGCCAAGGGACAGCCTGAGGTGATATCGTACAAAAAAATTATAGACAGTAGTTATTGACTTAACATTAGCTTAACTTAAACAGACAGTTGCTATGCCATGAGAGCTGAGAGCTGAGACCCAAGACGTGACTAATGAAAAGCGGGAAAGTATGTCACTAAGTGGACCTCCTCGAGTTTTTCATCTGTTTCTGGTTGTCTACTGGATTTTAGGTCTTGCCTAAAGTGAATTTTCTGGTTGCCAATATCTGTACAACATCAATTGAAAATGCTCTTTTTTTTTTTTTGTTTTCGTTAGTTCCTATTTTTTGTTTATTCCGTATAGAGGTTAATATGAGAAATGAGTTCAACATCTGCGCGTTGTACTGGTTTGGGCTTGGGCCTTTGTAAACCCGTTTAGGTTGCCGCCCTCGTTGTGCCTTGCTCTGTTGTCTTGTGTTGTACTGTGTTGTGTTGTGTTGTGCTGTGTTTGTTGTGTTTTTCCTGTTGCAAAAATAATCTTGCAGTCAGTTAACAGCGACAACGTAAATATTTTTGTGCAAATATCGAGCCACTGCATTAGATGCAGGCCACAAGATAAAAACGCGGCGGCGGCTACAAAAAAATTACACTACGATCATGTTCGTACATTTTGAAACATGTTCGAGCTGCCAGGGTAACAGTAACCCAAAATTTAACTATAATTGAAGCATCCCTACGGATACTTTGATTTTTTTTTTGTCAAATTAAGAGGATTATTTTAGCGCAAGTTCTACATTGCAGTGAATTAAGAGTGCCCTAGATGAGTCTGATCGACAAATGAATAAAGCTGAGCCAATGAGTATTCACTGAATACTATTCAGAAAAGGAAATTTTCTTATTTTTTTTCAGCTTGGCAGTTTTCTGAGGAACTTATTAAGCTGATTAAAATACTCTCTTTTCCGCAATATTTTCATCAGTGTGATTTCAGCAATCGATTGCTCACTTTAATAGACAGATCTTATACACAGTGGCTCACAGCTTATTTCAACCAGCACAAAAAACAAATTTAATCAAAAGCTAATTGACGCTAACTAAAATACAAACCTAATCAAAAGTATTTACAGAAAACTAAAGTTATATCAACTCATAATTTGAAAATATTGAAAATGACTTGAAAATTTTTGAGTCTTTGTAAAAACCAACTGTTTCAACTTTTATCCTCGATTTAAAAAAAAGATGGTCGATGCAAAAAGTTTTTCAAAACAATTCTTGATTCAAAATCATAAAAAATACCGGCGAAGAGATTATTGAATTTTTTTTTTGGCAGTCACTATTAGAATTTTGTAAAGAAACTTTTTGCATCAAAACATTTTGTTTTTTAAATCGAGGTTAATTATGAGTTGATATAAATTTAGTTTTTTGTAAATACTTTTGATTAAGTTTTTGATTTTTAAAATAAGCTGTAAGCCACCGTACATTTACAGATCTGAAATTATCACAATTTAAAATTCAGTTATTCCGAGACAATATAAATAATAAGGTCACTATGTTAGAATAACAACATTGAATATAAATACCCTTTATTTTTAAATATGTATAAATGGGAAAGTCCGGGAATAATCCAATAATTTGAAATAAACTATTACTGCAAGAGATAATAATATTCACATTAGAACGTAAACAAGTTTAATAACTCTTTTACAAACAAAAGCGTCTAGAATGTCTACAAATATATTATTAAATAGGATAGACCAGAGTTTGTAAAGTCGAGCATCCTTATATTAAACGTATTTCAATTACCATAGTTGAGAAATTAGCTTAAGGTTGAACGGTCAACTGAAGAGAACAGAATGTTTACAACTGGATGTAATGGTTGTTGCCACTGCTAAAGAGCGCCGGCCAACGGCATTTAAAGAGAGCACAGAAACCGGCTTCCAGTATCTGTCTAGCTGTATGCGTGTGTGTCTGTGTGTGTCTGTGTACGTTCTCTCTGACGATGGCGGTTCGGCTTAAGTGGCGCTCGATCGACGCTCCACGACGATTGCTCAGCTGCAGCTTTGGCTTCGCCTTCGTCTTTATGCTCGATTTACTTCCAGTATCATTTCAACAACGACGCGCAGCACAACAATCAGATCGAAGTCGGGCACAAACACACGAGAGCACACACATACACAATACACTGTACATATGAATATGTATATTTGTATGTACATATATTTAATGCATAACAAAAACAGGCTCGGTACCTGAGGAGTAATTTAATCCGGAGGTGTGCACAGTGCGAGATTACTTAAGCATTTATATAGATATTTATGTAAAAAGCGAATGATATTTGAATTTATGAATATATATTGAAGTGTTGTGAATAATGTGCCAAGATTTGCACAAATATGTGTTTAAATAATATAAAAAATCAATGAAACCCTTTCGAAAACTATAACAAACTGAACTGATTTTTGGTTAGACGATATTTCCTGTTGTCATGTGCGTCATACGAGATAGTGATATCGTATAGACCTTAGAAAGAACTGAGAGTGTGGTCCCAACTGATGTTGATGTGACCGACTCTAATCCGATTTGTTTGATTTGATCTGCGAGCAAGGTCGATTGAAGTTCGCTGAACCGGTAAACAGGCTACCTGAGACGCCAATAGCCAAGTTAATACTCGGAATAAACGCAGAAGGATTGCCCAAAATTCAGTATAAATCATAAGAGTGGTCAGTTTGTATCAAACCCTTGTGAATGCATAATCTAAACATTAAAAAAAAATAAAAATAATAAATATAAAAAGTGAAGCTAATTAAGACAAGCCAAATCACTTCTCTGGTGGTTTTATGCATTTGACTGTAAAAGCTTAATGGTTTTGTCTGAAAATGCCGGAAACCTGATACTAAACGACAAAGGATGTTACAAAATGCCAAGGCAACAACGGCACACCTGATCTGGTTTAGGATTTCTACATATTTAGCACATTTTTCACGCTTGAAAGGTACATGCATTAAATATTTTTCATTATATGCTCTACTTGATACCACACTTTTTTATGTACTTCAATTTTAACAAATCATTAAGCCAACTGTCTACTGCAGGCCTTTGGCTAAGACCGCCAGGGTTTCAAATCCGACACCAGATTGTTCACTTTCCTTAATGACGTGATCACTTAGCCATGTCTAAAGGGTAGCTGCATGTGTCTTTTTTTTATACGTTTTTGATTAATAACAGAAGGTTACGGAAGAATACTTGCGAACTCTGCAGTTGAAAGTGCTCCAGTTTTCAGTTTCGAAATTGAAAGAGCTTTCTAGACTTTCAATAAACATAATATGGCAAACAGAAAAGAAAGGGACTAATTTTCAATTGTAATATCTTTTTATTCATGATAGATTAATTAAATATGATACATATTTTAAAATTGTAAGTTTTTAAGCCTAAAAGTGGTCAGACAAATTCTAAATAATTTCTTTACTGTGGCCTGTTATGACTTTATCAAACCAAATCCAATTTGGAAAACTTTTTTTATTTCAATAAAGAAAATATGGCGAAAAAAAGGAACTAATTTTCAATTTTAATATCTTTTTGTTTATGATAGATTAATTAAATATAATACATATTTAAAAATAGTAAATTTTTAGACCTAAAAGTGCTATGATAAATTTTAAAATAAAGATATAGATACAGATAGATTAATTAAATATATTACTAAGGAACTAATTTTCAATTGTAATATCTCTTTGTTTATGATAGATTAATAAAATATAATACATATTTAAAAATAGAAAATTTTTAAACCTAAAAGTGCTATGATAAATTCTAAATTATTTCTATACTCTGAAATGTTATGACTTTATCAAAACAAATCCAATTTGCAAAACGTTTTTTTATTGGTTTATTGGTTTGCAAATTGGCAATAAAAAATTATGTCGTTTTTTCGATGAAAGCAATCAAAACAGACGGTTTGAAAGTTGGTTTAATTGTTAAAGTATTTGCTGTGCAACCCACACACGTCTATAATAATAATACAGCGATAACGCCATATGGTAGTTGAAAGTTAAAATTACCGAGTTGATCTATGTAGGTTATGCAACGGCGCTTAGACGTTAGATAGTTATACTAAAACCAGATAGGCGGCTGGACGAGCAACAAAAAAAAAATAAAATAAATAACTAAGCTAACTACTGCATATCGTATTATGAATGTGTGTGTGTGTGTATTTGAGTGTGCATCGAGTTTTTAAGTAAACAAAAACAACTTGAAATCGACCTTGTCTGACCCACTTTAGACGGCGCAGTGCCAAAACTGACAGCTGTGCGGCATTTTACAATTTATGTACGAAACTTACAAAGTTGCGAGTAGTATTTATACAATTGCCGAGCTTCGAGTATTTCTCTATTTCATGTGGCACCGCATGCGTGTTGCAAAAATATTTTGTTATTTTTTCTTTTGCCTTTGCTTTGGCAACGTCCAAGTCCAAGACCAGGCCTGGGAGCCAAAGCTTAAGTAGTCAGTGTAGTCAACAACCGTTGGCAACTCTTGGCAACGCACCGGCAACAAAGTAACTAACAAAAAAAAAAAAAAACAGCAACAAAAATAACAACTAGCATGCCACCAGTGCGGCAGCCTTTCTTGTTGAGAGCAGCTCATTTATAAAATTTGAAACGCCGCAGAGGGGTGCAGTCATTCCACTCACTCCTCTCCACTCACTCCACTCGATAATGATTTATGCAACACTCAAATCAAGTTCGATCTAAGAAACAAATTTGTTGTCATAACCAAAGATAAGCCCCAAAGGTGTTCACTCATTTACCTTTACCTGGACAGCACACGAAAGCATTACACGGGAGCATCAGGGGCGATAACTTATTTATTAATCGATGTATACATACTACTGTATGACGAGCAGTTGGTTAAACTAATGGGTCTACCTCTACCTCTACCTCTACCTCTGGCTCTGAATCCGGGTAAAACTGTGGCTGACCAGTTACTGGTTTTGGCCATAAGAATGTCTAATAGGGCTAATTATGCTACTGCACTCGTGGTAGAATGAAGTATATATTCTGATCGGCACATTGAGATTAACAACAGTGCCTGAAGACTACTTGAACTTCATTTAAGAACTAGGCCTGCGCACGTTCGTTGCCTAAGTCTTTTGTTTTTATTTGCTGCCAACAACAGCAGCGACAACAAAATGAAACGCATGTAATGGAAACTTGTACGTAGAATTGCCCAACAGTTTTGTCGAGTCGTAAATGTGTCGTTCAACTGAAACTGAAGTTGAAAATTAAAATTTCGAGACGCTAAATGAAGAACAATAACAGCGCGAAACTCACATAAAGACAATCATTAATGCCTGACGCCCACAATGCTGTTGAAGTCGCGTTGTCGTCGTTGTCGCTGTCGCTGTTGCTGTCGTGGTCGAGATCGTCATCATCGTCGCCACTTTGGCAATATCGCTAAAAGGCAGTCCGAGCCGTGCTTAGACATGTTAAAACTCAGTTCCTCGCATTTGTTGTGGCTCCAACTTCAAGCCCCAACTCCAACTCCAGCTTCGACTTTGACTTCGGCTGAAGTGGAAATAAATTATTACGTTATTGAGGAGAGTAATTGCGACAGACAACGCAGCGGCGAACCCTTAACCATGGCTGTAAATAGATTTGCACAGCAGTCCGTCTCACAGTCTCGGGACTCACGTCCCGTCTCCGTCTCCAGGTCGATTTTGCCGCCTATGCAATCATCAGTCACACTCTTTGTTCGCTGCGTCCGTCCGTCTCGTTGGTTAATTCCCTTCTTCCCCCACAATTGGCAATTTGCGAAACAGAAAACGCGCTTTTCATGTTATTGTTATAGACCTTCCTTTATATATACATATATATTTAAGTCGGCATTGTCCGTGTGTTTCATATATGCATACAAATGAACTTCCGCCCACACGGAAAGGATTGTTCAAAAATACATTGCATATTACAATCTTCTACAAATTATTCACCCATGTGGGCGGATTTTTCAGCATTGTTGAAGCAGTTATTGTTTAAATTCTTATGTAGAGCTTCGTTAATCATTTTCAAATTAAACTATTAAAAATTAAACTAAATTGAAAATAATCAGCTGTGACTTTAACTTTTAACATTTACTTTTGAAAAACAATCGTACGAAATTTTGTACTTCCTGAAATGTCAGATTTTATTTTTCTTATATTTAGAGTCACAAAAAAAAGTGTCAGTTTTATTTTAAATGTTCTATTTTGTCTATAGTTTGAAGTTCATTGAATGAAAAACTATATATACCACAAGTAAGAGTCCATTTTCTCAATTATTGATTAGAACTCTTTAAAATAGCGTCATTAGTCGTATGTAAGCATTGCGTTGATTGCCAACCACTCAATTAATCAGTATTCAAATTCGTTGGTCCATAAATTCCACGTGTATCTATAAGACATCACATTCCTGTCTTCGGTTGATGTTAAATTCTTGAGCTTGAGCGATAGAATACGTTTCATAATGTAATTTAGCCTTGACATCAGCTTGTTGGCAGATGTCATTTTTTAATTAAACACATAAATTAGAGGCCTCAGCCCATGGGTGAGTCTTAGTCTTGGGCCTAATCTGAGCCTTAGTCTTGGACTAAGTTCTAGTCTGTAGTCTATGCATTTTAGTGCATTTCCTTAAAGATAAAAGCACACATAAATTAAGCCAATTATTTTCATGCTTGCAATAACCATGCCAAGACCTGATACCAATAAAGTCGAGATTCAATTTGAGTACTCGGCCTCTGGCCACTACCGTCTACTGTCTACCGTCTCTTAACATGGCCAATACCAAAAAGCTGGCCGAATGCCTGTGGCTCTTGCTGGGGCTATAAGACGAGTATCCAGCTGGCCGGGATGCATCGTCATCGTCATTGCCGTCGCCAGTCGAAGTCGAAGTCCAAGTCGAAGTCGACAGTCCCACGCACATTTTTATAACGCTCGTTGTTGCTGTTGTTGTTATTGCCGTTGTTGTTGTTGTTGCCGTTGTTGTTATTGCGTTCATTTGTGAGTCTTTTATTTACATTTTTATTTTTGCTGCATTTCATTAAAACTCGGCGGTCTGCAGCCCATTACGTATGCCACCTCCGATGCCAAGAACCAAAAGAACCTCAGTAACAACAACAGCATGATAGACCAAAAAGACAGACAACTCAAAAGCTGGCCAAGACGAAGGAGGAGGGGAGGGGAGGGCGCAGTCTCAGGCGATGACGGCGTAGATGTTGAAGTCTGTTAATGCTTATCATGACGGCGATGATGAAGCCGACGTCGACGACGACGACGACGACGGTTGGCACCGCAACTAATCGAGTGACTTTCTGGCCCTGGTCCAGCCCCCGTGGCTTGGGCATGGACTCAACTTTGGGATAGAGTTCGGGTTTGGGTTTGGGTTTGAGTTTTGGCTTGAGTTCGGGTTCGGATATCTTGTGCATTGTTTGTGCTCTTCATTTACAATCGACTGTAAATTGCAGGCCAGCTTGCAGCTTGTTTTATGCTTTTGTACATTGTTAATTATAAATTCCGAACCGGACTTCGAACCGCATCGACTTCATGTAACGAAACAAAACAAAATGAAAATTATTTTATCTTCTTCAGCTACTTCGATTGGGATTACCAATCGGTGGGAGCTGCTGCTGCCTCATCATCATCATCATCACCATCACCATCATCATCGTGTACGAAAGCCAACTTATAATGTACGGCCAATCCATTTCGCACCAATACGAAAAATAGGGCTATAAGCAACAACTTAAAGTGCCTTTTCATTGGTATCAAGTTCACTCCAAAGGGCCCAAATCTATTTCATTTAAATTGGTGGCACGTGTTTTACACGCTCTCCTTACATAACATATTGTTTATAAGATTCTTAATCATTTCTCTTTTTTTATGTCTATATTTCATTTTTATTAAAGCACAGCTACTGAAAAAATATTCTATGTGCAGGGTAACGGTTCTGCGGCGCACTGTTCAACTAGCAAATACCCTGTGCATAAATGCTTATATTTTAAAAATTGTATAAATTGTTTTATATCAAGAATTTATAATATGCATGACGATTTTGCGTGAGTGCTGCCAATTATTATTTTAAAATATTTTAAATTGCACATAAATTTGTGCTGTGCATACCCTGTACAACAGTCGTATGATGTCGTATTTAACATTTATGAATTATACCCCTTATAGTATTTACAAATATGAGCACTCGCTGTGATCGTTTAACATGCAATCTAGGAACACTAAACAAATTGTATAAATAATGTCATTTACACTGAGACCAAATGCATAAACACACTACGTTTTTGTAATGGAATTGGGGTACCTTCAGTCTGGCTACAGGGTAACTCTTGGCCAGAGCATTCTAACTTGTTTATGCGCCCATTTAGAGCGCAAAAGGCGCACCCAAAACACACCCGCAGCTGCGGCAATAAAATGTTTATATGTATATGAGTGCACATAAAATATGCAGATATACATACATAAATATATATACAAATACATACACTTAATACACATATCTACATATGTATATGCGAGAGTTGCCCAGACGCACTGAAAGTCGGATAGTCGAAAAAAATAAAATCCAAAGACGGACAGCGCCCAACAATCCCCAGTAATAGTGAAGGCAGGAAAAAAACGCAGACAGGCATCTAGTATGCTGAAGGACGGTCACATCACGGGACAACGGGTGGGAGGGAGGTGCAGATGGAGGGAAGGAGGGCTGGGAGGGGAGGGGAGGGGATAGCCAAGTACGAGTGCGGCTCCAAATAAAAGTTGATTACGAGTCTGCATCGTTGGCCTGACTGACTCGCTGACTTGGCTTGGTTAGGTTTACCTGGCTCAGAGTCAGAGTCTGGCTAAAACTGTGGCTGGCTGCAAGGCATAGCTGGTTGGCTATATGGCTGACTGCCGCCTGGCTGGTCCATTGTCGTGAAGCAGATTAGTTTGCCATCGGGTTCAACTTTATTTGCAACACAAATTTTCATTCTAGTTGAGATGCAGGCAATAGCCAGTCAGTTGCCAGTTGCCAGTTGCCAGTTGTGGCTGCTAAGTAAGTAGAAAAAAACAAAAATAATAAGAAAAACACAACCCAAAAAGAGACAAAAGTTGCACGTCTCACGAATGCTGCTGTTGCATTTTCCGCATGCAGCGGCGACCGCGAAGTCAGCCTCAAAATTGAACAACGCCCAAAATCTTGTTTTGCTTCAGTCTGAACTCACGATTTTTTCAGAGCGGCCAGACTGAAACTATGAACAACTAGGAAGGACATTAATCGTATCTTGGCAAAAGGGGCAACGCGATCGGGTCGAACTTTAAATACCCTTCACTATTTTCAAGCGAATGCAATTGGCAACTGGCAACTGGCATGCAAACCAATCTAAATAGAAATCTTTATACTATACATGCAAGCTGCCATATCTCTAGGCGATCTCAAGTATTTTATGCTCGATTAAATGTTGTCAGCTTTTAGATTTTATAGAGTTTAATTATAAAAGTGAATATTTCTGTTTATTGTTGTTGTAAATATACAGATTGGCAATTGAAGAATTGAATTAAAGATTAAAGGTTCATCTATGAAAAGTATTGCAAATATCTTTAAATCAGCGGTGGCCACGATATCCGAATTCGGGAGCACTACAACAAAAACTACAACAACAACAACAACCAAAACCCTATTAAAGTCTGTCTGCCTACTTTGGCGATCATCCAAAAGGTCTATTAAGTTGGGAGCTGCCGCTTGCTCCCGGAGCTCATGCGTGCCCACCGCTGCTTTAAATTAAACTTTGTTTATCTCTTTGATTATATATATAAAAGAATTGCTTTTAAGTGTAGTTTAAATAAATATATTATTACAAGTTCATATATTTAATCTTCAATCTTCAAGAACTCTACGATCAATCTATTTTTGTATTTTTTGCTTAATATGCAAATGTCGATGTTGTCAATTTGTCCACAAGTTTATTTTCAGAGTTTACCTTTGGTAGACCTCGACAAAATCAAATGCTAAATGAAACAATTGTTTTTCCGGTGGGAATAATTAGAATCTAAACAAGCTCAAGTCATATAAGCATCTGCTAATGAATTCATGATGTCAATCAAAAGACTTTGGGAAAATAACAATTTAAGGACCGAACGAAATCTCAGACTCAGTCGGAGCTACTGCAAGTAAACCACAAAATGAACCGCATCAGATGGCCATTACTCGTTGTTGGCAACAAGAGTCTAGGCAGGCAGTTAACAGACGGCAGTCTGGTCGTATGTGTGCTAAGAGAAATTTAACCAAATGGCACAAATATTGTGTGCTACAATTGTTGCGCAATAATGGTGCGGTCTTAAAAACCAGTGAACGCGAATCGAAAACAGCCAACAGACAGGGACTGCAAAACTGGGAATGAGACTGCAACTGGGATTGAGACTGAGACTGCGACTGAGACTGCGACTGAGACTGAAACAGAGGCTGGCGCTTTACTTTACAGAGTCACACACACACACACATCAACACACACATGTATCTAATAGTGGAGCCTGTCTAAGCCAAATGCGGGCAAAACATAATATTGCAACATACTTGGCCGTAAATTCAAACGACGCTACGCTGCGCCAAATGCGAGGGTGTGAGGGTGGCCAGCAGAGTTGGCTAGGAGTCGCCTCGCCTAGCCTCTCAACGCGACTCTCAGTCGAATCGACTGACATAACTGGTCATTCGCTTTGTAGCTGAAGCTGGAGACGGAGCTGAAGCTAAGGACACGATGCAGCTGCGCAAACTGGAAATGTTCGTAAATGCAACTAGCATATAAGCCAGACGGTCCAAACCGGATTGGCAATAAGTTCGAGTTCGTTGCTTGCGCAGCATCAGGCAACACACACACCAACACACACACACAGAGTCTCGCATAGAGAACAAACACAAATGCAGATGCAGCAGTTAGACTTGGCCATATTTTCAATTGCCAACGCGTTCACGCTCGCGTTGAGGGCCAATTGCCAAAGCCGAAATCTGTAGTCAAAAAATTCAATCCCGGATGCATGCTGGATGTTTGACTTTGACTTGGTCTACTGTTGTTACCAATAAATACGATAATAGTTATAAATCATGTAGCTCATGTGCCATCCCATTATGCCAAAGGCCCTGAACTAACTATTCCAGTTACGCAACGCTCGAAGGCATTTCCCAATAATTAACATAAAAAGTGTATTACCATAGAACATCGACTCCGTCCCTGACCGTTGGCCTGCTGTTCTTTATGTCCAAATGGCCAACTGTATGCCTTCCCTCTAACGGGCTGAAAGGCATTTCATTACCATTGCTAATACCGTTTCATGTCGTTTGTCATGTGAACAAGTATGTCAACGCTTGGAGGTACTAACTATGAACTTATGTACGATATAGTATTATGAGAACTAAATTAGCTAGAACAGTTTGAATGACTAGAATATACGCTATAAAAGAGGCAGAAAAAAAAGAAAAATAAATCTAAATAAAATAAATACAACTAAATATTTATGCAGCTGCCTTAAATACTCTGTACTTATTTCTTCTTTATCTCGGAAAAGTTTAAACGCTTTTAGCATTTTATAAAAATAATTCCACTTGCGCTACGTTTGTCATGTCTTCATGGCCATCATCGCCTCCTCCCCTACCCCCGTCCACCGTTTACCCGTAGAGAATTCACCGCTGCAGAAACTAGATCAACAGTAGCCGCAATAAGTATAATACGAACGAAAAAGACGACATTTTTTCTCTCTCTGAAATGCGTCTAAAGTACCGCTCGTAATTGTCGCACATGAAAAAATTATTTCGCGTTTAGGCAGACAACAAATACAAATACAAAAACAAATACGTGACCACTTAATGTTCTGTACCAGTTGCGTAAATGTCTCACAGTACTCACTGTAAATGTGTGTGTGATGCGTATGTGTGAGTGTACTCTTTCAGAATTAATGCTTGTCCAATCAACTTGGCTATTCAGCCATTAAATTATTTATCAAACAATCTGATTGAAAGAGTTCTCACGTAGCAACAACGTCAACGATTACTCGAATTTAGATTTTAAAATTCACTACACTGTTTAAATAATATCTATCAATTGCTATTTTTCACATAAAGAAAAAAAACGAAATATCTTCAAATTGAATTCGAAAATTTGTTGATAATTAAATCGAATTTCATGAAAAACTCGAAGTCAATTTCTTGATGCAAAAACTTGTTGATCGAAAATTATAAAATTGAAATGCACAATGAATTTAAATGGCAAACCATAATACTATTGTAATTTAGAAATATATGATTAACTTGTTATCCCTAATTAAACATTGTAGTCGACTTAAAAAGTTAAGAAACTGCATACTTTTAACTTGAGCTTCATCAAATGATCGTATTAAGGTTAACCAAATGAGTTGCATACTGAAATACTCGTAGTTTTCTGTTATCCCATCGAACATGAAAAATACAAGGCATTCGAGGTGTTCACATGTGTGAGATTGTATGTATGTACATACATATGTATGTTTCTGTTAGTGGAGCACATATGTATGTACATATGTTTGTGTTTTGTGGTAGATCCAGCTTACGAAACTTAACAAATTTATGTTGAACTTTGTCCAAATCGATTTGTCTTAGTGACCATGTCGTTTTTTTCATGGTTTCGCCGACAACTTCGCACACTGGGGCAAAATATAGTCTTTATTTGAATACCTAATGAATAAGGAAGTGGTTGGAGTAGATATAAAATAATCATTTAGATGTTAAAGCTAAAATAATACTTTTTTAAAAAAATAATTTGAGTGTATACAATTTAAGAACTTAAGTTTTCGAACTGACGATAATCAAGTTAATGCAATTTTTAAGTCTTTGCAAGATATTCTTATAAGCTATTTATTTTGAATATATTTCGATTTGTTGTATTTATTTTGAAATTCCGTTTTCTATAACGTTTTCCACTGTGCTCAGCTGACGTCACAGTCCAAGCGTTTCAGTGGGAACAAATTGAAAATATCAAAGATCTCTTAATTACCAATATATTACAGTTCCGACTAAACTTAAGTAGCTCGACAGCAGTCTTAAATAGGTATTAAAATGTTATACTTAATTTAGACAGTCGGTTGGTCGGTCGGTTGAATGCGGTTTCGTTGCATCTTTCGTTACGTCTGTGAAAATGAAAATGAAAGTGCAATGAGTGAGGGGCACAATTATTAAATATGGGGACAGCACTCCATTTCGAAGCGGAGCATGCAATGAAATAGAAAATGAAAATGAAGTAGAAAATGAAACTGAAAATAAATATGAAAAATGAAAATTTAAAATGCAGTGTTTGCTGCCAAAGGGGAAGCAGCTGAGAAACCGCGACGCAGTTCATTGTGGGTTTTTGTGGTTAAAAGCGTTGACCAACCCAACTTTAGCTTCAGCTCCAACTGCAGCGAAAACTTTAACATAGCTGCAACAACGTCAGCTGCCACAATCTGCAGAGCAACAACAAGTTTTCATATTTGTCTTAGGTAACACAATTATGATTCGGTTAAGTTTAAGACTTGCCTACATGGCTTATACTACTAGCATTGCTCAACAGTTTAATTAAGTTTAATTTTAAGGCACGGTCATAAACACTCTCGTATTGCACATTGCACACTGCATTTGCTTAAATCGAAACTAATTTAGGTAATTTAAAAGATAGCCGCAATAATATTTATTTGTGATAGAGATCTCTGTTAAGTTACCTTGCAAGGTCAATAATGGTTACAATTACGGTTTTGACTCATTCAATCGAGTTGAACTTAAATACGTGACGTTTTCAAAATAATAAATATCTTGTTGGGTCTTTAATTACAGCAATGGCTTCCAGCAGTAGCAGCAATTTCCGCAGCAAAAGTCACAGCCTAACACATGTGCCGCAATGCCGCCTGAGAACGTCGTCGACGACGACGACGACGACCACGACTTCGGATGGAGGTTGTGAGAGAAGCCAGAAGGAATGCTACTATTATCAACCACCTACCTCCCAACTTCAACTGCAACTCCAGCAGCACCAACAGCAGCAACAGCAACAGAACGAACAACAGCGGCATCATCAGTGTTGGCCAAGTTTGCAGTTTGGCCAATGGCTGAGCGCAATGACCGCCTATCGATTGCTGACAATCAGCCTCCTAATTGGAATTCTGTGTCTACATCACGTTCACGGTGTGGATCCCAAATTCGATCCATCCACGCGCATGCGACTCGTACTTGTGCCGGCTGACGCACAGGTCGGCTCTGTAATCTATAGATTGCGTGCAACTGACGAGGAGTTCGACTATCCACTGACCTTTGAGTTTATGGGCGATGCATCGTCGTCCACCGTCAAGGTGGAATCGCTTCCATGCACCAAGTACAATTCGGTCTGTCAGGCAAATGTTATTCTCCAGCGTCGCCTCGAGCCCGGACGCTACTATGACTTCCAGGTCTCAGTGAAGGACACAAATGGCGGCATAGCCATGCAATTGTGTTCAATTACGGCAACCAATTTCAGCACACCCCATGACCTCATATTTCCACACAAGCCCGGCATCATTATGATACCCGAGGTGAGTACCAACTACCCAACTACCCAACTACCAAGTACCGATAGCAACCCAATCTCAATCCCAATTCCTCATCCACATCCTCACTTCCCATGCCCAAAAAAAAAAAAAAACAAAAAATAAAATACTTGCATCACATGTGCATTTTGCTTCAAACGGGATAAAATTGTTTAGGCACGCTCACGGATCATAGGCTGGTATGCAGTTAAATACTTAAATACCGATCGAAATCAATATAATCATACTCGCAGCATGATAGACTTTTGTAGATAACGATTTGACCCGGCCAATGCCGAAGATCTAATCGAAATGAATGTAATCATAATGAGATAGAATTTGGTAAATAATGAGTCGACCCGGTTGAATGTTTGCTCACATTAAGATAAATCGAAGCCAAAGAACAGAGAGTAAAACTAGATAATATTTGATTTATTCCTTCTTCAAGGATGCCAAGCGAGGCACCGAACTCGATTACGTAATTGCCCGAAAGAATCCGCTTTATCAAAAACCAGTCTACCTCGAGCTTTGGGTGAGTAATAGATTTATAATTCACACTTCTATTTGTGTTTTAATGTATTTATAACATAAATTTAATTATTATCTGTAATATTTTCTCATAATTAGGGTTCTCCATTATTTGCCATAAGACAAAAGATAATATCAGCTGAGACAACGGAAGGCACAGTTTTCCTGCTGGGTCCCTTGGATTTCGAGAAACAAGCCATGTATCATTTGACAATTCTGGCTAATGTATGTCTAACTGGTTAATTTGAATAAGTCGTGATGTGTTATGTGTAATGTGTAATTGTTGTTCGCAACTCTAGGATGCATATGCCGAGCCTGGACAGGATGGTCGCAATATTGCTGGCATGGAAATCGTTGTCATTGTTCAAGACGTACAAGATCAGCCTCCGGTCTTTACACTCGCACCACCGGTTACTAAACTGCCACCTGGTATTCTACCAGGCGATAAGGTGAAATTGTTTAAATATATATAGTTAATTAACTTGACTTAATTATATGAACTTTATTGATTTTGAAAGATATTGCAAGTTCATGCAGAGGATGGCGATAAGGGAAATCCCCGCGAGGTGCGCTACGGCTTAGTTTCGGAAAACAATCCCTTCACATCGTTTTTCGATATCAACGATACGAGCGGTAAGTGAACTGATACTAAGACATTTCTAATACTTCAAAAAAAAGTACTTAACTTAAAATTTAAGTTTGTCATAAAAATTGCTTGATTAGCGGTGGGATGAAAGTCAGCTAATGAGATGTAGACACATTTTCTTTTTTGCCAGAATTTTGATATACCCCATGCAGGCGTTTTTTATGGCTACAGGGTATTGTAACCACACCGCTAAGAGAGATACATATTAACATAACTACCAGCAAAAGAACAGCCTTAACAGCAATTGAACGGACAACGGAGCTGATTCAGCTTCAGCTTCTGCTCCAACTCAAGCTCAAGATCCAGCTTCAATCCGGTCTGTCGTTAGACTCGTTAGATAGCAAAGCTCATCTTCGCCGACGATGTTCTGTGTGCTGTGACCAAGTTCTCTGCAATTTGGCTCTAGGCTCTGCCATGACTCTGCCCCTGTCTCTGCCCCTGTCCTTCACTGCCCCGATTCGCATCCCCAGTCTTCAATTCAAAAGCAATGATTGCGCTTCAGCTTCCTTGTTTTCGTGCTCGTCTGGTTCACTGCCAGTTTGATGGCAATGACTCTCCGAGTCGCAGTCTGGAGGCTGTATAGCATGTCTGTCTGCCTTTTGTTTTGCTCGTTGAAGACGAGGCAGCAACAAAAACAACCACAACAACAACAATCACAACAAGAGAATTTCGTGCTTTTGCCACAACTCTAACTGTGTGTATCTTTCACAGTGCTATACAAATTTTGGCCAAGACACAAGAATTTCAGGTACATTGCTTTGTGTGTGTTAACATTGGCTTGGAATTACCGTCAATCGATTATGATCTCACACAGTCTCCGAGCTAATTACACATATGAATTATTTCAATGTAAATGACAATAATTTACATGCAAAGAGCAGCAAATAAAAAAAAAAAAATACAATAAAAAAAAAGGTTGCATTAAAATGTTCTCAAGACATTGTCTGATTACTTTCTGTTTCCTTTGTCTGTTGTGGGCCAAGTGATCCGGCTGCGCAGCAAAAAGTGAAATGGTAGCATTATCTCGCACATAACTTGGCTAAAAGCCGCAAGAGGCGGCCCAGTCTATTGCCATGAAAGCAATCTCTTTTTGCTGCCTTGCTCTGCATCTGCAACTGCATCTGTTCCCATGGCTGCTTCAAGTTTTTTATTTTTTGTTTTTACCGTCGCCTTTAATAATGGTTATTATCGAGAGACAGTCCTGAAAGAAAAACAAAAAGATATACATATATTTGAAAATAATTTGCGACAGAAAAGATTTCAGAAACAATGAAAAATTTATGCATTTATATTATGTTGTTATTTAATAAACATTTTAATCATGCTTAACGTATGTTAAATATTTTAATTAATATAATTTCTTTTCTAATTATTTTTGAAATGATGCAGGTGAGATTTTTTTGATGCGACCTCTGGAAGATATCGCAGCCATAACGCATGTGGGCGATCCCGTCCTGCTCACGGTAATTGCGGAAGAAGTTAAGGTTGGTCGTGACGAACCTCCAGCCATGGCATCCACAGTGCAATTGGCGTTCTTTCTGCCGGAACGTACAAATTCGCCGCCTTACTTCGAGAACGATCAGTAAGTACAGGGGAAGAAAAATCAAGCAAGAATCAAAAACATGTTAAAATGTGCTGGGATCAACAGTGAACGACTAGCAGATACGCTATAATAAAATTAGATAGAGAGACATGTCAAGATGGTCTAGACTCTAGACCAGCGGTGGGCACGCAATGGCTCCGGGAGCCGGCGGCTGCTAAGAAACTCAGATTTCGTCCCACCGCTGCTCTAGACTGTTTATGATCTGCAGTCTCTAGATACTTTATAGGTTCAGTAATCTCTACTTTACCCTTTTTTAACTTTGCATCTCAATTGCAATTTGGTTAGCACTCAAAAAAAAAAGGAAGGTAAAGCAAAAATTGGATTTGCAACCACATCCATTAACATAAACTTGAAGCCGGATGATAAGATTACCACAACATCGACTTGCCGACTATATCAATTTATGCCAAGTTCGTCTAGTCGAAATTCCATCTAAACTTGAAAATACCTTTACAGTTGAATAGTTGAGTTGGAGTTGAGACCGTCGTGTGGTGGCAGGCAGCATTTACATAGTTCTTCGCTGGATGCTAATAACTCGCTCACGATTTTTTGCCTCTTTCTTTATTTGTGTTCCTTTTGTTTCCTTCAATGCAGCTACGTCTCGAGGGTGGACGAGAATGCGCCTCAGGGCACAGCTCTGACGTTCGTCGATCCATATGTGCCGCGTGTGTATGACGACGATACTGGCAAGAACGGCGTCTTCTCGCTCACACTGCTTAACAATAATGGAACATTTGAGATTACACCGAATGTGGCTGAGCGCAGTGCATCGTTTCTCATTCGAGTGCGGGACAACTCTTGGCTGGACTACGAGCAACGGCATTCGGTGCAGTTCAATGTACTTGCCCAGGAATTGGGACCGGCCACAAATCTATCGGCGATCGTTAACGTCACCGTTTACATCAATGATGTTAACGACAACACTCCGGTATTTGATCAGCCAGAATATACGGTTGAGTTGCCGGAGAACATGACCGTGGGCACTAAGGTTGTCCAGGTGCATGCCACTGATTTGGACTCGGGCCTGGGTGGCAAAGTTCGTTACACTGCCATATTGGGATACCTGAACACGTCGCTGAATTTAAATGCCGAAGACGGCGTGATCACGGTGTCGACCAACAGCCATGGCTTCGATCGCGAAGTTATGCCCGAATACCATCTGTATGTGGAGGCCCGAGACATGGATGGCAATGGGAATCGGGCACAGGTGCCGCTCATTATCAAGCTAATCGATGTTAACGACGAGGTGCCCATCTTCGATAAGGATCTGTACGAGTTCATACTGGCCACCGATCTGCAGAGCTTCACCAGCAGCGCCTTTATACATGCCACCGACAAGGATGCCACAGCACCGAACAACGTTGTCCGCTACGAGCTCATCAATGGCAACTATGAGAACAACTTTGTCTTGGACAAGGTGACGGGCGAGTTGACAGTTCGCGAGAAGATCAAACTGCGTTCCAAGAAGCAGATCAGCGAACGACGGCGACGATCTGCACTTTCCGAGGAAGAAAGTGATCTTTTCATACTGACAGCCAGGGCTTATGATCTCGGAGTTCCTGTTCGCTTTTCGACCACAATTATACGCATTTATCCGCCAGAGAGTCGAAAGCGCACGGTGACTTTTGTGGTTCCTGGACTCAATCCCGATAAGCGTAAGACAGAGGAAACCTTATCGGCCATAACGGGGGGAAAGGTTTTCATTCACGAGATACGTCCGCTTAAGCCGGAAGAGCCGGGAGCCAAAGACATACCCAATGGTAATCCGAACATCAAAGAGCGAAGTGTCGTCACAGCAACTGTGCTGTATGACAGCTCATCTGTGGTTGACATCTCTCAGATCCAACAGCGACTCTCGCAGCACAACAACTCGTATGCGATCATGCCACAGGATACAGCGGAAACAGATGTAAGTTAACAGATGTTACTCCACAATAACATTCAACTACAGACTAACGAGAGTGTTTGCTTTAACAGACTTTAACTCCCTTGCAGACGCAGTACAAGGCCGAGAATAAAGTTCTCTTTTGGCTTCTCATTCTTTTGGCCACACTGGTTGCTTTGACAATTCTGATCCTGCTGCTTTGTTGCATTTGCTCGTGGTGTCCTCTGTATGGGGCAACAACGTAAGTACCATTAGAAACAACAATACAACCCATTGTAATATGGTTCAACTATCCTATACTTTCATCCCTTGCTTATTGACTCGGTAACTTAGTCTTGGGAAAATATTGTATCATTCGAAGCTATACGAAAAATGCCAAAAATAATTCAACAAAATACTAAGACACAATCCAAATTTGAATGAAATTATGCTGAAAAACCTTCAGGAAATTCATTTAATTCACTCCTTATGAAAAGAGTCTAGAAGACTTGATGGTTATGTTAAGATAACAAAAGCCCTAACGATTCTAACTATATAACTCTAATAATACATGTTGTTTTTAATACTTTTCGAGAGATATTTCTTTGAATTGTGCTCGAGAATCGTACCAAAGACTAAGTACAGAGCTCAACGGAGTGAGGAATAATTAATCAAGTCACATAGCATTAATTATCACTACAACATCATTTATATCATCATCTTTAATTGTTTATTCTTCTCTTGTAGCAAAAGAATAGTTAATATCAGTAAAACTGAAGACGATGTACATCTAGTGCATAGGGAAATGGCAAATGGAAAACAAACAAAATCTGTTCAGGTAGATTTTGAACAATTTCGATCAATTTGCAATATTTGTTTTATAGAGATCTTTAAAAATTCACACACACATACAAAACTCTCTCTCTCTCTCACTCAATGGCAATTTCGTTAGTTGATTAACAATTTTTTTAGTTTTTCATTTTAATTTTCTTTGAATAACCTTTAAACTCTTACCCATAACTTTCACTGGTTCTGGAAGTGCCTTTTATTTTTTAATCTTATATTAAATTTTGTAATAAATTAAAAAAATAATTTTGCAGGTCGCAGAGTGGATGGGAAGAAGAGAGGCATGGTCCGCGGAGAAACCATCAGATACACGAACGAAGCCCACACGCTGGGAGTTCCGGGATGGTCGTGAACAGTCTGACGAAAACGTAGAAATGCAGCACGCGGGAATTGATAACGATAACGATCACCGTACCCAATCAGCTGAATATCAACAGAGACGAGTTCGCATTAAGTAAGACTAGGAATATTATTTAGAGTAATCGAATTTAATATAATTTCTCTTTTTTTTTAGACATAACCGCACAGCCAAAGAAGAGCCTCATCTTAGTTTCCATAACTCTAGAACTAATTTAATTAACGATCGTGACGTTTACATTGAAGACGTATTGGATGATCAGCACCTGGTGGAGATCAAGGAGAACTTTACACGCGGCAAGGGAAATAGAAATTTGGATCATGCTCGAATGAAAAACTACGACACGGAGACTCGACAAATTGACGATGATTCGATGCGAAGACATGAGATCGAGAGGGGCAGCGATATCGATTTGCATACTGCACAAAACAGTCTCAAGAATAAGCGGGAACTCTTCATTAAAGACGGAAATGTCGAGATACTACAATTGATGACCAGGGATAAAACTCGAGACGGCGCTGGAATGGATGAGGATAATATCTATGTGAATGTGCCGATGAAATCATCGACAGATCTGACACATCCACAGCTATTAATGGTCGACAATACGGGCAAGGAGATACTCATGCGAAGATTCATTGAAGAGCAACCGGATGGAAAGCAGATAATACGAGAGCACTATCACATTGTGCCAGGCGCAACTTATATTCAATCGATGCCAAATGAAGTCCAACAGGGCTCAACACTCAAGGGTGATACGTTTCCCTTTGGTAAATCGGGACCAAATAGTATTGTCTACTCGCAAACGGAACCAGAGGTGAAAGTCATACATACCCAGTCAGTACAGGGGGCAGAAGGGGCGTCCAACCAAATCCAGCCAGCGATATCGAATCAATCACTTACCCAGGAGCTGGAGAATTCGCTGAAGCAACAGAACGCCCTATTGCGTCAGATCCTGATGGAGAAGGAGCTGCTGGAGACGAGGTATACGCAGCATGAGCTAGTTTTAGAAACACAAAGTCTTCCAGGCCAATCGATGGCCATCGGGACCCAAACGGACTGCGATGCTGGCACACAGACGGAGCCAGCCGAGAGCTACATCGAAAGGACCACGGTCAGTTCACAGGCCCAAGTGGGAACGACTCGTCGGAGAGCGCGCAGTGAGAACGATGATTCCATGTCCGAGGATGAGTACAGATACGTGCGCTTCAGTCCGCCAAACAGTCCCGAGGGCGTCTATTGGATCAAGCGTCGGCGCCCCAAAAAGCGATCTAGGCTACGGGGCAACTCACAGCAGGGCAAGCGGATTGTCATGGTCGAAGATGTTAAGCGGAAGATTCGAACACCCATTAAGGAGGAAGAGGAGGTGTACGAGAAGAAGCGGGTGCCACCGAAGAAGCCATTGAGGGAAACTAAAACAAGTATCCTGCGCAAGCAGCTGAGCGATGAGAGTCGGAAGAATGAAGGCTCCTCACACAAAGAATCCAACGGAGGTCACAGACACAAATCCGAGGCTTTGAGTCGCGAGGTATTAATGGAAATATCAGATTCCCTAGACGATGCCGGAAGTCCTAGAAGGCATAGATCACGCAGTAGACCAGTTCAACAGTACTATAACAATTCTGATGGGGAAGTCGATGAGAACGAGACTGAATACTCCATTGATTCAGATGATGATGAGATTGTCATCAGAACCAATGGAAACTCGACTGTTTATGCCCATGACAGATCGGATGTTTACGCTAAGAAGTCAAGAGATCCAGAGCACTCTGAAAAGCGTAGTGTTTCCCATCAAAATAGAGGCATAAGCAGAAGATCCCCAACGGAGTCACGCGGAGAAATCGAACCGGAGATGAAGCCTAGATTATCCCGTCGCGACAGTTCGAGGCGCAGTCATGAATCCCGAAAGCAAACATCCTCCGAGCCACCACACAGCCGATTGTCAGTATCGAAATATGAGAGCACCATGGAGGACAATGACAGGCACGGAAGTCATCCAGCTGATGGACACTCCAGCTCGAAGCGATCCTCCAATGAGCGTTACTATCAAAGCGAAACTGAGTTGGCCGGACACGAAGAACCGACCTCACGAAATGTGCCCAAATACATGGAATGGTATTATGGTAAGAAGAAGCAACCCTCCTTAAGCGGTCGAACCTCGACAGAGTCATCCAAGTCCCAGTTGTCGACCAAGAAGAAAGCCAATGCCAATCCCGAGAAACGTGTGTCGAAGCCGCGAGTGAGTGTCAAGTCCGAGGATCACACGCCATATGAAGAGGGCGGCAAATTCAAGCCGGAACCAGCTCCACGAAGATCTCCGCCAAAGGGAAGTCGCATGCTCAAAGAGGATCGAGCATTGAATAAGCAGCACAAGCCCAAAATCGAGACTGACACCAACCATCCGCTCGTGCAACACTCGGAGCATCGGTTCGAGCGGGAGAATGCACCGGAAGTGCCAGTGCCACCCAGCAAGTTGCCACATTACATGTATCCGGAGACACCGACCTATGCGGACAAAGATAACTCATCCCAGAGACAGAAGCCCAAGCCGTCGCCCATCAAGGAGAACGAAGTGAAAATAACAAAATCGAAAATCAATCTGAATATTGATGATCACAATGGATCACAACATCATGTCGCATCTCATGCCCAAAAGCAGTTGAATGCATCCACCCTGGAGGATGATCATGACTCGGGAATTGCGATGAACTCATTAATGAATAGCATGGGACGTCGCAATCCGATTGCCGAAAAGAAAAGCGTTTTCTCAATTGCCTACGACGATGTGAGTCGCGTTAAGAAGATCACTTCAGGTGGAGAGTCCCCCCAGTATTCGTAATACGATTCTATTTACGATTTACGATCTTGAGCATTTCCTTGAAATTGAAATAACCAATATATGTGATAGCCTCTAAGGCTCGTTAATCTTCAAGCAATTCGAATCGTCATACGATTTCGTTTGCCAACTAAATAAACAAATAGTTTATATGTCACATAGGTATGACATGATCTTGTTGAGATCGCTGCAATTAGTTTTCATGCACACAATACATCTCGAGATGTCCTTACAAAATTACGTACAGTTTTCAGATCAGATATGGTACATATATCTTTATTACGCAAGTTAAGTCCTTTTATTGCATAATTTTAATCAAATTGGTGTATGCTGAGTATTATTTCTCATTGTAAATATTTCATTCGTCAGCCTTTTCTATTTATCATCAAATATATCCAAGTTCTTTTTTTACCAAACAACCAAAAATAACCATTATGTATTTTCTTTGATTCTGAGATCTGTTACCCCCCTTGATTCCTATGTATTTATAGTTATGACCTAAGTTCAGGATTTAACCTAGCCAAAATTCTTTATTAGTTTTATTACAATAAGTTACACGATTTTATATAAATATAATAAATAAAAATGAATCTTATTCTTACATGCATATGCAAGTGAACTGGTGCAATCAAAATATATAGAAAATCGAGGGAAAAAAGTGTCTTAGCTTTACTCAGATTTTGTTGTCTATTTGCAATTAATATGGATAAGTCACCAGTTACCTTAAAGACAAGTCATTCATATGTGCTATTCCTATTACAATTCATATGTTTATTGTTTTTAAGTCTTTAACCCTCTTCTCGTCTCTCAAATAAAAATATATGAATAGTTAATTTATAACTGCCATATTGATGTAAAATCATCTACACAATATTAACAATCAGTTGATGTACTTGTATATAAACATAGATCTTAAGCAATAGTTATTGGAACAATATTCTTGCCCCTAATGTTAATGTATATATGTATGTATCAATATTTAAGCATTTTAACTGAAGCACCTGATTTATAATAGCAAATTATATGTTTGGGTGAACAAGTTTAAATTTATGTAATACAATTTTAAGTAACGATAATAAGAGTTAAATAAATTATCCTGTGTAACGTTTTTATATCTGATTATTGAATATATATACAAATAAAAACTAATTTAACACAATGCCGGAAGTGACTATTAATAATCAAGTCTGATAAATAGGTACGTAAGAAATGTTATACTCGAGATTGCTTAACTGAGAAACAAAGTTTGTAGATAACAGAGCATTGACTCATGTTAATTGTAAATACATATGTATGTACGTTAGGGTGGGTCCATTTTTTTTCGACCCAATGCGGGTATCAAAATCTTAATCTACGGTGAATTCTAAGAAGATTTGCCCAAGAAACCATGTGTCTAAAGTCAAAACCGAGCTTCCGATTTTTAGCTTAAAATATGGGGAATTGTGCGAAAAGCCAAAAATTATCATAATTTCTTGTTAAAAATCGGACGCCGGAAATACCTATGGTTTTTTGGGTAAATCTTCTTAGAATTCACCCTAGATTTCGATTTTGATGTGTGTATATTTTTGGTCCATACAAATTGACCCACTCTAATGTACGTATTTATATATCTTATAAAAAAAACCTCTTTACGAGGTAAAAGTCTAGTGACGAAAACTGTTATATGCCCCAAAATTTCTGATATCCAATTTTGTGACGAATAATATTAAGTTTGACAAAAAAATTATTTTAAAAAAAATTTTGGCACTCGGCACATTGCGCCAAAATGTCTCAATTCTTCATACCAAATAAAACTCAATGTTTTGCGCAGTGCCGAATGCAAAAATTTTTTTTAAAATAATTTTTATGTCAAACTTAATATTATTCGTCACAAAATTGGATATCAGAAATTTTGGGGCATGTAACAGTTTTCGTCACTAGACTTTTACCTCGTAAAGAGGTTTTTTTTATAAGATATCAGAAATTTTTGAATAAGATATCAGAAATTTTGAAATTTCATTCTATCAACTTTGTTTATTTTTTGTACAAGCTAAAACAAACTGTCTGCCAACACTGGTTCCCTTAAAACACACATGCCAAGCGCAAAAGCTAGTAGCACTCTCAAACTCTGGCTGCTATGACACTTTGCCGCTACTGTATGCATGCTACTGCATATGTACATGCAGAAGTGTAAAGGTAAAAGGTATATTCAGTTAACAGGTAATATCTTGCCCAAACGAAAATTGACGGCTATGTGTTATATGTCAAAAAGCTAAATTGAATTGCTACAACAAATAACATACAGTCGAACTTCCCTAACTCGAATCACCATTATCCAAAGAAAAGGTTCGAGTTAGGGAAATATTCGAGTTATAGAGTTCTTTTTCCTAAGATTATTAATTTTACTGCCACTCATTTAATTCGAGCTACAGAGAAATTCGAGTTAGAGAAGTTCGAGTTAGGAAAGTTCAACTGTTTTTAAAACTTATTTGAAACGTAGATTTTTCTTAAATCGCCTAAATGTGGGAAAAAAAACCCTTATTTCACCTGAAGCTTTTTACCTGTGTTTTAAGCAAAAAAGTTTACAGCTAGGCTTAAAGCCCTTCTAAATACATTTCCAACGATATATAGATCACATCTGTAGCTTCTATTGTTTGGATGCTGTGGCTTTTGGCGATTTACATGTACATTAACATACTGTATATGTACAATGTACATGCAGTAGTGTAAAGGTAAAAGATATATTCATATAATAAGTAATATCTTCCAAACCCATCGGTAAAATTTTTTGTGTCATATATCTACACACAAACATATTGAAAGCTAAAAAAAATCGTTAGCGTCGTTTTGTCAAAAACCGCCAAAATCTGGGACAAAATATCTTATTTCACCTGTTGATTTTTACCTATGCACTTTAGAAAAAAAAGTTTGGATGCTATTAATTTTAACGGTTTTTAGCGATTTCCCGCTAAACTAGCTTTTTTTCGAAAAAGTCGTAAAACAAACGTTTCTAGATTTTTGATCGGAAACAAGTCCTCATTCAAACTTTTAAGCTAAATCAACGCTTTGATACTAACAAACAGACAAACAGTCAAACAAACAGACTGACTTTTCATCTCGTTTTGAGAAGGGCACCAAAAATTTCAAAATTAATTATCTTTCGAACCAGTTGTCCGATTTCGATGATCGAGGTGTCATTCGACGCGTATGTTTAATAAAAATTGTAAAAAATTCAAAGAAAATTCAAAAATGCTCCAACGGCCCCATTAGCTCCAATAATTTAAATTTTTCCCCTCCCACTTACACCTGTTTATCTCACGAACCAGGTGAGTTTCTAAAAGTCTTAGTATGCACATTTGTAAGTTAAGTTAATACCTTTCGATCGGTATATAACTCGACCTGATCGGACAGTCATAGCAAATTTTCCATTCTTCCTGTGTATGTATGCTAGTCGCCTTCGCACCCTTCGTGCTGCTTTCGTCACTAGCGCGGACTGCCGTCCGCAGTGATGTATGTACATATGAGAATGTTTTCTCGAGTTTTAAAATTTCAGTTCACAGTTTTGGTATTTACTGGCAAAAATTATACATTCTACAGTCGATTTGAGTACATTAACATATATTTGAGTATACTTACAAAATATATATGTGCATTGCGTACATTATAATAATACTCAAAATATTTAATTGTTGAGATCATCATACTGATCAGGAATACATAGATACATTTAAATGTACATAAATGACTGCTTATTTGTTATCTAGAGCAGATTAACTTGAATGCATAACTGATAACACTATTGGTAATAGGCTTTAAAACAAAGATGCAGGTGATCAGCAAACATTCGTCATTTCCACCTTTGGCAACATGGTGAGTTTGCCTCTCTTGGCTCTCCATCTCTCTCACAGCCAGTTTTGTTCTCTATCAGCGCCATATTTAATTCATGCTCTCCGACTTCCTCCCTCTCTCAGTTTAATGCTCGTTATAATTCGCGTAATCCATCTCACTTACAAAATACTCACACCAGCTAAATAAAAGTACAGTGCCTGTAATCGTAAGAAAATAAACTCAATTGTGAAGCAAGTGGTTTTGGTTTAATCAAAATTATTTATTAAATAAATAATTTACTATTTTAAGAATTTTTGAGATGATATTGAGTTTACTCTTATTTTGACACGGTTTTAAAATCAAGCTGAAATAAAGTTACATACATAAAGTTAATATATAAAAGGATATAAATACTTTTATAGAGTGTTAGATATTTTTGACTTAAAAATAATTTAGTTAAAGATATTTGAATTTGTCTGACTTATTGTTTTCTATACACGTAACGTATGTAACTTTGTTCAATTAAAACTGTTCATTGAAAGTACTTTTAATTCGCAAGTTAACACTCAACTGTGCACCACTGTACGTATGCTCAAATTTGTTTACTGACCTCCGTTTCTGCTCTGTCTCACAGAGCACAGTTTGCCGCCGAGCGGCAGCTGCCAGTTAACATTCGTTTTCGTTTTCAGTTTCTCCACATCTTCAGGCGTGGTATGTTGTGTTTTGTTGCGTGCTCCGCATTTATTTTGTGAACAATTTATTTATTTTGTAAAGATCTGTAAAGATATTTGTATACTATAAATATATTTACAAAAACGGCAATGTATTTAGAACAAAAGATATTTAAGAGTGCAGCTGGTCATTTAGAGTTATATGCATCGCCTGTTTTTACATCTCTCTTCCCAACGAACATCGTCTAAATGCGGACCAAGTGCACAAAGGCGACAGCACAATATATTACTTATTTAAATCTTTTTTACTATATCAACAGTTCAACAGGCTGCAGTTTATTTAATTGTATTTCGACAAACGTTCAAATATCCAGCTAAAATGTGCAAGTGCTTGGCCGGTAACGTAGCGTGCTGGTAAGTTTAATTAAATTAATTTAGTTATTTTCAGCATGTACTTATTCGCATGTTTACATGTGTATGTAGGAGAGACAGGTAACAAAGCGGTGAAAAATAATGCGAGTCAGGTAATCGAGCCGGAATTGTTCGTTGTTTGTTTAAACCGGAAAAAGCGTATTTATTTATATACTTAGAAATGGTCAAATAACTTAAGAATAGTCCTCTATAATCTTAGCACATTTGCTGTTATCATTATAAGGATCACTCTGCTTATTTAATTATTTTATTCATACATATACACTGTGGTTACTGTTTCTAAGCTAATCAAAATACTCGTACAAATATATTTAGATTCATGGTGGTTTCATGACAACATCATATTATATGTATGTATGTACATACCATGACAAAACTGTGTTAGCATTCTTTCATGCTACGCATTATCAACATGCTCTAGGGTAGGACACCCCCATTTGTCCGTATATACAAACACACTTGCATGACTATTAATGTACGAAAGCGTGCATAAATTTAATACTAACATTTTTATATGCTGTATACCCTTGAATGAAAAATGTATGCAGTAGTAGACATTTGGAAAGAACTACAGCTTATTTAACTTAATTCATACACATTTAGTTTCCAATTTAGCATACTGTCGTGACAGCTTTATAACTCACACCAGTTTGCAGGGTATGGCGTAGTCTATCACTCTTTCATGTAATTGAATTGAAGTGCGTATCTGGATGTCTCCAGCAAGTCCCGGCTCCACTCGGGCGAGACGAGACACTACTTTGTTTATTTCACCCCCAGGACAATCGAGAACAGCAACAACAACAACTTTCAGTTAGCCGCCAGCTGGGCGCCAATTGTCATTTTGTCATTTTTATAATCATAAACAGTAAATGCAATAACTGAACAAGGGTTGAAAGTGAAACTGTACTATGCATAAATGTAAATACCAACATAGCGATATGATCTGTATAATCTCCTAATTAATTAATTGCGTTTTTACGTATATGCATGACTTAATTGTTTGCATTTGCAGTTAATTAATTTATCCGGATCTCCAAAAAGGAAATAGGGTATAATTAGCTCATTAATTGATAGTAGTCGACAGAAAGTATGATCCTATTTAATAATTTGACATATTCATCATAGAGTCTAAAGAGGTCAAGTTATTCCACATGGGTTTTATTTTAAATACTACTAAGAAATTATCATTTAGTTTACTTTTAGTGATATGTATTATTTAAAGTTAATATCCGTATATCTTTTTCTAGCTGCTTCAACTGCGCACTCAGCATGCTGGTGTCCATCATCAGCGCCTTTTTTGTGGTCTTTGTGATTATTGGCCTGGTTGTATACTTCGTTTACTACCACAAAGCGGATAATGACAGTGTGGCCAAGGATCTTCAAGATGGAATTGAAAAGTCCATTGATAACATCCGAAATTCCATACGCAATCGATAAAACAAGTACGCAATACAAATATTAAATATTAAATTAAATAAGTAAATGATTACTAATATCAAATGTTTATCTTTCTTCCAGTTTTGTAAAATCTCCACAGAAGCCTTCATTAAATTAGCTTGCATTGTGTCTGTTGCCTTTCCAATGGTCCTCCGAGTTGACCTCCACAACTAAATTTCCAGCATACCTACCTACATACACACAAACATACACATACTAAAAATGAATCATACAAAAAGTATAAAGTATTTGCATTTTAAGTCATCTCTACAAATATAAGATAATTTTATATAAATGTTTATTATGTGTGCGTTGCATATTTTATAAAATGTTCATCTGAATCTCTTAAATATGATGTATTTCAATTCAAAACAATATACAAATATAAATGTTTACACTGAAAATTTGGGGAAATGTTGACTTTTAATACTGAAGCGATTTCGTCGTTATTAGTCTATTGAAAATACCCTGTACCAAAATGCCCATAATTATTGTACTTTAATTTGCAAGGAATCTGTTTTGAAGTATACAAAATCTTTATCTGCCTAGGCCCTAGAGTATAAATCAAAACTTACTCCAGTCAGGACATAAATTTATGAAATTTATAGGTATAAAAATTCTGCTAATCTGCTGTTACATAAATTCACTCGAACTATCATACCCGACTTACTCTTTAAATGAGTATAACGTATACAAACACTGTTGTTGTCGTAATTGTCCTAAGCAAACTTTCTGCTCTCTCGACGCGATGTGTCAACAAACGGAATCTAATGCCATCTAAGCACGATTAGAAAACATGTGAATATGCTACCAGGCGCCCAGACAGAAAAGCAGGCGAAAGCTCTTCTAGAACACAAGAAGGTTAGATGAGCAGCGAGAGCACAACAATCACACACACGCACATGTTTGAAGCATACACAAACACAGATACATACATGTATACGCAGAGATACATAGAAATGTGTGCTTGGAAGGTGCAGCTACGTATTAGAGAGAGAGCGAGCCAGACAGCGAGAGAGAGAGAGAGAGGGCGAGGGCGAGGGAGAGCAAGAACGCAGTCAGCGCAAACTCAAGCAGGCGAGAGATTATGATACCCTTCATCAGCTTTTATCAGCATCCACACAGAATGCATTGATGAACAAAATGAAAATAGAAGATTGCTTATTAAAATTTATTTTGATGCAATTTTCTTCAGTCTGCTTAAGTAAAATCTGTTTTAGTTTATTTACTTTAAATATATATAATTTCAAGGGTATTAAATTTGTTATGCGTACGCTAGCTTTTCTATTAAAAATATTTGCTTAAGCATAGCCAAAAACATTCCATCCATTTATGATTTATTACTGTTTGATACTATTTAACATTTCCCTTTACATTCTGTACGCTAGCATTAACATTGTCTGTGTGCGAGTGCTTTCCCCATTTACAGCTGATTCTTCGCTTGCTGCTTGAATGGAGGGGTCGAAAACATTGCGTACCTTTGCATACACACTGTTTGTATGTGCACACAGTAGGTATGTATGTGCATACATATGTACATATGTATGTATGAGTGTGTAACGCTGTAAGCGCTGCGTTTGCTACTGTCTCTTGGCTCTTTGGCTCCAATTGGAAATTGTGGGGCGATTGGCAGCAATCGGCAAATTTGCTATTGATTTGAAGCACTGCTAACGGTTTATGTGCGCCTGGTAGAAGTTGAACGAGTCGATGGCTCCGAATTATTTTTATTTTATCGATTTTATTGGCTGAGCATTTTCTGGAATTTTGTATACTGAATCTGAGTGCATGCACAATTTTGAACTGTTTAAGCGCATGTTTAAAATGACATTTAAATTAACGCTTTAAAATTGAGTTGACGACAATATTTACGAAATAAATTAGATAGTAGTATCCGGTTTTGGATTCCGGTAGATAATTAATTTCGAAGATACATGCATCTGCTCAAATTGAGAAAGCAGATACTTTGTATCCAATGTATAAGCCGTGTATGGAAATGACTTCAATGATACGAATTTCTTTTTACCAATTCAGGTATCTAAATCTTATCACCAAAGAGTTTAGCACTCTTAAGGTTATGCCATCCTCAATCCTCGTTATGTGGTCACTCGAATTCCACATTGTTCCTTGTTTCAATATATTCACAGTTTTATCAGATACATTTTATATGAGCTAATAAAGCTGATAAAGCCTCGACTGGTCGCTTGGGTGGACTGAAGTTATATTTCTATTGGCCAAGTCATATTTGGTATTTGCGTCGTATATCAATATTGAACTGGATCACTTGTTAAAGTTAAGCGTAAAACTTTTCTAATTAACCCAAAAATAAAATCAGTCTACGTCAGAGTGCACGACTAGCAGATACCTTGTAGTTTCTTGACAATATTACTTTAAATTTTATGTAATCATTTAGTTAAATCAAGAGTTTTTGCATAACTCTTCCATTCATCTTTTAGAGCAGTTCAACTATGAATTAAATTATTTTTAAAACCTATATTTAGCACTGGTTTTTTGGGATAATTATAAAATGTTGTAAATAAAACTAAAAAAATAATAATTTAGCCAAATGTGGATAATCTTCTCGTGTTAGTGTTGTTGCTTAGTAGATTGTCAGTTTTTTTGAAAGTTGATTCGAAATTTAAGATATGCAAATGCTGTCCCTAGGAAAATCTTAAGATTTAAATAAAACTTCAAGAACTTAACACAAAAATTTAGTCACACTATAATTTAAGATGCAGACAATTTCTGAGCACTAAACTGGAGGGTCAGGTACTATGAGTAGTTGGCCAGTAGGAATGCGTAGGTGTAGTCGAAGACGAGCAGCATGATGGCTCCGCCGGGGCCGAGACGCATTATCTTGGGAGTCAGACCCTTGTAGAGGGCACGGAATCCCTCCTCGCGGTATATGGTGGCCAGTGTGCTGATGGTTCCGCGATACTTGATCTCGTTGGGCACTGGCTGTGGTCCCTGGATGCGCGACTTGGCCACATCGAAGGGTATGTTGGCGAAACAGCCAAGTGTGCCAGCCATAAAGCCAATGCAGACCTTGCGCAGAAACTCCCAGGTGTGATCCTCACACTCTGGCACTAGCTTCTTCACACTGTGGTAGAATCCAAAGTAGACTGTGTTGAAGACACCGCTGCGTCCCATTGTGGCCGTTAGGCCTTTGTTCAGACCCCTCAGTCCGAAACCGTTGCGTATAACAATCTCCCGGGCCACAGCGAAGGTGCTGATCAGTTGCTTGTGTCGGTCCGCCTGTTGTGCCACCTTCACGACCTCGAAGGGATTGGCCACAAAGGCCTCCAGGATGCCGGCCGTCAGTCCGGCGAGGGAGAATGTCAGCGGTGTCGGTGTCGGTGAGCCAAACTGAAAGAACGGCTTCATCTGCTCGAATACCACAAACTTGATGGCCCGCTTGGGGGTTTCGGCCAGAATTGGCGGTAGTATGCCCTTCCAATAGGACATAATGCCCTCCTGGCGGTACATCTTGACGAAGCAATCCAAGACGCCAGTGTAGGTCTCCTCACCTGTGGTTTTGGCCGCATTACTCTGGATCTGCATGCGTGTCTTGACTACGTCCAAAGGCTGCATCATGCACACCTCAAGGAGTCCGGCGGATCCGCCAGATAACACCTGGAAGGCCGCCTTTTTCGCGGTCGATATTTCGTTTTTATTGCTCATATTTTATTTTTTAAAGTGCTTTCGGCCAAAACTTAAAAACTTATCTAAACTGTTTGCAAATATGTATACATATGCACCTAGACACATATATATCTAGATATCCATATGCACACGTATTTGCATATGGCTGTGTATTTGTTGTTGTTCTGGTTGCGTATCTATTTCTGCATATCTAGATATATGTATTTGTGAATCTAGAGCTATATTCGAGACCGAAACATTTAAATTTTTTATTTTGAATGGAAAATATATGGCAATGCTCAATTGATTGCTTTATAATTTGTTCCAAGTACGATATAGTCATAACAGAAACAGCAACAAATTCCACAGTTCACACTCTGATAAATATAGAGAGAAATGCCTCGGATATACAGTATAACTTCCCTAACTCGAATCACCATTATTCAACTCATACAGTTATTTTTTATTGCCACTCATTTAGCTTGAGTTGCAGAAGTTCGAGTTATGGAAGCTCAACTGTAATAACATTGCAATTTAATTTTTTTTTTTCTAAATTTATTTTTTTAGTTAATTTTATAAAAAAAAAAAAAGCTGGCAAAGATATATATTAATCTCTGCTAAGTTTAACAAAAAATTTAAATTTTAATACTCAAATTTATATAAATTTTATTTAATATTTGCTTTTAATTTTTATTTTATTTATATTTTTCTGAATTAAATAAAATAACTTTTCGAATAATCAAAAATGTTTAATCAAACATTTGCTTTTTCATTTTAGATTCCCCAGAGTTTTTAATTTTCGTAATTTTTTAATTTACACATATATTTTATAAATTTAATGTTTAATTTTGTTGTGCCGGCTGCTTTTAACCAGACAATAAATAAATATAATAAAACAAAATAAAAAATAAAATACATATTAATAAACAGTCGTTTGCTAAAGTTAAGTATACCCTCATTTGATGATTTCAAAAGGCAGGGTATGTATATTCAACATGCATACTACATGTCAATAGCTTGTCACTTGTTATTTTTAGTCCTCAATTATGAATGATAGCCATATCATCTACGCAGAGCTTCTTTCGGCCGTTGTTCGCCAAAACAACTTTAGCACAATTCTGCATTTTGGCCCCGAAGATGCCAGGGAGCGTTGCCAAATGGAGAGTTGGCCTAGATGGACGGGAAATACCTTGGCGATTCCTTGGCTGTTGTGGCACTCGGAGATATCCTTGACATTGAGTCGCTTCGTCAATGCCGAGCTGCTCGTCCTCGCCTGCCTGCCCGGAGTTTATCGCCAGGATTTGCTGAGAATCGTGTCGAATTCGTTGCAACACATGCGACAGACAAAAATCCTCATTGAACAGGCCGGCGATGAGGATCTGGGCCTGGTCAATCGTGTGCTGATGTTTTGCCTGAGGAATCAAATGCTGAATGTGGCTTTAATCTTTGGGGACTTTGGAGAAACCCACACGTTGTTTAGCTACGATGCGTATCCCAATTACAGTTTAAGGAGTCAAAGATTTGGATTGGAATTCGTGGACTTGTATCCCGAGCAGGGACTGGACCTGAAGGGATTTCAGATCCGCACCCAGCCAGATCTCTCGGAGCCCAACACAATTCTCTCCCATGACCAACAAGGTAATCCCCGAATCTCTGGCTACGTTTGGAACATGCTGATGGAATATTCCCGCAAACACAATGCCAGCCTCCAATTGGCATCGGTGTCCCAACTGAACAGATCCCTGACTCACATTCAGGCATTGGACTTGGCCCGGAATGGAGCTGTGGATATTCCAGCGAGTGTTCAACCTGTAGCCCTTCGATATGTGCACAGATATCATGAGTATGCCTATCCCATTACCATGACCAGCTGGTGCACCATGATGCCCAAGGAGAAGCTGATCGGTGTGAGAGACTCCTTCGCCTGGTTAATGCCTATGATGAGCATCTGTTTCCTGATTACTCTTTGGATAATCTACGAAGTGATGAAAGGACGTTGGCAGCGTCATGGTCGTCTCCTGGGCATAGGCTGGTTGATTCTAGCTGTGCTACTGGCCTCCAATGTCCAGGGTCGTTTGGTCTCCCTGTTTATTGCGCCACCTTCGAGGCCCCACATCAATAGTTTTGGAGCACTCTACAAGTCCAAAATACGCATCCTTGGACTGCGCAGCGAGTACAATGACTACGACTTTGATATGCGGACCAAGTACGCTGGGGCGTTCCTACTCAGTGACGACATGTCGGAATTAATATCGATGAGGAACTCACTGAATACCTCCTTTGGCTACACGACCACCCACACCAAGTGGTTGCTCTATGCGGAGCAACAGGCCAAAAGCAACCGACCTTTATTTTACTTCTCGAGGAATCTCTGCTTCTATCAATATATGCCCATTGCTCTGGTTATTCCCGAGAATTCGCCACATCGTGCTGCACTGGATCGCTTAATGCTGCAGTTGGGACAATCGGGTCTCTATGACCATTGGACTACCCTAAGTTTCAATTACATGGTGCAAGCGGGTCGTCTGACTATGCGGAATCTGAGTGAACCGCGTGAAATTCGGTCATTGATGACACAGGATCTGCACGATGTTCTCTACGCCTACGCAGTGGGCGTGGCCATTAGCTTAACCTTGTTTGCCTGTGAGCTAATTATATTTAGACTGAGGCACTGGTTTTTTACATAACTGTAGTTGGATTGTCATCACTGTTAAATTAAGCAAGTAGCCACAAAAAAACTAATTAAAAACCACAACTAATTAAAAAAATAATTTTTTTTACTTATTCGTTCAAGTCACAACTGGAACTTACTTAAGCAGAGTTTTTTTAGCTGAGTCATATTGTACAAATAAAAATAAAATAAAAATTTAAACAAACATTTTGTAAATTATTTTTTATAAAGAAAAAAATGAATAAGGAAAAGAAAAAGGAACATTGACTTTCTTTGCAAAATAAAATATTTGAAATTTCTATTTAATGAATCTGGACTTTTCGCATTCCTTCTTTTTCTCTCTTAACATATTTTTTTTGAGCATGTCTTCATTTATATGTTTGACTAGGTAATAATCTCAAATTCAAATTGCGCGCCACTCAGTTTTGTATAACGTCGCGTTGTGCTATGCTTCTTCTTTACCTTTTTGTTTGCTTCTGAACAGCATACTTGACAGAAGGTCTATCGATAACAACCTGTTGCTTCATTTTTATTTTATTTGCAGCACAATAATAGTTAGGTAAATTTTTTAAATTAGGACTAAGATTAAGTAAAGCTTGCAATTTTTATAAAAGTTTGGTTTCCGTCACTCTTCAGAGGTCAAAGTCTTTCAAAATTGACTTAAATCTGCGTATCAACTTTTAAAAATAATCGATAAAGATGTGTTCTCACGGCTGCACGAAACAGTTCACAACGTCACAAGGCAATGTGAACACTTAATGCATTGTCACAAAATTGAAAAACCACAAAAATGTGACACTCCAATGTTAACACAACTTTCACATTCTGTTAAAAATTTGTTGTGAAGGAGATTGTCACAATTTTGATAAAAACTATTTGAACAACTGTTGAAGTTGAAGCAGCTGAAATGAACCCAATCCCATTGTGAAAAGTACATAGAGCAAGTGGGTTTTCCTTCACATTGTGAAAACATAATCTTCAAAGCCAGAATTTTACAAAAATTGCAACTTTTTCAACTGAATGAGAACACAATTTATGTGTTGCCAATGTGAACAGTTTGACGTGTTTCCAAAAACATCACAAAGCCTATCAAAATCTGTGTTCACATTGCGAAGCAGTGAGAACTCCGCTTAGCTCTTTTTCTGTTAACCAAGGTTGCCACACGGTTCAAACCTATTCTAAACACAATGGACAAAAAAGAAAGTTTAACTTGGGCTGAATGGCGAAAAGCTCAGATTACTTTACTACTGGCCAAAGGTGCAGTCCAGAGCAATGAATGCCAGAGCGTATTTGGCCATTGGGAGCGTCTTTCTGGGATGTTGCAGCGGAGTTGTTTTTCTGGAGTCGTTGGTTAAATTGGATCCCGGAGCAGGAAACCTGATAACTGCAGCACAATTTGCATTCATTGCACTGGAAGGATGGATTTTCACAGCCAAATTGGGATTTGCGAAGAGGGTGATCGGACTGAGAGACTATGGACTGCTGGTGGCAATGTTCTTTCTGACCAGCGTGATCAACAACTACGTGTTCCACCTGAATGTGCCCATGACACTGCACATGATCATACGTGGCGGCAGCCTGATATCCAACATGTGCCTGGGCACTATTCTGCTCAGGCGTCAGTATCAGGTTAGACAGTATATAGCCGTTATCATGATCACTGTCGGCATATTCATCTGCACCTATTTCTCTAGCCGGAATGTGGATGATGATGGCGATGATAGTTCTGGACAGGATTCAGATAGGCAAGCGAACATGTTCTGGTGGCTAGTGGGCGTGCTGTTGCTGGTGCTGGCCCTCTTCATCTCCTCGTACATGGGCATTACGCAGGAGCTTCTCTACCGCCGACATGGCAAGTGCGCCCGCGAGGCGCTCCTCTACACCCACCTGCTCCCACTGCCCGCATTTCTGTTTCTGCAGGACAACATCAGGACACACTGGACACTGGTGCTGGAAAGTGAACCCCAGAGGCTACAGTGGCTTGGGGGCGTGGCTGTGCCGCTGCTGCTATTCTACTTGGTGGGCAACGTGCTGATGCAGCATCTGTGCATCAGTTCCGTCTACTATCTGACCACCGTGTGCAGTTCCCTGACGGTGACACTGATACTAACACTACGCAAATTCGTCTCATTGGTATTCTCCATAGTTTACTTCCGCAATCCCTTCACATTGTATCATTGGCTGGGCACAGTGCTCGTCTTTGTGGGCACCTTGATGTTTGCCAACGTCTTGCCCAGGCAGACAAAAGCTGTGAAAACTGATTAAGCATTCCATAGATGTAGCGAGTATGAACAAAGAATGATTATTCCAATTTACATTTAAGTACAAAGTACATTACATACATACACATACATATACGAAATTAAAGTATAAATGGTTAAAAAGACAATTAAATAGTAAAAACTTTGCACAGAGCATTCAGTTGATTCTTTGGCTCGTATATACTAATAAAACATACACTTAAATGCATTAATCAATGCCAAAGCAATGTAATACTGCAGCTGCAGCTCGAAGCCAGTCCAAGCCACATGGTAGATGAATCTGAGAGCGGAAGAGAATCCTTTTCCCTACGCACTGATGATGCCCGCCTCCCTCTGCAGCCATTTGACAATCGATTTGTAGTTGCGATTCATCCATTCAACCCGAATATCAACCTGTTCCACGATCTGTTGAATGGGCCTATCATACACCCAGTGAGAATCACGGACAAATTCCTCCAGCTCGGCCAATTGATACTTGGAGTTCATGCGCTTCGTGGCAAATCTGAGCATCGTGTGAATATTCGATATACTTGAGCCCATGCTAAAAAAAGAAACATCAATTAATTTAAAGTCATCACAATTATAATTGCGACACCTACTAGACATTTATGTCCTTCCAGTTGCTGCGCAGATAGTCAAAGGTAATCTGCTGACCCACCACCGTGTTGGAGACAGCGGCAAATACACGGAACACATCCTGTTTCCTTATGTGGTGACCGGCAACGGATCGACGCAGATAGCGATAGAGCAGCCAAGGCTCCTTGGAGCAGCCCAGAGCACTCAGCAGTATCTCCTTCTCGGCGGGAATATTGGTCTTCAAATACCGCTCAAAGGCAAAGTCCCACTCGAACTCCGTGCCGTACTGAATGGCCGAGCAGTAGACAATGCCCCGCATATTCGGATTGATCCTGGCCAAGAAATTAAAGTAAGTTATAAGAGCTAAATAAAAATTTAATTGGTGATTTTTAAAAAATATTTATGAACTTTTAAATTTTTAATAAAATATTTTACTGTTTCGAGCGTTGCACTGTTTTCTAAAAATGTTTAATATTTTAGTCAAGTTCCAAAAAACTCTAAAAAACAAATCACAGTAAGATAACCGATATCTATGCTTTCTTTAAATTAAGTTTTTTAGATTTGCGCCCTATTTTGTATTCATATTTTGATTACTCTAAAATCTATTCTTAGTTTTCTTTTGGGAATTCTTTTAATTTGTAAATAAACTCACGGATTATAGGCATCGGGATTGGGAGTTTGCACCCAGTTCTGAAACTGCTTGGTGCTCTCCGAGATGCACTGCTGCTGGCCCAGGTGACAGGCCATGCCAAGAATCTCCGAGCGCTTCAACAGCAAGGGAATGTTTTCATTGTCGCTACTGGAGTCTTTGCCAGACACTTCGTCGTACACACGGCGTATCAGCTTCAGCAAATAGTTCTACAAGGGATTAGACACTCAGGTCAAGGAATTTTCAAATTAAATATAACTTTTCTCTACCTTAAGCAAATCGTAGTCACCAGACTTGACAAACATGGAATCGATAAAGTTGAAATTCGTGATGGCCGCCTTCCAGGGCACGTGGTTCGTCTCGTGGGCGAGGTAACGGGTTAGATTCATGGCCGTGTCGTAGGACAAGTAGGAGCCAGTGGCCAGATTCATGACATCGTCAATGAGCTGGGCACGATTCGCAGCTGCGATTTGGACAAACTTGGCCTCATCCATCAAATGTGCGCTAATCGCACGCCAATTATCCAGATCGTAGTTGACCCGATAATAGCCCGTCTGCTGGATATTAAAGATGAACCACTTGGCCGTCGAGAGATTGCGATTCTCCAGCTCGTAGGTCTTTGTACGCGGTATCCACGTCGTGGGTCGCGTATTCTCAAAGTTCAGCTCCGTTGCGGTCGTATATGTGATGGGAATCCACCAGAGCAGACCGTCATCCGTCTTGCTTCGGTTGCCATAGACGAAACGCACCTGCTCCAGGCGCACAGCATCCGAGTTGGGATGGCGCGAGATCTTAACCACGGGAAAGCCAGTCTGCAGTGTCCAGGTGTCCATGATGGCTTTGACACTGGTGCTGCTGTCGAGTAAACCTGAAGCCTTGGCCTCGTCGGTGAGGAAACGCCAGAGATCATCCTGTGTGGCGGACTTATAGGCCCTGTAAAAAAGATTAAAGATTAGACTTAAGATGAAGACTTCCCAGATCTCACTTGACTTACATTTCTCGCAAATAGTTGCTGAGTCCACCGCGGAAGACGGTGTCGGTTAGGAAGTGACTCATCATGCGGATCACAGTCGATCCCTTGGCATAGGAAATGCGATCGAATAGCTCAAAGATTTCCTGTGGATTGCCAACTTCCTGGGAGATCTTGTGCGATGTCGTCAGTGCGTCCAGTTGGAACACAGTCTGCAGTTCATTGACCACAAACTCATCCAGCAGTTTCCACTCTGGTGCCACGGCATTTGCCGTCAGGTATTCCATGTAGCTGGCGAATCCCTCGTTTAGCCAGATGTCCGACCACCAGCTGGGAGTGACCAGATTGCCAAACCACTGATGTGCCAACTCGTGACCCACCACAGACGCCACACGCTGCTTGTTGCTCGCTGTGGACACGCCCTTCTCATACAGCATCGCCGCCTCGCGGAATGTGATGAGTCCCCAGTTCTCCATGGCGCCCGCCTGGAACTCGGGCAGCGCTATCATATCAATCTTGGGTAGGGGAAAGGCAATCCCAAAGAAGTCCTGCAAGAAATCGAGTATCCTGGGTCCCACTCTCAACGCATACTCGGCTGACCGAATCGCATCGGCTCGGGCCCAAACCGAAAAGTTGCCCAAGGACATGTGTGAGAAGTCGGAGATGGCGTAGGCCAACAAATAAGTGGACATGGGCAGAGTCTCGGCAAAGTGATCCCAGACATAGTTGGGCATGGATTCGCTGTAACATTGAAATTAAGAGAATTCATAAGTTTTGGCAATTTTAAATTCGAAAAACTAATTAAATGTATTTCAATGATTGAATTGCCATTCCGCAAGATAATCGATTAAGTTTTGGAAAATTATGGGTGTTGAAAGTTTTTGAATAAATGCCAAGAAAAATAGTGAAATTTTCAAAATTAATCAGATTTTAATGCAGAATAAAATTGGAAATCAAACATTGATCAAATTGATATCCGCATTTGGCATTTGGAAAATTGATAGAAAAAAAATCAATTGTATCAGAATACAGATAAGTTGAAATTTAAAATTTTGCATTTTTGAAAAACCCAAGGGCAAGCAAATTTTTTTTAACGAAATTGATAATATATATTTGACTGTAACATTAATAAAGAGATCCAAATTGACATTCCGCTTGGAAACCCCATCAGTATTGGCAAAAGAAATTATAAAATTTTGAAATTTTAATACAATTTTGAAACTTAAGAAATGTTGACTTAAGCTCGTTTCATTATTTTGATTTTCATCAGTTGTAAATATGAAAAAAGTCGAGTCTTGAAAAATACCATTTTTCAGATGAATAAAATTTGAAATCCCAAATTGAATACAAACAACTTACTGATTATTGCTGGAGAGGATTGGCATATTGGAGACGGTGACGAGGTGCCGAGGTCGAGCAATATGTAAAGTAAAGTTGGCCTTGAGCGCGGGCTCATCGAAGCAGGGAAAAGCGCGTCGGGCGTCCGTTGCCTGGAACTGAGTGGAGGCGACCCATCTGCACGAATCAAAGAATCATTAATTGAGTGATTGATCAGTCAATCAGTTGATCTTTACCTGGTCTCATTGCGATACTCGTAGGAGCTGCGATAGAAGCCCTGCAAATAGTCCTTGATGATGCCCGAGAAGCGGATGTGCACCACGTACTCCGATCCCCGCAGCAACTTGTCGTACAACTGGATGATGAAGAACTGTTTGGCAGCCACGAGGTATTGTTTATGGATCCTCAGGCCGTTGGATTCCCACTCCTCCCTGTCGTCCTTGGATGACACACGATAGACGGCGACATCGTTGCGTGTTATGTTGAGATCCTCGGCGTGCATGGTGATATTATAGCAATCCTCCAGGACACGCACTCGAATCTGAACGATGCCCGTGAAGCTGAAGTTGCCCTCCATCTGTGGCACCAACGAGATGTTGTACTTCAGCGGCTGTACGGATCGGGGCAGGCGAACATCCTGGATATATTTGGGTCCATCGTCGTTGCCATGCGATGCCTTTGAGCTGTGCAGCCGGACGCTGGTGCAGACGATTTCCTCACCGGATTCAGGCTCCAAGTGGGCGCAGGTTGCGAAATTATAGACTATGAATCCCACTGCGAGCAGGGTGCAAACGAAGACGGAGGCCAGAAGCACCGCGGTCGTCAAGGATATGGAGTAGCGTTTGCCCATCCTTGAGAATGTGGTTATCGGTGGATTGGTTGAGTTGCTGCTGGCGGCATTGCCATGACGGTTCTCCATGTTCAGATTCTCGTGCGGAGGCATTTCCTTGACAACCATTCTCGCTGTCTTAGCCTAAAGAGGGAAGAAGCTATCAGTTGAAAAGGACGTAACCACCACATCCGCTTCCACTTCTACTTCCACATCCACTTCCGCTGTAATTTGCGTCATTTAATTGTGGTGAAGGTGGTGGTGCAATTTTGTGGTAATTCGATATACGAATGCAGGTTGCAATCTCAGCTATTGCCACTTAAGTGGTTTCCTTGCCAGACTCAATTTAAAAGGGGTTGCCTGCTTTAAACAGCTCAGTATCATTGTGTACCTATTTATGTTGTTAAACTCTTGACAAAGTGCAGCACAAAGGATTCCTCAAGTTTCCTTCAAAATGATTAAACTGCATAGAAAACTCCCTTTGTCATTGCTTAAACAGCATTTAAGTTTGTTTTCAAGTTTTACTTTTAAAGAAAACGTGTAATTGTTTTAATTTTATTGAAAACATTGTTGTTTGAATTAGAATCAAGTGCAATAATTATTATTTTATTATAATTATAATTATTAAAAGCTCAACTTGATTGATAATTAAAAAAATTTAATCCAATTAAATTAAAGAATGTATTCCGCTCAGTGTATTAATAGCGAGAATCTGAAACTATTACCGCGCTAAAGAAAAAATATGTTATTTTGATGTTTTAAGTTGAGTTGCCATTGAATTGTAATTATAGTAAACTACAAGTTTTTACTACGATAAACGTCATAGCCATGAATCAGACTGCAAATACTCCAGAGAGAAAGAGGTAACTGAAAAATGAGTAACCGAGAGTATTCAATTTCAGGTAACACCAGTACTACAAATTAAAAATGTAGTTGGAATTTTCTCTTCGGGGAAACCCCCATTAAATATCACATTTTACCGTAAGCACAAACGATATCAATTAATTATATGCTAATTATCAGTAGGATTTTCATAAAGTTGCGAGTAATTAGCATCTGGTTAAACCATCCTCAACTTGTTATGTTATGTTCTGTTCACATGGGCAATACCCCTAATAAAACTGAATACATTTTCAGTATAATACCAAGATCTGCTTTAATCTCTATCAAATTGTCAAAATGAGCTAGAGTAATAATTTAAAAAAGACAAGATAAGCTCTTGTGGGTTATCGGTGCTTAATTCAATTATGTATACGAGTATAATCTAAATTATTATTATTTAATTACCAACAGTAGGGATCAAAAATTAAAGTCAATACAGTGAATACTCCATAAAGTGATAGTCCAAATTAATAAAGATTTATATAGGCTTATAAATTAATTTTTACAGTAATTGTAACAGTCGAAGGTGAGTTTTTTATTTATAAATAAAATCTAAAAAAATTTTCTAATTAAAATAGTTAGACAGAAATTTCAAAATAAAACAAATGTGCGTTCAACGAAGAGATAATGATTACAGAGTATCTGTTAGTCGAGCACGCCAGACAAAGTTACTTTCGTTGTGCTGCATACATATGTAAATACAGACACATAAGTGGCATATGAATGAATGTCCCCGAATGTCCCGGTTAATTGAGTTGAGTTATGACATTAATTTGATCTGTTGGCTGTTGCAAATTGCAGCAATTAAATGCCATCGACTGTGGCAGCCACGTTGACCCCGTGACCTTCATTAAGAACTGAGATGATGTGAGGCGAGCAAAGTCTTGGCCCAAAGGGGTTGGGTGGTAAGAGGGAGAGGGGGTCAGTGGTCTCATGGCGAGAGCCCAATTTATAGAATTATTTTTATTAATCACATGCGTAGGCATGATGATGATGATGATGATGATGAAGTCAGAGCTGATGATGATTACAATGGTGATTAAGGCGATTATGATGATGATGCGTCTTTGGCTTGTGAGCAAATAATTAATAAGGACACAATTTGCAGAGTCGTCGCCTTTGACTCTCAATGTACTCTCTATGTGAGTGTATGTTTATTTTTTTGTACAAATATATGTTTTTGTTTGTTAGTTCATTTGATTAAAAGCGGATGAGAACAAATTGAATCGTTTGTCTGCCCCGTGGCGTTTGCTTTGAATCTTTGAATCTGTTTTCCATTCGCACGCGTTTTCAGACAGGCCATAAAAGTGAATTTATTACACGATGACAGAATATGATAATAATGATGTTGATGTTTATATGCCATGTGCTTTCCCACTCCCACTCCTCCTCCTCCGTATTACCGGTACACAGTGCAAATGAAGAAGTGATCTCGGTTTGGTCTTACCAATTTGCACTTGTACTCTAATTAGATTTCAGGCCAACGTTAACTAGAAATTTCGGAATTCTTTAATGAATTCGGTCTGTGAATGGTTATAATAAAGAGTGCTCACTTAATAAAGGAACATTTTTTACTAAATATGTATGTTTATTAATTCTGTCGTAAATGAACAAAGACGTAACTTTTTTTTAAACAAACATTTCCTTTTGAAGATAAAATTAACATGTTCATTGTTTGTATACATTCTAAAGAACAACTAATAAATTAATCAAATTTGTCTAAAATATGTGCATAAATAAATAAGAATATTTATTGATAGATTGTTTTGTTTACCGACACGATCATTCCAATAGACAGTTGACTTTGGTGAGTTTTCACTGTATATTTTACTATCGGGATTCTCATATCAAGTGTCGGCAATAACTGACAACAAGAAGAATATACAGAAATTAATTTGTGTTTATCTTTAACAGATGCAAAGATGATGCTGAATGATGTTGAAGATGTGCGCAAAAAAAAAAAAAAAATAAAATACCATCAATAACGATATACAAATAGGGGGAAATTGTATACAAAATAAACAACAATTAAATTGTGCAGAAATAAAAATGAAATTAAATGAAGTGATGATAAGTTCACGGCTTATAATATGTATGTTTGTCTGTGCATATGTACATATATTGTATGTATTTATGTTTCATAGCAACGACCTGTTTCAATGTTCCAGCAACGCAATCCAAAATATGGAGCACATCTGGAAACGCGCTGGAGCAAGGGAGGCAAATCCACTTAAAATTTAATTAAAATAATAGAGAGTGAATTTACTCTTTGGTTTACATACCTCTCTTCAACCTGTGGCTTCTTCTTCCAGCTCTTTCCTCTGTTCTTTCTTTCACCTTTACTGTTATGCAGTTTGCTATATGTTTTAATGTCGCAGCCGCATTCGCATATGGCAGTAAACACACACACACACACACGCACACACACAAGCAAACGCACGCACCCACAATCAAGCGGCACTCAGGGGTCACTAATACAATTACAGGCGCAAATTTGCATAGATGTACAATATGTATGTCTGACGGTCAAGGCAACACTTTCACTGTCACAAGCGCCTGTTGATAATTGAATTAAAGTATACAAATGATGCGCCCAGGAAAATATAGATATAATCACTACACTATACTATGAGCTCATACACAAGAGTTGTGCATAAAATGCAATTTTAAGTGTGGCAGACGCCGGCTGCTGCGAAAGGGATACGACACAACCGCTGCGCCTAACTGTTGAAAGCAGACTGAAAGCAAGAGCGCCAACATAATCGCACTCAACGTATAGATCGAAATCCAAATGAGAGGACAAACAGCTTTAGTTAGCGCGAGAGAGTTAAGCTTATATCTGTGTGTGTGTGAGAGAGACAGTGCAAAATTCAGCGGAGCAGGCAAAAATATAAATTTAGACATTGTAAAAAGCTAGTTGCAATAAATTAATTTTGAACTAATGATAAAATACAACTAAACACATTATTTAAATGTCGAAAAAACATTTAGGTTTCTGTTATTAACCTCTAAAAAACATGAATGCCTTTATACAATAAGTTGTTAAAACTACAGATTTTAAAGTAATTTAATTAGTGCTAAGTTTATGCATTGAAATATGTAACGGTTTGTTCAAATTGTTATCGCCCTAATTATCGATACCCAACAGTTTAAAATATATCGCACTACGATATAGTGTGCACTTGCGATAGTTGTTATCGATTTACTTGTGTCATCTTCAATTCGCTTTGTTATTGTTTTTTGGTTTTTTAATAAAATGCATTTAAAAGTTGTTTATGTGACCGTTGGTACCACGAAATTTGACGCACTGATCAAGGTGATGACATCGGATCCAGTTCTGTGCGCATTAAAAGATCGCCAGTGCCATAAGCTTGTTTTGCAGCACGGAAACTCGACGCCGGTCGAGGAGACGCAACTGCAGCTTATCTCCAAGAACTATCGGGTCGACGTGGAGCAATACAAGTTCCGTCCAAATGCTGAGGATATTCGGGCCGCAGACATGATCATTGGACACGCAGGTGCCGGCACTTGCATGGACATATTGAATAACGGCAAGCCGGGATTAATCGTGGTCAACGATGAGCTCATGGATAATCATCAACTGGAATTGGCACGTCAATTGGCCTCCGAGCAGTATTTGTATTACTGCAAGGTAAACGAGGTAGCCGACAGTCTTGTCAACCTGGACTTTGGAGCACTCAGACCCTACGAGAAGGCAACAGAGAATATGCAGAAGTTTGTGGATGCCCTCAATGAACTGATGACGCATTAGCCAAGATCAGGGATTAAAACCGTAACCATGACTGTTATTATTAACCGATTAAATTATTAACCGTTACTGAAACCGTAACCGAAACAAAAATTTTTTATTATATCGACACCCAAAAACCGAAATTATTTAAGTCATAATAACAGTTTAGTAACCGATTCATGCATAAAGGTTAATTTCGGTTCTGTCCAGCATAACATTTAATTATGATGTTAGGGTGTAATCCTGGTTTTCAAAATAAAAATTATTTTTTTTCTAATTTGTGTATAGTTTCCAATAAAATTATCTTAGTTTTTGAATATTTGTTTTCAAAATTACATGTCTATAACAATTTAAATAATTTTTTTTGTGAACCGAAATCATACCGGTATTTTGAAACGGAAACGTTCAGAAAACCGGTAAACGTTACGTAAGCGATATATAAAAAAAACCTAAGTTTGAACATAAAGAAACCGTAACTGAAACCGATATTTGTTTGGGTTTTAATCCCTGGCCAAGATTGTTTTTTTTTTTTTTTTTTTTTTAGCCCAGACGCCAGGAGTAGGCGCCAAAGCTATGTACATACATATATTTATTATTTTTGAGTAAATACGACAAACGATTACATATAAGAACAATTAGAGGCAATATTATGATGCGGCTATACGATACATAAATTCACAATTATTAAACATTAATAGAACGAGACTACTAAGCATATTTAAATTCATTTCAATTGGTATATATATATATATGTTTTTATATAGTTATAGATATCTGCAGAAGCGTTGAGACTCTTGACATGCTTTGGTTGCTTTACTAACTCCTGTCAACTGTTGTCTACTCGGCATCGCCGGATGCACCGCCTCCATTTTCGATGATGGTATCAAAGGAGAACGGCGTGAAAGCGTAGCCCTGACCCAAATAGAACTTGCTCTGGAACTCCACCCTGCGAAAGTAACAGATATATTTTTAATGAAATAAACTAATTGCTGTTAAAGCAAGTCAGACATACCAGTGCAAACGCAGCGTGTGCAGGAATGCGGACAGACCTTCCATCAAGACCAAAATGCCCACGGTCAGAATGGCCCAGAAGGAGAACACGACGGTCAAAATGATGCCGCCCACCCAATCCTCCTTATTTAGGCCAATTGACAAGACCATTGTCCACAAAACCTCGGCAAGCTCTGTCAACATAAAGAAATGCATTAAGATCTCTTCACAGCTCTGGCTTTGAGGGCAACTTACGGGCGTGGGCAAGGGACAAAGCCCATAGACGCAAATAGGATGCAGTATGGGAAACGGAGCCGAGCACATATTCAATGGTGTGTATGCCCTGATGTATGAATATCTCCGACATCTCCTCCTCGTCATGGTGTCCACCACCAGCACCGCCGGCGCCGCCATTTGACATGCCGCCAACTTCAGCATCGGTGCCAGTAATGGGCTGCACCTATTTTAATGAAGAGGACGCAAAATTAGTGAGGTTTTTAGTATTATTATATAGTATTGGCATTTGGCAGAGGTCGCAAATAACAGTCAGCAACAGATTGTTACCTTACACTTTTGTAATCGGTTTTGAGTTTTGTCACAAAAGTAACAATAACTTAGCATAACATTCAAAAAAATTAACAATTCGTTTATAAAGAGCATAAAGAAAATAGGGCAAATAGAAGGGCCTGTTCCGATTTCCGAATATTAGTCGATTTGCCACATAACGAGTTGATTGCTGTTCCGAATTCCGAAAATTGACAATAATTGTCGTTTTCAAAACGTGTGCTGTAGCGTCGTTGGATTTGAAAATAAATGCCATTTAAAGCATTAAAATAAATATCTTAAATTATAAACTGAAAATTAGAATAATGTTGGACATTTTAAGAATCGATTAACATCACTAATTCAAGTCTTAACAGTTGAAGTATTCTTTAAAAGAATTTTTTTTAATGCATCTATAAAATATTTTGAAAAAAAAACCGAGCTGTTCTGAATTCCAATTTACTTTTTTAACCTTCTATCTGCTACATTCAACCAGAAATACTTAAATTTAATTTTGGAAACCGTGTTCGAAAAGTAAAAACAAGCCAATTTCGATCGGAATTGGGAACGGCTAATAGTAAAACGATCGTTTTCGTTTCGTTTTCACTTTTTGAAAACGTTCGAAATTCGGAACAGGCCTGAGTGCTTTGCGTATGCAATAACAGTAGAAAAAAACAGAATTGCGATATTTGCGACCTCTGGAATTGAGTGACAAAACATTTGACACGACTAACCTCTTCCTTTAGCATTCGGATTGGTGTTTAGTTTATAGGTTGGTTGGGTGTTCATATATGTATATTTATTTTGTTATTGGGTGTGATTGGTTAGTTGGGTTTCAAAGGCAAGGTTAAGGTACAAATAAACAGAAGTGCAAACATAAATATATATATATCTGTTAATGTACGCACAAATTGCCAAGGATGAATGGTGAATGAATGCGTGAGGCACAAGGTGAATCAACGGAATAGCCATAGTACAATCTACTTACGTTGGCCAACTTGCGGGCCTGCATGATCTTCATGGGCTTGCCAAGCAACATGACCGGAATACAGCCCAGGGCGATGAGCACAAAGACAACCTGTATAAAGTGCTGTCCCCAAAACATGTAGGTCTCACATCCCTTGGCTGGTGTCTTGGGCTCATTAAACAAAACCATGTCAATGAATGTGATGAGAATAGACGGAGCACAAGATTCAGTAAAGGGCACTGAAAGATAAATCCACATTGAATCATTCAAATGGTATAAAGATTAATTAGCAATGACAACTTACTTGCGTTAGTTGCCGCATAACGATTCCATTTGATAAACATCAGCAGCACCATGTAGAAGAAGAGCAGCAGGAGAAAGACAAGCTGTGGAATAAACTCGTAGATCAGGGATAGTCGGTTCCGGAAATAGGTATGATTGTGCCAGCTCATGACCACGCCAAAGATCATATGCATCACACCAAAGATGATTGAGATCTTCATCTTGTAGGCATTTTGAAAGACAATCTTATTGGATGTGGCCACCTGCCAAATGGGATCCATGCCAAAGGGATATGGTGTGCCCTCATAGTCGTTGGTAGCCGGACTCAACTGTAGCATCTTGTTATTCCAAACCGTCGACTTATTATACGACAGATGCCAATGGGAGCCAAAGATGTTGAGTGACTTGGAGAATATATCATTGTAGATGAGGCCCGTGTACATGGAGAAGACGCCCATAAGGAAGATGATGTAGCGTCCGCCAAAGAAAATGTTCCAAATCTCATTGTCCGTCTTCTGTGCAGCCAAGCCCTTCTCCTTGCGTATCATCCAGAGGCCAAAGAGCGCCATTATGGCGCCATGCCCAATATCGCCAAACATGACCGCGAACAGAAATGGGAACGTGATGATTGTGTACGGCGCCGGATTCATTTCCCGGTAGCTGGCGACACCGTAGGCATCAATCAAGGCCTGAAAGGCCTTGGTAAACTTGTTGGTGCGATTGTAAGTTGGGGGATTCTCAAACGTTTGCATCCGATTGAGAATTGGGGGCACCGAGGAGCCGGAACGTTCCGTGCCACGTCGCAGGGCCAACTGAATGGTCTCAAAGTCCAGCAATGGCACCCAGCACTCGGCAATGAGACACTTCTGTGTCACATCCAGATTGAAGAGATTCAGCGTATGATAGATGGCCTTGATCTTGCGCACCTTGACGAACCAGTTCTTCAGGTTCTTGGCAGCGGCCACCAGCACACGATGACGATGATCCTGCGTCTGTCCGAGCACAGTGTTCAGATCCTCAATGCGTGTCATCACGCCCATGGCCATTTCACGTCGATCGGCTGGCGCCTCCGGGCAAGGATAGAGGGTGGCACGGAATCCTTCGCAGATTTTCTTCACGCGCGTCTTCAGCTGATCGCCTTGAAAGAAAATGATGAACACCGATTTGTACACCTGATCGCCCTGGAACACAATAAGGAAAATTCAGTTAATGGATGTCAATATGCTACAATTTCATTAATTAATTCTTGAGTACATTGGTATATTTTAAAAGTTATTTTATGAGCCAAAAGAACTAGAGCTACCACATTTGGCTTCCCTTGTAGTTTATGAAAAAATTCAATTCCTTACATTATAAAAGCTCGGCGTCTATGGGGAAGACGCATCTTTTGACCAAACTTTTATAATGTAAAGAATTGAATTTTTTCATAAACTATTGTGACATGATACCAGATATTTGAAATAAAAGCTCTAACACACCTACAACTTTCTTTTTGCTGTTGAGAATTTCCTGATATTAATATCAATCATTCCACTTAATTCCATTAATATCGGTCAAATATAACTTTAGTTATGGCTGTTTTAAAGCAACTAAAGCGCCTAAATGTATGCAATATTTTTATAACGTTCGAGTTTAAAGTACCAAGATACAATAAATGTGTGTTTAAAATGAGCAAAGGGTGTTTAATAGTTAAGAACTGGACTTGTTATAGCTGCACTCACATTGGTGGGATCCTCCAGCGGTGACTCGATCATGGCCTGGCGCAGGAACACGTTGCCACGACAGGCACGCCACAGCATCCGCTCGAAGGCCGGCAGTTTCTCGCGCGAAATGACGCCAGCGACGAAGCTAAAGATATGCGAGATTAGTGGGCGTTGCATGTGTGTAATCATTTAGTATTCAATCATTCTGGTTAATTACGGCAAAAAGGAAAACTAAACTCTCAAGCACAAATACCAATATGAACGCATTATGGAGATGGATAGTGGCGACGACATTAGACGACATTTAATTGGGGGCGGAACGGGGACGGGGTCTTTGGGGGGAGATCTTTGTATGCGGCGAGAGCGAAGCTAATGGATATGAGCGTAGTTGTATGACGTCACTATATATATACAATATACAATTAATGAGGGCGCACATCGAGTTTTATGAGTTTTTTCCTAAACTAAATTTTTGTTTAATTTTTTTTTTGTAGAAATTTTTAGTGGGATACCAACCATGGCAGAAAATCCTCACGTTCAATCGATTTTTCCATAAAACTAAACAATTTTGGGTACGTTTTTGTATTTCGAAATTGTTTTGAAACAATTATTATTTTTTGTTATTTGGTTTTTGGGGAAGAGAGGAACAGAAGAAAGAAGTTGGTTTTTAGGAGAATTTTTTTGGTTGCTTGAAGAATTTTGCACAGAAAATTATTGCTTCAAAACGGGTAAAGAGTTCCCGAATTCAATCCTTTTTGGTCAACATGGTTGGTGTGCATTCTACGATGTGGATTCATTCATTATACACTATGTACATAAGTTCGATTTGCGTTTTTTTTGTTTAGGCGCACAGCATCTTTGGTTAGTTTCTTTTTTAGTTTGGCGGCGTTAAGCAATAATTTAATGTTGCATAAAAGATAACGTAATGTTACGTAGTTAAAGTATGTAACGAGTATTAACCAGGGACTGTAATCATTATAAGTGATGTTAAAAAAATTGTGAAATAATTCAAGTTTTATAGATTTGTTCACAAAATAATGATTAATTTTAAGTTATACTTTATTTCTCAACCAATAATCATTATTTTTAAGCAAAACAATAAAAGTTATGGAATAATCATTATTTCATGATTTTTATTTTTTGCTCAAAATAAAACTCAAGTTGTAGTTTCGACTTTTTCTTAGGGAATAAAGGCAAGAATGATACATTATAATAATCCATTTTAAAAATAAAATTTCTTGTGTTGAGCTTGATGCTGATTGAGCAATTGTTGAAATTAAAATTTAAGTTTTATTTTGAGTCAAAATAATAATTATTTTGTGACAAATCAATAAAACTTGAAAAACTTTTAATAGTGGTATTTTTCCCGGCGTCCTAAAGTTATTATAAGTGAATGATTTTTTGATTACAACCAAAACAAATAATCATTATTTGCAGTCCCTGGTATTAACTCTGTTCGATACATACCCGAGCTGTACGGGACCCATGGAAGCACCGGCGGTGCGCGCCTCATCCGTGATGAGGGCCCGCGTCATCGACTCGGTCGTGTGGTTCAATCCGCCTTCCTGCTAAAAATTGTTGTAAAAGTTTGTTTTGTTTTTCTCGTTTTCTTTTTCGTTTTTTTTGGGCGTTGTTATCTTTATGATATGCTTAGTAAGTTAGTAAAGCTTGAGGGCTGAGCAACAAATATGGAATATGGCAGAATAATAGAAGAGATGTGACTTTTAACCAACACCTGACAACCTTAGACCTTATGCTTAACCTAAGTATCATACAAACACACGCACACAGAGACAAGACGAGATGGAGGATATAGTACACATATATGTAGATATAACTGCATAGAGATTTATAGCCATGAAGAATGAGAGCAAGAGAGAGCGAGCGAGCGAGTCGGGTTCATATTTTCTTTGTTTGGTTTGGTTTACATTTGATTTGATTTGATTTTGGATCATTTTGTTGAGCGTTCTTTTTTGGATATTTGTTGTTGATTCGAGAGCCTGAGCTGAGCTGAGTTTAGTTTTCCAGTTGCTGTTGTTGTTTCATGAGGTATCTATATATTTACCCAAGCTTCAGATTTTGGCCCGGCTGATTGGCGCGCACCGCCTCCTCGCCCAACAGCTGCGCTTGCTCATCCTCGTTCTGGTTGTCGGCCATCTGCAGATAGCGTCGATATTTGTTGGATGAATGGGAAGAAGACGTGCCCGATTTGTAAACCATTGGCACCGACTGGCAACACACAACCGCGGCGGGGGGTGTAGCGGGTATGCGGGGGCATAATCGTGTGTGTGTTTGTGGTGTGTGCGTTTGCAATGGGCGGTGGGGCGGGCGGGTATTTTGGGGGCGGGGTGTTGTGTTGTGTGCATTTTATGCATTCAATTTATAGGTTTGTTTTTGTTTTCGGATTTTTGATTTGATTGATATGGAAAATAAAACGTAAGAAAAACAAAAATAATAATAATAAAAATAAACACAATAATTCAATATATATATAGTACATTAGAGTGGGTCTATTTGTGTGGACTAAAAAAGCGGTTCTCAAAATCGTAATGTACGACGAATTTTAAGAAGGTTTGCACTAGAAATTTTTTCGAGAAAAATTTTAAAATGAAAAATTAAAATTTTATTTGAAAAATGTTTTTTTTTTTTTTTCAATTGATTGACCCACTCTAATAAACATACTTAAACACATAAAAGACAGCAAAATATCTATGTACAAACATAAATAAATTAGAAGAGGGGAAAGTATAAGCTACGAATAAATTGTACACTTAAAGATAGCATAAAGATAACAACAAATATATATAGGTGTATATATTTTATACATTACTGCTGTTGTTGTCAATAAATAAATGTATATGTATTGTTGTTCAAGTGCTTGAAAAGATTGTGAAATTAAAAAGTAATAATAATAAAGACGAAGCAGCCGCAGCTTGTGTTTAAGTCGGTCGTTACTCGGTATTTGGTTAGCAAGTAAGTGCCATATGTTAATTAGAAATATTATAATTTAGTACTAGTGTAGATTAGAATAGTGACTTCAAGAGAAACCACAAAGTGAACCCCAGAGACATTGGTTAGCTGGTTTAGTTGCCCTACAATTGATGCTGTGCTGTGTTAGCCAACAATATACCGCATGCATACCTCGTCGAAGAAGACTTGCGTCTTGCGCAATATATGCTTCAGTTCCGTCAATTCCAGGAAATTGCGTTTCAATGCCTCCGCATTTTGATTCACTTCCCGCAGTTCGTTCTCAAGTTTCTCGAACGTGGCCTAAAAGAGAACAAAGAAGCCATATAAGAGAGAGAGTGCAATTGATTATTTTGTGCTCTTACTTCCAAGTCAATCATCTCGCGTGGCTGCGGCGCCTCGGGACTCTCGCCCGTGTCCAGCATGGGAATGCCGTCCTTTTTAATCTCTTTCTCCAGGTAGCGCAATTTGCGCTCCATTTCATCGCAACGTCGCACCTCGTTCACGAATTTCCGTTGAAAGGCATTCACATCCGGATTGAGCTGTATTTTTTTCAAATTTATTATTTATTCTATTGCCATATTTAATTGCTTTGCACTCACATCACGGAACTGGACCAAACCCAATTCGCCCAGTTCGGAGACACATGCATAGGCCGCCTCGCTCTGTAGGAAGAGCTGGCAGAGCGCCATCTCCTCGCTGCGGAATAGTGAGCCCATTTTAACAGCTCAGCACACTCTGTTATCAGTTGAACTGCAAATTAACATAAATCAACGCCAACAAATTAAAGTTGTGTATTTGTAATCCACAATTATTATTTATATTTATTGACTCAGCGGGCATAAACTGCGTTTTATGACGGGGGAACTTTTCACCGACGCCCCCTTTATGCTTCATTGTTACGATTAAATTATATACTCGATGCGATTCTCTCTCTACACCGATTTATTGATTTTTCATCAGCGTTGTGGCAAGCAGCAGACTGATAAAAAAAGAAAGTGCTGCGTTGTTTGGCCGTCGTCGTTTCCGCTTAGCGGTGAATCATACACTTTGGTTTTTTTGATTATCGGTTGCAACAAGAAGTTGCCCACAATATTTATTAGTTCTTACGTTCACTATTACTGTCTGGCACTTGAAAACTGCAGAATGTAAAATTTTTTACCCAATATAATTTTAATTTTATGACTCTCAACTGCAGTGTGACCAGTTTCAGTTATGAATGAAATACCTTAGGTGTGTGAGCGAGAAGCGCGCAGTTTGTGAGAAGTGTTGCCAATTTAGCTATTTTCCCGACAGATTTAGTGGGTTGCAACTGGCAAATGCGGGATAAATTGTGAAACAGCGGGCAGCGGGAATTCTATCGTCTTTTAAAATAATTTTAGCTTTTTCAAAACATCTGGTAACTTCATGTATTTTTATACCTTACGATGCCACACTTAAATACTTTGTATTTAAAAATTGATAAGTCAAAAGAGCATTAAATCTTATCTTTTTTAACTACGAAATCAATTGAATCGAGTTTTATACCATCACTAACGAGGTATTTCACAATTTATGATTCGATTGCGAGTGTAAGGTGAAAATCTCTAAAAAATATAAGCAAAAACCGCGTGAAGCCTGGATGCAAGACCCTGTATTTAAAAATTGGCTGGTTGTAGATGCAGAGGATGATGCAAAATGCTATTGCAAATATTGTAAATCTAGCATTAATGCTAAGATTTCAGATTTGCAAGCACATGCCAAGACAGCCAAGCATAAGTCAACATAAGCTTGTTTTACACAGAAGTACAAAATACCGTTTGTTCCATCTACTTCTTTGAAAACCTGCCAACAAGAGGCGGCAATACGTTTATATATTTTATATTTGTAGATACGGGCTACGTTGTGAAGATAAATGCTGTCATAATTATGAAGTGCCAGAAGTATGCTTAAAAAAGATAGGGACCAATCAGACCTACATAAGTTCAGATGCAGAAGACGATTTTATGTTTGACGTAATTGCAAAGTTTTCAAATATAGACCTAATCAATAGAAATATCGTTTCTTTACTGTAGCGTTTTTTTTAGCTATCAGAATTTTTTTTTAGGTTTTTAGCTTTTTTCAAAGGCTTTTTTGACTGTTTCATGTCCTGAAGAGTTGGCAACACTGTTTGTGAGTGATGTGAGTTTCAACGGCTGTTTGTTTGTGGCAATGAGTTAGAGAGAGACGCCTGATTTGATTCAAATTTCATTTCTTTTAATTGTTGCAACAAATTCTAAATTCTGCCTGCCAAAATGCTGCCTGCCATCCTGGAATGTGGAATTTATAAAACAACGACGGCAAGGTGATTACGGAATGTTTTTTCTGCTCCCCGAAGCGTGCGTTTGTTGGGAACATTAAACACACAGGAAACAGTAAAATTTTTTTGTCGAACATGTTGTGTTCGATAAAAGTTCGCATGTTGATATCTTTGCTCAAAACCAAATTTAGTGAAACTGAATTGTGTTCGACGAACACGTTCGACAAAAAAATTCTCATCCAGAATTGTTACCCAAAATAGAAGATAAAAACAAAAGAGCAATCGCTGAACAGTCGAGCACAGCGGAATAAGCGAAGATCACAAAAAAACAAATGCTGAGGCGGATGAAGTGGAAGTGGAAGAATAATACATAACATATAGTATGTTGTCAATTTCCATAAATATTATTTATATGTAATCATTTTTTATAGCACAACATAATGCCAGGTATAAGAAAAATCAACTTGAATTTATTTGGATCGCCTAAAAACAATGTGAGTAAGCTTTGAATAATTTGCCAGTGAATAAATACTATGATTATTTTTGTTTGTTTATATTCGAATTCGCTATTTACAAAATTTTCCTTTGTGTTTTTAAATACTAAAATTTGCAATATAAAATTAGTAGAAACATTCGTATTTTCTTTCATTCGCTCAAGTAAAATTTTACTTTGAGCATTATTCATGTCTTCAAAATATATTGTAAATTTTTTTAATTTTTCTAAACCTGAATTATTAATTTGAATACAGTTTTTTTTTGCAATTATTTTAAAATGGCATTGAAGTGGGGTTAATGTAATGCAATTTGCACGTGCTAATGCATGCCAATTAACATTAGTTGTAATTTGCATTTGTTGTCCACCTATTAACAGTGCAGCTTTCGAGAGTTTAATTACGCCTTCCGCTCTTCAGGCGCATAACATGCTCTCACGCTCTTAAGCTCTTCACAGAGAACGGGCGCCGGCGAGTCCTTGGCTTTAGAATGGCGAAGCACCAACAGCAATCGCGACGGCAGCAGCGCCAGCATCCCGATGTTGGAGAACGAAGCTTTTGGGCGACATGACATTTTTCGCTTCAGGAACGACTCAGTGTGAATTTGTAACTCGAGAGCGACGGTACGATTGCGGCAAAAGGCTCGGTAAATGGTCCAGGCAAACAAATACACAGCGACAGCAGCAACAAAAACAAGTGAACAGGCATAACGAAGTGAAAAGTGGAAGAAGTGGGGATGGTCAAAGCAGAAAATTTTGATGCTTGCCGCTGTTTCTGTTTCTGTTTCTCCTGCTGACTTTGTTTATCTGTGTGTGTGTATATATGTGTGTGTATGTGTTTCAGTGTGTGTGTGTGTGGGTCAGTGTGCCATTTTGCGATCCACCAAAAATGAATCAGACAACAAAGACAACATTTTTGTAATTGAAAAATTTACTGCTGGTTACATATGCGCGAGTTGTCGTTTTGTTGTTGTCGGTTTCGGTTTCGGGTTCGGGTTCCGCACCGCAACCCCCAAAAGTATGCTGTGCCACAGAGCACAGCATAGCCAAAAGAAAAACGAAAAAAATTAAGAAAAAAATCAATCTCCCCTTCCATTTCCCCTGCGCTCGCACATAAGTGGCAGTCAATTTTCGTTTTATGGAATTTCTTACAAATCCTCGTGCCATGCAAAAAAAAAAAAGAAGAGAAAAGTGTACAAAGAAAACGCCAGCAAAATATATAAAGGAAAACTGTAGCATATAATTGGCCTAAGATTTACCAATAACAAAAGACACGAAACCAAACGAAAAAGAGAAAAATTCTTGGCTTTCTCTGCTTTGCTTTGCTTTACTTTGGCCGCTCCCAAAAAAATAAATGTGAATTTTTATCAACAACAAGAAGCTAGACAACCATAATTGACAGTAAATGAATAAAATGTCTAAAATATGTGTATAATAATGTAACAATGTAATTAACAATTTGTTGTTTCATTTGCCCACCTACAACAATTGTGGACAGAGATGATCCACCATCCCACACTTACATCCCATCATCCCACACTTACATCCCATCGCCCACACTTACATCCCACGTCCCACATCCACATGCACATTTTTCATTTGGAATTTCTCTGGGCGCGACCTACTTAAGCTATAGCTGAAGGTTTTTATACCCTACCATTTTGCCCAGAAATCTGCAATGGCCTAAAGGAAGCATGAGACACACCACAGAGTAGTCAGATTAGTATAAGATTAAGATCTATATCTTTGTAAATATAGCCCTGACAATATTTTACTATGTTCCTTCATTTTAAAGTTAGCTTGATGAAACTTCGTAAAAGTTATTTTTTTTAGTTTATATACTAGATCGAATAACTATATTATATAGGTGTCATATAAACGATCAAACATCAAACTCTTCTTGAGATATCTGAATCGTAGATTATATTTAAGGGGTTGCTTTTATATGATTAACATTTTTTTGTATGAACTGTGGGTCAAAAAACAACAAGTTGAAATACATATATACATACTTACTTTGATTTTCGTTGAAACAAGTACCTGATTGAGAGTTTGGCATTGTCATATAAATATATCATAATCAAAATTCAGGAAAATCTGAACACTGTAGATGCCATGGAAACAATCAGTCGAAAATCAAACTTTAGTTAGAAAAGCTTTATTGTTTTTGACATATCTTGACTAATCTCAAAGTTTCTTATTTTTTACTGTCTTAAGAATTCTGAACAAATTTGGTTAAAGTCCGTCTATTATACATATCATAGGAATAATGGGTTAGGACTTAGGAATAGTGGGTCGAAAATCAGCTAAAAAGTTAGAACAATTTTCCTAGTTACAGATTTTAATTGGTTAATTTCTACTTTTAACCAAGTTTGTTTTAAAATCGGGAATAAAACAAAAATCAAGGCCTCAACTACAATATCAGACCTTCGGTCTAAGAAGAATAACCATTCTATCATGTTTTGTTTTGACTTTTTACTAAAATAGTTAGCTATGCAAATAAACTAAAATGACCACAATAATTTCTGTAAATTGAATAAGCGCAAATCATAATAATAAAAACGAGGACAGTTCCCAAATGAAGCCGATTTCTTAACAGCCAATTTGTGGCGCGACAAATAGTTATAGTTCTCATTGGTCCGTCCGTCTCTTATGGTAGTTGTGGGCCATTTAGGTCTAGTTAAGGTGTTCAAAACTAAATTTAAATCGGTTTATTAGCTGGTACTTGATTCAATCAAGACACAAGCACACACACATACACATACACATAGAGAGTGATAGATATTATAATAAATTGAGGTTTATTGTGCGGCCAATTGAAGATGCTCGTTCCTTTAATGATGTCTCTTCTGATAATGTTTTCTACGACTCGGATTTAGTTGCAAATTCTCGCGGCTGCTGTAAAGATGACAATGATGCCACTCAACAACAATAAAAATAATAATAAACATATAAATGTGTGCTAATCAAGTTTTTTGTAAAGTGCAGTGCTAATCCTTTTTTATAACGGCTTTATATTCCTCTACACATAAGGATTTTTGCAAATATTTGCATCAAGTGCAGGCGAAACAAAGTGCAACAAAAACAGCAACAGCAACAATAAAAGTGTTCAGCAACAATAGCTTCAACAAACAAATAAACAACAACAACAACAACATCGTCAACCTCAGAATCAGCACATAAAGGATATTTAAGAGGCTGCACTAACTGCAGGTATGCACATTGATAATACAATAATAATAATAACAATGATTAATTAACAATAACAAGTAAGAAGCGCAAAAAATAAAGAAAACAACAACAAATGCTTAAGCGAAGAGAAAAGCGCTGAGAAAAGTACTCAAAAGTGACAAAATATATAAAAGAAAATGCGAAAAGGGCGTGTTGTGTCTTCAGCTGCTGCTCTCAGCATGCGTGTGTGTGAGTGTGTGTGTGTGAGTGTGTGTGTGAGTGCGCTTTGTTGTTGTTATTCTCAGTGATGAGCTCGCTGCTTCGGTTGCGCCTCTTAACTTTGTGCGTAATAAAATTGATGATAAAATAAAAATGGATAATGGGCGATTTTCGGCTGCTGCTGCTGCGACAGAATAAAGAGAGTGCTGTGTTTACTCTGCGCCGCGCTTCGCAGCAGCCATGTTTTGTGGCTCTCTTTACACATGTAATATGCCTCTCACAACAACTCGCTCTCGCTCTCTCTCTTTGCGTATCTTATTGCTTGCTTGTATTGTGCTCTTTGTTGATAGCGCTGTTAAAGTTGTGGGTTTGAGGGTTGGGGCTGACACTGATAAGAATGTGGTGCACAGTTGTTAACGGCAACGCTTAAAACTGGCCTAAAAATTGCAAAAATTTTAATCACGATAATGTGCCAAGCAAATAAAAAAAAACACACACACACACTTCCACTCATACATTTATAAATACAGTATCTGCCTTGTTGTTGTTGTTGTTTTCTATGCGAAGGACATTAAGATGGCGCACGTAGCTTGATTGGCCAAATGTAGAAAGTGGCAAGTGGCAAGAGAATGGCTTTGTCGTCTGCCTGCTAGCATAATTTGGCTATAGTATCGTATTTAGCTGGGTTAATTACCAAATATTTTGTTGATAGCTTAAGCGTTTCATGAGCATCGCATAATGTGGCCAACGTGTTCTTTGGACGCTTTTTAAAATGCTTCAGCTTCCGTTGGCACCTCGATATCTTAAAATGACTCGTGATAAGGTTAAATATTTAATAGCATTTCTTGCCACTCTCACTTAGTCAGTCAATGTCTCTGACTGTCTCACTGTCTCTCTGTCGCACTGTCTCTCTGTCTGTTTGTTTGTCTGTTTGTTTTCGTCTCTGTCAACGCTTTGGAAAAGTTTTGACTATTGTTGTTGCTTTTGGCTGTGGCAATAATGACAATGGCAGCACAGTTTAGAAATAAATTAAAATTTCATTCAAGTGCTTTTCAGGCAAAACTTTCTTAATTACAAATGTATTGCTGCTGCTGTTGTTGTTGTTGCTCTTGATGTTTGAAGGAGATTTCATTCTATAGAGAAACGTCAATATGATTTACATTGCGCACAAAAGCATGCTATAAAATGCCAGGAATCTCCTTTCTGATGCCCGCCTGAAAGTATGCTGCAAAAAATTATATAATATTTTTTTAATCCTGTCGAGAGCGCTCGACATTAATGGACCCTGTACTAAACTTGTATATTAATTAAATCTGAGATCACTGAACATTAGTGTATTAATTTGATCCCAAATAGATTTGGTGAGGGTAAGTCCATTGTTTGGCACATTTCAGCATAAACAAACCTTAAGGATCCTTTGTTCAGGACCCTATAAACAATGCAGATAACAACAATAATAACAGGTTACATTTTTTTCAACTATGTTGATTTTGTCCTCATTGCCCATTGGCTTAAAATACTTGGTGGCTTTGCAGTTGTCCACACAGTGCCATGCAAAAATAATCACAGCGAAAACAAAGAGGAAAATAAAAAGCCAAAAAAAGAGAACAAAAAAAAATGGAAACTGAAAGAAGAATGTGAAATAACCGACAGTAAAAAAAGAATGGCAACAACAAGAAACACACGACGCGCTAACAAAAGCAACAAGCATTGCACTCAAACACACACACACACACACACATACAGAGAAACGTGGAGCGCACTTGGTGTGCACTTAGATGAAAATGACAGCAGCAACAATATCAACAACAACAACAACAACAACAGTTACAACAGGCATGTCGAGTAATGACAGCAACAACAGCAGCCGCATTTAACAATGGGGACACTGTCTAAGCAGTTGCCACGCCCACTCATGATGCCACCGGCGAGTCAGTCATTCATTCATTCACTCATCCATTCATTCATTCATTCATGCGCTCCACTTGTGCAGCACTGGACGTGGCCAGCAGAAGAAGAGGAAGAAGTCTGTGTGGGTTGCATTGTCGTTGTCACTGTTGTTGTCGTTGTTGTTATTGTGATTGTTGTTGTTGTTTAAGCAACAACACTTAAGTGGTCGTTTAGAGTGTGCTACGTTTTCTGTTGTCGCTTGTTTATGAATAAAAAATAGTTATTTGCAGAACGTTTAGCAGCAGCAGGAGAACAACATTAAGCTGCAGGATCCAAAAGCCAACGGCGATACTAAAATTTCTCATACATTTACATACAGCATGTCATGTAATTGTGGTGACATTGCCAAAAAAATGCACACATTTGTTTTTCAATTTTCAAATATAGTTAAACCCAATTTACCGCATGTCAAAATTTTGATTAAAATTAAATTTATAAATTGAATGAAAGAATGCATTTCATTTAATTTATAAGAAAATTAATAATTTTGTTGAAATTTAAACTCTACATATTTCCGAAATGCAACTGTATTGTTTTGTAACCTATAGCAAAACTGTACACAATTTCAAATGATTTATTAAGATAAAAAATAATCTATTTAACCGTTAGACAATATTTTATTTTCTAAATAAAAACAGTGAATCGCTTTGCTTTGTTACAACAATTACTTGGCATACTGTACTATATGAACCGAGTAGTTTAAGGCTAAGATACTTTTGTCTTTTTTAATTAAATGTCAAAAAATGACGCCGAACGCAATAAAGCAGCATCTTTATTTGACTTTCCATGTGTGCACGTGTGCTGTACGTGTATGTCTTGCATGTGTGTGTGTTGGCATTTCAATTGACGGCCTACGGCCACAGAAGCGCACCCGAGAGTGCCATAAAGGGCGTACTCCGATGAGCCTAGATAATTGTTACGTCATTAAACGGCGTCTGCAAAAAAAAAAATTAAATGTAAAAGAAAGCAGAAGGCAAACAACACACAAAAATATACACATAGTTCATAGTTTGAGAAAAACCAAGGCAAAAAAAAGGAGATTACAAAACAAATAATGAAATTGCGCGTCGCAAAATGGAGAATAGAAAAAAATGTGTTGTCTACTTTTGTGTGCTTTACAATTAAATACAAATTTGCAGCGACATATGCGGCAAAGCGTAAACAACCCAAGCGAAATGGCAAACGACAAAACGGCGAACGGCAAAAGGTAAAAGTAAAAACAAAACCAAAAACAACAACTGTTTCTGGTGTGCGTTTTTAGCTTCAAAACGAATACAAAAAGGGGCGACGCAAGCAGCAGCACCAGCAGCATCAGCAGCAGCATCTGCCGAAGTATCAGCAGCAGCAGCGCAGACGAATCCGCTTCATTTTTGTCTCTCTTTCATTGGCTTTGTCGCTCTTTTTCGTTGGTGTACGCGGCGCAGCGCACGCGCTCTCTTTTTTGCGCTCTCTGACAGACAAAGTTTGACTCTTCTGCTTCGTTTGTTACTTAGTGCGATTGTGAATGTAAATGTGTCTGTGTGCGGTCGCTACTTATTTGGCAATGTCAATGTAACTTTTATCCAACTGCCGCTTCAGTGGTTTCTTTTACTGCAGCAGCGGCAGCTTCAGCTTCCGTCTCAGGCTACGTTTGAGTCGTTTTGGGCGCTGATTTAAATGCTGCTGATAAGGCGGCATTATGATTCGAACAGTTCAGCTATAGTCGTCGCCTAACACGTTCGTGTGTGTGTGTGTGTTTGCATGAGTGTGTGTGTGTGAGTAGTTGTAGATGTGCCTTCAGGCGCATAAGTTTACAATTGACTTTTAACGATATGATACACATGTGCGTGTGTGTGTGTCTTTCTCAGTGTGTGTGTGCGTTGCGCGCGAATTTATGTTTTATCATTTATTGTTAGTGGAACGTGCAGACGTCAGCCCAGCCACGCCCCGTGTCGCCATTTTGTTGCCATGCCTCTGATTGCCATTGTTGTTGTTGTTGTTGTTATTGCTGCTGTGATAATATGCTGCGCCTTTGTTTTCGCAGCAATAAAAATTGGTTGTAATTTAGTTGCCTCTTTTCTCACGCTCCAAACGTGCGCATGTGTGTGTGTGTGAGTGTTGTGTGTGTGAGGATTTTGTTGTTATTGTTGAGATTGATACAAGGCTTTGTTGTTATTTTTGTTGCCTTTTGTCTATGTCTGTGTCGATGTCTAAGTCTATGGCTTAGCAATTAATTCCATTGCGATGCGTGTTTTATTCTTTCTCCGTTTCATTTCGTTCGTTTTGCTTTCGTTGCGTTGTATTTGTATTGCATACTTTGCGGCTGGCCGCAATTTGCATATCCTTTTGGCAATTATGGTGGCTTGCTACGTGAGCCGCATAAATGACCAACTAGCCAGGCCCAAATACTATTGACTGAATCTTGACTCTGTCTAAATATTTAGCAATGCAATAAATAGATAGACAAATACAATTACAAATATAGATTGATATGCACACATGGTCAATAAAATAAGTATCCCAGCATTATAGATTTTGATGGCAATGGCAATCAATCAAAACGTCAGAGATATTATTCCTCAAACGCATTTGTGTTGGTTTATTTCATAACTTAAATAACTTCAAAATTCATTATTAGTATTCAAAATAAAAATAAATTGAACTTAATTCAATACATTTTAATTTTTATAAAATATTTTAACAAATATTGCAATTATACACAACATTCAATTTAATTTTTAATTCACATTTTTTACCAGTTATGTTAAAGGGTGTAGTTACTTTTAATATTATAAATGTTAACATTAAAAAAAAAAAATTACATTACAATGGGGTCAAGTACAATTCTCGATTTTATGCATCTTTTATAATTACTTTAATCATGCTTATTCTGTGATAATCACTTGCTCCTGGTGCAATTATTATGTTGTCCATGGGTGTACATGTGCTTTGACTGAAAGCGGCAGCATTATCATATAGACAGCAAGGATCTTTGGCAGTCATTACTTTTTATGTGAGGCCAATTTGCAGTTTTTGCAGTTACTTCAGTTGCTCCAATTCTTTTACTATTTCTATTTATCATCCTCCCATTCTTTTATTTCGTTTCAGCCAGAATTTTTAACATTGGAACAAAAGACTTTTCTTTGTGTTCTTCTTTTTGGTACTGAACTGAAGCAATTAACTGAAAATGTAGCGCTGGCAAAGGACATGGCCAATGTGGAACAGCAAATGCGACGATGCCATGCAACGAGCATAAATGTAAGTATCACAACGAGTATGAGCCATGGCTATGGGCGGTGAAAGTGGGCGTGACTCTTGGCTAATTGCATTGGTTATGCGCGGCAACAAGAGTCAATAGGGACACATTGAGCGGAAGAAGGTACACACACACAAACACAGAGACACACTCACACTCACACACACACATACATATACAAAATTGTTACAAAATGCAATTCAGTTTCATTTGCTTTAAATTTTCTGCATCCTCGCGCTAAATTTGCGTATTTTCAGCGTCTACTTCAGATTGCCTCTTCATCTTTATGTCTGACATTATTAAAAATCTGTCTCTATCTGTGTGAGTGTGTGAGTGTGTGTGTGTGTGAGAGTAAGTCTGTGTTTACTTTCCTTGCTCTGCCCAGCGCTTGCAGGCATTCTCTATCTCATTCGCATTCTCGATTCCCGTTCCCAGTCTAGTGCCTTTTGCCTTTTGTGAGCTGCACCAATCAACTGAATGTGAATGCAGCTCACGCCTGTCAGCCTGCAGGGTATACAAAGGACATGCCTCTTGGCTACGTACTTATTGAATAGCCACAAAGATTGTATTCACTCGGCATTGTTGGAGGCACTGCCAATCCCATAAAAGTAAATATAAGTATGTATAAAAGTGCAGACTGTTTTTGATTTTATTTAGTTTCTATAAGGATACTCCTACTAAGCAAACTTCTGGAGTGTTTGTACATTTAACTAAAGTTAAGAGTCTCAATAATATACTGTTGCCATTCCATTTATTTCAACAGGATTGATATTGATATGGACACACACATCGATGTTTCTCCACCTCTACTGGGTATGTTTCTTTTAGTGGCATTCGAACTAGGTTTGTTTAGTGGCCAATATCTAAGAAAACTGCTTTCCTGAGCATTGTATTTCTGGCATTTTAGATTAGAAAAACTCTTTCAACTTGATTCTGAGAAAGTTTGTACTGTTTAAAAACCCTCCACTGAGCTGTCGATTATTCATGAAAATCTATGAATTTAACTTCATTTATCGTCCAAAAAAATGATCAAGTAGTATTTTAAGTATTTTTATATGACCATAATAATAATAATAAAAATAAATAAATTGATAGTACCATATCAACATTATTTCTTAAATGGAAAACTACATTATTATATTATGGTTTAAGAGTATTTTCTTCCAAATTAATCTTCACACCAAAATTAATCTCAATGTCCAAAAATAGTGTTGGTAAAACGAATTAAGCACGTTAGAAAACATTTTTGAAAATGTCAATGTCATTTCTTTTCATTTAAACACGTACAAATGTCGCGTTCTATATAAAATAAATATTGTAAGCTGCCAAGTTTATGTTACTCAAAATATTTTCTTTAACAAATTATGGCTAAAACTTTGTTAGCTCTGGCCTTTAACACCTTAATAATGTTAAATTTAAATTTGATTGGGTTTTGTTGTTTAGTCACGTGCTGTTGCACGTTGCTGCTGTTGTTGTTGTTGTCGTCTGTCAAAATCAATTTGAGAATTTTTATGCGCATCCTTTACCTGATGCAGCAACAGAGCCGCGACGAGGACAATGGGCCAAATGGAAAATGGAAAATGAGAAATGGAAAATGAAAAATGATAACGAGAACAGCACGAAGACAAGAAGTGCAAGAGTGCTCGACTATGAGATACCCTGCGATAAGGTTTTTAATTACCTTCACTCTAATTTGCGCTCAATTATAATACAATCTTGACATAAAATTGATTTGCCAGCCTATACATAATAAGGACTTTCTTATATCTTATCATCTCCGTAATCTGTTCGTCTTTATGTACAGACTGAACACAAACATTATATACTCTCGGTACAGGGTATAACAAGGGTACAAGATTGTTAACACAGCAGGAGGGAACAACAAAAGGCAACCATGAAATGCATAACATTCTTTTGGAGGTTCCTGCTGCTGCTCCTGCTCCAGCTCCTGCTGCTGCTGCTGATGGTGGTTCTTCTGGTGGTGATGGTGGTCATGGTGGTGCAGTTGATGGTGCCACTGAATGAGCTAAGAAGACAAATGCGGTGGTTTTTGGTGCTGCATTTGAAATGCCAGGCAATGATGCATTAAATCGAAACGAGCTAAACGCAGCGACAGTCGACTGGCTGTGGGCGTGGCTACACAAGTCGGCGTAGAAGTGGAAGGGGAGGTGGCGGTTAGGAGGGAATGGACATTGCATGCTCAGCAGTAGGCGGAAGTTGACACAAAGGCGGCTTTACAGCTGAAGGCGTTGGCTTGTGTCTTGAACGAGGTAACAAGCAGCGTGGTGTGTGTGTGTGAGAGAGTATATCTCTGTGCGTGTGTGTGTGTGTGTGACCTTATTTGCATGTGCCACACGCCCACAACGTGCCACGGATACCTGAGCAAGAAGAAGCCGCTCCAACTTGCCTCGTTCCGCGTGCTGCATTCGTTGGTTTTCAGTTCAGTTTAGTTTTCACTTGACTCTTATCCTTTATCAGGGCTGTAACCTGTAACGTGAAACCCATGCATCATATGACACAGCACGTAAATTTGTAATAAATTTGAAATTATGTGCACATAACGTGCCTTTGCCTCTGTTTCTGTTGTTGTTGTTGTTATTTGTTGGCGTTGTTGCCGAAGGCCAAGCAATTTGCAATTTGCAACTTGCACTTTGATAATTTATGTTGCATGCACCGAGGCGCATTCATACATCATATATATACAGCTATATGTGTGTGTGTGTGTGTCTCATTGTCACATGAGTTTTTCAATTTATAGCCGTGGAAAATGGCAAATGGATTATGTCGCCTGTCAAGGATATCTCACAGCTGGTTATCCCCTTGACAGGCTTTGTCAGCATTTCATAACCATACGGTCAACTCGCATTCAATTTCACAAAATGCTGTCCACAAATGCAGCTGACTAACGAACTAAAGCTGACTAATGACTCTCATTAAAGCGGCATTCATCGAGATTCTGCCTGTCACTGCCAACTGATAACTGGTAACTTGCAACTGGCTACTGGCGACGAGTAACGTGCAACGTCCAGCTGCAACATCAGCCCACAGGCCACAATTGATTTTCTCGCATGTTTGATTCTCAATTTCGCAGGCAATTCGATTCACAAATTGCCAATCTGTTTTCCCTTATCCCACTTCTCTTTCCCTTCTGGCCTGTCATTTGTTTGCGGCATTTGCATTTCCTTATTGCTGCTGCCACTAATACCCATAAATTGAAACTGAAATTTATTCATATATTTACAGACCCGGAACTGTATACTCATTAATGTTGAAATTGGTCTGTTGCTTGCACGTCTGGTTAATTGGAACAGATATCTTCAATCATTTATCTAACATTCACTAAAAGCAGTCAAAACAAAAATTGTAATTCGAGCTAATAAGTTAGATATTTAACAGTTTTCAAAATTATGAACAATGTAAGTTTAATAGTTATGGAATACAACAAATTAATTTAATTTAGGCATCTTAAGTTATTGTTATTATATTCTGAATTTATGTCCATTTTACTCTAAATACTGTTTAAATATGTGTTTACTTTGCTTGATTAATTCAAGATCTTCTAAAATTAAGCTTAATTTATATTTAAATTTTTATACATTATTATTTTTTTTTTTCAATTTCATATCACTAAAAATTTATTGTGAGTATCCTTAAGTGGCATACAATTAATTTATAGCAGATTTAAATTAATTTTTTTATTGCTATTTTTATATTTGTGTCAAAAAAACAGTGGAATGCGTATATTGTTGATAAATAAATACATTCACTTGTTAATAATAGTTGAAAGAGAGGAAAGGCAAACGGAAACACTGTTTTATTCATATTTATTATAATGTAAATGATTGCTTGAATTTGAACTTTTTAAACAGAATAATTTACACTTGAATTCGCTGCCATTTTGAAGCATGCAACACGAGCAGCTGCTCAGCTTTTTATTTAAAATGTCAACGGTGTTAAATGCGATTTATATAATGTGGCAAAATGTTGGCAAATGCAAAGTGGCAGTGGGCGTACTGCCACACCCCCACCGACCCGCACCCGCCCCCTCCTCTCACCTTCATCTCTGTCTCTCTCTGTCTCTCTCTCCCTCTCCCTCCCTCTTTTGCTCGCCTTGTTTGAACTGAAAAATTGATTTAATTTTGACGCTGGAATTGCATTAAATTTGCTGACTTGGCGCTGATTTCATTATGGCCAAACTAAAAGGCTTTATTCACCAAATGAGTTCAAATGCTGGTCAAAAGGACTATCAAATTGCTGGCATTACATTCATTTTATTTATTTTAATTATTGTGGGTCTTGTACAATATCGAAATTTAGGCTCCATTGAATTGGCATTGCATTGCGGTTGACGGGGGCTACAGAGTTTTGGCAGCCACTGTGTTCTGGTATTGGATCTGGTTCGGTTTTTATTCAACGTGAACACAACAATAGCAACAATTTGAAACAATTTCACTTGGCGCACACGGCAAAAGGACAAGGGATAGAGGAATATGGATAGAGGGAGATGGGTTCAAACGATGCGGGTTAGAATGGCATTCTAATCGGATTTTGTTGCAGCTGTGGCCAAAGCTGGCAACAAAACAAAAGCATTTGCCAGCAAATTGATATCAAACGGAATTTGGCAGTGTTGCGGCTGGTTCGAAATAGAGACAGTTAGATACGGAGTGAGTGAGTGAGAGAAAAAGTTAGTTGGAGTCTCTCTGTTATACACTGCGTATGCGCAATTGCATAATCTTTGACACTTCAATTTGATCGGACAACATTTGTAAGTCATTTGACCTCGCTTCAGTTCCTCCTAGTTCTCAGCTCTCGACGTTGATGAATACAGCTAAAAAAGATAAATTCAATTACAAGAGCCAGTCAGCGAATGGCTATAACTCAGCTCCAAGCCTTGACAACTAAAGGGTGAAGTGGGAGAGGGTGGAGAATTTCACTCTTTACCTTCCACACACTTTAGTCGACTTGACTTTGGCTTTTAAAGTGTTGTCTGGGAATTGTTAGAGAGCCGCAGACACGCACAATGAAATGGCACAAGAAAACAGTTAAAAAGCAAGCAGGCAACGACGAGCGACGACTACGAGTAGATGGCAAAAAAAAAGGAAAAACAGCATAAAATAAATGTAATAAATTTTAAACATAGAGATGATAAATTGCTCTGGGAGTTGACTAAAAGTGCTGCCAATGCTGCAGGCAACTCTCTCTCTCTCTCATTCTTACTCCCTCTTTCTCTCTCTCTCTCTCTGTCGTCCGGCTCAACATTTTTACAATTTGTTTGCGGCTTCACTTGTCCCTCATTTTTGCCACATCTTCGCAACTGCCACACACACACATGTATATCTCTGTGTGTTTGTGCTTTTGGCGTTTTTTTTTTTCTTGTTATTTTATTTTTATCTATTTGAACGCATACTTTGCTGTCGTTGCTTAATTCTCTGCTCGCTTTGAAATTGATTTGCTGTTACTTTTTCTCTACCTCTCTTCTTGTTATATTTTTTTTTGTTTTTTGTTTTTTTTTTTTTTTTTTGACACGCCCACACAACTTTTGTGAGCAACTTGAAAACTTCAACTGGAACTTCCTGTGCCAAAAGTATCATTAAAGTTGCACATGTTCGTGCTTACTTAAGTCCTGTCAGCCATTAGTTCATATGCAAACTGAAACTTTCTCCTGCTGTTTGCTCCTGCTGTCCCCAAAATGCAGTTCACTCATGTTTAACTTTCTCTCCCTCTCTCTTTCATCTTTTGCAGAAACTTGACAGATTCCGTGATTAGGACGTGGTGTACCCAAGCGCTCTAAATGCAGACGATATGGTGAGTAGACGTACATATAATTGGAAAATCAACTCAATCCGTGAAATTGAATTCCTCATAAGCATACAGTTTGTCGTCCCAACTATCAAGCAAATTTGCCATGGCAAGTGCTGAAGTAGACTACAGTAGATTCTCTCTTGGCTAATGAAATGTTGGATTTCTTTAAAATTTTAATTTTATAATTTTTTTATATAAAACGATTTTTAAAAAATAATAAAATGCATACATTAACACATCCCATAAAAATAAGTGAAATAAATTTAATAAAAATGTAATAATTAATATATGAATAAAATACAATATTAAATTTATAAAAAAAAATACTATACACATATTTTTGTATTTCTTTTGATAGACTTTTTATTTGTAAATATTAAATAAACAGATCTTTCGAAAAATCTATTATTACCTTCAAAAATGGAATTCTCATAATTTGTGTATGCAATGCACTCAAATTTATCTTTATGAATCTCTAGACTAATCGAATTTGTGCAAGATTTAATTTGTTTGGGTTCTACTGTAAAACTTTGCCTCTGCTGCTGCAACAACAACAACGTTGCAGCTCGTTCTCAACTGTATGCGAAACTATTGCCTACTTCTAGGGGCCATTTGGACAACTGTCTCCGGGGAGACTAGTGAGTGAGTGAGTGAGTGAGAGTGAAGGCTGCATATAAACTAGATTCTTGTTGATATGCAGCTCAAAATCCTTTGGCTGCCTGAGGACCAGCAGAGAAAACACACACACACAACGCATACACACACAACGCATACACACACAACGCATACACACAAACACACAGCTCATACATTAAGCATACGCCACATATGCCCCGAACTATTAGCAAAAGCATTGCATATTTATGCAGTAAAACCATTTTGAATTTTTGACATGTGCATTGCATAACGAATATACATATGTACATACATATACACATATACATATGTGACACATACAGACAACAGACCACACACTGATAAAAAGCTAAGCTACGTTTCTAATTAAAAACTACAAATTATTTTTGTGCATAATGAGTGCACAATGTTGCTTTGTGCACAAGCACACATACTAGCAAACACACACACGCTTTGGAACTTTCATAAAGTTGGCAATTTAAGATCTGTGCGGCAACAAAAGCCAAATTTAAATTACCATTTGTCATAAAGGCTGCAGTTACAGTGGCAACTGCTGCAACTGTTTACACGAATGACAAAAACAACAATCACAAACAAGCACGAATGTTATGGTCGAGTTCCCGACTAGGAGATACCCGTTACTTTAAACAGATGCATTAATATAATATTATTCAGTATAAAATATATTTATCATTATATTAATCATATTTTTTATATATTTTATTTGAGTTATAATACAAAATATTACTGCAAAACAGCCATATCTATCTTTATATTTCTCTGAATATAACGAATACCCTTGTAATCTACTAGTAAGGGTTATAACTGACTAACACACACTCACACATGACGTTCTATCGTCTCGCTAATTTCCACCTCCAACTGCAATTGCAATTGCAACTGCTGTTGATGATGATGATGATGGGAATGATAATAATGATGATGGGAATGATGATGGCGTTGAAGTTGTGCCTTCGCTTTGTTGTCGTTCTTTTCTGTCAGGCCATGCATATTGCAGTCTCTGGCAGTCTGGCATGCATGACTGCTCTTGCCACGCCCACAATGCATTCTACTTGCATGTATTTGTATTTATATTTGTCTTTGTATGTGTGTTGCATGCAAATGTCATGCTGCAATAACTTTGCTAAAAAATAAAATAAAAGGCACACAAATGTACTCGGCATGACACCCAAAAAGAATTTATATATTTATACAGACCCCTGTTATCGTTGTTTGTTTTTGTTGATAGTATACAAGATAAACAGCATGCCACGCCCACAATGTCGCCTACAGCTCACATGCATATGAATTGTGAAATATTAAGTAGCGCCTTTTTTTGAGTTGTTACAACAGCAAAACAATAACAATTTTGATGTTTTTATGCAGAAAACAGTCTGTCTGACAGTTAGTCAGTTAAAAAATCAAACAGTTAGACAGTCAATCAAACATTTTGTCTTTCTATCAGTCCGAGTTTCAGCTATTCAATCAGTCTTTTAGACAGTTGAGAATCAGTCAGACTTCGTGTTATACAATTAGGCAGTTAGTCAATCAATTTTTAAGTCAATCATAAAGTAGTTTCTCAGTCGGTATATAATTCTTCTAGACTCTCATTTAGTTATTTACCCAGTCTCTTATTCTGTATCTTAGTAACTTCATCAGTCGTTTTAAGTCAATCAGTATTTTACTCAATTATCAATCATTCAAACATCAATACGAAAGTTTAGCAGCCAATTAATCAGTCAGTTAGCTGGCAATTTTACCAGTCAGTTAGTTCATTATTTGGTCGCAGTGTTGACAAACACTAAAGTGCTTTAATCAGTCAATCGCTCATTCAGTCAATCAGCCAGTTTGTAGTCAGTCTCTCAGTCAGTCAGTCAAGTCTGTTTTTTCGTTTATCCCTCGGCCACTCAGATCCGTTTCCGTTTGCTGTCCCTCCTTTTTTGGTACCACAAATTTATGCAACCCTATCGCGGGTGTGCACAACAACATTGTTGTTGTTGTTGGTGGTGCTGCTACTGCTTATTGTTGCTTAGTGAAGTTTTTGCGCTGCAACAGCCGCAATTTGTTTCAGGCAGCTATTTACCATTTGGTTGTACCATCTGTGTCTTCTTTTGAAAGGGCATCTAAGCACGAGGAAGTTTATAAAAGCGACTCTTTGTGATGTGTGCAGAAAATGTGAAGATCGCAGCAAATCTCAAAATGTTGAAGATAGTCTGGTTTGAGACTTGACTAAATTATTATTTCACTGTTTCACAATGAAGCTCAAACCAAATTATATATGTATAGTAAAATATTTATAAAATTTTAAATTTCACTTTCTCTTTTGAAAAATACAAAGAGCTTAGATACCTTATGCAATATTTATGTAGAATTTATTCTGAAGTGGCTTAATTAAGTGATGTGTAAATACAAGTTCTCAGTTTTAAGCTGAATTCGAATTGATTGAATATTGTTTGATGATTTCAATGTCTGTCTGCACATTTGTTATGATATTCTATTCAATATTTGCAAATTTTTGCTCTATTTCCACTTTCGTCTTAGCCCCCTGTAAAATATCTTATAAAAAAAACCTCTTTACGAGGTAAAAGTCTAGTGACGAAAACAGTTATATGCCCCAAAATTTCTGATATCCAATTTTGTGACGAATAACATTAAGTTTGACATATAAATTATTTTAAAAAAAATTTTGGCACTCGGCACATTGCGCTAAAATGTCTCAATTCTTCATACCAAATAAAAACCACTGTTTTGCGCAGTGCCGAATGCAAAAATTTTTTTAAAAATAATTTATATGTCAAACTTAATGTTATTCGTCACAAAATTGGATATCAGAAATTTTGGGGCATATAACTGTTTTCGTCACTAGACTTTTACCTCGTAAAGAGGTTTTTTTTATAAGATATCAGAAATTTTTGAATAAGACATCAGAAATTTTGAAATTGAATTTTTTTTTTGGACAGTATATCTTTATCAACTTTGTTTATTTTTTGTACAAGCTGAAACAAACTGTCTGGCAACACTGGTTCCCTTTACAAACACACATGCCAAGCGCAAAAGCTAGTAGCACTCTCAAACTCTGGCTGCTATGACACTTTGCTGCTGCTGTATGCATGCTACTGCATATGTACATGCAGAAGTGTAAAGGTAAAAGGTATATTCAGTTAACAGGTAATATCTTGCCCAAACGAAATTTGACGGCTATGTGTTATATGTCAAAAACGTGAAATTGAATTGTCTACAACAAATAACATATTTAAAAGTCATTTGAAACGTAGATTTTTCTTAAATCGCCGAAATGTGGGAAAAAAAACCTTCTTTCACCTGAAGATTTTTACCTGTGCTTTTAAGCAAAAAAGTTTACAGCTAGGCTTAAAGCCCTTTAAAACACCTAACGATATATAGATCAAATCTGTAGCTTCTATTGTTTGGAAGCTGTGGTTTTAGCGATTTACATGCACATGTACATACTGCATATGTACTAGTACATGCAGTAGTGTAAAGGTAAAAAGTATATTCAGTTAATAAGTAATATCTTCCAAACCCATCGGTAAAATTTTTTCTATCATATATCAAAAAACGCGAAATTTTATACACTACAACATATTGAAAGCTAAAAAAAATCGTTAGCGTCGTTTTCTCAAAAACCGCTAAAATGTGGGACAAAATATCTTATTTCACCTGTTGCTTTTTACCTATGCACTTTAGAAAAAAAGTTTAAAGGTCTGCCTAAAAGCCCTTCAAAATACCTTTCCAACGACATATAGATCACGTCTGTAGCTCATATCGTTTGGATGCTATAGGGGTTTTAATTTTAGCGGTTTTTAGCGATTTCCCGCTAAACTAGCTTTTTTTCGAAAAAGTCGTAGAACAAACATTTCTAGATTTTTGATCGGGAACAAGTCCTCATTCAAACTTTTAAGCTAAATCAACGCTTTGATACTAACAAACAGACAAACAAACAAACAAACAAACAAACAAACAAACAAACAAACAAACAGACTGACTTTTCATCTCGTTTTGAAATGGGCACCAAAAATTTCAAAATTAATTATCTTCTGAACCAGTGATCGGATTTTGACGATCAAGGTGTCATTCGACGCGTATTTTTGATAAGAATAGTAAAAAATTAAAATAAAAATCGAAAAGGCTCCAACGGCCCCATTTGCTCCAATAATTTAAATTTTTCCCCTCCCACTAACACCTGTGTATCTCACGAACCAGGTGAGTTTCCAAAAGTCTTAGTATGCACATTTGTAAGTAAAATTGATACCTTTCGATCGGTACATAACTCGACCCGATCGGACAGTCATAGCAAATTTTCCATTCTTCCTGTGTATATATGCTAGTCGCCTTCGCACCCTTCGTGCTGCTTTCGTCACTAGCGCGGACTGCCGTCCGCAGTGATTTACTGCTTCTGGCCAATTGACAGATATGGCAACGAGTTATTGTTGCCATTTCATGAATTCAATTTCCCAATCCGAGAAAGTTCTGTCGGTTATTTGAATATTCATATGCTCGGTTAGCCTTCAAAACCCATTGAATACTGATTGAGATTCTTGTAGTTTGTAACTGTTTCCATTGGTAAGTGTATTTGCTGCTTCGTTGTGCCGTTAAGCTCATCTCTTCTCGCATTTTTATGCTGCCATTTGTGAGTCCTTTTTCTCACTCGGTTTTGTGCGCTTACTTTGAAGTGGTTTCTGAGCTTTAGTTCCCTCTAATTGGCTGTGGCTGCCTTTTAATTTTTCTCAGCTTTCCTTTTTTTTTTTTGTTTGTTGCCACGCATTGTTTTTTATTTCTTTTTCTTGTTTACCGAGTGGGAAATGCATTTGGATCAGCAGCATCAGCAGCAGTTGCAGTTGTGGCTTTAACCCACACAGGACCAACTTGGTCAGGGTTATAATTGCACTCGAAATGTGTTTTTCTCTCTCTGTCACTATCTCTCATTTGTCTCTTTTACTCTCTAGCTGTCTGTGGGAATGGATTGCATGAAACGTAATTACAATAAAAAGGCGAGTGGCAGTTACAGTTGGCACATCAAATATAAACATTGCGACAGTCGTTAAATAACAAACAACAACAACAAGTATAAATATGTGTGTGTTCGTGTTTGCAACAACAACCACAACATCAACACCTTCGCATATTGCGATAGACATTGCAATATGACAAAAACAAATTGTTGAATTTTTTTTCGAACGCTTTTCATTCGCGTTGTAATTAAAATCAACAACTTTATGTTTATGTAGGCCCATGTGCATATACATACAATTGCATATGTGTATCTGTAGTGTGTGTGTATATGTGTGTCTTTGTGCGTTTGCTGCATACAAAAGGAAACAATTATGTGGTAACTGCAAATGTATTGCAGCAGCACTCGCATCAAAAGCTGAGAGCTTGCGACTGTCCGCTTTCAGCTCTTGCTCGTTGCCTCAATTATTTAGCAGGACACACATTTTTACAGGTAAAGGACCCACACACACACACACTGACATACACATATACACAGTTACACACGTACTGACATTAATGGACGCTGTAGAAATGTTGAAATGCTACAGGAAGTAACCGTAAAGCCAGCAACAGACATGCCAACTGTGTCGCAACTTGTCCCCCCTTTTACCTTTTTTACCCCTTGGCATGCGACACACACACACACACACACATACATACGCATATCACATTTACCTAGTTACGCATATGTCCTGATGACATTAGTGCAGCATTGCAGACATTTTCCTCGAAGCAAAACGAAAAATTACAGCCAGGCCAAAAAAAGGGGAGAAATCCTAGACCGAATGATTGAGTGGGAAAAAGAGAGGGGAGAAGAGTGTGGCCTGCGGTTTGGGGGGTCAATTTTGGGCAAAGGACATTCGCATACGTTAACGGCAAGTGACATGTGAGTGTGTGTTTGTGTTTGGCTTGGAATTTTACGTTGATTACGAGCACTTTATGCTTCCGTGTTACGTGTGTGCGTTGCGTTCTTTCTCACTCTCGCTCTCACTCTCACACTCTCTCTGTATCCTTGTATCTGTGTCTGTTTGTCATCAGCTGAATATGACAATGACAACTTTGTGTTCATTGTTGCAATTCTTACTTTATTATCAGTGTCTGTAATCAGCACATGGACTCCATTTTGTTAGATAACCCCACAGACAAAGCTATCTATCTCTCCTCATCTACATATCTCTCTCTCTCGCACTCTCCTTTGCTGTCTGTAGCTAACAAATTTTCATGATAAATGTTTACCGCCTGAGAATGTGGGCGTGGCTCGGCTAATCCATTGCACTTGAAGATAATTTATTATTATTCACAGCTGAAGCGTTATGATACGGCTACTGATATTAGTTACAGCCCTAACATGTGCTAAAAGCTCTCCATCCCAATAACTCAAAATGCAAGGGGGCACAAAAGCTTTGTCCTTTGTTACAATAACAAACATGAAAGCTTTTCGTGTAAAATTACAACACATAAAATGTTAGAAACTTTGCTAACTCAGCTTTCAGGCAAGAAAGCTTTTATTGTGTTCGTTAACTTTTGTAAGCTGCTGAAAGTTTTTGCTTACAGTTAATGTTAACTGTGAACTGTTTAACGAGTGAAGATAACAGCACGCAAATATTCGACTGTTAACAGAGGCAAAGAAATTCTGTGTAATAAAAGGACACTTACAATTATGTAAATTGGTAGTTAATAGCGATGTTAAATTGACAGCAGTTGTTAACTGAATTGGCTCACTTTTAATGAAATTAAAAGTTAATTTGTATTTATAAATCATAATGTAAAGAATATTTTAAAATGTTAGCCGAATAAATGACCAATTAGAACAGTTCGCTGAAAATTACTTGGGAAAATGCTTGCTTAAATGAAAATGTAAACTGATCACAGAGTGGGCATGTTAATTGTCGACTGAAGTAGGAAAAATTCACCCGATAAATAAGTAACTTTGAAAGTCATCAAACTTTAACTGCACTATTGCTTTTCAAAAAGAAATAAGTATTGTGAGTTACTTGCGATAACATTTTACTCACAATTTTAAAGTTGATAAATAGTTTATGATGATGTTGAAAACTAAAGATATAAGATTATTCCAAGACTAGCGATAACAGGACACAAGTAACTTGTAATTACTTTTATATTTTGTTAAAATTTCAAATTGAAATGCAAAAAAACATGATATTCAACAAAAGTTGAGCAATTTGTAGAACAGCAAATGTAAAAAGAAATATCCATGAGGTTGATTTGACAAGTTTAGCTTTAAATGAATGTATAAACATTTTTTCAAAAAAGGAAATAAGCCGCTGGCAATAGCAAATAAAAAGAAACGCAAAATGAACCCTCATTTGAGACATGAAATGGACTAACGAAACGAAAACGTCAAAGGATTTCCCCGCTGGCAGTCGCCAGTGGAAATTGATTAAAAAGTATCGCAGATGGCAACAGATAACCTAAATACACAACGTCCGAAAACCAAATGTTTTTCTGGTGCGTAATCCTGCTTTTCTCGCGTTCCACAAGGAAAAACTCAATGGCCAAGGCAGGAATTTCGCACTAAATAGCAAAGCAAAGCGAATCGATTATCTAAAGGGAATTGCCCCGAGTCTATCAAAGTTATTCGAGTATTCAATGAATTTGGGTATTGGTCAGTTCATGTGTAGAAATTTGTATTTCTTTGTTTGTATTGGGGGTTTTCTTGCCCTTGTGTGTCCTCGGTTAATGAGGTCCCTTTTTGCTTGACATTCTTTTAGACCCTGCAATGACAACAGACTTGAAATGTAGGTTTCCCGCTTCAAAAATCTTACTTATTTGTAATTCTATTTTAAGTAATCGTTGCTTTTGTATTTTTTTTAAATATAAGTTGTAATAATAATAATTACAGGATCTGTCCGTGTCGAGTTTACTCGACTGTTGCCTTTTCAACTAGTTTTAACATATTGTGTTTCATTACATTTTCAGGGCACAACATGGCCTCAGCACAGATGCGACATTTCTATAACACACCAACAACAACAACAAACAAGTCTACTTCTATCACAACACGCCAACAACTCTTACAACAGCAGCAACAACAACAACACACGGTCAACAGCAAACGGAAGCAATTTGAAAGTGAAACGTTTCTGTGCCACACAACATCAACAACAACAACAACAGCAACTGCAACAACACAAAGTAAATTGGAAGCAACATCCACTAACGCAACGAGAGCAACAACAACATGGCAGCCAGTCACGCCAGCAACACTCGAACCACCAGCAGCAACAGCATCAGCAGATGATACACAAACGAGCGGATGTGAAAAAGGTGCGTCAAATTGGTTATGGACAATACATGAGATTGCTGCCAGCAACAGCAGCAACAACAGCAACAGCGCCAGAATGCTTTCCAATGTTGGCAAGGAGCAGCAACAGCAACAACAGCAGCAGCAACTGCATCAGCATCAGCAATATCCTGTCGCAAATTCACATGGTGCTAATTGCAATGACAGCAGCAACGTTATTGGCGCTTGCGTTGCGGGATGGCAACACATTGCTGTTGCTACTGTGGCTGCCACTGTTGCTATTGGGCATTCTAAGCAAGTTGCCCATAGGATCACAACAACAACAGCAACAGCAACAAAAACAACAAAAGCAACAGCAATCAGTACATGTAAGCCAGCAATACAATCACGCTTATCTTCCAAAACCCAACACGGCCAAGGTCACGACTCTGCAACAGCAACAACAACACGTACAACAACAGGAGCAACCACAACAACAACAACAGTCAAACAACGAAAAGTCTATCAACACTGCACAAACGATGTCGCTGCCACTGCCCTCGGCCAACGGACTGTCAAAATCTTTATGGATATGCAAAAATTTGCACGCACTGTATTTCCGCTTGTTATTGTCTTCAATCTGCTACCTTTGTTCTATGCAGGTAAGTGCTAAATACTTTTATGCATACATTCATTATTCATTATCAACAGGCAGCACGCTAGATTAAGCCCATAACATTTAAGCACTATTGTTGCCGCTCTGTGTCAAAATAAACACTTAATGGCGCATTGGGCACTGGGCTAATTGAGGCCAAGTGTTTGGTTGGTTTGTTGGTAGTGGAATTAACCACAGTGCAAAGCGCTTTGTTCTGTCAATTGTCCTTGGAATGGCAATCAAGTCAAGTGTTGCAACCGAGTTGAGTGTTGTTGACGCTTCAGTAAATCATTTATTGTATCACATGTTTAGCTGCTGCCTAAATGCGACTATTTCACTATTAAGAATTGCCGCTTGAGTGAATAGTTTTTTGTATCATGCTTTCGAAATAAATAAATAATTGACCGTTACAACTGTTGTGTGATTAAAAAAATGCGTTACTAACTGTTCTCTGCTGCTTGAATAAAACATTTCACTATTTAAAGTTGCCGAATAGGTAAGAAGTTTATTGAGGTCATACTTCTTTTTAGTTTTTTTTATCTTAAACAAAAATATTCAACTGTACTTTTCCTGCTGCTGACATAAGAAATGTCATGTGAATCCTAACAGTGAATCGAGCTTAAGATTAAAATGCTAAAATCCATAATAAATGGAGTTGTCCATATATCTCCAAATATTGATACCTCCCGACATTAGGATACCCGTTACTTATTTTAATAAATTTTGAAATATTTTTTATTGCATGCTTTTATGCACTTATATTCTTTAAAAACTTTAATTATCCATTACCACCTTTCTATTTGTCCGCTCTTTTTACGATTTAGTAGGATGATAGCTAATAATAGTAGTTAACGATAATTAGTAAAAAATTCCTATTATCTTGAAAACTGTTCGTGTAGTGATTTTTTTTGCAATTTACAGAGGCGGAAAGGGGTGTGGCAAAAATTTAAAACAAACAAACTTGCATGGGGCTTATAGAAGGCTGTGTGCCAAATTTGGTTGCTCTAGCTCTTATAGTCTCTGAGATCTAGGCGAGTCGGCTGTTGATGCTGATCAAGAATATATATACTTTATAGGGTCAGAGATGCTTCCTTCTCCCTGTTACATACATTGCGACTAATACAATATCCCCTTTTACTTATTTTTTATAAGTAACGGGTATAAAAATGAATTTTGACTTGCAAAGTTGTGACCAACTTCTAACTTTGCCGACACTAAACAGATTTAGAAGCGAAGCATTTTAATCATGGCTTGCCCTCTAAATTTATTCTGCATTTAAATTTTACCAATTCTTAAAATATTCGAGTTGTCAATACTTCGATGCATTCATACTTAGTTATGTATGTATGAAAGGGTATTCGACTTTAAGCTGCTCCAGTAATAATAACTTTTAAGTTGAATAGCATAATTCAATTGTTGCCTTAGGACTGGGAAATGTATTGTTTTCTTTTTGCTACTGCCTAAGTAAGTTTGACAACATTTGCAAATTGAGTTGCACTAACAAAAACCGGAGCAACAACAGCCACGCCAGCAGCTCATTATTTATATCGACATGGTAAAAAAGGCACAAATTTTAATGACCCACAAAAACTGGACATGGCCTCGGGAAGCACGGGAATCCCTTGCGCCAACTTTATAACATTAACATTTTTCTGCGACTTTCTTGATGCTGTTTTTTCAATTTAAAAAAAAGAAAAATACAAACAAAAAATGGCATCATTAGAAAGTTTGGGTCAAATGTGGGCTTGTGGGCTCTGTTAGGCCAGAGACAATAGGCCAGGACCTTTTTGGTTGTGGGCTGTCGGCTTTTGTTGCTGCCAGCACCCCCAAACTTATTAATTAAATTTCAAACATAATTATTTGAGAAAATTTTTAGCTGCTTAAGGCCTGTCTCCAGCACCGCGAAATTTTTATGTTAGGAATTTGCTATTTATTTCGTGTGTGTGGGACATAAATCAAACAGCTGTGCTTTTTATACAGCGCCAATTTTGAAAGTTCAACCAATGTAAAAAAAAATAAAAAAATGAACTCTGACGATAAAGTGATTGTGTTGGTGGCGGAATATATTGTTGCAAAAACCGTTTCATCTCACTTTTTGGTTTTGCGCACAGTTTTTTTTTAAATTTTTTCAATCGACACTAGCGAAATAATTGTCGACAATATATTCCTGAGCTGTGCATCAGCTGTTCTCTCAGTCCACACACGCAGTCGATAGGCCAATTATCGATATTTATTTGTGGATTTCGTTAAGGTTGCTGGATACTCAAGCAACGAAATCATAAACGAAAAGTTTCGGCCACAGTTTTTTTTATATGAAGTTTGACAGTTATTTTTATTTTCCGCGGTGCTGGATACTATGCTTTAAGCAAATTCAATTTGCGATCCTCGCTGATAACTGCAGAGTATATTTGAAAGTGCGTATGTAATCAGAGCTGACTCCAATCAGCAGCATCATCATCTGGATAGTCAAAGGGGGTTGTGGGGTTTTTTGGCCTAATGTATCAAAAGCAAAGCCAAAAAACAAACAAAAGAGCCGCCAGTTCAAAAGGGAAACGAAATCAATGACAATTCGTTAAATGTCCCTCATTATCGTTAGCCATATCTAAGCAGCGATTAAAGTAAATTCAGTCGTCCTGCCTGTGCAGCCCCTTGCCCTAGTCCTGGCCAGAACTTTCTTATCAGTTGAGACAACAGCTAACAACCAACGACCAACAAACGATGCTGCTCTCTGAGAGCTGAAAAGCTCACGGCTGCGCATTGAGTCTGGTCAGTTGTCTTATCACTCCAAGCGTTCTTTTATCTTTTATCAGTTGTCCATGGAAATTGTTTACTGGGTTCGCATGGTTGTCATTGTTTGGCGCCGAAATTGCTGACTGTTTTTTTTTACTTTTGAGCAAATCATACACAACATTTATCTTGAATATCCTAATGACTTTTCTTTGATTTAAATTAAAATGTTTATTAAAGTCGAACTTAAAGCTTAAATCGGGCAGAATCTCAGCTGACTGGCTTTTGGATGTGGGCCAGCTGCCATCTGCCATCTGCCAACTGGTGTTGCCTCAAGTGGCAACTTGACGAATGATTAAGGCGGCAATGAAAGTGCGGCTTGCCACTTGAAGGCAAAGAGAGCGGAAGAGGAAGCAAAAAGTGTGCGATTCATTGAGCTGAAGCTGCTGCAATTGAAATGAAATCCCAGAACAAACAATTTATGAGTAAGCAGCCAAAGCTAAAGATGAAGCTAAAGCGAAAGCTAAACAGCTGCCTGTCTTAGTATGAGGTCCAATTCCGAATTCCCCAAAGCAAACAAAAAATAAATAAAAGAATCATAAATTCAATTCGATTTAAGATTTATTGAATGTGAATGTGAGTAGCGTCCATTCGATTGTCGTTTGCCGAGGTCGCAGTTACTGCAAAAGCTTTCTCAGTCCTAGCACAACACACACACACACACACATATACACTCCCTCTCTCAGTCACTCAGTTTGTGAGTGATTCTCTCTCTGGCTTTATATGCTGACTGCGAAGCACGAAGCAACTCAGTCGATGACAGTCGGCCAAGCACGCCAGTCGCTTCAGCCAACGCTTCTTCATCAGCTCAAAAAGTCGCAGCATCAGCAGCCAACAATAATAATTACAGTTTAAACGAATCGTGTGACAAGCTTTGGCAGCAGCTTAACCGTTACTTTTGGCCCGTGTTCTCAAAGATTGAGGATTGAAAACCAAAGAAGATTCCTTAAAGTCACGTGTCGCTTTCGCGCGTTTCTTTTGCACACTTACATTTCATTAACTTGATGCGTTTTTAATTCCGCCGTTACTTAAAAATACAAAAATATAATCGCGAGTTTCCGACCATCAATAAGATTGAAAGAAGAGCTTAAATCGTAAATACATCAAAGGATTCAATCCAAGGTTTTCGCAGTGTAAATATACAAATTTAAATAATTAAAAATTATTGTAATTTACAATTTGTCTGTGCACAGTTGAGTTAAGAAATGGCGGAGAAAAGATATCGAAAAAGTAATAGTAATAGTTCTGAAAGGACTCCGATTTTTCTACTTTTCATAAAATATCAAAATACATATAATTTTTGTGTAATTTGTGAAAAAAATCTGGGACATAGAAGAACGGTTTTGAATCTAGAAAAACTTAACTTCTGGCCTTTGGGTTTTTTCACACTCAACAAATGATCGTAATTTATAAAAAATGTACACCTTTTTTTAATTGACAGTTGGATTTCTTGAAAAGAAACAAATTTAAAAAGAAAAGAATATACTTCTATGGCTTTAGACAAAGAAGTCATTCTATTGTGTTCCATTTAATTCTCTTTTTAAATGAGCAAGTCTCAATATTAGGAACTTGTATTCAGGTGATTCAGACAATAGCCAATTCCAATCCTCAGCACAATTGAAGGCAAATACTCGACCAATAATAACTGAATGCTACAAGTACTTATATTATTAGTTCTCTCAGTGAGACAGACGTGATTTGTTGCATTGTTGTCACAGATTCTTATTAGTTCCACACACACTCACAATGACAAAGAACACACACATGCGAAGGGAAACCTTGGGATACCAGACAATGAAAGTACTTGGGATTAGGCTTCAGATTGAGATCGGAATGTTGAAGGAGACAACGAGCTTAATGCAAAAATTTCTGTCGACTCCCATCCAATTAGACTTGTTGCCTGCCACTGACAGCGAAGTAGCAGCAGCTGTGATAAAGGTTCTTAAGAGTGTGTTCACGTTAAGTCCCGTTCAATCATCGCATTGGTCAAACAAGTAACGAGTATCAAAGGGCTTTACACCCCAAAGAGTAGTGGCCAATGTCGCATGTGAATGGAATGGAAGCTACAAATTGTGAGTTGACTTACAAGTTCGTGTTCTGCATTCCATTCCACTTGGCTTAGAACAATTTGGCAATCGTTACAAGATTGAAACGTGCCAACTGTGCAAATAGTCAATCAATAGGCAATCGTTCTTGTGCTCAGGTGATAAGCAAACAGTAGATGGAAGTGATAACCACAACCCTTTTTGCATGCCGAACTTAAGAGCTTCCAAGCTGTTCACCTTTTTACCTGTACTTTGGCATTGCGTGTTCCACCTTTGGTTCCTGTTTCCTTGCAGCTAATGAAGAGATAAAAGTTGCTACGTGTGGCAAATGTTAAAAGCGAGAAAAGGACTGACGACTATAAATGTTTTGGCCTCGACTCAGTCGGAGGGTTTAACGTTTAACGCATAAATTATTTATTCATTTGCTGTCGCTGGGTTATTCGGATTTTTTTTGTGGCGCAACATTAAAATTTCTATTGGTCCCTTTCGGGGCGAAATCTAATCCCAACTACGGTTGACGAACTAAGTATTTCATAATGAGCTGCACTTACTGAACTTTTATGCGAACTCATGAAAATTACAGTGCTTCACACACAAAACCATCCTCTTGCCCCCTTTTTTATACCCGATACTTGAAAAATAAGTAAAAGGGGATATTGTATTCGTTGAAATGTATGTAACAGGTAGAGGGAAACAAACAAATTTGGCCTAAAAACTTCTATAACCCTTACGCAGATCAAGTTTGTTTCAAATCTTTCGGGAAAAGCGAAAAGCCACCACACTCTCGATTTTCAAGATATTGGCGTTTTTTTTACTAATTAACGTTAACTACTATTATAACCTATCATCCTATTAAATCGTAATAAGATCGGATAAATAGAAAGCTGGTAATGGCTGATTAAAGATTTTAAGCTCTGTATGTGCCAAAAAACATGCAATACAAAATATTTTAAATTTGTTTAAATAAGTAAAGGGTATCCCATAGTCGGGAGCTCGACTATAGCCTTTCTCACTTGTTTTCGCATACGTGCGGCCGTTTTCAGCAACTTTTTACCGCATGGAATGCAAAGGAAAATTCTAAGCGGCAGTCCATAGACGGGGAGAGAGTAAAGACGAGAGGAGGAAAGAGCGAGGGGGATGCGGCAAGTTTCCGTTTTGTTTTTTGATTATTTCCGGGGTGCTGCGCTTTTTCATTTCTAGTCGGCTGCAAAGCGAAAAATTATTATAATATCGCCCATTTGGCATTGGTCGCACGTTGCGTATGCGTAACTTTTGAAGCCAAAAACTCGAAATTAATTAGCGCCTCATGCACATGAGTGGATCCGTTTTTATTGTTCTTATTGTTTTTGTTGTTGTTTTTACTCAGTTTTTCCTCTGTGCTTTCCGGCCAGTTTCCTCGTGTTGCAACAATTTTCCTGCTGCCGCTGTCATGTGATATGAAAAATATATAGGAAAATGTTGCAACTTTTTCATTATGTATCAACTTGATGCCGGACAAGCAAAAACTTTTTTTCATAGCCAAACAACTTCAGCTGGCGGACAGCGTGTAAGAGACAGTAGCCCCCAAAAAGGGGGCGTGGAAAGTGGATAAAAGCGCCCACTTCTTTAAAATATATTTCGTTTGTCAACGCCGTCGCTAATGAGTTTGCTGATTAAAACGTAATTAGCTACCGTGGCCCAACTTGGCATTTGATGTTCTTAGTTCTCATATCTCGGTTCTCGGGCTAAGCCTCTTAATAAGAGTCCTGGCACTCTATTAGCTGTAAGCCGCTTCGGCCAAGTAATTGAAAACTGACTGATTAGACTGCTGCCAATGGCAAAGTGTTAAGTATACGCCCGGTGTAACTTTGAGAGAAACAATTACATTGCACTTTAGATCATTTATTTATGTTTTATTAATATGTTAATCTTAGTTCAAGTTGAAAGGATGTTACATTTTTATACTTTTTGGTAATGTAATCTGATTTCACTGCCGCCAACTGCTTTCGATATTTATAACTTGACGTAAGACTGGCAGGTTCAGGTCTATTATTCAGACAATCTAATCAATTAGCCGTCGAGTTGTACAAAGTCATTTTCACTTAACTGCAGACGGTCAATCAATCTCAGCGCTCAAACAGACCACAGCAAATGGATAAACTTGACAGCATTACATTGCGAAAACTTGTCCAAGAATGTTACAGAAAAAGTTTTTTTTGTTTGCATTATGAATTTATAGCTGGTAATGTGCGTAATGGGGAGTGGGGTCGATAAGCACAAATAGAACACAGTTAGATAATAAAGCAAAAACTATGCCGATTTCAATAAAACTCATTAATGTGTGGTAATCTACAAAAAAAAGTTTCACATTCATTTTATATTAATAGAACACAATTATCGCTGAGTGGATGAGCACGAATTACCGAGAACGTAATCAGAAATCTGTGCATATTTATAATCAGCCAACAATGTTGGCTCAACGTATTTAAAAAGAATCTGCTTATATTTAACATTTACTCGTAATTGTATTCATTCTGGCAAAAACATTTAGCCCACAGGTTAACGTAAATACAAATTCAGATAAAAAATTAAATAAGCTCGCTCCAAACTCCGTAGAAATATTTATAATTATTTTAGTCGGAAGTGCTCGACTAGAATATACTTTTTTCAAAATATTATTTGAGAATCTAAATATACGTTAGATGCGAATCGGATGTCAAAGCTGATGTTATGTTAATTAACAATTATAATCTAAAATATTTTAGTAAGACAATGAGAACCTTTCACATTCAGGAACACTTCCTTTCCGTTCATTTCTTTTCAAAATATCTAGATATTTGTAATACACTTGTGTGTGTAATACAATCTTTCAGGTTACACAATTTGAATTCATCCACTTGTATCAATTTGTAATGAGTCTGGGGTATAAGAAGCAGCAAATGTAATAAACATTGAACTTATTGCTCATTTAAATTTCTATATTTTTTGCAAATTCAATTTGGCCCACAGATAAATAAGAGATGCGAATTTGTATGGACGAATTGATGTTGTACTTTTTGCATAAATACATTGATTTTTGGTTGGTAGAAATGGAAAAATGCTTTGCATATCCAACGGCCAATCGGAATGGCCTAAAGTAGTGATGTAAACATTCATCGGTGTTTAAACAATAAAAATTTTTGCAAAATAAACATTTTTGCAATTGGAATTTAAAGTCGATGTATGGCTTGAATTTACATCACTGGCTTAAAGTGAGGTATTCAGTCAGTTATTACGGCAGCATACTCGTAAATGACAATGTGATTTAGTCAAGAATTTCATCAATCTTCGTTGGGTCGTAGCACAACAAAGCGACGCAAAGCGGCCAGGACTTGTCGTCCTTTTGTCTGTCGTTGGTCTGGAATATTACGATATCATTTTGTAGCATACATAATGTGTGTATGCAAAAAAGTATGCCTTTGTGTCGTATTTGCGTAATCTTTAAAGCGTCCACATAAAGCCAAAGTGAAAGTGAGGCATGCAACAGGACAGAAGCAGGGGCAGGGGCAGGAGTAAAGGCTGAGGGGCAAGACAATACCTTACGAAGGGCAAGCGTTGCCACTGAGTCGAGGTTAAGTTACTCTCGCACACACACACACACATATATATATACATACACAATGACAGCATAGTGGCATATAAATCTCTCTTTTTAGTGTGTGTACTACACACACTGTGCTACACACTGTGTAGCAATAAGCGGCAGACGTCTTGTCTAAAGCCAAAAACAAAGGATCTACAGAAATCAAGTTTAAGTGTACTCACAGGCGGAAATATTACACACACAGACACACACACACACCTGGCAACATATTCCGTGTGCTTAAAAAAGAATCAGAAAATGTTCGCTGGCAGTTGCCAAGTGCGGACTAAACAAGTGCAATTATTTTAATGCACTTTTGACTTTTGACATTGCAAGACAACAACAAAAACTAAAAGAAGAACAACACAAAAGTAAGAACAACAGCTGCAGCTGCTGCATTGCAATCTTAAAGCACTTTTGAAGCATTTATGCTTGGCATTGTTTGTCTACACAGAACTAAGCCGACCCGCGGCGACACTTGGAGGCAGCACCGCCTCAAGGTCAGCCAGTCAACCAGTCAGGCAGTCAAGCAGTTGAACTTGGCCAAAGTCTGAGACCCTTTAATTCTTATGCCATTACGCGTAATATCCTGTTCCATTTACTATAATTTGATGGCTGACTTTAGCGTGCTTTAAAGGCTCAAATAAATTGAATTCATAAAAAAAAAATACGAGTTCAACATTCTTTTTGGCAACGTCACGCGCAGTCGACAATGTCGATGGATAAGCATTTTGGCCAACCCTGTCAGCCATCAGTTCGAGTTTCACTTTCAGCTCCATTGACGGTCTATACATATATAAATACAAATATACGTATATATTATATATACATACATTCAGTAGGCATAAATAAATTTTTTTCTGCAAATGTCCGCATAAAACTTACGAAATTGCAAATTGTATTTTATTTCACATGGAATTCCAAGGAATATGCCAGCATTCCTTGTTCATTGTTCCTTGTTTTTGGGGATCCCAAACAGTGTGACATGCTGTCATCTTGCCAAGGCTCGTCTATCCCCTTGTTTTGTGGCTCGTTGCCTTCATAGCCAGCTGTTGTTTTAGACAATATATGTGGGCTGCGCTAATTTAATTAAGAGCCATAGACAAACCGACAGACGATATGTGTCATCGAAATATGTGCTGTAAGTCTTTTTAAAGTGTTTCTCTTACTCTCTCTTTCTCTTTAGGATTTTAGTCTATTGACTCGTCTCTCTTTTTTCACTTGCCACATGTGACAGCCACATATAAGAAAAGTCTAAAGACTTTGAGGCTTATTTCTGTTTTGTCATGCATATGCCATAAACATGCACAACAAACTGCCACTGGGGCATTACATTGCGTATACGCAGTGTTTTCGTTTGCAATTTATTTTGTCGGTTTTACCTACAGCTTCCATGTGTGAGCTAAAAATAAAACTGATAAATTGACTTATTCCAACATGTTTGATCGATAAAAAAGAAACACTCTTTGATCAACTGCGTGGACAACAGTGTCTGCAATTTGCTTTAATAATCCTGTTGAATTTTTACTTGACACCAGACAAAACCGCATAAATTATGTACTTGCCACATTTATCACAAACAACAAGGGCCATTTAGTTTCGGGGCTGGGCATGTGGGCAGGAGAGGGAATCGTGACCGCCATTTCATTAATATTAATTGACCAATTCAAAGGGACAGCCAAAAAAAAAGGGACACGGAAGCAAAAACAAAAGCCAACAAGTTCAAACTATGCCCAGGTTTATTTATAACATTTCACAAAAGAAAAGAGAGTGCTGAAAAAAATAAAAATAAAAGCACATAAAAAACGACGGGCATTAAAGCAACGCCTGTCCCTAAATAAAACAACGGAGAAAAATGTAAATAGCCGAGCCTGTCAAATTTCCGAGCGGAAGGCGTTGGAAAAGTAATTTCAGATGAGTCAAATCCACAATTAATCTGAGCTTTAGCTCAATATATAAACTTCAATTCATTCTGTAAAAACTACAGTCAGAAAATGTTTCTTCCTTTTTTATTGTCGATATTCTAGGACTTTTTTAAAGGTAGATATGTAGTTCAGTGACTGCCAAAAAATCTTAAGTCCTTTGTTTAATGTCGCTGAAAATTGAATGCAAGAAAATTCAAATGTTAACCGAGCTCCTTGAACCCTCTGTCTGTCAAGCAAAAGGTTCAGTCCTCTGCCCCGCAATGATATGTTACGAGTATGTTCTCCGACAACAATTCAATTTTCAATTTTTTTCTTTCCCTTTTCTTATTGTTCTTATCGTCGTTATTGTGTTTGGTGTTGACTGCCAGCAGCTGGGACCCTTCTGGGTTTGGAAATATTAGTTTTTATATACAATTCCGGTCACCTTCCATTTTTCAGTATGTGCAGCTCGCTGTGAAAAAACTTATCAAAAGTGTTTTACTTTTTCTTGTTGTTTTTACTGTTGCTGTGGTTGTTTTTGCAGCTGATGCAGCTTTCATACAGCTGTTCTTATTGTTATTGGAATTTTTTTTTGTTTTTTATATGTTGTATCCTTTGGTTCATTGACAAAATGTCAGCGCTGCTTTCGTTTGTGCAATACATTTTATAAATTTATATACCTTCTAACTAAAAGGGCTTTATTGGGTATATTTGTTTAGCAGTAAATACGAACTTACAATATTTCCGAAAAGATGTTTAAAAAATTTTTGGGCATTTTCTTATGGAATACACCTTCCACTTCTGGTTACTACTACAGATATTTAAGAATATAAAAAAAAATTTAAAACCTATTGTGAAAATCACAAAGTTGATCACATCAAATATTCGTTAGCTTTCACTCCCTTCATATACTTTTTTATCGAGGTTGTCAAGTGATGTTTTAGCGGTAATTGAATTTCCGTGCCATGTGCCAAAATGAAGTGAATGTCCTTTAGGTCAATTATTACAATGTTGGCCTGATGCATTTGGCAGTATTGTTGGCTCAGCAGCGATTAGACAGGATAATAGACACTTCAAATTGCATTCTGTTGATGCATTGAGTAAATGTTGTCTCAAGAGAACTTCATTAATCATCTGTTCGACCCAAAACGCACACTTCTACTAATGGTTGCCCTGTGGGTCACTATTATTGGTCGTGATTTTTGGTAAATTTCCACTTGTGCGCCTCTCGATAAAGTGCCAGGACTCAGACCCTCACACAGAGATTGTGCAATTTGTTTCTGCACAATGCGAATGTCGACGTGTGACAAGTTTTGGGCTGTCCACAAGCTGTCACCGAGATAGGGGAAGGGCATGGGAAGGGGAGGTCAGATATGGGTTGGGTAACCGTAACCATAAGCATAACCGGAAGCCGGAGGGGTAACATTTTACGCATAACCGAGCGACTGATAGGCAGTTCTCCGAATTTATGACTGGTAATTTGTTTTGAGCCGCCCTTAGCAAAGAATGGGCTTATATTCGGATCAAGGCCAGAGATGGAGGCTGTTCAGTTATGAAAACTGATTGAGGGCCATTTTCGGAATGTATGCTGTCTCTCGGTTAATCCCCTTAGATGATCTCAACTGTGCACAGACAAAAACAGGGCCAGAAACAAAAAAAAATAAGAAAGGAAAATATGCAAATATATATTGTATCCCATACAGCTTATTAACAACTCAGCAACTGCAGGCGATTCTCGCGTTGAGCGGTTAATCACATCGGAGGACACTTCACATCAGGATGAGTAACAGCGCCATGGTGGCTGTGGCCATTTGCTGCATCTTGGTGCTGCTGGCGGTGTTCATAGTGATCATCATAGTGGTTGGCCAGCAGTTTGAGGAGCCCAAGTGAGATATGCTCCAGCTGGGACCTGGCAACTTCCCAGATGGATAACAGAGGCCCCCAAATTGTTAGTTGCGGCCAGCACAAATGCGGGGGCAATAACATTATTGCCACACATAACCACAACAACAACAACAACTACAGAAAAAACAACAGCATCCGGAAAACAACTAAATATATATAATTAACCTTATAATTCAATGCCACCCAATATGAGACGAATGAAAGAATTGGAAAAGAAAAAGCAAATGAAGAAGATTTGGGAGAAAGACAGAGAAAGAGAGAGAGAGAGTCAGCGATATCAAGCGAAAGAGAAGGCATCCCATCGTCAGTACCCATTGGCTGTGATGTGAAATTATTAGCATAACGTGAAATAACATAAATAATAATAGCAACAACAAAAAATTATAAATTCTGATCATTTCTCATACTAACGACAATTCAATGTAGCAAACCTATATATGTGTGTGTCTGTTGAGTGTTAATATTATAATATATATATATAATTACTTATATTTAGGTACATATACACATATATGTATACTAATGTGTAATCCAACTGTCGTAACGTCGCGTTTTTATACAAGTGTTGTTAATACATTTTTATTGATGTTTTATTAATGTTGCATACAATTTATACACACTCAAACATATGTTATGCATAACTATATAAAACTAAGCCAAATTAATTAACAATTACCATGTTAAATGTCTTAAATTGACAACTAAGCCAAAGTCCAAACAAACAGAACCGCGAATAACAAAATGACAGAGATGATTAGAGAAGCCAAAAAATGAAAAGGACAATAGCAAAAATGTAAACAAAGAGCTCAACAGATTTAGTAAATGTATTTAAACATGGAATGAAGCAATTAAGCAACTGCACTTGTTAAATGCAGCAGACACAGAATGGGGCAAGTTCGTGGCATAGTTCTAGGAATGATATGCATTTTATATATCAAATTAAAAACAAAATAAAAGCAACTTTTTGGATAAGTTTTATGTGTGTATATGCGTGTATTAAACAATTTAAATAAATATAACCTGTTACCTGTACGTAATTCGTTAACTGTTTAATGTATACCAACAAAAAAAAAAACCAAAAACAGTTTTATCAGCCCAATAAAATAATAAATGTTTATAATCGAATTAAATAAATTTTGCAAAACGTGCGCGTGCTATAATAAATAATAATAATAAAATATCATATATAATAATAAATAAATATCATTCATTGTTCAATATATACTCAAATTAAGTAAAAGTCGACAACTTTTTCTTGGCAAAGAAAGAAAGAAAATAAAGCATAAGGTAAGCTAAAAAGTGTTTTAACATCAATAAATATATTGTATGTAAATCAAATATTTAAAATATTTATTGCCACAAGTGCGAGACCAATGATTGCCCCTTTGTGGTGCCATTGGAATTTGTTCCGACAAGTTGCCAACAAAGCGTGGCAAGCAAAATCAAAATGGAAATCAAATTGCATTTCCATTCTCAAGCAGCTTTTCACTGCACGCAATTTGCTCAGGTATCTGGGGAGTTGCGACACAACACTACACTACAAAGCTCTCCTTTCATTTGCATAGTGCGGTCAGGCGATGGAGCTCAACTGGAGCTCAGCATCATCAGCAGCATCTCCCACAGCTGCAAAATGTTGCAAGCACTGCAAGCACACACACACACTTAAGAAAATGCACACAGACAGCAGCTCGGCAACTCGGCAGCTCTGCTTTTTGGTCTCAGTTTAGATGTAACAACACTATAAATTTTCAACACCATAAAAATAGTGTGCCAGCAGCAGGAGGTGTTTGGCAATAAAGTTTTATTAGTTCAGGTCCTGTCAATGATTCTCTCTGCCAGCTGCCAGCGAGTTGATTAAAATGGAAACATTGCCTGCCTTCCGGCCCTTTACTGGTGGCCACATTAAAGTGCAACTGGCCTATGGGGATAAGCGAGGAAATGTGCTCGACACAATCCTATCCTGCCTCTCTTCTTGCCACATTTTGATGGCCATGCCGAGTATTGGCCTTGTCAGAGGCTTAGCTAACAGAGGTAGACCCAAAAAGGAGCCATTTGTTAATGTTTGGCAGCAGAGTCAAGTAAGCCAATCCTTGACTTAGAAAATCGAAACCAATTAATTTAGAAAATTGCAATTTAAATAAATATACCAGGGACCGCAAACAATGATTATCTAAATTTTTTAATTTCAATAAATCAATGACTAAAATAAATATAAAAAAAAATAGTGATAATGATTAAGTTTGAGCGAAAAAATAAAACTCATAAATAATCAAATAAAAATAAAACTCACTTTAGATTCATGGCTTTTTTTAGTTTTTTCACCCAGTATTTTTGCATATCCGTTTAAAACTTAAAAACAAGTGTTAAAAGTGAGTTTTATTTTGAGCGAAAAAATAAAAATTACAAATAATGATTAGTTGTGAGTTTTGTTTTTTCATTCAAGATTAATCATTATCATTGAAGGAAATCATTAAATATCATTAAAAAAACACTACAATTTAATGATTATGGTTCCTGAAATATGCAATTAAATGAATTGAGTTCAATTCATTTTATTTAATCTTTTAACAACTATATTGACATGTAACCACATTTCCAGTGGTAATTGCTTTTCTCATTAAATAAATTGATTTATTAATTTAAATTTCTCACAATCGTCACAATTGATGTGTGAAGTGCTTTAGTGGAAAGTAAAAAGAATGTCACTTACATGTGACCAAATACATTATGCGACATGAAATTAAAATTGCCCACTTGAATAAACAATTTCAGGAAAACTTCTGTTTTGCTACAGAAACGACTAAATTGAGAAACTTGTTCGCCTTGTCTGACAACGATTTGATTTGAGTTTTGTCCCTTGTCGTCTTGTTTCATGTCTGGAATTTGGTTTGGCCTGCTTGTCCGTTATGCGAATATTTCCGTTTGAGAGCGTCGAGTAATCATAAAGTGATGGAAATTCAATTTACACAATATTAAATATGGCAAGTGGGTTGAGTGGTAGACGGAGACCGAGAGAGGTGAAGAGAAAGAGAGCGAGAGTGAGGAGGTGAAGGGAGTGCGGATTGTTGCTGTTCTTGTTGAAGCTGTAGCATGCGTACATACATATATACATACATATGAATAAGGCTGCAACACTTTGTTGTTATGCCAACAAAATGCATACGTAAACATAGCAGCGACTTTGTCGCAGCGCGCTTAACGCTAAGTGCCCTCTGCGCATATTCAAGTGCAGACGAAATATGATCCGTACTTGATATCAACGACCGCCCAAATAGCTAAGTCAGCGTTCTCACGCTTGACCGTCGCTATGTATACATATGTGCGCGCATGACTCTCTCTGACTCTCTTGCTATATATAATAAGTCTTAAATGTATGTAAAACGGCTGCTCACTGCTTCACGGTGGACAGCTCTAACTCTAAGAAATCATTCAATAAACAACCATTGGAGAAGACTGACGTCTTCTCCACAAAGAACTACTGGACTACTTATTTGAATGGATTATCTACAAGCAACCAATAGATCAATCATATTATATGGCGACCGTGACTCCGGATCTCACCGGACTGGAATAAAGAAAAACTAAACAGCTGTAACTAAGAGGATGAAGGAGGCAACAACGACAACAACATAAAAGCCGAGACGTAACTACTGAGGAGGACGAAGGCAACAACTACAAGCAAAGGCGGAGCAACAATTAACACAAAAAAAAACTGAGTGAGTAGAGTATAGTGAGTGTTATGGGTCGCGGTGGCCGCGTTAACAAATTGAATAAAGAAATTGCTCACATTAAGTGGCAATTATATTCACCCAAGGCCAACACACCGTGGAAAGCAACAGCAAGGCTACAGGCCATGCTTGATTTTTATCAGCAACAGCTGAAACAAATAAAAGAAAACCCTACACCACATGCTCACTCAGTGAATATTAAAAATATCAATGTTATTAATGATAAAACAAAAACAACACCACCTCCCAAGAGCAAAGTGCCTCAGTACGTCGAGCGTTGCCCAAGAGATTGCCCTGGACCACTGGACAGCCCACACTGCAGATCGACTTGCCTGGTAAGGCAATAACCTGTGCGAAGACCGGCACCGGTTCCGCCTGAGCCCATAGGCCCAGGACAACAGCAGCTGAAAAATCTACAAGCGCGAGAGGCACCCCCGCCCCTTGCGCCTTCGATGGGAGCGTCAGTGCAACCATACTGGTGACGACCAGCTGACGGGAAAGAAGACGAGCAGCAGACAGCAGCAATAATTTTAAAATATTATATATATTGCATTATCAAAACAAATTGTAAAAATTGAGCGTAATATCTTTCGCCCAATCAGAAGTGAGGCCCATAAAGCCAAACTAAAACACTAGGCAGGTTGCTATGTAAAAAAAAAAAAAAAATTTTTACACGTCTCAGGCACTGGGTAAATTACCCAGTAGCAAACAAATTAATCCTAATCTTAAATTCCAAAATAAAATTTAAATTTTAAAAAAAAACAAAAAAAAATAAAAAGTTTTCAGTTCAGTCAGTTTATTTAATTAAATTAAAGCCATAGGCAGGAAAAATTTTCTATTTATGAAAAGTAATGCAATAAGTAAATTTTCCGAAGATTTTCCAATTGAATCAAATCATAATTCTGAACAGAACTCCAAAATGGGATTAGTAGACGTTAAGTCAGTGGATTCCACTGCTAACGTTATAAACAAAGTTGAATCAAACAACACAGACATGGAATTAACAAATATATTACTGATAATCATAGTTGTCATAATGTGTGCAAATTGTTGTTATAAAATATATAAACTGCATAACAAATGCCTAAAGAAAAGATTCATGAGCCAAGCAAATGATTTGGACAAAATTTAAACTTGCACAGCACAAAACAACAATGATCAACCGTAATTGACAATATCATAATAGCTATAAGTTACAAACTAAACTAAATAAATAAAAAAAAAAAACCCAGAATAATTTTGAAAACCAAAATAGCTTGTCAATATTATGGAATGGTCAGAACTTTCTGAGCGAATCCAAAATTTTAAAACGACATTTGATAAAGCATATATTAATGATGGTTTAACATCAGATATGGCCATGACTAAGAATTGCGCTATGGATAGAGTAAAACTCATCATGCAAGCTGGCACATTCAACAATATGAATGATGCCATTTCAAAATTTGTCAACAGTTGCACCAAAGCAACTGGAAACACCAACACTGACCTGTACTACCAAAATTACTCTCAACGTGGCGGAAGTCGCGGCAGAGGTAATTACTGGGGCCGACCTCATAACAGAGGCGGCTTCAGATGTAACAACAATAACGGCAACCGATACAATTATGGAAAAGGTAATTCTCGAGGTAACTCGGAAAACCAACCAGCCCCCTTGAGCAACCAACAGTAAAAACACTAAATATAAATCTTAGTCTCAGTAATATCATTAAAATCCAAAACCAGAAAAATAACGTATCAATTACATTATTAATAAATACAGGAGCCAATGTCTCAATATTAAAAAAAAAATATTACAATTTAGATTCACATATAAATCAAAACTATACCATGCGATGGAATTCTCGGACTAGATTTCATTAGAAAATACAATTGCATATTATATTTGTTTTTTTTATTTCTTTTGCTTGTCTGACGTTTGTAGGTCTTGTTGCTGCACTTTCTATCGAAAGTTGCTGCAGTTTTTGTCGAAAGTTTCTTTTGCTTGTCTGACGTGTGTAGGTTTTGTTGCCGCAATTTCGATAGTTTTTATTAGCACAAAATTGTTTGAACTTGTACTTGTGGCACAAAATTGGACATCTATTTTAAGATGGTACGAATAATATTTTTGGATATTTTGACTTGCTTATTTTTTTTTCAGAAAAATTGAAGTGCACAGTCTTTGACATAATTTAAAGTAGTATTACCACATCTAAAGATATGTCAGCAGCATTATTGCATACTACGTTTTCGTAACTTTTATTTCGGTATGGATACCAATGAAACTCCATGTCATTTCTAAATTGTATATTCAATCTCTCAGTACGAGCTTTCTGAATCCTTTCGAGTTCGGATGAAATACTACTCTAAATTCTCCTATATGTAAATCATAAATGATATCCTATACCTAACAGCTCCTCAAACAGACGTCTGTTTTCGCTTATAAACCTTATTTGCAAGGAAAAACCCAACGCCTAAATTAACAAAAATGAGACTAGATTTAGAAGAATATCAATTCGCAGTAGAATATCTGAAGGGTAAAGACAATTTTGTAGCGGATGCGTTATCAAGAATAACCATTCAACAGCTACAACAAAAAAAATGGATCAAGAAATAAAGTCACTACAATAAATTCAAGTAGACAAAAGTCCTGCGCAGGAAAAGAATAAATAAGAAGAATTGCTTAGGCAATATCTCTAAAAGCTTCTATGCCCAACGTACATGAAATCATTTCAAATGACTAAGTACGAAATGTAGTGACCTTGCAAGTAATAAAATATAAATGTTTAAGAACATTAAAATATAGTTATTGCAAGAATTGATGTTAGCGATTTGTACTCCAATGGATTTCTCGACTTAGGTCGGTGTAAGCCAGTGTACCTAAAATCGGCCAACTCAAAGAGGCACCGAGCAAAAGATCTTTGAAGCAATTTCAATAGAATCTTATAAATAAATGGGCAAATATATAATGAATATAAGTATAAAGAGTAGCGCTACTCAGCCGGTGACCCAGATAAAGAGAAGCAATTTTGTCTACAACACTTGATTTACAATACAAGGAGTACAGGCATTAAAATGAAGTAAAAAGACACTTTCATTGAAACAATATGACATTTCTCATATTATTCTCACATAAATAAATTTCCAAAAAGCCTGATGTCGAAAACGACAAAATATTCAAAAAAAAAAAACTCCTAATACCCAATCTTGAATCTTTGAATCTTTTATTCTGAAGTACGGTCCAATGAAGACGTTCATTACGGACATGGGAACAGAATACAAAAATTCCATTATAACTGACTTGTGCAAGTATTCAAATACTTTTTATTCGAATACCTTTAAAAAAAAAAAATATAAAAAAAAATTTAGCAAAAAAAAAAAAGAAAAAAAAGATAAGGAAGTATTAGATTTTAAACTAGAAATAGGAGACCAAGTTTATTTAAAGAATGAAACAGGTCATAAATTAGAATCTAGTTATATAGGACCATTTGAGGTCATCAGTATAGAAAAAATAATAGTATAATAATAAAAAAAAAAAAAATAAAAAAAAAAAAATAGTAATACTAAAAAGAAAAAACAAAAAGTACATAAGGATAGATTAAAACTTTATAATAATTGAATTGAAAACTTTAATATAAAAAGAAAGAAAATTGTTCGAACAAAATAATACAAAACAATAAAAAGGAAAATGGAATTTAAGAAAAGGAAACTCAAAAAGAAAGAAAAATTCTTTTCTTTTATAAAAAGAGACAGCAATTAAAATAAAATACTAACACATACATATATTTTTTTTTAATACACATAATACAATAAGGCTGCAACACTTTGTTGTTATGCCAACAAAATGCATACGTAAACATAGCAGCGACTTTGTCGCAGCGCGCTTAACGCTAAGTGCCCTCTGCGCATATTCAAGTGCAGACGAAATATGATCCGTACTTGATATCAACGACCGCCCAAATAGCTAAGTCAGCGTTCTCACGCTTGACCGTCGCTATGTATACATATGTGCGCGCATGACTCTCTCTGACTCTCTTGCTATATATAATAAGTCTTAAATGTATGTAAAACGGCTGCTCACTGCTTCACGGTGGACAGCTCTAACTCTAAGAAATCATTCAATAAACAACCATTGGAGAAGACTGACGTCTTCTCCACAAAGAACTACTGGACTACTTATTTGAATGGATTATCTACAAGCAACCAATAGATCAATCATATTATAAAGCGTCAATTTGGCACATTGTGTGTATGTGTGTGTGTGTGTGTGGAGTGTGGTTTATTATTATGCAGATTAGGCCAAGTCGTTGGATTTACCTTTACCTTTAACTTGCGCATAAAAATCCACACAAGTACACACCCTGAACTTCGAGGTGCCCCCATAAGTATGCTAACATACGAGCATGTATGCAAATTGCGTTTCATTTTGAGTTTTGCTACCTTTTCAGTAGTTTGGTTGCTTGTGTGTGTACTTACACGCTCACACACACACACACACACACACACACACACACACACACACACACACACAGTTGTATTTATGGACAGTCGATGCGATGCCTTAACTAAAATTTCGACCTCTCGGCAAATGTCACGTTTTATGACTGCGCGTTTGCATATCAACAATTTGTGCAGTGTGCTCTTAACGTACTCAACGGACTCAATATCCTCCTCCGCCTCCCCCTCATCCTTCCTCCTCTACTCTGACAATGTACTCGACGTGCCCGAGTGTCTGTTAACTTAGTTGGCATTATGCAAATGTTGAGATTTTTCCATTTTCAATTTGCCCCCGAAAATGACAGCGAAACAGCAATAAAAATCATATAACAAATTTGTCGGCAATTAGCAACCAAAAGCAAAAAAAAAATGTACAGTCACTGTCAGACGTTTAGAAACGTTTGCCAAACTAGGTATAATTTCATGCTGTCAATCTGTCCATGTTGTTACAGATGGCCAAAAAGCAATTACCGAAAGGAAATTGCGCAATTAGAAATCCAACAAATCGAAAACAAAACCAAAACCAAATACGAGACTGGAGTTCACGAGTCAACTATCAGTTTATTTGCTCAGTAACTAAACTGAACTGAATTTCGAGTAACTAAGAAAATTCATCAGAAGTTTATTCCGAGTTTTGGCTCATTTGCATGTAAAGATAGCGTCAGAAATTGCAGTAAACGATGTGTAAACTGCAGATAGAAAATGTCCAAGAAATGTTGCCAGTTCGCGGTTATGGCGCAAAGTGTTGCCTGTCTAATGGACTGAGATTTAATGCAATTTTATGAATCAAATAACTGAAAAACATTCTTTTCGCGCATTTTGACATTATTGACACACATAAAAGTGCCGGGCATTAGGGCGAGAGTTTACTGTGAGCGTGCCCTCTCAAAATTGCGGCTGAGTCAACTGTCAATTAATCAAATCGGTTGCTGTTTTTGCCAAATGCTGTTACTGCCTAGGCCATTAATTTAATGTGCGAACGTTAAAGTTGCACACATCAGCAGAGGGGCTTCTAACCTGAGGGGATGAGCTGGGAGTTGTAACCTGAAGGGACTGTTGTAACAAATGGTTGGGCATTTAAACTGAAACTGCGTTATGCCGCGAAAATAATACAGAGATTTGTGGCCCAAAAATACAAGCAAACAAACCAACACCCACAGCATATTTCATTTTTGGCATTTGTCTGTTGCCAACTTTTGAGAGGTGCGTTGTGCATTTTAATGCCACGATTTTATCCGCATTTATTGAGCTTAAGTGCCACGGCAATTCATGTGCCAGCTGCGTGCTCTTCATTATGAAAAGACAATTTTAAATCTATCCTGTGGCATTTTAATAAGAGCGCCCATTGCCAAGTTAACTAAAGCCATTGCTGATGTCACTTCAATATGTGTGTGTGTTGAAATAAAGATTTATAAACCCCTCAGTGATATTTTGGGGCTGATGCGTGGGTTCAGCAGACCCATAAATCTTCTGCAGAAACTTGTTTAGTTTATTGAATTATCAACGGAGGCGTATGGAATGCCTGTAAATGTGTGTGTGGATGTAAGAGGATGTCAGTTCATGTGTGTGTATGTGTGTTAGCGCGATATTGTCTGGCATAAAACTAAAAGAAATATCAAACACGTGCGCCAGCACTTATGTAAATATGCAGGTTCCCCTTCCCCGTTTGACACGCCTTTATTTATAGTTTTATTTGTCTAACGAAATCTTGGCGTTGTGTTATCTACATCTCACGCATTTCTGGAGCTATAAACTACACCTAAGAGCATGACTGAGAACTGATTCGGAGATAACAAGCGAAGACAGAGATTCCTTTTATTGTCAGGCACTTTTACTTAACTTTCATGACTCATTTTGAATAAATTCTTTGTGCTTGGCTTCGCATGCCCTGTATTCATTCACAATTCGTTTTCGTTTTCAATTTAAATTAAATAATATGCAAATATAGCCACAGCAATTTGCGGCATTAACATTCTTGTAATCCTAATTGGAGAATTGTGTGTGAATTGTGATTGTGTGGCTGGCAAATCAACAAAGTTCAAACTTATTCCTAGAAGCCAAATAAAAATATGTTGTCAATCTGCACAGATGGGCAATACAAACAAAAGACGATATCCTGGACAACGCACAACAAAACGAAGCCCTTGGAATATTTATTTTATTTTATTTGTCCGACAAAGTACAAAACAAATAACGATTCAGTCTGAAGTTTAAGCCATGGGCAGCTTAATGAAAACGACTAAAGTTAATCTTGAGCTAACAAAAAATAAAAGTAATTTTCAAAAAAAGCTTTTGACTTATTATTTTTGTAACTTTATCATAATTTACTACATTACGTATACGTTATATTAAATTTTTGTCAAATTCTGAGAAGCACGTATTGATTCATTTTTGGCAAACATTTTAGTAAACAGAATTTTAAGTTAATCGAATGATAAACTAAATTGTTGTAGCTGAATTTATTTAACAATGTGTGAAACACGTGATAATTAATTTCTTAAGATGAATTTGAAGCTAATCGAATGAGAATAATTGACACTCTTTCTCCTGCCTTGGGAACTTTGTGGCTCAACTCGGCTCAACTCAACTCAAAGGACTGAGCGTTAAATTAATTTGCAAGTTTCCAAGTTTCTAGTTTATTGATTACAATTTATTGTATTTCTAGTCATCATAACAAATTATAACTTTAAGCTATTACGCCGTAAAATGGCTACAGGGCAAGAGGCGAGCAATTTCAATGTCTAAAATCTTAACATTGACAAGGCTTTCTGACTGACTAGCTGAATGGCTGACAGTCAGCTGCAATTGACTGCAGCGATGACACAAGATGCCATTGCCATAGCCATAGCCATAGAAAAGGGGCACTAGATCAGGGTTACAAGGCGGGTGGCACTTGCCACTTGAGCAACAGCCCCATTGCCAGGCTGCTGCGATACTCCAAGTAACCAGGCAAACGCAAAAGGCTGCTGTGTGCACTTGGCATCAATCAATAATTGCCCATTGAGTGCAGCAGCTGGAAGAGCAGTTGCTCTAACTGCAGCTAAGCCATGATTGATTAGCAACGTGCGGCAGCGGCTTGCATCATGCAGCATGCAACATGAGGTGCTTCAGCACACATGAAGGCACACAGCCAGAATGCATAATGGGAGCCTATTGAGTTGCCGTTGCCGTTGCCATTGCTCTTTTTGCCATTATTACAGTTGTTGTCTGTGTTTTATATTCTTTTTGATGCCATGGCCACAGACGCGTCGTGTGTCTCTTCTCCAAGACGCCATTGCGACCCTTTGTCCACGCTGCCTCGATGAATAAAGAATGACTGATGAATGCCGCGGTCTGTGTTGCAACTTTGTCTTCTGCATTTAATTACACTTACACATTATATCTTTGAAATCGCTCTTCAATCTACTTAAATATCACCCTTGTCATTGTCTTTATGCAATACTTTAAACATTTTTATCAGTATTGCCACAATTTCAAGGGCTTCAACAGCTGTTTGAAACCAAAAAGAAATATTAAAGCCCAAAATCTAATTAAATAAATAACTAAAATTATTAACATTTATATTTTGCCAAAATCAACAACTTATTTGTACTTTTTAAATGTTTTGTTTGCAATCACAAAGTCCAAGTCTTTTTTTTTAAATGGCTAAATAAAAACACCGCATCTCAATTGCATCTCAGCTGAACTGAGTAGTGAACATTAATTAACAACCTACAATATTTTTATTTGCTTTCTCATTGCAGGTACGTTCCAACCAGCCAGCCAAAAGCGTAAGTAATATTCAATCGAAACGCTTTTATATTATTACCCACTTATCGATCAAGTTTTTATTTGACTATGCTCAAGAGTTGGCTGCTTGAAAACTTATTTCGAAATCAGATATCAAAATTCGTCAATTGCATAAATATGCACAGACATCAAATAAATGCAAATTGTTGAATACCCCGCGCATCGACGAAAAGTTGTTGAGTGCCTTTGAGAGACATTTAAATAAAAACCAAAATCAGATTCGAAATGAAAATGGAAATGTAAATGGAAAATACCTTTTGTGCAACTCACTCGAGCGATGACTGGTCAAAGTTTGCACCTTCTGCTTTGGCATTCGCTTTTCCGCTCTTCTGTTTTCCCCGTTTTCCCTGTTACCTTTCCCAGGTCGTCCAAGCGTTAGTTGGCTCAGTGTGTTAATTAACATGTCAGTATTTTGGCCACACTAAAGCAGTTTCATGATTTGGCATACATTGCGTATGTGAAATATTTACTTTATGCGTATATATTGACCTACAGCCACATGTCAAATTCTAAGCCGCATTAAAGCACTTAGCTATTCATATAGAATATTTATGAGTCCCTATTACGTATATGTAATATTTGGTATATTTATCATTGGCTTTTGGCTAATTGCAATTTGCAGCTTAAACGCCAAGTAATTGAAGGTCGTAATATAGACGGCCGAATGTGATTATCTGACTAATTGGAAGAAAATTAAACACTCCTCACCTGTGCACCAAAATATTACACTTAAGCCTTGCAAAATAATATATATAATAATGTCAACACTCGAGTTAAAGTTAAAGACAACCTTGTTAGCTTGTGTCTACAGTAACCAGATTTTTTAGCCACGTCTTATCTATGCAAAATAGATATCTGCTCTTACCTGAAGTGAGATCTTCGTACCAATTTTATTTTCGGGCTAAATAAACTATTAGGAAAACTCATTTTCATGAAAATCCACTTTAATTGCTCTTGCCAGCAACAACAGCAACAACAACAATAACGACAAGCAGTTAAACAGCAGAAGGTTCTGATATCGCATTCGCTGTTTGCGGTCTGAATTGGGTCTGCTCTGCATCTGGTATTTGGCGTTACTTGTAAATTTAACGCAAATTGTCTGTAACATGAGAGCAGCTCGGGTTGTGGTGCAGGGCCAAGGGGAGGGGGACGGACTCGGCGGGTGGCTTTGTAAGTGCCAACAGCAGTGGCAGCCATTAAATTTTCAAGAACTCTGTGCAAGAGTGTGTGTGTGTATAGGTGTGTATGGGTGTGTATCTCGAAGATGCAGAGGGGCACGCAGCTGGAGATTATAAAAGCCGACAAAAACGTCAAAGTCAACTTGACGAATGCCAGTTCAAAGTTAAGCCATATATTAAGAAAACTATCGTAATTTTAAATAGCGCAGATTTCTTTGATAAATCAAATTTTTCAAGACTTGAATAAATTTCCTTTCAGTTTCATTTAAATATATACGAAATTTCAAAAGTTACGAAATCTTCATAAAATAATATATTTCGTGAATGGTTAATGGTAATTTTTATTAGAGAAACAATAAAATGTCAAAAAAATATTCAGAGCCACTCACACTGTGTGTGACAACTGTGAAGGGTGGGTGTGTGTGTGTGTGTGTGTGCGTGTATTTGTGGGTACTTATGGTTATTAGTGTAATGTTACGTGTCGCCTTGGGATGCCTGTCTGGTTGCTGGGCCTCGTCCTGGGCTAAAAGGACTATCGACACTGCCATCATCATCGTGTTCGTCAAACTTCTTAGTCTCGCCGCATTTAGACTTACGCATCCTTGGAGTGTAATTTGCAAAACACCAAACTTGTGGTCTCGTCTCCCTTCAACGCTCTCCTTTACTAAGTGGTCGGTTACACCTGTTCAGGCTGCTCTGTTGTGGCATGTGGCGTGTGGCATGTGCTTGTGCCGCAGTTAACTTTGAATATATTGTATTGCCACAGACAACTTGTTTACATGGCAGTTGCGCGTATTATTGCTGCCATTTTGCGGTTCCTTGATGGTTTTAGTTGCACAACATGCAATTAAATGCTGCATTTTTATTTGCATTATTGTTAACACACATGTCCCACACACAAACACACTCACACACCCACACATGCTCTCAAAACAATATCAAACAAAAAAGCACACTCAAAAGGCTGTAAATTAACATAATGCCTGGTATGGCATTGCGTTGCAGACAAAACGTAAAGGAATATCTACATAATATAAACAACAACAACCAGGAAACGCTGCTGTCGCGCAAACTCGACTGTGGAATGCCCAGCTGTTATTTCATAAGAATATCAATTAAAAATGAATGGAAATAATGCCAAAATTGTATGCTGCTTCCAAGTCTGGTGCCTCTAGCTCTCATAGGCTCTGAGATCGCGGAGATCATACAGACATGCCTGCTAGACACCTTAGTCTATTGAAAATTGAATAGACCATTTGTACTTTTAAAGTGCAGGGTCTGAATGTAACAACAATAGCAATGCTCAACAAAAATATTTATGTCAATGCAAATGGCGTCTGCATAAAATTTATTGACACTTTGCGAGGCGCTGCGCATTGTCATTGTCATGGTTAGGTGTCTAGTGGGCCCATTTACTCGTTTACTGGATATGGAAAGGGAAATGGGGATGGGGATGGGGATGGGGATGGGGATGAGAAGGGGGCCTAGGCGGTGAGCCAAGGGCAAGGGGGGGAATGCTGGTTGTGGCATTGTGCAGGTCTCTTCCGTTTAGTCAGATTTCGTTGCGGTTGACATTGCAACGCCCATGGCCACGCCCAGTCAAACCAGTGCAAGCATATTATTTCACAAGGTATTGCCTTACACGCGTGTCCTAACCAGGATCCTCTGGCATCCTTTGTGTATATGTGTGAGCGTCATTTTCATTTTAATGAGCAAAGTTTTGCTCTGTGCACGCCATTTATTTGCAGTTTTAGTAATCAGCACGCGTACGCGACAACAAATGCAGATAAAATGCACTGAATTGAAATTAATTTCGCACAATGTCGAGATAATAAGCACAGGGAAACTAGTATTTATTATAAAACATAATTAAACAGTCGCAGACAATAATTCAATTGGATGCAAATTCCACATAAAAACTATGCTCTATTTATGCAGGCAGGCAAAAAGACTAAGTAGTGTTTTTTATATTCAATTTATTATTGATTATTTTCAATATTTTGGATCTAAATAAAGGATGTAAATTAATAATTAAACTTACAATTTTATTTCTATGTTTTACCTTTTGTAGATCTTAGTAATACAAATGTAAAAAAAACTTTTCTTTTCAACTTTTATTACAATTGTGATTTGTAATCAATATTGTAGCTTTAAATTTAATTTTATTTACTTTTTCTTTAGACCAATCAATTAATTTAAAAATGAGAATATGTGTAATTTGTATTCCGTATTTTAATTTTTAACCTCTTAACTCTTTTCGTGATTGCTTTCCAGAGCTATGCAATTAGTGCCTTTTAATTGTTTATCAGAAGCAGAAGTCAACAATTCGACTACATACAAAACTTCTGGTGTTGCCAAATGAGGTAAACCAGCAGCTGCTACCCGCAAGGCATAAAATCCAAAAACAATACAAAACTGAATCGAGGGAAAAGTGCGCAGTTCTGTTTATTTATAATGCGTTCAAAATTAAATTTAATTAGAGACCACAACCGCATACTGTCGGCGGTTACCTTTGAACTTAAATGACACTGAAATCATACCCCAAAATGTCCTAATAAAGTTGTAACTGTAGCTCAAAGTGAAACATATATATAAAAAGATTTCTTGCTGAGGCATCGAGCATACTGAATTGAAGAAGCCGATTAGATGCACTCGAATGTTAAAAGTTTTAACTGCAATCACCTTGAAAATTCACAATGTATCCGTGTTTATGTGTGTGTGTGTGTGTGTGTGTGTGTTTGAGTGTGTGTTATTTGAGTTACGTGTGTTGAGCTAAGCGAAACTTACTGAACGGAAAGCTGCTCACAATTTCCGCGCTTATAAACTCCCAACGTTGCGCATACGCCACCGTTGCCAGCAGTAATCAATGCAATTCCTAAGAGTGTATGAGTGTATTAATATCTGTGTTTGCTTTTGGGTGCAGCTTAGTTACAACGATTTCCTCTTTAGTTGCTAAAATTTCATTATGGAAAAGTCATGTTTGCCATGTTTGATGGAGATGTAGATGTAGAAGTAGATGGAGAGACAGAAATACATATCGTACATAGAAAGCACCTGTCATAAGCATTGAAGCGTTTTTCCATGTTTAACGTCAACTTGATTTATGCATAGACAACATACACACATACATACTCTTACACAAATACACGCACAGACAAACATGAGAAATTCATGCAAATCAAATTGAAATCATTAACATCATGTATTTGTCTTTCGTCTATACACAAAAAAAAAACAATTTCCACAAAAATACCCAACTCAAATCTCAACCTGAACTCGAACTCCAGTGGCCGCCTCGGGGCATTTGAAGTCGCCTGGCGTTGAGGGCATTGAGGGCGATGGCGAGCCTTGGATGCAGCCGGTTGTGGCATATTTGGAGGCGCCGGTGCGGCCCACAAAATCGCCAAGTAGGTGGCGCCACAATAACTCTCACAATGTTTCTCTATTTCTCTCTCTCTCGTGATCTCTCGATGTGTTTGCGTCCCGCAGCCCGTAGTTAAATCGTTAAAGTTTAAGTGTCTAAACGTAGTTGAAAGTTGACTTAGTTGAAAATGAATTTAAAAATAAAAAAACGCTTTCTAGTTGTACACACACAAAATACACAGTCACTCACACACACACACACACTAGCACACGCAATAACAGCAACAGCAATGGCTGCCATGCAAACAGTTAAACTCTTGTTTTACTGCTACGTTCTGTGTATGTGTTTGTATTGTTTGTGTGTGTCTATATTTAACCAAAATTGCAACGACTTGTAACAAAACTCGACTTATCAATGCCAAAAAAACCCGCACACAAACTTTATCGCTTTGTGTGTGTGTGCCAATTCTCTCTCTTTCTTTTTTTCTCTCTCTCTGTCTGTTATTTGCTGCTTTCACAGAATGTGATCAGACGTTTGTCTCGCGCATTGGCGGGCCACAAAACGGCAGCTTCACGGCGCCGCTGCTGCACAACCATCGCAATCATTCGCGCCAATGCCTCTACACATTCCTAGCAGGACCTGGACAGCGCGTCGAAGTAGTTTTTAAATCCTTTAATTTAAGAGGAAGTCCGCCAGAGTGAGTAATTAACCAAATGACACAATTAAATCCGCAATTAATTGATTCATTTATTTTATTTGTTTTATTCAAACCATTTATAGCGGTTCGGCCGTCGGTGAATTACCAAGGTAAATTAATTAACTTATCTCAATTTTAAAATATTTAAATCTATGATTCGCACTTGCAGCTGTGTTCATGAGTACATGGATATCTACTCGGAGGTGCAATCGTCCGAACCAGCGGAGCTGATCAATTCCCCATTCGGAGGTCGCTATTGTGGCGCCATTCCGCCGCGTCGTCGCATTTCCATGTACCGCGCCGTTGCAATTTCATTTTTTAGCAACAAAAATGTGTCGACCGACCTGTTCGAGGGCACGTTTAGGTTTATAAATGCATGTAAGAGCTTTGAGCATTAATCAAATCAGATCAAACATGCTGCGGTTTTGGCAAACGTTTCAAAAACATTCGAATAGATTAAAAGACAGTTGAATTTCCATAACTCAAATTTCACTCCAACTCGAGCTAAATGAGTGGCAGTAAAATTAAAAAACTTAACTCGAACCTTTTCTTTTAATAATGGTGATTCGAGTTAGGGAAGTTCGACTGTAATTGCAATTTTAAAAAGTTTTCAATGGTAATCTATTTTTGTCTTTGTTAATTATATTTTTCATACAAATTATTTTTTTTTTAATTTTCTAGAAATCATAAAATTTTAAGGTATCAAAATTGATTATAAATTCATTTTATTTACTGATTATTTATTGTTTAACTCATGACTCAGTTTTGCGAAAACCGAAGCATGATTACAAATTTTGAATTTGATAATAATATGATTGGTATTTATAGCGGAATATGAAATTGGTATACCCATTGCTGGGTCACCATGTTCCTACACGATAACGCCTAGCATGAGTATCAATAAAACTGGCGCACTCATATCGCCAACCTATCCAGGTGCCTATCCGAAGGATATGTCATGCACATATCAATTTCTTGGTGAATCGAATCAAAGAGTTAGATTAGAGTTTCGTGATTTTGATCTGTTTTTTGGTGGACCACAGTGAGTACCCCTAATGCTGCACAATTCCACAACACACACACACACACCCTTAACACACACACACATATACACATAAATCAAGTCAATATCAAAGCAAATTGTAAGCATTTGTTAGCAATTTGCTTTGAATACGCAGCTGTCACACACACACACATACAAATACACCAAACTACACACACACAATTATAGCTTTCCACTATCTGCAACAATTGCTCATTTAAATTCTACGTAAATTCTATTCTCTATGCTTTATTCCAATTGTCTATCTATCTGCCAACTATTCGACTATAACTAAATTTCAATCCAACAACAACAACTATAACTATTACAACAATAACAACAACAATAACTACAACAACAACTACAACTATCAACAATCAGCTGCCCATTTGACTATGTGAAAGTGTACGATGGTCCAGACAATTCGTCAGCATTAATCGGTACATATTGCGGACAGCAAAGAAACTTAGTATTGTATTCGAGCGAGTCGAGCCTTTTTGTTCATTTTTATACCTTACCGCGCACCGCAAATACGCAAAATCGTGGCTTTAAAGGAATTTATGAATTTAGCGAAAGTTTTGTTAAATTAGATTTTATACGTAAGTATTGACATTTCATCAATTTTCAATTATCTACAGTTTACTTTCAGTTTATCAGTTTGTTTCGGTCATTTTGTGGCGAGCATATTCAAAATTTTGAATGCGCCACAAAATGGCAGTCACTCAAACACACTCAAACACCCACACACACACACGCACACACACACATTTAAGAGTTCCAGTGTATGTGTTTGTTGCATTTCCGTTGCCCGTTCTGCGGCTTTGTTTTTAATATCTGTCAAATTTTCATTAAATTGGAACTAATTAACATCTGACTAATTGAATCTATCAACAACTTTACTATTTTTCTATCTCCTCTCTTCGCTCTCCCTCATCTGAAATTCTCACCCTGAAATTCTACAAAAATTCTATCTGCTGTCAACTGTTCTATGATCATTTCTGCTCACAATATGCAACAATAAATATTAAATCCATCAGGTGAAAATGATGGCATTCACATACGTGGCTCAGAATGTGATCAAAAGATTTTATCGAAGAAGGAATCAACTGGCTTTGTGCTCTCACCCAACTATCCCTACCCATATATACCAAAAACTGTGTGTAGGCAAGTATTCAAACACATTCTCTCTCTGATATTGAGTTGCCATATTAATGATATGTTTTCTCAGATATTTCATCTATGGCATGCAGGATGCACAGCATCTGGAGCGTGTACGACTCGAGTTTAATTCTTTCAACATACCAAAAATGGAGCACAAGGACAAGAGCGAGTGCGTTCATAAGCATTATTAAAAATCATAAAAATTCTTAATATTTCTCTTACACTCTTCTAGATCCAACTGCACTGATGGCTATCTGAAAATCTATCTGAAGGGACAGGAAACTGCCGATGCTTATGACAAGTTCGATTACGAGCTGTGCGGCAATGAGACGCAGCGTGTGATCAGCGATGGTCCTCGCCTGGCGATGGTGTTCAGCTCGGGTGAACTGCAGGGGCGTGGCTTTAAGGGCAAGTATACATTCGAGACGGAGTATAAGATACCCGGCACTGCGGCACCCGACGGCACCTGCAGCTTCACGTACGTGAGCAGCTCGAAGAAACGCGGAGAGCTAAACAGTCCACGCTATCCCTCCAACTATCCGTCGGACACGAACTGTTCCTATTTGTTCTTGGCCGAGCACAACGAACAAGTGACAATTGTTTTCGATCACTTCAAGATCAAGGCGGACAACAATGCGAACGCAACAGCCGGTGCATATGGGTAGGTTCAGATTTGTGATGGAAATCAAAACTGCTAATCGAGTTTAATATTGAAATCTAAAAATTGACAAAAAAAATTAAACGAGTGTAATTGAGAATATCAGGCCTGTTCCGGTTTTCGCTTTTTACTTTTTAGCATTTGGTGATATGCATTTATTCACTTTTAATTTAGGATAAGTGTTTGAAAATTACCCTTTTCATGCTTTATCAAACTTAAAGTCATCAATCCGCTGAACATCACCGAAGTGGTATTAGAGCAGGTTAAAGAACTTCAATTCCGACAAATCTTATCGAAAGTGATATTCGAAACTGGCCTGATTATCTCAAAATTTGACTGATATATCGACAATTATATATTTTGAATCGTAAGTTGCTAGGCCAAAACTCAAATTCAATTCAAACTTTCACAACTTCGCCAAAACTGATTCACTTTTCAAGCGGAAATTAACATGGTTTGATAAATAAATTCATGCTACATACAAATTTAAAAAATTTCTATAAAATAATATTTTTTTTGCCAGAATACAATTTAGATGCAAAGGGTCAAAAAATTCAAGAATTAAGTTGCAATCAACTTCTTATTACATATAATCAGTGTAAAAATGTTAAATTAATTTAAATACTTTTTGTGTTGACAGCATTAACTCATGTTACTTAATTAACTGATATTACATCCTGTTTATAGTTCCGGCGCCTGCTTTGAGGATTGGCTGGAGATGTATGTGGTGTACCGGGATAACAATGATCGCCTGCTCGGCCGATATTGTGGTTTGACAGCACCCGGACCCGTTGAGAGCCCCCGGGGTGCGGTTGGTCTGCGCATCACGTTGCACACGGATCAGGAGAGCGTGGCGAGTGGTTTTAAGGCGCGCTATTTCTTCGAGTCGGCCAAATCCGATGCAGGCGACTGTGGCGGCAACTTCAGCAACGAGGACTCCGGCATTATCACCTCCCCCAACTACCCAGCTGGGTACAAAGCACCTGGTCGTGGCATGGCCTCCAATGCCTGCAACTGGGTGATGACAGCACGTGCCGGCTACAAGTTGTCCATTAACTTTGAGCAGTTCGGACTCGAGGGCGATCCGGCAGGTAAACCATATTTAAATTCCACTTAAATGGTCGCTTTCAATTGTGGTTAATTTTAAGGTCGAGGCTGTCCTGCGGCTGTGCTGCGCCTGTGGGTTAATGTCGATTCGGATCAGCCGCCAGTGGAGCTGTGCGGCGAGAAGCCAGCTGTCGAGCAGTGGCATTATATATCCACGGGCCAAACAGCACGCATCAGTTTCACCACCAGCGACAAAACCGTGGGGGCACAGGTGAGATTCTTGGTATATTCAGGTAATCATATTTCCAAAATTAATATATTCCACACATAAACAGGGCTTCCGCATTGTTTGGACTGAGATACAGGATTCGGGGCCGGGTCCACCATCCATTGGGCTGCTCTGTGAGTCCACCTATCACTTTCAGTGTGCGGCGGGATATTGCATATCGGACAAGTTGCGCTGCGATGGGGTCAAGAATTGTGGGCCCGGCGATGATAGTGACGAATTGCATTGTGAGTCGTGAGTGAGTCGAACGGTTCAGTTCAATTTTTTATTTCGATTTTTGATCTACTTACTATTTTTATTATACTTAATTATCGTTTCATCATATTGATTTCTTTGGGTTTTTCCAGTGCGATTACTGAGCGAACATGAATTTGTATTTAATTCTCTTTCCATCATTTTGTTTATCATTTCGTGTTTAAGCTGATTGCATATCGATTTCTATTTCTATGTCTATGCAATCAATCAGCATTTTCATTTATTACGCTATTTATTTTGTTAATAACAACAAACAATAACTTGAACCCGACGAAACACTTGCTAAAAACTATATCAAATAAATGTTTTAACTAACCATATTAACTAATACTAATGCTAATACCTAAATATCAATTAAATCAACTTAAAACTCAAAGCACCAAAATTAAAACAGCTCTCTGTTGTCTGTGTCTTTTTTTTATTTTTTTTCATTTTATTTTCTGGCCAGAATTTTGTTTATACTCTTTAATAAGATCTTTACCTGCGCTCACCCTCACTCAGAAAACTTAACCGAAGCTATGCATAAATATAGTTATTATTAATATAAGTATAACTAGCTACACATTTTGTTGTCCCCCCGTCGCAGTATCAAAATGGCATATCGTACAATTCCAGACTAAAAACTCGAACTTATCTGCAGCCACAGCCCACACAATAAACAACAATATCTCTCTTTCTCACTTGTCTTCTTATTCTTCTTCTATTCCTCTTTCTCTCTCTTTCTCTATTTCTCTCTCTGTGTTCTCTATTCTTTATATTTGTTTTGAACATACTCAATGTGATTTTTCACCTAAAAACCATCTATTAACCACTTATAAACCAAAACAACTTAACAACCTCCTAAAAAATCGTATTTAAAAATCCCGTGACAATGACACAGGTGACGCAAACTCATCGCATTTGCCCAAATTTCTGCAAATATTTGTTTTAGCAATTTTGTCATTAGTCTTGAATTCGTACAACTAAAAAATCAAAACAAAAGAATAAATTAATCAAAAAGATAAGAGAATTTCCAAATTGGATTGCTAAATCATAAGGAATTGCCACGAAAATCAAAAGTGATGAAAACCATTACAATAAAATGATAAGAAAATTAAAGAAAAATTAAGATGAAAACATGCTCATAGCAAAGATTTTTAATAATTTTTCTAACCATAAATTACACGCCAAGTAAAATGCTAATCGATTAAGAATAAGAATTACATAATAAATACTTTTGGTCACATATAACACGTGAGTCCTGCTTAAACTTGTCTCAAATCGCTGCACACGCCCACAGCCACGCCCACAGACCACAATCATGACATGCACAGCACCCCACTTTTAGACCCACCTACCCCAACAACTCGACAAATATAAACTATGCATCGTTTTTTAAAAGACAACAACGATTGTCAACGCTATCGTCCCACCAAAAAAATAAGTAATTTTTGTTTGCAATATATAATTTGTATGTAGCAAAATCATTTGAAGGCATGTTGTTAAAACAATTTTTTATTTTTATACTTATTCTGGCTTTTTCTGTTTTGCACCCAACTGTTTTCCCGCTAAACTGAGCTGCATACTAAACTTTAATTGTAATATTTAAAATACCATCTTTGAATGTGATAAATAAAAACTGAAAAATCAACAACCTCCACTTCAACAGCAAAGCAATACAACAACAAGAACAAGAATCAAAGGACTATTTTAAAATCCACTTTCTGCTCAATTACTCCAAAAATACATAGCCTGCTTTTTGGCGTTATTTGTTCATGTTTTAAGAGAAACATTGTTGTACCATTATCTGCACAAATTTTTTGAAGGTGGAATTTGAAATATATCATTTACATTAATCTCCCAGTTAGTTAATGATTCATTTACCCCATGTAACATTTATCAGAGCAGCGCATTTGTTTAGATGCCTATGTGATATCGATAAATATTCGCATTATTTTTAGAGCCATGCATTAACTGTTAATTATGTATTTTAAAAATATATCTGCATTGTAATTGGTTTATTTATAACTTAATTCCTATATCCAGGTATCACGGAAGCGGCAGAGGAGGATCACGACGTCCTAATTATAATAACACTAGTCGTCGTCTTGTCCCTAATCTGTCTCCTATGCACACTCTGTCACTCCAGAAGAAAACGTAGAAATCATGTCCGTCAGTTGGGTTTACATCGGAATGCACATTACGACTCGCAGACAAGTGCGACAGGTAAGCGAAGGGAGCACAAAAAGTTGCAGTTTTTATTATTATTTTTTATAAAATTATGAGTTCTATTTATTTTGTCTATGTTCTAGGCTTTCTTTGATTTAGTTTAGTGTGTCTTTTTTAGTTGAAGGTAATGTTATCAAAATTTAGACTTAAATAATTGTAAATAAAATAGTTTTATCTTATCGTATCCCAGCTGGTCTTAGCTCTAGTCGACGGCATTTGCAAAGTGGAGGGCCGAGCATTGCGGGGAGTCTGCATGGCATCAATAGCGGCACCCTGATCATTCCGCCCGCCCCCCTGCCGCCCACAAGTGTGCCACCGCCACCTCACATATGTATAGCCGGCGTGGACATGGTACATGGTCTGATGTCCAACGATGAGGACGACGATGAGGATGATGACGACCTGGAACTGGACGAGGATCAGCTGGACCCGGACATATTTATAAACGATGTGCATTTCGACGAGGATAATATCGATCATGTAAACCAAATGGCAAATGTTTAACTATGTTATTTTATTGGTTTTAAAACCGTTTTATTGTTAGTTTCAGTTGTAAAGCGCTTTAAGTTTAAGCCGTGTCCTTGCCAGAGGACACTTAAATGCATAGATGCGAACTGTATGTAGTTGGTTGAAGTAGTTCAATGTTTACAAACTACGTCAACACAGCTAGAGAGCAACAAAAACAACAAGAATAAGCATAAGAAGTAGATGAAGCTGATGAGGAAGAACAAGAAGATAAATTCAAAAGTTAACAATACCTAAAAGACGAAAAATTATGCAAAAGTGCGAATTGATTAAGATATAAATTTAATAAGCTATAGAAAAGGCGCAAAAACATAAAAATAATAAGAAAAACAAGTACAGTAGGGCGATAAACATTGTAGTAGCGATTAACGAGGAAACAATGAATCGATCAAGCGATTAAACGATTATGCGATGAGACGATTAACAAAGAAGACAGGCAACAAATAATAATTACATTTAAATATACATACATGCATACATAACTATATTATACACATAGCGACTACGTATGACAGATAATAGTAAAAATAATTGAATCGAAGATAAACCACAAGGATAGAGGGATAGACGGATGATGATGAAAAACCAAGCGGCGATTATGTGTCAGCATTTTCTTAGCCACAGGTGACCGCAAAAAGTTGTTGATTTTTATATTTGATACGAGTAATATTTAGGTGAAGCATAAATTGAATTAATTATACAACAATACCAAACATTCACAAATAAATTTGAAATGCAAACGAGCAAAAAGTATGAACATTTTGCTTAATTATGGGCATAAAACAATAACATAAATAATTACCTATAACTAACTATACCTAAAAACCTAAACAGGCGCGAATAACTTTTATTTACACATTTTTTTACAATAAGCAAAACACACACATACATACACACATACTCACAGCAACAAATGAAGTTAAAGAAAATTTATAAATTGAAGTTTTTAACTAACATAAACAAAATAAAGGAAATGAGGAAAATCAACAAATACATTGCAAGAAAATAATGCATAAATAAAATGAAGAATTAGTGACTATCAAACCTGTATCTTCCAGCAAAAGTTAAAGCAAAATTCTTAAATTCAGAGATTTGTATAAATAAAATAAATAAATTTATTAATACAAATACAAATAACTAAATTTAGTAGCGTCATTCGTCGGATGCTGATAATTTTCAAATTGATAAATTCAAAAGATTTTTGTCTATTTAAGCACATTTTTATAGACATTTAATGGGCGAATGTTGCAGCGAGATTAAGAAACAAAACCAAAACTATTTATAAATATGTACACGCTAAAGAGAACGATAATAAAAACTTTTACAGTACATTTAAATCCAAAAATTAATACTAAATAAAAATATAAGATATTTGTGCCAAGTTTTAAGGAGTACATATTTGTTCTTTTTATTTTTTATTCTATACAATTTATGTTAAGTTCCGTACTCATTTCAATATTATATTTTAAGAAAGTGTTTATTAAGTTATAAAATATAATATCTTGATTTCAAATATGTTTTTACCTTTCATTTATGATCAATAACACATGCAAAGAAATTTGATAAAAAAAATAAAATTATTGGTTTCATAGCGCTCGTACGTTTTGCATAAAAATATTAATAAAAGTAAAAATGCTTAAATAAATGAGAAACATTAAAAAAGAGTTAAACGTAAAGAAAATCATTAATAATAAAAAAAGTATGTAGGTGTTTAATAAAACATAATACTATATTAATAAAATCAAATACATTGAACAAGTAAAACGTTGTTAAATTGTTGCAAAATGCATAAAGATCAACTAATTCATAAGAAATAAACAAAAAAATTATTTTTAAATATTTGCAAAAAAAAAACAAATAAAATGCATATTTAGTTTAAGTGTATAAATTTTGTTGTTGTATGACATTAAAATGAACCCAATTAAATTAGTTAATTAATAAAATTGAATTTGTGTTCTAGCAATAAAAATGAAAAGTAAACTAAAAACCAAAAATAAGTAAAGCAACAAATATTTACTAAACAAACAAAATTAAATCAAATAAAATATAAAAACAATGTTCAAGAAACACGGAAAAATTCCCATAAAATGTTCTAAGCGTTTACTAAACCAAACACAACGTTAAATTAAACAAGCAAGTGTTAAATTTACAATTAAATCTAATAAATAAGCAAAGCAAACAAAAGAAAGAGAAGTTATGCTAAACAATATGTAAAGTCTAAACCAAAATAATACCAAAAACCAAAACCCGAGCGCAAGCATTGGCATAGAACGCGGCGCTTTAGCAAAAACATAGTTGACTAAAAGGCAAAATTTTAAAAATTGAACAAAAAACACCTACAAAAACAATTCCATGTTAACATTAAATATAAATAAAGGTAATTAAATAAATGAATACTAAACCAAATGCTACCAGCAAACAGTTTTCAGGCCTTTTGACTTCAATTTTCATATTCATTCTTCAATAACTTTTATATTTATTGTGCAATCGTCATAAAATATTCCAAATATTCAAGTTTTTATGAATTCAAACGAAATTTTTCCAACATCTTGTTGATGGCATCGGCATCACCTTCCAATTTTGCCTTCTCCTGTAGCAATATTTGCTCGAAAGTCACCTGCTTGGTACCGACCAAATAGAAGTCCTCATCGGTTATCGTAATCTTACCATCTGCATCGGACGCTTTGCCTTCATAAATGTCCAGAGCTTTGAAATCGAAGACTACCGTCATGAGGTCAGCAGAAAACACGAAAGGACGACCAATGGCATAAACTCACCCATGCTTTTGATGAGCTGACCATCCGTATCCGTAAAGTTGAACTGGAATGTATTCACAACTGTTCGCTTGCCGGGATCCGATTCCTTAAGCTTGTTGCGAATTTTATCAATTATTTCGTCGCTTTTCATGTTGACACAACGTGACGATACGAGATACAACTGCAGCACTTGAGCTCAGTTGCTTGACTAATTCAGAAGTAGACACCAATTGAATCGTCAACTACGGATTAGACGACTTTGCATAATTCTTAATTAAAGTCAATTTGTTTGATAGATCGTACATGATTGACCATATTGATACAGGGCATGAGAAAAGCTGCAGCAACCTCTGCTCAATCTGTTTTAGCTGTTGAATCACTTGTCCATTTCAGAAACATATCTATTCCTATTGCTTTTCGGTTTATTTTGATGACAATATAATTTTGGTCAGTGCAGGATCATTCCGGGCAGTTAAATGTATTTTAATAGGTAAAAAGCTAGGTCTACTAAATAAAACTTAGTACGCAAGTATTGGATTAAAACTAACATATCTTAGGGCTTCCACAGCTTCAGCAGGCCATCTTCACTGTAACTGGCTAGTAGATTCTGATGCGGATGATGGGTAAGGCCAATGACGTCCTTTTCATGCACCTGCAAACGATAAGGAATATTAAAATATATACTCAAAGGTTGCTTAAGCATAATACCCACATTTAGAGTACGCTCCAGTTTGCCTGAGGAGACCGAGAAACAATAGAGCACCTGATCCTCGCCAGCGCAGTAAATGAACTCGCCCCGAGGAGAAAGCGTTGCTGAGATAAAGGCGCCACCTTCGCGCTTACCCGATGAGAACGATCTCACAATTTGTCCTTGCATGTTCATAATGACAACCGTGTTGGATCTATTGCAGACGATAAAGTGCTCTGGATTCTTTGGCAGTATCAGCACCGTGTTAACGGCCAATTCATTGCCTAATGGTTTGTAGGTAGCCACACATTCCGTAGTCTTCAACGACCAGACCTTGACAGTGCCGTCGGAGGATGCGCTTAGAACACTGTGGCCATCTGGCGTGAACGTTGTCTCGTTGACAAATGACGTGTGACCCTTGAACTCCTTAAGCATTTTACCCGACTTGAGTCCATGCAGGCGCACAGTGTAATCGAATGAAGCGCTGAGAACTTGGCTGTTGTCACGAGAGAATTGGAGACAGGTGATGCCTTTGGTGTGTGCCTTCTCGAACTTGCGCAGACATTGACCGGTGATGATTCGCCAAACCTTTATCTGGCCATCCTGAGCACCAGATGCCACCATCTCTGAGTCACGGGAGAAATTTAACGCGAGCACGGCTTGCTCCATCATCATGAACTGATCCTGTGCCTGGTATTTCAAATCCTTACGCACTTTGCCAGTAGTAAAATTCCAAACTTCCAGGAAACCGTCTACGCTGCCAGTTATCAGATACTGTCCATCTGGGGAGAACTGTGCACACTCCACGTGAGACTTTTCGCCGAATTTGATCTGTCGGAACAGTTGTGTGGGATACATTTCTTCTTCTTGATCCCTCATGGCCGCTTTGCCGCGGAACAAATCGATGGTGGTGCCAGGTGGAAGAAGACCTTGATGCTGTTGCCATTTTAACGCCTGACCGAGCAACGCCAGCAACCTAGACGAGGGCACCACATGCACTTCGCCACTCAACTCCTGGGCAATTGCCGTGCGACGCTTCTCCTTGCTGCTGCCCTCCGCATACGCCTCTCGGGGATCAAAATATGCGCGCTGCAACATGTTTTCTGCAAGACCACAACCACTTAAGCAATGTTCTTGACAGGCAGACCACAACGATGCTTACCCAAGTGTATGTAACGCTCCGGTTCGTGTTGTTTCAACATGCTCATGGGATCCGTTTGACGCAGCAGGGAACGCGCAGCGCCTAATTCACGCAGCTCGATCAGTTCCAGGACGATTTGTTCATAGAGATTGAGTAGTTTCTTATCAGGCAGCTTCAGTGATTGCGTCACTTTGAGCACCGTGTCCCAGTGTCCATTTGAAATGTCTTGCACGAAGCCATCGACGCTGTCCACTGTATTGAGTGAGACTCCAGTTTCCTCCTGCAATGAAGGACTTGTAATTAAGGTCTATGCTATTATCATAAAACTTACTTGCAAAGTTTGCAGCGTCTTGAGCAGATTGGACTCCTTCAAATATTGCTGGATTAGTCGTATAACGCTATAAGAAAAAACAGTATAAATGTAAATTGAATGACTCCAAACACATGTGTGAAAAAGCCTGATAACATTGTATGGATTGCTCCGCATGCACACTTACTCTGCGGATTCGATTTCGATAGACATGACGGCTATTTAAGCGCTATAATTTATTTGGCTATTGTTTATGTTAATTTATAACTCAATATTTATTCTGGTTTTTATAAAAAAGCGTCTTTTTTTACTTATCAATGTAGAGGTGGAGAAACATCGAGTGAAACATCGATGTCGTCGATGCTTGCAAAACATCGGAACCATCGGTGTTTGTTGGGCCACTATCGAATGTTTTTATACACAACGACATTAAGCAATCCTGATAATTGCAACCCCCTTAACATATGGGAAAGAAAGAAATGTTATGAGAAACATTTTTACAGGTTTAAAAGTCATGTTCAAAAAATTTTATGTGTTCAGCATCGGGGACAACACCTAACACACACCTCTAATAAATCAGCTGATTGCATTGGCAAAACAAAAGGTGGCAGCCTTGGCCAAGTTTAGCACAAAAAAAATAAAAGGTGGCAGCCGTTTATAATTTTGCTCTTTAGATTTTTTTAATTTCTTCACCACGTAAAGACTGACGTGCTTCCAACTAATTTTAAAATAAACTTAAAATTGTTTTGATTTTTTTAATTTCTTTTGAAATTATTGAGAAATATTATTTATTAATTGGAATCTAAATCATTCAATAACCCAATGGAACTAGCTGTGGAATAAGTTCATCGAACGACAACATGTCGATTGTGAATGTTGCCGAACAGCTGTTTGCTTCTTCTTCCCCATCTTCGAACACCTCAACTTTTGCATAACATCTAAGAACGCTCGACTTGTTTGCGATTTAATTCAATAAAAATGTCAAAAGCCGCAGGTAAACTGAAATCACTGAAAAAGAACGCTGAGCGGATAACCCACACAACCAAACTGAAGACAAATATTCCCGCCGGCATGGCAGCTGCGGGCCCACCATTGGGTCCCATGCTGGGTCAGGTTGGTACCAAAAAAACACATTGTGTCACATTAAAAATAATGGTTTCTTTTATAGCGCGCAATTAACATTGCCGCATTTTGCAAGGACTTCAACACGAAAACCGCGGAAATGAAGGAAGGCGTTCCGCTGCCGTGTCGCATTTCCATGAACAGCGATCGCAGCTACGATCTGGCCATTCATCATCCGCCAGCAACGTTTTTCCTCAAGCAAGCGGCGGGTATCCAGCGGGGCACAATGACACCTGGTCGCGAGGTCGCCGGCAAGATAACACTTAAGCATTTGTACGAAATAGCAGCAATCAAAATACAAGATCCGCCAAACGCGTTACTTACAATGCAGGTGAGTTGTTTAAGACAGTTTCCAATTTCCCGATTACAATGTTATTCTTGCTTAGCAAATGTGTGAAATGCTGATTGGAATTGCACGGACCTGTGGCATCAAAGTAGTGCGGGATCTGGATCCCACGGAGTACGCCCAGTTTCTGGAGGAGCGTAAAGTTATTGTCGAGGACCAACGCCGCGAGCTGTTGGAGAAACGCGAGGCCAAGATGTTGCGAACTGGCTGAGCATAATTCTTCTTAATATGATATATTTTAATTGTTAATATACATTTGTAACTAAATCCTCAATGTTTATTCTATGCTAATGCGCTTGCGATCCTTGGCGGCATTCTTTTTGCGTCGTTTCTCCAGATGCTTGTTCAGTTTTCCAGTGTTTTTCAGCTGCTCAAATTGAGCCACAAGTTCCTTGGCACGTCGTTCCTCTGTAATTTAAATACCATGCTATTAAATCAATATAAGTTAATTAACCACTTACTCTTTGTAATGTAGTGAGGCTGTCGTCCCTCATCGTGTGCCTTTTGAATCTCTTTGCGCTCTTTCTTTAACATTTTTTGCTTGAGGCTCCACTTCTTGTCCTCGACATTCTTGTTAATAAGTCTTTGCATTGAGTGCTTGATTTTTTGTTTTTCCTCGCCGTCCACAGTGTTCAATTGTTTCTTTAGTTGATTGACTTCCTTGTCTCGAATTTGGGAGATGAATCTGTAGTTTTTCTTGAACGTATCAATGTGATAGTCTCCCGCTCTTTCATCAAATCGTGGATCACGCAGCTCCGTCTCTTTCTTACGCTCTATACGCAACTCGGAGCCCAGAAATGGAACTTGTCGCTTTGCACTAATTTCGCGGGGTCGATTTTTGTTCAGGCGCTTGAGTTCCACTTTTGTTTTTGACTGTTTTGCCTTGACGCTTTTACTGCCCAGCACGGCCTCTTTGTAGACCCTTGAGCCCAATTGTTCCTTCAGCTGCATTATCTCCTCCAAGGACATGCCCTTGAGATCCTCCCGAATTGCGTTCTGTATGCAAACAGAGGAATTAGTGGTGTTTATAATACTAAAGGCATGTTGTTACCTGGGTCTCATCATCGCTGCTTGCATCATGGTCCGACGCAGCCGAGGACTCACTTGAAGAGGCCATTATAATCAGTTTAATCAGAGAAAAATTGTGGTTTTCTTAATTTTCACGTGTTTGTTTTGATTCAGTTTGCAAATGCTAATCGATAAGTTATGCCTGCTCAACTATCGAATAGATAGTATCGATAATCATAATTTTTAAGGTGGCAATGCCATTACTATGTTAATCTAACAGTCTGGCAGCACTATGTACATTGTCTTCGAGCAATTGGCGCGTAATTTAAATATTTGACAATTAACCAAAGAGTTTAAAGTACAATAAAATGAAAGGAAACTTTCAACAGTTGGTCGCATGTTGACTTTTCATATGAACAATAGCATTGACCTAACTCCCGTCATCTTAACGTAAACATCATTATCACCCTAGGGGCTGGTTAATGGTAACTATAACTTACCTTTTTTAGCCTCACAGGTCACGGTTTTGATAGCCACAGCGTGGGACTTTCATTCTTTCTATTTGATTGCATTGCATTTGTGGCCAGTGGTTGATGGGCTGCCACAGTCTTCGTCCAGCTTAAATACAGACAAAGCTGAGACATTTAACGGTCGTGTGACTTCTTGGTATACTATATATGTACATATCTATGGATGTGCTGGCTGGCGTGTGTTCAATTTGATTTAAAAAGTCACTGGCAGGAGCGTCTCCAAGCAGGAGTGCGCCCAAGGGGATCTTTGCCCTAAAAAATAATTTGTTTTTCAAAATAATTTTTTTTTAAGAGTGATTGCTGATAAGATTTATATAACTTAGTCAAATTCATGATTGAATGCAATAGCACTGGTATTTATTATTTTTAAATTCGTTCTCTATATTACGTATACGCATAGTGGTTTCATTTACGCAGAAGTATTTGGTTTCAGCGAATCGAGTACAGACGAAACGAAACGGGACGAAACGCCCAACGTTCATTCACCAATTACTCGCGTTTATGTATCGCGCCATTGGCTGCGTTGTCCTTAATTTCTTAAAAAGCGTTTAAACATCTAATGAAAGCATTTGGCCTACGATTTTCACTGTCAGTCAATTTAGTTGCGTTTGGCACTTGGCTGCGTGCGGTTCGAATCGAAGTTGAGCGGCTGCTTTGAACTACCAACAGTTATCTTAAAGTAGTCAAGTTAAAGAAGGCGATGATAATGGTGATGCTGATGATGTGATCATGGCCAAGATAATATCAACGATTAAGGCCATTCTCACGCGCATCATATTCAGCGCCCACAGTCTGCTGGCCATTTGGCAGGTGACAACATTCACGAAGGACATCAGATATTGGACACTATGTGGTCCACTTTTGCTGCTGCTGCTCGAGGGCATCTTCACCATTATGATCAAGAAGACGCAGGAGTGGCGCTGGTAAGTCTGAATATCCTCAAATCCTGAAGTCCTGAAATCCTAAAACTCTTAGTTCTTCTTAGTTTTTAAGCCAATGTAAACAAAAGTCGGCTGATGCTGACGTCATGTTCGAGTTTTGATTTTCAATTAAAAGTGAAATCATGTGTTTAATGTGTGTGTGTGTGACCATAACTAGCCCACAACAAGCACAATGACCACTCCTCCAGGCACACACACTCCACCCACACACACCCACACACACACACAGTGTAGTAGTAAAAACTTTAATGGAATTTCGCTTTGTGGGCCAAGTCAGTGTCTTTCACTCGATGTTTACCTTTTGTCGCGGGGAACGCATCACTTTGACTTGTTGTTTGTTTTGGCCATTCGCTTTAATGCGATGCCTTCATGCCTCAACCCCTCACACACTTCCCCTCACTTGCCCTTGCAGGTTCTGCCCCTCGGTCTTTCTCTACCTGAGCAGCATTGTGCCGGCCATTTGGCTGCTCGAGCTGGACAAAGTTGAGCGACGCCTGCAGTCGATGAACGCATCTCTGGTCGTCACTAATGCCAGCAGCAATGCCATCACCACAGCCATCACCACATCCACCACCACGACTCCGGCCAACAGCAGTGCCATGGTCCCAGTGGCTGATCTTCTGGATGATGCCGGCATCACGCTGCCCGTGATCAGTCCCGACACTTGGACAACACTCATTGAACAGTTCCTGATGCTGATCCTGATCGTGGGTCGCTGGCTGCTGCCCAAAGGCGACTTGACACGGGATCAGCTTAGCCAGTTGCTCCTGGTTTACATTGGCACCGCTGCGGATATCATAGAATTCTTCGATTCCTACAAGGATGACTCGATAGCCAAATATGGTTTCTTGGTCTACCTCACGCTCGGCATTTGGTCCTGGAGCCTCATGCAGTTTACGATTGTGCTCTCTGCCACACGGGGCAGGCGACCACGCGGCAGTGGCTCCCACCACAAGGAGGAGTAAGTGAAGAAATGGAAAAGGAGAAACTGATTATAAAGTTCTCTTATCTTGTTATAGACACACCGACTGCTGTCAGAACTGCTGCTGCGGCATCGATGTCTGGGGTACAGTAGAAAAGTCCAGATAACTCCAGTTACTATTAAATATACTTAAATAATCCGTCTATCTCTTCACAGGCATTGTACTCAATGTCATCCTACAGGATGCGCCCTTTCTCACCTTTCGCTTGCTGATTATCTTTCAATACAAGATCATCAATTATATGAATGTCTTCTTCACCTGTAAGTGAACCACATTCGTACTACTTGTAATCAGGGATTGAAACCCCTTACCGAAACTCTGTAAGCCGAAATAACCGTTTAGTAACCGTTTCATTTATAAATGTTATTTTTCAATATTTATTTTGATTTAAATGTTCTTTTGTTTAATTTTGAATTTGGATTTGTGATATTCATTATTGAATTTTTATAGCACTGAATAAGCGCAAATAAAATAAGCTACATCAAACTGAAGAATATGAGAAATGAATGTATGATTGAAAACAAAATAATGACTTATTATTAAATTATTAATTTAATTATATTTTTGCAAAGATTTTTATTTTTTGTGAAACGAAACTATACCGGTAATTCAAACCAAAACGTACAAAAACCTTTTCCCGTTCCGAGACCTTTACTCAACGATTTTGCATAACCGATAACTGAAAATCTAAAAGCGCACATAACCGAAACCGTAACTGACACCTATATGCTTTTAGGTTTTAAACCCCTGCTTATAATATTTTATTTTTATCATTGTTATCATTGTTATAGGCAAGAACTCCTTGGTCATCATACTGCAATTGTACCGCCTGTACGTGGTCAATGCTGAATTCTGGAAGAATCGACGCGAGAGTCGCATGGACAAGGCACGTCAGTATCAGTCGCGTCGTCGAGTCCATGATGCGGACCAGAACAGCATTTATATGATATCCAACGAGCGTGGCGGCGATGTCAAAAAGAAGATTAAAAAGTGAGTAGCCTAAGCGTATTGAAATATTTCGCATTTTTATCAATTTCCAACTTAGGGCCAAGGATAGAGACAGAGATTTCGTTGAGCCCGAGGCAAGCTACAGCAAAAAGAAAAAAGACAAAAAAGACAAGTAAGTGAAAGTGCATTTTCTAATTTTAATTCAACTTATTATTTTCAACTTTTCGTAGGAAAAAGAGGAAGCGCAAGGATACGGGATACTCCACTGCCAGCTCACAGAATCTGTACTCGACCAAGGCGGGTGGCAAGGACAAAAAGGGCAAGAAATCGAAGCGCAACTGCAGCAGTTCACCCAGCGACTGCGACCTGAACAATGCCAAGAAGCACAAACGAGCCAAAAATGCCGAAAAGGCTGAAAAAAAGTGAATAGAAAATGACCAATAATGATTTTCGAATGCATTAACTGGAATAAATTCCGTTTCCATAGAAAAGCACGCAAAATCGAGGCGGTTATTGAAGAGTCGAGCACCTCGAGCAGCAGCAGCTCGGACTCGAGCAACTCGACGCTGCCCAGCTACGAGGTGATTGACGAGAAGAAGTCGCGACGTCGCAAACATGGCCGCAGCAGCGACTCCAGTTCCAGTGGCAGCAGCTCGGACTCCTCTTCGTCATCCTCGTGAGCTGCCAATTGGAGCTAACGGCATTTTGATGCGGACTCCGCTGAATGTAACGTTAGGTTAGCCAAGATTTTTGTAACAGTCTTGATGACTGTGACACTGGTCAAAGGAACAATCCTTTTTTTTATGCCAGGTGTCAATTTTTTGTGTGACCCACTGTGAGGTCAGAGAATTTGTAAACATAAACATATATTTTCATATGTTTGCGTATTTGCTAAAACAAAAAAAAAATAACTTTGAAAAGAAACTTGAATCTAAATTTAAATTCAATAAAATGGCGCCTTAAGTTTCAAGCGAACTGGCAACTTTGTTAACGGCTGCTCTCTTGCAACAGCTGCTCTCTCTCTCTCTCCCATTCGCCCGCTCTCTTAAATTGTACTCTGAGCTTTTTACACAAACTTGAGCCTAGCAACGGCTGGCTGGCAGCCTACAGCGTAAAACTTTTGTTGACACTCACAGATAATAATCGCCTGGCAGTGTATGTGTGTGAGTGTGTGTGCTGTGTTCTAGTGTGTGCGCTAGAGACATGGATGTGTGTGCTATCTATTTGTAATAACAAATAGTTGCTGTTGAGCGTTCGAGCGCTGCGGACGCGCTGTTGTCGGTTACGCTACGGGAAAAGCTTTTTTGTTGCTCATCGAGTTTGAGTCTAGTGTGAGTGCAATTGTGAGTGTGCGCTATTGTTGTGCCCACTACATAATATACTTATACACACATTATTAATACATACATGCACGTGATAATGTTTGTAAGTTTGTAAAGTCCACTGACTTATTAAAATCTTTTGCGGGAACTCTTGATTTCATTTCCTCCCCCACAACAACAACAACATCTAGAAGAAGAGCAAACCTATTATGGTATATTTTAGTTGTTGCCATCGAGGAGCAACAACAGCAATAATGAATAGAAATATCAACAAAATTTGTTGTTTTAACAACTGTCAACTCGAGAGCTGATTAAATTCAAATGATTATTAAACAGGTGTTAAATGCTTTAATTGAACTCTTTGGAAATCAAGAAAACAACAACACAATCTAAAAAATATAATTAAAATTCGCTAGTTTTTGTTTAATTTTTAAGTGCTCAAAAAGCCGCAAACAGAAAAAACACAATTTTCTATGCGTGTGTATGCATGAGTGTGTGTGTGTGTGTGTGTGTGTGTATCTGTGAGTGTGTGTTCTTAAATTGAGTACTACGACAACAACACAATGCGAGTCAAGAGAATAGTTAACATGTGTAGTTGTTATCAAGTCATAAACAGTTGTAGTTGCTGCTGCTTCTAATCAATTGCCCAGCATTGTGGCAACAACTTTTCGCCTAGTGGAGTTGTCGTACAGCTGTTCGCAGTGGGGCAAACACATATCGTGCACACAAAACACGTTTCTGCCAAACAAAAAATACAAAAAAAATGAGAAAAACATAATATCAGTCCCAGCTCGTTGATTATTTCATTTCTCTAGCTCTTGGGCCATTGTTGTTGCCATTGTCATTGCCAGTGCTTGGTTCTTTGTGAACGCTCATCACGCGTTCTGAAGGTTAATTCGTGATCTCGGCCAACTAATGACAACTCCACCCTTAAACACAACTCCCGAGCCCAAAGTAATCCCAAGTCAAAACACCGCAAGCGTCATCATCAACCACTTGCTGTCATTGCTGTGTTTTTATTATGGCATTTTACAACACATACCATGACTTTCTCTCTCTCTCTCTCTCTCTTTGTCTAACACTCTTCACTTAGGGGGTGGTTAGGGAAGCCTCAGCTGTGCCAGAAAATTGTCGAGTTGTTTGCCGAGTCACACCGCTTAGGGAATTAATCAGTATGCATTAAAGCCAAACTCATTAAATTTAGTATTTAACTAATTTGAACATCAGCTGACTAAAAAAATTCACTAAAAATTCAGATGTTTTTTGTTTCTTTTGTTATCTTTGTTGACCATGGCCCGGCAAGTTCTGATTCTGTTCCTCATGGTACGAGTCGATACACAAGAATAAAAAAAAAACTAAATAAATAAATAATGCGAAAGATCGGATGTTGCGTATATACTTATGTATATATATACGTACATATGTAGAAACAGGCCTATAGATACATTCACATTTACTTATATCAACAGATGAACATGTGTAGCATTATAATTTCATTGGTGGCTGGTTTTTTGTACAACTCGTTTTAGATTTGTTGCTAGGCCACTTCTATATCAAATAAGTTGACAAAAATTAAATGATTTCATGAGATATAAATGTCTTTCAAACACATATAAAGTGATTTAAAAAGTGTGTTCACTTGTGAACAGGTGAGAATGTTGCAGTCGAGTGGGTTTGGTAGGGAGATAATCTGTGCTAGGAGATATCCTTTAACTGAATTATAAATTTAATGCTTTTTAATTTAATATATGTACACTGCGTTTCACTTAAATAGCACACTTAATTTGTTCATTATTACTTGCTCATATTTAAGTACTCGCTTGATATTAATTGTTGATTGTTGTTGTATTTTTTTTGTCACCTTATTTATCTTCTTTCAACAAAATTTAGACACCTAGAAATGTACCGTTATATTTTTGCTCTAATTTCTTCTGAATTTGCTTCAATAACTAGCACATTTATTGTTTCACTTGAATAGCACATTTTAGACTTAATTTCACTTGATCTGCCAAGATCATTAAAATATAGACTTTTTTGAATTGATTTGTGTATTTTATATATAATTTGATCATTTTATGTCATTATGGACCATGGATCAGTACTAAGTAACAGACAACAGGTCCAAATAGAAAGCTATATTGATTGTGACCTTTCTGTGACCGAAATATCGAAAAAAATAGGAAGAAGCAGAAAATTTATATACAATTTTATTAAAAATTATCCAAACTATGGATAAAATATGAACGGACGCACAAATAGTGTTCTTAGCCATGCAGATAAGCGGGCAATTCTGCGTCAAGCTTCAAAATCTCATGGTTCGGTGAACAAGATCAGGTCAAAAGCAGGTGTTAACGCGAGCAAAACTACCGTAATGAGGGTTATTTTGAAACGGAACACCTTTAACGTTTGAAATTTAATAAGAAACCACCACTCAACCCCACACGTAAAAAAGCTCGATTGACTTTTCGTCGAGGAAATATGTAATGGACCAACGAGTGGTATCTTGTAGATTTTTCTGATAAAATACAGTTTAATTTGGAAGGACCAGACGGCTACAACTATTTTTTACAAGTTTGAAGGAATGAGACTTATCAGTTGGAGCGTTTGGACAGCCGAGTGGGTGCGGTTTTACTTTGGGGAGCCATATATTACTATGGTGCTTGTGAACTCCAATTCCTAAGTTCAAATATGAATGCAAAATCGTACTAAGGAGTTTTGGAAAAAGCTTTTTCATATTGGGAAATTTATTTAATCACGGGCCATGAACTTTCGAACACGACAATGCCCCAAAGCATACTGCCAGTGTTGTAAAGTCCTTCATTGAAGCTAGAAATGTTACCATTCCGAACTGGCCACCATACTCGCCGGATCAGAATATAATAGAAAATGTTTGGGGATGGCTGGCCAGAAACGTTTATAGGTCTGGAAAACAATTTTCAACCAAAAGGGAATTAATTGAAGCCATTCAGAGGGCGTGGGCTACAAATTCCCTTGATTACATAAAAAGATTGGGTGATTCACTTCCCAATAGGGTCTACTAGGTTTTATTGAACAAGGGAGCCTCAACACATGACAAAACTAATAGATATTTGAAGATAAACCTTTAATAAATAAATAAAAAAAATAATCTTAATGTTTAAAGCTGTTAAATATATTTAATAAAAAAATGTGCTATTCAAGTGAAACAGAAATTTTGAGTTATTTTTACACTTTTTCGGCTTTTTAGTTGATCTAATATTTATTGTCGAATTTATTAAGGCTTTTTAATTTTTATAATAAAGAATATTAATCACACTATAAATAGAAACTTTAAAACATTAGTGTTTTTTAATTTGGTTCAAAGATATCGACAAAAGAAATTGAGTGTATGGAGTGTGCTATTCAAGTGAAACGCAGTGTATATTGGCATTTTCAATTGTATTTTCATTTTTATATTCACTTAAATTAAGCAAACCAAAATGCCATCCACGGTCACTTTGATCGCATTTTGAATCGTTTCTCCATGCTATTTATAAGTATTTTATTCGGTATAAGCTACAGCATTTCCATGGTCACATTATTCACCTCAACAATAAATATATACAAAGTACTCGAAGGGTATTCATTTGGCAATATCTGCCCATCGTTCTCCTCTGCTATTTTGGTATCCTACAATTGATTGTCTTGCCAACAACAATATTTGCATTTTTAAAAATGTATTCAAGAATTTAAATATACATTAATATTCACATGAATATAGCTTGTATAAAAGTTAATTTATTTCCCCTTTTCGAATACCCGTACAGTCGATTGCCCTTAAATGGCCTAAATACATACATACATACATTCGAGTATTGATGCCTTGAGTTTGACCTCTTGAATAAGCCTGAAAGCAACAATGAAAACAGATGTTTTATGAAACACTTGTTCCAACTGCGAATTGGCAGAAATTGATTTTTGAATTGGCATTTAGTTGTAGACTGTGACTTAACTTATCAGGGCAAATCTTGAATTGAATCAATTGAATGTCAATTGATATTGATATTCCCATTGAGTTCTATGATGGATGCATAAATTGCAATTGAATAAAGTAGAATCGAATTGCGTAGAATATGTTTACAAATTGTTTGCTTTATAAACTTATTTAAATACAATTTAACAATGTCGTAATTAGAGTCAAATCAAGCGTATGAATAAATTTAAATCCATCTGTCTATACCAGAAATACATACATACATCAATTTGTTATGGCGTTTAGATTTTGATGGGATCTGGTTCTAGTTTATTGCACAAATTACGCCTCCTGATGTGGGTGTCAAAACCCGAGGCAGGCAACTGTATTTGTTGGCCATTGTAGCATGCAATCGACACACACACATATATGCATATATATATATTATTTGGTGCTCACGTGGCTGCCACATGCGACAATTCAATTACCACGTTAGACGGCATCGTAACATTGCCTTTCGTGTCGATGTCAATCTGTAGCTAACATGTTTAGCAGCTTGTTGGCCAACAATTATGCAAAAATCATATGCATTGAATGAAATCAGCTAACAACATAAAATAAATAAAGCAAGTTGCTTTCAATTAATTGTTTAACTGTCTGCGATTGCATTTGCCCGGTGGCCTTATTACGCCTTACTTTGTGATAAAAGAAAGCAACAATAATAAAAAAACGTAATACGAAGCGAATGCAGTTGCACCGGCAGCGTCGCCTGCGACGACGATAAAGTGGCAAAGTCACAGCGAAGATGCAAAGTCCACATGGCGCATGAGTAATGTAAATGCAAAGTGCCAAGGCACGTATACGCCCCATTGCCAACATCAAATGGAAATGGAATGAATGGGCCTGTCACTGCAAACTGGCTGTCCAGCATCACCTCCCATTTACAATCCGCAATTACCTTACTAGGGTATACCCTGTATATAAGTATGTATATTTAATTGTCGCCATATTTTCGTAATTGAGGTTGTTGACCTCATAATGGTGAACAGTCAGTCATTGACGCCTTTGTATACTATACGAACACTTTGACAATTTTTCATTTTTAAACGTGGTATCTAGTGCACTATACCAACCTCGCTGTTTGCCTTGTCAATTCTCATTGATCCCCTTTGAATATTTAATTATGCAAGCTGTAAATTTGACATACATACATCCGAATAATGCATATTATTATCGGGCTTTCTCGTTTTAAACCAGGAAGTATTTGCATTTGATTGGTAAACATTTGTCAAAACTTTTAATCGCCAAAGTTCACAGCCCCCAACAATAGAATAGTATGCGGGAATAGTGTAAATGAGGAACGGGCACACGTTCTAATTTTAAATCGCACAAATAAGTGCTGTCCATTGTATTATTCATCAAGACTATTTAATTGAATCATGGTTTGGTATTCTTATCCAACCAATAGAATCTGCCTAAATTAATTGTCGTCAAGTGACAGCAGCGCAAAAAATTAGTCTGTTTAAGGCTTATCAGTCGCTGACATTTGATAGAGTTAAAGAATGTACATTAAGGTGTACCTTATTTGGTCAAAGTCAATATTTTTAAACGCATACGATGCAAATTTGAATGGGTTATCGTACTCCGATTAAGGTGAAAATTTGGTTTTGAGATCTTTAGGAACAAATAAATAAAACCTTAAAAAAAAAAAATTTTTTTGTCCCATATAATTTTTAAATTTTTAGATCATGCACGGGTTATCATACTCCGATTGAGGTAAACATTTATTTCTGAGTGCGTTTAAAATATTGACTTTGAACAAATAAGGGACACCCTAATGTACAAATTTGCTTAGATTATGAAATACCCTGGACAAAAGATGTTGTGAAGTGAATTAGTTGAATGCTGATTTTTTATTCAATCTTTATGTATTACAATGTCATGGGAATGCACGCGCCAACTTGATCTCATGTAAATCAACAAACAGCACATGGCATTTGTATATATCAACATTCAATAGAGATTCTCTATCACGCATTCTCTGATATACCTATTATTGTTAAACAAATCATTGTAATTAGAGAAAATAAATATTTGCATTTAATAGTTATTTATTTCGTTTATCTCTTATCTTATTTATCTGACTCGGGACTTTAAACAAATGCTGATATTAAAGCTTTTTCTTTTCATATTTTCAGTTTTCAATTAAAATTTTATATTTATTAATTAATCATAAATTTAAAATTAAAAATCTGTCTCTGGTCCCCAGCAAATCTGATTATAGATTTAAGACTTTTCTATTATACCATATTTAATCTCTTTGAAATTAATAAACAAATAGCTAAAGAAAGTGGTTAAGCAATTAGCCAGAGAAAAGATTTCACCAGAAAGCGATTTAAAAAGGCGATACGATAAGAGCTGATAAAAGCTTTAATGTGTTATCAATGTCTTTCATTGGCTATTTGAAAGACAAATGAAATAGGCAAAAAACTGTGTGCCACGCCTACATTTGACTGCAATCGAAGTTGCCTCTTGACGTGTTTGACGCACTGCAACGATCACTGGAAGTGCACTCAATGCAATTGAATGGTTTGAATGAACAAGTGTTTTGCCTGAGTGTGATTGTCGATGCAGCCACTCAACCACTGAACCACACTCGCAAACGTGTGCACAGTGGTTCCTCTCATTAGCCAAAAATAATAAAGTCAAAGCTAAAATTGCGACTTTCAATGTATCAACACTTTTTTAAAATTGGTCTAGCTATTAAACTGTATTATTATTTTTTTTTTTTTCTAACTATTCTCTTCAAGACTAGCATCGAAAGAGACAGAATGATGTTATATAAAAAAGTTAAAAAAAGATTTAAAACAAATTTATTGTGAGATAGAAAGGATTTATATTATAAATAAAGGCATATATATACAACAAATCTATATTTTCTATCAATCGTTCTTATGGCAGCTATTAGATATAGTGGTTCGAATTTAATCAAATTTAGTCAGGATATATAGGACCATCCCACATGCATATTCTGTCAATTTGGTTCAGATGTCTCAAACAACAAAAAAGTTTTTCATACAAACACTTGATTTTAGACCGATAGTTTATATGACATCTATATGATATGTTGCACCGATCCATCTGATTTTTATACAACATCATACTATAAATTTATAAAAGTTTTGCGTTAAGTTTCGTTCCTCTAGCATAAATAGAAGTATTTTTGGCCGCCCTCCCCATACAACAGGAACCAGTGTGCGTGTGGTGCAAATCGTACTCGTAACCGCAGCCACAACTGGGCCTCGTGCCAGGCATAGTTTTACTTTGATTTGATTGGATTGGATTGGATTTGCATTGTATCACTCCAAGTGAATCAAGTGTAAGACGAGCTGTTTCGGTCAGTGTATGCTCAACTGTGGGTGGATGGGTGGATGGGTAGATGGGAAGATGCACCACCTTCCCACTCAGAGCAATCATTGTCACTGCTCAGTTGTGATATTCGCATGTTCTGACATTTCATCTGCCCAATGACGCCTTTATAATTGTATTTCGCATGCGATTGTCATTCGTGATACGGGAATGTGGTTGCGTGGTTAGACATTTGGACGATTGGGTGGTGCAATAGGTGCAGTTAGTGCACAATACTTGGGCTATAAATAGCAACTAACAGTTGCTGCATAAACAAAGCTCTTATTGTTGATTTGCCTTCTGCTTTTCGTATTTTATATGTATGTATGTGGCATGCAACAAGCTCTGGCCTTTTCGTGCCGCGACATAAATCGACCCTCAACTTGAACCTTTTGCCGTTTCGCCATTAGTCGCAAACGGCATAACAATCAACGTAACTTTTTTTGTTATTATGCAAAAGACTCTGACGTCGCTAGCAAGTTACGAGTAACTAAGAGGATTTCAGAAAATAAATCATAAAAAACAATGCGAATGACTTGCGGCTTACAGGTCGTATGGGTGATATTTGAATATGTAACGTAATGGGATTCTTGTCTGTCTTACTTATAGCTCTTGGCTAATTGCCATTGCACTTAAGTTAGTCAAGCTCTACATGCTTTTGTATCACATTACTGAGCTGCTTTCTGTCTGATTCAAAAAAAAAACAAATTCAATCGCAGTGTGTTAATGAACATTTTGTGTACAAAACAAATAAAATAGAAACTGGATATCTTTTGTGCAAATCACTGAAGGCGAAGTTAAACATTTAACTGGTTGTCTCTCTTCTTATTAAGAGTATCAATGTTGTTTGCATATTCTTTGGGCCCACAAGTCGTATGCGGGATTTAATGCGACTTTTATATTTGGGCCTGGCAAACGGTACTTTCTTTAGTACGATTCACAAAGTATATTTCAAAAGCAAAAAGGAAACTGCATAGGCCATAAATATAGACGCGAGACAAACGCCATTGACATTGGCACGTGGCAAGTGAGGTTCCTCAATTCCCTTCCCTTTCCACTAATTCAGTGAACTAATTCAAGAATTGAAGAGAGACTAAAAGAGAGAAAATTTACATTTGTTGTCTTGCAGATAGTGCACTGTTTTTGGCCAGCAACATGTTGAATCTGTTCTAATTGGCAGCCAGCCAGTGGCAACAGCAGCAACAATAATTTTGTTACCTTCAAGCAAACAGAAAGGGGAAAAGCGGAAACAATTGGCAGCTTGCAATGCTGACGCGAGCCGATAACTGCAACGAGCCCAGTGACTGTAACCAGACAGGGCTTAAACACAAAGAAGCCAAAAGCAGACCCTACAACAACAACAGCAATAACAACAGCAATAACCACAACCACAACAACAAAGAGGACTTATTGCTGCAAGCAATCGATGAACATTACGTCTGCGACATTGCGATGATGCGAATCGCCGAAGAGGTTAATCAAATGGCAAACGCAGATAAGACTGCCATTGATCATCCGATTCCCAGCATGAATCATGCGGTAAACGAGCTGGAACTGGACCGCCAGGAGGAGGAGCAGGCCATCAGTGAACTGGTGCGCTCCTCCAGTGCGGAGGCATTGATGGAACCGTAAGTAGACAATCGAATCCATATTTATGAGCAGCGATTAAAACCGATACGAATATCGGTTTCAGTTACGGTTTCGGTTAAGTTCGCATTTAGGTATTCGGTTATTGGTTACTCAAAATCTTTTTGTATGTTACGGTTTTTACATACCGGTATAGTTTCGGTTCACAAAAAAATTTTCTTTTGCAAAAATATTATATTATAATATCATAATAATAATTAAGAAGTCATTACTTTCTTAATTCATTCACACATTTATTTCAAATATTCTTCAGTTTGTCAGATTTTAATTAAAACTTTTTTGTAAATTTTTTTACTTTCAAAACTGGAAATAAAAATTGAAAAAAGCTTTTTTTTTTATTGTTATTTTAAAAATTGCAAATAAGAGTTATGGTATAACTTTTAAAATGCAAGTTTTGAAATGCAAGTTTTTTTTATTAAATTTTGATTATAAAAATATTAATAATTTTTTCAATTTTTCTGATACAAAATCATTTGAAAAGCTATTATTGGTTCTAATAACCATGATAGAATTTAATGATTTAGTGTCTAAATTGCTGGATAAGAATGAATGTATGAAAAACCGAAATTAACTCTTATAAATGAAACGGTTATTTCTATTAACAGAGTTTCGTTTTAAAGATATCGGTCAAATGGTTGGTTTTAAATTTCAACAGGTTTTTACCGGTTAAAGGTTACGGTTTCCGTAAGGGTTTAATGCCTGTTTATAAGTAATACATTTTCTCCTCCCCCACTTACCTCTAGGGGCAGCAACAACAGCGGCAGCATGCGTGTTGTCTTTGGCATCCTGGTGCGTCTGGTGCTTCCCCTGGCCCACGGTGTGGCACGTGGCATCAAAGGCATCCGAGACGTGCGTGTGCTGCGAGTGCTGCAGAATTTGGGCTCGAGTCGTCAGGCCTTGACCAATTTGGTTGCATTTGCTGCGAATACCATATCACTGAATCTTTCCTCCGTGCAGGGTAAGTCTTAAAACTGAAGTAAGATGTGCAACAGCTGCCCAATCCGTCGTCATCGTCATCATTATCATAATCATGCTCATGCCAAATCCCACAGCGATTTATGTGAAATACTCATCAGTGACTCTTGAAATCTTCCCATTGACAGTTTCCAATCGCCTGGGGCCTTTGCTCAATTTACTGAAATTGCGCAAATGCCAAGACGGCTTGGAAAGTCTGCCCGATACGCTGACCACCACGCCCCTACCGCCCACACCTGGCACACCGTTGCAGGGTCCGCCCGTCTACAGCATCTGCAGCTCATCCGCCTCCTCCGGCTGCTGCACTCTCAACATTCTTGCCGAGCCGCCAGCGGGAACACCAATCCGAGCTGACATTATCCTCATCCATGGACTGCACGGCTCGCTGGTCAACACCTGGAAGCAGGGACTCTGGCAGAACGAGCGTCATCCGGTTGAGTTCGATCGTCCGCCTCGACCGCCGGTGCGTCCCCCGAAGCGTCCGCGTCATTCTCGCAGCGCGGCAATTCATCCGGCGCCGCGGGAGAAGCGCGCCAAGTTTACCGCCAGCAAACGTGTGCGGGAGGAGAAGGCCGAAAATGTCGGAGCTGCCTGGCAGGAGGCACAGCTGCAGCCAGCCATTGATCCACAGCCATATTGCCTTGGTGCTTCCGAGTTCGATGACCATGCCGAAGAGTGAGTAGAAATCATAAAAGGATTCTCAGAAAACAATTGTTAAATGAATCTCTCACAGCTTTGCCTATGTGTGTGGCGAGCCGGAGGACATTCAGATCTGCGAGGGAGTCGAGTACAGTTTCCCCACATTCCGTCTGCGCATGCACGACAACAATCGACAGCTGCAAGTTGAGCTGGACTCAATGTTGCAGGCCGGGAGCAATGATGGCTCCAGCCCGGAGACGCCGCGAAAGTCGGCGGGCAAGAAAAACAAACCATCTCCCAATGATCCCAACTACTCCAAGTGCTGGCCCGGTGACTGGTTGCCTCTCGATTGTCCAGGGGTCCGTGTGATTGCCGTGAACTACACAACAGATCAGTATCTTTGGCGTCCGCTGTGGAAGAACAAGGAACCCCGCTCCAGTCTCATCCAGCGATCGCGTGAAATGGCCGAGCTGCTCATCCAGGAACGTGTTGGCCATGGTCACCCCATCATCTATGTGGGCCACTCCAAGGGCGGACTGTTCATCAAGCAGATCATTGTCGATGCCTGGGAGTGTGGTCGTCCAGCCATGAGTCCACTGTGGCGCTCGGCTCGCGGCTGTTTCTTCTACTCGGTGCCGCATCGTGGCTCCCATTTGGCCTCAATCAAGGCGCCGCTGCTGTCGCGTTCCGTGGAGCTGCTAGAGATAGAAAAGAGTAAGATTTTTAATTAATATTATCAGGGTCCGCAAATAATGATTATTGCAATTTTTTCACATCAAAAAATCAATGACTAGAATACACATACAAAAAAATAATGATAATTATTAAATTTGAGCGAAAAAATAGAACGCATAAATAATCATTATTTATGATTTTTATTTTTTTCGCTCAAAATAAAACTCATTTTTAATTCATGGCTTTTGTATTTTCACCCAGCATATTTGCATATTCCTTTAAAAGAAACCCAGGTGACCCATAAAACGCCAAACCAAATCATTAAAGTGAATACGTAAACTTTTTTAAAAGTGAGTTTTATTTTGAGCGAAAAAATAATGATTACTTGTGAGTTTTATTTTTTCGCTCAAGATTAATCATTGAAGTAAATCCTTAAAAATCTTTAAATAATCATTACTATGTCATTTTTATAATATAACTCATAATGATTACGGTGGCTGAATAAGATATGCTAAATCTTAACTAATCTGCTATTATAGACAATAAGTATTTGCTGGATCTGCATCGACGCTTTGCGGCGCTTTATCACTTGGGTCACTTGAAGATCGAGGTCTTTAGCTTTGTGGAGACAGCGCTCACTTTGATGTCCGTGCTCTATCTGCGCATTGTGGGCGTGGATTCAGCAGGTGAGCGACATTTTACATTTTTAAAAATTATTTATAAAATAATTGAAAATCTCTACCACAGATCCTGGTTTTGGTGACGTCTGCGGCATTCGACTAGATCATCGAGAGATCTGCAAGCCACGCAGTCGAGAATGTATTTTGTACAAAGAGCTGGTGAAGATGATTAAAAAGGTGTGCTGAGGTGTGTGCCACGTCAATTACTGGACCTCATTATATGGAATCGATATGTGAATAAGCTTGCAACTAAAAGTTGCACCGATAATTAAGCGTACCTAAATATGAAATATTTTCAATTTGTTCTTTATTATTCATTATTCGTTTATTAAAGTGCATAGCATAGTTATGTTGTAGAATGTTCATAAAAATAGACATTAAAGATTCAACATTGTTCATTTTAAGATACACCCATTCGCACACCAACACACTCAAGAAGATGCGTTTAAGCATGCCATTTAGCACGTAAATTAAGAACTATATTTAAATATTGATATTAATAATAACAATTATTTTGCGATTTTCAATTGTGATCATTTGTTCAGTTAATTGTGATGTGATCATTTTTAATACAGTTATACACAGTATAAATAATAGTATATAGATACAACATGGACATATTTGTATGAACACCACTGTTACGTGTTACCAGCGAATGCCACTAAATGGAGAATTTACAAGATATTACAATATATACAATTACCCATTAGATATTTTATACCAACCTGTAAAGTACTGAAAGTTACTAAAGAATACAAAATAAACATGCAAATATACAATGCCTATGTATTCGGTTTATATAAATACTTACAATTATATGAATGTACATAAAGAGATGTTTACCAATTTATAAATAAATAAAAATGCAGATTGTGTTGTATGATTTCTTGTCATAACTTAGTTTTAATATGCTTTTGTTTTTGTTACTTTTTCTGTTTTCAATTATCATGGATTTTTCCAATAGTTAAGGTTGCTTTTCACCCATTTTCATCAATAGATTACATTTTATTAGACTCTGTAGCCGCGCTAATTCCTGGTTTTTATGCCAAATTATTTGCACCGAAAACTTTAACACGAACCTACAAATACACATATATATTTATATATATAGATATATCTGTAAATGCGTATCTATGTGTGTGTATCTATGTATGTAAATGACAGCTTAATTACTACATACATTAATAATACAGTAATAATAATATTTCGGATTTCTCTTGCATATAAATTACATAAAAAATACATTTGCCCTTCTTTATTTCTTGTATTTCTCATTTCGATTTCTGTTCAGCTTTTAAGCAATTTTTTCATGGGGAAATCAACTAAAATATAGGTATATATCTTTTATTTTTTAAATTTAGTTACATACATAGTTGCCACTCTACTAATGAGGTATACAGAATTAGGACTTAAAACTCAAACTAAAGTAATTACATAAATCAAAACAAATATTTATGTTTAAAATCAAATTTATAGCTTTAACCAAAATATAGTTAAGAACATAACTTGCTTATAATTTTAGTGGACTCTTAGTTCTTTATTGGTTTTTCACCCTTTCTTCTCTTTTCGATTCGTTTTCTTTTTGTTTAGCCAAAAACCTTTGCAAAAGTCGCATTACGCATTATCCATGCTATCAAATAATTAATTGTATTTTTATTGTTTTCGCGCTTAAATAATTTAAACATTTATCACATCCACTTACACAGCGATCACAATCGCAGTTATTTTTTCGTCTTCTCATTTTCAAACATTTATTCTTAGTCTAATATCTTTTTTTTTTTATAAATTTTATTAATACATAATTTTCTGCCTTTAGCTGCAAAATTTTAATTTTATTTTATCTTAACTTTTAACGCTTAAATTTGTTTTGTTTTTCTTTTCTTCTTTCATTTAGGAATTTCGAGTTCATTTTGCGGAATATTTTGCTTGAATTAAATGCAACGCTTATGCGTCAATCAAAAAGTTGATTTGATATTCTATACATTGTATACATTAAGTTTGAGTTTTTCTTTTTCGTTTTATTTTTTTGTCTATATAGATTTTTGTTTATATGTTTTTTTGCTCTGGAACACCATAAAAGTTTTGTATGACCTAAAACTATGTTCTATTAGTTTGTTTCTAAATGCAGTTGTATTGGAAAATTGTGACTTATTTTAATATGAACACAAGTTAGATTGGTAGATAAAATGACGGCCGAATTTGGTATGTGTGCCCCGAGGAAAATTTCACATTGAAAGCAAAAGGGAAAAAAGTGCAAGTAAATAATAAAAGTTCATATCTTGTGCAGCTTTAGGGAATAAAGAAAGATATCCTCAATTGGTTACATATTTCACGATAAAGTTGTTTATAATATTTTAAAGGGCACACACAGAAAATTCAGCAAGTCGAATTATAATTTATTTAAATTTATATATTTTTATGTTGTGTCTTTGTATTATATTTCTCTTTGTTGTTTATGTGGAAAGGTACTATTGTTTGTAATTGTTGTTCTTGTTGCTGTTGTGTGTTTGTTTTGGTTGATTTTTCAAGGTCTAGGCTTAGATATTTGTTATTGCACTTAGGTCTAAATACGTATACATTTAAAGTTCTTAAACGGATCAAATTTTCATCATATCATTCCATTTTACTTGTTGCATCAATTTAAAATTGGTTTTAATCTTCGATAAATATCATAAAGTTATCCTATGGAAATGGAATGTGTGTAAGAATGTGCATAAGTGTGTGTGCAGGTGTAAGTATGTATGTGTGTATGTGTTTAAGTGCATCTCAGAACAGTATTCAGACTGCATAACAATTTGCAAAACACATTTATTTCATAGCTGGGCCAATTTTAAATGCATTAGAAAAATAATATCTGCGGTTGACTGTTTGTGTGTTACTGAGAATGTATGTGTGTGTGTGATTTTGACTTGTTATTGTTGTTGAAGTTATTATTTGTACAAACTAGGTACAGTCGGTAATAGGGATAGACTCGTACAATACGGCTGTGGTACATTTTAGGCATAAACAAAGAGCATCTGTTTAATTATAAAAAGGGAATGTAATATGCTTAAGTGTGTGTGTGTGTGTGTGTGTGTTGTGCTTGATAAAAAGCGATTCAACGAAATGCAAAATGAATACAATCAGGTACATTTGATATATCGGTTAAAAAAATATAATAAACAAACAAAATGCAGCAAATTAATATAAATGGAAATTAAATATTTTTGCTTAAATATTTATATAAATAGATTTATGTATATGTATTTATGTATGAACACTTGTGACTATTGTATGTATGTGTGTGGTTGGGTGTGTGTGAGTTGGGCTATTGCATTTTTTATTTTTGGCTATAAGTGTAGACTATTTACGGCAGTTTGATTAATGTCTGTGAAAATGTGGAAAATAATTAAATATACAAATCATAAAATGTAATTAGCCTCAATTAACGAAAGAAAAACAAACAAAAGAAACACTAAATAATGCATAAGAATATCGTATAAAAATGTAAAAATGCTTAACTTAATTTAATTATACAATACAAGTAGTTATATTATTATATATTTGTGTACATAAATATTCTGCTTATTCTGTTACTTCAACTGAATTGATTGAAGTGAAATGCATTTATAAAATGCATTTGCATCGTTGAACAGTCAATCGAACAATCAATCAACCATAAATAATGTTTGGAATGTTTCAAGCTGCGAATGTGTATGTGTATAGTGTATATATGTATGTGTGTGTGTGTGTGTGTGTGTATGTATAATAGTAGCTTCTCATAGAATACTTTTGCTTGGCGAGGCGACAACAATTGCAATGGTCAAAACTTTGACTCAACCATTGGGATCGACTTGAGCACGACGTTGCAACGCCGTCGGCGCTGTTGGCCAAGTTTGTTTGGCCATTGACTTGGTCGCTTTAACGTTATTAACGGGCACAGCATGTGACTGCGGTCCGTTGGCAGGAACTATGGAGGCATGTGAATGTGATTGAGAATGTGGCTGCTGTCGATCCTTTAAAGGCTTCTGATTGTTGCCACTTCCATTACTGCTGTTGCTGTTGTTGCTGCTGTTGTTGTTGTTGCTGCTGCTGTTGTTGTAATGATTATTGGATGGCATTTGCCTTGTCATATCGGCGGGCAACTTAAAGCCATTGGTGAGACTGACACACGCATACTCGTGCTCCGAGGTGGGCGTCAAGGTGGCCGCCGATTCCTCCTCGGCGAGCAGACAGATGCCATCATTGGAATTCGAGTGTCGTGTGAAATTCGTATGGAATTGCTTTTTACTGCCATTGCTGCTGCTGCCGGCGCTGCTGCTGCTCAAGCTGCCGCTGCGGCGAGCGCTGACATTGCCCAGACCCAGGCCCGGCACGGTGGCCACCAGGGGCAAGGAGTTGGGCGGCATGGCTGCCTGCTCGTGGCTGCCATCGCCACCGTTCATTGAGGAACTTTGCTTATGATGATTGGCATGGACATTGGAGTTGGCTCCGCCAGCCTGCAGGGCCACTGCATTGGGCGGCGTATGGCGATAGGGTATGTAAAAGGCCTTCGCCTCCTGCAGCATCGAATCCTGCACACTCTTCCGCTCGGGCGAGCCACCGCACAGCGGCAGCTGGGACAGATTGTGCACACCGGCAATGCTCAGCTCCAGCTGCATTGCATCCTGGTCCGCTCGCCTTGCAATCGGACCGTTGCTGTGGCCATTGGCCATCGGAGCCGCTGCAGCTGCCGCCGAGCTCGTCTGGTACTCCAGCGTGTGCTCCGGCAGCAGCTCGATGTGGTAACGTGACCGTGGTATCAGCGTCTGCATCTCGTGGCAATCCTGCTGCAATGTGCTGCCACTCAATCCGCCGGCACTGTCGCCCGGCATGCCCGACGCACTGCTCAGGTTACCGAAGTTGATGTCCGTGGGCGTGGTCAGGTGTGTCGGTCCCTGGGCGCGTGCCTTGAAGCGACGCCTCTGAAAGATGATAAACAGTGCGAAGGCAAACACACAGAATGTCGACAGCAACGAGCCAATGGCAATGCCGCTGTACACCTCGTGATTCGAGTGCTTCGGGTCCGCCAGAATTCGATGACTCATCAGGTCGAAGAAGAGGGGAGCGCCCACGCCCGTTTCGCCCACAACTCGCACCGTCACATGCATTTTGTCCGACTCCGAAACGTTGGGAAACTGCAAAGGCAAATTTGGATTTAAAATGAAACGTTCTTAGGGTGTGAAATCTAGTCAAGCAAAACTATCGAGTCACCTATAAATTAAATGTCACACTAATAATAAATAGATTGGATTGAAATAAGTTATTAATGATGGTCATACATTTTAATCTTAGCATTTATATTTGAACTGAGAAAAAATAGTAATATAATAAAAATAATTGTAAGTCATATAACTATTATTTTTTATTTTATCTTGTGTTTTAAGTCTGTGTTTTTTAATCAGGAATTAAAACTTTTTTATCATCGAATTTCTAACTAATTTAGATTTTGTTTTTAATTTGAATATAGGACTTATTTAAAACAACAATCATCGTTATTTTTGCCAGACTTGTGAGTTGATATTTGAATAAATTACCTTATAGGAGCAGGTTTGACACTCGAAAACAACAGCCTCGTGTGTGACATTGCCAAGGGTCCACTCGATGTTATAATGATGCACGCGTCCATTGGGATGCACGGGAGGATCCCACAGCAGCTTAATGCCATTGTCCTTCACCACACGCGAGTTGCTGATGGTGCCAGGTGCTAAATGAATAAGCGAGATTGACAATTATGCATTGTAAATAAAGATTCAAGGGCATGCTTACGATCTGGCAGCGTCTTTACGTCCATTTCGCCATAGAAGATCTGTGGCTTGCAATTGTAAAAGTGGAAATTGTAGCTCTCATTGGCACTGAGACCGCTGACCAACAGCATCGAGTTGACAATGGTGCGTTCCTTGCACTTGGGCTCCTGTTTCCGCAGCGGCATCTGAATATGAAGATGGCACTCATAGACGCAGGTGTCATTGAGACTGTCAAGGAATTTAAATGCCAACATCCGGGACTCGACGGTGCTCAGGCGAAAGGACATATTCGATTGATCCGAGGTGCCATTCTCGATCTGTAGGGAAGAGAAATAGTTCATGGACTTTAGAGCATGAAGTGAACTGGCGAAAGCCGCTAAAATGTCTCATTGACAATTGCCACTACAGTACAGTCTACTCACAATCTTCCACTGTACGTAGCGAAAGTCCTGAGCGAGAAACTCGTTCTCACTCGTTATGATTAGCACACGCATTTTAATCCTGCTAAAGTGCTGGAGCAGCAATCCCGTGACACTCGCATCCACCACCAAACTAAAGATATCCTCCTCCATTTCGAGTGTGACATCGTCGACCTCATTGTCCAGCACTTCGTACTCGGCATTCTTCATCACTGTGCTAGCTGCTGACTGATTGAGCGGCCTTATGATGGTCAAATGGCGACGCACTTCGTCTGCCTTCTCCTCAACTGGGGTGACAGTGCCATGCAAAGGACCATCCAGCAGCTGGGCGGGATGTGGATGCGTGTGATTGATGGAGAACTGCAGTATGAAGTACTTTTTGTTATTCAGCTCCGCCTGAGACCATTTCACAAACGTATCGTTGCCCAGATGTATCAGACGTAGCAGCACTAAAAAAAGGAAATCAGAGATAAGTTGAGGTTACCTTTAAGACCTGCGATTTGAAATTTTGTGGCAAACATATTATTTTAAAAAATTAATACATTTAATTTTAAAATAATATTTTTCTTTCATATTGTATCAGCTTTGGCAAAATTTATGGTCTAATTTTTGACATAGCAACTTTACAAGTCAAAGTTTTTCTTCATATTATTTTTTAAAAGTTTAATTTAATTTTCAAAAAATTATAAAAAATACAAACTAAGAGATTTTTTTTATAATTTTTTGAAAACTTCAAAAAAGGCACTTTTTGTATGGAAAAAAGGTATGGAAAAAAGTTTCAAAATAGACCTTTACAAAAATTCTAAATTTTCAATAAATACTTAATGGGTTAAGGAAAGTTTTGCATCATTCAAACGTAATTGAAATGACCTTTCCATTGATGCCAAAATGTATATGAAGTAGGTTCAAATTATGAGTAGATTTAACTTTAATTGTTGTCAATATCAGTATGCCGACCAGTGTATATATGGTGTAAATTTTAATGGAAATGGTTAACTTACATCCCTGGGTGCAGCAGATCACGGCCGGACTGCGCAGTGAGCTTTGAATCATCTGCTGGGGCACAATGCTGCCAGATCGTACCTCCGAGGTGGGCGTAAGGAAGCGTGTGATCAGGGCAAAGGGACGATAGACGGGCAGACCGGTTGAGATGACCACAAACGAGGTGAGATTCAGTTTCATTGGAGCAAACGAGCTCCATTGGTGCGGATTGCTGAGCACAATGTGCACCACGAACATTGACTGAAACGAAAAGAAACGAAATTGCAGATTAAATCAGGGCCTACCCTGCGTATGATTGATAATTACCTCCATTATGCGGCTATCAAATGTCACATTGATGGTGTGAAAACTGTGCGGATAACAACGAATATTCTGCAAGGGATTCGGTTGCTCCGGCTGACGCTTGAAACGCAGCTCGCCCGTCACCGAATCCTCGCCAGCAACATTTCGGGCAAAGCATTGATAGATGCCCTCCTCCTCGGGATCAAAGGAATGGATGTGCAGCTCATTGCCGCTAATGTAGCGTGTGTAGGAACTGTTGAGCAGTGCTCCATTATGATACCAGCTGAGACTTGGCGGTGGATTGCCCTCGGCCCGACAGGTCAGCGTCGTGGACAGACTAATGTAGCCCACTTCAACGGGCAGAGTACTGACTATTCTCGGCGGACTGGTGACAATCACATGAAACGTCTGTCTATCTGTGGGCGTGGTGCAGATGTAGAATCCCTCATGGCGATCCCGGCTGACTTCGGTGATTTCCAGCGCGACGCTATTGTTCCTCAGCTGGGAGAGTGTGTTATTGGGATGCTGCAGCCACCAATCGATGGGCACATAATCTGCCACGGCTCGACACTGCAGCATCAGCATGCCACCCGTGGGCACATAAAGTGTGGCATTCTGAAATGCTGGCAACAGCTGCGTTTCCCTCTCGGCCAACAGCATTAAGCCGCTCTTGCCGCTGTTGGCGTTCGGTTCGACGCGCACCGTCCACACGAACTGCCGATGGCTCCTGATGGCATACTGGTTCTGGGCCACGCATCTGTAAAGGTGATACGAACGAACATACATACATATGAGTATTTTACACATTTCGCACATTAATTGGCTTTAACAGTAGCCACAATTATGCCAGCCACTCGGCCGATGCGTGGTGTTAATTAATGCACACATATCTTGACTTGAGTCTTGAGACTTGAGACTTGGTCAGCCTAGGGTTGATGGGTTGATGTATTGCAGCCAAGGTGTTGATACCCAACATCACTAGCCAAAATGAAGTGCCTGCCTGGGGCTAATTGTTAAGTGCTTCATAGAGGAAACAACTATAGGGAGACTCGATGCAAAATATCAAAGTCAAAATGTTGTTGAACAATTAAACAATAATAAAACTTTGCATATCTCGTAGACAGAACAAGGAAGAATTGTATGTTTAAAGAACGAGCACGGGAAAAACTTTACATTTTAATTAAATCAATATGCACTTTTTTTAATTAAGTAATTTAAAATGTAATAGACAACAACAACTAAATGGGTTTATAAACCTTTCGTAATTTCTATTATATTACGAATATATTAATTTAATGCCTACAGAAAATAAATGCGTAATATGGAGATGAATATGGAGAGAATAACTTGGAAAGAAATTCTATTTTTCCTGTGAAATACATTTATCAGAAAGGCATTTAATATTCAAAAGAAAATTAATGGAAACCAAAAAGTTGAAAAAATTTACAACGGAAAAACTTTTTGCTTTTTCTAGCATAAAATAAAATTGAGTTAGCAAAAACTATGTAGACAAATAAAAATTTCTCAAAGTTATGGAAAACATTATTATGTGTTTATAGCCTGAACATGAGAGGTTTCATTGGCATAAAAGTTTACGTTTAAATGGAAATGAATTTTCTGATTTTCTCTGTCTGTTAGAGATATTCCAGTTGTCAGATTGACTTACTTGTATTTGCCAGCCTGTTCCGGACGCAGTTGCCGCAATACGAGTGTGCCATTGGACAAGATGAGAGCGCTGCAATGGAAAGAACGAAAATGGTAGACAACGATTAAAGCTGATTCGAAATGCTGATCGAATGATCCTCCAAATGTCCAGTGTTATTGAAGCCACCAAGTTGACAGGCGATAGTTATTTTGTGACAAAGATTGAATCGAAGCACGCAACTCGATGGGAACAACACAGATCTTTACTCGCCTGCTGTCATTTTCCAGGGACTCGTTGCCAAAGTACCAACTGATGCGAGCAGCGGGCACACTCACAAACGGACAGTGGATCACAAGGGGCAGATGCTCAGGTGAGCTGATATTGCCGTTCTGTTGTTGGCCAGATGCAAGACGTTTCAGTACTGCAAAAAAGAAAAGCGTTAACTGACAAGTATCAATGGTTCAATAAGGTGGCACAAAACTCACCTGGATACTCAACGGTAATGCTGTCGGAGTTGACTTTTGTGTAATCAGCTTCAATTTGACAATAATAAACTCCGCTCGCACGCTCTGTGGGCGGCAGTCGAAGTGTTCCATTCTGATAAATGAAGAAATCATTTTTACGTAGCGCCAATCGCTCAATAGCCTCATCGTTGCGAAACCAACTACAGTAGATGGGAACTCCGTCTGCAATCAAATTCATATTATTTAATTCCAATTTAAGATACATTTTTTATTTGTATATGAATTTGTTTAGCATTCCAGCACTACAACTACTATATTTATTTTTTTTTTAATTTTGAGTACTCACCCTGATAATAATCATAGGGGTTAATATCGGGCGTGCAGGTAAGATAGTTGATTGAGTGTGGATTGGTTATGGTCAGTCTTGTAAATGCGTGCTTTCTTATCTGTAGATATGGCTTCTGTAGTGTTGAGTTTTTCAGTTGTGTGGCGGCAGCAGCTGCAATAAATTAAGAAACAAATTATTTAGTATAAAGTCCACTTATTTTTATCAAATATTAGGAAAATTGACAAAGACAAATTATGCAAGAAACCTTTAGACTTTTCACTCCACTTGTTCTACTGTACTTATATTGCTTACTCATAACATAGTTTTAAACAAAGCGAGCAACAAAAATATTCTTTATTCTCCCACATAATTGATTGACTGCTATAAATTTAAAGCTTTTATCTATCGATTTTTTCTTTAGCTTTTCTTTTAAATAATTTGTGTGTGAAAATGCCAAGCGAGAAAACGACGAGTTGGGCTCAGGTCTTGATTATGTCAATGGCATTTTTGTTGTCTTTGGCTTTGCCAGCGATTTTGTGGTACGTGCTGTGGCCATAGACGAGGCATTGGCCCTGGAGTGTTAATTAATTGCTTAGCTATTGCTGACGTTGCCACAGACTGTTGCTGTAGTTGTTGTTCCCTTTCGCTTGCCACTCATTTGCGGCACATTAATTCAAGTCAAGTGCGAGAGCGAACAGTGCGTATACATAATATCGAATGATAACAACGTTTTGTACGTTCCACGTATTTTGTATATTTGTAGTTGAACTGCAATTTGCATGCAAGTGTTTGTATCGTTGAAATATCTATTAGCTGCAATAAGTTCTCGGGCATTCTGGGCATTCTGGCAGTTCTCGGGCATTCTCGGAAATTTCTAGTTGGCAGCTTCAAGTGGTTGATGTGAAAAATGGCAGTGAGCAAATCGTTGCGCTATTCACCAAAATAACAAATAGCCAAACATTAGTCAAATGCGTTGAAATTTATGCTAAAAATGCAATCAACTAACGTTACGCTCCAGCTATGGCCACCCAAGTGGCAGCCACGCCAAGTGCACTCACTTGTGGCAATGTCTGTTGTTCGTTGGCTCGTTAGCCAATTGCAACGAAGATTCCCCGCTCTCTATCTCTCTGTCTTAGTAAGTTCTAAGGAAACTGTGAATTTGTTCAGTTTTTGATAAATGAACTGAAATAAATAAGATAATTGCTGAACACAACTGAAATGCAGTTGAAATGAGTTTGAAGTTGGACTTGATCCAAACGAAGGCAGTGATGAGACTAAGGAAAGGAAGAGACTCTTCTTGTTGCCGCTTGTTGCATGTTTGTACGCAATGTGTTGCAATTTTTATTGCTGTAATTACACGCACATGCACATGCCACAATTTGACGCATGAAAATTCCTTTGACTTGCCGTTTGCCGTTCATTCAGTTTCAGTTTCAGTTTGGTTCAGTTCAGCAGCAACTGCTAAATAACCAAATGTCATGTCAGCAGTTGCAACAGCAGCGCTAAATGCTGCAAATTTACCAACATACCACATGGAGGCAGCGACGACAAGGGGCAAGTGGCAAGGGGCAAGGTGCCTTGCATGTGCAACCAAAAGCGTAATTGTTATGGCATAATTGTTTCAATGGCTGGGCGGTTAATTGCGCTTTAGAATCAACTACCGCCCAACTCGAAATACAATGTCCAGTTGCCAGTCAAAGTTCAGCGATTTCTTTTTGGTCTTGTTACCAGTTTCTGTTTTTGACCATTTGTCGGCACACCTTTTGGCCATTTATCAAATAAGTCAAGTGGGCGGTGTCAACAGCACTGCTGAGATCCATTAGCAACCGCAGTCAAGTTGAATTTTAAATAGTCTTCTGAATATTGAATTTTAATTACAGCTATTTAACTGATGCAGAAAAACATTCCTTTGATCTTTTACATTTATTTCTGTCTGCATTCGCTTTAACTTTTTAACTAATGCGAGTGCATATTTTTTTTGTCGAACATCACATTATTTTAGCTAATTATTTCAGCTATTTTACCTTTTCACTGGGTTTGTAAAAAAGAAATCTTTTTGTAACTAAGTCTAGCACAAACTGTAAAAAAATCCAATTCATTATAAATTCAAAGGCATTACAGCAAGAAACTAAAGCATTAATTCTTATCAAAAAAGCTTGGTCTACGAAACTTCAGTGACCAGCTAAAGTTTTAAATAATTACACTACAACTAAAGACCATAATACGTTTATCAACATCATAATAAATTAAATAATAAAAATGCAAAATATTTTAGTTTTTATGTTTATGTTAATGACCTGAGCTGAATATCATCTTGCTGAAAGAATGCATATTTATCAATAGCAATCACATGTCATTAAAATGCTCTGACTTTTCAACAGGATCGTCGATGATCTCAGATGATTAAACTTTCTATTCTATTCTAGATTCACAATCGATAACCCTACCGTTATGTGCAATCTCTTCAATATAATTTGAGCACATTTATTCTATAATCTCTGCTCTGCATCGGGCCAAAGTCAAAGCCAAGAGCCAAGAGCCAAGAGCTGGAAGCAGAGGCAAAAGCAAAAGCAAAAGCTAAAGCAATGCAAAACTCTTGTGCTAGTCAACTACTCACTGGGGAAGAATGTTTCCCAGAATCGTGCTTGAATGCTGTTTGACAACAAGCACAATCACAAATACATATACATAAACACACACACACACACATATACACATATATATATATATAGGCAGTTACTATGTTGTAGCAAGTTGCAAGTCAATGCAATGGGTCCATGCTTTGGAGTTGGGGAACTTGCACAAATTTGCATAGTTGAACGCACGTCGACGGCAGCCACAGCACATTCCACATGCAGCAACTGTTGCTGCTGCTGCTGCTGCAGTCGATGATGAATGCAACTGCAACTGCAATTGCTGCAACTGCAACGGCAACAGCAACGGCAACGGCGGCAGCGGCACATAAATTGCTAACTTGCTGCGCAGCGTTGCGCTTATCAAACGGCAACATCTTGTGCATAGATAAGCCAGCTTTCAATGGGGCAACATTTGCTGCTGCATCCGCCCCTCTTGATGCTGCACCTTTAATGGAATTTCACAAATTTAAATTGCCTGGCATCCTTTTAATGCAACCCCAGCCGCAGTTAGCGCACACCAGATTCAGTTGCTGATTTAGGTCCAGCCTCAGTCTCAGTCTCTGTTGCAACTTGCAACCTCTGCCTCAGCTGCAGCCTCATCCAGGCACCGGCACCGGGACCGTGCCACAGCTGTTGGCACACTTTTGTGGCAACCGGGCAAAGGGGCAGCAGGCAACATTTTATGCAAAATGCAGCGCGCATGAGAGAGATAATTTATCGCCTAATGACGTGCTGTTCTAAGGTTGTCCGCGTTTGTTATAAAATGCACTAATAAAATGTTGAAAATACAAAAAAATAAAAATAAAATTAAAGCAGAAAGCTTTATTTGAGCGTGCTTGGCCCAAGTTACCCTGCATCTACCCATAATTTACTCTGGCACTCTTATTCTTTGTATAAATATTTCTAGAATATCTCCCAAGCCTACACACTAAATTTGATGCTTCTAGCTCTTATGCTCGGAGATATAAGTATAAACCTAAAGCTAATTTTTCTTGTTACATGAAACTAAATACATCTCAAAAAATTATTAAGTTTAACTTATGAAACTTAAAAAGACATTTTTCGGAAAGCAATTAAAAAATATCAAAATATATTGTTTTTTTTTCTAACATTTTTTCATTACTATATACGCTTCATGGAGCCTGCCTGCTACATACGTTCAACCAACATAATATGCTCTCGGTACAGGGTATAAAATGAAATTTAAATAGGAGAGTAGCAAGAGCAGCGCCTAACATCTACAACTATGACCACCAACAGCCAGTAGGAGTACTCGTATAGTATGGCAACTGTTCTACTCTCTGCCCCAGATTCTCCATCCCTGCTTTCCCTTCTTTCCCTGCTCCCCGTTCATCTTGGGCTGGAGAGAATGTTGCATTCTTCGGCGCAGCGACTGTCGCTTTCGGGGCGCTCAACGAGAATTTATGAATGTGCAAATGTATACGACAATTTCGCGCATAAATGTAAGCTACTGCCTTCTCTCCCCTCAGCAACCTCAGCTTGCCACAGCTTCCCGCTGCAGTGTCTGCACACCCACCGCAATGCTGTGGTCGCAATGCGGTGAAGGAAGGTAGAGCGGGAGAGAGGGGGAGAGGAAAGGGGAAGCAAGTCGAAGATGCGTGTGCACATTCCATAGCATTCCATGTGGGAAGTTCTACGGTTGCAAGCATGAAAGTATCTTGTATCTCAAGTTGTAGCCGTATCTATTGATTGCCTTGCCACAGTTCATTGGTGCGTTCACATTTTACAGTTGCAGCCAGAGTCGAAAGAGTAGTTGCTGGAGGGCAAAGAGAGGCAGAGTCGAGTGAGAGGGAGGAGTTGCCGACAGCAATTGCAGTCATTTTGCGGCTGTTTACAGTGTTTTATTGTTGCTGGGGCATCTTTCGGTTGCTTCGGTTGCCGCAGCTTATTTGGGTTAGCAGCTCAAATAGTTCTACGTGCGTTTGCCAAATGCAATTCCCAAAATACCGCGAACAATTTATGAGAAACTCCCTTAAGCTATCTCCCTCACAGACACACATTCTCCCTCTGTCTCTATCTTTCTCTTCTGATTCTTTCAATGGTGTATAATAGCACATTGTTTGCCTTTTGCCAGGCAGCAGCAGCAGCTCAATTGATTACGACTATAGATATACTCCATATATACATATACAGATATCTATATCTCTATCTATATATGGATATGTATGTGTGAGTGTGGTTAGTTTGTAATTGAGTGGTTGAGAATGCTCGAAATTTAGCTGGCAGCGTTGCGAACTAGTTAAAAGCGCTTACCACAAAAGTACACACACACACACTTACTGAAACACACACATAACTTAAAAACACGCCCACATATGCAGAATATACTCCACTAAATTGTGGCTCTGCAATTGGCGATTGAACCACACTTTAAACAATGGCGGGAATTTACTTTGCAAAAGTCAAAGATAAATTGCCTTTTAAACTACAAGCTCCGTTTGTTTGGTTGCTTTGGCAAAAGTCCTGAGCTTTGTTTGTTTGCAACACCCTCATATACTCACACATACAGTCACACACACACAAACACACACACACACACAAACACACACACACACACACACATATATAGTCACTTACAAGGCATTCAATTGACATATTTGCTTAACTTTTTGGCGCAATTGGAATAAATTGTGTTTCCCAATTTGCATTTGCCAGGCCGAGTTGCCATTTTACTCGGGTTTTGGCCAAGTGGTAGCAGTGTTATCTAAATATGCATGGCCCAAGGCATAACATTACAAGAACTATATGTTGTAAAAGTTTATAGAGTTTGCCAAAAGTTAAAGAACAATTGGGAGACCAGATGAATATCCTTTCTCCTTCCCATTCCCACAAGTCATTGTTTTTTAGTTAAATTGGGTTTAGTTTTATGGCTGCTTTTTTGTAATCGCATTTTAAGCATTTCTTCTTCTTATAAAAGAAGTTAATTTCCGGCAAAAATATAAATTCTTTAAATTTTACAGTCAATAAGTTGATTTTCAACTTGTTTAAATTATTCCATCGAATTGAACTTTCTCCTAAACTTGTTTTTGTTTATTAAAATCTATTGTTGATTACACACAACAGTTATTATTGTTGTTGGCTGTAAACAAAGAAACTTTAATTGGCCATTTCACAAGTGCCATACAAATACCTTCCGCTGACAAATCAAAGTCTCACTCCAAATGTCATAACAGGCCGGATAACCAGAATACAATATGCTATGCCATAAACGAATTCATTTCCGTTGAATTTTTGGCAGCAAACTTGCAGTACAAACAACGTCTCTGCCCTCTTTTCCCCTCTTTCTCTCCCTTTGCCTCAATAAATCATATTGCACAAAATTTCCGTTCAATATTTTTCGCTGGCGACGTAAACAAACAATAATAACAAATTGAAACACAGAGAGGAGAAAGGGAGAGGAGAAAGGGAGAGGAGAACCACATTCAGAACCAGAAACTGCACAGTATATAAAATTCAGGCAAGACTTTTGTTGTTGTCTTCCTGTTTCTGTTTCAGTTTCAGTCGCTTTTGTTTTTGGCCACATTGTATGCTAAATGGGCATTGGTAAATTCCGGAATGTGGAAAATGCGTTTGCCAACTGCTCCGTGCCGTTTGCATTTTTAAATGGGTTAAACGTAAACCATTTACCAATGACTCAATACAACTTCCCCGAAAACGGAACACGACACTATACTACAACACAACAACAGAGAAGGTAGAAAATAAAGAGAAAAGAGGGCGAAAGGAGGAGGCTCGACTGAGAGTCCCCTTGGTAGAGGCAACATGCATTAAACCGAAATAAATAAATAAACCGATGGACAACAAAAAAATGCTGCTGAGTACTGAGTACTGTCCCTGCGATGGACGATGGTCAATAGTCAATGGCCAAATAGCAGAAAATAACAATGTTGCCAATAGCCAACGAACCAAACAACAACAATAACTACAACAATTGCCCCTGCCAAACAACTTGGTCAGTTCAAAAAATAAAAAAAAAGGTGAGCCGAAAAGAAATTATAAAAATGTTTCATTTCAAGCTGAATAAATATTGAAAGACAGACAATAAAAAGAGGCAAGCTACGGCTACAGTGGCTTATGGCCACGATGACCAACTTTGGCAACTCGGGCGGCAACTCTTGGCCAACGGAAGCCCGGCGAATTTTCGTCAGCTACGCAGCTAAAGTGACCAACGACCAGGCGAAGAAGGAAGAGTTGAACAGCTGCAGTCAGCGAAATTTTGGGCAAATTGTGGGCGTGCACGTAGCCCTGGTTAAGTGTGTGTGTGACTGTGTGTGTGTGAGTTGGGTTAAGATGTGTGCGTGGGCAGATGAGGGTTACAATGTACCGAGTGCTGAGTTGGGACTGAGCTTGGTCAGCGCACGGCAGCGGCATCAGCACAATCGCATCAGCCTTAACACTGCACAGTGGAACAAAATCGAATTTGAAATTGAATTGATTTAAATTAAGTAATGATTCTTGTTAATTTGTTATCTACTGGTCTCTTCAGATCTTTCGTGTTTTGCTGGCAATTATTCTGCACAGTTCCTTTTGAAAATATTTTTGCTTTATTAATTTCTATTATTTGTTATCATTATTAATAAATTATGAATTTATATAATATAGTATAATGATAAATACAATTAAAGTATATTTATAAATAATAATTATTTTACTTTAATTTTGTTAAGTGTTGAGCTTAACAACTAATAAACAAGTAATATTTTGTGTACCTAAACACAACCAAAAATATCGCACAAAAACAGATGAACATGTGAGAAAAATATGTCGAACAAATGTTCAATATTTAAACCACTTTAAAAGGAGTGAAAAAAGAATAAGATAAAAAAGAAGCCTTCATCTAAGTATGCTACCCCATGAGCTGATGACAAATCATTTCCAGTCCAGTGTGCGCTGACTCTTGTTTTTTCATAGTGAGGACTACGGCTATGATTTCTTAACCATTGCTTGGCATTGCCATTGGCCCATAGGAATGTTGTCCCACATCCCCATCATCCACGTTCCCTAGATGCCACTGCCACTGCCACATCCAGAGTCACAGTCACAGTCACAGCCATAGCCGAAGCTCAGCAAGCGCGCTCTCGCTCCCGATTATTATGCATCATTTAACAGGCAACATTGTTGCAGTCAATGGCTAGAATGGCCTAGAGGGGGGGAGGGGTTTTTTGGATACGCCTCCGTTCTACCTTCCTCCCTCACTCACAACCTGGCAGCGTGCCTGTGGCTGTAGTTGTGGCAGTGGCAGTGGCAGTGGCAGGCAACGTCACGAACATCGACAACGTCGTCAACGTCGACGAACGTGCCGCAAAATGTTTTACTGAATGCGAATTGCAAAGAAAAATTATTGTTATTATGAGTTGCTAATTGAATGGAGTTGATGTGGACACAACACAGCCGACGAAGGAAGGCGGCAGCGGAACGCAACGGAACGAGAATGTTGCTACTCCTCCTACTCCTCCTACATTTTCTGCTTCTTCTCATTATTCTTGAATAGCCACAGTTCTTTGTACACTGCTACAAATATTTAGTTGAGTTGAAATGTTGTCGATTTCACTTGATTGATGTGTACAATAATTTGGAATTAGACAACTGACAATATTGGGACAAGAGAAAAACCCTTTGATGATTTAGGCCAAGTTTATAAAACTGACAAACGAGTCAACAGTTTCGACCCTTGTCAAGTTGAATTTCTCGCTGTGCACTAGTTGTTGTTTCCATCTCTCCAGCTTAACTGTACAAATGTAAATAAACATAAAATGTACAACAATTTCTACCTTTCTACCAGTTTGACTTCCCTCTTCGCTCTTCCCTCTTCTCTCCCACTTTCCCCTTTACCCTCTTTCGCCTTTATGGCTTGGCTGCAATCACAAGGTGCGCAACGCTTTCTGGCTGCTGCTGCTGTAAGTGAATCCTGTCGAAGTTACTGCCATGTTATCCATGTCAAACTCATGCATGATTCTCGATACTCGACATGCCAACAAACTCAAACAGTTACAGCAATTGCAACAGCAACAGCAACAACAACAACAACGACAACGAAGGAACGTTGAAAACGTTACTACGAAAATGCCATGCGCATAATTTATTAAAAGATTCTCCAAAATGTTGGACAAACAACGTCTGCAGGTGAAATCTATTTGCATTTATCGTTGAACTGGAAAATTGCAAACTAAACTGCAAGCTGGCTGCCTGGCAAAATTCTAGAAGCATTTAGGGAAAACGAGGGAGAGGAAAATGTCGAGAAATGTCGATGGCAGGGAAAAGTTAAGGAAATGAGCTGGCAAAGTGCGTTCGTTGAATTTCGATCGATGTGCCAAATTTTAGTCAGCAACAGGAATGGTTAAATTTTGTTATTATCCTTTTGCGCGTCAAGGACAGCAGCAGACAGGAAATTGGTAATTAATTTAAGAGGGAGAAAGAGAGAATGAGACAGAGAGTGAGATGATGCCACAAAGTGTGGCAGTCAACACATTTAATGGCTTTGCATTAACTTAAAGGGGCATTAGTGCGTAAGTATGCTGTAATCTAGAACAGAACTGAAGGGGAGAATGACTCGATGACTGACCGAAGCAACTGATGACCAGGCAAACCAACCAGGTAACCAGGTATGCTGCCAACCAACTAACCAACCAGACACTTGGCCCAGTCAGTCAGGGCCCAGTCAAGTGGCGTCACTGGACGCGTTGTACTTGTTAATTGCAGCGGAAACACTCAATTAAAAGCGCGTGAAACGTGAAACGCCACCTGCGTATGTATGCTTTTAATATATGTGTATGTGTGTTGTATCCATCTCCCTCTCTCCCCTTCTCTCACTCTCTCTCTCTCCCTCGTGTTTATATAGCGACTGTCATTTAAGCAACTGCGAATGCAATGTGCAAATTAAGGCCACAGGAAGCAAACAAATGCGGCGTAATCAAAAAGCGGTAAATAGCTGGATACGGTAAATAGTTTATAGCCAAATAGATAAATACCAAAATGCATAAAGTCTGCAAATTACCAACAAACAAGCTAAAACCACACAGACTCTGACTGTAAACCAACTCGACTGTGTTTGTTCAATGTTTGAAGTGGCTAATTAGTTGACAGTGTTTGTTGGTAGCTTGAAATTAAAATAAATTATCTATGAAACGGATGTTGCTTAAATCAACAGTTGCCAAATGTGCCCGAAAACAGGCAATATTATAGATTTAAATGTATTTGCGAATTACACATGAAAGAGAGAGAAAGAGATGACAAAAAAAGAGCGCAAAGGCAACGTATTTATAGTAAATATTTTTAGGAAAAATAAATGGAAAAGTATCTGAAAGTTACAACTGAAATTATAAGACAGGGAAAATTAAAAATCAAACCCTTGGAGTCAGTAAGTAAAAAGATTGTTTTAATCGGTCTTAAATTCCTAAAATTGTAAACCTACGTTATTGACTTTCTTGTGAATAAAGAATGTTTCTTAAAATTATTTTTGAATTTGCTCCGCTCTTTGTAATTCTAGACAGAGAGACACTGATAAAATGAAAGAGAGAAATAGACAGAAAAAATAATATTTTATCTTAGTATTTTTTTTTTAAATTTTTTACTACCCAATAGATTATTATTTACACATTCTTAACTTTCCTACCTTCTCGATTTCCACTCTTTACTAGTTATAAACATTTGACAAAGTTAAACACAGTGGATGCATTGAAACCTTAGCTTGATTTATTGCTTGATTGCTTTGAAGTTCATTCAACTCGCCTGACATTGATATCATTGCATCTCAGAGCTCATTTCACTTCAAATGTGTACAGTAAACTCTCCTATATAATGAATTCGCTGAGATCTTAAAAGTACAACGTATTGTGCACTTTTTGGCTTCCTCAACAAAAAAACTGCAGGATATAAAAAAGCGAACTGACCACGGACACACCACAGACAATAATAAAAGCGAGTACAATACACTGAGAGAAAAATGGGGCAGGGCTTGTTGATGTTGTTGTTGCTGTTATGTCGTGACATCATATGGCAAAATGTCATCAGTTTTTTTATCTCAGGCACACGCACAAAATTCTCGCCTTTGTTGCCGAGACTGAGACTGAGAATGAGACAGCAACAACAGCTGTTGTTGTCTCTTTTTGGGATAGGTCAGTGTATGTGTGTGTGTGTCTGTGTGTGTGTCGCATAAATAATGCAGTTCATTATGTCATTTAGCGGCACGTTGCGTGCACTTCGCGTTGCAGCTGAACAGATGATGATGATGACGCCAACTTTGAGTTTCACGATCTTAAGTGGATCACATGCCACAGAGACAGAAGCAGGTTGTTGTTGTAGTTGTTGTAGTTGTTGCTGTTGTTGTTGTTGTTGGTATTTCCATGCACGGAAATGAAGTTGTCAATGAGCCACTTCCACAATTTATGAGCGATGCTGTTGCCGCTGCTGCTGTGGCCAACCGCCTGCCAAGATCTTAATTATGACTTGAGTAATGTGGAATAAACGATAAAGCGTGCACACGCAAATACACTGCAAGAATTCATCATACATCATCAGCGGCAAAGGCAGAGTCAGAGAGCGAAAAGACAGTCCGACAATCGATTCGAATCCAGTCCAGTTCAGTTGAGTTAAGTTCAGTCCTACATTTGGAGCCAACTGGACTCGCAGTTGGACAATCAACTTCATAAATCAACTGTCGAGTCCAAGTAAGGCAATGCAGAGTATACGTAATGCCGTAGGAATATGACTCGGGGAATGGAAATGGAAATGGCCAAAACGACCAGCTCATAAAACTGTCAAATAAAATGTGCAAATATTTTTGTGCATTTGCCAAATTTGCACAATTTAATTGTGGCAAAATAATAAAAATGCGAAAAAATGCTAAGAAAAAAATTTACGATTATTTTATTATCGTCCATGTTCCATTGGCATGTGACCAATGTAGCCCAAAAATGAATTCCATTTAAGTTGCACTAAAAAGATTTATAGATTGTTTATTTTTTGAAATCAATTCGCGGTAAAACTCTCTCTTGGCTTTAAGCTGGAATTAACGAAATTTTCATCAGTCTTTTTCTTGTGCGTTGAGTGTGGAAATTTCATTGTAACAAATCAATTAATGGCCAACAGAGCGATAAGGGCATAAAGGGCAAAGGGCCGGAGGACTGAGCAGAGAGCTGTGTTCTCGACGCGTCGGCGGGAGGTCTGATTCCTGCCATTTGGCGCGTTGTTTGCTGTCGGGGCAATCAGCAGTAATCAACGTGCAACGGACTGGGAAAGTGGGCGAAGGTGGGTCAGATCCACAGACCATCAGACCGTCAGATGGTTTGCACTTAGTTGCTAGCTGGTGGCTATTAGTCGACCCAGACATTGCGTCGCACGTCTGAGTGAAGCGAGCGACGACATGGCACGTGAATCGTTGTCGTCGCTATCGAAGGGATTTAATCGATTATACGATTTAATTGAACTAAAAACGCTTAATAAGCAATAAAAGCTCACACACACACACACAAACTGCACAACTACATAAAATTGTGCTGCTATGCAAGCAAAACAAATTAAAAGTAACACTTAAAATTACACCACGTAGACGTTGGCTAATGAAACCAGTCAACAGCCACTACTCACACCCCTTCCAAATATCATCTAACATTACAATTGCCAGCATTGAAATAAAATTTTATTTTCCACGAAATGAAATTTTGTGAGCCGTTGAAAACCACTTGGCACACGCTTTGCCAACAACAATCACAACAAATATATCCGAGTATGTGTACTTATAAGGAACATAAGTACTTGAAAATGTAATAAAATTTATGAACAAAATCAAGTGAGATTCTTGTTATTCGAAGTGCTGCAGCTGAAGATATCCTAGAAGCACAGAAATGCCCTAATGTTAACGATTAAAATTAATTAATTTGTATTATGCAATTTTCACGGAGTATCACGATTTTAAGCTCGTTAATTCTTCAACTTTGTCAGCTAAATATCTATGAAAAATTATAAAATACTTGTATGTAATGATGTGTTCAATTCACTTGTTACACATCCCTGTTTATATTTTTGTTTGAATTTTTGACAGGGTATTGAAATATAAGCGCAAACAAACAAATTAAAACAAGGCAAGCGTTGCCCTCTCTTTCACTCTCTCTCTGTATCTCTCTCTCTTTCTGTCTCTCCATTTGGTCAAATTGTAAACGCATTCATTTATCAAATTTTATTTTATTATGTAATATGGATGTGTGTATCTATCCTACAAATGTGCAAGTGTGTGTTTGATGGTTTCAGTGGAAAGGCTAACAAGATACAAAGACAGAGAGTAGAAGAGAGACAGATACAGAGACAAGTGTATATTCTGATGGACAGCATTAAGAGCTTAGTTACAATTTGCTTGCAAATGGCAGTGTTATTATAGCCGGTTAGTTGCTATGGCAGCTGAGCAAAATGTCTATCGAGAATATTTTGAATAGCCATCAGCACATTCACCAACAATTTGGTAGTACGCAGTACATCATGTCTTCTAAATGTAAAAGTCCATTTGAGCATTCAAATCAATTCAATTTGCAAATTAAGCTCCTTTTGGAAAGGCTCGACTATTTTAATTAAGCTGCCTAAATACAAATATATTTATATAAATCAAATATACACCATCTCGTCTGATTAACACATAATATTACAGCACTTGATTACACTTGATTATCATCTAACGAGTTAATTATTTAAACGCTTGCTGCTTACTGTTTTCTAAGACTCTAAGGACATTAAATGAAAGTGACAAATTTGAGGTTGTTTCAGCAAAGAAGCTTATATTTACAATCTCTTCAAATTATTTTTCAAGATGCGGAATAGTATAAATTGAGATAAGAGTGAGGACAAATGTGAGTTTTCCTTTGCGATTTCATCATTATATCTATTAATATTGATTTAATTTAAAACGATAAGAAAATTCAGTGTAAAACAACAATTTATTTGTTTACGTCAAGAGTTGAGTACTTATTATTAGTAAATAATTAAATTTGTGATTAACAGCATTTGGTTTTAAATCTTAAGAAATATTATTGTTCAACAATTAAATGCAGAAATTCGTTTGTTCTTTACCAAATTTTCATAGACAAATATGGGAAAATAATACTAAATAAAGTTCAATGAACGCAACGCGTGTGCGTGGATTTATAGACGATGACGATGACGATGAGAATGACGATAGCGATGGGAATGACGATAGCAAATGCCACTCTGAGTGCTTTAAATTTAGACTAACAAACACAGACGGGCTGACAAATAAATGTTTGTTTGTCTGTGTTGGTTCTTTGTTTACCAGTGTGTGTGTGTTTTTGTTTGTGGGTGCCACAACGAACATCGAGCATATGTGAAATTTTATTGTACGACATGTACGATGCGGCGTATGCGTAATATGCAATTTGCTCTACAGCTGCTGGCAAATTGCAATGCAAACAAACAAACACACACGACAGACAGAGAGGCAGACATATTGCCTGGCTTGCAGTTTGTGCTTTGTTGTTGTTTTGTTTTTTTTTTTTTTTAAATAGAGTTGATAGAAACACCTTATATATTTGCCATTTAATGATGGCTATTAACCGTTGGTAATTGGAATAACCATACAGCAGTCCAAGCGTTGTATAAACAAATTAATGTTAAATAATATGAAACAACAGAAGCAGGTAAATTACATTTTTGCATATACTGTATATGTGTTGTTGTTGCCTGCCAGTTATAATATTATTATAGGTTCTCGTATGGCGAAGCCACAAGTAAATAATGCAATAATACAAATAATTCAATAATAATATCATCAGCATAATGAAAGGCCAAAAGCCCCTGATGCCATAAAGGAGGAGCCACAATAACGCCAACAACAACGACAACGGACACGAAAGGCTTAATGCGCACACATAATTGAAGTGATGGGAGAATGCAGAATCGGGAATGGAATGGAGAATTGGGATGGGGGGGAGTAAACAATGCACAGAGTCATAGAATGAAGCACAGTTCTCGGTATTATTAAATGCGCATGTTAAAAAACCAAAAATCAATAAAACTGACTAACGATGGGGCCAGATACTCAGTGTCTAGGATACAAGTTAGGATATGCGAGAGGGGAGCGAGTGGAAGCGGCAATAGATAGCGATAGACGGCAGAGGAGCTGGCAACTTGTTCCGAGACGGAAATGGCGTGCAAAGTGAAGCGGATGCGAGCGTTTGGGCCAAATGGGAGCAAAAACGCACCAGAAAATGCCATCCAGAACATTTCGTTCTCCCCTCGCTCTCACCATTACAAAACTGATTGCAGTTGAATAACCTCTGACTGCCTGCGATGACTGCGTTGCTTGTATCTCTCTGGCTAGGATCACCCATTACACATACGCCCCCAACAAACACACACACACAACACACACACACTCGCACACTCAGAGTATCACTCTCTCTCACACACACACAGGCAGACACACTCACTCACACGCAGATTATTAAGTATGAGACTCAGTCAGGCATTGCCATTACGCTGGTTTGGTGGAGGCTACTTCATTACGGTGCGTGTAGGGTTAACACACACACCCACACACACTCACACATGCACACTGCAACGCCCACTTGGCTATAAAGGCATGCGAAGGCGTGGCAGTAAGTCAGTTAATATAGCAGCTAGTTTGCTGGCATATGAAAAAGCGTTGGAAAAACACAACTCGCAGCCCTACAAAATAAAAGTCAACGTAAGCGCCTTTCAGGCTTTTTAGTTCAGCAACAACAACAACAACAGCAACAGAGACCACACCACTGTGAACAACAACAACAACAACACCCATGGGGCAATAAGTAGCAACAGCAGCTAAGGTTCACGGGTTGGGGATAAAATGGAGTTAAATTAACACGTGGTTTGAGGTTGACACTCGCCCGATTTGCCACTGAGCTGCCTCGCTCGGCTTTTGTGTATATCTCATTATGGCCTTAAATGTATATCTATATAAATGTGTGTGTGTGTGCGTAACTGTGCGTTGTTTGTGTGTGTGTGTGAATGTGATATTTACGCATTTTCGCCATGTTTGTGTCGCCGTTGAGCTAATGAAAAGCGGAAATGAAACTTTTGTATTACACAAGCAGACGCTGTTGTGGCTCCTCCGTCTTTCTGACACCCCCCCCCCCACCGCCCACTTGTTTGTATATAATGGCGTATTTGTTGTTTGTTTGCTTACCTCCTTCTTCCTTTGCTGCTTGTCTTTCATCTGTCGTGCAGTTTACATTTTAAAAACAACGCAACACACACACAGAAACACAAGAGCACAGATTGCGTATACGCAGCGTGTGCCACAACCAAATTGCCTGCCCCACAGAAACGTTTCATAATATGCGCGGCGGATTAAATGAAGTCCTATTAAAATAAAGTAATTTCTGACGCTCTACTCTATACAACAAAAAAAGGCTCCAAGTTGAACACGTACCGAGCTGCCTTTGTTTTGGCCTCGCGGCCAGAAACTAAATTGTAAAAGGCGCTGCGACTGATGGAGACGGAGATGGAGCTGTGTTAAATGCGCTTAGTCTTTTGCCTTGAAAAGTGAAAAAATTTCAAATAGAAAAATGAAAGAAATCCAACAGCAACTGCGTGTTAATGTGCACACCAAAAAGATTCAAAAAATGCAAAGGGCAATTTCCATCTGACGAAGACTTAATACTCTTATAAAAAACAGCTTGAAAATAATTATTACAAAATTAAATAAATTAACAAAAACATAACTAAATACGTAAGTTTAAATTTAACTCGATTTATAGCACGCAAAATAGGTTTATTTTGCAAATAATATTAAATCTCTTTCATTCATAAAAGCGTTTAAACAAGAGAGCTACAGAATTGTTGTAATCATGACAATACTCCTTACAAAAAAAACTAACGAGATAAAAATATGCTTGGGAATGAGGAAAAGTGCGGCTAGTCTTGTATAACAAAAGGCCCACAAAATATAAAAATGAAGAATAAAAAATAGAAGAAAAATGAGAAAAAGGCGAAAAAGAAATGTTGGAATTTTTATGCAAATAACATTTCATTTAGTAAGCTGGGATATTTGCTTAAAAATGTGCAAAGCGAGCAAATATTAAGCGAAAACTAAATAAAAATTAATTGAATTAAGCGACCCGCCGCACTGGATGAGCCAGAGCCAACGGCATACACAAAAAAAAATTAAATAAAAATGTTGAAAATGTAGAAAATAAAACTTTTGTAATAATGTGCAGCAGAGTGAAAATGTTCATCTGTATAAAATCTGTGCATGGATAATGAAAAAGTGGAAAGGATGTGAAAGTTTTATAAGACTTAAAAGTTGTTGGCGTTTGGCAAGCTACACGCTAATGGAGAGCACGTGTAAAAATATATGTAGAATGTACAAAAAAATAATTATAAATTTCAGTTTGTAAAATTCCTGCTAAAAAAACCACATGTCAAAAGTTGTTTGATTTACAAAATGAAAATGGAGAAAGAGAGAGAGAGAGAGAAGTTGATAAAGTAAAACAAATTATGCCCACGTCATTGCAATCTCAACAGCTTGTTAGCCAGTTCCCCCTCCACTGGAAGAAGAGTTGCCGACGAGGCAGCAGCAACTGCTGCATGTTGTTGCATTGCAAATGACGCCATCTTGACAGAGACAACAACAACAACAGCAGCAGCAGCAACAAACACATCATCAAGAGCAACAGCAACAACATACAAGTTGTCTACCTGTGTTTTGATATGTATTTAATGCACATATTTGTTTTAGCTGTGTGTGTGTGTGTGTGTGTGTAGGTTTGGGCAGACGCATTGCCAGACAAATGCGCGTCAAGTTGACTGCATGTCTCGAGGCAAGTCATTCACATTCGTCATCAGCGAGAGGCAGGCCAACAGAGATAGAGCCAAAGTCAGAGTCGAAGCCAGACAGCCGCAATACTCTCAGGCTTTCAGCATTGCAGTCTCTGCAGTGTTTCAGCCGAGCTGCCAAGGTGCCAAGCAGCAACACCCACACGTGTCTCTGTCTGTGAGTCAGACTGTGTGTGTGTGTGCCCCCAATGTGTGTGCGTGTCATGCAGTGTTGTCAATTCAGCCTTTTTTTAAAACTGTATCAGCAGCAAAAAAATCAAAAATCCTTTACTCCCAAACGTGTTCTATTTTTAAGGATTAATTATATATTTTCCATTTGTCTAATGAAGATTCAATTGCCAAATACAGGGAATCATTTTTCAAGAAGTTTATATGAACTATGAATTCTAAAATAAGCCAAATCCTTGCACTTCTGCATATCAAAAGCTCAGACAAACAAATAATACCTCGGTGTCTTTTTTGACTAAAAAAAACAAAAGGAAATATTTTAAAAACCGACAGAATGTAACTAATAAAAATGAATGCGAATAAGAATGTAATACCGAGTATCAAGTTATAATTAACGAAGCCAATTAATTATTTTTATTTATTTACTTAATAACAAGTACAAATAAAATAACAAAATCTGAATCGGGTTTAAAATGTAAAATAAATAGAAGGCCATAACGAAATAACAATTAAATCTATTAACGTTACCGACTCTTTGGGAGACTATGTGTGATAAAATTCGAATAAATCCTTTCATATTTTTCAATACGTTTTTTCTGCTTTGTAGTTGGCAACACTGGCGTGATTCGCAGCTGGAGTCGTTCACGGTTCACCGGCATCATTTTGAGGGGAGAGGATTTGGCATCCAGTTCCCAGTAGCAACATCATACGCTGCTGCTGCTGTTATTAATTTAAAGCAATGCACACACACACACACACACACTTGCACACACACTCTCAGTCAGTTGGCAGCCCACGCCTACATTTCCAGGTGGCAGTTGCAGCTTAAAGTTGCTGCTGTTGCCCGTGTGGCGCGTATTTTGGTAGCCGCTGCTCATGTTTCGTGTCGTTGGGCAAATGAGTTTTTGGCCAAATGAGTCTATGGCCAATAAATCGAGACAACAACTCTAATAAAATACAAAAAAAATGGCAACAACAAAAACTACGTGCAACTTTGGGCGTACTTAAATTGCCGTTTAAGCATTTTTTATGAGCATAATTTATCAAAGTTACGTTAATAATTTTATAAACATGTACACACACACATATTCACAACGAATATGTGGGTTGCTCAAATTGTTGTTGTTGTTGTTGGTGACATAAAAAAAAGGGAAGCAGCAGCATCAGCAGCAACAGCAGAAGAAAATAAAGTATTGCAATTTAATTTGCATAAATTGAGCAAGCGAATGGACTATGTTGGCCTAAGGGCAGAGGGAGGGCGGAACCAAGGGGGGGAGGAGCTCAAAAAAATACCAAAAAAGCTAAAATAATTTCCAAGCTTAGTTCTAACACTGCACTGTCAACAGCAATGACAAGGATAGATATAGAGACAGAGACAGATACAGAGAAGGGAATAGGGCAACTGGGGGTGTTGGGGAAACGGAGGGCATAACAAAAAAGGGTTTCATGGCAATTTCTGGAGCTATGCTCATTTTGTGCTGGCATTAAATTTTGCATAGCATGGAGAAGTCTAAAGTGGAAAGTAGAGAAAGCACATCATTTGAAGCATTATGTTAAAATATGCGAGTCGTCCTTTTTTTTTTTTTTTTGCTTATGCAGCAGGAGAGCGAGGGGAACAGAGGTGGAGAATGTGGCAGGACACATTGCCAACGCATTTTACAAGAAATTCTCGTTTTTGAAAGTTTTGCGAGCTAGCATAACAAGGGAGGAGGAAGGGGTTTCTATTATTAAAAATCATGTTTATTATTTAGAGTCTAGTGTCTAGTGCAGAGTCCTGATAAGCAGTTAAGTCATATAAGCATCATCATCATTATTAACTCCATCATACACACAGTTAACAGTTAAATCAAGCTCATTTCAGTCTTATTATATTTATGTGCTTTCTTTTTTCTCTCATTCTTTTATGCATTCAATTTCGAGTCATCTGCATAAATCCAAAAGCTGCTTAGAAAGTCAAGCGAGTCAAGAAAAAGGCTGCTCAACTTCAGATTTGTGGCAACAACAAATAAAAAATATAATATAAAATAAAAAAAATGGGAGTTGCTTAACTTTTCGCAGCTCTTCATTTACATTTGGGTTGTGATAAGAAGCTTCTTATTTTGGCCAACGATTATCCCTTTGCTTAAGTGTCTTAAGTCCCTGCTTAATGCGGTTTAATATAGGCAAAAGAACTAATTAAACACACTCAATATGCAAAAGCAATTACAATGATAACAATACTCAATTGCGACTAATTTCGTGTCTACATATGTGCATTAGCATTATCATAACTCTGTCCTCTCTGTCTATTGGTAATTAATCTCGACAGCATCTTAATTAAGAATCTGTCAAATATACATATATCTTGCAATTGCAATCGCAATCTCGACAGCATACGAGTTGTACTAATTCAAACACTAGACAAATTGCACATACACACACACATATACAGAAAGTGTGAGTGCAAATTGAACGTTAGTTTTACCAATTTCTCAACTTCTCCCTCTCCATCTGCCTTCCGTCCTCTGTTTACACTGTTGCATGATTCGAAAAGCCGATGAATGATGCATTTACCAAAATGGAAAGCAAACTTTTTTCCCTGACTTTGATTTTGGTTGGCTTGAAAGGGGTTATGCACAATCATATTGAACTGCGAACTGTGAACTGCAAATGTCTGAAATGGTTCACTGGGGTCGTTTCGATTTTGCGAGTGTTAATGCAAAAGGTTCATTGGCCTACACACACACACACATACATTGCAAATTTAATGCATGTCTCTCTCTCTCTCTTTCTCTCCATAGGCAAAGGCACGACACTTATGAGCACATCAAAATGCAAGCATTCAACGAAACCTATCCTAATAAATTTGTGCTTGATGCGCTTTCATGATGTTACCTGCCTCGACAGCGAGTCTCTCTCTCTCTTTCTCTCTCTCTATCTGTCTCTGTCTTGCTGTGCTACCCTTGTGCTGGCATTAAACTGAAATGCCACACACACAGATACACACACACTCGCACATAAACCCAGCTAAAGTTTATTGCAATGCGACATTTGAGCTTCAACACTCGACGTCTGAAGTCTGTTACGTTGCGGCTGCTGTTGCTATTCCTGCTGCGGTTGCTGCTAACCCAACTCCTTCCCTGCTTGCCCTCTCTCCCCCCTCTCCCTCTCCCTCCTTTCTGCCTGCTAGTCGACGAAGCAAAGGGTTGCAAAGCTCGCATTGCATTTGGTTAGAAGCCCGCAGCAACAGCGGGCGAAATAACAATGGTGCTTATGTAATATATAACACTCTATATATGCGTACACTCACACAAACACACACATAACCTCTAATTGTGTATGTGTGTGTATTGATGCGTACGATCCGGAATCCTTATGAATCCTTTTCTCGCACTGGCAACAATTTTTGTGCCTGCTGCGCTCGTTGCCTAACTTAATAAACAAGGAACCAGACAGACAAACGACAAAAAAATCTAAATTCCCTGCCCATCTGTCATAGATACTGTCAGTATGCTTCTTCTTTTTTTTGCCCCTGTAGTTAATAGTTACAACGAGTCTATTAAGTTTGCGGAGAAAAACAGGCAAGAAAAAACTTGGTGCAAGCCATAATGTATAATAATGTGGATACTAATTTATTTATTAATTTATTTAATATCGACAAAAAATCAATTAAATGAAAATTCAAAACTAGGAATATAATTTAAAATTATTAATTATAAATAAATTACAAAAATTATAAATCACTTTAATTAAAAACAAAATTAATATTATAGTAATATTAAGAATCAGCCACTAAAACAGCTTAAGCAACCAAATTTGGTAAACAGATTCCTGTATATTTTAATTAATTAATAATTTAAAATTATTAATTATAAATAAATTATAAAAATTATAAATCACTTTAATTAAAAACAAAATTAATATTATAGTAATATTAAGAATCAGCCACTAAAACAGCTTAAGCAACCAAATTTGGTAAACAGATTCCTGTATATTTTAATTAATTAATAATTTAAAATTATTAATTATAAATAAATTATAAAAATTATAAATCACTTTAATTAAAAACAAAATTAATATTATAGTAATAATAAGAATCAGCCACTAAAACAGCTTAAGCAACCAAATTTGGTAAACAGGTTCCTGTATATTTCCGAATAACAACAGGGTCTCTCACTGTAACTTTTCCGTATAGTTGGAATCTATTTTTCCCCTATTGATTTTCGTCGTCATTGTCCAATGTGTCCTCGTGCTGAGCAAATTGACGTGCCTTTACCTGAGAATATTTACGTTTAACATGTAAATAATACAAATTGCAAATAGAGATGTGGATGAGCCAAAGCCAAAGCCAAACCAAACCACTTTTAACGCATTAATGTCACTTTAGTTGTACACACACACATACACACACACACACACACACACACACACAGAGAAGCACTTAGGCCCTAAGGACAGCGGACAACGTGTCGTATACGTGATATGGGCAAGTAGTCAAGTCAATGCAGGCCACCATTGACGCCAGCCTGCTGCCAGCTCCATTTCAATGCAAACAATGGCTAATAGTGCTAAAACTTACTCCCACCACACACAGACACACACATTGGCATTGTCAATATTTGCAACAGTCAACGATGCCGCTGCCACCGACGACGACAACAACAACGACGACAACAACAATGACGACGACGACGTCACTCAGTGGCAACTTAAGCTAACAACAGTAAAACAACAAGCATAACAACAACCACATTAGCTACACACGCAGCCAACAAACATGTTCAACAACATATTGAACAAATGCATTTCAATAAGCCAACAACTGTCGCTGACGCCACCAACCGACAACCACGAACCGCATCAACAACAACGGCAACAACAAATGCAACAATCAACACAACAACCACAAAGTGAGTCTCAGATATAGATAGAAACACATATAGAGAGAGTGAGTAAATGCGTTTGTGTGAAAGAGAGAGAGAGAGAGAGAGAGAGAGAGAGAGAGAAATAGAGGTAGAAACGTAATCCAAGTAGGTTCAAGGTACGTTCGCACTTAAAACTGGGCTCAAATCGAGACTTGAGAACAAAACTGCGAATAGAAAAACTTCAACCTGAATGTTTGACTGGGTATTAAGAACAAGTCTTAAGGGCCCTTTTCCTTCATCCTCATCTTCAACTGCTTCTTCTTCTTCTTCTTCATCTTCTGCCACTTTTATGCGCTCTGCACGCTTCAACTTCAATTGTTTGCATTAAAATTGCACTTCAAGTTCGACAAGTGCAACAGCAGCTAAAAAGGCAGTCGCAAAACACAACCGTAGCTAAAGTAGCTTGCTAAAAATTGTTTGATAACATGAAAAGCAGTCAAAAGCTTAACGCAAAATGCCAAAAAGGCATTGGCTTCTGAGTCTGACTGCGGTTATGGATGTTGTTGTTGCTGTTCTTAAGCAAATATGCAAATAAAAATAACAAAAAGAGGAGAAGCAACAGCTAGAGCAACATAAATATGAACCAGTCAAGTCAGCGTGACATGACGAGCAAATGATACAAAAAACTATAAACAGAATAGAGCGGAGAGGACAACAACTCGATTGCCCTTTGAAAAAACAGTAGATTGTCACAAACAGCGCCACGAAGTATAACTATCAAAAAGCAACTAAAAATAAACTGAATTTTGTATTTTTCAATTATCTGAAAGGAAACTTGTCAAAATTAAATTACTTGCATGCAAACTCCAGTTGCGATTGTAACTTTGACAGCTACAGGAAATTTTACTTAAAAGCGGGAGTTAGATTAAGAATTATTCTCTGAACTTAATATCAGAGAGTCCCATTCTTTTTCTTTGAACTAAGCTCTGGAGAACGATTTTGGTTTAGGATTCATAAGTTTCCTTGCTTATGATAAAGATCCAACAAGTTTTACCTAAAAAAGTATTAATATGTAAAATTTCTTCTACATTTTCTCAACCAAACATAAATATTTTTACTTTTGTTTGGAGAAAAAAACCCACATTTATTACATCATTTTCATTTTAAAGCTGTTTTGTATTTACTTGGGTTTTAATAATTTCAGCTCTAAAATTGAAATTACCAAATTGTCAGCTTGTGCTTTATGTGAAAATTGCATTTAGCAAAAAGGAAATAAATATTTTTGATTGTGGTATCGGGGACAGGAAATAGACGAAGAAGAAGAAAATAAAGCGGAAAGTTGTTCGGCATGTTGTTGATGTTGTGAATGTTTCTAAGGGTCATTTATCTTGCTCAACTCTTGACACTGGCAAACTACTTCTACTGGCATCTGATTTTTCCAGAATTGACTTTCACTAGTCAAAGAGGAAACATTTCGCAAGAACCAAAAAGGAAGTCAATGTATAAAATTTTAAGCGTTTCATAGAAGCAAAAACTTTTGGTCATGACAACTTCCACTGGTTCCGGCGTCAAACTCTGAAATGCCTCAACACTCCTCCTCTCTCTCTCTCTCTCTCTCTCTCTCTCTCTCCTCCCTCTCGCCCTCTCGCTCTCTTTTGCTCCCACTCTCTGACTGTCTGGCAAAGAACTTTTGCTAACTGCTTGAAATTATGAAAGTTTTTCCCTCAATGCATTTGGCCATTGCCAAGATGTTGTTGAACAGTGTTAACGTTTTGCATTCTGTGTCCGTTGCAATGTAATCCAATCAAACTTCATTATTATAATGCCGTCAACTGAGCCGTACACAATGCAAGAGCAGAGCAGACAGACGGCAACAATGTGGGTAGAAGGAGAGAGAGAGAGGGAGAGAGAGACAAGAGTCTCTGGCAAAAGTTAAAGAAAATATTGCGTTACAGTACAAATCGAATTTGTGATGGAGTCGCTCGCTTGATGGCAAACTGCTGCAAGTGGCTTAAACAACAACAGCAACAATAACAATAACAACAACGACAACAACAATAAAATGATACAACAACAATAGGCTACAAATGGCAGGCTTTAAACAAAAGCAAAATGAATGACACGCTGAGGATGTGACGAGGATGACATGCTCGACCATGGCCTACGACAACGTGATTTTCAGTAAGTTTCATTTTAAGACAGCATTTGTTAGTGTCTGTGTGTGTGTGTGTCTATACGTGTGCGTGTGTGTGTGGTGGTCGCCTGTCAATTGAATATCTGCTGCGGCAACGTCATCAACAACAATGAGGCGGCAACTGCGGCTGCAACTTTGCTGCCGTCTCCGTTGCAACTCCATTAACCCTAAGCAGCCGTATAAAACGTGGCTGCTTCTCTCTCTGTCACTCTTGCTTGCACTCTTTCCTTCTTTTATACTTCTTCATTTTTGTTGTGCCTTTTGCTATGTTTCACTCCTGGTGATTTACGTTGCTTTGAAGCATGACGTCAAATTGTAGCCGACACATGCAGCAGCAGCAACAACAGCAAAAATGCTTAACAAATAAGCCAGAAAAGGAAAGCGAAAGAATGACTGAGTGCAAGAGAGAGGGAGAACGAGTGTGCATGTGTGTGTGTGTGTGTGTGTGTGGGAGTTCTAGTAGCTTCTCTTACAGCACAACATGACGCCCAACACCAACAATGCGTCTTCTGAGTGCGCTGCTTTTTGGCAGCTCTTTATTAGGGCTTCCCCCTCTTTACCCCGCAGTCCCGTAGGAAAAACACGAGCACGATTGAAACGAAGGGTTTTTATTGCCTTATCGAATTTTATGGCTTTATTGAAGCTTCTAATGTAGTTTCCATTGAAATTGGCAAAGCAATAGCTAACTTTTGCTTACTTCTCCTTAAATTCCAAGACAATACAAGGGACAAGATACTTAGAACTTTTACTCGAGAACAAATAAATAGAATCATAGCCCTTTTACCTCATAGATCTGACATTTAAATGGTAAATTAAATAATTTATAAACTCAATTTACATCAAAGCGTCTATAAGTAAATTGTTTAAAAGAAAGGTTTAGTTAGAAAGTGAGCAAAATATCAAAGGAAATTTCGCTGGCAGCCATTTGAATGGGAATAAAAATAAATCGAGAAAATTTTAATTGAAAGAATTAAATTATAAATAAAACGGCAACTTAATAAAATATTGCAACAGCAAAAATAATTTAATAATTAATATTAGTAAAACCTAGAGATAAATTAAAATTATTCTAATATAATTTAAAAAAAATAATTATTATTATAATAAATAGTAGTATTTAAATTAATAATGAATTATAATATTAAATAATAATAATAGCAAAATTCGAATAATAATAATAATATTAGAAATCGTTAGAGATTTTATGTATTCGAAGCAGTTTAAATATGTCTGACTATTTTTTTATAATTTACCCTTTTGAGCCAAGCAAACAATTCAAGCACCAACAACGACAATGACAAACGAATAGAAAAGCTTAGTAAAATCTGTAAATTAATTATGTATTTTTAAAAACACTTTAGCTAGAAAGCATTTTGGTGCGTAATTCAACAGAACAATGGCTGGCAGCTCGCACATGCCAAAGGGCTGGCATGGATATTCCACCAGGACCACGACCTCGACTAGGATGAGAATGCGGATCAGCAGCAGGACCAGCAAACAGACAAATGCCATTTGCATGCAGGGACAAAAAAAATGCTCTATTGCCAAGCAAGCTCGGAGTTCGGAGCTCGACATTTTGGCAACGCAATAACATTATTTTGTTTGTCGGTCTTCGTTTCCTTTTGCCGCTTAACGGCATTTGCCTTTTGTTGAGGCCAACTGGCCTGGGCCCAGGGTTCGAGGTGGCAAAAGAGAGCACTGGGAAAGGAAGAAGCATGAGAAGGACAAAGGACAAAGGAGTGCTGCCTGGCCACGCTTAATGAAGCAACCCTTAAAATTTGGCACGTTTCGTTTGGCTGCCAACGAAAAGGAAAACGAAAATGAAATTTCCAGTGCAATAAAGTGCAATGAACTCTCGTCACATTTATACAGATTATTTGCATTAATTTGTTGTATACTTCTATTTTTGTCATTATTATTTATGATAAATATTTCTGGTTTTTATTATGCATTATCGATGTCATTAAAACGATGACAAATTAAATGTTTCTGGAGTGAAACTCTGAGTCAGACGGCAATTAAATTTGCATAAACACGATTCCAAACATTTCAAAAGCACATTTCTTGCGTAATCAGCATGCGAGATTTCTTCCTGTCGCGGCGTCTCTCGGCACATTCTATAAGTAAACCTGTTTCTAATGGTGGGAACTTTCATTAACCAAAACTGCAAAACTGCAAAGCTGAAACCGAAACCGAAACCGACCGGCAAATGGTGCTGCAAATTTGTTTATGCTAAGCCATAATACGGGCCAATGAGAGGCGACCGCGGACAGAAGTGGCAGACAGAGCAAAACCAAGGGGGGAAAGGGGAGGTCACAACTAACGCAAACGGCGAACCGGACGCCGGCAATTTGACCGAGTTAAAATATGCGCCGCTGACGCTTATGTTAATTTTTTAGCTATACGTTGAAAGAGAAAAAACCGTCCCAAAAAAAAAGGAGCTGTTAAAATTCTATAAAAACGCCAAAATTCTCGTCACGTCCCGACAGCGGCAGCTGCAAGCGCCGAAAAAAATATATAAATTACCCAAAATAAAAAAAAAAAAATGCCGAAAAAGCTAAGCAAATTTTTTTTTAATTTATTTATTTTTATTTTTTGTTTTGCCTCGTTATTGCGCTGTTAATTGCAGTTGCAGCCAGGGGACGCAGCCAATGGAAATATGGCCTAATATTGTCGAATTTACGTTGCCGACAAACCCCTCAAGGCGTACCTTCAATTCCCTCCTGTTTCTCCATTCTTTTTTTTGTTCCTTCTTTTATTCATTAACATTATCTACCCTTTGTAATCTTGGAAGTTGTTTTGGGCATTTCCAGTTTTGTGTGTGTGTGTGTGTTCCGAATTCATTTCATTAAAATCAAATTAACTTGTGATAAATGTTGCGAAATATATCATAAGATAATATAGTACACATACGAATTTATATTCATATTGAGAGTAGAGTAAAATGTACATAAAAAGGGAGCTGCTCAGTCCTGCCAAACAATGAACGTTCTATTTGATATTTATCTACATTTCATTATTGCCCCAGCTTCGACGTTGCTTTCCACTCTTTTCCACTCTCTTCTCTTTCCTATCATATTCTGTTCACAGCTCGTGCAGCTTTGCTGAGCAAATAAAATGCCATATCTGATTATATAGACCACATAAAACGAACGAAAGGGCAGTAAATATGGGTGCAGAAAGGGGAGAGTGGACATGGCCAATAATGCAGGAGCAGTTGCCGGGCATATTAGCGAAGACATCATTGGAGTAGATAGATAAAGTAATGGCCGGTGCATTCAGTTTCCCTTCACAGATAGCACGGTGAATTGTGAAGTTTGCCTTCATGATGTCCGTTCAGTGTCATCAATATCGAATCGGGTCAAACTCGTGTCAAACGCTTAGGAGACAACCAACTTCCTTCTGAAGCAATCAAATGGCATTGAATGCTCTGATCCTATCAGCAAAGAAAGAACAGACGAGAACAAAATCCAAATCCAAAACACCTACGAGCACAATTCTTAAGAGTTTCCGAGTTAATCCAACAATCTTTAAGCGTCAACTCAAAGCAGCTGTCAACGCTTATAACTCATCTATGGACCAAGTACGAGTATGAGTAGAAGTACTGCCCAAGTTTTTCTTTTTGACAAACTTTTCACTGGCTAAAAGTTGTGGCCCAAGTTTCTGTTTCCTGTCACAGCTCAGCGAAATGTAATTGAAATGATTTATAAACTTTTTTAGCTTACGAAATGAACACTTTGCCACAGACAGACAAACAGACAGACAGACAGACACTTAGACAATCCAAGAGACAGGCAGAGATATACGACAAACTGGTTGCTTTAAAAGAAGACATTACGTATACGACGCATTGTACGTGCACATCAACCCTTCGTAAAGCATTCCACAAATGACAATGAGGCACACACACTATTTTACACACCCTTTTTTCGGGTCCGGGTGCTTAAAATGCAATTGCCGAAATGCAAAAATGAAAAAATGCCTGGCATTTGGCTTCTTGCTCGCACTTTATCATATCAATTTCAATTTGCGCCACAAGTAAGAAATAAACAGTGGCAGGCAGGACCGTAAGGAAGGCAAGGATATGGCATAACTACGACAAATAACTTGAAACGCAAAAGTATAATTACGAATTTGGGAAACACTTAACGCAGTTCGCGAAATTTTTTAACGGGGCAACTAGGGTCGTCTTTTTAAAGGGGTGCAGCGAAACCCCTAACAATTCAAAGCGACAGGCAAGACAGACAACAAGGAGAAAGACAACGATGGCGTGAAGTAAGACTGCCAGCTACGACAGCTGAGTTCGTTCCCCAGACTCGGCTATATAGCAAGCTATGGGTTAAGAGCAGTGTTGTTATTATTTTAGCTATTAACAAGCAAGACTTGGCAATTTTTTGTAATTGCAAAATCTCGAAAATTGAAAGAAATGAAATTATATTTTTAAAATTAATTAAGAGAAAAACAGTTATGAGATTAACTTAATATACTTAAAAAATTAATTTTGGCATTGAAATATTTCAGTGAAAAAATATTGAAAACATTATAATATTTTGGCTATATTTGTTGTTAAAATTAACTAGCTAGAAATTTTGGCAGCACTGTTCGAGAACACAGCTGAGATGAATTTAGTTGAGCGGAGCAGAGAAAAGCAGATCTGAGCTGAATTGAGCTGAGCCTCGTGCCATGAACACAACTTGAATTATGTGCGTCCTGTCTGTGCCACTCAGTGTCTCCTCTCTCACTCTGTCTCTCTTTGTCTCTGTCTCTGTCTCTGTGAGATGAATGAGCCAAGGGAAGTGGCGTTGAGTACTGCCATAAGGAAGCATAAGCAGCGGCAACCGACCGAATCGTTCCATGCTCCACGTTTCCAGCTCAAGCTTATGCAAAGTGGCAGCCACAGCAGGCCAGCTGTAGTTGCAATTGTAGTTGTTGTTGTTGTTGCTGTTGTTTTTGTTATTGTTCATGTAGTTGGTAGGAAGCGCTAATGATGACGATGATGTACTGGCACAGGACGTGTTGGTTTTTGCTCCTTCGCTCAGTTCAAAACAAATTAAAATCAACCAGAAAGACGTCAGCGAGACAAGGAGTCAATGCAAAACGCACAGGATACAACATGAAAATTTATTTATTTTTTTTTTTTCCTTTTTACATAATTATTTTAATGCATGGATGCTGCAACTCAACAGCTCAACTTTGCCAAACTGTTAAATTATATCAAAGTGTTAATTATGTTTATAGCGCTCCAAAAGTCAATCCACCCAGTTTCAGTTCCAGTTCCAGTTAAAACTCAAACTCAAACTCCCAATCCAGCTCAAATGGCCAAGAGCAAGTTTTTGAGTTAATGCCGCAGCTGTCAGTAAATAAAAAAAACGCCAAGCTAAGTAAATTGTGACAGGAGTTGAGAGCGCCATCACCTGAGCCTCATGTGTGCGCATAAATTTTACACCACATGCGACATGACACACACACACACACACTAACACATTCACACACACCTTAGAAAAACAAAGAAAAAATGCCTTTATGATTTGTCGCAAATTACTTTAGAAAAGTTTGGCGTTCGACAAACAACAATAAATCATTGACTTGGAGAGTTGGGCACATTTGTTACACATATGTAACAATCCGATGGTTCAGTGTGGTACGTGGCATAAATTTAATTAACAAATGCCAAATCAAACGGTTCATTAAACAGCCATCAATTAGATTTAATATCTGTATGTGGGTCCTTAACATGTGTCTTTTTGGCCATTGGATTAATGCTTGCCTGATTTATGTCAAATACCTTAAAGAACATGTCGCTGCCTTCTTTGAGATTGATTAATTACACAGAGCCCTATCAGAAGTCTTCTCTCAATTCTTGCACACATTTTTTAGCATAATCATTTTAAAATCATTGATCATTTTTCGCTTTGCTCTTTTATTCTTTAATCGAAAATGTAAACAAAATATTGCCTAAGGTATTCGAGCTTGTATCTACATAATGGCCGATAATTAAAAGTTCATTTCTAACATGGCACGAAAGACCTTTAAAGCTGTTGACGTTTATCGAAATTTCCAGAGAACAGCAAGTACCATAATTAACAGTTTGGAAATAACCTTAAAAATTTGTATATTCACTGTATATTGCAAATAGTTCTTACTTAATAAGTTGAGTAAATTTATGTCATATGAGGAAAGATATTTCCAAGTATATCTATAGATACTTAAGTACTCTAAGTTCGTGCAAAGAGTATCTCCAAGCCGAGCATGTCTTAGCTGAAAAGATCTCTAGTTGTTTTCTTTGCATATACCTGATGACAAGTGGTGCAAATATTTTACCTTGATAACCTCCACATGGCTCCCTAAATATCTATTTGTGTCTTGTAGCCCTCCTCTCAGTGTCCAATCGAGTCGCATAGGCTACTTGAGACAAATGGCCGTGCGATTTATTTGTTTCCGTTGCCAGGACACATATTAAATTTGCGAAGCAGCCTCTAGCTATTTAGTTTCTATGCGACAAATTTTATATAAAAATCTTCTAAGACTTGCAAATTCGAGCAAATTGCAATTTAAGCGTTGTCACGTGGTTATAGTTTTTGAAAAGGCATTTTCTTTTGTCATTACTCGTATTTTAAACGATCAACAAGTGTGCAAAAATTGGCAAGAAGACAAAAATTAATTAAATACAAATTCCATGGCCATAAATGTAGCCAAAGAGCAACGGATCTTGCATAATGGAAAACAATTTGTTTGAACATATACAGAAAAACATATTACGTATACGGTGGGTGGGACAGTTCACTTATGTATTAAACTGCTTGCATAAATCACTGGCATCGCCAGCTCCAAGGGTCATTAATTATTGCAAAGGACGAATCGAATGAAATCGAAACGAATATGTGGCAAATACTGTGGCTTTTTTCATTGCTCGCCATTTTCAATTATTGGTGGTATTTCCGTTTAACAATAAAAAAAAACAGTAACAACATGAGAAGAGCATTTATAAAAAAAAAAACGAAAAACAAAAAAAAAGAGACAACAGTTCAGTGTGCAAACAAAGTAAAATTGAATCATGTACCCACAAAGTGCGACTGCCACTGAAACTGTAGGTCCCTCAACACCTACTCCAAACAGAGATTGGAATGGGTATGTGTGTGTGTGTGTGTGTGTGTGTGCTCTGTGGGTCTGTGTCGCTTTCAGCACTCTCTGGGGGCAATATGACAATTAGTTACCAAAGCAACAACAGAAATACCTACAAATGACAGCAAATACACTGGAGAGATTCCATGGCATAGAGACGCCAGACACGCGAGAGGGGACAGAGGAGTCACACTCACACTCACACACACACACACACACACCGCACAACATGGCCGCATGGCAGCCATTTTGATATCAGGACTAAACAGGCGACAGCATGTTGTGATGCCAGGTGGCGGCTGCGGCCATTTCAGAATATGTCTGTGTGGAGGCTTGGGATGCTTTTTTGCCATCCCCATTACAGTGGCACGCGCAGTTGAGTTTTTCAGTAGGCAGAGCACATGCCAGAGGCAGCGTTAGCTAGCGTTTAATTAGAAAATTCGAATACGCCGCTTGCTACGTGCCCGGGTCGGATCTCTACAGCAGAATTCCTGTCAGCCAATTCATCAATTTTACTTTAACATTTTGCTCTGTTTTTACGAACTGCCAAACAGCCCAATTCGATTATGACTCGAAACAAGCATATTTGCCAGCTGCCTCCGCTCGTTTTTCATTTTCCATTACATTTTTCATTTCAACTTCGGGGCAAAGAGAGAGAGAGAGACAGAAATACGAAATTACCGCAACATGTTTTGCACTAATGATTTGACGTTTGCTGGAGCTTAAAATTTGTCTAATGCGCATAAATATTAAAAACTTCAAAACTAATTAGTCGCGTTATTTATTACAATTACCTGTCAACCATTTAGAACCGAGTGCCATGAAGTGCACGCAATCTGTGCTGAGACAAGTCGTGCACTCGCCCCAACTTCCAACTATCGGTTAATTATGTTAATTCGTGCGTTCGCATCAAGTTTAAATGTCAGTGGGGTGTCACAGTGGGACAACATCAATGGAACTCATATCGATTACACAAAATGTTTTAATTAACATAACAGAAGAATGTTCTCTATGGGATAGTTGAGCTTGCAGCTTGGAGTTAAAGCTTATTAATTAAAGCTTTAGCGTTAATTTAAATATGTATTGCCACTTTATTTAGTTTAGCTTTTAGCTTAGTTAAAGCTACTTCATGCTTGGAAATTAATTCATTATGTGCTTACAAAGGTATATTAAAAAACTTGTTTCAAAATTAATTCGAAACTTTCATCTGCTTGCGAAGCTTTATTAATATTAATCAGACGAACTTATAGTGTTGAGTTATAGCGTTCAGGTGCTTAATTACTATAAACTAATCACATTTAATGTCTAAGCCTAAATGTAAACTGCTTCATTACATATCATTTAACGGTCTTTTCAGATCATTAAGCACAAAAGTTAAAAGCAAACATTTAAATCTTTTAGAACAGTTCAAAGTACAATTTGTTCTTCTGCTGGAATCACGGTGCTAGGCAACATGAAAAACGCAAAAAACCAAAACAAAAACAAAACAAAACTAAGCTGTAATGTTAATTAAAACTTTGTCTCTATCACAGTGTCTGTTATTGCCTCTATCTTTGGCTGTTTATCTTTTGGTGTGAGCCGATGTTGTTGTTTTTTTGCTTGAGGTTGGCAACTAATTTGCAACAATGTTAATCACGTTATTCGAATGAAATCCAATTGGAATAATAACGAATTGAATTGCACTTAAATTCATATCGCATAATATGCAAATTGTTCAAGCATGAACACAAGGGTTTATAAAATCAATGTGTCCCGAAAACACCGATCGAGTGACGGGACACTGAAATTTAACCAACGCGAACAAATGTAAAAAACACACACAAAAATCTAACACAATATGCACTTGTAGTGCATTATCATAAAACTATTTTTAGACGCATGAGAACGGCTGGAAAGGAAAGATAGGCTTGTGTGTACAGCACATACGAACCCAACTATCTGGGGGTCCTTCCAATGACTGGAAGGAGTTAGACATTAAGATTTTCATGTTAGTTACCTAAGGCTAAGATTTTAAGAAATAAATTCAGTTCATAATTTGTACTCAAACTGCTAAGGTGTCCATTCATTTTGGTCCTTCGAGCACTCTGTTGTTTTCCCCCACCAGTGGTAAGAAACACAGAAATTAAAAAACCAGCGCCTTGTAGTATACAGCTAAAGGTTGCTGAGTAATTTATATAATCTCTGTTGTGTTCAATAAATGAACCCAGAGTTATAAAGTTGTGTATCCGAGGAAGAAGCCGGATCACAAAAATAAAAACCTTTGTTCTCCCCCATCAGTGGTAAGAGACAAGGTATCAAAAATCTTTACTAAAATTAAAATTAGTGAAAGTTGCGTTTCCGAAGCAGACATCGGAAAAATTTATAGCGTTTCTGAGGCTTTACATCAGAAAGTGAGTGTTGTTTATATGTATATAATATAAAAAAAGGAGCAGCAGCAGCAGCTACAACAACTGTAGCGGCAGAAGCAGTAGCAGCAACGACGGCAGCTCATCAACGACGGCAGCGCAACGACGGCAGCTCAACAACGACGGCAGCGCAGCAACGACAACGTACAGCAATAATAGAGGCGGCTAAACAGGACCGACAACGCTACAAAGAGCGTAAAACAACTTCGCACTCGAGCGAAGTAACGCAAGTAACGTTATACAAGGCCTCTTTTGCCCCTAATTTAGTATCTCTAAATCAAGCCGATGTGCGAAAGCGCTGCTTGAAAAAACTACTAAAATCTGTTAGGCTATTTACTAAAAACGTATGAGTGGCAAAATATTGTAAGCCAATCATATGCAAGTAAGATAAGTGGGTTTCCATAGAAAGAAAAAAAAAAAAATAGTCAATATGCTATCAGAAAAAACCATTAAGTTTTTGACGTCTCAAGCGTCGTTAGTAGAAAAGCTAGAGAAATTAGAACAAGGAATTCTTTCCAGGGACTCGATCCCGATTCTAGAAAATATAAAGAAAGAGTTTTGTTATAACCATAGTGTGCTGTTGAAAATTGGAATAGTTGATCATGACTATTTCAATAAACGGCTGTACGAATACACTTTAGGTAAAATTCAAAAGTTAATAGAAGAAATTTCATGTTCCAAGCAGACATTAGATCCTGATCAAACAAGTCATAAACATGACGACGATCACAAACTTTCATGCTCCAAGAAGATATTAGATCCTGGGACGCAAACACTTCATAAATATGACGACGATCGCAAACTTGCGGATCAATTCGATAAAGATATTCAAATACTGAAAGAGTACTTGAATGAAACATTTATGGAGTTAGCTGATTCTCGCACTGAGAATTGCGGCGTAAGAAAAAAAAAGATTGAATTCCTGTGGAATAGGATTTATAAAAATATACAGAAATTTGCGAGTAAAGGCATTGAATGCCACGAGGACGTTGAAGAGCTAGAGTTTGACGTCGAAAATTTAATAAAAGCATTAGAAGACAAAATTGAAAAAAATGAAAAAAAGGTAGTCGTAATGGAAAAAACAGAGGATCTTCCAAAGCTGCCAAAAATTAAAGTGCCCAACTTCTGTGGTAAACCCAATGAATGGGACATGTTCTATGAATTATTCATGGAAATAATTCATAACAGAGAAGACCTCAGTATGTCCGCCAAATTTAATTATTTAAAATCGGCATTAGGGGGTGAAGCCAAAAGCATGGTATCACACTTGCTCATTGGCTCTGTTGATAATTATCATACCGTTTGGGAACTGTTAATCAAACGGTATGAAAATAAACGGAAAATTTTTTCTGAGCAATTGAATCGTTTGATTGATTTGCCAATCCTAAACATTGACTCAGGGAAATATATAAAGAATTTTATTGATAGCATTAATGAGGCTATCCATATAATTAAACTTAAATCCCTCTTAACAAATGAAGTGGATATAGTTTTTGCTCATATTATTTTGAGAAAATTTAATAAAGATACATTGCAGCTGTACGAATCTCATGTCAAGAAAACAAAAGAGATTCAGTTACTGTCTGATGTATTAGAGTTTTTAGAGCAGCGGTTAAGTTCCGTAAGCTCATTTAAAAGCGAGGACAAAAAATTATCAAAAAATATTTCAAGCGATAAAGAGAATTGTCCTATTTGCAAAGTACCAGGGCACAAGGCGGTACAATGCTATAAATTTAAAGCTATGAGCCCCATTGAGAGAGGCGAAGCAGCTAAAAAAGCACAATTATGCACAAGGTGTTTGAAATACACAGCCTTCAAAAGATGCTCTTGCGATTATTTATGTACGATCTGCAAGAAGCCGCATAACACAATGCTTCATTTCCCAAATGAAAAACGGGAAAAAGTTAACACTTGTGTGACAAAAGATCAAGCTCTGTTAGCTACAGCAGTAGTAAAGGTCAAGTCAAAGTGTGGGGATTATGAAACACTAAGAGCATTGATTGATAGTGGATCACAATGCACAATTATTTCAGAAGAAGCAGCCCAGATTCTAAATTTAAATAGAATTAAAGCAAAAACTGAAATAAGCGGAGTTTCAGCACAAAACACAAGTACATCGAAGTACAAAGTAAAATTGTGTATAAAGCCCCTGAACAATAAAAAAGAGCCATTCAAAACAGACGCAATTGTATTGCCAAAACTAATAAAAGCTCTACCAGTCAAGGCAATTCAGACTAACAGATCAAAGTGGCGAAGCTATATACTAGCCGACCCAAAGTTTGATAGACCCAGTGGGATTGACATAATTATTGGAGCGGATTTACATGCTCAAATTATGAAAAATGGGGTTGTTAGGATTGATGGATTGCTGGGACAAAACACAGAACTTGGATGGGTTGTATCCGGAAGTACAAAATCCAAAGGAAATACAATAATAACTGCGACGACTATAGAAGTAAAGAATTTAGAGCGGTGTTTTAAAGTGAAAGACGAAAATAATTGCAGCTTTTCGCCAGCGAAGAAGCGGCGGGAAGAGGAAGGGGAGCAACAGGTAGCCTCAAATACAAGTGCTAAGGCCAAAGAAGAGGTGAGTCCTAAAAAAGCTCTTCAAAAGCTCACAGATGTTAAGAAATCTGATCATCTGTTGAGCAGTTCTATGTTGACTGAGGAGAGCAAAAAGGAGCTACCAAAGCAACAAGATAGCAAATTGGAAGAACTTGATACCAGCGACGTATCAGTTGAAAATTATCATAAAGCCCTCAGTAGTAACGCCAACGCTTTAAAAAAAGATGGGACTGAGTGGCGTTTTATTCCCCCGGCAGGACCTCGTTTCGGAGGTATTTGTGAAGCTGGGGTAGAATTAATGCAAAATAATTTTAAAAGTTTAATACATGAGAATGAGGCAGTATTAAATTCACGACCTCTGTGTACAACTGGTCACCTTTTAATTGGTAGACCAAACCCAGAAGTTATTGTGTCCAAAGCCGATGAAAGAATCGGTATTTTGGAGAGGTGGAAATTAATTCAAAAACTAAAAAGAGAATTTTGGGTTAAATGGAAAGCAGATTATCTGCACACTGCACAGCAAAGAAATAAATGGAAAAGAGAATCCGAAAATAATGCTGAAAAAGAAAAAGTCACGCGTAAGAGGCCCAAAGTACCGAATATAGGAGTCATGCTAGTGCTGATGCTATTTTGTCAACTTTTAAATGCAACTTCATTAGGCAACGTAAAGAAAAAATGGGTAATTGAAAACATCAATAGTACAGCTTCGATATATTTAGATCCGATGGGTGAAATCGAAGTTATAACGTCTTCTTGGGATTTAGTTGTGTTTTATGACATGGACACATATTTTTCAATGATAGAAAAGGGTACAAATTTAATACAAAAAAAGAGAAGTGTATGTAACAAATTGCATGATTTTGAAGATCACTGTAATTTGGTTCTTAATAACATACAAAGACAAATAAATGACTTGGAAGAAAACAACAAGTTATTTATGGCACACACAACCCCAAGAATTAAACGTGCACCTTTTGAATTATATGCTCATTATACCAGATATTGTTTGGTATATTAGATGCAGACGATAGAAAACAAATGAAGATAATATTATCAGTCTTTTAGATAATCCGCATAAGTTAAACGATTTAGATAGAACAGGCATATTGACTATTTATTCAGATTGTACTGTTAGAATATTAATGAACATTATGCCGTTCACTTTGAAATCTATGAAACCTTTTCGACTATATTATATATATATAAGTGAAATAAGCGAAGTCCCGAAAATAATATGGGACCCTTTAAAGTCTCATACAATAGACCAATTAAAAATCAAGTTAAAATAAATTAATTCTCACTTTGAGTTAAAGGAACTTAAGTTCCATCACATGTCTGGGCATCTGTCCCTAATTATTGGCATGATAATAATATTAATATTAATTGTATATGCATTAAGAAAAGTAAATGCAAGAAGAAAATTACAAGCTATCGCCTTTCCAAGCCCTGTGTAAAAAAAAAAAAAATGTTATTATATATTATAATATAAATATGCAAAATAACTATCAACTACCATAACCTCTATTGCCCCCCGGCAGAATGTTCAAGCATGAACACAAGGGTTTATAAAATCAATGTGTCCCGAAAACACCGATCGAGTGACGGGACACTGAAATTTAACCAACGCGAACAAATGTAAAAAACACACACAAAAATCTAACACAATATGCACTTGTAGTGCATTATCATAAAACTATTTTTAGACGCATGAGAACGGCTGGAAAGGAAAGATAGGCTTGTGTGTACAGCACGTACGAACCCAACTATCTGGGGGTCCTTCCAATGACTGGAAGGAGTTAGACATTAAGATTTTCATGTTAGTTACCTAAGGCTAAGATTTTAAGAAATAAATTCAGTTCATAATTTGTACTCAAACTGCTAAGGTGTCCATTCACAAATGAACATCAACTGAGAGCTAATTGTGTATTAATTAAATAAGCATAAGCAGTGCATGTGTTATAATGGGATTATTACTTGTTCGGCATCTAAATAACCATCTAATTCTAATTTCGATTGGAATTCAGGTAATAAATGTTAAACTAAAGTGATTGAATGCCAGTATTAAGTTGCCAAACCTGGAGTTGAAGCCACATCTCTCTCTCTCCCTCTTCCCCTTTGTCTCCTACTCTGTTTCTCTTTCGCACTTTGTGTGCCATATAAGCAAACATCAATTTGCATAAACAATTAATCATGCAAAGCGCGAAACGTGCACGAAATTCTCAAAACTAAATTTAGCTGCAAAGCAGTTGAAGCCAAAGGAAAACAAAAACCTGGCCAGAAACAAAGAATCAGAGCCAGAAACTGTAGCAGGTAAGCTTCGATATATATCGATACATCGCAACGTTCTGAAATTCATAGAAACAACGTATTCTTTTTCCTTTTTTTTTATATTTTTTTGAGACTGCTATTGCCGCATATGATTCAATTTTGTTTTCAGCCAAACAACTTGGCAAACTGCGAGGAGAGCGAGCCTGGCCTGCTTTGAGCCGAGTTGCCTGAGCTGGCTGGCAGGCTAGTTGGCTATAAACGTGGCCCCAAAGAATGCAGTCCGAAAACCAGTTTTGGCGTACAGCCTGTGGACATAGCCAGAGAGTGTCTCAAGCCCAGCAACGTGCTGCATTTTTTTTTTTTATTTTCATTTTTTTGTTGACCAACAACAACAAGTGAACCAAATTCTTTTTAACGAGCTTGCGCCAACATTTGATGCTCTCCTACCTAACTCTGGGCGCAGCCAAAGGGGGACAGCGTCAAGGGGGTGCTCCACTTACAGTGTCTGCCAAAAAAGCAGCAGCAGCGGCTATAACAACAACAAATATCAACAGCAATTCAAGCCAAGAAGTGTTAAAACCAAGCCAAGTTGCTTTACTTTTTGCCTGTCCGTATCCATGTCCGTGCTCATATCTCGTGTCAATTTGCAAGCTGACGTTTTTTCTCCATTTTTGTTTTTGTTTTTGTCTTTGTTTTCTGCTCAACATATATTTAATGCATTTTTTTATTGCATTTTTAGTTCGAGTTTTTTGGTTTTTGTTATGCCCATTTTAATTTTTAGTTTTTGGTGTATAATCGGCGCGTTTAATTGCAGTCGGGCACACCCTTTGCACACACCTCAACAGGGGGTTTATTTTTTGTCTTGTCTTCATACTTTTTTGGCCGACTTCTACGGTTGGTTAGGTTTCTAAAAAATACTCTAGTCACATGCAATGTGTTGAGCCGGAGCACTTAAAAATATATCTGTAATTATATATTTATGAAATTAACTTAATGATCCTAAATGCATTTTATTATGTATTTAGCTGTCCATCGCCGCCTACATTTCCCCCCAACGATTCAACGCTCAGCGTGGCATACAAATTAATGAATTATACTATATATTTGCTGATGCAGGCTTACATTGTTTTCGGTAATAATTTATTTATTTTTTGCACCTGAAAGAAACTCATTTAGAAAAGGGAGAAGAAGTGCCTGCCATTGTTAAAAAAGAAGCTCAACAATTTGTCATCCATATCATTTTTATTTCTTTTATCTGGTGAAAATTGGTATTATGCACATATGAAAATGTATTAATGTAAATTTATACATATATATACTAAAGTCAATATATTGTAGTTATATTGTATTCAATTAAAGTTAAGTTCTAGCTGCTCTCTTTCCCTTCTTTAAAGACTTTTTTCAATTCTGAATTGTGATTTATTCGAAGTTTTGGATTGTAATTTTATAATCTTATAAATATTGGGTTAAATGCTTTAGAAACTCGTGACGAAAGTTTCAAATATAATAAGTGATAATAGAAAAGAAGAAAATATTGTAGATGAAATGCTGTTGTTGTTTTGTTTTCATTTTTTTGTGGATTTTTCATGGTTTGTGATTTGCCCCGTGTCGTTGAAATGTGGGACTCCATTTCTGTCAATTGATTCGCCTGTCTGGCTCTTTCAAATACGCATTAATTTCATTTATTGCAATCACCATTGTCGCAGCTACATGGCAACCATGGAGAGCAGAGTAAACACCATCACAAAAGTTAGAGCGAACCAATGAGACGAGCAAAAACTGTAGATGTGGGTGTCGCCGACAAGGAGCAAAATCACTTGGTTTGCTAAAAGATAGAGAGAGAGAGAGGCAGAGAGAGACAGATAGAGACAGATAGAGAGAGAGAGAGGGGAGGAGGGGAGAAGTAGGAGCATGCCTAGGCACTGATTGTGTTGATTACACTGACCCACTTTGCCTGCCAAGGCTCTGTCATGGACGGGACGCAGTCGAATTCAATGAACTCGAAACCTGCTGATAATACGAGTAGTACTCGCAATAAAAATAATAATAATAGTAGTAATAATGTTGTTTTCAAATGACAGCAAAACAGCAACGAATACCCATAATCCACACCCACATCTACACCCACATTCACACCCACAACCACAACAAGAAGCAAAGGAGTCTGAACAACGCTGTCACTCAAAAATAAATAATCAACTATTCCTGTACTCGTATATCGCCACTCTTCGGTATCTGAATCTTAGGTGTCGTCCATCACGCTAATGACAATAACAAACTACTTAAAAATCTAGCCTATTTATAGAAAAACGCGCCAAGACACGGTCGCCAAAATTGTTTTGTTGACCTCAGGCCACAATGACTATAGAAAATAGAGAAACACGTGGAGTTCAGAGAGATTCAAAACAAGCAAAAATAGCTAGATAGTAAAAAGGTGATTTAATACTCTTTTAGACTATGCTAGTGATGTAAATCCAAACAGTGAATCGAGTTTAACCCATTAAAGACTGCCTATAGATCGGATGGAACGATTTTGATGAAATTTTTAAATTTTTATCTTCAAATTTTATTTTTCCGATTTCCATATAGTTTTCAGCTTTTTTCCTCGACATTTTCTATGCAGAAAAAAACCTAGATATTCACCTGTAAAAAACTACAGGTATACCGAGTATAACTAAACTGTTTAAATATTTTTGTTATTTCTTTTTACTATGAAATAAATTTTGCCCTCTCTCACATGCCCCGTGCTAGAATTTTTTTTAGTGTCAACTCTTTTTTGGGTGAATCGAATTGTCGATAAATTTTCAAGTTTTAGCATGCAATCAACTTAATAAGGAGTAATTAGTGTTAAACAAGACTTTAAAGTTTAAACTTAATTCTAAGAAGATCAATTTTTTGTTAAAAATCATGCCAAAATTAACAAGATTTTTGATTTGTTAAGTTGCTTGGTCAAAAATGTGACCTCAACCTTTTATTACTTTTCCAAAACTGAACAGATTTTCAATCGGAATGTCATTTTGATCATTGCCTCAATATATCGAATTTAAATATCATAATTTCTATAATTTCAAAACTAAGAGACAATTTTTAACAGAAAAATATAGAACACTTCTTATGCGATCACAACACTAAAATACCGATTGCAAGGGTATTAAAATACGCCTCTTTTCGACAAGATCATAGAATACTGTTCATTATTATTGGCCATTGGCCATTATGAGTAAAGTGCCTGTTGTTGTCACTCTCTTCCTCCTCTTCCCCCTGCCACCTATCAGTCTTTTGTATATCAAAAAGGTGCGTCATTCTAATATGAACAATAACAAGAAACAGAAATAAAAGAAAACACAAAAACAAAATAATATGAAACTACTCGAAGTCGGCTTACATGTGGTTCAACTTTTAATGGATTTTATTTGTACTTGCCACTGTCAGCAAAGCCATCGGGTGGGTGGATGTATTGCGGTGCGAGGGGTGATTTGTCAACATTTTGTTACACGTTTCGTGTTGATTATGCGAATAACAGCAATGCGAACTGGGACCAAATAAATATTTAACATCAAAAATCAGTTTATTATGAAGGCAAAAGAAATATTAACAGATTTCTCTTGAATCGGAAACAAAAATTATTTATTGACTTAACTATAAAATAGTTTCAATCAGTCCTAAAAAATTATTTTAATTATGTATCTAATTATTGAACTGCGTTTTTAAACAACAAAAATTTCCTGTCTGAGTTATCGATCCAATTTCGAGTTTCTTAAAGCATTTAAGACCGTTTTAAGTCTGCACATTATGAAATGAACTTAATTGGGAGTGCCGCTCTAATAATTTAAAAAGTTTGTAACTTTTTCTTATGTGGCGCCCCGGCCACTTGAAATTCTGCCAACTAACTTATAATAATAATAATAATTTTAATTGCCAAACGGCGGCACTTGTGCAAACACAATGTTGAGTTCAGCGCTCGTTTTTCATAAATAAGTAGGTATTTATGTACATTCTCTCAAGAACTGGGCGCACATGTCGACGACGGAGCAAATAATAAAAATATATAAAGAAAAAATTAAATAAAAAAAGAAACAAAAATCCAAACATCATGCTGACTAAGGGGAATATTTTCCATGTGCTGATTTTTTTCTATTTTGTGTGTGTATTTTTTTTACTGCCATTTTGCCTACTGGCCAAGAAAAAAAGCTTTCATTGAGTTGGGAGTTTGCAGATGACGGCCCAAAACAAGTGAGCGTTTAATGGGCTTACAAGCACACAACCAAGACCCAGTGTTAAAGTATGAGGGTACCAAATTTATAAGCAGCCTACTTGCTCCAATTAGTGACAGTACACAATGAAACAAATATAAACAAGACCAAATGATCAACGAACACATATTCTGCAATCAAACTCCAATTGTCAAATAAATATTCTAGACATTTTTGCATCAAGTTAATGTTGTAAAATAACAAAACTGTTATTGTAAAAATTATTAATCAAAAAAATCGGGGACGAGTCAAGGAAACTAAAAGTTAACTTAAAACCTATGTACAAATAAGTTTTATTTAACATTTAATTTCAAATTTGACATTAATTTCTATACATTGTACGTCAAATTTTCTAGTGAATAGTTATTAAACACCTTATTTAGATATAAATGACCTAAAAGATATAAATAGTTTCCTTTTATTATCTTAAGAAATTAGCAAATACTTAACTATTTTAAAGCAGCTAATAAATGGCAAGAGATTACAAAAAGAATCGGTATCTTTTGAAGTTAAAAAGCATCAAAATGTCGCGCTTTCTAAATAATTGAAAATTTCTTAATAATGATGTTGGTTGATGAGAGTATCTAAAGAAATTATGACAAGGCCAATAGCACAATTTTTAGTGAGTTCAATGATTTCTTGAGAAAAACACAATTCAGGCGCGACATAAAAGTTGCCTGGGAAACGTCACTTGTAACCTTAAAATAAGTTCAATAAAATGGAAGCACACGAATGTCTGCACGACAATGGGGCTGGGCACCCTTAAGGCCCTTAATGCGAGTGTATAAATTCAAATTAAATAATGGGCCACAGTAAGGTTTGTCAGTCAGCAGACCCCCCAAAACGCAACTGTCTAATTGAACTAATAGAATTTGTTTTTTATTCACGCCCAGTCGCCAAGCGTCAGATTGAAACAGATTTGAGGTGGGGGACATTAATGAGATGGGGTGGTCCAAGATCCGGTCGTGCCACCAAAATGAAAATGAAAAATAAAAAATGTTATAAATGCTCATTTTTGTTGGCCTCATTCCATGATGCGCATTAAAAATTATGATTTTTCTTGCAACATTTCTTTTTTTTTTTTTTTTGTTGAGGGCAGCGGCGAAAAGCTGCCAAAAGTAATCATTGCTGCTTTTAGCTGGGTGCCAAATGCCCGAGGCGCAGTTCCATGCTGTACTTAACTGATTTCCGGGAATTGCCGCACACACACACACACACACAGCTACTGTGGAACGTGAGCTGAGGGTAAACGGGCACAGGATGTAGCCTTGGCAACCAACAGCGAGCAATCAGTTTAAAGATGTCAAGAATTCTCAATGGTCGGGCCATAAAAAGAGAGCGAAAAAAAATATTGCTAACACTAAAGCCCGCGCACGCTGCAGCATATTTCGATGGCAACTTTAATCAGAGCAAATACTTATACACACGACTGTGTTTTTGTGGGTTTCAAAATCGTTCAACCTCTGGCGAGGCTTAAAAACCGCAAAGGCGCCACGAGGCGATGCTGCCACAATCCCAAAGAGACCAAAACCCAACAACCACGTTGTGCCCTGGGCTGCAACAGCTCGAGATTCTCATAAGGTCGCCATAGTCGTGGTAGGCACACTCATCTAGTCAAGAGCAGTTCCCAAATGCCTCGACGCAGTTGTGACCAGAATAGAGCCGATTTGCTACGGGAAAACAAAGCAGAAAAAGAAAGCGGAGGAGTTGGAGTTGGAGGAGGGTAGAAGGTGCAAGCACTCTAGTTGTTATTTCAACTGTTTGTTGTTTTTATTGTTGTGTTTGCGGTTGTTGTTACTAGCAGCCAAGTAACGCTGCTTGAGATGTCAAATAGCAAAACGTCGGGGCAGCAACAAATACAGCAACAACTGCAAAAACAGGAAGCACTTGAAAATTGAAATCAAGCGCTGGGCGCCACCAACGCAACAGTAACAACAACATCAACAACCTCAACAACAACAACCAAAAAACAAAAAAAGACAAAAAGCAAAAGCAAAACAAAATCCAACAAAAATCAGCAACATCCCAGCTGAGCCCAAAGGTCCTCCAACGCAATTTGCATATGAATATGGAGGGATCCGTGGCAGTTTGTAGGTTGCTACGAGGCACGCGGCATGCAACAATAACAATAACAACAACAACAACACGAAATGATATGCTGTTTGCTATATGAATAAAATGCCAACAACAACTACAACAACGACGACAACGAGAAATGATGATGTGAGACTTGCTTTTCCAATAGCTTATGTTGTAGTTATTTGCCGACGGTAACAAAAAACAAAAACAGAAAACATTAAGCTAGTGTCGAAGAGGGCCCTGCAGCAGATACCCTGTAATATCAAATCCTTAATTAATAAGCCTAGCTTTATTTGACATTTTTCTTTAAGTTATTACATAAACTGGAGTCTGCATATAGTAAACTAACTTTAAAACTTAGATTTAGATTTGTTCTTAGCACCAAAACAATTGTCTAAAAACCATCATTCCAATATTGAGTTAGTATTTCAATAAAATAATTTAGAGGACTTTACGTGAAATTAAACGAAACTAATGTTAAATTTAATAAAATATTTCAGAGATAAAAATAAGTTTAACTGTGTAAAACGGTCCAAAAGTTAAGGGTTTATTATTTCGAATTGATTAAAACATAGAGATTTTAAAAATTAAAGTTCTCTTAGATTTAAGGCTGTAGATAACTCCATCTTAAATGCAGGGTATTAAAAACGAAGCATGTTTCTTGTGTGGTATTTATTGTTGTTGTGTTGCCTATAACTGGTGGGCGATAGATGGCGCCACACGCCAGTGCTAAATTGAATAAGCGGCCTCCCAGGACAGACAGGAAGCTACACAACAGCATACATACACCCACACACCCACACACACACACACTCGCAAACACATACAGTGTGCGCCTGTGTGTAACGATCAAAAGTTATGTAGTGTACTCGACGCTACCTTCCTTTATGGGCGCTTGTTTTTCTTTCCCTTTTCCTATTTGCTTGTTTTCTATTTTTCTTTTCTTTTTTACTTTTTTGGGTTGCTTTGAATTTAATGGAAAATTTATTGACGACATGCCGCTTAGTCGTTTGACTTGGACTTGGACTTTTTCCACATAGTCCCCCTACCTCGTCTCGTCCCCAACTGTAAATCCATTGCTGCTCTATCATGTGTGGCAAAGTTTTCGCATTTGGGGTTTTATGAACTTGCGCATGCCCTGCACTTTGATTGGGCTAAATAGTTAATGATTGTGTCGATGGCATGAGAAAGGAAAACATGTGAAATTGTTTGCATTGATTGATTGTTGAATACTTTTAGCAAATTACAATTCTGTGGGTCCATTTGACAACGGTCGCAATCTTCAAAGTAAACAGAGTACGTTCTATAAATAGGGTCATGAGAATGTGACAAGCTGCTGGCAGCATAAGAAAAAGAAAAGGAAAAAGGAAGAGAGCATCGGATGGTTGGTACAACTTGTGCACTTCCATGTAATGCACATAAATTAGAATTATAATTTCGCTTAGCCAAATCAACGACGCAATAAGCTCCCGCAATGGCACACATACATGCGAAAGGGCTATTCCAAGTCAGAGAGCCAGAACGAATCAACCCCCAAAAAAACGGAGGAAACAAGTCCACGGCCAAGGGTTGGCAACAATGTTTAGCTCTTGGCCAAAAACTTTTCTCGCGTGTTTTACCAACTTTAATATTTTATATTGCCGATTTTCTTTATGGTCTCTTGCAGAGAACTCAACAAGTTCGGGTTTTTTTTTCTCATTTTTGGCTCAAGACACGCCCGCACATTTGGCCATTAGTTTATGATTATTGGAGTTTGGCGCTAGAGTCTAAAGTTTAGTTGGGGACTATGAAGTGGCAGTAACTCACCTGTTGTCGGCAACTTGGTCAGCGTTGGTTGTCCATTGTCATCGCTCAGCAGCAGCAGCAGGATTTCAATTATAATAATGACAAAAATGCGTCGATTGTAAAACAAAAACATTGCAATCTCGCGTTTATTTCCGTTGATGTTCCCAGTTTCGCAATCGCACTCGCAATTCTTGTATTGTTTCGATTATAATGATTTACTGGACTTCCTTGTTTATCTTCTTGTTACTTCGTTAATTTTTTCAGTGTTCCTCTCAAGTGCATTTTTTTACAGCTTCTTGCATTTTATGCACACACACACACGCTCTCACACTCAGCCATTTCATTGTTTATGTGTGTGTATTTTCCGACTTTCCGGCTTTGCCTTTTACTTGTCTCTAAAAATAAAGCATTTGAATTAGTTAAAAGGCGACACGCACACAAAAGTATGCTAATATATTTTAGCCACGCTTATGAAACATGCATAAATATTTTACGTTTTACGGGTGCAACAGTGCGAATACGTAATTTGCTTAATAGGCCGCAAAACACTGGCGCCGTCAAAGGCGCCACCATCAAAACACCATTTGCAGCCAGCATTAGGTACTGTGAAATTTATGGAAATGGCCTTTTACCTATCACCAGACCAGTTGGCCAGCAGTCAAAGCCGTTAAAATCTGTATAAACGCATAATAACAAAGGCCAAATCTAATAACATGTTGTACGAGGTACTCTGTTTGAACCCAAATGTATGTATAAAAGAAACAAAATGTTCTAATTTATGTACATATAAACTGGGTTAAAAGTATTAATATTCATAAAAACTGTTGCGATCTATACTTAACAAATATGCTACAGAAATGTTGGCATATTCATGGAGTTGAGGGTTCCTACATACCATTCCCAAATGTTCCATTAAAGGTTAGTCCCCAAAGACTTATACTTAACAGAATTTGTATAGTTGCTCTTAATTTTAACAAAGTTTTCAGTTTAACATATTCAAATCCTGCTCGTGAGCTGAATCATTTCAATATGATAGAGTCTGTAATAAATTTAAGCAAGTAGTTTCTGTGCCCAACTATCTTTGGGTCGAAAGTTTATCCAAGAACATCCCTAAATCGTAAGAATTATGACCACATCATTTTTCTGCCACTTACTTCCTTTTTTTCATCACTATTCGCTCATCTATCCTTTGTATTTTTCGGTTTCCTTTTTCATTTTTTTTTATTGCTTGATATTTGCTACACTATTTGGGATTGTCATTGTAGTTCCATCTACGTACGTTACACCCACCCCCGGGTCTACACCATTATCATTATGATCATCTAGGGGTCATTATGACGCTGCGACAACATTTCAATTTCACAACCATTGCTAGGAACAGCGGCAAGTAAGCGAAGAGCGCGTGTATCTATAAGATACATTTCTGGCTTGAGTGCACGAATTCGCGCGGCAAAAAAAAAAAATCGCATAAATGAATGCTCAAATATATATTTCGGCAGCGCTGGCGTCGCCAATGTTGTTGTTGCTTCAAATACAATCAAAGGCTTTTCAAAGAGAGAAAAAAGTACAAATAAAGCTGATTTCGGCGGCGGCAGAGGCAGCGACGGCAACGGCGACGACGACTGCAGCAGCGCCAGAAAAAGTTTACACATATACAAATTTATATGTACTGAGTATATGTTTGTGTGCAGCAACGGCATTTTTGTATCCTATTGTTTTACTTTCTGTAATATATTTTATAAATTAAAAAATAAACATTTTCAACTTTTTGCGGTGTTTTTTGTGTTAAGATTTAATAATGGTTTTTTGCATTTTATTGCGTAAAGTTTTCTTATTGTTAAAAAGTTGTATTTATTGCATTACCACGCATTTACTTGTTTGCAAAAGTTTTAAACAATAAGCAAACATAGATTTTTCTCTCACAGTAAAACCAAAACAAAAAAACAAAGCGCCGCGCTCAATTGAGAGATAAGGAAGAATCGCAAACGGAAATCATATCGGGGTAGTTGCGAATTATATAAAACAAATTTGACTATGCGAAATACACACACACATACACACACATCCTCACCCAGCACGCACACACACACACAGACACACATATGAAAGTTTGTTTTGTGCTACGGCTGCGACTGCGGATGCCGGTCGAAATTGAACGACGACGCAAATTTCGATTTCCTCGAAATTCTACCTTGTTGTGCCTTCTATTATGCATATTCTTCGTGTTCTTGTTTCTTCATCATCGACATTCACATTCTTCATCATCAGCTACGTTAAGCGTCATATACATTTTGTACTTTTGTTTGCAAAACGACGACAGCGACAGAAGCAGAGCCAGCAGAAGCAGCGCAGCTTACTAAGCTTTTTCTGAGCATCCACATTCGCATCAGCAGCAGCAGCAACAACAATAACAACAACAGCCTACTCTCACTTTGGATATGGTCCTCTGCTGAAGCTGATGCTAACGCCGACGCCGACGTTGCACAGTGCTTTACAAGCGCCAAGGAAGTAAACCTTACAATTTACGTACGAGAAGAACAATGCTAACATTAGTCCTATTTATGAACAGTTTATGATTCATGCAGGGATTAAAACAGCGTTTCATTTAAAAGGGTACTTTCGGTTTTTTATACAAAAAAAAAATTTTTTTTTTTGATTTTTGTTTTCTTATGATCGAATTTTCATAGCACTAAATAAGCTCAAAAAAGGAGAAATTTGTTAAATTAAATTGTTAAAATGTAACTAAATAAAACTGAAGAAAGTGTGAATTAAACATTGAGAAAGTAATGCCTTTTTAATTATTATTATTATAATATTAATATAATTACATTCTTTCAAAAAAAAATGTTTGTAAGCCGAAACCATTCCGGACTTTCAAAACCGAAACATACAAAAACTGGTTCAACCTTTATTCAAAGGTTTTGCGTAACCGATAACCAAAAACCTAAATGCGAAACCGTAACTGAAACCGATATTCGTTTCGGTTTTAATCCCTGGATTAATGTAATAATTACTTTAACATCATTACTAAAGGAGAATAAAATCCTTATTACAAGTGGAATCTCACATTCGATAATTTTTGTAAGCAATCGTACATATTTTGGTATTGTTACTGATTTCAATATGTTAAATAAACGATTTTATAAATTCAAAATTGTATAGCTGAATTAGAATCGCCGGTGGAAGCTTTAAAGCAATTTGTTACACTGTGCGCTGTCGCTGATGTTTTGCTCCTTGTTTTTGCTACGCTTTCGCTTTGTGTTTGTGCGCCGAGCTTTGGCTTTGGCGTTGGCTTTGACTGCCTGCTACAACCGCCGCTGTTGCGTTCATGGCCTTCTGATTGTTGTTGTTTTTGTTATTGCCCAGTTTGTCACAGTGTGCGTGCGTGTGCTTTTTTGTTCGACGAGCTGCTGTTGCTGTTACTGCTGCTGATTCTGATTCTGCTGCCGCCTTTGTGGCCTGGCCAAAGAACTACTACTGTACTTGGCCACAGTTCACAGCAGTTTACTTTATTGCGTTTTATATCCTTTTTTGTTTGGCATCTTTGTCGTGTGCGTTCGTTGTAGTGGTTTTGTTTGCTTGGAATTTCTTATTTTAAAATATTCATTCCATATTTTTGCCTATTGGCCTACCCCTTTAAATCAAACACACGCACATACAGACACTCGCACACATATACAGATATATGTACATATATGGACAACAGCGACACGCACTTGATTTCTTTGTTGTTATGCCGTATTATGTCATAATTTATTTGCAACAGGACACAAAAATCAACTATGCCGGAATTTGCAGCAACAGCAGCCAATAAAGAATCAGATTTCATTTGATTTGCGGCACAAAACATGGACCATGTGCCTATCTATCTCTTTTTCTCTTATTTACTCTTTATATGAATGTATATGTGTATGGTGTGTGTGTGTGTGTGTAGTGTACGCACTGCACCGGCTTTTGTTGCCGCCATCGTCACTGCTGCGCGCCCCCGCGCTCTGCTGACGCCATCGTTTTGCTTTGTTACTACCTTTGTTGTATTTTTTGCATTTCCGCTTTATGTTTGTATTTCGCTGGCTCAGCCTATCAATTTTTTTTAATTTGTATTTCTTGCACACACACTCGCACGCACACACACATTAACAGGCGACGACATCAACTTTGACTGCTGTGGCCGCTTAAATCAACAAATTACGAGTATTTCACTGTTGCTTTTGACATTATTTTGCAATTGTTGTTGCTATTTATTAAACATTCTTTTTTGTTTGTTGCTTTGCGCGTGCACACACAAACAAACACATATACAATGATTCGCTAGCGCAGACGAAGCGCCGCTTCAATATTTACAACGCAGCGCTCAAAATTAAAATGCGAACTCGAACTCGCGGCGTCGCCAGCGAGCAGCAAACACGTCCAAACAGTTTGTACGCCATTCGTGTACTAGAAGCTTTGCAACGAACTGGCGCTGGCATTAACATGCTCGCATACAATTGCAAAAACACGCAAAGCGACAGAAAGAGAGAGAGAGAGAGAGAGAGAGAACAACCATGGACATATACATATATATGCTCGTAAGCTTGCATTTGCCGGCGACGTCGACGGCAACTTTTGTTTTTGTTTGCGCTGCAAAAAGAAGAAACAAATTTCAATGGCAGCGTCAAAAGCTCGCCACCATGAATGAAAGTTTGCCAATAAGCGAAACGATGTGCAAAACAAACGAGGCAGAAATTTTAAAAGCCTTGCAGCGTTGCCAGACATGTTTAGCAGTTATATATTAATTTAAACATTAAAAATTGTAATTTGAATGACTATAAAGAGTATTCAAAAATGTAGCGTTTGAAATTATTTGATTATTCAAATCGGGGAAAAAACTATGTTTAAAAAAAAAAAATGTAGTCAAATTCGTTGCTCAGCTATTTTGTTGGTACGGATGAGTGTCAGTTGTGACGTCACAATCCACATTTAGAACTAAACCATAGGTGGCGTATTTATGTTTTGCAAACAGACAAAAGGTGGCAGTCTCATTTCTTGGGCTAATCTTTAAGCTAGAAATTTGAAACGCCACAACGTTTTATTGAATTTCGAATTAAAAATCTAATTAAAATTAATTCAATGCAATGTAGTAAATTTTGGTTTTTATTGGGCCGCTCATTGCCTAGAAGTGGTGAACAGATTTTTACAATTGAATTATATGTAAGTTATATAAATTGCTTGACCGTGCAAATCAAAGAATTGATTTTGATTGTGTATTTTTTTTTTTTGTTTGTATTGTTTGCTTGTGGTTGGTTTTAGGAAACTAATCCGTGTCCGAGCGTGGGGAGCGTGTCGATTGCTTCTTTGACTTTTTATGCTTGCGCTTTTTGGCCTCGTGGCTACTGCCACGACTTTCGCGCCGGGTGCGACTCTGGGCAGGATCGGAGCCATGATCCCGCTCCTCCTCCTGCAGTTTCTTCAATGTCTCCGCCTTCAGGCGCTCCAGTTCGTTGAGCTCCCGCGTGGTGCGCTCCTTTTCGAGCTCGTCCTGGCGCTGTTTCTCCGCCCGTCGCTCCTCCTCCTTGGCTATCTCCTTGCGCATATGCTCCTTGAGCAGCAATGCCGCCTCCACGCGCTTCTGCATTTTCTCGCGTGCTGCGGCTTTATCTTTATCCTCGGTTTCGCCAGCGGTCAGAGCCGATGTGATCCTGGCCGGACTGCGTTCCCGTTGCTCCTGGGAGCGCTGATTGCGACGTGGACGACTGGAACTCCGTGATCCGCTGTGACGCCGTCCGTGGCTGCGACTGCGTCTGCGATCCGGAGAGCCATGACGCTTGCGATTGGGCGACTCGCGATGCTTGCGATCCGGAGACTCTCGTCGCTTGCGATTGGCAGATTCTCCTCGTCTCTTGCGATCTGGAGAATCTTGCCGTTTGCGATCGGATGAATCCTGTCGCTTTCTAACTGGCGACTCCTGACGTCTTCTCTCTAGAGATTCCTGACGCTTTCTAACTGGCGACTCTTGACGCCTACGCTCCGGAGACTCCTGTCGCTTTCGAGGCGGCGAATCCTGACGTCGTCTCTCCGGAGACGCCTGTCGTCTTCTAACTGGCGAGTCCTGACGTCGGCGATCCGGAGACTCCCTCCGACGTTGCTGGCGATCCCGGGAACGACGACGCTCCGCGGGCGAACTGCGCGTTCTTATGGGTGACAGTGGAAAGCGATTGCGATACTCGTTGTCCGGCGAACGCTGACGACGATCTCGATCCGCAAATGGATTACGACGACTGCGATTCATCTGACCCTGTCCAGAGCTGTTGTTGTTGTTGTTATTATTGTTGTTGTTGTGGTTACTGTTGCCCTGGCGTCGAGGCGGCGATCGTTGCTGGCGACGCGGCGGAGAGCGACGTCGTTGAGCGGAACGGGAGCGACTTCTGTGACGGGTGCGGGAAGCGGAGCGTTCGCGACTGCGCTTCGGTCTCTCCCGCTCACGGTTCTTGTCCTCGCGACGGCTTCTCGGATTCTCCGCAGCGGGCTCAGCTGCCTTGGCCCGTTCCGGCTCCTTCGCAGGGGCTGCCTTCGGGATGGGCCTACTTATCTCCGGCTCGGGTTCGCTGTCCGTCTGTTGCTCGTAGTCCAAGGCATTCATGTCAACCGATTTGCGACGCTTGGGTGGCGCCTCCTCCTTCGGCTTCTCCTTCTCGCGCTCCTTTTCGTGTGCCTTCTCCTTTGTCTTGTCGCGTTCCGACTCCTTCTGGGAATGGGACTCGCTGCGCTTGCGGCTGCTTCCGCTCGGCTGTTTCTGCTTCCCCGGCGACTTGTCGGGAGTCACCTTGCCCCCAAAGGTGCTGGCATGTGACAGCTCAAAAAATGACTTTTTCGGATCCTTGGATGCCTCCTCGTGCCGCTTCTTTCGCTCCTGTTCACGCCGCCTAACCTCCTCATCTTTCAGCTTATTCTCCTCCTCCATGCGCTCCAGATCCGACAACTTAATGGTTCGCTTCTGGGCATGCTTCCAATGCGGCGGCGTGATGCTCTTCGAGCGACTGCGCGAAGGCGTGCGAAAGCGCTGTAAGTGAAATTTATTCAATTAATTAACGAGAGAGAAAGATAATCTTTGGCCCTTTAGATATATGAATTCAACTGAAACTTATATAAGACTAGGGGGCTGCGATCCCTGCTCGCTTTGTTCGCCAACTCCCAGCTCGCTTCGGTCGCAAAATTGAAAAGAAGGTCTTTAGTTGTCCGGTTTAACAATTTATATAATATAACATTTTTTGTAAAACAAACGGAAATATTTAACTTCCGCTGTCCGCGGTGTTAATGTTTTTTCCTTGCAATTTAACTTTGCTAAAAGTCTAATTTAGTGATTTGGCGGGAAAAAATCTACATTTGTCCAATAATCCAATTTTAGCAAGAAGAGTTAATCTGTGAGTTTTGTTTAATATCTCATACAACAGAGTAAAGGTTATTTCGCGTCCGATTGTTCCTACGTTAGCCATATGTAAATAATTCGTAATTCGTCTTTGACCAAATTTGGTCAGAATGTAAGAGACAGTCCCAAAATACAGTTTGGTGGAGATATCTTATATATGACCCCGATTTTGACCCACTTACAGGTCAAATTTCGCAAAACGCCAACTTACTACATGATGAAATGATCTCATCTATGTTGTGTGCAAATTTCAGCTTTCTATCTCTAACCGTTTGGGCTGCAAGTTGATACTAAGTCAGTTAGTCAGTCAGTCAGGACAAAGAGAGTTTTTTATATATACTTATAGATGGATAGATAGAGATGTAGTCAAATATGGCTTACAAAGACACCGCGACCCTTTACAATGCGTCCGCTGCGTGAGGTTGGCACTTGTTTCTTCGACCAGCCAAATGCATTGCGATTACGCTCTCTGCCCCTGTCACGATCATCCCGTTCACGTTCCCGGTCACGATCACGTTCACGCTGGCGTGCCTCGCGTGAATTGTCGTTGCCAGCGCGATTGTCACGTTCGCGGGAACGTGATTTCTCGGCACGCATAAGGAATTTATTGGACACCTGCAGGAAATGAAGAAACAATTCAAATAAGAGATTTTATGTATTAAAGAATATCTAGTTTTCGTTTCCTGAAAATCTCTAGTTGTACCTCTGGTATCTCGCTTGGATCGATCTTGGTTAGTGTGACCAAGGGATGGATTTCGCCCTCCTCGTCCTCCTCATCGTTCTGCTCTCGCCCATTTCCACGCACAGCACGTCCAGAATCGCTGCTGAAATAACAAATAACTTGGCTTTAGACTTGTATTGAATTTAATAAGTTATATACTTTTCACTGTCACTGAATTTGGACACGTTGCGGGAACGCTTCTTCTTGGGTTTGTCCTGTTTGCGCTGTTTCTGTTTGGCCTCCAGTTCGTCGTTGTCACTTGCGGATTCTTCCGTGGCCGTTGAACGCTTTCGCCGTTTCTTGTCTTTTTTGGCTGCAGAGCAAAAAAGTAGTACATAAATAAGTAAAATTTAAAGAATTACAAAAACAAAGACTTGAAGCTAAGGATACATTTTAAACAAAATGAAGTAATGGAGAAAATAATAGGGTCCGCAAATAAGGTTAAAAAATCAATGTGAAAAAGTTCCTATTTTAAACGGAACATTCCCTATCAGCCAAAAACTTATATTTTAAATTTATACGATATAAATCAAATTTATTTCTTATTTTTATATTTTATTTAAAAAGTCAAAAACAATCACTGAAATTAAATTTTTAATCAAAAAAGTGAAAAACACTTATTTCTGATTTTTTAAACTAACTTTAAATTAAAAATTTGAAAATAATTTGTAATTTGCAATTTTTACTTTAAAACTTATAACAGTTTCGGTCCCTGGAAAACAACCCAGAATCTTTGAACTTTCTTTTTACAATTCCTTGTTTAAGAGTTTCTTTTTCCCAATTTTTTCCAATTGTATCTTTCATAATTTGAAGTTTGTTAATTTTCTAATCCTAGTTTTTTGGTGTTAAAATTCTTATAGACGAAGTGGTCCGTTACTTACCCTTTACTTGTTTAACCAATTCACCGCAATTGGCAATGGCCGCGTCCTGCAGTGGGCGTGAGTTGCGATCAATGGGCAGATCCTCCAATTGACGCACCAAATCCTGACCGGATAAAACTTGACCGAATACAACATGGATACTGCAAGAGAAAAGAAGTGCAATGGTTAGAATTCGATTGTAGATAGCAGTATCTGATAGATACTTTATGGATTGAGACACTTACTTGTCCAAGTGTGGCGCAGGCTGTGTTGTACTACAATGAAAAACAGAAGAGAAGAAAAATATTCTTTACACATTGCAAACTTGTTTCGTTGTTGTTGTTTGTTGTTGTAGCGATTTGTTGTAGTTGTTCTATTGTTGTTGTTGTTGTTGTAGCTGTTGCAATTGTCTGTTTATTGTTGTTGTTGTTGTTGCAGTAGAGGATGTTTGTGCAAAACAAACTAAAAGCTATCAAGTTGAAACCACAACCCAATCTCGGCCAGCATTTGGAGGCAACATTATCGTCATCATCATCATCATCATCAACGTTTCCCTGGACACCAAGTTGGACCTTGTTGTTGTTGTTGTCGTCTCTGTTGTTGTTGTTGTGACTGTCATTTTGTTGTTGTTGCCAAGGACAGCGCAGCTGAGTGAATGGGAAAGACACACACACACACACCCCGGGGGAGTGAGTGGGGAAGGAAGTGAGTCGGTGGTATCGATATCGGTGGGTGCTCAGCTCAGCTCAGTTCAGCTCAACTCAGTCCGCTGCCCAGCTGGTCAGAGAGATAACACGCAAACTCGCTATACGGCAATAGATCAATGAACAACAACAGATTTCTTTTTAAATACAATATGCAAAAGTACAAAAGATTAAAAGAATTGTGTTGAATTGCTGCAAAAAAGACTTGAACAAATTGAATATATATTTGACATAAAACGATTAATTTTATTTAATTTTTTTTTTTCACTTTCAATATTTTAATTAAGGGAAACTTCTCGAGCAACCCACTTACATAAAGAACTGCGAGCCGTTTGTGTTTTTACCGCGATTCGCCATCGACAGCAGGAAGGGGCGATCATGCTTTTTGTCAAAGCATTCGTCTGCAATTAGTTTAATTAAATATTTATTGATTTGTTTTCCCAACAAGTAATTATCGTAATCGTTTGTTTTTTTTGTACTTTTTTTTTCTTTAACAAGGATTATCTATTAGCGAAGGACTTTTCATACAAAAAGCTAACCGATAGTTGTATAGTTGCAGACAGTGGTGCCAGATTCGCTTTTTCCCGTCAAATCTGTCTTTTTTCAAAGGCAATTGGTTCAATAGTTTGCTACTAAAATTAATATAATATAACTTATAAATTGTGCTGCTACACATATAGGCCTCCCAATAAGTTAATATGAATGATAGGAACGGGATTATGATATAATAATGAAAATCAGGAGAATGAATAATAATGAATAACAGAGCTGCTGCTGCTCAAATTGTTCAGTTTCTTTCTGAGCATTCGATTTTGCGCGATAACTTTTCTGCTCTCGGGAGAAAAAAAACTAACTTTTTTATGGTTTCTTTTTTTGTTGTATTAATTTTTCAGATTTTTTGCATCGTTACTCCCTTCTAAAACAGCTTCTTTTTCCAACAAAAGTTGGCAACACTGGTTGCAGACAATCGAATGACAAAATAAGAAATAGAGATAGAGAGAGAGAGAGCGAGATATGATCGATCGCATGTGTGCAAAGCTTTAAACTGAGATTTAGGATATATCGCAAGCAGTTTAAGCTCTTTGCCAACTGTTTGTTTTAATTTTAATCGACATTTGGCATGCCAAATTGTATATCATGAGCATTATTAGCCATCCGTGTCATTTAGTTGATAACACATCAACTTTTCTACTACGTTTGCATGTGTGTGTGCATTTGCCGTGTGTATACACACACACACACACACACACGCATGCAGAGAAAACTTACCCTCGAATGTGCCGCCATAAATTGATTCGCCACCGGTACCGTTGCCTGCACTAAAATCACCCGCTTGGACCATAAAGTCCTTGACCACACGATGGAATATAACACCTTTATAGTGCAGCCGTTTGCCGGTTACAAGTCCGGTGCCCTTTTCGCCAGTACAGAGCGACCGAAAATTCTCCACCGTTTTGGGAGCAACATCGCTAAACAATTCGAACACGATGCGACCGACGCTCAGACCACCGAGCGTAATATCGAAAAAGCAACGCGGACGCGTTGCAATCGCGTCCCGCTTACTAACCGTCATATTTTCACTTGAATGCAATTGCTTTTCTTATTTTTATTGATAAAGTTTTCACGTTGCACAACTTTTCTTTCTGTTTTTTATGTGGAATTAGGAGCGCATCCGAATAATACTTCTCACTCACTCGCTCGCTTTGCTTTTGCCTAAAAAAAATCATGTGGCAGCCTTGGCTAAGCTTGGCAAAAAAAAAGGTGGCAACAGGCCCCACGAATAACTCAATTCTAGATGTATTTTATTTTAAATACTTGAGTTAAATTTAGAACTTCTTAATTTTGAAGCTGGAATTTCGAAAATTGCACTTGAATTTTTTTTCCAATTTTTAAGATTATTGTTTTAAAATTTCTTACTCAACTTTACCACTTGAAGGGTATCGTGCATCAAACTAAGTTTAAAACGAAGTTAATTATTTTTAAAAATTTATAATTTTCTTGGCTTTTTTAATTTGCAAGTACAAATTAAAATTTTTTTTTTTAAATAATTAATTTTATTTATGAAATCTATCGATTAGTTTTGTGGCAGCAGTTCCAATGAACGGCTAGTTCCGTTCACGAAAAAAGCAAGTGTTGGTAAATTATTTTTAAGTCATATTTTCAACATTTGGCAACGCGGGCAATTCAATGTTTTTTTTTTAAATTTGTCTTTTGATGGAAATTATTTATAAAACCTACTTTTGAGTGAATAAAAGTGCTTTATATGGGAATACATTAATAACTTTAATTGCACAACACACATAATTGAGGTTTGACAGCACAAAATTCTAAGAAATGCAATGGCTACTTTAGGATTACATGGAAATTAATCAAATTGTTCAACTTAAAGCTAAATATATTTGAATACAATTTCAGTAAAATGGAATTCTTCTTGTTGGGGTGATAAAAAGGGGATGCACTGCCTCTACTCGACGGTAACGGACTTGGCCAGATTGCGGGGACAGTCGACGTCGCAGCCGCGGAGCACGGCGATGTGGTAGGAGAGCAGCTGCAGGGGGATGACGGTGAGTATACCCTGCAGGCAGTCGACGGTGCGCGGTATTTGAAGGGAGCGCGTGGAGAACGACATCGTCTCGGCGTCGCCCTCCTCGCAGATGAGGATGGGGCGGCCCTTGCGGGACGTAACCTGCTGCAGTGCGTTCATGCACTTGGTGTACACCGGATCCCGCAGCACGATCATCAGCACGGGCATCTCGTCGTCCACCAGCGCCAGGGGGCCGTGCTTCAGCTCCCCGGCGAGGATGCCCTCGCTGTGCATGTACGTCAGCTCCTTGACCTTCAGTGCTCCCTCCAGGCAGGTGGCAAAGTTGAAGCCGCGTCCCATGATCAGCAGCGACTTGTGCTGGTACAGCTCCTTGGCCAGCTCCTGGACCTGCGAGTTCAGCTGCAGCACCGTCCGGATGTGCATGTCCAGCTGCGACAGGCCGTTGATGATCTCGAGGCGACGCTGCTGCAGCGACAGACGATCCTCGGACATGACCAGGGCGAACATCACCAGCGATATGAACTGCGAGGTGTAGGCCTTGGTGGAGGCCACGCCTATTTCGGGGCCGGCATTGATGTGGACGCCGCAGTGCGACTCCCGGCAGATGCTGCTGCCCACGGTGTTGGTGATGCCCACGATGAGAGCGCCACGTTGCTTGCAGTATCTGAGTGCCATCAAGGTGTCCGCCGTCTCGCCCGACTGCGAGATGAAGAAGCAGACGTCGTCCCGGTAAATGGGCGTGTTCCGGTCGAGGAAATCCGACGCCAGCTCCACCATCACGGGCAGCTCCGTCAGCTCCTCGAGCAGCTGGCGCGTGGCGACCGCACTGTGATAGGAGGTGCCACAGGCAATCAGCATGAGGCGCCGGCAACGCTTGATCTCTGGGATGTACTCCTTGATGCCGCCGAGGACAACGGTCTGGGTGTCGAAGCGCATGCGTCCACGCATCGTGTTCACCACGGATTCGGGCTGCTCGAAGATCTCCTTGAGCATAAAGTAATCGTAGTTGCCCTTCATGATCTGCTGAATCTCCATCTTCAGGGTGCAAATCTCGCGGGCATGCGGATCGTCCGAGGATTTGTTGAGGCGATGGATGCTCAAGGTGCCGTCCCGCTTAACGGCGGCCACATCGTCATCCTCCAGGTAGATGACCCGGTTCGTGTGCTCGATCACCGCCGAGGCGTCCGAGGCAAAGAAGTACTCGACCTCCTTGTGCTCCAGCGGCTGGAACTCGGCGCTGACATCGACATGGCGGGCGCCGCCGCCGCTGGGCAACATCTGGAACTGCGGCTGGCCGTGCGGACGATGCGCCTTGGTGTACAGAATGGGCACGTGGTCCGTGGCCAGCTTCGTCTTGGCCTTGATGCCCACGAGGAGCGGGGAGCCTCGCCGCGAGGCGACGCACTCCCCTGGGAAGTGCCGGGACTTGAAGGCGATGGCGAAGGCGCCCTCGATCTGCTGGATGGCCTGCTCCACCAGCTCGCCGAAGGTGTAGCCCGGATGGGACTGCCACAGATGATGCACCAGCTTGGCAATGACCTCCGTGTCCGTGTCGGACTCGAAGACATAGCCGCGCTTCTCCAGCAGCGTCTTGACATCCTTGTAGTTGGTAATAATGCCATTGTGGACCACCACGAAGCTGTTGTCCACATCCGAGCGCTGCGGATGCGAGTTCAGCTCGGAGGGCACGCCGTGCGTGGCCCAGCGCGTGTGCGCAATCCCAATGTGAATGTCCACCGGCTGCGCGTATCCCTCCCCCCGGCACACCTCCGCGATGGCGTCCTCCAGCACCTTCACCTTGCCGGTGCGCTTGACCAGCAGAATGTCGTGGCCCGCATCGTCGGTGGGCGCGTCGATGGCCAGGCCCGTGGAGTCGTAGCCACGGTACTCGAGCCGCCTCAGGCCCTGGACGAGCAGTTCCAGAACCTGCTGACGCGACTTGGGCGTCAGATAATTCAGATACGCGAAGATTCCGCACATGATTCAATTTCCTTTTGTTATTACGCGTTTGTTGCTCTCGGCCACGTCGTCGTCGCTCTGCTTCTTTGTGTAAACTGCGGCTACAGCACAATAATTGTGTGGAATTTTTTCTTTTGCTTTCCGCAAGTGATAAAATTCGGTTCCAAGTATTCCGACACACTCACACGCACACACATGCATGCAAACAAACAGCTGACGTGCGCTATGTAAACAAAAAGCGATGCATTTGCATCAGCCAATTTGTGGGCACGTCAGCGCGATAGCGTAATCTCTCCAAATGAGACTACACTACTGTGTGCGTGTACAGCCATTGGGCATTACACGTAATGCCGCATTAAAAGATAAGAATTAAGATTTATAAAGAAAACAATGCAAACACTAGAAGTGTGCAGCAGCGTTGCCACACTTTACAAATCCACGCTCCACTCGGAATGGCAAACTGATATCGATAGACCGACCAGGCGCACGTGCTTTACGTTTTAAAACAACGCGCTATTATTTTCAATTAAACTTTAATTACCCAATTTCAATTGTAAAGGTAATAATATAAATGAATTTTTGTGTAAATTAAATTAGTTAATAAAATGCTAATTTCGTTCAACCTCATGTCTGCCTGGTTTTAAAGAGTTTATGACGTCACAAAAAAAGTCCGGTTCAACCCAAAATAAAGACAGAAAACGGACAGAATTTTTTTAAAAGGACCAAAATTGTGGACAATGTTTTCTTATTAATACATATTATAATATCTAATGGTATAAAACCATACCATTTGTAGAAGAAAAATAGAATTTCTTACTTTAATAAAGCTAATTTTCTCTTAAAATTGTATGCTTTCATGGCAGTTTTAAATTTTCAAACAGTTTTACTCTTAAAAGTAAAAACCCAAACTGCAAGAAGGCTTTTTGACGAGATCTTTGAAAAGACAGAAGCCTTAATTTTTGCAGAAAACACGTATTGAAAGTGAGGCAACTGAAATGTTGCAAAGCATCGATGCATTGCCATACAGCATCGATAAATCGACATCTAGAAAAACATCTTGAAAAATCGCTTAGAAGACATCGATGCTTTACATCACCAATATGACCTACATCAAAGATTTAGTTCGTTCGCTCACTTTAGTGAATAGTTCAATTGAACTTAAGTGAAACGATTCGATACAACCCTGCTCTTTTCCTTTTCGACCGCGACGGGTAAAAAACCACATGTCTTTTGCTCGGTATCCGAGATTTTAATGAAATAATGCTGCAAAGTGCTGTTAAAACATAAACAAGTGCTTATTGTGTTAACTAGTAACTGAATATCATTGCAATTTGTGACAATCTGTGCGAAAAAGTAAGCATTCGTGCTAATTCGTAACCAAAAAAAAAACGTTCTAACTACCAACCCACTAGCGCGTGAGTGAGTGAGCGAGCGAGAGCGAGTGAGTGTAAGTGCGAAGAGTACGAAAACCGCAAAAGCAAAGCATACGAGAAATAAAAACAACAACAACCTACAGCCAACCAACGCATACGTGAAACGTTAGCAAAGAGCAAAGCAATAACTCGAATTGTGTATCAATTTTGTTCTCTTGTTCTCGGGTTGTTTTCGTCTGGTTGCCGAAACGAAACAAATACACACATATTGTGATTTAAATTTTTGGTGCGTAATTTCTGTTTATGAATTAAATATAATTAAGTTTATATGAGTGTGTGTGTGTGTGTAAAAGTGATTATTTGAAATTTGAGCTTGGAGAGAATAGTGCAGCGAGCACTGACAGTCAGGCTGCCTGCATAAACAGCTGTTCGCTGGCCAGGGATGCACACGATGCAAGCGTTGTTGTTGCATAACCACGCTAGCCGCATTTGTTGTTTTTCAGTGTATTCAAACGGTGCCTACAACTAAAGTATTTATCTGGCAGCGATGTTTTAATCATTTTGAGATGCAATCTACTTTTTTTTTGGCTATTGCGTCGCATTAATATCAAGCGTTCAGTGAAGGTAGTGCGGCCACTTTAGGGCAGGTTGGCAGCTCCTCAACTAAGCGCTTGTTGCTTTTGTCTCTGCTTCGTACTAGTGTGGGGGGCATTTGCTGCTGCCTTAACCTCACTTGTGACTCTGTGTGGCTGCATAATATTATACTTCAGTTGCTTTTCGCATCAATTTATCGTGCTTCATTAGAGGCGTATAATGCACCATTTCTGAGGCAAAAGCCAGTGCATAGTAACAATCAAACAAACTAAATAAAAAAGCGTGCAAATTGAAAGAAAAATAGTAATCTACGCGATGTGCCTAAATTGTGAAGCTTCAAACACCAGGCAGTAGTCAGGGGGAGGGGAACTATGGCCCCATGCTAGTGAAAGAAACGTAAGCTGAATGCAGTTACCACCTTCTCTTTGAGCTTCTTCTTCTATTTCAAAAGGTCGAGGTGTAAAGTTGTCTGAGTTGTCAGTGTTGCCAGGTGTAGCTAGATTCTGAGTAAAAATAAGCTTAAAATAAAAATAAATATCCTGAAAAACAAGCTACATATATCCAAGTGCAAGAAGACACAAAATCATTAGCTTTTTATTTAAATTAAATTGGTTGGCAAATCATCGATTTCATCATTTTGCTTATCACTTAAATATTTATCTATTTTTGAAGGTATAAAATTTGAAAATGATTTAAAAAAAAAAAACATTTTGCTCAATATTGCATTTCAAGTTTTCAAGTGGATTTTGTTTCACAATTTGTTTTAACAATATTAATCTGATTGATCTAATGAGCCTTTTTATCGCAAATAAAGCAAGGAACTTACAGAAATGGATTATTATACCTCTGATTGAAATCTGACAGTGTCATTAGTCTGTTCCCATTTAAGAAGACGAATTTTATCGAATTTTTGATTTAAAATCATCAACTAAATCATCGTGAACCATTAAAAACTTAACAAAATATTTATTTTTTGCTAGAATGAACTTCAAAATATGCTAGATTTATAGGCCGTATGCTATTTGCAACTTTGATAAGCTATTCCATTTTCAAATATTCTAGATCTAGCCTAAAACAAGCTAATCTGGCAACACTGGTCTGAGATAGAAGTATATGTATGTGTGTGGGTGTGCGTGCTTGAGATTGTTAAAGAAAGAGAAGAAAAAGCAGAAAAGCTAATGTGATTACGTTTTGATGCTTTACAGTTACACAGCAACTCGTTAATTCGATCTCGTTGAATATTTGTCTGGCAAGGAAGCACCAAAGAGTTTCCCCATCCAATCACAACAACAACAACAACAATCTGGAGTAGCGCAACGAGAGCTGCCAACTCTCGAAGAACAGCAGCAGCAACAACAACAACGTGAGCAGCAGCAGCAGCAGCAACATGTCAAGCAGCAAGGAAGATGCCGGCGCCGCTGCCTCTGCCACTGCCACTGTCGCTGCCACCGTCGCTGCCTCTGCCTCTGCCACTGCCTCTGCATCATACGCCAACGTAGTGCAGAATCTGGACAGCAAGAAGGCAGTTACCTCAGTTACCGTGGACAATAAGGAGAATCAACCGAATCTGAAGACGCTTAAATCCTGGAGCGAGGAAACCGCTGCCGCCGAGGCCGCCGTCGAGGATCTGCCCAATGTGGGTGAGAAACGCGCTGCCGCTGGAGGCGACAATACCGCCGAGAACTCATCCGAGATGGACGACAACAACGACTTTCTGCCCGTGCTCTCGCACCATCGACGCGACCGCAAAAAGGCCCGTAAGGACAAGCCGACGGTGCGCGAATATCGCGACAGGCAGCAGCAGCCAACTGGCGCCAGTGGCCCTGGTCCGGGACAAGGTCAAGGTCAGGGTCAGAAGTCAGCGGGCCAGTCGGGTCGTCGTCTTGCCGGCAGCAGCGAAGCGGATGGACGCAAACAAGTGGTTCGCTCCCGTGCCGCACGCGGCAACAGTCCGCGCAAGAATGCTGCTGCAGCTGCTCCCGGCGGTGGCAACAACAGCAACAACAACAACGCTGGCAAGACTCACAAGGAACGCAAGTCTGACACCTCACCCGCCAGCGCCAATCTGGAGGCCACAAGCAGCGGCAACGAAGCAAAAGGCGATGCTGATCCTCAGCCAGCGGCATCGAGTGCAGCTGCGGCTGGAGCAGCAGGAACCGGCGCCGCAGCGCAGCCGCCAAAGCGCTTCATAGCAGCGCCGCCGCCAAAGGTCAACGCTTGGAAGGTAAGTGGTGCACCAATAATCGTTATCGATCAAGATCAAGTGGGGTTATCGGTTCAAGTAATACGAATAAAAGTTTTTACTTTTTCCGTTTTCCCCTCACATTTTTAGACCCCGTACTTGAAAAAAGTACAGGGGTCTATTAACTTTGTATATATACAGTTGCGCTCATGAAAATAGGAGTGCAGATGACCTACACCTTTAAGATCGATTAATCCTATTATAGAGTCCATTATGGGACAAAAACTTTTTATAATTGTTAAATCTATTTATTTTCTCATAACACCATCTTTTTTTTTTTAAATTTAGCCATTTTTTTTTTAATTTTTTATTTAATAAAAAAATATTGCTAAACTGTGCTTTTCACTAAAATAGGAGTGTTAACAAAAAAAATTCAAAAATCGAACATAACTCATTAATTAACTTAATAATACTAAAGAACATTTTGGTTATGCCCTAACACTTGGTTATATGCCCTTTATTGGCTATTACAGCCTCGCACCCAAGCCCACGGAGCCACCCAAGTCCTGCCAACGCTTGAGCGGAACTTTCGCCCTTTTCTCTTCAACAACTTGGCAACCCTGCGACTTAGAAGTCGCAAATCAATTTGAGACATTTCATCTGATGTCCCCCTATAAGTTTCAAATGGAGTTCGGGTCCAGGGACTGAGCTGGCCATGGCATTAGGTCGATCCTTTCCTGGCAACGCCGGTTTTTTGCCGGATTTCTGGTGGATTTGGATCGCTATCCTGCAGGAATGTCCAGTTTAAGGACATATTCCAACTGGCATATGGCGGCATAACATTCCTCAATATATTGACGAACACATTTTGGTCCATAACCCCCTAGATCATTTTTTGGAGCTCATACTGCTATGCGAAAACTAGGCGCTTAACATATTTGAACTGGCCAATATCAAAATTGCCAAATATCCTTTGGACAGATGAGACCAAATGGTCTTATTTGGTGGAATAGGCCTTAGGCAGTATGTAAGTTGACCCCAAACACGGAGTATCTTCCAAATCATACGGTCAAGACTGTTAGGCACGATGGCCAGTTCAAATATAATGTTGACCTGGTTTTCGCATAGCGGTATGGGCTTAGCACATATGATCGATGGGAGTATGGACCAAAATGTGTACGTCAATATATTGAGGAATGTTATGCCGCCATATGCCAGTTGGAATATGTCCTTAAACTGGACATTCCTGCAGGATAGCGATCCAAATCCACCAGAAATCCGGCAAAAAACCGGCGTTGCCAGGAAAGGATCGACCTAATGCCATGGCCAGCTCAGTCCCTGGACCCGAACCCCATTTGAAACTTATAGGGGGACATCAGATGAAATGTCTCAAATTGATTTGCGACTTCTAAGTCGCAGGGTTGCCAAGTTGTTGAAGAGAAAAGGGCGAAAGTTCCGCTCAAGCGTTGGCAGGACTTGGGTGGCTCCGTGGGCTTGGGTGCGAGGCTTTAATAGCCAATAAAGGGCATATAACCAAGTGTTAGGGCATAACCAAAATGTTCTTTAGTATTATTAAGTTAATTAATGAGTTATGTTCGATTTTTGAATTTTTTTTGTTAACACTCCTATTTTAGTGAAAAGCACAGTTTAGCAATATTTTTTTATTAAATAAAAAATTAAAAAAAAAATGGCTAAATTTAAAAAAAAAAGATGGTAAGTTATGAGAAAATAAATAGATTTAACAATTATAAAAAGTTTTTGTCCCATAATGGACTCTATAATAGGATTAATCGATCTTAAAGGTGTAGGTCATCTGCACTCCTATTTTCATGAGCGCAACTGTATGTACATATATTAAAGTATATATATTCTTGATCACCATCAACAGCCGAGTCGATATAGCTATGCCCGTCTGTCCGTCTGTGTAAGTGCCTAGATCTCAAAGAGAATTTGTTTTTTATTTTGGATCGGACCACTATATCATATAGTTGCCATAGGATCGATCAGTCGAAAATCAAGTCTTAGTATGAAAAACTTTTTTGTTGTTTAAGATATTTGAACCAAACCTACTCAATATGTATATGGGATGGTTCCATACATCCTAATTAAATTTGGTTAATATCGGACCACTATATCATATAGTTGCCATAGGATCGATCAATCGAAAATATAGATTTAGAATGCAATTTTTTTTAGTATCTGAACCGAACTCGTAGATTTGCAATATCTATGTCTTTTACATTTTGATCGAATTTGGCTTGAATCGGTTTACTAAAACATACAGATGTAATGCAAACAATTAGTCAAAAATTTAATGCGGCATCATCAAACCTTCGGCGTGCCTAATGGCGTGCAACTAACAGCGCACAGGGTATCTTACAGTCGACCACTCTCGGCTGTAGCCTGTGGGCGCAAAGTACATAAAGTACATAAATATATTAATATTTTTATCGATTAATATTATTTTATTTTAAACAGTGTTTGCTCTTCCATAGTAAGTACGGGGTCTCCGTCAGTCGAGTATGCTTGACTGTAGCAACGTCCACTAGTTCATACTGATGCATGGATAGGGCAACATAGTATATATGATTAAATAAACACTTAGAGAAGAGTGTATGGGGAATGCCCATAAACGACATTGATTTTGTTTTGTTTGTTGATCTGTTGGTAAACAAAAATGCGTAGAATGGCATAACAGCTGATAAACACGAGTACCGAAGAAGACAACAAAAAGACAATACACACCACATTCACGAGGGGGAAAACACGTTATTGTTTTTGTTTTGTGTGTGTTATCGTTAAACATCATAACAAATACATATTTATGCATGTATACTGTGTTTTTGTGTCTCTGCAACTCGTCAATCATTTGAATACGAATCAAAATAAATTTGTTGAATGCATTCGCATTGCATAATATTTAAATAGAAACAATTTGTCAAAACAAAGGGAAAGCAGACAATATTACGGGGTAAACAAGAATTCAGAAAACAAACGAACACATTTATTTCGGTGGTGTTTATTTTTTGATTGCCTTCGTTCCTTGTTTTAGCTATTTTATTTGCTCGCTGTTATGCAATACGAGAATAATGTTGCCATCGCCGGCGAACGAAAAGACAAACCCCACAAAAGTACGACTACAATAACAACAGAAGCGAAGGAGGAATAAATACCAACAACATCAATCGGTTGTTGTCTTTTGCGCTGTCATTTCACTGTCGGCTATTGTTTATTACCTTTTTGCTCTTGTTACATTTTGATTCTCGTCTTTTCTTTGCGATCTAATTAATTGGATTTTTCGCGTTTCCCTTTGCTTAGTTGCTATTTTTATTTTGCTCGTTTTTTCGTTTATAAAACGAACGACGAAAGCAAGAGCAAAAGTAAAAATGTACAGTTAAAAATAAATGTCAAGGTCAGCAGCTGCGCTCGCAGTCGAAGTCGACGTCAGCGTTGTTTGTTGTTGTTGTTGTTTGTCAAATAACGAAAAGAAGAGAAAAATTAAACGGCAAATAGTGAGCGAAGAAAAAGTGCAGAAAAAAAGAGGAAGAAGCATCTTAAAAAAGGTGTGGCACATTTTACTGTTGTTATTCCAACTTTATATTTAGAGTGAAAGATAGAATCATTGTGTCTCTTTCTTTGGTTGATTTTCAAGTGTCTTGAATTTTATCACATTTCACTATCGCCTAATTTCTTATACCACCCTCGAGCAAAGCAAGCGACACTGTTGGCCTACATTATGCAAATAATAAATTGCAAATTAGACTAATTAAGCAGACAGGACTCTTCAACTCGAAATAATTCGAGCTGTTGCCGAGGTAAACACCTTTATGATCAGTATGACAGCAATATCAGCTGCAACAACAATACTACTTGGAGTAACTCTCGCTTTTGCTTCCGTTTGTTATTGTTATTGTTTTTGTTTTGTGCTGCTGTCACACAAGTTTTGACGTGTCTTTGTGGCGTCTGTTCTTGTTTTTAACTGCCGACGCAGCGTAGCAAAGCGCAGCGAATTCAAATCCAACAGCGAAATCAACCAGTTGACGTGTGGCGTTTCAAACGTTCGCAACGTGTGCGACATTAACGATTAGCATTTGCGGACGTAATCAATATTGAATATCTTTAACCGTATTTCATAATATAATAATGACATCTAAAATTAACTTATAATACTTAAAACGATCAATGGTCTAATAAATTCGTTGTGTATACAAAAGTCTGCAGCACGTGTGTTTTGCTTTCCTAAATTCACCACACTTGTATCGTGGTGAGTTGTGAACTCGCTCTGTTGTGCTGCGAATAATAAATAGAAATTTGGATATTCTATACAGGCGTAAGAAAAACATAAATGGAATTTTAAATCCCGATAATAATATATACATATATACATACATCAAAGCATACACACTTGCAGACCTATACATATGTATGTATATGTACTGTATAAGTACTTGTTGATATCAACAACGTGTTACTCTCTCTCTCTTTCACTCTGCCTCTCTTGTTGCTCAGCATGTTACTAAAATCATACCGTGGCAGTAACTTGCTTTGATTGCGTATAATCTGTAATGTTCGTATTTTTATTTCTAAAAAAAATAACGGTTACAAATCAAAACGATACGGGAACAAAACGGGTATAAAATAAATAAAACACAAAAAAACGACGAAAACAACACAAAACATGAAATCGAAAGTAAATATCCAATTAAATTTAAGTGTATGTGAATTAAACGTAGTCTAATTAAATATTTTTCAATGCTTTGCATGTACAGTTATTTGTGCGTACAACAAAACAATTAAAAATTCTGCACAAAAATATAGGAATAAAGTACAAAAGTTTTTTAATTCTGGCCTTGTTTTACCTACACATTTTGGCGAAAAGCCGTAGATGAACATACAAAATTATAAAGCGTTGATGAAAAACCGACGCTTACCATTGGAAAAAGAACACGTCCTATTGCAACCCTTTTTTGTGTCTTTCAAACCGTGGCATTAACATTAAAACGTTAAAATTGCACCCTTTTTTTTTTTGCATTTTTTTGGTGGTGTTCTTATAATTACGATATATTTGCCTTATGACACGCTAAATTAAATGGCTCATTTTGTCAGCTGCAGGGAAATAGAATTAATCTCTTTTTTATTTGTTTACTCAAGCTTTTCCAATATAGAACTTTAATGATTGCTGTGAGTATATTCGTTTTCGGTTTAGCCAAAGAATTTTTTAAAAAGTTTCATTTGGAACCAATATTATTATTGTTTATTATTTTTTTTCATAGTTTTGCAACCTTAATCTTCCACGAATGATAAGTAAAATTCTATTATAATTTATAAATTGTATGTTCATATTGATCTTACAATCGTATAAAAAAACCTCTTTACGAGGTAAAAGCCTAGAGACGAAAACATATATGTTTATGAATATATTCAGGCCCCATAATTTCTGATATCCAATTTTGTGACGAATAATATTAAGTTTTGCATACAAATTATTTAAAAATAAAATTTTTGTCACTGGGCACATTGCGCTACATTTTTCAATGATACAAAATTTCCTTAACCCATTTATTTTTGTAAAAGTCTGCTTTTTAAACTTTTTTCCTCGGATGCAAACAATTTTTTCAAAAACCTTTTCGATAGTATTTCTTATAATTTTAGGAAAAAATACATTTAAGGTTAAAATTATGAGTAGACTTAACTTTAAATGTTGTCAAAATAGAAATGCCGACAAGTGTATATTGTTCAGTTAGATAATTATGTAGTACTTCAACATGCAATCTTGCATTATGTGCGGTCATTAATCCCTGTTTTGATAGTGATTACTATGCGTATTCATTCTATAAAATATACTTTTATTTATACTTTCATTCTATTATTGATATTTGTATGTACATCTAATTTTCCGATATTTGTTATACAATTTCACTATTAATTGTTTACATAGTGGTTTATTTTCAAGTAATTTTTTGTAATTATCAAGTTTAAAATTTTAATTAATTATGCTGTTAATACATTTCTGTTTAGAATTATATACATGTTATTGTGTTTGATTGAAAATCGTTAACTTGTCTAGAGCTTTAATAGCTTTTTGGCTCTTGTTTTGAGATAAGCAAGGTACGCAGTTAAGTATTGCCCACAACATGATCAACAACAACATATTGTTACTCGCCCTCCCACACAAACAAGGAATCGGAGTCGCTGCTGCCTTCAGTTGGCTCCAGTTAGTCCGCTTGTTGTCATTGCAATTGCGTTTAATCCAATAAAAGAGTACTAAAAATAGCTAAAAATAAAATGAAAAATACCCATAAATTTGCTAACGTATAAGTATTGACCTCTTTATACCCTGTACTCATTGTAAAGTTTATTAAAAAGAGTATAATGTATTAGAAAAGAGTTAATAATACCAAATTTTGTTAATTTTTTTTATGGAATAATTTTCTTAATTTCACACCTAAAATAATTGTCAAATAATTTAAATATTTTTTATCCAATTATCTTATTTCGCTAGTCATATTTTCGAATTTGGTGGCATCCAAAAGTTTCCTATTACTTTATATGGCTATCGAAATAATATATAATTGTTGACCTTTAAAAATTAATATTATTTATAATTGGTCCAATTTATGTGTAATGAAGTGAATTAAACTGTAACTTTATTATTTGTCTATAAAATTTGAATATGATCAGATAGTAAACAAAAGTTATAAATATAAGGAATCGCTGTGTTATTTACAGGGTATAGTTTGGTCTCGCTTTTAGTATTTATGGGCGTTATTTACATTCTTATTTGTCATTTAATTGATAAGACATGTTCTGTTGGTTCGCTTCTCTTGGGAGCCAAGCCGTTGCCCCCGACCGAGTGTTCAATCAGTTGAAAACCTGCTTAGCTGATCAGAGGCCACACCCCCTCAGCATGTAAGGGGTATGCTCAGTTCTATACTTAGTTGTTATTTGATTATGAGCACGTTGTCTTGTTGTTGCTCAAATAGTACTTAGATACGAGTATTTCAGTATTTTTTATTTTTACACAACCACTTTTGCGGCCGGCATCTTTGGCTCGACAATCTATTTCAATTTTCTAAAGCGTAGAAATATTCAACTTGCACCGCGCGCTTTGACTTGATGAGAATGTGGCTCTATTTGCACGTTTGTTTTTTTTTTTTTTAATTCGATTTCATTTGCGCTACTCGCCTCGATTCCCGACTCTTGACTCTTGATGTTGCCGAGGTTCTTGATTCTAGTATTGCCGTCGACGATGACTGCGACGTTAACTGACAATGCCTATAAGTTGGGACCATTTAAAATGTTACTTTGCTTAGATTCGCCTCAGTTGTGTTTCAGCGATCGTTCGTTGTGGAACTAAACAAATGTATAGATCTGTTGACTATATGTATAGATACAAAAATATATCTACTCTGCGATACGAAAGTGTTACAATACCAGCAACTCTATTGCGTCTTACTATTTGCGACTTCTATTTGAATAAACTCGAGAGGCAAGTTCAAGTTTTTGGTTTGCAAATATTCTCAAGGTTCTTTCGATTGATTCGTGACTTGTGATGGGATATTTAGAAATGTAAATCAACTTCTTACACTCATATGATTAATGGATTAACCAATCGTTAAGTATGTGTCCAGTACAGTGAAAACAAAAATAAAGGACTGACAAAAACCGTTTTGACTGTCTGGATCAGTTCAGCTCACAATATATTATTGATACGGGAATAAAGTTTACCCTATACAAACAAAGAACCTTTTTACCTAGAAAAGTGTCTTTTGTATTATAAATAAGTCAATTATTCACCTCTTTTATGGCCTTGAAGCATGTCTTATAGACCAAGAACTTTCTGTTTTGATATATATTTAAATAAGCTTTGTCATGTATCTAGTTTTAGTCTGTACTTATAATGTACAAAAAAAGCATATATATTTTTAGATGGAACCTACATCATAAAATGTGCTCTTTATTGCACTTGTTCTAATCAATGACCTTGAATTATCAAAAATTACTATGCACCTTAATGATTTTTCTAATCTAAAATTGTATTTTATTTTTAAATATTTTATTTTTATTTACCAAATACTTCAGAGGTATTTGAAATGTCTTGAAACAGATAAGAGCAATAAATCAATTTGCTTTTAGCAAATCTGCTTACATAAATATACTTACATGAATTCCTTTTAAAATAACACGATGATATCACGTGTGATTTGGAAAATGTATGTATGTTTAGATGGATGTTTGAGTGGAAAATTACTGACCCTGATAGCAATCGAGGCATGATTCATTATGGGGAGGGAGTCCTGAATTTGTTCAGAGCTGCGTTGTCTCAAATAAATACGTGTTGTTTGTGGCATAAGTTGTTTCTTTACTTGGACTTGGGGCAACTGTGAAAATATAACGAAAACACATGTAAATAATTTAACTTTTCTTAGATATTTAACAAAATACAGAAAAACAACGCTCCACTCGTTTTGGATTCTCTCTCCCTGTGTTTGGCTCTCTCTCGCTCTCTCTCTCTTGAAATTGAGCTCTTGTATGTCGAGTTTTTCCACCACCCGCGGCTGCTGTTGCGGCCGTCTGTGGCCTACGTGCCCAAAATCACATGTTGTTTGTTTTGCTGTGTTTTTCTCATTACAGTTACAGTTACAAAATGTTGTTGTTGCTGTTGCTTTTGGCAAGCGGAACGACAAATGTTTTTGTTTATTTGCCATTTGTTTGTGTTTCGCATTAATATGGTGTTTAGTAGGCAACACCTTAATGTAAACAAGCAAACATAATGTAGTTATTCGATATGAAAACTGCGTTTTACAAAACAAACGCCTACGTGCTCTTCTATACACATAAAAACCTGTATCCACCATAATATATGTTTATGTATTGCTCATATATGTGCATACAGGGTGCTCTGTCAACTGCGCTGTGTCTCTCGCTGCCTTGGCCCGGCAAATTGCGTCGCTCTCGTTGTTCTCTCTCTCTCTCTGTCGCTCTTTGTGGCTTATGCGCAACCGGCGCATCGACTGTTTTTTGTTTTTTATTTTGAATATACTTTTAATGTGTTCTTTGTTGTTGCTTTGTTAAACCAGTTGTTGTTGCTGCTGTTGTTGTTGCTTGGCCCTCTTTGTCCGCGAGTACCGCGTTGCCTTGTTGTTGCTGCTGCTGCTGCTTTTGTTGTTTTCTTTCATCTTGTTCTCTGTGCTCGTTTTTGCTCACGTAGTCAACGCGTGCACAGAGTTGTTGTCGTTGCCTTTCGTTCATTGGTCGTGCACAGAATTCAACGGGCAGTTAAAGAGAACGGACGCGTTTTATTAAAGTGCTCCAGAAAGCTATAAATAAACAGGCATTTGTTTAAACAATTTGTGTTTACGTGAGAGCGAAAGAGAAAGAGAGATGGTATAAGCTCAAGCAACCGCAACTGTAAACAGCAAAACAAACAAATACAGTGTGATAAGATAATGAGAAAAATTAACTCTGCAGAGTTAATCATTTGTTAATAACTTGAGGTAATTTGACTTGGCTTAAAATATCTGTACATATAATATGTATTACACTGTATCGAAAGTGGGTTAGGGGCACTCCCTAAAGGGGCAGTGGTTGTTGTTGTTTTTATTTTCTAGGTTATGTTGAAGTTGGAAGCGAGAGAAAACTCCAATAAAAAAAATGAAGAAAACGAAGTTGAATTGATTTTCCAGTCGACGCTATGACTCACACTTTACTTAGAAATTAGAAATTATAGAAAATTGTGAATACATACTAATGATATAATTAATTTTGTTTTATTTTTTCCATGCAGATATCAACAAAACAAGTGGGCAGCCCCAAAGCTGGCACTTCGCCATTGGACAAACGTGTCTTGCAGCCAAAGACGCAACAACAGCAACCGAAACAGACTGTCAGCAACAATAACAACAACAATAACAATCAAAACGCACAGAATAGCAATAGTAGCAACAAAAAGACACAACAGCAACAGCAGCAGGCTGCAGCAGCAGCAACAACACAGACAGCAATAAAAGCCACAACAACAGCAGCAGCAGCAGCAGCAACAACGACAACAACAGCAGCAGTAGCAACAACCAGCGACACTTTAGCAAATGGTGAGTAAAATGTTCTCTCTCTCTTTTAGAATACTCTCTCTCTCTCTCTCTCTCTCTCTCTCTCTCTCTCTCTCTCTCTCTTTGTCTCTCTTTGTCACTCTGGTCGGCGCAACTGCGTCGGTTATGATGTGATTGGCCTGATTCTTAGTAATTATCTGAATTTTCCATTTCTATTCCAGTTGATGCAGCTATTGCGGATGCGCTTGCCAGTTCAGTGGTAAAGGACAAAAAGAAGGTCAATCAAAAGGTAATAAAAAGTTAAGCAATTTTTCAATATCAATACGTTAACAACTTTTGTTTGTGCAGGCCAGCGACTTCAGCAACGTTGGGGAGTGGCCAACACTTATTGGCGGAGTTTCGGGCAGTGGCAAAGCCACCGTAAACGAAACCAAGCGTAGCTCAACGAAGAAACATCCAGCAGCTAGAGTTGCAACAACTGCAACAGCAGCAGTCACAGCAGCAACAGTTGCCACAGCAGCAGCAACAGCAGGAACTTCAGCTAACGAAGTTAGCCAAGAGCCAGCAGCAGCTGCTAGCAACAACAGCAACAACAGCAATAACAACAACAATACTAACAACAGCAATAATAACAGCCAAGTTAGCAACGTTGTCACAGCCAGCACGAGCCATGACGCCAAAGGCCAACGAGCAGAAGCGGAACAATCTGCAAACGCAACTGTCACATCTGCTGGCCCCCTTGCCGGAGCTGCTGCCATTAACAAGAAAATACCCAAGCACAAGTGGCGTCCACTGCAAATCGATCTGGCCAAGTCTAGCCGCCCCAAGCCCATTGGTGGGCGCCCAAATCGCCGGTTCAACGATGAGGCCTACGAGCAGCGTCGTCCGCCACGTGCCTACAATGAGCGCGGTGCCGGTGCCAGAGCAGCAGCAGCAGCTGAGAGCCAATCCGGTCCATCTGGAGCAGCAGCAGCAGCGGGTGGAGTCGCAACAGAATCAACTCGGTCACATGGTGGCCGTTATGCGTACAACTCACGCACGTCTGCTGCTCCGTCCGAGCGCGTGGATTCCTGGCGTAGCAGCGGCCCCAGCGCCAATGCTGCCTACGATGAGCAGCGCTCGTCAGCAGCAGCCGGAGGAGGAGCAGCAGCAGAAGGATCAACGGGTGCCGGGACAGCGACAGCGGCTGGTGGCGGGGGGATGCGCGCTCCACGCCGAATCCGGACGCCGTATCGGGGCGGTCGGCAAGGGCGGGGTGGATTCGCAAGACAGGGACCAGGTCGTCCAACTAATCGCATACCACGCCATCTGTTAGCTTCCGGCGATTATGCCAGCTATCTGCCGGCGGACGCAGCCGGCGCAGATTCATCGCACTCCTATGTGCTCATGGGCACACACTATTTTGGCAACGTTCCAGCTGCGTACATTGAAATGGACGCCGCTAGCGTCAAGGAGGCCATCAAGAAGCAAGTGTAAGTAGTTGATGATTCTTTTAAATATATGTATTACTCGTAACTGTTTCAATTTGAGATTCGATGGGAGTTGTCTCCGATATCTATGTGTCCCATAGAGGTCTGCACGGCTGCATTCTCGGAGTTTCATTCAGATCCTTGACTGCAATAAATTCAAAGATCCGGTTCTCATCGATTGAATACTCATTTTTGACATTAATATGTCCTATATGAACGGCATCGAGTGAACGAGACACGAATTAAATGAATGAAGCAACGATTTTTACAGTGCTCAGAATACAACTTATTTTTTTTAATAATTCATTTGTTACAGTGAATATTGTTCGCCACAAAATTTGATATCAGAAATTTTGGGGCATAGAAATGTTTTAGTAACTAAATTTTTGCTTTAAATTTAAAGAAACTACAATTACGGCACCTATCCCCCTAACTAAACTTTCATTCATTCAATTCATTGAAAGACGCAGCCGAACTCACTCAATTCAGTTGGTCATGAATGTCTCATTTGACATTTTGAATGCAGCCATGTAGACCTCTATTGTCTATATGTATTACTCGTAACTGCTTCAATTTGAGATTCGATGGAAGTTGTCTCCGATATCTATGTGTCCCACTTTTGTCTCATCGCAATCTTCTTGAATATAAACACAATCGTATTAACACTTGCTCCTCCTTCCCCTTTAGTGAATACTATTTTAGCGCCGATAATCTCACCGGCGACTTCTTTTTGCGTCGCAAAATGGACCCGGAGGGTTATATACCGGTTACATTGATTGCCTCGTTCCATCGCGTGCTGGCGCTCACCACGGACGTGGCATTGATTGTGACCGCCATCAAGGACTCGGACAAGCTGGAACTGTTCGAGGGCTACAAGGTGCGCACCAAGACGACGCCCACCATTTGGCCCATCAGCGATGTCCTCGATGCCAAGGGACAGCCCCTTACTCCAGAGTCGCAACTGGAGCAACAGCAACAACAGCAACAACAAAAACAACAGCAGCAGCAGGAAGAGAAACAGAAACAGGCAGAGGCACAAGAGCAGAAACCAGAAAAGCAGACTGAATTGAAAACTGAGGCTGAGGCTGTGGCATCGGAGGCATCTTTGCAGCCGGCATCGCCACCGCCTGCTATACTCACCGCTGCAATGGCCACAAAGCCATTGAGCAGTATACCGCCGCCGCCGGTGCCAAGGAACTCCCAGAATCAAGTGCCCAAGATGCTGCTGGGCATGAGTCCGGTGCGTGTGGAGGGCGTGGTTGGCGGGCAAAAGGGCGGCGCTGGTGCCGCCGCCGAGCTCGCTGATCACCTGAGTGGTCTGGCCGAGAGTGTCAAGCCAAAGAACAGCTCGACGCCGGAGAAACGAGGTGCGGTAAGGACGGCAGCAACAGTTGCTGCTGCTGCTGCTGCTGGTCATGGTGATGGTGAGGGGGTAGCAGCTGCTTTGGTGGCGGAGCCAGAGGGCATGTGGAAAGAGGTAAAGAGACGCTCCAAGCAAACAAACGCTTTAAAAGAAAACGCTACTAAATCAATCAGCAACAACATGTCCACTGCAACAACACAACAACAACAACAACAGCAAACGCTTTCACAAACGCTCAACAAAAATAACAACAATAATAATATCAGCAACAACAACAACAACAATGTTAAAAATGTTAAGCCCAATCAGAAAAACAACAATCACACCGTCACCACGTCCACGTGCATGTCCACCACAACGTCCACCTCGTCCACGTCCTCGTCCGCATCCGCATCCAAAGCTTCATCTGTCATTGCCGCCACAGTCACCACCAATGCCTCAGTCACCACTTCCACAAAAACAACAACTGCCACAAACAACAACAACAACAATAATAAGAAATTAAATGCATCTGGCAACGCTGCTTACACGACCAACTCCCAATCCTCCTCCAAAACAGCTGCTGCTTCGTCATCCGCTCAGTGCCATGCCGAAAAGGAAGAACTAGACTTTCAATTCGATGAGGAGCTAATGGACCCCATTCCCGCCACTGGACGCATCAATAACTTTACCGAAAACTTCTCCGACGACGACGAATCCGATTATGAATTTGCCGATCGTGACATCAACAAGCTGCTCATTGTCGCCCAGGTGGGACGTCCACCCAAACATGATGGCTACGATCGCACCGCAGACTACACCTCACGCACCAAGATCACTCAGGATCTAGAGAACATCATCAACGATGGTCTGGTCAACTACGAGGAGGACTTGTGGACCACCACAAATGTGGTGGCTGACTATCGCACCGTCAATGTCATCTCGCAGGCTGATTTCGAGAAACTTGCTGGCAAGACAACAGGAGCAGGACAACAACTGCAGAAACAACCGCCACCACCACCGCCAAGCTATGTGGATGATCCCGAGCAGGATGCGGATGATACTCTTGTGGGTGCTGACACCACATTCAACTCGACCCTGAACTCGACATTGAAGTCACGTCGTGCTCGCTTCTATGCTGCACCCAATTCCCATTCAATTGATCCGCGTACGCCGCGAAAGCGCAAATTGCGACACACTGCCAATCCGCCAGTGGAGGCGCATGTGGGTTGGCTGCTGGACACGGTGGAGCATCGGCCACGCACCACATCGATGGGCTCCTCGGCTGGCACGTCGCCCACCACATCGTCTTATGGTTCGTTTGGTTCGTCGGTGCCGCAATCGTTGCCCGTGTTCCAGCATCCATCGCATGCGCTGCTCAAGGAGAACAACTTTACACAGCAGGCCTATCACAAGTATCATTCGCGTTGCCTGAAGGAGCGCCGTCGCCTGGGCTATGGCCAGTCGCAGGAGATGAACACCCTGTATCGATTCTGGTCCTTCTTCCTGCGCGAGAACTTCAACAAGAGCATGTACAATGAATTCCGCACACTCGCATTGGACGATGCGGGCAATGGCTTTCGTTATGGTCTCGAGTGCCTCTTCCGATTCTTTTCGTACGGCCTGGAGAAAAAGTTCCGACCCAATGTGTATCAGGACTTCCAGGATGAGACCATTAACGACTATGAAACAGGTAAGAAATATCTGGAAAATACAGGAACCAGAATACATTTACAAAAAAATAATGATGTTGATAAAATTTAAGCGAAAAAATAAAACTCACAAATAATCATTAATAATGATTTTAATTTTTTTTTTCGCTCAAATTACAACTCACTTTAAATTCATGGCTTTTGTCCATTATTTTCGCATGTCCCTTTAACCCATTGGACCCATAAAACGCAAAAAAACACTTTAAAATGATTACGTATACTTTTTAAAATTCAGTTTTATTTTGAGCGAAAAAATACAAATTACAATTATTATCATAATGATTACTTGTGAGTTTTATTTTTTTTAACCAAGATCAATCATTAGCATTAAAGTAAATCCTTAAAAATCTTTAAATAATCTTTGCTATGTAATTTTTATAATATTACTCATACTGAGTACGGTCCCTGATAAAATAGGGGGTGCTCTACAAATCCATGGTACATTTCCTTAATCCTTTTTTCCCACTTTTTCTCACTAGGTCAATTGTATGGCCTCGAGAAGTTCTGGGCCTTCCTCAAGTACTACAGGAACGGTGAGAAACTGGAGGTGCAGCCAAAGTTGGCTGAATATCTGAAGAGCTTCAAGACCATTGAAGATTTCCGCGTTGTGGAGCCAGAGATCAATGAGATGCTACAGGGTGTGGGCAGCCTTAATCCAGGTCGTGTGCTCAACAGACACCGCAGTGTGTCCGAGAGCGATGGCACCGCTGTGATCACCTCTGGTGGACGTCGTCTCAATACGACAATCACCAATCGCAGTGATTATGTGGGTCGTCTACTCCAACAGCAGCAGCAACAACAACAGCAACAACAGCAGCAACATCATCAGCATCAATATGGTGGTTATGGTCAGCAACAGAATCGCAGACGCACTGGCTCCTTTGGCAGCAGCACTGTCCGCATTCGCAGCGGTTCTTTGGGCAACAAGCCACAGGTGGCAAATCGCAATTATCAGCAGGGATCACAGCACGAGTTGCGTCGCGGTGGCAGCAACTCTGGCTTGGCACCACACAAGCGTCAGCATCAGCATCAGCACAAGGGCAAGCCACAGGCACCAGCTCAGGTTGGGGCACAATTGAGTGCAGCACGTGCCACCAATTCGACAGCAGCAGCAACAACAACAACAGCAGCAGTCGCTTCAACGTCAGCAGCAGCAGCAACAGCTGCAGCGGCAACAACAGCGTCATCATCCTCGTCATCGTCGCAGAAGTAATTTGTTAACGCAACCACAAGATTGGTTTTAGTTTACTTATGACTTACGATTAGCACAGAGCTTGGAGTTTGTGTCCATTAAGCTCTTCTCTCTTTTGTTTATTATTCATATATGATTCTTTAGTAGTATTCGAGTCAAGCGAAGTGTGGGGAACATCCGTTAGCGTTTAGCCTAATTAAGTTAAATTTGAAATTTTGTTTATTGCAATTTGCCCATTAGCGTTGGTTTAGTAGTTATGATTAATTGTTTCCGTTGATTATATATTTTTTTTCCTATACATGTTTCCTTTCAAATTTAATTGAAACAATTTCTTATGAAATGCTCAATGTTGTTAGTACACACACACCAACACACACACATACACCCCCATATATACCATACAACACAACACATAAATGCAGAGTGTGGGTCTGTTACCCAGTGCCAATCAGCTATGAACTAAATTAATTCTCTTCAGTTTCTTTCAAATATTATATTAATATTATTATTTTAAATGATCCGAATATATATTATATATTTTCTAAACAACAAGCAAATTTCCTACTAAAGCAGCGTCAATAATTGAACGTAATGCCATGAACTGTTGTACTATACAAAAACATATATAAACATAAAGATAACGATAACAATAACGATAACGATAAATAACCCTATTATAATTACAACCAAACGACAAAGTAAACGAAATTAATATACAGAAACCAAATGATCTTAATGCAAATCAATTTTGTACATTAAATGCAAGCGCAAAAGTACATTCAATCTATACATATATAAATGGCACCCCTATGAATATATATCTTTATATATACACATATATATATATAAATATATATGCCTTGCGTGGCATTGGCGCAAATGTAATGTTTATATTTAAGAGGCAGGCGTTTGTTAATCCTTAAACCTATATCGAGGCATGCGGGGCGCCAACTGCCAGCGAATTTTAGTTATTTTTAAGCATTTAACAGTAATCGAAATGCAAACTCAATAATGAAACAATTGCTATGAGTATGAGTAAAGCGAATCCATAAACAATTCTAAATGGGATCTGCACTTCCTCTTCCCTTTAGCATTGCACTGCCTCCCCTTTTTGGCCAGCCCACAACCCGTCAGCCCAGTTTAATTGGCTAACCGATTCAGCAGCATTTAACAAGTTCATGTCCAAATTGAAACCCTTTTTTTTTACATTTAAGTTATTGCACTTGTTACATTAATTTGAAATACAAGAAAAATTCTGAAAAAAAAACATTAAAATAATTTGAAAAATATATGTCAAGTCCAAAAAAAGTTTAAAACTTTCAAAAAATACAAAAAAAGGCAATTCAATGCGAAAGAAAAACAAATTTTATATATATATATAAATATAAATATATACAAAAAACGAAATGTGTTTTGCATAGCTAATAGAATTAGTTTTAAAGATATGTGAGAAATCAAACGTAAGCTTACTACTGATAATTACCTATATACGATATACATATGACTACGATTTTTGAGAAAACATAAGCGATAAATCCATGATGAAGTTTTGATCAGTTTGGAAAACTGTTGATTACGATGAGCTGCATAGATTGCATAGATGCCAATATCGTACTAAATGAACAACAATATATCCAAATCGAAATTGAAATCCATTAGTGATCATTTCCGATATTGCTTCGCTCATCTAATAAATTAGCAACCAAAAAAGAAAAAAAGTGCAAAAATGTCATTACAACATACTGTATAATTATTATTTTTTATTAACATTAGTTATTTGTAAATATTTTTTTCTGCTTTTAAATTGTCGCCCAACTTTCCTAATTATACACAACACGTAACCACGTTTACTACACACACACACAGCAATACATTGCAACATTTTCCCAGAGAGCTTACCAATTGAATATCCAACATTAACAATTATTGACCACTTTTCTAATGGTTGTTGCATAACTTAAATTGTATAATAATTATTTGCGGTCAAATTGTTTTTAATTATCACACATTGAAGTGCGCAAAATATGTTGAGTTTTGTTTAATTTTCATCAGATAATTATAATAAAATAAACACACACACGTACACACACTCATGCATACCACAATTTGTTAGTGTGTGTCCCATTTAAGTTTTAAATTTTTATATAATATACGTATTAAAATTAATCAATGATACCTTTATAATGCAAGAAAAAGAAATGCCCAATAAGAAAAAGAAAAAATCTAATAATTAATTTTGTAAGCTACTTAAATGGAAATGCAAGAAATAAAGCAAAACAAAACAAAACAAAATAGAGAAAAAAACGAAAAAAAAGATTATTGTGAAAAACGTGATAGTTTAAACCATAAAGATTAATATTTACTACTATTATTATATGAATAATTAATTATAACGTATAAAGCAAACACAAAACAAAAAAATTTATAAACTAACGTAACAAAAAAAGTATAAAAATTTTTTTAAAATTAAAAAAAAATGTTAAAAATAATTGAGTAGAAAAAACTAAAACAAAAAAATGAATAAAAAAAACTTGAAAAAACTCAAAAAGTCGGGGACTTTTTACTTGTTCTCATTTGAAAGTTCACAGCTTTGCCGACAGAGGGCGCCAGTGGTGTTAGCAACACAATGTTGCTGCAACATTTTGCACAGACAGCAATGAACAAGGAACGAAGACGAGGATTTCTGAAAACGAATGCATAACCAACGTCATAAACATACAACTAAAACTAAACTTAATAAACGCGACACATAAATTGACCTTTTGAGTAATTAACCCCGTTTGAAGTTATGCGCCATTTGTCAGGCAAGGCAACAAAGTGCACACCAAGGAGCAAACACACACAGTCTACAATATGTACATTCCAGATCCTGCCTCATCCCGTTGAGCCTACACTCGCATGGCATATGCAGCGTTGGGTGTCAGAGATTAACGCCTTACTTGAATTATGGCCTGGCAGCAAAGCCTGGCCAGGCGTCGACCCCTAGGGACAGGCCGGGGAGCAAGCGGGGGTCAAACTACTTCACAAATCCGAACAGAAACAAAAAGTCGACGCGTGGAAAAATCATGTATAAAACATAAGAGCGACAAAGCACGCACACACAATCGACACGACGGCTGTGCAGGGGGCGTTTGGTGAGTGGAGGGGGCTGCTCAAAGGCACGCAAGTCTCAGGCGTAGGAGGAGGCCATAACACCTATGTACATACAGATGCCAGGACACAAAAGGCGTCCAGGCGTGAGGCGTTTAAAAATTGAAAACCAATTTCGTAGCGATTTAAAAGCGACGTTTGCCACTCGATTGGGTGGAGCCTTGGTTCTAAATGTATATGTATATATAGTGTACATGTGTATGTATGTACGTATGTATGTATGTGTGCTGCCTCATTGTGTGACTTTTCACACTTCTTTGGCCCGACCACTTGGGCTCAGTGTTTAGATTGTGTTACCAATATTTATGGAACGATGGGGATACACGATGGCTGAGCGCGACTTTTGGCTGGCGTGACCGCAGACCCGGAGTCGGATCGGATCGGATCGGATTGGGGGCCAACTCTAATCGCCTGGCCTCCGTTTAGTTCTCGGCTGCATCCTCATGTGAGTTTGGAGGGGGTGGACGAGGGCGTAACTAAAATTTAATGGGCGTTTAGCCTTTGACTTGCCATCGAACTTTGGCCGCACTTAGCGCACGCATATGCTTCCTTCCGCCCTGGGTGATTCAGGGAGGGGGCAGGGAGTGGGATGGGGCTGTCAATGATGGATATGAATATGACACAACGGTGCAATTTATTGGCACATCGGGTTCATAATCAGCCAAACTGCAGGTAAATGCGCCTGCCTGTTTGTCGTTGGCCCGAGGGGATCAATTTGTCGAGCTGTGCAGCTTAAGTACATGCATGCGCATGCTAATAAGTACGTTTGCACTTCCTCTTACCAAGACAAAGGGGCGCAGTGAGGTGAGACGGTTAGACATTGATTAAATTATTAAATAGCTTAAATTATTTAGTCAGTATCATCAGAAATTATAAATTCGATATTAAATCGTTTGTTATTTCTCGGCATTAACTATTTTATTTCAAGCAAATTAACTCTTTTTCTATAGAATATGGAACAACAGCTTGATGAAATGAAGCTTGGCAGATGATTATATATTTGAAAGAACTCATACTTTTGTTGCACATTTAACTGCCTTTAATTTATACGTTTTCGATTATGTTTGCATTTAGGTTTTCGGTTATCGGTTAGGAAAAATCTGTGATTAAAGTTTTCGTAACGGTGAACCGGTATTTTTATGTTTCGGTTTTTTTTTTTTTTTGGAAAAATATAATTATATTAATAATATAATAATAATTAAAAAGGCATAACTTCACACATTTATTTTACATATTTTTCAGTTTGATGTAGTTAAGTTATACATATTTTAACAATTTTAATATTTCATTTAACAAATTTATTTTATTTGCTTTCTAAAGTAATATTCATATTTTCGACAAAGTTCACATAGGAAACAGCCTCAAAGCCATTTTTTTCTTCCTCTCTCTCTCTCCCTCTCTCTCTCACTCTCTCGATAGAGCAAAATAGCAACAAATAAAAATAACATTGCACATCGGCTTAACGCAGTTATTGGCACGTCCCATAAATATATATATATGTATTTGAGAATTTCACATTTTAATACGAATATTTTCGCTTTGCCGCATTGCATAATTAGTTTGGTCACAGCTGCAGGTGGTGAGTGGGAAGTGGAAAGTGGAAAGCGGCTGTGATGGAGATTCGTGTGTGGAAAATTCTGTACCACAAAATAATAGTACGAAAGTGGTGGAAGAGGAGGAGGTGGGGGAGGTGGAGGAACTTTGTGCTCATTGGATGAAATGCATTTTTGAGCTGCATCTCCGATATTTCAAATAATTGAATTAAATATTTCATAAAATGCTTTCAAATGCCCCTAAAAGTCTTTCTTATATGTGTATGCGTGTGTGTGTGTGTGTTTGTGTGTGTGTGTTTGTGTGTGTGTGTTTGTGTATTTAAATATTGGTGTGTTTGTCTAAAAACTAATTATGTTTTAGGGGTTTCAGTTCTTGTGGCTTTGGACATTGAATTTGCCTCGGTAAATAACCAAATGTGGCTAATAATATTGGTAGTTTCATTCCATGCCATTGCTTTGACAGCTAGTTGGCCCAAATGCAATTTATCTGAGCTGGCCCAAAATAATAAATGACTGTTTGAGTGTATTTCCTTAGACAAATATTAATTACCTGCTAAACATATAATGCTTGAAATTTGCTTGAATATATTGTAAGATATGCTTATACAATATATGTATGTAAATAGATAGTGTGGTTATTTAATTAGTAACTTGTTTTATTTTGCTAGGTTGTGTCGATTACTATGTATGGTCATTATTAATGCACAGAAAGTTGTAGGACAGATAATAAATAAATGTTGAGGTAAAGCTTATTTATAATAAAGAGAATAGAACAGAATTGAATATGTAATATATACAAATAAATGAGCTTATTGGCTTAAAAATAATGTAAAAAAAAAAAAAAACAATTGAAAACCATTTTGAACAATTGAAAAACAAAAAAATTGCTTAAAAATTTAAACAACATTTTTTAAATGGAATTAATAAAGTTTGAATGCAGAAATAAAAGGGCAAACCATGATTGAAATGACATTCTGCCAAAATTTAATTAAAAGTAGAAGTGTATTTTGTATTTAACATTATGTTTTTTTTTTTAACTAATTCTTAGCTTTTTTGTAAAGCTGCAGGTGGTGATGGCTGATTAAAGTTTTTAAGCAATGTTTTTGCCTAACAGCATGCATTACAAAATATTTTAAATTTATTTAAATATGTAGCGGATATCCTATAGTCGGGAGCTTGACTTCAGCCTTCCCACTTGTTTGTATTTAACATTACGTTTTCTTTAAAAACATTTTTTGCTTTTTCAAAAACTCGATGTTATTATTTGGAGATATATCAACACCTGTATTCATTTTATTGATGTCGGTTTTTACATTTCTACATTAAACTCCATTTACAGTGGGGACTTGCATCACTTATGAAGCTTTTGTCATCCTGTCACTTGTGGAGATCTTAATTTAAGAGCGAAAGAAGTTAATCAGCGAGGCGAGAGTTACCTAAAATGTGGCTTACTCGGCAATTATATTAAATGTTCAAATGTTCATACTTAACTGGTCAGTTTGACAAATTGACAGAGAGGGAGAACAGGAGACCGAAATATGCTGAGGGGAGTTGAGCTCGAAATTAATGAGATGATTTCGCAGGTTAAGGACATTAACGCAAGTCCTTTTGATAACCTAACACAACCAAACACAGACAAAACAACAACAAAAACAACAATAAGAAGAGTAACAACAACAAAGATGGCCTACACAAATTGGTCAACAACAAGAAAACAGGAAACGGAAGTGCGTCAGGGTTTGCTTATGGCTGTCTCAGTCTCTCTCTCTCTCTCTCTCTCTCTTTCTTGCTATGCGTGTGTGTCTAGGGATTTATTAAAACGTCAGACTGGGCCAGGATCAATGGCTCACACACACACACACACTAGCGAATACACGCACTTGCAATTAGACTTATACAAATGTCGTATTATTTCCACATTTTTGTGCTCTACACATTTATCTGGCAGTCGAGAAATGCAAGAATTGCGTTAAAACATTTACCAAGTGCTTGTGTATGAGTGTGTGGGTGTGTATCTGTGTGTGACAATTAGAAAAATACCAAGACACGCACACACTCGCTCTATCTATCCATCTATCTATCTGTGTTCTGCTTTTGCTTTTGCCTCGTTCGCATTTTTCTACACTTTGGTCTTAGCTGCCATCGTTTGTGGTCATTCTCCTTGTATGTGTGTGTGTGTGTGAGTGTATGTGTGTGTATCCAAGTCCTGTCAAGTTGCTGCCATTGTTGTCGCTTCTGCCGCTGTTGTTGTCTGATAGTTGTAATTGGCCAACTAAAATCATGTGACAAATTAACAGCACAAAATTTATTGCCTGCCCGCCGCCTTAAGCTGTTGATGAAAAAATATTGTGTGCGTTGTGTCCATTCGACTAGTGTCCTTTTCCTCGTGGAACTAAACTAACGCATCGTTATAAACCACCCACTTGGTTTATACCCACTCTACCCACTCAATCCACAACTTGGGCAGCGTGAGACAGCGACTTCTTATTGGAATCATCTGACAAGGCAAGGATTGCTCGATATATAAAGTTTTCATATGGCATTTACTTTGCGACAATGTCTTCTGTCTTCTACCTGTGGCTCTGCTTTAGAGATGGTTGCGTCTCGTGACACGCATTTATTTATTTAGCTTGCTACACACTTCGAATCACGACTTGAGATTTTAGAGTCAGTTTGAGTTATTGATTTATATACATATCTGCGTCTTTATGTGTTGAGTTTATTTATCTGTAAACTAATCATAAGGTCTAAACCTAGTATCAGCTTTACGTTAAACCATTGAACACATTTTATCTTTGTGATTTCTATATTTTCCAAGACGACATGCTAGCTTTCGAACTCAAAAAATAACAAATATCGAGCGTTTTTGAACTTATTAAAATCGCTAGCACCTGAACTACTGAACCGATCTAAATATTGTATTGAAGAAAGTTAAAGGGAATTAACTTACCTTAAATGTTCTTAAAAGTGTTTGGAATAACCTCGAGATTTTGAAAAAAATTGAATTTTTCGAAAACGCTTCCATAGAAATAAATTTTAAGTGGCATTTTTGTTTTTAGTGGGTGAAAGTGCATAAGAAAAAAATACTTTGATTCACTAAGCATTTTGGCAAATTTGTTATTTAATTTTTTATAATAACTCAATTTTTACTTCCAAGATATAAATCTAAAAAAAGATATTAAAAGAATAAAAAGCTAAGAATTTTAATTTTGAATCGATTTTGCAAATAATAGAATAAATCAAAGAATTCGTACTTTTAAACGTGATAAAATAAAATAAGCTAGCAGTAATGATTTGTTATTAATTTGTTAATGAACTAACTCATTATTCATTTAATTGTTATTATTAGGTTTAAGATAACTCAAGCTTTTTAAAGATTTTCAACGAAAGTGGAAATTAGGATTAAATTGCAAACAGTTTCTGCTCGCATCAACTGAGTTATTCCCCAAGAAGTTGATATTATGTTTTCTCTAATACAACATAATGCTTTATGGATGTATGTGTACACACACACACACACATATATATGGAAAGACCTATGAATTTGTTATACACACCACGGGCGCCACATGCATTAAGTATGATGTTGTTGTTGTTTTAGTTGTTGTTTCTGCTGTTGTGGCTCAAAACATTAATTAATGCGCCTGCAGCCAAATGATGCCATTTTCTACATGTACGACAATTGCTCATGTGTGTGTGTGTGTGTGTGTGCACTTAGAGCTGCTGTTGCGGGCAGGTGTGTGAGTGTGAGTGTGCGTGTGTGTGTGTGCGTTGTTTAGGGGCGTGGCTGCAGGCGTGCCGGAAATGCATTCGACCATTCAAAATGCGTGCATGTCTTATGAACAATGGCATTTAAGATGTGTGCGAGCCAGTCCAAAAAACATTTAACCAAACACACGCACACTCATACACACTCACACTCGTACACACACTCACACACTCACTCACATGCACCTGGCTGGACAACATGTTTCTGTTCCTGTTTCAAATGCTGCAGGCGGCGCCATTGCCAGTGCAAACAAATAGGACATACATACCCAAAACTAAAAGCGTCATGTTTTTGTACGCTCGACTGCGTAACGGTAAAACAGCAACAACAATTATAACAGCAACAACAATAACAACAACAACAACAACTGGCCAAACAAGAGAATCTGCAGCAGTTGCCGCAATTAAGCACACAAAAGCAACGATGCTGCAAGCATTTCCGGCTTGACCCTCGTCATAATGCCACATGCGGCACCTTTAGGTTATCCTGCCGCTGCTGCTGCTGCTGCAGCTGACTTCCGCAATTAAATTAAAATGACCGCCAGGCGAATGGCACAACAACAACAGCAGCGACGATAATAGCAACAAATATTTGTTCATTTGCATGCATGACATCGCTGGGTTTGTCTCGCGAATTTGACGCATTTTAATTATGCTTCTGGCCTTGGCTAACAACTGATTTGCCAGCTCTCGACATACCCTTGACAACAGCAACAGCAAAGGCAGAGACAGGAGCAGGACAAGGGACAGACAGAGGGGCGGAACTCGGAGACAGCTCCTTCGTTGCCTTCCAAACGTTGCATTTGTAATGAAAGTGGTGCTCGAGTAAAATGGAAAATTTATTGCGCTGACAGTTATGGGTCTATAACAATAATAAAAACAGCAACAACAACAACAACAGCAGCAACAGCAGCAACTCGGCAAAGCAACAAGCAACAAGGAGTCGTCAGCATCCTCTGGCGTTGATGATGATGGCAATGATGGCGCTGATAGCCCAGGACGATGCTACTACTTCAAAAGTCAACTTCAATTGCTGCAAGGACATTCATTGGTTTGCTCCACAAACCAGGCTTCTCTCTTTCCTCGTCCCTCTTCTCTCTTCTATGCTATCCCCTTTCCTAATCCCCTTTGCTATTCTCCATCTATTGCACTATTGCACTGCCTGCCTGCCTGGCCGCTAAGTGCGTTTTCCCAGTGTCCTTTTTGTGCTCTGCTCTCATCAGCGTCGCATTTGGTTAATGGCAAAAAAAAGAATGGCAAAAAAGATGTGAAAAGGCGGCAGAGGCGGCTGTCATAAATGTGTAGCGACGATTGCAGCCCAATGGCGTCTATATTGACAGCCGCGACGCCATTAGTTTCCCCCCCTAAGGCCAAAATAGACGCCTCAATTGGGTCTGTCCGATGCTGTTTGTGAGCACATTGCGTATACGCCGCGTTTGCCATGTTAATTAACATTCACCCAGTTGCAGTTGGCTCTATTTAAGGCACAAAACTTGTTTAAATTTAAGTTGAACTGGGCAGCTATTATAAGACACGTACACAAATACCCATATACTCACACATACACACACTCACACACACGCTGACGGGGTTAACTGTAAATAAGCTGGCTATTTATGCACAACAAATGCTCAGAATTGAAGTTGGTTGCACTGCAGCATAAGGTTGGCTTTATTTGTTTTATAAAAGACTTCAAATTTTTATAAGTGAAAGCTGCAAAATAAAATCTTCAAATTATAAAATATTTTTTTAAATGATTATAAGAGCTTTTGTTTTAAAATTAATTCTATAGTTACAACTCTATATTATGCTTTAATATAACCAATCACAAATGTAAAAGCTGTTTTATGAAAAAATGTCGTCAAATTATTTTTTTAATTCATTTATTTATTTGATTCTACACACGTTTATTTATATTCTACACACGTCAAATAACATTAAAACTTAATAGCTCTTGAAATATATAAAAACAACATGTTTTCTTAAATAAATTTTTTAAATTATATTATTTAAAATTAAGAATATATTTAATATTTACATTTATACATTTTTTCATTAATATTATCAACTGAAAATTGCAAATTTTGCAGTCTGGTACCTAAGTTGTTTGATGATTTAAATAAATTTAAAAAAATAAGCTTATAAAATCTGGGATCTTAGCATTTGCTGAGTTTAGTTTGGATTTTATTTGCACCTATAATCTTTTAAAGCAAAGGATATTTAAAATTGAAGCAAGCCGAACACAATTCGAGATTTTGCCCCATTTTCTCTGTACTATACATATTGGTCTGTATAGTATTTTAAACATTTTTATTGTGCAACCAATGGGCGTTTTGTTATTCTCGTGGGTCGCTTTTACGAAGTACACACACACACTCACACACACACACACGCACACTTGCATTCACACACTTACACATATACTCACACATGTGTAAGGGTATGGAGTGAAAGCGTTTTCTTTATGGCACAAACATGTACTGTTAATGCATGCCACTCTTGCTGTTGTTGCTGTTGCTGTTGTTGTTGTTGTTCCTCTTCTTCTTTTGGTGGTTGTTGTTGTGATTGTTCAAAAGGTAAACTAGCCATACAAAACACATATACACATGTGTGTGTTAGTTTAGCTGTTAAATTGAATTCATAAGTGTTGCACAATACGCGAACCATTTCTATATAGTTATAGTGCACACACATATATACAAATCACACACACACACACCCGCTTTAAATGGCTATAAAGTAATATATTTTAAGATTTTTAAACATGTTTCGCTTAAAATGGACGCTGGGGTTGCCATAAATGTTAATGCCTGTGTGTGTGTGTGTGTGTGTGTGAGTGTGAGAGAGTGTATTGGACTATTTATTCCATGTTTATTGCTGGCTGATCTTTGTTCTAGTTAGCCATTGAAATCATTGCCACGTCCACAACAGTATACGAGATTATGAATTATAGTTTTGTTCCCTTTGCTTTGCCTTTTGCTTTCATTTTATTTATTTTTCCTTCTTTTGTGCTGGGTAACGTCTCAGTCTCAAGATTTACGAGTTCGCCTAATTGCATACGACAATAAATTTCTTCAACTCTTAAAATTATGCTTAAAATATATTGTACATCTGCATGTATATATGGCTTTATATTTCGAACTGTTCGCAGTATTTCTTCGTTTTATCATTTCAGTTCTTTGATTCTTTTTTTTCTTCTGCTTCGCCTGCTTTTTGACTTTAGTGGCGCCTTCATTTCAGTTCAATTTTATTTATGCTCCATAATGTGAAATAAAGTGCAACGCAATATCGGAACGGATATTATGCAATGTCCCAGACTGTTCAAAATTGTGCGTCATGGCTGGAAGTCCTTTATACTTTCATTGCTGCAATATATTAATGTCTGGAAATTGCAATATCATTTTATTTCACAAACGATTTCAGTGTGTTTATTAACAGTTTACCAGCAAACATATTTGCTTCATTTGTTGCACAACTTCGCTCAAATTTATTTATTTGCCGTACATGCAATCGTTAGTTGGCTATTTCCTTTGATTATGGACTGATTTCGTTATTAAATTTCTCAATTTTTTGATATTTATTTAATTATGTAGAGTGCTTGTGCTGTGTTTTAATTAACATTTTTAATTTAATTAATCCATTTATTTATTTCAATTTAAGTTGTGATTTAAAATTAATCTTATGTAAAATACGGCTTGAGTCTACAGTGCTCGGCCTCTTAATAAACTAAAAATATTAAGCGTTTTTTGATTGAAATCAATAATGATGGCATTATTTTATGATTGTGAAAATTTCAATTTTCATTACTACACAAAAGTATACCGAAACTTACAAGCGGTGCTCTTAACAATTAAAGACGGAAAAAGTATTTGTTGAAATCAGGATGATATTTGAGTTAGAAATAATTATTATCTTTATTTGGAAATTTAAGTTCGAGTTTATTATTCATTATTTCAATTATATCGATCATTTTTAAGTCCTTACAATTTATTTTCTTATTTGACATCTCACGCTTCGCCATTTCAAGCGACTCGCTTGAGTGCAACTTCAACTGTCTCTGTGCATTTGCATTTACAATCACACCCAAAATGGCAGCTGTGTTGCCACGCCCCGTCTTCTTCTTCTTCTTCTTCTTCTTGGCATCCTTTGTTAGTTTGGCATGTTTGTTACACGTTTAAATGTCAAATACGCAACGCTAAACACAATTCCTAAGCAAATCGCACAAAATGCGGCACATAAAAATGTCAAAGTTGTGCCGCAGCTATCTCACCTTCTCTATCCTCTCTGTCTCTCTTTCTCTCTCTATCTCTAACACCCACTGCCATTTCCCCTCACAGTCGACTATTGTCTGTGTGAGAAATGTAAATTTTATCTTTGGCAAAGTAACTTTTACAATTTCATTATGTTTCATTTGCATCAAATGCGTGTGCAACGCGTTGCAGTTTCCGTTGCATGCAAATGTGCCACGCCCCTTCTAGCCACCCTCCCTCACCTATTGCTGCTCATCATTTAACAAACGTTGCGTTGTAGATGTGTGGCAACTAGTGTTGCCTGAAATTCAATAGCTAAAATACATAGCTAATTTAATAAAAAGATGGCTAGAAATAACTAATAAAATAAACTATGTAACTGTTACATTCTAAATTGTGACAAGCCCACTTTTTTAGATTTTAACAATTTCTTTTATGGCAAGACATATTTTTTAAATTTTTGATCTATAGTAAATAAATTTTTAATTTATAGTAAATCGTTTTGCTCTTTCACAAAGCTAAAGATAAATTTTTCTGAACGATGAGAATTCTGTTTTTTGTATGGTATTTTGACAATTTTGTTGATTTTAAAGTACTGATAAAATTCGGAATAAATGTCAACTTTGTAAATTTTGGCTAACTTAAAATGTCTAGCTATAAAGTAGCTAAAATGTCAAAACTGATGGCAGCACAATGTATGAGCTACCGATGATCCTTGTGCAACAAGGAGCAACTTTTTGATTGCCTCGTTGCCGCGCTGCAACTGTTAACGGTTTATGTTGCTGTTGTTCATTTTGGCAACTCCCCAACTGCTGCAATTGAATGATTTCTCCTCAGTTTGTTGCCTGACCTTGTCGAAGTTGACTCTAAACCATTTGCATGGCAATGACGCACATTCAACTTTAAAGTTTGCCCCATTGTTTGGGCCCCAGGACCGTCAGGATACGCGTCCTGTTTGTGAGAATTTTTTATATTATAATATTAACATTAACATTAAAAATCAGGCCAGGAAGTCGAGCGGGCGCCTTTTGACTAATAACGCATACGCAGTGTTGACGCTTGCCTTTTAAAAATTCCCTTTCAAGTGTTGTTGCGCTCCACTGAGCAACCCCACTAAATATAATTAACATTTGCTATTTGAGTATCAGCCAGCATTTGAAGATTTGAAGCCTGCTCCTTGTCAAGGGCTAATAACTTAATTGGACCATGTGTGTATGTGTGTGTGCGAGTTTGTGTGTGTGGCCAAAAATGCGTTACGCCAAAAAAAAAACTAATACAGTGTTTCTTCATTTCGCCTAATAAGAATCTAGTGTCAGGACATGGAGCAAAACTTTGAGCTTCAGCTAGAAACCAAAAACTCGGTTTTTGGTTAATTAAAATGCGACGCGAAGGACAAACGCAGCGAGCATCTTCTTTATCTGCTTCTTGGTGGTAAACTAAAGGTGGAATGGACCTTCAGATACTATGTAAATTCAGTTGCTTTGCTTTATTTATGGCGCCAAGAGAGTGCACAATAATTATCATTAAGCAAATGAAGTAAACTGAACCAAAAGGCGAAGGATGAAAAGACGACTACTTGAACTTAATTTGCTACAAACTTGGCTAAGTGCAAATGGTAGTGGTAGTATCTGAGCCGCATTGTAAATTCCGTCTTTCACACCTGTTACACGCAATTATCCGGCCACATGCAAAGAAACTTTCGGTGCGGACTGTACTTGAAGCACAATCCTTGACAGCTCTTCATTTCCGGCGCACCGAGTGAAGCTGGCACGGCAAGGAAATGAGTTTCGGATTAGGACACCAATCGAAAGAGAGAGAGAGAGAGACAAGAGAAATAAAGGCGGAAGAGAGGTCGTCAAGATGCAAGGGAAGGAGACTTGCGGGTGACCAGGCGACCAGGCGACTAGGCGACTGTCAGAGTGCTGTATAAGTAGTTTGGGACTAAGTGCCACCAGCAGCAATAGCGATGGAGCCGTGTGGCAAGTGCCGCACGCACTGATTGCCACTGAAATGCATGTGAAATTAACCTCGAGCGCTGCTCGGTTTAATTTGCACTCGACGCTGATGGCGGAAAAAGTTCTGCCACGCCCCGTAATGAATGCCAATTGGGGGTTGGGGCATGCAACCGGCTGTGTCTCAAATGGAATTTTCTTTTGCTTATTTGCTGGCTGCGTGACGGCTCGTTTTGGCTCGTGCTGAACCTGGACCTGAACCCGGTTATGTGGACATGCCACCTGCATCACTTTACTTCACTTGCCGCAACAGCTCGCACTTTTTCCCGCTGCCAGAGTCAACTTTGTCTGCATTTTGTTGCGCAAGTTGCAAGCTGTCAAATGTGCCACAACCGACTTTGCTCGGTAATCGCATTTGATGTGCCGATGGGTTTTGCTCTGAAAACTTCTGTGTACTCCAATTGAAGTATGTTAATGTGAAGTGTTCATAGGGGGAAGGGTTTTAAGGAAGGGAAGTTGAAAACCGACTGGCTCGATCTATATTTCTAAAAAGGAAAGAGGAGCGTGGTGTACTAACTAATGAGAAAACAAGCCAGTTGGAGAAGAGATAGTTTAATGCTAAAGAGGGACCAAGAAGGCAATGAAATGACTAGTGCGAGTAAAGCTAGTTATACCCTTTACTTAAAAAATAAATAAAAGGGGATTTTGTATTCGTTGAAATCCATGTATGTAACAGGGAGAAGGAATCATCTCCGACCCTTTAAAGCAGCGATGGGCACGCAATGGCTCTGGGAGCCAGCGGCTGCTAACAAATTCCGATTTCGTGCCCACCGCTGCTATAAAGTATTCTGAATCATTATCAAAAGCCGAGTCGGTTTAGCCATGTCCGTCCATCTGTGTTAGCTACTATTTTTGCCTATCATTCTTATAAATCGTAGCAAGATCGGAAAATTAGAAAGGTGGTAATGGCTGATTAATCTTTTTAAGCAATGTAAAAGCGTGCCTAAAAGCATGTAATAAAAAAAATTTTAAATTTATTTAAATAAGTAAGGGACATCCCATAGTCGGGAGCTCGCCTATAGCCTTTCCCACATTTCAACCATAAAATTGAGAGATGCAGATCGCCAGTGACCAGTCAATAAATCAATAAATTAATTATCTGTCAAAGTTACAAATACAAGAAGACGATAACGAGACATGCTAGATAAGATAGAACATAAAAAATGTTACTGCACTTTATCTTAAAAGAGTAAATATTTTGATTAATGAGCTAAGGAGAAAGTAATTCGACATAGCGATGATACAAGTACAGTTTATATAAAACGTTTTTAAAGACAAACTATTAAACTTATTAGATTTTTATACGAAGCATGATATTTACTTTTGATATAGCCAATGTCATTAAGATTGTTTGTTGTTATATACAACTAACAATTAAAATATTAAGAAAAAACAACGAGAATAAAATAACGAGTACACGAACATTGGCAACGAGTAAGTAAAATGCGATAAATAAATGAAAACGAAAGAATTGATATTGCAGCATATAACTAAAAAAATGAATAAAGTAGCTTAGAACAAGAAAACAAAAGAAGGTAAAAACAATGGGGCAGCAGATTTAATCGGCGATTAACGACGCGTGGCATCGCGGTTTCAATTGATTATTTCAATGAAATTTTTTAACACTTCGCAAATATTTTAAATATTTTCTGCAAAAGCACAAAATATGCGATTTAAATGACCGACTAATTATTGTTAACGATACAGTTGAGCCTTGATATGGTTAACATACATAAAGTAGTCTAATTATTGTAGAATATAAAACATAAAAGAAAAACTTAAAAATTGTCAGCCTTATAAACAGAAAAAGGCCTGACAACAATTAGTTCACTTTATGCAGAAGGAACAGTATCTATATACATACAAGTTTGTTTGTTGTGACCGCAATTTATAGCCGTGTCTCATAAGCAGCTTAACAGCCGATAAGGATATGAGGACATAGGTACGAACAAATTGCACATAAAGGCTTCCAATTCATTCTTAATGGGAAATTGATTTATATTTATTGAATTTAAATGAAATTTAAAATCCGTCTTCTCCATAAAATTGCAAATGGACAAATTCACACCGATACGAGTATCAACTATTCTGTTCAGTTAAATAATCTGTCCATATGCCGATTGAGTTGTTCAACGCATTAACGAAATCACCATTTAAATTGCAAATTGTGCAAGTAGACAGAAAAATGCCTGATTGGTTGTTCAACTCCCTGGGCATTGAATCTGGCAACTGGTATCTGAGCCTGGACTTGGACCCTTGCTGAATGGTTTGCCACTGACACAGCTGTTGTCTCCACATTCAACCGCATGATCTGATCTGATTTAACAAAAGCTGTAGCAACAGCTCCATCACAACAAAAGAAAACAGAACAGAAAATACGAATTTCATGGTCATTAATGTGCGATATTGATGGGTTGATTTTGTATACGCTGTTCCCATAAATTTATTAAGAAGGGTATACAAAAAAAATTAAAAAAAGTATAGATATAATAATTATAATATGAATAAAATTAAAAAAGATATTCAGATAAATAGAACAATATAGGAAAATTTTAAGATAAAAACGATAGAAAAATTGTTAAAAATAAAAATAAAAATTTGACAAACATAAACTTGATCAATAGTTGATAAAAACAAAATCTAAATACTATTTAACGTGAAGAGGATATGTTATAGTCCATAATTTTCAGCAACATTCTTTTTTACTTGCTATATTTCAGGCAATGCGCATAAGTGCAATAAAAATGCAAAACCGAATTCGAATTGATTACACTCACGCATTCGTATTCGCATCCACTCTTAACACACGCACACACACTCCGACACACGCACACACACACAAAAAATGACAAAAAATTATTCATTAACACATGCGTAAAACGCATAAGAACATTGCCATAAATAAATAATTGATGAATTGCAGATGAATTTTCATATTTTATGATGTTTAAGTAGTGGGCTGACGGCCAACTCTACGCAGCTGCCATTGTTGTTGTTGAGATGGCTAGAATACGTGGTGGAGAGGGCAGGAGGAGGGAGAGGCAGTATCGAGGTTGGTCTCACCACAACCAGCTGTGCAATAATATTATGTTAAATTATACGATTTCCGTTCGGTATTTTTTTTACGACCTACGTTAGCCCACAATCGGCGCAACTTTGTACTTTGTCGTACAACGGTGCGTATGAAAATTGATTGTTGCTTTATTTATGATGCTCGCACTCGGAAAGTAGACATAAAAAATTAACACAAACATAAAATGCAATCATGCAGCTCTGTACGGTCTTCTTCCCTTCCTCCTCCCCCCTCTCCGTCTTTCTCCCATTTCTCCCATGTGGCATCAACTGAACTCAACTCGCATATGTCGCGGCCGGCTTCACATTTTTGTCCATTTGCTTGATTTGCTTTTACGTGCGCCCGGAGACAGCCACATCAGTGGGTCGAAAACACATCAGTGGGTCGTGGTTCATGGGTCGTGATTCGTGTGCTTCTCGTGCCTTGGCCTAGCAATAAAATGCGGCAAACTTTGGCTCTAACGAGCGCCGATTTTACGATCTTGTTGGCTACCATTGCGAACCTGGGTGACAGAGGACCCTCCCCTGCCTGGTGAGTCTTCAAGGAGACCGCACGAAGAGCAGCTGTTTCCTCTCTATCGGAGTCTCCCCAGAGCATTGAAGCGAACACTTAATGATTTGTTTTCTGGTTTTTATGCCTGTTTTGTGCCACGACTCTGAGTAAAAGGCTTAAAAGTTAAAATGCGGCCAACAACGCGAGTATGATTGAAAAGAATTGAAATGAAGTTAAAAAATAAATTAAAGGAAATTGAATAAGATTTATTTCTAATTGCCAATTAAAGCAGTTATTTTAAGAGATTAAGAAAACAAAGTTTTTATTTAAATCAAATTAAAAAAATTGTAATAATTTTTAAATTTAATTCTAGAGTTAAAATATCGAATCGTTAAGCTCAGCGATAAATTTAAGCGAAGAAGTAAACATCTAACATAAATGAACTTTTACACTCTTAAACTTAAAACAGAAAGTCATTGAATATTTTTTAGAAATTTAAACCTTGATCCCAACTGCTGAAGATTCTGCTATAGAAGTGTAATTGCAAATGCCTCGAATGACCGATGTCAAAATATGTAATTAAACTTAATGAGTGTAAAATGCTCAAATGCAACTCAATGCAAAAGCTGATGCTAATGCTAATGCTGATGCTAAGGCGACAACAAGTTAATTCACAAAATTACAGACTCGGTTGGAAGTGCTGGAAATGTTGTCAAGCAAATCAGCTCATTCATTTGTCAATAAAATGGCAATGGGCCGACTCGAGTGCATTTTCCAGCAGCACTGAAAGTAATTTGAAAAGCCTTCTTGCCTCTAACATTCACCCGGCAAATAATTGTTGTTGAACTGATTTGACAAGCGAACAATAAGGCCAGGACAGGATAGGATATTCCGACGACATGCTTTCTAATTTTCAACAGTCGCTGATGAAATGCATTTCATTAACACTTGACTTCAGCCGTCAGAGAGCCAGCTAATCTTGGCCAGCTTTGTTCCAGCTCCATTGTGAGTTGTTTGCTGTCAACTTAGCTGAATTTGTTGGCCAAGCAGGCGATTTATTAAAAGTATAATAACAAATTAGCTCAACAGTAATTGAATTTAAATTTGTGGTTAAAAATTAATGGAGAACCGAAAAATAAATTGCCATTCCCCAAGGTTACGCTAGAAAATTTCTTCAGTATCTTCGCCCTTTTGAAGAGAGGAAAGAGGTAGTATAAATCTCCCTTCTGACTTACTGTTCAACTCTAAATGCATTGAGCTCACATGTAGAGCTTAATGAAGGCGTATTTTCTACGTCACTAGCATCCAGAAACATTTACGTGAAATTTTTCTTGGTGAAGTTTTTTAATAACCTCTGTGAAATGTTTTGAAAAGTTCGTACAACACGAATGAAATCAAATTTACACTAATATACGGATTTGAAAAAATGTCGTAAAAAACAAAGCGAATGAGATAAAATTTATACTGATAAACTTAAGTAAAAAACTGACGTACTACTTACTCATTTCTTTACATTTTCCTATTTTTTTAGGTTTTCGTTATAAATATTAGCTTTGTTGTACAAAAAAATTTTATATTTTAATAAAGACTTGTCGAGATTCTGAACGACTTTCAAAATTTCAATCATAAAACCAGACTTATGAGTCAAAAATATCGAACATTTTCAAAACTTTTAATTTTAAATTATTATTAACTTGCTTTTTTAATTTTTTTGTTTTTGATGTATGAAAAACCCGAATTAACTTTTATAAATGAAACGGTTATTAAACGGTTATTTGAAAAGTTTCGGTCAAATGACAATATTTTTTTCGGGTACGTTTTCAGCTACGGTTTTAAATTTCATTCGGATTTTACCGGTTAAATGTTACGATTTCGGCTAGGATTTTAATCCCTGGTTTACATAGTGTTTTTGTATGCTCTAAACCGATTATGATTATTGGTGTTGATTTTGCAATTGTTGTTGTACTCATTGCAGCATTAAGTGCTTTCGATACACAAAACACTCATATTTATACCCATTTAAACTCGGACCTGTTAACAAGACCCTATGAAGCTGAAACATTTCATAGTATTTCCAAATTTGAGGGGTATATTGGTCTAGTCCCTTCTTATTCTAGCTAAAAAAGAGAATACATCAGATGTGTTGAGCCATTTAAAAAATTGACATTAATTAATTTCTAAATTCCTCTTGGTCTATATTTTTCATTTGCTTCCCTGTCTGCAAATCGAAATATGTTTCGTATAAATAAGAACTTATAATATAGTAACTAATGATTAATCAAATTAATCAAACGTTCAAAGTAAGCTAATTAATATTAACATTCTCTATATTTTAGCATAGTTTTAAAATACTTTTTAAATATTTTACATAGAAACTACTTTATCATTTAAATTTTATATTTCATATTTATTTACCGCTTTGGTTATTATTTCAATGTTGTTGTTCGACTGAAATTTCAACATAATTTCTGGAAAAATGTATTATTTTTGTGTTGTTCATCCATCTGTTCGGTGGCCTTTGTGTTTATTTTGCAAATTTCATGTTCGTATTATTTGATTTAATTTTGCACAGCTCTTTGCATTGAGTTTAGGACAAAAGAGGCATTGACCAGGCTCGCACAAATATATTGTGTATTGTTTATGGCACATGGAATAATATTAGTGTTTCAATTTGGGGTTGAGCGGCTGAATTTTGAACAGTATTTTAGGTGCGTCAACCTTTCATTGTAAAAATATTATTGCGCCATCAACGATTTATGACCACAGTGTTGAATTATTCACACGAAATTCGATTAGGTCATAAAATAATGTTTTCAGATTTGCGAGGGGTGATGTTGGGGATGGGAGGCTTGAATAGAACTAATAACGGTTTTATGAGCTAGCAAAATGTTAAATGCTAATTGAGAACTCTTTATATTTTATTGAATTCCAATTTATGGTTAAACATAATGAGATACTGAAGTATATATGAAAAAGTTTTATCATGAAAATAGCCGAATATCTGATCAATTTGTTATATCAGATTTATTTAAATTTTAATTTAAAATCCGCTTAAATAGAAATTGTAGCAACTTTATCATACCTTTGTGCTGTAATCACAATAAAGTGTTGGAAATGTTATAAATGTATGTAGGTGTGAGTATACTAAATGTTACCCTATCTACAACTCAACGAGCTGCCGCACTTTTCATTCGCTAATCTAAATTAATGCTCCTCATTCACAATGGTCGCGGTCGTAGCTTTATCATTCAATTAAAAAACGAATAAAAAAACGGAAAGAAAGGAAACGCGTGCATACAAAATGTGCGAATTTTAAATGGGAAAATGTTCGCACTACACTCCTACCAATTCCCAAAACTTCCCCTTTCAAAAGCCTAACCAGGCCTAAACAACACAAATAAGCGAACAGGAAAAACGAACGCATTGGTGAAACAATTTGCGCTGCCGCCGACAAAATAATGAAGTGTTTAGTTGATTATCTGAACGCATAGGCTCGGGATCAGTATCCTGGAATAGAAATGATAGGCGGGGGGCGGGTGTGTGGGGTAAGTGTTAGCCCGGTTTCTGTTGAAACGATTTGGCTACCCAATTCCAATTCGAATTGCAAAGCCTATTCACATAATGGGCAAGCAAAGTCGAATGCAATCAGACAACGTTGGGTTTGTTTTGCTATTTGGGCAAACAGACAGACAGACAGACAAACAGACAGACAAATAGATAGTAAGGCAGTCAGACAGACAGTCGGTTCGGTTGTGTCTATAATGCGCAAATAAACAGTCAACAACTTGGCCATAAAAACTCTAAAAATTACCTCAAGTTCGTTTGGGGCACGCAACTCGCAACTCGCAGCTCGACTGTATATTTTCTCTTTTTTTTTTTTTAGTAATAAAAGGCACAAACTGCTGATTATCAGCTAGTCGGGGAAAAGAGGAGAGCGGAAGGATATGGTTACGACAACGGATTTCTAGGGCGTGGCACGCATTGTGCATTGTGCATTTTGCGCCTTTTTGCGGTGCACAAAACGCAATTGCATTGATAACCCGAAATGCAAGTTGCAGCTTTTGTTGTTGTTGTTGTTGTTGTTGATGTTGTGCCCCAATGTTGCATGCATTGCACACATATTTCAACTGCAAATCAAATACCAGCCAACTAAAAAGGGGCGTGGGCGTTTAGGCCTTGGCCAAGAGTTGCATTTTGCATTGCATTTGGCTTGCAAGTTGTTTTACTGGATGGCTTAATTAAATTTGATTAGATGTGTTTTGCGTTTGCTTTGGCACGGCAATTAGTTACTTTTGCATGGAAATTGATGAGCATGTTGAGCTAATTGGCTAATTGATTGATGACTGCCACGCAGACAGACAGACAGACAGACATTCGTATACCTATTGAAGTTGCACTTAAGGTGCAACTGAAAAGTGAGGTATTCTCCCTCTGTTGAATTGCCAAACTGTTGCGTAGTTTATCAAAAATGCATAAGCCCTGTAGGGTTTTGTGTTAAGTTTATCTTTGGCCGCTGTCACCCCCATGGACTGGAACGCAGATTGCTTGGAGCGTCCATCAGGTTGTGCCCTGCATAATGTATATAGAATGTATATAACCTTGGTCCGAAATGCGCCAAAAGAATAACTGTGCATTGTTTGCAAAGAACAACTTTACTTTTTGCCATCCCTTGGGTGGTTTGCAGTCCTTGTGCCTTCTTAACACGGCCAAGGGGCTGGGACTGAAAAGTGCTAAAGTTTGGACTGCGCGCATGAAATTTCTACTTAAGTTGTGTACTGTAGTTGTATTTTTTTATCCTCCTCCTTCCCCCTTTCTACTTTTACTCCCACTTCAGATCTTGGCGCGTGCTCGTTTCAAGTAGTTGAAATTATTTTATAGTATAAAACTTTAGTTTTTTAACTTGCCCGCTTCTGCAAGTCGTACTCGGCATCCGCTCACGCTTTTTTTTTTCTGTTGCTTTCCGTGTTTTGTTTTTGCATATTTATATTTTAATAAGCATTCTTGCAGCTGCGCTTTGGCGCCTGCTTCAATGCTCTGAGCAATTTTAATGCAATTTCTGACAGGCTTAGAAAATCATGGTGAACAGAAGTTATGAACCCAAAGCCCGTAAATGCGTCTGTCAGCTCCAACTGGCAACTGGAAACTGGCTACAGAACGAAGCAACATGGCGTATGATTGTTATTAATTTCACATTATGTATAAGTGTTGAAAACGGCGCTGTGTTTTTGTGCAATATGCAATAAGTGTCAGCTGAAATGATATTTACTGTCAGCTATCAGCGAAATTGTGGAGAGAAATGATAATGACCCAGTCGAGAGTATGTACTCGACATAATGGGATATGGCAGGTGTTTGGGTTTTCATTCCTAATTCAAAATTCTAGACAGAGAGTTGGCTCATCCACATTCATTTAGTATTCATGCTCTTTCAAATTAATGTGTTATTTTGTATATTTTATAATTGATTGAAACGGTAGCTAAGTTTCTTGTACAGCCGTGTGTACTTATTTATATTTAAGCTGAAGTTTTTAATCTTATAAATCTTTAAATCTGTGTATTTTTGATGAGTTCGATAAGTTCTGCAAACATTTAAAACAATTAGGGGTACAACTAGTTTGCTCTATTTTCAATTGGATTTAATTTGGATTTTTACAAATATAACGAACACAAAACATACTAAACTAAGACTTGTCTCAAAATATTCATATTTTGATTTTAAAAGGCCTCCCAAAAACTATTAAAATATTTTATTTTGTGGAAAATATCGATTTAATAATTTCATCTAATAACCGTTAGCTGCAATTCAATTTATGTCGTTTATGCTATGAAAATGCAATTAAAACGATTTCTCTATGAATATTTTAGATAAAATAAAACAATAACAAAAGCGTCACAAGCACTCACGATGCTTCATTTTCATTATTCGGTTTTGATGTGTTCGCTTGTGTTGTTGTATTTATTGTTGTTGCATTTGCCGCAATTGTTAACCATTTACACTTCAATACATTGTGGCTGGCAGCTGCTGAACAGATTTATTCGTGTATCTATGTGTATCTGTGTGTGTGTGTGTGAGAGTAAGCGATTGTTTATGGCGTCTGTCTGTGTGTGCGTTGGCATTGTATGGCACTGTGTTTTTGTAACAAAATATAATCATAAACGTAATTTAATCGCGCCAAACCGCGTCTGTCACGTACTTGCCAACAACATTCGAACAGACACTCCCACACGTACATAGACACACACACACACACACACACACACACACACACACACACACACACACACACACACACACACACACTAAACACACACTCACACATTTAGATACATCGCTAACAATGTTGGCAATGTTGACAGCAGAAACTGTTATAATAATTCAATAGACAGCCATTCCCCAATAATGTCGATTCAGTATAGTAAATTCGCTCGGAATCGCTGCGACCTGCCAAATGTAATGATCACCTGTGTGTGTGCGGGTGTTTGTGTGTGTGTGTGTATGTGTGTGTGTCTGGGGATGGGTGTATGTGAATGCCAAGAAATTGATTTCGTTATCCAAGCACGTCATACAACACATAAAACTATTGTCTATTGAATTAAATTGTTTTCATTACAAATGGCAGCCAAAATAAAATGAAATTTGTGTGCCTGCCAAGGGAAATATTGTTGCACAAAGGCAACAAAGTTGCCAATTTTCTATGTTATCATCAAAGTGCTAAATTTTGTTTTATACATACTGTAATTATGGAATTATTCTTGAATATCTATACCCTTTACTTGTAGAGTACAATTAATTAATTTAACTTAAAGGGAATTTTAAATTCGCCATTGGCACTGATTAGAGGAAAACTTTGAAAGCTTACAAAATTGGATAATGAACGAAATAAAACTTTGCTTAGGAAACTGTTCTTAAATCTCGCATAACCTTAACTTATTCAGAACTTTTAGCCGCTTTCTACTACAAAATTATGTATCTATTTACTTCTCAGTGTGTTTTAAAAAATCGCATTTTCTGTGGAACGTAAAACAACCAAAGATTACAAGTAGGGAATTTATTCACTTCAGGTGATTTAAAAAATATTAATTTATTGCATTACACATTATTGTGGAAAAACAAAAGCTGATGAGTTTAAATGCAACAATATTAAGCGTTTGACTACTATTGACAATATAAAATTTATAAAAAATTATTTATTAAATTAAAATTATTTGAAACTATACTTAAAGAAAATTAAAAAAAAAAAAATTAAATTTTCTTTATGTTTCTCTTCAACATGAAATCAAATAATTTATCATAAGGTCTACAATCAGTAAAAATCGCTTATGTCTAAGTCTTTAAGTTTTCAACTTGAGAAAAGTTAAATGCCACATCAGCGCAACTTGAAGATGACGACCTAGACACATTGTGTCTGGTGAAGGGGGGAGGGGCAGGTAGAGATGTGGGTTAACCCCAGTCACGTGTGGGCCAAATCAAAAAACTGAGGTGCGTTGCTCTGAATCTTTTGTTTGTTGGCATGGCAAAGGCGTCGTGAATGCGCGTAAATTACGGCTGACATGCGTTGTCTATGACGGCGATGGCGATGGCAATGGCAATGGCGATGGCGATGCCTGATTGATGTGCCTCACCTATGCAGCGAGTGCAACTTTAGCCAACTTTCAGTGCCGTAAGCCAAGGATCCCAGAATCAGTAACGTAGCACGCATGACAGCTGCCATGTGCCGTAAGTTGGATGCCTAGTTGCCTGGTTGCCTGCTCTCCTGGACGGGGTGACTGTAAACTGTAAACCACAGCAGATGCACTTGCTCCAGTGACATGTGTGCAATGCCATGCCGTGCCATGGGCTGCGTTTATCCTTGTCACCTTTTAGTTTTCGGCGTTGACAAGCGCATACAGCTGACAGCAGCTGCTTCTCTGCACGGCAAGTGCATTTATCTCTCTAGACCAGTCACGAGATTCAGCACCATCAGCTTCAGCTTCTGCTTCTGCTTCTGCTCCCGTATCAGCTCCAGCTTTGTTTGGCCTATAAAGCGAATGCCTTTTGAATAACTTGCCATATTAGCGTTTCCGTTTCCGTATCCGTATCCGTATCCTTTCAGCTCAGTTCAGTTGAGTTGAGTTCAGTCAGTTAAGTACAGTTCAAGCTAAGCGCCTCCCTGTGTGGGTATTTGTCAAAAGGATTTCGCAGTGATTTAGCAACTGGCCCAAATTTCACGCTCATTCCCCACTCCCCTCCCCACGTTGCTTGCCAAAAACTGAACGCGCCTCTGACGGACAGCCTCTGACAAGGATTCGCCTTTTGTGTCCGTGTCTCTGCCTCTCTCCCTCTCTGTGTGTGTGTGTGTGTGACAGGATTAGCACCGCACCAGAGACAGAGCCCTACATGGCGAGTGGAGAGTACACAGACATTATACTGTCCCCCTTGCCCCCCTCTATCCTCCTGTACTGGTTGATGCCACAGCCTGAGCTGCTGCAAATTAGCTGCCTAATTGTTTGCCAAAGCCGCAACGCAACTTTGGGAGCGCTCGCTTCTTAGCGAGCTACACTTTGCCGCTTTGCCGCTTTACTAGCCAAATGACAGTTGAATAATGTGCGCTCCATAAGCAATTAACGCGCCTACTGGGCTTACACACACAGAGACACACGCACATACACACACACACACGTGCCTACAAATTGAGTCAATAATTTGACTCTGCCACATTCTACGGTCGGTGGCACATTGTGCATAATAAATAAACGCCATGAAATACGCGACTTAACACAGCTCTCTGTCTCAGCAGCTTTTCCCTTCCTCTCTCCATATATCTCTGTCTGAGTGTGTGTGTGTGAGAGTGTGTATGCGCCATCTGACACCACCTTGACTCATTAATTACGCACTGGCATTTTTATTTTCAATGCATACTTTTATACAATTTATTATTACAATGCGAGAGGCAACACAACACAACACAAAATGTTGAAATACTCGCACAAATTGCCATTTTCTTTAATTTTTCCCATTTTTTTTTTTTTGCATTTTTGTGAGTTATTGACAGAGAGACACATACATTCATTCATTCACACACATGGCATTGTGGCGAACAGGACAAGCCACAAATGAAACGTGTGCTCCTCATCCTCATTCCCATCCCCATTTCCGTCCTTCCCGTTCTCGTCCTTGTCTGCTCTCAGCTGCTGATTTGCATAGTTGACGCAGTTTCAACTGTTTGCCGTACATTGTCGTTCAATTCAATCGGATATTGAACATAAAGGGTATCACGATTTCATAAGACAACTTGCAGCTTATATTGACTGCGGAATCTAAAGATCACTACAATACTACAACTACAATAATACTACCAGTATATTGAAATTTGTTTTTTTAAGCCTGAAAAACATTCAAACTTTTTAGGCTCATAAAATAATACAATATAAAAATTTTAACCTTTTAAAAAATATTCTATAATTTCTGTACTGTTTGAAAACTATTTTATAATACTCTATAAAAAGGCATAAAGTCTTTGTAAATTTAATTTTTCCGAACAATGCTTTTTAAATACATAAAGTATTAGTTTTTGAGCTTTAATCTTAATTACAATAGCTATCTAAAAATAAGGCTTAACTAAGCAAGAGTATGTTAGGGCTTTGAGTTTGAAGCAAAACAAATTGATCTAAACGTATTTATTACAATTAAAACTCTTATAAATAGCACTGATCTGTTACAAAAAAAGTTAATGCAACAATATTTATTGAATGTACTTTAAACCAAATATACATATTTATTTACTTATTGTATTAATCGATAGTCTGATAATGTTAATGGTATCAAAGCTTTACGGATTACTCATAATATTCCATGATTATTCACAAAGGATTCAGTTTGCACTTTATGAAAAAGTGTTAATTTAATACTTGGCTCATATTTCCTGTTGTTTGCCATTTCTACAGCATTTTTTTATTTAAATCATTGGAAAACTATCAAATAAAAATGATTCACATATATTACAAAAAATAAAGGCCATTGCAAACGTTGATGATGATTAAATGTCCTCTCCTGACCCCCTTGGCTTTTTGTGCTTGGCGTTAAGGTTTTATTAAATTACAAGCAACATAAAAGAAAGAAAAAGGAGAATCAAAATAAGTAAGAGAAAAAGAACGTAAAGATATTCTTTCATTTGCAAGCAGCGCATTCCAGTTTCGTTGGAGCTGCAGTTGCATAATATAAATTTTCACTTTTTACATTGCTTATTTCTGGGATTTTTGTTGTTGTTGCTGTTGTTGTTGCTACTCTTGTGTGTGGTCGAATTTTCCCTAAAGAATCTGACGCACTTATCGCAAATTACTTTGGCAGTTGCAACTGCGCTGCTTTTGTATATAAATTTAACAATTTACTCATACACATGCATGCATGCACATGGGATTGTAAATTACAAATACACACACACACACATACACACAATCACACACACAATAACACTGATACACATGGAGTTACACAGAGAAATGTTGAGCAAAGGGAAAGCTGCTTTTATAGTTGCTGCAGGCAAATGAATTGAATTTGTAGATACTCGTACTTTGAGAAACCCAAAATGAGACGTCAGTGGCCAAGGAGGATAGCGACAACAACAACAACAACAAAAGTGTGTAAAGTTGTTGGCCATACAAGCGAGTGCAACATGGCGTATGTGTAATATTCCTTTGGCGCATGTGTCCATTGCAAGTAACTCGGGATAAACTTCATCAACAAACAAACAACCAAACAAACAACAACTGGCCAGGTTGCTGCAAATGCAAATGTAACAAGCAACAGCAGCTGCTGCCGCAGCAACAGCAACAACAATGTGTGGCAACTTTGTTGTTGTTGTTGTTGCCGCAACTGTAGCTGAGCCACAATTAGCTGCACGGCTCAATAAGAATTACGACAGACAAATTTTTTAAAGGCCGACGCATAACGATTGCCAATTAGCTGCTGCTTGTTTGGGGCGTTTCAATAGCGGACTTAATGGGCTGATGTTGCTGCCACAAGCAGTGGCAACATACTCGATGCTTGCTGCTGTTGTTGCAATACTCGTACTCATAAGTTATTGTTGTGTCGGCTTGCATAAGATGTTAACGCGCACTTAATGCCACTTAAAAATATACATAAATCGCAGGACTCTTGTAAAAGTGGCCGAGAGCGAGAGGGAAGAAAATGGAAAGAGAGTGAGAGGGAGGGAGAATTGGGCTGTGGCAACTGTTGCCCGTCCACTTACATGGCTACTTACAACGCAGCTCAAGCATATGCAGATGGCCATGTTTTGCCCAACCCAATTCTCTGTTGGCCTGTCGACAGCAGCAGTTGCAGCAGAGAGAGAGCGAGAAAAAGATACCGAGAGAAAGAGAGAGAGAGAGGGAGGGAAAAAGAGAGAAGAGAGCAACGTTGCAAACTGTGACTGCGGCACGCAATTAAGTGCATTTAATTAATTATTGTTGATAAAATAATATTTTTGCAATTTATTGTGCATTCGTCGACGGTTGCAACTGAGTGCAGCATTTATATACATATATTTTAATTTTAATTTTTTTTTATGCATATGTGAGCGTACATAAATAACGTGAACTGCAGTTGGAGCTGGAGTTTGGGAGCTGCGTTTTTGCATTGCATACTTCTTTTGTATGCTGACGTTATCAGTGCGCTGCCAGCAGTTGTTGGCCAATGCATTGGAGCGTTATCGCTGTCGTGGCAGCATCAGCATCAGCATTGCCTATCGATGCCGATGTCCAGCGACATCATGGCCGATGGCCGATGGCCGATGCCCAGATCAATGCGAATAACAATAATTTCTTCCGGTCGAATGCCAACGAACGACGTTTGCACACACAGATAGACAAGCAGAGTGAGAAACAGGAAGAGACAGAGACAGGGCGAGTTGGAGAGGAAAAGAGAGAGAGAGAGGCAGAATGGTCTAGCAGCGTATACATTTGCATACAGGATACGCATAAGTATACAAGGATTGACAGGATGTGCGGGCCGTGCACTCGCTTTGTTTGCTGCCTCGTCGTTTTAATAGGCGCCATACAACGTACATTGGGCCAAAATTCTTTTTTTTTTGGCATAACGTCGAAAATTGTTTTCAAATCGAATCAATAAAAAAAAAATTTTGGTGGCAACGTTGTATTTTTGTCGCATTATCAAAGTAAGATGTTTTGTCAGCTGACTTTCAGCTTTCTCAACTTGGCGATTCTGTTGTGGCAAGACCAGTTATCAAAATCTTTGTTGAAAATATGGAAAATAAAGGTCAAGGTATGCTAAATATAATTATTGTTAAGTTATTCGAAATATGTGTTCAATGTTGTAGTTGTCGTTTGTCTATGTTAAGTCTTATTTTAGAAAAAACTAATAGGAGTGCTCGTGTAGCGTGTAGTAAAAACCTAATTTTGCGACTTTCTGCCAAAAAGTAACTATGCAAATGTTTACTCTTAACTGTGATTTTAAACTTTTCATTAACTCTTTAGCGACTTTATGCCAAAAAAAAAGGGATTCTGGCCCAATGTGCAACGGCAGAGGAGGGAAAAGGGGAGAAGTGAGAGAGAGGCGGTAGTAGGAGAAGCTGCTGTATCTTAAATTAATTTTATTTATTTAATTCAAAGTTATAAAATTTAAAAAAATCCAAAGCATGGAGTATACATATATAAGCTACAAGCAGTCTCCTAGCTAATAGACTCCTACATATTACAATAATCCTAACCAAATTCAGGGAATCAAATACATATCAATTTATTTGAATCCGTATATTTAAAAGAGCTGAATTTCAGCGCAAATTTCGATTTCTAAAAAAGTGAAAATCTGATTTACCATTTACATACAAAACATCTACTGAGTGTTTGATTTCTATCTTTTTTTATATATTGTATGACGACGCAGTATGTTTGTGATTTATTCTAATGAACTGAAAACCCAGTCATTTTCTCCGAAAAGTTCTACATTGTGTGAGGTCTATTGGCTTGTAAAAAATTGTGTTTAGTTGCAAAAATCTCAACAATTTAAGATTTCTTCAATAAGTTTCTGTGACTCCTCTAATTTCAAAACAAGTTCTTAACTTTTGTGGCAACAAAGATCGTTCGGATGACACAATTAGCTTAAAAAGGGAAAACTTTAATTAAAACTATTCATCCAATTAGCACAGATTATCACAATCATTAATCGATGCTTCAAAGGTTTGAAATCTAGAGAACAAATGAAGATATATACATATATCAATTGTTATTAGATACAATTTTAACGCTGATTAATTTGTTTGCGAGCACATTTTGAAACACGTATCCATCATATGATATGCTGTCACCTGCAAAACAGCATTTACGCTAACCATTTATTATAAATAATTATATTTTGCACCATACCAATAAATAATGTTTAATGTGCAATGGCACTAAAAAGCAAACCGTTGTAATTAATACAGCTTTATTGTATGACCAATAAAATTGCCGGCCAAAACTGAGTTTTATCATGTCACGATGCATATACCAAGCACATAACTATGCAGATATATATATATTGTACAACATATATATTTCTATATATATACATTGATTTAACGATGTGACATTGGCTGTTGAGTGCGCTGAATCCTTTAATATGCCCGACTTTTTATGCTGGCTACACGTTTTTTCCACTAACCCAAAGATCGCTGTGAAAAAACCGCGATTTACCTGGTCAACCTGCTATTTTACAGAACTCGGCTTTTTTTCACACATTCCCACTGAACTGTCAGCAGAACAAAAAAACCTTTGGTCATCAGGGTAGGGGGTCCAATCAGCGCTTTGTGCACATCAAAATGCTGACAATAAAAAAAAAAAAAAAAAACAAGGGCCAAAAACTCTAGCATATTGAATTTTGAAAACAAAGGATTCTATTCAAACGATGTCAAATTGATTTCAGTCCAAAAATGCAGTGACAACAGAGATAAGTTCAGCCTACTATTATTATTAAAAGTTTGATCACTGGACGCCTACGACGTCTGATAGGATTGCAGGGTAATCCATAGAAATCTTTGCCTGTAATAACAGGCCTAACCTTGTGTCGGGGATTAAACATAAGAAAAACAGCAACTACTTAGCCAAAAGGGCTTATCAGGCACTTCGGCTTGAACAGTTGCCGCTGCACGACTTCTTGTTATGGTAACCAGACAAAGCGCCAGCTAATCCTCAAGAAAGACTCTTCAAGTTCTTCAAAAAATTGTCAGCTAATAATGCAAACAATTGCGATGGTGAACAAGTCCGAGACGAGGCGCAAATTGTAGGGAAGAAGGCGTATTAGGATACTCGTCTAAAGCGACGCAATTAGCGGGTTTTGGTGGAACAACAGTTTGTGGCCCGAGCCCATAAATTGGCAACTGAAATGCCTGCAGGCGCCCAGATAGAACGGCAAATGTCAGCTGTCAGTTGTTGTCCTGGCTTTGGCCATTGTTCTTGTTGTTGTTGTCGCTTTTGTCCTGTTATTGCTGTTGTTGTTGTTGTTGCCATTTTGTGGTTACGCCTGTTTCTGGCCAAGCGGCTGATTTCGTTGCGTTTCGTTTCGTTTCGCGTCGTGTCGCTTTTATTCCGCTTGATATCGCTTGCCAGACATATTTCTTTAATGAATTTAATCGCGCGTAATAAACCGTCGCAGGCTTCAGTGTACAAGGCTCTTATAGCAACCTCACACACACACACAGACACACACACACACACATACACATGCACTTATGCACACACTATAGTGTTGTCCTGGCCCCATGGCTGCTTATATTGTTTGCTTGGAGTCTTTGTGGTCGCTTGACGTTGATAAGCATTCTGATTTATTGACAAACAAACTGTGTGTATATATGTATCTCAGTGTGCATGTGCTTGTGCCTGGCATTTATTTAAATTTATATATTTATTTATGGCTGTTCGCAATACAAATACATCGTGACAGTCAAACAGAGAGACAGACAGATACGTTGGCAGTCAGATCGAATCGGTCGCGTTTTAAACACACTTTTCAGCTCTCATTTTTTGTATGCATTTGCTTGGCTGCATTTCCGTTTGAATTCAATAATTTAAACTTCCGGCATAAACCGGAAATGACAAATAAAAAGCAACGCCATTCACATTCACTGCGCGAAACAAGTTTATATTAAATGCCCTAAAATTGTCAACGGAATTGAAATGTTATATTTTCTGATAAAAATCTTTAAATTTATTGTAGTGTACACTTCACACAAGGGAGTTGTGGTGAGCTTAGAACAGAGATTACTATTATAGAATTAGAGGAAGCAGTTTGATCTCTTACTAGAGCTAGAGTGCATTATAGCAAAAATTTCATTGGTACTAAACATTAATACATTCATTAATACTTAAAATAGAGAAGATTATATTTAATCTTTTTCCATTGCAATTCATTGTTATCTTTATATTTGATGGATACTTGACATCTCAAGTTTTACTCTCTGTCTCAACTGAGCCTTCATAACTCTGTCAAAACACTCTTTAATCATAGCTTGATTTAACAATTTATTCAGTATAAAAAATTAAAATTGTTTAATTTTTAATTTTAGTACTTAAAGCTACTAGAATATGGATTGAGTTGGAAACTAGTTTCTCTTCATATATACATTACTTATTTATCGATGTTGCTCTTGGTTTAAGTCGACTTTAGACCTTTACGATTGATCTTTTTGAACTTCGACACGCAGTGTAGTGAGTGTGTGTGAGTTTGGCTATAACTGCGTCATGCATTTTTTGACTGCAACTCCAACTGAAACTGCAATGTGGCAATCACATAAATTACGTGATTTTCGCGTACGGTTCTTTGGCCAAATCCGAGCATAAAAGTCGCGTGCGAAAAAAATGCAATGTATATTTTTTGTGCTCACACACAAACACACAGAGAAAAAGGCGTTGAATGACCATGAATTACATAAAAAGCCGCAAATACCGAAGTCAAAATGCGTTGCTCTAAAGCATTGTTGCTGTTGTTGTTGTTGCTGTTGTTGTTGTTGCTGTTGTTGTTGCCAACGAGTGCAAAGCATTCCAATGCGAATGCAAGCGTTGTAGCTGTAACCCATTGCCCATGTAGTTCTTCGTCCTTCGACCTGCGTCCTGCATCCTTCGCAGCAAATGCAAATGCTGAAGAAAAAAAAAAATGAAAATGAATGCAAATATATATTGCAATCCTTTAGGCGTATGGAACATAATGAAACGAAAATGCTACTGTGGCAGCAGGCTACAATCCGGCCGAGGACAACAAGGACAACCAGGACGGCCACTGCCTTTGGAATGGGTACGGTGACGGTGACTGTGACTGTGACTGGGATTGGGACTGCAACTGGAAGTGTAACTGGAAGTGGGCACGAAATGCACAATGCGGCGCCCGCAACCGAAAGCCAGCCCGAAAGCCCGTCCCCGAATAAGGAGAAATAAATAAAAACATGCAAATATTTCTTTGGCCAACATTTTAACAGCCTCTCTTGCCTCTTTTTTGCCCGGGCCCACTTGGCCCGTTTGCCAACCAATTCCCAGCAATTTTTATACAAAAATATTTTTATTTATACTTTTGGGGCGTCTCGCAGTTGCATCTCGTGCCGGCCTGAATCCTGCTGCTGCTGTTGGTCCTGCTGCCTGATCCTTGTGGTCGCTGCTTGATTTATATTGATGAATGTCCGTTTGTTCGTTAGTTCCGTCTTCACAGACTGCCAAAGAGATTTACTCTCGATGCATGCAACTTTACGGGGACACGGGGCGGGCAACTTACTTTACACATTGGTCTTACCCACACACACACACACACACACACTTGCTTATGTTCAGCGCCAGAAATTATTGCATACTTTACGGAAATTAACCGCATTTCCATTTCTTGCACGCATGCAGAACGACCACAACACCACGTCCCTTGTCGCTTCTCCTCTTCCCCGATCTCTCTCTGCCATTTCACCTTCATACTTTACATACATAGAGCATTTTAATGACTATATTTTTGTGCTGCCACACAATATTATTTATACACTTGCTCTGGATTGTTATTACTTTACCATAACGTTTGATTCTTTTTGCATTGCAGTTATTGCAAATTGTTAATAAAAATCCTATATATAAAATGTTATATTTTCTTTATGTTTTGTACCCTTTACATAAGTGAATAATGGCATAATTGTGGGAAAAAAATGTGATGATTTTTTTTGTTAATAAACTGCATTTAATGAAGCATGTAATATTGAGTACTTTAATTTAAATGTTGCAATTTTTTCACTCTCCACTCAATATTTACGTAATTGTTGGTTTTATATACATCTGAAAGAAAATATACTTTATTTTCATTAATCAGTTTTATTTAAATTAAAAGATAAAGATATAATTAATTATCACTAGAAATATGGCAATGACATAAATATTGAATGAGCATTAAGATTAACATTAGCACTATTATTATTATTATTATAATTAATATTATCCTAGATAGATTAAAATTTATTTGTCCAAATTGGATAGTAATAATTTTACAATAAGTTGAAGTCATCAGGCACTTTTAGTTGCATACATTTTGAAAAGGACTTTTAGCAAGCTGGATATCTATTATTCAGAGTATCTAGCAGTCTTGATAGGTACTTAAAATTCTTTACTTATATAGGTTTGTATGTATCTTGTTACTTTGGCGCTTTTGCCATCATATAGTACTCGTATGGAGAAAAGTGAGTTCCATTTGGTCGATGGACACAGTGGAGAGTGGGGAATTCGCTGGGTGTACATTCCCTCGTATTTCTTTGTGACATTTTTCTTGTGTATTATTAATCAACTGGGAGTATTTATAATTTATGTTGACATGCACTTATTTATAAAATTCGCAGCACACCAAAAGAATGGCAATGAAAATATCATTAACAACAGCGACTTGGATTTTGTGCTGTTGACGTTTTTATTTTGTTTTTTATTTTATGTTATTTTTTTTATTGCACTTCCTGGGGTGTGGAATTTCCACAAGAGGCTTGACATGAGAGAAATGTGTTGAATATTTAATGCAAATTGCATATTAGTCGTATTTCGAAAAAAAAAACTCAAAAGGGGACACGAAGTCGTTTTGAATAGGTAAAAAGGTCACGAAATAACGAGCCACTTTAACCCTTGTGATTGTTCCGATTTCCCACTCAATAGCTGCTTTTGTTTTCAGCTCTATTATTTCTCGAATTGCTTCACATTTTCCCCACTTTGCCATTTATTTTCAAGCTTCAGCTGCAAGAAAAAGTTTTCCCAAATAACAATGACTCCAACTCGTTTTCATGCTCGAGTTTTTCCTTGAGCTGCTTGGGGTACGTTCCAAATGGCATCTCATTTCCGTTGCTCTGCTGCATCGCCATTGGTCCAATGGAATTCGCATGCAAATCGAGCCAAGGTGCAAGATGAAATGAAAGCCAAAGATAAAGTAGAACTAAAATCATCATCAGATAGAGGCAGATGGAGAGAGATAGTGGGAGAAAGTGCGTAAGGCTTATTATCCAGCTATTTTTCTGGCACAATTTCCGTTGATGAAAAGTTACCCGTCCGGAAATGCAATTTGCTATCAATGAGTGTAATATTGTATCGCTGACAAAATGCAATGCGTTTCAATCAGGGGACATAACTATTTTGATTGGACATTGCGACTAGAAATGTAGCACAAAACGCTCAATTTTGATGACAATTTATCAGAAAGTTGAAGAGCGAAAGTCCGGATGAGAGTGGGAAAGGGAAAGGGAATGGGTTGAGGCTGTACTAGTTTCGGATGCAGAGTTCAATTGGCACGCTCCCTGGCTCTCTGGCATGGCACATGCCATGTGAGTAACCTATTTCGAACTGAGACCAATGCAAATCAAGCTGTCGCCTGTCGGCAGCACAATACAAAACAATTTGCTGGCGTTGCGCGTTACCGCGCTAACTCTGCTCTCTATCCGTCAGTCCGAATGTCACTCAGTCACTCAGTCAGTCAGTCAGCTGAATAGTCTATAAAATACACATGGAGCAATTGCATATAAAATGCAGAGCAATACTCGTTACTAGCGCGACTGATATTAACAATGCTCGAGAGCAACAACAACAACAACAACAGTAGCAACAACAACAACAACAACAAGCAGGATGCCAGCGAGGCTGGCAATTTAATGTAACAAGCACATTGACTGCTGACAAATAGCATTGCCTGTCAATTCATCAAAAAAAATGAGAAAATGGAGAAAAACAATTGAGCAAGCAGCAGTCTAAAGCGCTAAACACTACGAAACACCCTGTATGTATCCCAAAAATACGATTTGATTTAATTTAAATATTTTGCGTTACAACTTCTAGAAAGATCAGAGATAAATATATTTAAATATTATAAAGAAATCTGTAAATTATTCCTCATCTGACTATTATAACCTTAAGAAAGCTTTTTCTATTTTTATAAGCTGGAGTCACACGAGCACTTTTTCACCGACACTTTTCGTCAAAAAGCTGTCAGTGCTGTGTTTCTATTTCCATCGGAGAGCGTCAGGTTTTCACCGAAGCTTTGAAATTTTTTGTGGTTACACGACAAGGACAGCTTTTTGACGAAAAGTGTCGGGTGAAGCCAGCTTTAAGAAAGATTTATTTGACGATCGTTTCAACTCTAAATTGACTATGCATCTAATTTGTATACATTTTGTAAAAACAGTTTTATTTTCCTACTACAAAGGTTTTCAAAACCATTTAAATGTTATAGCTTAATTAATTTGAATTTATAAAAGTTAATTTGATCATCATTTAGCCAACAGATTGAAAATATTAAATTTTGTACAATATTTCCTTAAGGAAATATATAATGTGCCAGATATTCATAGGCATGTATAATATACCCAATTGTATACCCATTTCAAATGGTCACAGGGTATAATAAAGGGATAGAAAGAAATGCAGCCGCTAACACAAAACTATTGACATGCACGCATACAGAGGAGCCAAAGAAGTCAGAGGAGCAATTGAAGGCCAACATCTCTCTCTCTCTCTCCCCCACACTCTGCCTTTCTCTCTCTCTCTCTTTCGTTCTATCTCTGTCTCTCTGATCCTGACACGCACTTGGCATTGCTGGCTCAGCAGGAGCGGATGACTGCAAATTTGCTTAGCTGCCAAACAAACTTCGATTGCAGCGAGTGTGTGAGACTTTTACAAATTGTTTTCAAATGAAATTCAAGCGCCACTCTGAGGAATGCTGCATTTTATATTGTCTTGTGGTTTTCAATTTCTTGTTACTCTAATAATTGAAATTGAAAACTTACAAGGTAAAGCCAAAGTAAGTTTAATGTAAATAAAAAAAATTATTATTATTTTTTTATTATTTACTAAGCCTTGTTAAAGACAAGCTTTAGATCAATTTCAATTTCCCTTTTTTTTCAATGACAATATTCAATTAATTAGATTTCAGCGAAAATGATATACTAATTATTAATAATAATTAAATAGTTAGTCCCTTCAAGAAAACGACAGTAGCATTTGCCTGTTCAAAATTCAGGTCCAAAGCTCAATTCCCTTTACAACAAATTGGCTCAATTATTTTCCTTTGCACCTTCCTTTTGCCCAACAAAACTTGAACTTCTCACGGCAAGGTATAAAATAAAAAACTTTATTAAAAACTTTATGCCCAAGCCTTTTATATTTGGGACCATCCCCATTTGAAGCTTTAGCTGTTTTTTGGCCCCGACTTGTGTTTTATATATACTATACATATTTATAAAATATACACGCACATTTAGGCAACGCACAGCACTCCAGGGGCGTTGAAGAAATCAAATTAAGAAAATTTTCCTTACTTTTTTTTTGGCAAAAACTTTTGCGCCTGTTTAGAGTTTTGTAATACTTCAACGCTGCTCAGTCTTCTGAAAGTCTTGAACGTCTCCTAGATCTAGATCCCAGTACCAGTCCCATGTTGCTTGTTTTTGGCGCTTTCAGCCATTACGGTTGAACTGCTGCCGCTTGGCCCATGCTCAGCCCCATGTGGTTACTTCAAAAATGCTAAATGGTCCCAAAGCAATTGCAACCGCAACAGCAGAAACAACCAAAGAACAACATCAGCTACAACAGCAACAACAGCAACAAGCGGCAACAAGGGCACAGACATCAGTTGGCTTTAAGCACAGAGACTGACTCAATGAACATTTTCAGCCAAATGCGCTCGCTTGTCTAATAAAATGAACCAAACAAAGTCATCCATAAGTTCGCCTTTCTTCTTTTACTTTTCTTTTAGACTTTGTTTAAAGTTAATTTTTTGGCCACTTCTTTTGCTTATTGCTCACAAATTTTGACGGCCATGTTGAACTTGTAATTTGTTGTGGGTTGTTTAAGGCCTTGGCTTTCAACCTAGTGTAAACGGCACGTGTCTATTATATGGAATCGATAGATACAATATATTTTTTATTTTCATAACCAACTTATCTTCCGGCAACTGATACTTTACTTCTCACATCTTTCTTCTGTGAACACTAGGAACTCTTTCAAGAGATATTTTTCTCATCTTTTGAAATGAAGGATTTATACAGAGAGTATTATTTCATGAATCCTTATTCAAGATTTGAATTCAAAAGAGACATTCTGAGCACATTTTTCTTTCCTTTGTCATCACAATTATTTCCTTTTGGTCAATGTACTTTAATTCAGTACCAATCTGACTGATATACGTACCTAATATGTATGTAAACTTAATAAATATTTCTTTTTCATTCCATTCATATATCAGTTCCATTTAGAAACATATTATCTTAATAAATATTTATTTTTCAAATCTTCATTTGACCTTTTGTCCAGATGAATTTAATATTGTTTATACTTTTTTCTATTAGCTGAAATCATCTCTTGGCCAATTCTTTCAGGCGTATAAAATACACACATTTTCAAGGTCAGCTAGTTGACTTTTGTGCCTGTTGGCTGTTGCTGCTATTTTTGTTTTTGGCCATATCCCCTTTCAGGTTCAATAATGTCATAGAGCGTGTCGCAGGCCAGGCGCCAAAATTTATGACCAAATTGTTGACCTGAAGACCTTGTGCCATAGCCATAGTCATAGATATAGCCATAGTCATTGAGGAAGCTTCGAGCAGGCTTTCTGTGGCAGCACGTGCCGAGGCCAGGCAAATAATTTAGCCAAAAAACATGTGAAGCTCGCTGTATAAATTATGCACAGAAGCAAAAACAACACCAACAACAACAACAATAACTACGGCAAGATGCTTGAAGGTATTGTCTAAGCGACCTGCCCACAAATGCAATGACTGGCCAAAATAACAACAACAAAAACAACAACAACAGCATGAACAACAACAACTACAAAAAAGACATTATTCACCGCTTGGCCTTTTATTTTATTGTATTTTATCTTTGGATTACTTTTTGCCATGACCACAACAAATAAACTCAAGCATCTTGGGTGAAAACTCCGAGTTGTGGGAAAAGGCACGCAAGAAGAAAAGGAAACTTCTATGGCCATTGTTGTTATTTGGCTCTGGCTCTGGCTTCAGTTCGGTTCGGTTTGGTTTGGTTCTTCTTTGGCAAGTCGCCCCCAAGGGCTACAACAACCGGCAATGGGTCTCTAACAATTGCGCATGTTAACATACTTGTAAGTAGTTTTTCCACTTTGCCCTGTTATTCTTCCATCACAGTCCCTTCCACCACTACCACTACCACTACCGCTACAACTACCACTACGATGCCATGACAAAGACTTCTTCTTGCACATTTGTTTTGGCCACTAACTAGCCGCCAGCAATTGCCATTGTTTTTGTAATTATCTGCACGTTATTTGTGGGTCAATAAAACTTGATACTCGTGTTCCTGGTTTGAGCAACGTTTAACGCTCTTCCTCACGCTTTCTCTCTCTCTCTTTCTGTCTTTCATCGCGATGCGATTTATAGCTTAAACGGTTTTGAGGGGGATTTACATTTAACGCCGCTTAGCATGCCAACAGATTAATGTTCCTACTCAAACTTTATCATTTCTTAACTATTGTAAAAGGCCAAAAAAGAAGTACAATTAATAAATTAGAGATGTTTGCGATAGATTCATACTATGCAAAATATAGCATTTGGAACCTAGAAATAATTTAAATGTTGGTTAACAAAACAACAGATGAAACCCTTAAAATAATTTCTCATTTCTACTCACCTCTAAATACTTAGTTTTACTTGCTTTGTAGCTGCTTAGAGGGTATCTTCCAGTCGATCGGCCTTAAAAAGCCACTTGAAGCACTTCTCAAACAAATTCTCCTGCTCTTGTTCTAATTTTATTGCTTTCTTAAAATATGTTAATGTTTTGCTGCCTGTCTCGTGGCTTGCTTTTAGATAATTAACACATGTCCCGAGCTGATTTATTTATGCGAGTTTCTTCTGCTTCTATTGGCTTCCTGTTCAATTTATCCTGGTGTTTTTGGTAATTGTAGCTGCCTGTCAATGGCTCGCATGACACACAAATTTATAAGTAACGAGAACGTGGTCAAAGCAAGCTGATACCCTGTAGTACAGAGCGTAAAAATGGGGATGATAAATTAAATATATCATTAGAAAAAAAGTCAGTTTCAGACTCAGCTCAAATCAAAGTGCAGAAAAACTTTTTTATGAACTCTGCTGTATTTTGCACATTTACACGGTATCTCTGAGTCAGTCATGCTCTTCAGCTGTTTTATTTTCGTAGTGTGGCAATCATTAATGATAAATTGCCCTCATTTGGTGTTCAATTATTTAATGAAGTGTCCAACGCTTTAGTGTTGGCTTTATTGCCATTTGCTTCTCCGAGATCTGATCAAATATCAGGCAGTTTAATTTTTATCGTTTAATGTCGACCGAGCTTTGCAATTTAGTGACAAAAATTTAGATGAATAAATTTTATGAATTATGAAAAAAATATATATATTATTAAGCACTTTCATATCATTGAATGGATCAAATATTTACCTTCGATGTAATTAAAATGTTTCCACAATTTATAATTAAATTGAGATTTTTGGTTTTTAGTTACGTTCGATGAAATCGCAAGGAAAATGCTGGAAATTATATTTATCAAATGCTGCAGCAGAGGCAACATCATCAAAGGGTGAAGTTGGTCAAAGAATTAAGCTGACCAAAGCCAAAAAAAAAAACAAAGAGAGCGAACAACAAATTGAAAGGCACGAAATACGAATTGAACAAAAATAAAAGACAACAACTAGGAGAAATAAATGAAAAGAAAATTAAACGAAGTGTAAGGGAGGCATGCAACGGTGGTGCATATGTGTAAGTGAGTGCAACATCAATTGCTTAAAAGTGAAAATTCGATTTTGTGGTAAGGCAAAGACAACAGAGCAACAACAATGCCAACGACAACAATAACAACACAACGGAAAAATGGCGTGCCAAAAAGAAAGAACAAACATTTTTTTATACTTTCAATTCTGTATTTCTTTTTTTTTGCACTTGTTTGTGCTGCAAAAATGTTTGGCTGCTTTTAGTTTGAATTGCCTGTTATTGTTGCTGGCCATGTTGATGCTTTGTGTCAATTGCAGGACAGTTACTTCTATGCATGTGTTTGTGTTGATGTGACCAAAAAATATACAACAAACGCGCAAACAACAGCCACAAAAAAAATCAAAAAAAGAAAGGAATTCGAGGAGGAGTTGGATAGCCCAAGATATGGACAGTATTGGGAACCTCGCATTGCATGTGCGAAAAAAAGGGGGAATCATCAAGCAGGAGCATGAAGAGGCGGGGGAGGGAAAGATCCCGACAGCAAGGACTAACAAGAACGAAAACGTAACGATAACGAAAAACAAACTTTAAAAATTGGATTCTTCATTTGCATCGGCAAATCCAATCAAGCCAACGTAAAGACCCCGGCCAGACACATGCACAACACAAAGCCGTTTGCAGACCTGGCTGCTCCACACTATGAAAGTGGCCAACACAGAAAGAGAGAGAGCGAATGAGAGAGTAAGAGAGGATGAGAAACGAACAATAAATGAAAGGTGTGCGCCTCATGTCTGGACATATAGTTGACCGTTGCTTATGCCCTGGATGCTTTCAGCCACAGCCTCAGCCTTTCTGTTGCCGCTTTCTGCTGTGACCGGCTGAAAATTGGTAACGATTTGTATTGCAATGGCCAGCACAAAAGAGGCTGCCATTGTGAACAGCAACGACTGTCGCCTGTCGTCTGTCGTTTGTCGTCTGAGTGTTGAGTATATGGAGTGCTTGCTTGAAACTTTTACCATTTGCTTCGGCCTTCTTTTTCTCCTTTTCATGTCTTTCTCTTTTGGAATTCTTCACGCTCTGGCATTGGGAAATTTTGTTATTTGTATGCCTGGCTTACCTGCCGTTATCCATCTGTCTTGTGTCTTCATCAACTTGGCCTGTATTAAGTCGCTTGTTGGCAGTTCCCCCCCCAAATTCCCCGCTTTATTTATACTCCCACTCTGTTGTCTTGCTGTCACTGTACAAGCTGCTGTTGCTGTTGTGGTTTCTGGGTGTGCACACACAACTAAAATAAAAGAGGAATACAGGGCAAACAGAGAAAAGTGTTGCATACATTTTGGGGCTGTTCGCTTTGGTTATTGATTGCAGGCATACGTTTGCCATTTTATTACAGGCCCAGCAAAAAATTGCAACAGCATTGTTTTTTGGCCACGTTAATTGCCAGCGAAACCAAACATTTGCGTCAGTCCAACCGCAGGCAGCGACGTCAGCGTCAACGTCAGCATCGACAGCGACAGCGACAACAACAACAACAACATCAACCGCCACTTAAATTGGCCAAACCGCGACAAGTGTCCTGCTGCGACTGGCAACTGCCTCGGCTTGGCTGCCATGGTTGCGGCCAGCCATAGACACGGCCCATTGAAGCGCACAAGAAAACCATTCATTAGCGCTTATCAAGCCTCGGCCTCAATGGCACTTTGATTTTGCGCTTAACCTAAACTACACGACGTCCTTGTCATCTATTTTTTTTTCTTTTTTTTTTTTGCTTTTTTTCAAGTTGTCCTGCCTGACTGACTACGGCAATCGCTGTCGTTTATTGTAAATGGCTGTCCAATGAAAATTGTTGTGGCCTATCAACGTCAACACGGCCAACGACGCATCGAGGTAACAGGGAGCTGAATGTCCTGTGTCATTAGTGCCAGCAAAAAAAAAAAGAAAAACAAATAGAAAAACTTGTCGACTGAATTGTGCAAAAAAAAAAAAAAATAACTGGCAATTTTATCAGCCTATACATGTCTGGCCTTCGCTGTCGTAAATCGGTTGTTGCCTGTTGCCGCGTTTTAGTTTAATTGGCACTTGACAGTGTGGCCAACAGGCTGCTGCTCTCCCTTCTGCTCTCCTGCTCCTACTCCTGCTCCTGTTTCTTCCCATTGGTGTCATCAATCAAATTGGCTTCTTCAGCTGTGGGCAAGATTATGTTAGATTTGTTTCTTTGAATAATGTTGACCTTGCCATGAATATTCACTTGATAAGTCATCAAAGTAAGACTTTAATTGTAAATTATGCTAAAGAGAATGATAATTATAGCTTATTGTCACCATAGAGTTGCTTAGTTACGAGACGGAGCTGGCTGAGACGATTTAAGATTTAAGTTTAAATTCAGATTGAATTTAACGGTCAAAATGACATTGGTAAAGATAACAGTTTTTTAAAATTGGACCTAACAACTTTGCAAGTCAAAGTTGATATTCTTTTTGGCAAGATTTCTTACAAAACAAAATAAAACTTCTAAGAATCAAATTTAAAATGTTGCCTTCCATTATTATTGACACAAAGACTTCACTAAATATTAAATCTAAAGATTAAAAAATTTAAATTTTCGAAAAAGAAAAGACAGGGCTTTCGATCCAAATTGTTACCTTTTGATTGCACATCATTATATTATTTCAACCCTGTCAAACTTTATTTCATTATCTTTAAATTTCCTATATTGCTGTCATTTTTCTAAATATTTGGGTTAATATTTTAATCTGTCTAAAATTGTGACCTGATAAGATTAATGCTGTAATATTCTTGGAGGCCTGATAACTTATATGGCCATAATTTTCCAAAGCCAGCTAATTGCATTTCCTTCGACTCTTTTTCTATCTCCAACTCTCTTGATCTTCTTTTGTACCATCTTCTGTGTCTATCTAAGAATTCCTCATGTAAACAGTAGACACTCGCTAAGCTGGCTATAAACATATGTATATATGTTTTGTTTGCCAACTTTAGCTTAGCTTCCCGACGAGTTTGACTGTACTTGAGGCTGATACGAGTATTTGCATATTGTATTTACCTGTCATGTGGCGTTGGGCATTTATTACACTTGTGTATTTGGCTTGTTGTGCTCTGATGACAACCAAAGATGGCAGCAATAAATGATGTCCGTGTTGTTGTTGTTGTGTACAGTTGGTTTCTGTTGCCGTGCAAACAATAAAATTTATGCTTAAGCGCGTTTCATACTCGGCCTGATGTCTGATTTCGGATTTCTGATTTCGGATGCTTTTTAGCGTGCACATGCACATGACTAATGTCTGTGGTTGTTGTTGTTATTGCTGTCGTTGTTGTTGTTGTTGTTGCTGCTGTTGTTGTAGTCTAGCAGCTAATGTTTCATTAGATTGCTGGCAACATGGATGGAGGAACCAGCGGTCAGACATCGTCATCGTGATTGCAAATAATAATTAAAACCCGACGAATGTTGTTTGATGTTTTCATGTCGCACACAAGCCGTCCTCTCACTCTCTCTCTCTCTCGCTCTCTGTCTGTATATGCATTTTCCAGGCAATAGATTAAAGTCGTCGTATGGTAATCCCCAATGACCAGCCTTGCAGGCTCCATGACGATCCAAATGAGCGTTGTCCACCTCACAGAACGGAATTCAGGGCGAGGATAACGCGACGGCAGTTGAGGACCAATGACAGCATGCCAAAAGCCCGAGCATCGAGTCCTCATTCTGGCCTGCACATTGCTGCTGCCAAAATGCTGTTTTATTTGAATAATTGAAAGGCGCACACACACAGGCACACACACACACACACTCAGACTCACACACATTTGCAGTGTCCTCAGGCAAAGGGAATTACGCACACGTATTTGTATGTTTAATGTCCTGCTGCGCAACATCCATTGGATTTATAACTGATTTCTGGTGATTTAGTTGGGCTCACAAAATGCAATGAGACGAGGCCCAGTTGCAGTTGCAGTTGAGGACCCCGCAACTCAGCATTTCCGCTACTCCGGCCACTTACTATGCAAAATGATGCCACACATCGTGGCATCGCCATGACGAAGCGAGTCTCATTTACATACACGGGACACAGCCAGGATAGCCGCTCTGTAGATTGGCAACGCCTCGTGGCCCAAAGGCTGGCTGCACCTTTAATGCACAGAGAGAAAGAATTTGTATCTAATCGAAAACTGTGGCACAAGGCCGAATAAAAGTTAATTGAAATGCTATCGAAGCATATTCAATCAATTTAAATTAGTTCTGCGACGCCGACGTCGCCGCACAAAGCGTTTACCTCGGGGCCAATTGGGTTGGTTGCCACTGCCGAGCTCCTTGTTGGCCTTGTTAATTAGATGCGCCATCTCAACCAAACCAAATGGCAAAAGTTTTCTCTTTTCAGTTTCCTTGTTGCCTTAGTTTCTTGCCTGTCAACGGGTAGCAAAGCAGCGATAAGAAGTGTGTGTTGCTGCTGCTGCCACGCCCCTTGCCGCCCATTAATCAATTATTGTTAGACAATTTACTGTCTTGTTTTTTGGGGGGTTCGACTGTCAGTTAAATATTTATTAAAAAATTGGAATTCAATTGAAATTGTTAATGTTAATGTTAAGGCAACTTTGAGTGACTTGAGGCGTTGAGTACTCGTAATTGCTAATGTAATTTTCTCATTTGTAGACATGTGGCAGATGTCAGTCCCGTTGACATTGTCAGAATCCAATCAAAATGCAAATTAATAATAAACAAAAATGGTTTGACATTTGCCTAAACTTCAAATTGATTAAATTGCATTCAAGATTTGCGGCATATCTAAAAACGACGCTTCGTTGACATTAACTAAAACACATTCTTTGACTTGGCTTTTACTGAGATGTGCCGAAATAATGAAATAATACAATAAAATTGATGTTAATAATTTATATCATTCATATACTAATCAAATATTTGCCATTTGTCATTCCACACAGTTTGTTTTCCCATTCTTATAGAAAAACATTTCATCTAATAATCATATTTATTTTTGTAGAAACAAATAATACTTGAAGCCTTTGTCTTTGGTATTCCATCAATTTAATTAGCATCGTTTTGTGCTTCATTTAAAATTTATATTTATTCACCATAGTTTCTTACTGTTAAATATTGAAGGTAAATTATTTTTCTATAGATAAAGGAATATTTAATCAAAATAAACACTTTCACAATATTAAATTTTAATTATTTATTTACTTGAAACCAGTTTACGTTGTCTCATTTCAATTTATTATTTTTCTTTGCGAAATCTGATTCAAAATGTATGTATAATAACAAAATTCCGTTTAATTATTTCATTAATTCGGTAGATTACAGAGAATATCAAATTGATATCAAAATTTGAAATTATATTCTAGAAAATGGTATAGATTTTATTAGTTCAATTTGTTAATAACAAATAAAAATTTTGGAAAAATTCAAGCAGTTAACAGATACATAATCAATTGAAGTATTTTTATTCCAATTTACATATTCTTTGAACTTTTGAATAGTTTAACAATTTCTTACACTCTTACATAAACTTTAACAAATTCGTTTAGATTTTACTATCAGTTGTGTTGAACAATTTTAATATTATTTGCGGCACATGCATTTTGGGTGTGTCCCACTGCTGCAAATTCACTCAATGTTGCATGTTGGATGCACATTTGGCCTATAGCGGCGTATTAACATAAAAACTGAGTGAATTGTTGGCTGCTGACTGGTCAGCCACATTCACTACAGAGGCATGTGTGGGCTGAGTGTAACTAAATAATTTAGTTGGTTCTGTGGCCTGTTGCCAGAAACAAGTCATGCCCACGGGCCAGCTTGAAGCCTTGGTCAAGCCAATGTGATGGAAGGCAGGGAAAAAGAGAGGAGAGGAGACAAGTAGAGAGGAGTAGAGAGGAGAGCAGGGGAGATGTGTCTGTAAACGCGACTCACTGACACGGCCAGTGCAGGGTCAGTACGAGCATCAAATGATTGCCCAGACACTTTATTATGTATGAGGCAAGTAGCAGCAGCAGCTGCAACACCCGACAGACAACAACAGCAACAAAAAATAACAACAACAAGCAGAACAGCAACAAATGAGGATGAACAATGAGCATGAACATGAGTAAACAAATTATTTATATTTAAATTGTTTGTGTGCCTGCATTGTTGGTGCTTTTAAGTTTTGCATGTCCATTTGTTGCACACACACATACATATATACACTTGCAACAATCAGACTCTTTCACAAATACACACACACATTTGTATTTCAACCAATTCGTGAACATGATTATGTTGCGGGTGCAGCGACTTTTTGTGCCTTTGACTGCGCCGGGCTACCAACGAGACAGACAGACAGACAGACACAGGGCCAGACTAGAGGGGCCAAGACTGAACGAGGGCGGAGGGGTTGACCAGAGAGGAAAGTAAAAAGAGGTAGGAGGGACCCGGTGGTAAAGCCAGGCAGACAGGAAGGATATGTGTCCTGTGTGCTGATGTTACAATCCCAGTGCAAGGTTTATTTATGCATTTCATTTGGGGCTGCGCTTTGCTGTGGCCCCTCAACCCCCAACCCTCCCATCCTTCAATCCCTCAACCCTCCACCACAGTGGTTTTTGAGTGGGTGGCATTGTGGTACGCCTTTGAGTTGATGTATTAAAAATTTTCACACATGGCAGTTGGTTGGTTGTCAGTCGGCAAAAGCGACGCGTCGCTGCTGCTGTTGCAGTGAAATTTGATTTTCCCTTTGCTTAAACCGGATCCAAAAACTCTCGAGATGGGGGCCAAACACACACACACACATACATATATAACTCACATTTGGGTTTTGCCCTGTTTCCTGCCTCCCCTTGTAACCATCACCCTCAAATCCTTTGGCAGCAGGCGGAAACTTTCCTTTGACTGTGCATTTTTCAGCGGTTGATTTGCGTTGGGTTTCGTTGCTGCTGCTGGATTCTGTTTTACGCACTGCAAGTGTCAAAGTGGGGCAAAGTGGCAAGCATATTCGTTGACTACGTTCATTTTGATTAGCATATCTCTCTGGTACTGCACTACTCCATCTCACTCTCTCTCTCTCTCGCTCCATCACTCGCTCTCTTGTTTTTTGGCTTATCGTGTTAACGAAAGCTTCAAACTGTGCTACGAGTTTATATTAAAAATTTTGTTGAATTTCTTGTGGCATTCATGGATTTTTGATGGTTTAAAAATGGGAAAAACAATAAACTGCATTTAACTTGGTAATCCCTCAACTTGATAATCGTGAAAAATCAGTTATTTGCTTTAAAAACCTTAGAAGCTATTTGTAAGTTTAATTCAATTATTTTTTTATGATGTAAACAGTTAACTAAATGAATATTTATAAAAAGCTAACAATGCGTTGGAGTTTGTTTATCGTAGTTAATTTAAAGATTTTAAGTTCAGTCATTGAAATGTATTTTTTTAAATTATTTTTCTTTATATTTTACTCTTTTGGTTTATAAATAATTGAATTTTTATTATTTTATTTGGCCAATTTGAAAAAACATTAATTCTTTTCTTAAGATAATTTAAACATTAATCACTTCTTTGTCAGAAGAAGTTATGCTAACTTGAATATTCTTGCAGCGACATTCACAAAATGCAAAAAATTTTATTATGTTTGGGAGGTGGGCAACTCATATTATTTTCATTGCATGTGTAAACAACTTTCTGCTATCGTATAACCTTTTTTTTTGAGCAACCGAAATGTCTTTAGTTCTTTGTCGTTTTTTGCTCTTTGAGATAGTATTTGAGACTGTCGGGCAACTGCCTCACGAACAAACAAACACACGCGTCATTGTTTGATGGCTTCCGGTGTTGCTGCTGTTGCAAGTGCCGCATATCCTCAGCTACTTAGGTTCGCCATATACAGATGCTTCCTGTTGACGTTGCATGCCTCATGCCTCATGCCTTCATATATTACTGGATACATTTAACATTTGTTCGCTTTTGATGCTGTTGCCGTTGCTGTTCTTGATGCTAAATGTAACGCATTGTTGTCAGCCTTTTTGTGGGTGTACATGTGTGTATATATGTGTGTGTGTGTGTGTGTAAAGTCGTTGCAAATGCAAACATGAAAATTGCATAATCCACGCATTGCGATTTATGACTTTTGCACAGCGCTGACTGATGGCAGGACAAGCAACTGTTAAGGAAATAATGCCAAAAAGAACTACGAAATGCAACGAAATCCAACGAGAGACGTCTGTCATTTCTTTGCAATGCCATTTGTATTTTTATGAAAATACATTTTTCATGTGCTTTCAAGTTTTGTTCCATTTACTTATTTTCCTTGTTTTCCTTTTACATCCTCCTTTGTTTTTTTTTTTGCTATTTTAATGGTGTCTATAAAGCCGCGACACGTTGAGAGAGAAGATGTGGAAGAGCCTGAAGTGCGCGAAATAACCACAGCCCATTATCGGTAACATTAAGAGCTACTCCTGAGGTCAATCAGCAATTAACTGTGCAAATTGATAGACGCCAAACTGCTGGTCGCGGCCACAAAGAGAAACTGCATTAAGAGTCTGTCCGTCCCATCCAAAAGATGCCGCAGCTGCTCAATTAGCGAACAACTATGCTTTCGGTCCCCAACAATGGCAACCGAACCACAAGCTGGCTTTCATTAGGCAACCTCAATATCAACACCCGATTGAGATCCTAGTTCCGGACACCGAACCAGAACCAGAACCAGGACAAGACACTTGGCTGCACGGCAAGTGCATAATTAATTAGATATCCGAACTGCGCTTGAAATGCGGCTAAGTAAGCGCTAAGCGACAAGTGGCAACCCTTAAAGTGTGCCATTCCATTCCTTTCCGTTCCGCTTCCGTTTCAATTCCAGTTGCTCGGGTATCCTTTTGGTGAGCTCTGTTTAAGAATTTTGCGGCTCTTTACAGTGCGCATAAATTTCGTGACATTTTTTGTGGCATTTTACGAGGCAGTCCATTAAAATGGGAGACACGGTGTGTGAAGGTCGGCGAAGAGGGGATGAAGGGGGGGCTTGGGACACCCATGGGCCACATGTGGCAGTCTCTAAGACAGAGGCGAACGCGGACGCTGCAAATAAAATGAAATACATAAATTTTGCAACGATTTGAGAGACCGCATTTTATAATTGAATCACGTACGACATTTTCACAGCGGCGCGGAAATAGGAAATAAGTTTGCCACTGATATAAATTAGAATCTTAAGGGATTGCCAATGTTGACTGCTAGCTGCTTCCTGTTGGCTGTTGGCTGTGTTCTGTTGCCTGTTGGCCCGCTTTCTCCTCACTTCACTTCACTTCACTTTACTTCAGTTCAGTCAATAACCGGGCTACCATGGCTACCAGTGCTTAGAGGGCTCTTACTCGGACTTTAAGCTCACATGGCGCTGCTCCTGAAATTTATGTGACTTTATTTACTTTATTTTTTGTATAGGAGTATTTCGTTTTCTTTTTTTGTGCTGTTGCTCCTTTTGAGGTGCAGAAAAGTTGCTGAGCATTCTTTCTTCTTGTTGGCAAAAGTTGCATGTGTGCATTCTCGTTTCCGTTTATTAGAGCAAGCTTTTGATTTACTTTGCAAGTGGCCAAAACAATTGCCAAACAAAATACTGGTAGCTGGTAGTTTGGCCAATGAAGAAAGTACGCCATGCGAATCGTTTTTCATGCAAACTTTTTCGGTACACTCTTTTACACTCTCTCGTACACGCTCATACACACTCATATGGCCAGCCGCCATTTTGTATCAGTGTGTGCACACTCCATTGAGCATCAATGATGCGTGCAAAATGCAACGGCAACGATTTCTTTTTTTCTTTCTCGCTCTCTCTCTCTCTCTCTCTCTCTTTTTTTTTGCCTTTGACGTTTTTTAAATGGTAATTTTTCTGCTGTTGTGTTGTCTTGTTGTTGCTTTTATTGTTGTTATTTTTCAGCCCACATTACATTGTAAAGTCTCTGCCATTTACCATTTGCTCTACTTTGTTCTCTTCTATTCTGTTTCGTGTTGGTCTGTTTTCAATTTGCTTTTTATGCAACTGTATGTGTACGTCCTTGTGTACATATGCAATTGCATTGACTTTAACAAGTGTAAAAATCAAAATTATTGACACTTCCGCTTCCGGGAATAATATTACATGGGTTGTGACCCCAGCCAAGAGTCAGTAAAGCTTTAAAATAGTGTTGTTTTAAATCTATAATAAGAACAATGTAATATTAAGTTAAACTAAATAGAATCTTAAAGATAAACCAGAGGTAAATTGCAGCAATTGAAATTGCAATATTGAAGTCTTAAAAACGAAATTACTTATCTGTATGTTGTAAAACTTTTTTAAATTAGGAAATAGATAATGGAAAATCTTTTCTTTTTCTCCAACCTATGAATATTTTACCTAAGTATTTCTTTCCAATGCTTTCACAGTCTCCATAAATTTGTATAAATAGCTTATTTTCTAATTTATTGCACTGCAAAAGTGCATTCATAGTCTACGCATGCTCATATTACCTACTTGCAAAATCACTTAATAAATTAATAAATAACTCGATAATTCGAACGAACAAATTTCGAAGCCAACAAGTCAATTTGCTGATAAACTCTTGCCATATTGTTGAGCAAATTCAATCCATGCGTTGCATGCCGCATGCTGCATGTTTCTGGGGTAACCCCCTGCCCTAGACGAGTCTCTTGTGGAGACTCATATATTTGGCTAAATACATGTTGTTGTAATGGTTGCTGTCTTGCAGTGAAAGTCAAGTGGCAGCTAGGAGTAAACCGTGGCCAGAAGTCATCGTCGTCTTGACTTAACAGCCAGAGTTGCGGTGTTGTCTGCTGCTCATCTCATGGCCCTTCTACACGTAGAAAAACAAATCGTCATCACAATACTTTATTTAAATACATATATTTTGAGCATTTTAATAATAAGGGAGTAGCATTTTATACGCATATCGTATTTATCTTTAAATCAAGTATTTGAATTTTAGAATGGATATTGTTTTTTTTTCTGTGTACTTACCGATTTTCCCTCCCCAGGTTTCCCTTCCTCTGCTGTTTTGTTTGTCTCCCGTCTGAGGTTGGAGGCTGCTTTGCGGCATTTTGCCGAGATTTGTTGAAAATTTATGCGCTACCTTAGAGAATTTATGAGTTGCAGTCGAGTGAATTATTTTATCATACGCATGCAGCAGCAACAAGCAACGCACACACACACATAAACACATACTATGTACACACAGAACAGGCTGTGTTGTGGGGCATGCCACAAACAAGTTGCAGCTAGGAGTGTGTACTACAAGCACACCCATTGCACTCTGTTTAAGCTTCTAATTTCACATGCAAAAGTCTGCACTAAGCTGGCATTTTAATCTTGGCCAAGTGGCATGCCACCTCAGTCCTGTTACTCCACACCTCGTTGCAAGCTATGTGGATATGTAAGTAATTAAGCACTCGCAGTGCCGAATTGCCTACGCACTAAATAAAAGTAGGCACAACCAGAAACATGGCTAGGGGCAGGAGAAGAGGCAGGGGAAGTGGAAGAGGCAGCTTCCAAGTGCAGCACGACGCCAAAAGGCAAAAGATTTTTGCAAGGGAATTAAGTTGTTGCCGGGGCGCTAGAAAGTTGTTGCATGTTGTTGTTGCTGTTGCTGCTGCATGTTGCATGTTGCTGCTGTTGCACTAAGTCGCTTAACCAGCTGCTGCTGCAGTTGCCTTTGTTGCTGCTGCTACCTAATGCGTTGCTGTTGTTTGCGGCTTGCAACAGGATAACAACAAGAAACAGGTGCCAGCTGCCCCTCTCCCTCTCCTTCTCACTCTCCCTGTCCTTGTCCTTCCCCTTTCGCTCCTCTTTGTTCACACTCAAGCTTGCACTTGGCCCAGAGTGTTCGGTTTTAAGCTAATCGGTTTGCAAATCGAACACATTTGCAACAAACAGTCTCTTATTAGCTTTTCATTTACGAGCACTTCGATGTCTGACGGAACAGATCGCATTATCGTTGAAAGTGGCGATTTTTGCGATTTAATATGCAATTCCCTATTATTGATGTATTTGCTGCCATTGCTTGGCAACTGAAACTGATTAAAAATTCATTTAGGAACAACTGCAAATTCGAAGAAGGGTTTTATTTGGCGAATTATGTTGAAGATCTGCTTTAATGAAGACAATTGGAGCAACAGGGAATAAGAGAAGAAAGAGTTTTTGGAGAATTGAAGGGACAGTGGCCACTCTATACTTACATAAAGTTAAATTAATGACAGCACCTAAATATATTTCTCTAAAAGATTATTAATTAAAATACATTTATGAAAATGTGTTTTTAGACAATGTTTTCCGATTTTTCGATAATTTTCTTTATAATATAATTCAGAAACTATATTGCTTTTATCTTTGGAAAAAGGTTTTGAATAATTTGGGAAAAGAAATAATCTCACAAAATTGGTGTCGAAATGATTAATATCATAATTATTTAATTAATTAAATAATAATTATTTTAGTATTAGGTAAACAGTGATAAAAAGAGGGACAGAGACAAATACAAATATTTGTTGTTATTCTTACTTAAATTTAGGAAAATTTCTAAGAAAGCTTGTTATTCATTACGACTGACTTTCTCAATCGCTTCAGATTATAAATAAATTTGTGCTCTTGCTCATGTACTTTATTTTTTAAGACTTCAGGATTGAAAATAATTTTAAGAGTGTCCTGATTTTATCACCATTATGTATTCCTATCGAAGGTTTAACTCCAAGCACGACTGAATGTGAATCTGGTTGCGTTAAAGATGTTAAGTAAACTTGGCCATAGTGAGGAACATTGTTAACGCAAAACTAGTAGTGGTGGCTGGCGGCGTTTGGGCCATGTTACTTACAGGTTTCAGTCATATTTAATGAAATAAGCCGCGCAATGTGTGGTAAGTATAAGTAAGGCCTCAACCTCAGACTGAACCTCAACCTCGACTTCAGCCACGGCTTATGGGCGCTTCAGCCATCAACGTGTCTGTGTTGTTGGCTGAAGTTGGCAAAATTGCCGTAGGGGAGTTAAGCAGTTAGTACGCTTACATGTGTTGCTCCTCGGATGATGAGAGGACGTGGTTAACTCAGCCAGAACAGAGCTTGACTGTGGCCATGACAATGCTGTATGTGGTACATCAATCTGCGGCATGTTATCGCAGGTACGAGTATTCCTTGTTTGCAGTTCATTAAATGCGTCTCATTAGCCAAAAACTTGCGCATGCTTGCTTGTTTTTGGCCATGGTAGTAATTGCTTGTACTCGTACGGTACTTGTAGTAGAAACCTAACAAGCTTTTAACGACCAGCCCAATTTGATAATACGAGTATCTGTAAAGTGTAAATGAATATCATGTGAACAATTTGTTTGCACAGCTCGCATCACATTTCGAAAGTAACAATCACATCAAATATTATGTTTGTATTGCAACAGCAAAAACTCAATCAAATAATGGCACACACACACACACACACACACACACACACACACACACACACACACACACACACACACACAAATACACTCATGGACAGACAAATAGAAACCACATTCAATATGCAATGTTTCGGCCTTTTTGCGAAGTTAAGAGCAACAAAATCTCAAATCATTTGATGGTGTGTGTGTGTGTGTGTGTGTGAGTGTGTATTGCAGGGCAGACAAACAGCTTAAGGTTTTAATGAACAATGGAGAGGCAACACACATCATGATGATGATGATGAGGATCATTATGATTATTATGATAGTCGGAATCGCATTTAATGCTGAGTAGCAGCTGCAACTTGGCCTGCAACATCCTCATCAAACAGGACAAACAAACAGGACGCTTCACTTTGAAGGGCCGCATTTCTCTCATTTGGAGATTTCCATTTGGTAGGTAGCAATTACTGTTTGTTTATGCATTTGCTAACATTGCTGGTTATTGTTGTTGTTGTAGTTGCTGTTGCTGCTGCTGAAGTAAAATTGAAATTCATAATTCAATTGGACTTGTGCTTGGCAGCACAAAATCAAACAACAAACGAAATTTTGCCAAATTTTGAGAAGAATGGAAGGGTATGAAAGGGTGTGTAGTACCTAATGGTAAATACAGCTAGCGGCAGTTTGTATGTGTGTGAGTGTGTATATTAATTGAATGCAATTTTTGTTTTACTTAACGGCAGCAGCCAAAAAGTATGCAATGCTTGCCAAGCAACAATTTCAATTTGTGTTTCTTTGATGTCTTTTATTTCGTAGAGTTTTTGCCATTGGCGTCAGACATTCAGAAAAATAAAATGGCAGACAACTAAGCTGAATTTGTGCTTTATGCTTGAAGTTTGTCGTCCATTTGCTGATATTTTGTTTAAAATGCATAAATCATTGAAATGCTGCAGTGTCATAAGCGTAACTAAGTACAAATGCCAAAGGCAAGAGCAGGAGCAGGAAGCAATGCCTGTCTCTCTTTCTCTTCTTCTCTGTGTGTCTCTTTTAGTGCTGTGCACATGTGAAAATCAAAGAAAAGATATTATTATTTTGTGAATACAGCAAAAATCGACGACAGCAGCAAAAAGATGCCAATGAGACAATGTGCAAATCATTGACAGCAGCAACACGATCTGCTTCCTCACACTCCAGCACCCCTTTTGACCCGTCCCTTTCCTCTTTCCACTTATCCATCCTCTGCCTATACACAACTCTTTCCCACTCAATACTTTTACTCTCTCTCTCTGTGTGTGTGTATGCAAACTGCAATAAATCTGCTTCGGTAGTCATAAATATTGATTTCGAAATTGTCTGCATGTGTCTGTGGAGAACTGTGTATGTGTGTCTGAGTGTCTGAGTGTGTGTGTGTGTGTGTGTGGGTGTGTGTTACCATCTCATGCTCATGCCTTTTCCTATTTGCAATCCAGCCTCGTTTAGATTTGTCGCTTATATTAGCTGCAGAAATGAAAATCGTTTTCCAATCGCATTCTTGTCTTTTACCTTTTGCCAATGCTCCAATCATTTGTGTTGTTGTTTTTCCTTTTTGTTGCTGCTGTTGTTGTTAGATCTGCATTTCTGTGTTCCTGTGGAAAGTAATTTGCAGATGCCATGCCTGTTTTTGTTATTGCTTTGCCCAACAAGCATTGCATATTTCTGACTAATAGAGAATATATATGCAAATTAATGCATACCCCAGACTTAACTTATTCTTTTTCCAAATAAATGACTTAAAGCTTATATTTTTTAATTTAAAAATTTTTAATTATAGTTTTCGGTTAGTTGACATAATTAATTATTGATATAATTAATAAATAAATAAAAGATTCAAGAGCTTTCATCTAAATTTCCTATATAATTTCAACATTTTCAGATTTGATTCTGTCTCTAGTTGAGCTCAATATTTTTACTTCGATTTGATGCTTTCGTCATTGGTTTGAGTTGTGATTGCTTCGTCTCTTGCCGTCCATCTGCAAGTTTTCAATTTATGATCCGTCACAGAATTTAGAATTATGGCCATTGGCTTTCGGTTATACCGACTCGAGAATCATAGACAAAGAGAAAGAACGAAACGGAAATACAAATAGGAGTTACAATCCAGGCTGAAATTGAAATTAAAGTCATAACTCAAAGTGGGACTCAAAATCGAGCTCTCTCTCTCTCTAAGTTCTCATATATGTAAGCTTTAAGTTGGCCAGCATTTGGTCAACTTGGTTGTGGCTATGAGTTTTGCTTTTTGGCCTAAAGTTGCTACATACTCGACTGTTAAATGGGCTTCTACTTATGTGCCATGACGATGGCAACTATGGCTAATCTTGCCCATCGGGACAGCAGCAGACCCATTAATATGCCTTTGTCACATCCTTGGATTTGATCTCAGTTCCCTGCTTGTTTCTTGTCTGTGAGCAGGCATGAAATTGAACTAGTTTTCGACTGTGTGTGTGTGTTTGTGTGTGTGTGTGTGTTGTTGGCTCTTTCAGTTATAAAAATGTCATCATACTCATCAGTGAGCGTTGCTCCGTTTTGCATTCCTCGGGGAGCACTTGAAGCTTATGTCGCTGCTGCCTTTTGGTATGATAAGTTGTCTTTCATTTAATGGAATTTTATTGCTCCCAAAAATTGTCTGGCAACTTGTCCCAACTTTTTATCTATGACTTTGAAATTGTCTCATCAGCATTATTTTATGACCAAATCCATGATGGCCGCTTTTAGCCAAGTGTTGTCTCTGACCCAATTTAATAGATAGTTCTCATTGTTTTATTTGTTGTGTAAATGTGTAAAATATATTTCAGTGATTGTAGTAAAGTGGTTCTTATTTAATTTTAATTTTATATTATTTAATTAAATTAATTTAAAGTAATACATGTCATCTTTTATTTTTTCAAGTCTGTACAAATGTCCAAATAGTACAAGTTGTCAAGTTTCATTCTCTTCATTTTTTCTATTTTTTTTTTTCAAATGCTTTCTCTAATCATTTCGCTTTTCTTCCCTTGCGGCTAATTGCCATTGAAAAGTGTCAACATTTTCATTTAGGTCGCCCCTTAAATTGAATGGCCATTGCCAAAAAAAAAAGAATATCTGTTTTTATTGCTTGACACTCGCTCTTTTATGTGGACTTCGCCATGGCAGCCAATTAAAACTGCGCCTTTTATGTGAATAAAATTGTAAACCATAGACATAGATGATTGGATGGTCTGGCTGGCTTTGAGCATAGTTTATGTTGCATTGTTTTCAATATTGGCACAAAATCAAATTATCTGCTATTTGTCAATAAATAACTCTTATACAAAGGCGAACTTTATTAAAATTCACCACAAAACGTTGTAGTTTCCGGTTTCAATTACGCCATAAATTTTCGGTGCTACACCCGCACGGACAGGCACACAAAGGCGGATGGACAGACGGACGGACGGATAGATGGACAGACTGAGTAGAAAAAGGGGGGGGGGGGGGGGGGGAAATGGCAACACGATGACATGAAGCTGAACGCAGCAGCATATTGAAATTTAAAGCCCCATTGGCAACTTGTCACAACTCACACAAAACCTGTCCAGGCAGCAGCAGCTAGACAAACCAACTGCCAGGCGGATTCTCCTCTCTTTTCCCCTACCTTTACCCCCCTTCCTGTCCACGTGATCCCCCATTTCGGTTCGTTTCGTTTGACTGCACAAAATATGAGCCAATATTAAACCAATAAAGCATGGCTAGAAAATATTCCAGCAGGAGTTTATAACAAAATCAAATCGCTCTGAAACGGAAGTGTGGCTTTGGCGCCAAATTAAAACTTGCACGTGAATAAAGCATATATAATATATTAAGAGGCAGTGGGAGAGATTTCCAAATTGATAGCTTGAATTATTATAAACGGAAAGTGCAACTAAATTATGAATTGCATTAGGCAATCGAATGACGTCGACACAGTCATAAACATTAATAACATCAATATGCCAGAAGGTGGAGGAGGTGTTCGAAATGAAGGTGGCAAGTCAAAAAGACAAGCGTGTGAAGCACATAAACAAGAACCGTGAAAAGGTTACGGACGATGGGCTGTACTGGGATTCTATGTAGTTGCCAGGCAAAAGCCACTTTTGCAATTTATGGCAAACGAGGCAACAGCAAAGTTCTCTCTCTTTTTCGCTTTGGTTTTTCATTTTCTCCGTTTTTTTTTTTTTTGTTGTCTTTACTTTGGCACTAACTTGGCTAAGGCCGCACTTTGGCTGGCGATGATGCATTGAAGCGGGATTTAAAGTTTAAAAGGTTTCGCGGCTTGCCTCGGCGGCCCCCAGGTCTGACAGCCATTTGGCGTTTTGGCGCATAATAAATTCGAGCTGTAGACACATGGCTTAATTTATCATCAAACGGCTGCAATCAGTGTGCGAGCGTAGTGAAAGGCGTGGAATTTATTGGCCTGAGTTATGTTATGTTATGGATGGAATGGTGAATGGTGAATGGCGAACAGAACAGTTTTGTGGATTTGTGGCTTGCCAGATTCTAGTCATGTTGTTTATTTGCAATTGCTTTGGCATTGAAGATTTTAATTACTGTTTGATTGATCCAATTGTTGTTGTGTACAATACATTTGTATGTACTACTAAAGTTGGCAAGTCATTTAAAAATTCCATTATTCGTTTATGAGATTTTTCGAATATTTACTTTTAATTGGTTATTCATTGGCAATTTAATTTTGTACTGATCAAATGCAATCGGTATCCTGTTGACTCCATTTTATTCTTATTTGAATGCAATTGAAAAGAAAAGTAATTGAATTACACACACACACACATTTTCACTCGTACAGTATTTATCACTTGGCGGTAACTTCTATAGCTCACCCCAGTGACAAACGTTGCATATTGGCAGCGTTTACTGTACTTCCAGTTAAATTGAGTTTTCTTACTGCCGAAAAAAGGAAAACGCATGAATGATTGACTTTTATGGGAAGTAAACTGAAGTAAACACAACAACAAATTATCTACGAAATTGATGAAATAAAACAAAAGTCGTAAATGCAGCCTCTAATCAACATGCTCGATAACTCGGCGTATACGCAACGTGGTTGAGCAACAAAATCGAAGTGCTTGTACATTTTGAGATTGGCAATGACTTGACTGCAAAATCCCAGTTAGCTCATTCATAATTTGGAGCATTGGATAAACACATGAGGATGAGAGACGACGAGTAAGCATGACGCTGATAATCATAAAAGGATACGCTTCGATAGGCAGCACCAGCATCGTCGTCGCTTTCAAATCAGGCAGAAAAACGCTGCCGTGTCTGACTAGCAATTGCTACGACCCTACACAGAACAAAATAAAAAGGATTCCCAGTTAATATCAATCCCAAGCGTTGTCAAAAGTATGGTAGTCTTGGATTTTCTTGCATCGAATTCGATATTTTTGATTGAATTTTTCATTCCTTTTCCGAGAATACTTTTACTATTGGGGCTGTATAGAAACTTTTTCTTAGTGAAATCAAATGTTTAAGATTTGTTTGACTATTTTAATGCTGAGTTGACATTTCATCAGCTTATATCCTGAAGACATGCTTAATAAATATCTTCTAAAATCTATAATTATAAACTTGAATTTCAGAATTATATTTTTCTCTGTGTATTGATAGTGTGCCTGAGTGTGTGTTGGTGTATGTGTGCCACATTTCATTACGTTCAACATGACGTTGCTTGGGCACTTGGAGCACGTAACAAGTTTAAATTGCGCTCGTTGACTGTTGACTGCCGTGCGGAAGATTCCAATGCTGAAGCTGATGCTGAAGCTGATGTTGATGTTGATGCTCACGCTGGCCGAGTCATGGCCCAGTCTCAATTGAAGCAGAAAAGTGTATTTATATGTAACGGAAATGATGCTGCACTTGTGCGCCGCCTTTTAGCAAATGATCAGTAATGCGATATGGCCAGATGAGGACAGAACAGGACAGGCCGAGGCCTGGCATGGATTCTGGTCTGGTCTGGCATTTGGGGGGTCAAACGGGTTACTTGACTCGTTTTGATTTCGATTTCTTATGGTTATAAATGTGCTCTGATTTGCGTTTACTCATAAATGCTTATGATAGTCATAATCATAGTCTCGATTCTCGACTCTCGACTCTGGCTCGATTGCGGCTTGGCGATAAGCGCTATTTTATCGCTAATTGTAACTGAAGCGTAAAGTGCGCGGCACAGTGGCTATAAATGCCTCAGCGTGCGAGAGTAAGTGTGAATGTGAGTGTGAGTGTGAGTCTTAGGTAAATAAAGATATGTGTAACGTGCACGAGTGCCAATTGCCGAGCATTAGCATTACTTTTTATGTACTCGAATTGATGTGTGTGTGTGTGAATGTGAGTGCGAATCTGAGTACTCGTTGTGATTCGTTTTGAATGAGTAATTCGGTGTGTCTGGCATTCTTAGAAATTGGGCGACTTTGTTGCCTTCAAAATTAAATTATTATCTAGAGCATTTCAGCTGGCATCATAAATAAACGTTGGCATCATTTTAGCATTTGCTCACCACAAGTCATTTGCATTTATTGTAATAGTCGAAAGTTTGCCCATATCAAAATCATAAATGCTGTCAAGCGTTCAAGGATCGTACACCTGTAAATACACACACTCACACTCATACAGAGATAGATAGAAAGATAGATAGACATGCACATTAACTTTGCGTATACTTTATATTTTCAGCTGCTATAATGTAAGCGAATGTTGCTCAAGCCAAATATTTAAAGAGCAGGCATACAAATGTGTAACCAGCGCGTTATTTGCTCAAGGCAATCTACACTCACTGAGGGAGACACATGCTCTGTCTGCAGTGCAAATAAAAATCTTGGCAAAAAGGTGAAACGTGTATTAAATAATTCCTTTGTCGAGCACATTTTAATCGTGCCGCAGCAACGGCAAACAAAGCCAAAACTGCCCAACGGGCAAAACAAATAAGCCCAACCAACAAAATGCGCTCTCCTCCACGTTGTCAGCGACTCACTAAAAAAATAAAGAGAAACAAAAGAACACAAAAAATTGAGAAGGAAAAAACTGCAAGCCTTGTAAAAATTCACAACTGCGTTCACCGTTCGCCTACACAGAAAAAAACTCTACACTCTGTGTTAAAATCAGTCCGAGACGGTGTCAGGAGCTCGGTAATGTAGGTATTCGATTCAAGTTCGATTTTATAAGAATTTTTTCTGTTAAATCAAATGTCCATTTTAAAACACATTTTATGCGCATATATTATTAATTAAACAACAATATTCTGAATATTTATTTTTTATTTATTTATTTAGAGAAGAGAATATTTTAACTTGAATTTGGAATTCATGTTTATTTTCTGTGTATAGAGAGGTCAACATTTTTGTTGTGTCCACGTACGCGAGTCCTTCAAGCGAAGCCACGGGTTTTGGTCTATGGCGGCGCATGACAACTAAGCGAAGCTGGACGCAGAAACAGGACCAGAAGCAGGAGCAGGAGCAGGAGCAGAAGGAGGACCAAAAGCAGCACCCAGTCGGGGGGTAAGACCAGCGAATGGATGACAGCGGTGCAACGGTTTGACAAGCGCGTGAAGAAAAATTTCTGCATGTGTGCGCCAAAAAGGATGCCCCCAAAAATAGCAGAAACACAAACACAAACACAACCATTTTATACACATGCAGAAATGGTTGAAATTGTGAAAACAAATAAAAACGAGGCAGATTACTCCTTTTCGCTCGCCATCTCTGTCACCCTCTCTCACACTCTGAGTGTCAGCATGTGTGTGTGTGTGTGTGTTGTTTTTGTGTATGTGTGTGTGAGTGTGCCTGCTTTATAACTGCTACGTGTGTTGTGTGCTTGTTGCGGCTTTGCAGGCATCAGCCATCTTTTTATTTATTTATTGTTTTTGTCTGTGTTGCTGCATTGGTGTTATTAGTGGACAACGTTGTTGTTGCTGCTGTTGTTGTTGTTGTTGCTGCTGCTGCTGCTGCCTCTGTTGTAATAAAGTACAGTAGACGTCGAGGACATTTCTATGCCACAGCTGGCATCACTCAAAATGTTCGTTTTTCTTTTGTTTTGCTCTACAGCTTTTATGTGTTGCAGGTGTTTGGAATGTGATCATGGCGTAAAGCATTTCGATTTGTTGTTACTTTTGTTTGTACAGCATTGTTTTAGAAATACTCGTACTAAGAATTCGATGTAGAAATATGATTGCCTATTTTTCTAATAAAACACCAAGCTTCAGAAATATGATGGCCATTATTCAATGGTAATAATTGTCAATTCAATTGAGTATAAGTTTTCATAAAATATAAACAACATTTTTAAAATTTAAATTATTTATGGAAGTTCAATTGAAAATTTAAGTCAGGAAATTTTGATGTTCTGGGAACTTTGCTTCAATCAAATTGTAAAGACTTTCTACGAACAAGCATTAGTATTAAGTTTTATTTAAAATACATGATTCTTGGAAACCTAATAAATTTTTATATTCATTATTTAGAACGAAGCTTGTAGTAATTTTTGTGATCAAAGTCAAAATTAATATAGTTAGTTTGCATTAGTACGTCAATAACATGAGAAATTTATTTACCGAGAGTACAAATTAAATGTATTTAAATTTCATTCAACTGGAAACTCAAAATGTTCAATAGATAAATATTTAACATGGTTGTAATAAACTACTTATTTAGGTATAGAACTATTCAAAAGTGTAATGTAATATTGTAAATTATTGATTAATAAATATATATATTTGTAATAATATGAGATTTGCCAAATGTTAATGTATAATTGAGATAGTTGCTCAATTGTAATAAATTTAATGCAATTGACATAACTGCATTGGACAAAGGGAATAATTACAGTAAATGTAAACAAATCTCCCAATTGATAACATTTACTAACTCTTGAAAACTTAAACAACGACATGGACAATGTTAGAGAAAATCTTTGCATAACAAATTAAATGTAAGTGCTACAAAACCAAGTAAAATACTTACATGTCCCATATACATTTGTATGTATGCATGTATATGGGGAGAAAGACACAACACCTGCGTCCAGTTGCTACTTTAACAAAGGCAGCCACAACAATCAGTTGTTGTTGGTCTCTCTCTCATTAAAGATTCAGTTTGGTTTCATGGGAGAATTAAATCTTGACATGGTGAACATAATTTTATGGGAATTTATGCACGTTTTGCCGCCTGGCAGTGTGACCAGCTTAAGCACAGTTTTAAATTTAACCTTTCGCACTAAAAGAGAGTAAGTGGTGCTGCCCCTTGGTTTGAGTGTGCCAGTTGCTAATGTTAAGTGGTTTGCCGACTAATGCATATTTTATGAGACAACCTGTGATTGCTTGCCATTTTGTTTGCTTGTTCGGTTTTCTTAGATTGTTGTTTGACTGTTTGTTGGGGTTGTTGGCAAATGAATTTGGTGTTTTGTCTGTGGTCAATTGAATCACAAACATACACGCATCTTAAGGTTATTTGCCAGTCTGAAAACTGTTGCACAGTTTGCCGCAAACCAATATTCAACCACAAGTCAAAGGAACTTTTTTATTATTAATGTCGTTGCTGTTGCGTTCGGAATTTTAATAAATCATTTTGAATGAAATGCGTAGCACGAGGCGCCTCAAATGTTATCAAATCAAATGAGTGAATGACTGAATGAATAAATGCCTGACTGACTGACTTCCTGCCAGTCTTTCTGACTGACTGAGTGAGAGACTCGAATATGCCTCAATTGCAACGCATTTGAGCTGGAATTAGGGACTCTTAGCCGGTTGGTTGCCTGTCAGCCTCTCGGCTTATTCCCCAACAAAAATAAAATACGAAATATTTTTAAAATGCTGCAAAAGAAATTCACAGGCTACGTTGTAAATCAAAAATGCCAGCGCCAAAAAATATTACGAAATTTGTGGGGGAAGTGTGTTCAGTCCATTCAGGGATGACGTTTAAGACAGCATCAAATATGCAAATTGTAAATTGTAAATTGTTTGCTTTTGCTTTTGTTGTTTTCTTTTATTTTGGGTGTGTACGTGTGTGCGTGGTCATAAATATATTTCATTCTCTCGTCATTACATAGATTTCAATGCGATGATACTTGCTTTCTCCCTCGATAAGCGGCATCTGATTATCAGCAGCACTTATTAGAGCAACGCATAAATCAGCCAAATCACGTCGGAACAAATGTTTAACAGACTCATGCAGTTGAATCTAAAAAGATTCGCCACTCTGTGAACTTGGTTTTATTGGAGACACAATCAGGTCTCGGCCTCGAATTCAAAGAGTCATTTGTCAGATGAACAACATTTTATTGAAAAACGAAAAAAACAAGCTGAATCAGCGATAACACTTGATAAGAGTTAATAGCTGAGAGTAAAGAGTTTTCGGCCTTGCAAGTGTAATTTATATAAATATATTTGTATATATTGCGTATCCGCAGAGTTAACCCCAAGTGTAAGAAAGCGTATGCTGACCTGCTTGCCGGCACATTGTTTAATTTACAATTTGCGCATTAACTTTGTCACATAATTCTAATTAGTGCTTTTAATTTGTTTATGGGGCACTTTGCAGCGTTACCTAAAATTATTGCTGGCTAAAATAGCGCTGGGGAACTGCTTAAATATCACCAACACCAACACCAACATCAACACTGGACACTGCCAAGTGCCCCATTAGCGACAGTGGCAATGGCAGCGGCAGAGGAAAAAAGAGAAAACAGAGGAGGCAGCATCGGAGTCGGCCACTATTTCCACGAGTCAGTTGCCAGGTGAGTTGCCCTGGCCGAGTTTTCCTGGGGCTGCCATGACAAAGTCATTAAATGCGACGCAAATTAGATTTATTGTACGCCACTGCACCTGCCAGTTGGCTCCTCTCCGGATGTGGATGTGGATGTGAATGTGCAGATGGAGATGGAGATGGAGATGTGGGTGTTGCCCCTCTGCTGCCTCTGCTGGCCACTGTGGTTGTCCGCCTGACCTGCGGGGACATCGTTAAGGGTTCTTTTTTTTCGTCCTGCCATCCACAGCCTCTCCCTCGCGTAACAATAAATTTACATTAGACTCTTACATATTTGCACTGTTTGCCACGATTTTGAAAAGCAGCCTGCCCCTGGCATTGCACGGACAGGCAGCACGACAGCTTTTTCAACGTGCCACTAATGCGTACCACACACACACACACACACAAAGACTCAGATACACACACATGCATGCAAGTGGCAGAGTATGCAGTACGCATTCACCGTTAACTTGCAAAATGATATGCAAATAAGGATGAATCCGTCACTCGTTCTCACCTCGCTTTTAGGACAGGCCACCATCCTCAGTGTCATTCGCTCGCATATCATTGTTGTTAGTGTTGTTGCTGTTGCCATGACATCGCCTGCATCTGTTAAATAAAAACTACATTCAATAACAAAAAATGAGCAAACACTTTGCGTTCATTTACTGCTGTCCAGTGCATTTTATTATGCAAATACGAGTATTAAAATGGTATAATAAATTGAAATAAATAAAGTAAATTCAATTTTTTTTGAGTTTCAAATTTCATGAAATCTTTAAATTATTATTGATAATGAAACATAATATATGTAAGCTCTTGGGGGTTTTTGAGTTACGAAATAATAAATGAAATATTAAAATTTCGCTTTACTGATTATAATAATTTGACAAAAGTAAAAATGTTTGCAAATTTGTTAATTAGTTAAAATTTTCAAAATTTACAGTAGTTTATATAATTACTTTTTTAATCTAAATATTACAAAAACATTAAGATTATTTATGAATTCGCTAAAAGAACAACAAAATCGGCAATTGAATTATTAAAATTTTGTTTGTTGTGTTTTCAATTAATCTAATAAAAACTCGAATATTGCCAAAGGTCTAATAATTATTTTTCTTATAAAATTTGTATGAGTAAAAAATTGAACAATATTGGCAATCGAAATAATTAAATATATATATAATTGGTTTGTAAACTTTGTATACATAAAATGTTTTATTATATTTAATTAAAACACTAAAAATTACGTTAGATTTGGTATCAGATTCTGCCAAGTCCTTGACATGCATTTGCATTGAGTTTAGTTTCGGTATATGCAATTGTTATTGTTATTGTTTTTGTTGGTCACACAGATGAGAAGAGGAAATTTAATTTCATAACTCACGTCATTTAATTTTAGCAAATATCACGACCTGAACAAAAGCAATTGGATGCAACTGCTGCTGTTGCTGCTACTTGGTGGCAGGCTCTGGGTAATGGGCGGACTCGGCTCGACTCGACCCAATGGCAACGGATAACAGTCCGTAATGAAACAAGAAACATCAGGGAGAGCACACACACACACACTCGTATACATACATATGTATATATGTATAAAGTGTGGAACGTGCAGAGCGAGACAAATGGCTGAAAACGTCTGTTTCTGCTGCTGTTGCTACTTCGCTGAGTCGCCTTTCCATTTTGGTGGGCAGGTGTCAGCCACAGGAGGTGTCCTCTCTCTCTCTCTCTCTCTCTCTGTCTTTCCAAGTAAAGCTCCGGCTCCAGCGCTGAAGTTTTCGCATAAACAAAAGCAAATATTGCGCACTTGTGCAATTTATATTGCAAAACAATTGTCATTAGAAAATGCCGCACGAACAAAAACGTTGCAGACAAAGGGAGCTCAAGTCTAAAACTCTCCATCTCCATCTCCAGATCAGACTCAGACTCGGGCCGAAACTCACCAAGGACTAAAGAAGTCGAGCCCAGGCACAACTGCAACTGTCACATGTGAGGCAAAAGCAGCAGCAGCTTCAGTACGAGTACACAGGAAAATAATACGTGATTTCGCGTAAAATTTGTAAAAAGTAGATTTTTTTTTTATTACAAAATACATGACTTAATTTACGTTTTATCAAATCCTTCTCCGCCAAAACTTCGATTTATAAGAATTTTTTCTGTGAAATTATTTGTCTTAGGATTTTTTCAGACTAGTTAAATGACATTTTATTTATAATTTAATTTAATATTATTTTAATTACAATGGTAATTTACCATTAATGTCCTTAATACAAACTTAAAAAAAAAATGCTAAAATCATCAATTGTTTGTTTAAATTTTACAATATTTTTTTTTCAAGTGTAGAAGCGGCTTCAGCAGCAGCAGCAGCAGCATTTTATGGCACAGCTTAAGTGCTTCAAAAATTCCACGTAATGCACTCAAAGCAACGTCTGTCGAGCCCCCCAAGAGAGAGATGTCCGTCTGCCTTACTCTTACCACATCTCTTTCTCTGTTCCGCTCTCTTTCTTCTCCTCCTTCTCTCTCTCAATTTGGAAAATAGACGGCAAATAAGAAAACGTGCGAGGAGCTGTGGTGCAAATTAAAGTTGCTGGCTGGGCAGGAAGCCGGATTCTGTTCATGGTCCTGCTGCTGTTGCTGTTGCTGCACTGACTCCTCAGCTGCTGACAGAGCAATGTGTTTCGCAGCAACTCGCTGCATTCTCACCTCCACAACCTCATCTACTCTCGACTCTCTACTCTCTTCTCTTTTCTCTTCAAATCGCACTCTTGCTGTCATTCGTCGCCGCTTTTTCATCTTTGTGTGCCGTGCGGCATTTTCTTCATTTAGGTTTTGTGTGTGCGAATTTCACACACAGGCACACACACACACTCGCACACACACTTTTTGTTCATTAGTGGATAATGAACAATTGCAGCATTATGACAGCAGCAGCAGTGGCAGTGGCAGTGGCAGTGGCAGTGGCAGCCAGTTGGTTGCTGCAGTTGGCCAGTTTTTCACTTCACCTCTAGCTGCTATCTAGTCACAAGCATTTTTATTAAAATTCCTTGCGAGGACCATTAATTTTCCTGCTCCTGCACTACGTTTTCTTTGTTTTTTTCACAAACTCTTCTCTATCTCTTCGCTTTATCTTTACTTTTTTTTTTGTTTTTGCTCTGTTGCTGTTTCTGTTGCCTCATTTTGGGCTAAAACATGTTTTGCTCGTTCTCCGTTTATTGCAGTTAATTCTTGGCTGTTTTAGACGCCAGCTTAGCTATTTGCCTTGTGGCTTACCTTTTGGCTTAATCAAGCTGAGCATTTCTCACTTTTTAGCTTGTATTCTGTTCATATTTGTTTTCATCTTTTTCTTTTGAATATTATGGTAGAATATAAATCTCAAAATTGTGATGGTTTTCACAGCTTTCCTTTTAATCATATACTGCGAATACGAGCTTCCATTTTGCGCATCTGTGCAATCAAAGTTTTGTTGGCACATTAAAACAACCTCTGCTACTGGCAATTAATTTGGCTTAGTTTAGTTTAGTGCACTTCCGTTGCACACGGCGGCCATTTTGTCGCACCACCGGATGAACAACAGACAGACAGACAAACTGCCAGACAGACAGAGACAGAGAGGGGAACAGACAGAAAATGCAGTCAGCTGCGAATTCATGAGTGCTCAAAAGCTGCTTTAGTTTTTATTACCATTCAAATCGGATGCAGTTCCCCATTCCACCATCCAAAATGAAGCACATAACTCAAATACATAAACACACACACACATATACGACATAGAGTCGTGTGTGTGTGTGTGTACTGGCTGCATTGATATTCCTCCCTTTGTGTGTGTGTGCTTAACAATTTTGGCAATGCTCTTTGCTGGCTTCACCTGAAATGAAATCCAACCCTATTGACCCCATTGAGCCACAGCGTAGGGTGTGTCAGCGACAGCAACAACAACAACAACAGCAACAACAACAGCGTCAACAGCGACAACAGCGACAACAACAAAGGCATTGACAATGACAACGACGACAACGAGAACCCAGAACTGTTATGAAAGGCACAACTGAAATCAACTAACAACATTAACAGGGCAACGAAATTTTAGCGAACGATAAGTTTGGAGCATCAGTTTAGGTCTGGAGATTGGACAGAGTATTGGGGCACACCTCCACATGGCCAGACAATGGACACTGCCAATGGTTATACCACGAGTCTGATGCCGATGCTGGGAAAGGAGCAGACGCCTCACGCATGCAAGCGACAGGATTAAACAGACAGAGCGCCGCACGCAGCGAGTTGAGGCATGAAACGGGTACACTTTGAAAAAAATCCTATTTCGCTCACTTGCAGAAATTTGCCTTTGGCAATGGGTTATTCTAAACCTCAATCCACACGTTTTCATCTCCTATAAAACAGATTTTTATTCTTAAGCGTGGAGCAATTCATTTATTCAAATAAATCAAAATATATATTTTTATGGTTTTCTTTTGCTTCTGTATATTAAGTATTGGTTTTTTTAAATAAAATTAAAAAGTGTATTTGTTTTTTTTTCATAACAGTTTTTTATCTGTTTTATTTATCTTTTTCGTCTAATTTGGTATTTCTTATTAAGAATTATTTCGTTTCAAAATTGTTCTTTCTTAAATAAAGTTATTGGTGTCATTATGCCAGTTACTTAAAAAATAAGTAAAAGCGGATTTTTTTTTTTTAATTAGTCAAAATATTGGTCGATTTTAAAACAAAGCAAATATGTATCTTTATTTGGAAAAATAGTATTTTTATTTTGAGTGTAAGGTGAAACGGATGAGGCTGCGCAGGATCTGTGGCTTGCATTTAGGTACTCAAGCGGCGATGTCGTAGTCATTTGCCATGTGAATGTGACTGTGAATGTGACTGTGCATGTGTCTGTGGATGTGACTGTGTGTGTGACTGTGGATGTGACTGTGATGTGGGGCCAGTCAAGAGTTTGGGCCTTTGGCGCTTTAACGGCGTCACATATGCTTCTAACGATAGTAGTTTTCTGCGTAATTTGTTCGCCATTTTAGGAAAGCGAAACGCCAGGATAACGCTTTGGTAAACTTGGCCAGCTCCTGATGCTGGCTAACAGCATTGTGTATAATTTAGTACATGGTGCTGTTGGGTTAGACAACGCCAGATCTAGGATTCTGGATGGGATGGGAGTCCCTTTGCCTTTTGCCTGACACTTTTCGCTTTGACTCGTTAAAATTCATTTTAATTTGTTGCTGGAGTTGTACTTGTAGCTGTAGTTGTAGTTGTAGTTGTTTGCCAGGGCAGCGCCGCTGGCCATAAAGACAGTGAAGGCGGCAAACTGTCAGACAGTGAGACACAGACTCTGAGAGTGAGAGAGAGAGAGAGAGAGAGAGAGCTCACAGAATGCCGCACGTGTCTCTGCAGCCGCATCCTGCGTAGCTTTATAAACAATTTTGAATTTTGCGGTTGCGCGAAAATTAATGGATGCCTCGCTTTTGTGCGGTTTTTGGTTGCGCGTTGCCAGACTGAGTGGCACAACGCTGTGGGGCACACGCGTAAGCGACGCGCGCGCCTCCCGTCCGCGTCTCACGCACGCCACATCGTTTGCTTTTAGCGTTGGCGACGATGGCGGCTAAATTTTAGCATTTTGTCATTAGTGTTTGCATTCTAGAAACGAGATTGTTGTTTGTCGTTGCGGCGGCGGCAAGAAATTGCAGCAGCTTAATGGCAGCACACAGAGAGAGTGGCAGAAAGCAGCTGTCGCATCTCTCTCTCTCTCTCTCTCTCTCTCTTTCTATCACGGTTCCTCTTCTTATCTCAAGCTATCAATTAAAGCAATAGCTGTGCAAGCCAAAGCCTAGGCCAAGAACAGCAACAACAACCGTCAAGTGCTAAACAAAGAACATACAAACTCGACGAGAACAAAGAATGCCATCAAGTTGTGGCAAGTTGGTTGCAAGTTGCCAATGATTGTCAGCCAGTCACATGTGTGTGTGTGTGTTATGAATAAGCCAAGAAAACTGTTTCCATGCTCGGATATCATCGCAGCAAAGCAGCATAGAAATGGAGGGAAGTCAGCGAGTGAGAGCGCGGTTAATAAAACAGACAAACACTCAAACTTTTGCTATAAAAGTATATGCGAGTGTGGGCGAGAGAGAGGGAGGACATTCTCTCGCTCTCGAGTTTTTTAAGTTGCCGGCGTTGTTTGCTTGCTAAACAAGTGCTATTAAAAGAGCATAAAGGTGGAACCTGCTAGGTGGAGAGTGGGCGTGTCTCAAAAAGTGCTTTTATACCCCCACCCGTGCTACCGTGCTGCATCAGGAGTCGTAAAGGGAGTCGATGCTCGCATCTGTAAAAGCAGCTCTGTAATAAGCCCGGCCCAATCTATATGCAGTTCACAGTTCACAGTCGCAACCTGCAATATTTGTCTTTAATACCCTTTGCCCAAATGCTGCAAGGCGTACTACTTTTGTTAATTGCCTATAATATATTTTTAAATTATATTAAATTTTCAGTTGAGAATTCAGTTTAGTTTGGGCATTTAAATAGCAAAGAATGCGCATCTTATAAAGAGTATCTTTAAGTCGAGCAATTTGCTCACATTTAGTATTGTGTCGTTTTTGTCGTTTCACATTTTAAAATAAGTATATAAAGCAGCTAAGGTGCACTTTTGTAGTTGGCCTTTGACTTGCATTTTAATGCTCAACACAAACAAAAAGCAAATGAAATAAAAAAAAAACAAAAGCCGTAGCAAAAGCAAAACACGGAAAGCAGTCAAATTTTATAAGTTTAGTTTTTTTTTTATTGCTGCATACTATAAGATATTAGCTACTAAAAATGCTCTGCACTTGGCAAAGTATAAGTTTCTTTGAGAGCACATAAAGCTGAAGCTGAAAATGGCGTAATAACTATATTTAGCGGGCATTGTTAATCGCATTGAAGCCATGAACCGAGCAGAGATTTGCATTTCATTAAACAAAATTTTCGATTCTGATTACTGTAATTAAATATTAAATATATATTTAAATAATTAGCATACATATTTTTCATGCGCTGCATTTAATTCAATTTCCAGGCAAAATGAAATTCAACTAGGCGTATGAGTAACATATGCCATTTATATTTATGCATTGTTGGTGTTTGTTCTTGACAGTGTTGTCGTCTTGTATTTGCTTGGCTTTGAGTTTTTAACTGCGCTGCGTTTCGGGGTGCGCATATTAAGCAGTTTGCGGCTTTGGCAATGGCAAAAGTGACATCAGCGACCCCAAAGTGCAAAATGCAGTAAAATATTGAAATTGTACAGTTTGCCGTTGTGCAATGATGCGCAATGGCAGTCAAGTTTTTGTTGAAAGGTGCACTTCATATATATACATCGAAAGTGAGAGAGAGAAAGAGAGAGAGGGAGAGTGTGAGAGAGACAGGGAGGGGAGAGACGTGACCAGCATGCGGCAGCTGCTCATCGCCTTCTTATTGGAACGCGTTGCAACTGCAGTGCCGACAAATCGAGTCAAGTGGAAATGCGACATCAGCGTACATGCAATAAATATTGAACTGCAGTCAATGCCTGAGATATCTGGGCTTAGTTTCTTAGCAACGTTTTGCTCTTATTATTGTATAAATATCAATTTGCCTAATGATTGACATGCTTTGTCATTGCTAATATAAATCCATATTCATTAACTTGTAAATGTGTGGATAAATAGGTGTATGTACTAAAATTGCCCCCAGGCTAAAGGCACATTAAGAGTTGCAGCACAAATTAATGTCGCATCAATCAAAGCAGCAACAACTGGAAAATTCCCCTTACCAGCTTTCTAAAGACTCTCACTTACCATTGATTTTCATTTTGCAATTGAAATCCTTTTAAATCTGCACTTGTTGTATAGAGAGTGAAATAAAAACGGCATAGTTTTCTTTTTGTTTTATTTTTGATTAACATTTTTCCATTTTATTTGATTATTTCTCTCCTGCTTTTCCGCACTTTTCTATGCATGTATTAACGTGTTTGCCTGCACACCTGTGTGCAATTATGTTTGTGTGTGATTGTGACTGTGTGTGTGTGGAGATTTGTTCGATCGATTTGATTGGATTGGATAGGCTTTGATGGGCTCTTAACATAATTATGCCATTCTGCTTGCACGATGTAATCACTTCGTTTGTCTCTGTATGCGTTTCTATTTTTTCTTGTTAATTTAAATGCGATTATGTCAGTATGCTAGTGTGTGTGGGTGTGTGTAAGTGAATGCTTGCTGGCTTTGCTCATTTGAATTTTTTAGTTTCATTTTTTGTTCAAAACATATTATCTGTTTAATCTGTGGCATTTTTTTTTACATTGAAATTTATTTTTTTTATTCATTTCATTTTTTATATTTCATTTGCTGCTGTGATGTTTGCTCGTGTGTGTGTGTGTGTTTACATTCATATACGCTTTTTAATTATATGCATTTTTCTGTTTTTTTTTTATTATAATTTGTATATATATATATATATATTTACATACACAACATTGAATCATTTATTGTTTTATATATGTATCTGTATTTAGCTTAAATTGTAACTATGTATAGTTATGCTAAACACATAAGTATATTTCATATTATATTATTGGTAATTGTATTATAAGTACTCTCCCCATCTCTTTATTTTATGCTCCTTCACTATTATTTTGTTTCTCTTTCTACTTGCCATAATATTTATCGACATAGTACATATGTTCAGCTACAATCAATTGTATTTTTCTGTATTATATTTTAATGTATTTGTTTAAAATTATGCATAGCTTTTTTCTCTGTTTGATTAGCAGACAGTTTTGTTCTTGTTGTTTGCTCAAATAACATTTAGTATATATATTTATATTTATTTATGTACTTGTATATATATAAGTATATATAGATTTGTATATGTAAAGTTATGCATACAATGCTGCACACAGTTTTGCCGTTGGCTCTCAAAAATCGCGTTTTGCCAAGTTTTAAAAAATAAATCAGTTTACTTTGTCAATAGCATCATTTACTCTCATCGCATAAAATCACAACTTATAGAAATTAGACGCACCTCATCTTGGCATTTCTTTTGTTTTTTTTTTTGTTATTTTACCACTTCTAATATAAAGTGTTCTAATTTTTTTTGGTTACATTTTCATCATTTCATTTTTTTTTTTGTTGTAAAAAATAGTTTACAATTTTGATGAGTTTTTCGGTTATCATTTTGGTTTTTTTTTGCCTCCTTGTAAATACCATAAATAATTGTGTCTCGTTAACATTTAGTATATAGTTTTTATAGTTACAATTACAATCTTAACTAAACATTGACTAAATTTTGTAATTTGCTTTTGCTACACGTTGCAGATGACGTCATGGACGCTGCTTATAAGATTTGCTCATCTTTCTCATTTTTGCTTTATTTTTTATTTATTTTTGCTGTGGTTTTGCTCACTTTCTCTAAATATTTCACTATTTTTTTGCCTCATTCGGCTCGTTTCCTTCGTTTGATTTATATTAATTATAGATTTGTTCACATTTACATTACACAGATACATTAATAAGATTTTTCTATATGTGTTGTTACCCCTCGAATATATGCATGTATATATGTATATGAGAGCTCTTATACTCACATTAAGTGCTGCTTAATTGTAGCTAGTCATGGGTACATCTAAGTACATGTATTTAATTATTTCTTACTATTTTTATTTCTTTGTTTTTATTTTGTTTGGTTTGTTTTACTTTATCACTATGTTTACCTATGTGCAAATTTTCTACTTGTTTGACTTGTGTTTACATTTAATTATTTATAGGTATTTCTTGTGAGTTTATTTTAATTTTTTTTTTATATTTAATTTTGTCTCTGATTTAAATTTGTTTTGGTTCCTTTGCTCGATATTTATTTAAAACTCAACACATTATCTTTAAACTGGGATTAACGGATCGAAGCAATTGGACAAAATGTTTAGACATTTTCTTAAACTACATCTTAAATTAGGTAAATCTATTAAAGGAGCTGCTCTTGATATTCATTTTACATCTGCAGCTAAGGGGAAACGGGTGAAAATAAAGGAAGGTCTGCATAGCTCATGGAAATGACCATCAAAATGATGGAAAGCAAATTTGAAGAGTTGAAATTGTCAGTCAATAAAATAAGTTTATCTCTGTCCTTCTTTTATTTTCTGTCTTTCTTTCTCTATGATCTACGGCTAGACAACTATACGAATAAAATCCGAAGCACTGTTGAGACTTGGACTTTAGCACCCAATCTGTTGAGATTCTTTCTTCTATGTACGGTGTACTACTCTATGGTGTTCTGTCTCCCCTTTCTCTTCAACTACGGGGAAATGACCTTTCGACTGCGAAAATAGACACAAATAACACACATACATACACACAATACACTATATTTTATTTCATTTTCACTTTATTATTTGCTTTAATTAGTTTTACATAAATTATGGTTATTAGCTATTGCACATTTGGCTTTATTGTTGTTGCTGCTGCGGTTCATGTTGTTCTTGTTGTTGTTGCCATTTATACTTACATATAAGTTGCCGTCAACAAATTGGATTTTTAGTTAATGGGCTTTTATTTAATATCATATTTCATATCTGCAATTCTTCATACTATTTATACTTTCTGTGCTTTTGCTGCTAATTTGTATCTGATCTGATATTTTATCTGTGTTGCCTGCCTCGTTTTAACTTTCTATTAAATACCATAATTCACACTCAGTTTGTCACTTCAATCTTTGTACAATTCTGGCATGCCATAGACCTGACTTGGCTGTTGCTGTGCCTGAAGTTGCAGTTGAAGCTGCTGCTCGTTGTTGGCTACCTGCTGATGCATCCAATGTGGCTGCGTATAATGCAACTGTGGGGCATAATGTTGTTGTTGTTGTTGTTGCTGCTGCTGCTGCAACTCGTATGTCTGCTGCTGCTGCTGATGCTGTTGTTGGTGGTGGTGGTGGAGTTGTTGCTGTGGCACGTGATGGTGCTGTGGCTGCTGTTGCAACTGGTAACGTGGCTCCTTTACATAATCGCTGCCCGTTTGCTGCTCCTGTTGCTGCTGTTGCTGTTGTTGCTGCTGTTGCTGTTGTTGTTGCTGCTGCTGCTGATGCTGTTGGGTGGGATACATGGCCACCGCTCATGGCAGCTACACCAGCAAACTGGGCGCCAGCCACTCGTCCTCCGCCAGCTGTAAGGGTTGCACAAGCATCAAGCAATGTGAGACACATCAAGTATACGCACTGTCTGTCGCAATCTGAAGACTCACCTGTGGACTGACCTGAAACTGTTGCATCGGATAGGCCACAACGCCAGCCGCCTGAGGCAGTGCCCCGCCCACGCTCTGTGTGATCTGTGGCGCCGTGGCGGCCGCGGCGCTGGTCAACTGCGGCTGGGACGGCACACTCTGCCAAGTGCCCGGCAGCTGGACGCCCATGCTGCACAGGGGCAGAAACAGGAGAGAAGGAGAAAAAGAAGAAGAGCAAATATTGAGCATTTAAGTTTTCTACATCTGCAAAAACAAATAATATTGTCTGCATAAAACACAAGACCTTGAACTCCTGAAACTACAGATAGCGCAACGCAATTTAAAAATAAAACTAAAAATGCACCAACAGTAAAATCAGTGAAACTTGAAAATAAACTAATGATCATTGAATAACATAAATTAGAATTAAATATAAACTGTGTTCAGAAATAAATGAAAATAAGTGGAAAATTAAAACATATGACTGTAGAGTACAATAATAATTTTAAAGCACAGATCTACTGAGCATTTAATATGGAAATAAAAAATAAAAATATAAATTTATATAATATAAAAAAAAAAAAAAAATTTTCTGAATTTGGCTTTTCCCAATTTTTGTATTCCAAATTCTGTTTCATAATGTTTTATTTTTTAGCTGACTTGGCAAATTTATGATCCACATTTTTTCATCCTTAGTTTGGTTTCTTAAGGTTGTATTCTATATTATTTTAAAGCTTTTGTTAGGTACCGATATAATAAACCATCAAATAATCAAGTAAACGAATAATTAAATAGTTTTTTTCAGTGTAATTGGCTTACCCCATGTAGCTGGCCTGCTGATAGCCCGCGAATTGACCGTAGGTGAAGCCCTGCATGCCCTGCAGGAACTGGCCCGGCTGCAGGGCGCTGGCTGGAGCCGCTGTGGGATATGTTGGTGCCGGTGGATACCAGTAGCCGGCCACTTGCTGCCCGTAGGCGGCTGCTGCAGCTGCCGCCGCTGCCGCCGAGCCGAAGGGGAAGCCTTGTGCCAGTGCCTGGCCAGCGATTGCAGACATGTGATTGGGATCGCCGCTCTCCTTGCCCCACGCACACTTCACTGGCTGCTGGTTGATTTCCGTATTGTTGACGGCCACGATGGCGTGTGTGGCAGCCTCTTTGGTGGAGAATCTAAGCAGAGCGAGTGTGTGTGAAGAGTTAAGTGTGTGTGTGTGTTAAGTTAAGTTAAGTTAAGGCAAACTAATTCTCTGGGGGAGCCTGGATTGCAGATTGCAGATTGACCTGCTTAAATTTCCATTTAACCTGCAGCAGCAACAACATCACTCGACAACAACAACAACAATGTCTACAACGAGTTGTGTTAGCAGAACAAAGCGTAAAAGTGGTACAAGCGTCTGTGGAATTGTTTTGGCTCTTATTGTACTTGTAGCTACCAGTTGTTGTTGTTGTCGTTGTTGTTGTTAATGTTGCGGCTGGGTTTTGGTATATAAATGCAGCAAAGGCAGCAACTGCAACGGCTGCGCCAGCAGAGACTACTTGTAGTCCCCAAGCTCATTATGTTACAAAACGCCAAACAATGCCAATGCGGTTCTTTTACACTCTCCCCCTTTCTCTTTCTCTCTCTCTCTCTCTCTCTCTCTATCCCTAGTTTTCCTCTCTCTCTCTGTGTCTCTCTTCCTACAGAAATGAGTTTTGGACAGCGGACAAAAGGCGCACATGATTCTGCAATGCGTTTCGTCCTCTTCCCGCTCACTTTGATGTTGGTGTGTTTTTAAGCCCTGAATGCTCGCCGGGAGGGCAACCGCTGCCATTAAAATCCTATCAGCATTCGTGGCGGCAGCTGCGATCTGCTTTCTGCTCAGCCTCAGCCTCAGAGTCGGAGTCGGAGTTGGAGTCGGAGTCAGCCTCAGAGTCAGAGCCAGCTGACTGGCTCAGAGCACACGTTGCCATCCATTGCAGCCGTCTCCCTTTTGCCAACGTTTTTGCCTTGTTCGTTTGCATTTTGCCTTTTTTTATTCTCCATCTCTCTCTATATCGCTCTCTCCCTTTCTTGCACATCGTCGTTCCTGTTATTGCGTTTCATTGTTTTGTTGCCTCAAATTTGCCTGTTGTTGCTGTTGTTGAGTGCAAAAGTGTAGTTGATTTATTAACGGTGCGGCATACCCCAAAGCTGAATGGAGGCACATTGAAATGGCGTGCACTCAATTGCAGCGACAACGACAACAACAACAGCAGCAACTACAAGCTTGCAAACGGAAAGCGGGTCTGAACAGGGTTGCACTACCAAAATAGGTGGCAGCCACAATATACAGTTCGCTAACAAAATCAAAATGGCGTGGAAACAATGGGTTAATGTCGTACAACTAGCCGATGCTCGCTTTTACTATGCCTGTTACAACAATTATTTTAATCCTTTGTTTAGTAATGTGTTGTTAAGCTAATGCAAGCTGCGATCAACACGGCGTATTCGCAATATATAAGTTGCTACCCTACGATCGCAATGTATATCTTTAAAAATCGTATTCAGGCAAAATAAATTTCTTTATCGAAACTATTATAATGCAGAATGAATTTAGATGACAAACCAGGATTAAAGTGATATTCCGCTTAAAAATCTGTTCAGTTTGTGAAAACTAAGTGCAACTTAGGCTGCGAGCACACTGGGAGCGGAAAGCGGAGCGTACAGCGGAGCTTATAAACGAGCTGATAATTTCAGAACTAAAATGATAAATCAGCTCAGCTTGCAGTGTGCGCGCTTTCATACAAGCAGTGTGTTTGTTTTTTTCAAGTTGATAAGCTCTGTGTACGCTCCGCTCTCCGCTTCCAGTGTGCTCGCAGCCTAACAAGTCAAAATTTACTCGTTTATTTTGCATTTTGAAATATGCTTTCCCTTAGAATTTGTTTTTCGATTTCGATATATCGAACTCTATTTACTGTTTGGATTTCCATCACTAATTGCTACTCACCGCACAAATGCGTAGCCTTTGTCCTTGAACACACGAATCTCCTGTATTGTGCCATATGGCGAGAATGTCTTCTGCAGTATGTCCTCGTTAAGAAAGCCAGAGAGAGCGCCATTAATGCCTCCGCAATAGACGGTGCAGTTTGTGGGGCTGCTCTGGTTGTAAACCTCATCAAAGGTCAAAGGCTTGATATTCACTGCAAAGAATACATTGATCAAAACCATAAATACATATTTAGAATGTATGTTTTATACAATATTTGGAGCTACTTACGGTCTGCTTTGGTGGCTGGCGGTTTTCGTGTGGCCCAATTTGTGCGTATCGAACGCGAGCCGAGCCACTGGCCGTTCATGGCCGTGATGGCGGTTTCCGCTTCCTGTAAAAAAAAAACCAAATTAAATGGTGGGGCAATTAGCTAAAAGCTCATCGCCATTTGGAATGGTTTGTCTAGCTGCTTAAGCCGCTTACAGCTCGACTACATCAACAGACGCTGAGAAAGTGTTGAGGAAAAAACAATTGGCGCAAATGTCGCAAAAGTTGCTCCTTTCGCTTTAGTCGACATTGTTGCAACAACTTGAATGCTGTTTGATTCTCGTTGCCACAAATCCCGCAGCACTCTTCCCCCTCTCTCTCTTTACTGAACTAGTGGTACGGCATTTACAAGGGCATCCACAAATTATAATTTCAATTTCGCTAAAAAGGTATTTCGTGCGTATCAAACGTGATTCATACGAAAATGATTGCAACTTGCTGAAAAACTTGCATGCAGTCGGGTTCAGAGTATATATATGTGTCTGTGTGTGTGTGTGTGTGTGTGAGTGTGCACAGCAATTTAGTTGCGGCACTGTAAAGACCAAGTCAGGCAGTCAAGAAACAGTGCCATAATGGAGTTTGTTGGCATTCACGTTGCACGTTCCTTGCCGCTGTGAGAGTTGGAGAGAAGGTGAGTTGTGAGTTGGCTATAACTAGGTGCAGCCTGCCACAGGTTTTCTGTATTTTTAGTTTTTGCTACTTTTTTACATGGAGGCCACGTGCCACGCTTGAAATCAGCGACAATGCCGTCGGACTGCCGTCCTGGCTGCCCTGGCGTATACTCTATTTTTTGAGCTGAGCACTTGGAGAGAAATGTAAAGCAGCAAGAATGTATTGTAAAATAGCAACTACATTTATTAAATTTATTGCAACATATTGTCTGTAGGGTATTTCAATGCCTCTGCGTTTATTTTTATTTTTTTTTTTATTTTCCCCCCTTAATTTAACCGCTTGAACAAAAGTCAACAATTGAGTGGCTGCCCCGAGCGATAAACCAAGCAACTGTCGCGTAACTTTGTCCATAATTTAAATTGACTATATGTGTGTGTGTGTGAGTGTGTGTGTGTGTGTGTGTGTGTGAGTGTGCTTGCCTTGGTTAAGTCACGCAGTTTGCGTGCGTGCGCATTTTTATGCATTGCCAGTTGCATTTTTCATATTTGCATAAACTATAAATTTAACATTTTTTAACCGATACGCATCGTTGATTGCGACACTGCAACAACAACAACTACAACAGCAACAACAATCAGTTCCTTGCTGGCAGGCAAGTAATGTTACAAGAGCAATAACAACAACAACAACCTAACTGTCGGCCCAACTCGCCCTGGGGGACATCAGAAAGCTATTTAAATATTTTATATTTATTTATCAGCCGAGCTTCCTGCAACTTTAAAGCAGCAACATGCAATATTTAATTTACTGCTGCTGCTGCCTCTGAGAGGTTTCCTTTTAACTCAAGTGCACTCGCTGTAACAAATGCAACAAAATGTACTTTTCTCTGTCGTTCGCCAATTGCAATTGCAATTCCATGTGTCAACGAAAATTGTCTTAACAAACGGTCAGATTAGATGGAGCTGAAAAGGGTCACAGAAAAAAGGAACTTTGGCCGAATCAAATGCAATGCAACTGACAGCGAACTTTGGCCAAAAAGTTGGCTTTGTTGCACAACTAGTTATTTTCTTCGCTCCGAGTCTCTTACTGGCCAAAGTTTATCAATCATTTTGGTGGTAAATTGCTTAGAAAACTGTAAATCTGTAAAGCTGTAAAGGAACAGACAGTGAAATAGAGAGACAGTCTAAAGAGTGCGTTAAGTATGAGAGTATGAATTCTCATGGAATATTTATGAGCGAGAGAGTTTCTCATTTAAATGCCTCATTGGCTGTCATAACTTTGCAGAGAGAGTTCAAGAGCCTTCAAGTAATTTGCCAATTCATCTAGCTCAAGTGTCTGTTAAATACCACAACACGACACCCAATCTCATGGCAACAACTTGCAAAACTATTTATGAAAGTCCGCCATCAGCAGTCCAAGTCCAAGTCGAAGACAACAATAATAACAACAAAAACAACAACAACTACAACAACAACAACGATAACAATGCCAGCATCAAGAGCAGTGTTTGTTGTCTCAAAAAATGTCTAAAACTAATTGCAAAGTTTCTGGGATAAACATGAAGCTGAAATAACAACAGAATGGTTTTGGCTTTGTGTAGACAGTTTTTGGGCATGGCCATTTGGCTAACAGCAATTTTGTTGGTATGGTTAAGATGTCAGTCGTTGTTGCTGCTGTGGCCAGGCGAAATTAATTAATTGTGTATGGCAAATTTGCAGCTAATAGCTGGAAAAGTTTCAAACGTTTGCCTGTTTGCGGCCTGCTGCGGTTGTGACAAATAATACTTTTACAACAACAGCAACAATAACAATAACCGATATGGACAAAAAGTGTTGCCTACTTATTGGCACCACTTGAAGCATCTGTAAATTAATTAAATTTCTGCTTAAGAAAGTGAGTAGAACCTGCTGGTTGTCAGCTTGATTATTATAGTTCGAAGAGGGGGGTAAAAAATACTTTCATAAATGCCAACTTCCAGTTTGGGACGTATAAGTTCCTTTTAATAGACGACAGCTTCCGCATTCGGATAAGTTAATTAATTTCCGAGAACATGACGGCCAAAAGTTTCTGGTTCGCTGGACAGGACAAAAAAATAAAGCATTTAAAGTGAATTTTCTGTAAATTCAATTTGATGTTCAACTTGTTGTAAGTCATTGCTGGTGCAACTTTTGCTGTGCCTTTTGTAAATATTGATTACTTGATAAGCGGTGAATCCTTTAATGCCCCGCATGGCCTCGGCAAAGGAAATGAAACTGAGAGGGGTGGACAGCGGACAGGGATGGAAACGGGGCTGGGAAGTCACAAAAAGTTTGCCTCTGAGCAGCTCAAGAAACAAAACCGAAAAGGCGAAATACCTTCATTAAGCGAATGAAGAAAAGCAAAGTAAGTTGAAGAATTTTTAAGTGGTTTAAAAGGGTTTTGTCATACTTTTCATCTGGATCTTTCTGCCTCCTCCGCCCCTGGTTGTGGCTGACATTTTGTGTACACAACGTACATAAGTTGGGAGCAAGACATTTTAAATGTTTATTAAAACAATAAGGAAATGGTTTGTGCCAAAAATAAGAAAAAAAGGACCAAGCAAGAAAAGGAAGAGCTCTAACGAAAAAAGGTGAAAAAGGCAAAGTCAAACACAAAAAGGGGATAATCCCTGCACAAATACACTCCAAGAAAATAAGAATTCTGTAGCCATTTTTTTCATTTTCTTCCTCTCTCTCTCTCTCTCTCTCTGGTTTTCTTATCAACCGTTTTGTCTGAAAAAGGTAACAAACACAGAAGTATTTAGTGCTGGCCATCCTCTTTCTCTTTCCAAACTTCTTTGGTATCCGCACATCATCAGGCTAAAAGGTTTGGCAGACCTGGCCAGGCTTCTAAGCCGGTTTTGCGTTGTTCTTCGGTCAGATTCATTAACGTGGCTATTTAGATAAGCGTCAGCTCGTCAGCTCAGCTCAGAGCTCGCAGCTCATTGTAGGCTTTAAGAACCAACCATTAACAAAGTCGAATATTAAAGTCACATGACCCAAAAGAAAAAAGCCACAACAAGATGCCATTCACTCTCCACTTTGCTTTCTCTCCTCAATTGCAATTGCATGAGTTTGTTTCTTTTTTTTTGACTGGGCATTTCTGATGATTTCTTGATATTTATGGAATAACTCAAGTGGCAAATCGTTTGCACACTTGAAATGCTGTCCCATTTGTCGCATTCTAAAGCATCAAACAGATATCGATGTGTATACAAAATCCGGCTGAGGGACGTCTGGACTGATTCGGCCCAATGGCAAAAACAGTTTTCATTCTCCCACTACTATTTAGACCAAAAACGTTTTCGATTTTTGACCATTGCCATTGCCTGGTCGGTCACACATCAGAACATTTTCAAATATGGACGGAGTGGGCCTCGATGTTGGCCTCGATGGCGTCGACGTTTGCCAGAAATCAGTATTTCACGCAAGAGCGCACTTTTGTCAAGACATAATTCCATGGGATTTATTTGTGTATGCCATTTTTTCTCCCCTTCTCCCACTGCCTCTCTCTCTCTCGCTCTCTCTCCGTCTGACTGTCTCTCTTGTTCTACTTAGTTTTCATTTTGATTTTTGTTTCCCTTTCCCTTTCCAAAACCCAGAGATTTTTGACTCCCACTCTCGATTGTTTTTTATAGTTGCTACCCCCGAGGGCAGTTCCATGTGTGTCCAGTGTCCAGTGTCCAGTCTGTCCAATGGGTCGGCTTATGCGTGTGTAGGCAGTTTCAGGCTTCAAATCACTAGTTTCTGAATTATTATGGAAAACATAAAATGAATGTCCTGGCCATTTATATTTATAACGCAAGTTTCGTTCGCTTCAGCAAATTTATTACACACAACTTGAACATTTTGCTTTTTGTTTGAAATTAGCTTTTGTTTAACTTTTAGCTTTCACTTTAAAGAACAAATCTTTAATCTTGACATTCCCATTAAAATTTTTACGAAATATAATTTAAGATTGATGGAGTGATTGTAAATAAATCTATATATAACTAATGAATCGACATGAATTGTAGATATCTCCACGTACTAAATTATTTGACTTGCTGTTTATTATTTCGACTAATGTGAAGTCAAACTAAAACAGACGTGTATACATTTTATTTATATAACTTGCGCAATTTAATGCAATTTCGTTCAGATATTCGGAGTCGCAACATTATACTCGTAAATATTGATGGCAACACATGGAATGCTTTTCAATTGAAGCGAACCGTGAGGCCACAGCAAAAGAACATTGAGTTAACCGCAGTCATTGTATGTCGTGACAATGGCAATGACAACAACAACGGCACCAACAACCACAACAACGATAAGAAGACAACAACAACAACAACAACAATGACAACAAATGATAATAATGCAACAATGAACTGTCGAGGCATTTTGATGAAAAGAACGCAAGTTGCATGCCACCAACTGCGGCGTCGTGTGGCTGCATTATTAGCATGGGCGTGGCGGGCAACAGGGTCGGAGACGGGGACGGGGTCGGGTGCATTATATCTCGTTCGTTGCACACATTGTCGAATTTCGCAAGAAATTATTAAACAGAACTCAAGCATAAGCATATTATGCGAGAGAGGAGACTCAAGAGAGACTCGTCTTTAATTCGATTAAGTTTGATAACATAGTTGCAATGGTATTTACTGTATGCATAATTAGTTGTGAGTCAGTGTCCACTTAAGATGCAAGTGACACGCCTTGAATTTGTTGCTCATACGCTGCGTGTTACGCGTTTGCCGCATTGGCGTGCAATAATATGTTAATGTTATGTGTGCGACAATAACTGATGCCGCCAGCAATGGCAGCCATTAGCATTTTCGAGCAGTGCTCTCCAGCTGAAGGGGCAGGAGCAGAAGCAGCAGGAAGAGAGCTTCTGTCTCCTGCATCGACATGTTTATTGCGCTTAATGTTTGCGGGAATTTGTTGGCATCATATATATTTTTTTCTTTTTTTGTTGTTGTTGTGATTTATGATGCTAATGACACGCAGACAGCCGTGGCAGTGTCCTGGCTGTCCTTCACATCCACAAGCCGCGTCTGTTGCTGCTCCTGTGCTGTGCTGTGTGCTGATGGTTATTAAATTATGGCAATTTGTGTACATCGTCAGCGTTTGGCAAGCACTTGCTCCGCTGGTGTTTATTTAAAGCATGTTGCCAAACAATTTACGCTAAATATTTGAAGGCTGTTCGCCTTCAACTTCAGCTTCAGCTTCAGCTCGTTTACCGCCTAGCTTCGTCCTGTGCTCAGTTTCATATTATGCAAAGCTGGGCGATTGGCAAAATATTCTTGCGCAGGCGGAAGTGCTGAATGAAGAAAATGTTTCTTCCTTTTCCGTTTGCAGTTGCAATCGAAATGCACTCACACACACATACCAACAGACACACACACACACTCAAACATACACATGTGTGAGCAGTAAGCCATTCGAAAAATAACTTTTCAATTTCCGCAAAACCACAGAAAATATATAAACTTTGCACAAAAATTTAATAAAACTTTTCGCATAAATAAAATTTGCATTAAATCAGCTGCAAGCGACGTCAGAAGGCGGCAGGGAGCAGAAGGGGGCGTGCCGACGGCTTATAGCGCTGCATATGAGTCTGTATGTATTTGTTTGTCTGTGTGTGTGTGCAAAACTCATGTCGAGAAACTTAATTTGAAATATTTGAGTTTGCTATTTGGAGCGCGTTTGTTTTTCTTTCATTTGCCTTTGCAATGCATCGAAACTAATCGAGAAAGTTCGAAAATTTGTCGCCTGCCACCCCCGTTCCTACCAACAAACCCCTAGAGCATCGATGCAACATAAAAAGTTAACTAGTTAGTGCTGGCGATGCTTTTGACACGTCAGCCGCAAACCAAATTGCGTATACGCCGCATTGCACTCAAATTTGATGTAATTCAACAGCAACAACAACAACAACATGTTGAAAGAGCTTAGACTTATTCAGCTTAACCATTTGAGTGACAGAATCCGGTTGAGGGAGGGCGGGGAAATGAGAGACATGGCAGTGTCTAAGTGTCAGGGATTATGTTCTATTTACACACTCAGTTGCTAGCTGTCACACAACACTTCCCCTCTCTCTTCTCTATCTGTCTCGATCTCTTTTGAGTTTGAAAATATTGATATTAGCATTAATATTTAATTAACAATTTTCAGCGTTTGCTACTTAATTGACTTATTTGGCCTTTGGCTTTAATATCATCTGCCTGCCTGCCTGTCTGTCTGTCTATCTGCCTGGCTGAGCTTGAGCTTTGATTTGACTTTGATTTTAGCTTTGATTTTACCAACGTTTCTCTATCTTTCTCCCTTTCTGTTTCTGTTTCTGTTTCTGAGGCTGTTTGTCTTTTAGCTAAGCTTGCGCATTTTTTCTAGTTGACTGACTGACACGCATTGCGTTTTGGAGCTGCCTTTGATCCCCGACACACATTTTAGCGTCAACTTTTTTGGCTTCCTTGAATTTTCTACCTATTAAGCACATGAAATTCAATCACAACTGACAAAAACCCACAAACCTTTAAGCCACACATACTCCGATTTAGTGTGAGATATTTGTACCCTTATCACTTGCGGTTTCCACATATTGAATATGATGTGTAAATGCTTTCAGTGCTCTCTTAACGTGGCCGTGAGATTTGTTGCATCTGCCAACAAGTGTGCGTGTGTGACCGTCCAAAAATGTATGTTTCATCAGAGTTATGTGAGTAGACAATACAATGTCTACCTTTTAGTTTAATAATGTTTGAGTTTGCTTTGATATGCCAAATTGCTTGAGTTGCTTTCAGTTGTAATCGCTAAATAGCATCAATTACATACGTTCATTACTGGCGTTCTCTTCCTCTCCTCTGACACCTTTCTCAGCTTTGATTTAATTCTGATTAAATACTCACCGATTTCTTGACAAAGCTAACGAATCCATATCCCTTTGATTTCAGTGTCTGCGGATCGCGCACAACTCGACAGTCTCTGCAAATGACAGATAAAAGGGAAAACAATTTATTATTGTTAAAAATATAATTAAGATTGTGTTTAACACTGCAAGTGCCACACAATTAAAACCAGAGCAATCGACTTAATTTATATAAGCAATTTAAAATTATCTCTTAATGTTGATAAAACTGAGCTGACCCAAAAACACAATCACAAACGCAAACCAAGGAGAAGCATCCGAGGGAAATCCCATAAAATGAAGAGTGAACGTTGGCCCAAGCAAATGTCGAAAGTCGAATGTGAAAGAGCTGAAAGTCGAATGGATGTCCTTTGCCAAAGAAAAAACAAAAAAAAAAAAAGAAATTAAGAAAAAATAGAATTGCATGTGCAGAAATATGAAGCGAATAAAAGAAAAGTAAAGTGTTGGGGAATGGGATTTCTATATAAACGTGTGTAGATGGGAAAGCGAGCTGAATTGTAAAAGCTGCTCCTTAAGGAAGACAGCAAGCAGCTTATGCGCTGGGCGTGGCAACTAAAAAGGATTTTCCAGCTGCAAATACCACACAAAGTGTTAGACCACGTGTCGGGCATTTGAACGGGGTTGAAAGGGGTTGAAAGAGGAAAGCGAGAGAGCTTTAAATATGTGCCCGTCTTGCTTAAGCCATGAAGAAATATTTTTGCGCTAGCCACTGATGAGTGTGTGGTATGTGTGTGTGTGTGTGTGTATGTTTGTTTCTGTGTGTGGGTGTGTGTGTGAATCTTGCCTCAACCACAACACCAACACTAACAACATCAAACACTGAGCTGGCAACCCGCATGTCGACCGCGGCATTTAAAAAAGGCCAACTTGATTGTAAATCACGATAAAAGTCAATTTTTAATAAGAGTTTTAGTTTAGCCCAAGCTAAGCCCACACCATGTTAAATAAAAAGGAAAGGAAAAAGAAAAAAAAAGGAAGTATAAAAGTATTTTAATGGCCTTTGGCGTTGGCTTCAGCTTTCAAGCTTCAAGGTTGCAATTTATGGCGTTGACCAACAGTGAAATTGCATTGCAGCAACAGCAGACGAAGAAGAAGAAGACGAAGAAGGCAGTCAGTAATCGATACTCACATAAATATTGGGCAAAAAGCATATTTAATTAAACTTTAATATTTATTAGCTACCAAAGGAATTTGGCTGCAATTGCTTCGGGCCATGAAATTGGGCCTGGGATTGGCAATGGAATTGCGATTGCGTTTGAGATTGCAGATTGCGTTTGAGTTTGGGTTCGGTTTGGTCTTGTCTCTTTGCCACGCAAACAAACAAATGAACACGATATGAAAACAGACACCAACCAACACACACCAACATCATGTCTGTTAACAGCGTTCACAGAAATATTGCAGCCTCCATTTTGGTTGGGGCTTTGATTGTACCAACAAATTAAACGCCATGCAAATGTATGCAAAAGTGTGTGTATATATGTGTGTGAGTGTGTGTGTGAATGTGCGTGCATCTGTCTGTTTGTCGAGTATTCATGCATTCATGCCTTGCATATAAGAGCAACCCCCAACTTGATCATATTTTACAATCGATAAGCATCAGTTCATATTTTCATAACATTTTTGTTTGAATATTTCAGCATGCAGCAGACACAACAACAACAACCACAATTTGTATATATATGTATGTGAGAGCGACAGAGAGGCAAACGAGCATCGTGTTGCAATAATATGTTTGAACATTTAACATAAAACAAACATAACCTTTGGCAATGCTCAAGAAATAAATCCAAATGTCGAGTCTCCTACTCTTTATAACTACATATGTATGCATTTATGTATTTGTGTGTGTGTGTGTGTGCTTTGAAGCCACTTCGCTTCAATGGCTCTCAAACTGTTGCCATAGTTGTTATCATGCACGAAAAACTCAAAAATTTGACTACGTCTACGACTCGGGCAACAACTGTGGCAATTTATCCGCTGACGTTTACTTATGCAGCAGTCAACTGTAGTGTCTGTGTGTGTGTGGGTGTTGCAGGAACATGTGGCATGTGGGGTGCGTTCACACACACCCAGACACACACGCATACAGACATAGACTGTGTTTGCTATAAGAATTGAGCAGTGATGTTGGGTTAGGTGGCAAAAGCAAACGCAAAACGCAGACCAGAAACCTGCATGTCTTATTGAAAGGATAAATTTATGTGCATAAGCAGGACCAATATATGTAAGTGTGTGTGTGTGTGAGCCAAGTTGTATATGCAGCTCAGGCCAATCAATATCTTTTTTACAAATATTGGCAAAAGTTTTTGCGTTTGCTTTTACTTTGGCTTCAACATCAGCTTCAGCTTTGGCGTTGGCTTTAGCTTTGCTTTGGCTGCAGCTAGAAAATAAATTTCCAAAAAATATTTTCGTATCTTAAGTGCATAAAACTATAAACGTTAAACAAAATATTTCACACACACTCACACACAGAGAGAAATGCGGTTATTTAGACTACATATTTTGGCTTTATTCCCAAGCCTTTGGCCCAGGCTTCGAGTAGCTTTTGGCCTCGACTCTCGAGGGGGCAACTTCTCATGCTCCTCATGTCTCTTTCTCCCTCTCTATCTCTCTCTCTCTCTGAGAGTCTTCTGTGTATCTTCTGGGCGCGTTGAGCGCATTAGTTGGGGGCGTTATGGGGATTTGGGCCATGAGTTGGCTTGTCGCTATTTTGGCTTTAACAATTGGTTTATGCTAACAATGCCCCCATGTCAATATTTCCATCTCTCTCTGTCTCTATCTGTCTCTCTATCTCTCTCTCTCTCTATTTCTTCATGTGTACTCGTAGTATTGTGCGGCATGTGCGGTTGAAATTCTTTTGTGTTTGAATTAAAATTGCATAGATGATTTATAGAGAAATTCGAGATCGTGCTGATGCCGTTGCAGTTTGGCTTCGACTTTGGCTTCGAGTAAATAAGATGAAAACTTATGCATGAGATTTTTGCAAATGCAATTGCCATTTGAGGGGAATGGAAAGTGGAAAGTGTAAAGAAGTTATCACGGCATGGACATAACAAATAAAATGGCAAAGAGTGCAGCTCGTAATTCTTCTTATCGGCCCAGTCAATATTTATTTTGAGAAACTAAACTATCATTAGAAATGCTCTATAAATAAACACTGAGCAACAACACAACACCACAAGACGGAAAGGCGTACCATTGAGAGCTGGTCTAAGTTACGAGTAAACCAGCAATTTGCAATTTCCTGGCCACTTAAAGTACTTTATCGATACTTCATCGCACTCACATAACAGTCCTCTTTCCCTTTGTGTAGACATATATAATTTTCAGCTCGTCTGCCATATATTGGATCGAATAGGATGCCAAAAGGAGGCAGGAGCTGCCTGCATGCTAAACACATCAGCAGTAAACACAAATTACTCAGCATTGCAAACAAATGTAAACCGATAATATCGCGAACTCAGTGCAAACTCAGAGCAGGAGACAGGAAGATTGTGTGAGGAGAGAGGTGAAGGGCAAGCGGAAGCAACTGCAAAGTCAAAATCCATCACTAAGTCAATGAATTGTGGCTGTACTTCAATTTCCTTTTGGCCAATTTTGTTATTGCAATGCCACAGACATGTATCAACCTTCCCCTCCCCTCCTCTTCACTTCCTATTCAACAGTCCGCATCTATCTTTCAGTACCAACATCATCGTCATCATCATTTCTCGTTTGAAATTTTGAAATATTTTCTGGCCATGTTTGCATATTGGGCCATTGACTGCGACTCTTCTATGAATTTTTACCAAATTTGCCAGCGAATTTTTATGTGATTTTCTCATTGCTCTCTCTCTCTCTCTCTCTTCCCCCCATTCCCTATCTGACATTTTATTGGCCTGCTCAATGATTTCCGTTTGCTCGTTGTGGCGGTGGGGGCGGGTGGAGCAGGAGGCGTGGCTGCTGTTACTTCGATCACTCAAATACAGTTGTAAATTCAAATGAAATGCAAGTGGGCGCATTGTTTGATTGGATTTGATTCCGATTCCGATTTCGATTCCGATTCAAAGAGTGTTTTGTTTGATTTCAGCTTAGCCAAATATTTAAAGTGGATTTTCTTAGCATTTAATTTTATGAGCTTCTCGCAGCGACTGCGTTCGATTATCTCAATTGAATTCCAACTCTTGCCCCTAAAAATTATGTAATAAATTCTCAACTTTTGAATTGGCTTAAAAGAAACTTAAAGTTGCATTAAACATTTGCCAATGTCGCACAATAGTGAAATGGAGTGGGATAGGGGACAATGGGCAGTGGGCGTGTCACGTTCCAGCTTCGTCGTTTTCTATGCAACATTTATTTACACTAACATGGTTAACTCGCATTGAGACAATTTCATGCTCATCTGCATAAAATCAATTCCATTTTGGAGACAATTTGAAGATTGGAATACAAATTTCGAATTATCAACGTGGGACAAGGGAAAGAACTCAGCTCTGACTACGCTCTTTCACTCTCGTTCTGGCCAAAATGGGTGAGAGAACTCAAAGCCAGCGATCGCAATCAGCATTGAACCGGCCAATGGGGCAAGGAAATAGAGATGACTGTTAAGTACGAAACAGCGAAAAGGGGGAGAGAGGGTAGAGTTAAGGGCAGCTTGACTTGTGAGAAGTCTGCCCCACGTTTTTCATTCCGTTCAAGCATTTACGCCATAGACACTGGTCGGCACTGAAGCCAACGCCAACGTCATGCATACGTAATGCGGCTGGGGACGACGGCGAAGCAGCAGCAACCAAAGAAGCAGATGAAAAAGGTGGAGGAGAAGGAGAAGGAAGGAGCATTAGTACACTCAGAAAAAATGTTATTTTAAAATTAAGACTGTTCTCCATACAGCTATATAATATAATAATCCGTTCATTACCAAACTTAGTCAGAGTATATAAGCCGAGCTTTGCATTGATGCAACTGTTTTGTGTGTTGTTGTGTGCAACCAACAAAAGATACACAAATATTCAATGGTATTTAATTATTTATTATATTTTCGCGATTTTACTTGAATTATTATATTTTATTGAAAATGTCTTGTACTTAATTTAGTATGATTCGATCTCTTATTTAATAAAATTAAATTAATTAATAAATTTTCAATAATTTACAAAGTATCCCAGAATAATGTTTTTTTTTTTAATTTCTGGGATTGCGAAAAGCGAACCTAAAATGAGATTTATGCTATCCGCTAAGGAAATATCGAGCGCAGACAGCTTTCGAGATCATTTATACTGAAATATTAACTGTTTATGTACGGATACTTGATTTTTTTTTTTTTTTGAGTGCAGGAACATAAGAAGCAACTGCTTTACTAATTCCGGTCTCTTTCTCTCTCTCTCTCTCTCCTCTCTCTCTGTCTCTTCTCATCCTGTCTCTGTTTTGGAATTGCTGTTGTTGTATTGTTGTGCGCAGTGCAGCGGCAAATTATGTGGTGTGTGATTTGCCACAGACTTTTCACCCAGTCTCCGTGTCTCCTGGTCTCGCTCTCTCCCAATTTCCCTTTCCATTAGTCTTTAGTTGCAACACATTTACTTCTGCTTTTGTGCTCGGAGACGCATTTTGAAGACACGACCATGAGCTGAAGCGATATTTTAGCGCCAAAGAGTCAAAGAGTTGAAGGCAAAAACCAAAGACAAAACAGAAAAAAAAAAGAAAAACTCACAAAATTGAAACAAAAACAAAAAAATGGAACGGAATTTGCATGCAACTCGTTACGGCTGGCACTTGTGTGTGTTAAGCCCGAGTGGTGGCGCCTCATCCGTTTGCCCCCTCCCCCTTCCCTGCCCCTTCGACGACTGACACTCGCACACTTATAAAAAACCATATCGATTTTGCAGTAAATAAAACATTCAAAGATTGAAGTTGCCGCTTTTGAGCTTAGCCGAATGGTGTGTGGCCTCTTTTTTTTATGGAGTACGCCGACAGTTGGCGGTGTATCCACCTTCCCCTCTTTCACTCTCTTCTTCTCCTTCGTCTCTTCTTTTTCTCCTGCTCCTGGTGGTAACTGTTCCGTGGTGTTTGGTTTGCCTCGATGGCGCTTCCTTTTATGGCTTCCGCATTTTTACAGCAGCAGCAGCAGAAACAGCAGCTGTTGGCTGGCTTTAGGGATTGCGAGGGTACTGAGAGGTACGGAGAGGGGCAAGGGGAGTCCTGCCAAATTGTAAATATTTTTGTCGGCCACGTAGCGGCGCAGGAGAAAATATTGCATTTTTCGTTTGGCATAATAAACGATGTGCCAAAAACCACCAAAACCTCGAAACAAAACGCAAAAAAAAAGTCAAGCAAGAGATTACTACTGAAGTGTAAGATACCCTGTAAAAATAGCACACATTCCCATTTAAACACAAACTACTCTCTGCTCGAACTTTTATATGTATCGTTCAGCAACAAATTTCTTAACAATAATCTGCTTAAATACCACTTTATCGAATAGTACAGGGTATGCCAATAATACCAACATCTGAACCACATTTTCATATGAATGAATGTGTACAGACGGAGGGTTAACTGAGTGCGATGATTGAGGATTGTGGTAAGTTGAGAGTTGAAATTCACTTTATTCAATGCATATGAAAGCTTAAAAGCATATGACTTAAAGGTCATAAGCGAGTTATGTTACTTGACAAAACAAACAAAAGTTTGAAGCATTCATTTTTATAAATAAATGAATTTTAAAAATAACTTTTTACTATACTTTACGATTTATTCTTTAACTTATTACCACATCGCGCATTTTACTTATGGTCAACTCTAAATGAGACATTTCCATTTTTCCAAACAATTATGTATTATGTGCTGTGGTCGGTGAGGCCCAATGAATTTGCAGTATTTATTCAATTTATAACTGTCAACTTTTCGGTGTCTTTGCAAAAGTCATCAGCTAAAATCGCCAAAAACGGTCAACCAACTGTCACACATGGACAAAATGACGCCGACGTTGGCTAAAGAAAAAAAAAAACAAAATAAAAAGGACAAAAAGAAAAAACTGGTAAAAATCAAATTAAAATGGCGCCGCTGCCATTTTGCAGACACAAATGTCTCACACAAATCGCGTGTATGTGTGTAAGTGTGTGTGTTATGCAAAAGTTACTCGATAAATTACGCTTTGGCTTTGGCATTGATTTGCCATGAATTATAGAACAATGGCCGAATCGACTTATAAAGAAATAAATACATACAAATATAAATACGGATATGAAATCCAGATATGTGAAATATTTATTTTTTGTTATAATTGTTATGATAGCTAAATGGGGAATATAATGAATCTGAAAATATTAAAGCAAAACTCTTTTGCTTTAGTATATTAATTTCCGCTGGCAAACGCTTTGAAATAAGTGCATTTTAGTCAGGCTAGTTGAAGGTGATTTGAGTGAATTTTATTTATAACGCAACAACCACACTCGCCCCCCTTTTTGGAGGCATCCACAGCAACTGCTGGCCACGCCCGGACACACGTCAATGAAACTGCTTCAAACTGTCCACATTGAAGCCAAAGCCAGAGCGGCAGTAGGAATAGGAGCTGGGTCAGGAAAATAATCTACACTGAGAAAAATGGTGTGGGATTCGGGGATAAGCTCAATCCAAGGCGATGTCAGAAGCTTTGTCATACCTAATTATTTAAATCTTATCACAACTATGTTTTGAGAATCGAGGCTCTCTATCTATATTTTATTTAGTGAAATCATTTCATTTTATTCGCAAATCGTGTTCATTTAACAATAATATTAGAATACATTTTTTTACAGTGTAGGTGCTGGACTGGAAGATGGGAGAAGGGAGATGGGAGATGTGAGCTGAAGCTGATGCGATGTGTGGTCTGGCGATAAGGCTACTTTAACGCTGTCCCCGTTTCGTGCATGATACGAGCACCGACTACGAGGTGGATCGGCCCCTTTCGTGTTTTAGTCAATGACTGAATGGTGTGCGACGAAGAGAGGAAAGAGGAAGAGGGGTGGAGTGAAGTGAAGGGTAGAGAGAGACGGCATTGCCATGGCGTTTCAAACATGCAAATTGCTTGCGGTTCGCTTCGGTTTTTCGCTTTCAATGAGTGGCCCCGCTTACAGTTTACTCGACTTTTATTTTGCACCACATACACACACATAGACACACATTCCCATACACACATAGACACACACAGTCATGCATGCAAAATGCAACAACAAAACATCCATTTAGATTAATTAGTTTTTAAGCGAAACAAGCGCATTGGGTGGCTGGGTGGTTTTCGGGTAGTTTTGGGTGGTGCGTTGCTTGGTTTGACTCAGTGTGGCTCAGTGGTCTGACGTTTCTCTCGCTAAAATGCTGCTTGTGGCTACTTTAACGGACACTGCGCTCAAATCTCTGCCTAGATGGTCCCAAAAACAACGCAATCTTCGAGTTGCGTGCTCATAAAAAATTCAACTCACACACAAACACAGATACAAAAAGATACAGACACAAAATGATATACATAAGAAAAGTGAATTACTCGTTATTGTATCTTTATGTGGGCACAGCAAGTTAGGACTCACTTTCTGCTCGACTACACTTTGGGCAACTTTGTTTGGCCAAATCTGAGCCAGCAGTTTGAAGTTGCCACTTGCTGCTTGCCACTTGCCACTTGCCACTCGCCAGTTTGCCAGCTGCCACCTGTCGACCCACTACAAAATGGCGCTTAATGATGCCAGAGATGAGCGACCGCAGTTTCAGCAGCAGCAGCAGCAGCATCCGGATCGCAGTGTATGTCAATGGACTTTTACTCCGCTTCGATGGCAGTTGTCGACTCGACCTGGCCATCTACATAACTAACTAAGCGTGCCATGTTGCAGTCGTCGTCGTCGTCGTCGTCGTCGTTGGGTGTAAAACTTGTGTCGTACACGGACTGCACACCACACCGCACCATAGACTGACTGGCTGGCTGGAGCACAAAAAGGAGCAGCCAAAAAAAATAGTGAAATAAACTTTGCTCAAAAGTTTGTTTATTACGCGCCGACAACCGACAAAGAAGTGAGTAGCTTTTCACTATGAAGAAGGGAGGTTCGAGGAAGATAGACAAGCTTATGGAGTCAGTGCTGAAAATTCATCATCTCTTCAGCAGTTTATGCGGCAGTTTGCTGCCTATGGAGTCTGGAGTCTGTTCGCAGTTGCCTTTTGTGCAGCTGCTTCATCTAAACTTCTTTGTTATACCCTGTAGCTCAACAGAAGGTGTTGTCTTAGCCAGTTATATTACCTAAAATATGTATCCATATTAATACAGAGTATTTGTTAATCGAGCAGTGTTCCCAATTTTATTTTGCTCTATTAAAAACTTGTAACAACTTGGCTCGTTATCCCTTTTTTTGGCGCAATCTTCACAAAACAAAGAGAAGCTTCTGCAGACACGGCGTATACGTAATTTGGTTTGCATGCCGTATAACGTCTATAGTTTTATTGATAGATGAAAACTGTCAGCAATTAAAAGTAAGCCAGTGTCTGGGAGACAAATCGTATTTTTCTTTTCTTCTAGGCATTTAATTTTGCCGGCAGTTTGATTGCTTCGTGCTGAAGTCGAGACTGAGACCGAAGTTGGGTCAAAGTTTTGCCTTTAAACTAGAAAACTCGAAGCCGTTCAGTGTCCAGTGGCCAGCGAGAATCCAGATAAAGATGAAGAAGCAAAAGAGGAGGAAAAAGAAAAACACATTTTACTGCATCATTAAGGATAAGCATCAAAACGGCTTTGAATTTGTTTGTAGCCATTCTGCGCTTTGTGCGAAAGTTGCCTGAGATAAGTGCAACGGCGGCAGCTACGACAAAAGGACAAAAGGGCAATAAAAATAAAGCTTTGTGCTTTAAATCCTGCCTGAATTTGTGGCAATCGAATGGAGACACAGATGTGGCAATCGAGATAACTACAAAAATAAGAACTCGCTTTAAATGGGAGCATTTCAATTGTTGCATCATTCATTAAACGAAGTCAGCCCAACTAATTAGGAAATAATTTACAGCGTCAAGTGAAGCTCTTAACAAACTGTAAAAGCGTAGAAGAAGAGGCAGAGAAACAAGTGCAACAAGCAGTTGCCACCTGCAACAGCAACTGGTTTGAGTTCGAGTTCGGGTTCATGTTCAGCTTCTGTTTTAGTTTCAGTTTCATTCTCATTTTCAGTTTGAGTTCGCATTTGGAATGTGCAAGGATGCGCTATGCGAAATCCTAGCGAAATCCTTAGAAATGTTTTATTAGCCCTACCTACGCTTGAATAAGCTAGCTTAGCGGAAGCTATCGGATTTTATGCTTCTGACTTTTGCAACGTGAAGAGGCGAAGAGATCCGGAATGGAGCCCAACTCGGACACGGATCTGAGTCTGCTTCTGCCTCTGCCTCTGGGTCTGGGGATGAGTCTGGGGATGAGGCCAAAAGCCAGCAGCTGAGGGCATCGAGTTGCATTCGTTTTGCGGTCCATCTGTCCGACGGTTGTTTGTCCGGTTGTCGACGCTTCTTTCTGGTCAGTAGTCGGTTCATCGTTGCTTAAGCTCTGTGTATTTCAGCTGCTTTTCAGCATTCCTTTTTGCAGCTGCTGCAGCTTTCTCTCTCTCTCTATTGTTTTCTCGCCCCGCAAACACAATGTGCACCTTTTTTTGGCGCTGATTATCTGCACGTGGCTGGCATCTTTGGTCGGGGTCGAAAATCGCCATTGCAGTTGCCTCAACCGGGCTTATTGTCTAATGAACGAGTGCAGCTGCCAGTCGGTTTCAGTTTTAGTTTCAGCATCAGCTTCAGCTTCGACTTCTGTTGCAGCTTCAATCATTAACAGATATGTTGGCTTAGCTGAAGCTGAAATCTGAAAGCCGTACAATCATTTCATATCCTATTTTTTGTGATTTTAAACACACACGCACAGGAACTAAAGTCCAACGCCAACTTTGAGTATTTGTGGCGCATTCTCTTGGTCTATAATTTTGTGGAAAGCATTTTGTATTTTGTATTGGCAAAATATTTATGTTATACTTCCAATCGCATTCCTAGCTTCCAGGCATCCTCAGTTCAGCTCAGCTCAGCTCAGAGTTCGTTGCAGGAGTTTGGCAGCAATTTTTGGTATTTCGTACTTATAGGAATTTGCAGTGTTTGGGGCTTCCTCTTGGGCTTCAGCGTCAGCGTCAGCTTCAGCTTCAGCTTTAACTGTAATTTTAGCCGCAGAGCATATGCTCTAAAACACACACACATACATATACAGAGCTATACTTGTCGGTGGTGGCATCCTGTGTGGAGGACAGACTGTTAATCCAGCAACAACAATGCTCCCGAGCCCCAAGCTCCAATTCCCTCTTTGTGTGAAGGTTAGAAGTATTGAAAATTTTTTATTGAAGCACGATATATGAATGTGCCGACAGGCTGAAGCCCTTCCTCCTCCTGCTCCCTGTCTGCTGATAGCCTGCAGTCAGGATCATAGGCAGAGCACCGTGTGGATTTCATAAATGGAGAGTGAGTGTTCGCACGAAAGCAAAACAATCTCTCGAATCACATTCCAAATGCAACAACGATGATTTGGCCCTCCTTGAACTCTGATTTCACTCCTACTCTTACACTGCCTGCAAATAGAAATATTTTAGATTCCCAACAGATGTTCGCACTCGTTTGTAAGCAGATTTTCTGAAATATTCACATGCGACTAGACGAGTACTCGTACGAGTACTAACACATTGATTTACATAAATCGCGAACGGAAAGAACTGCGGGAACATCCGCTTGTTGTTTTAATAATATTTAAATAATTTATGTTAGCCTTGTTATTGTGTTGGCTTTCGTCTGCTGCCAAGCATCAATTATTCAATGATAGCAAAAGCAATCAGTGTTGCTTTTTCATTTTCTCCTCTTCTTCAGCCTCTTCCTCTGCCTCTTCTTCACGGACATACCCATTCTTCACCACAGACTTTTGGTAAATCTCAATCAAGAGTCTGCATTGTTGTTGTTTTGCTTTTGTTTGTTTTATTTCATTTTTTTAAAACAACAAGAAGACACAACATACACAAGAATGTTACTTCCGTTTGCCATAATTGATGATACGCCACAATAGCACAAACACACAAATACTATGTGTATTTACAGATACACACTTACACACATAACAAATACATAGTTTATACTTATTTTCTTGTGGATATACACAGATAGATAAACACAGCACTGGATTAAATTGCATTGTACTCAATTCCATTTAATTGATAAAATGATGGAATAGTTTGGACAACATTCTCATATATCTACTTAGTAGCATTTGTGTCTATCAGCAGAATATTTATAAAGATGTATTGTTGTAACCTTCTTTTGAAGCCGACTTTTTCTTAACGATTTAGATCAGTTTAATGCTCTAGTTCTAACTCTTATGCTACAGATCAGTCTGTTTTATGTTTAATCTCTAGTCGACATTTCTATTTTAAGACTATATTTATATATATTTACAATATCAATAAATTGGAAGCTATGTGTCAATTTTTATTCCTTCATAGCCTACATACCTTATAAATATTTCACAGCACAAAGCGAACACTTCCGCTCAGTAGATGTAAAGTTGCATATAAATTTCGGGATACGAATATGATTTAGGGGTTCGATTGGGGTTGGAGTTGGGCTTGGAGTTGATTGACTGACTGTTTGCATGCTTACGAGTGTGTGTGTGTGTGTGTGTGTGTGTGTTCGTCTCAGCAGTTGTGTATGTGTCGTGTCGTGTGAACGAAGGCATAAACTTTATCATATTCATACACGTATTAAACGTCATCGATACTGGGAAAGCGGAGGTAAAACAAAGAATAGCAAAAAGAAAAGAAGAAGAGAAGCTGTGCGTGTCGCTTGTGTTTGCTTGTCAGACCATTAAAAAAGAAAAGAATCGAGAAAAGAGAAAGTATCTATCATTTGACGGTTTCTCCTGCTCTTTGTCACTCTCGTAGGGAATACAATGCGAATGGGAATGCGACGTGCGTCGGCGTTTTGGCCATTTGTCAAGCTGACGATTGCTGGCAATCAGCGCCAAATATTGACAAATACGTGAGTTACTCAGTCTCGAATCTCGAGTCTCAGTCCCGTGTCTGTATTGAAGTCTCCTTTTCGACTGCTGTCGAAAATTTGTCATTATATTGATATCGAAATTTAATTGGTCGAGGCTTGTGGTGTAGAATTACATCGACCAACTCGATAATTTTGACTTTTAATTGAGTTAATTAAATCGGTTTTTATTTTTTTGTCGGTTTTTACATTGTGATATAAAACTAGATTCACTAGTTGAATTCATTTAAACCATATTAAAGTTTTATTCAATTAGAAAATGTAGAAATTTAATGCTGATGGGCAAAAAATATTTATATACACTACTATTATATTGAAAAAGTGATTGAAGCAAAAGCAACAAAATAAAGTGCAACAAATAAGCAGAGAAAAAAGTTGTTCCAATTTTCAGTTTTGTCATAAAAAATTGAAAATGTCAAAAACAAGTTGTGCACTGCCTATCAGTGTGTGTGTGTGTGTGTGTGTGAGAGCTTTAGTAGTGTGTTGTCGCACAAAACGTAGAAATAAACATTGAGTGTGCTTGTTGTGTGCTTTGTGTGTGTGTGTGTGCCGTATTTGTGTGTGTTTGGTTTGGCCGTTGTCGGCATGTAGTTGACATCATTGATTGATTTAGCTGTCAATTGCATAATCACTCAAGCGTTATTGTTCAACTGCTCAGTCGGCGCCTGCTTGCCCCACCTACGCCCACATACGCCCACGTCCACGTCCACGCCCACTGATGGGATGCTGCCATTGCCACTGCCATTGCCATTGCCACAGTCACAGCTTTTGCTTCTGACTTGGCCTGGCTAAATCAGTGGGCGGTTGAGTGCAGAAATGTACTTTGTCCACGTGTGACTGTGTGTGTGTGTGTATGTGTGTGTGTGGCAAATAAACCAGCTGCCGAGTGTCAGGCAATTGTCAGCAGACTTTTGTTGTTGTTGCTATCGTTGGTGTTGTTGTTGTTGTTGTTATAGTTGTAGCTGTAAACCGCAACAGCGTCAGCTGTCGGTGAGATTGTTACACAGACAGTCAAAGTTACAAGCACAGATACAACCAGTCTTTGTGTGTGTGGGTGTGTGTGTGTGTTTGTGTTGTGTTTGTGTACTATGTGCCTCGCATATTGGTAACAGCAATTGATGTGGCAACAAATTAACATGCCGCAAATGGAAGTAATGGCCAAGTGTTAATTGTTGTGTGAGTGCCCAACTCAGACACACACACACACACACTTAAGTCATGTCCGCCATTGCAATTTAATAATGACGTCATTGAAAATTGATTCAATTTGTGGACAGACAGACAGACGGACGGACGAGTTGAACTCGCTCCCAAAAATAAACAGAAAAGAGAAATAATAATAAATCACCTTTTTGGTTGTCGATCGTTGTTGTGATTGTTGTAGTAGCTATAAGTAGGGCCTTTCTTATGCTTATTGTTGACACAGCTCAGTAAAAAATGGACATGTCAATGTCCTATATATGTCAAACAGGATAACAGCCGAAAAAAGAGGGAGTTTGGCCAAAAGAAATGAAACTGAACAAAAGTTCAAAACAACAAAAGACCAAAAATGTCAATGTTGTGCAACAATTGTGAATAGAGGCAAGAGCTGCTGAGAAATCAAGGGGAAGGAGGTTCCCTCAAATGAAAAGATATTGAGATGTGGCTTTAAGAAAAATACATGTTCTCTTAAATACAAAGTACGGAACGGGAGTTTTTATTAAATAATTGAAAGCATATTTAGTTTATTTGACATCCTAGGGCTACAAAAAGTTGAAAGGAACTTATGATTATGGCCCTAGTCAAAAAATTATTTATTTAAAAAAAATAACTTTATATTTAAATATTCTTAAAAGTATGTCTAAATTATTCTTATTTAAGATTTGCATTAATTTGTATTTTGTTAAAAAAAAATCCAGCACTTAAAAGTCTCCGAATTTATTTTCATTTTGTTTGCCATTCGAATGTTGCCCATGTTGAATAACTTGAGAGTTAAGAACTATTTCCGGCTTGGAGAATCAGCAGGCAACTCTTAGCATGGCCAAGGCCACTGACTGCATTTTGACTGTTTTGGCGTGTCAACAACGGATATCCGCTAAACTTGGCCAGTAAACGGGTACACTGAGGGCCATAAATCTTAAGTCAAGTCAGAATGGAAAACGAGCAACAGGACGTCAACTCAAGGCTACTCCAGACATTCTTAAACGTCTCCCAACAACAACAACAACAAACAATAAGCAACAACTGTAATAACAACAAACGAGTGAAATTGCAGTGTCATAAAAGTTTTGGCCGTTCTTTTATTTCCTTTTTGGCCAGAGAAGACTTTGATTTCTCTTAGTTGCTTTTTAGATGTGGTTTTTTTTGATTGGTCCGATGTGACGAGTGTTGAGTGTTGTGTGTTGTGAGAGTGTTGTGAATGTTGAGTGTTGTGAGTGACGGAAGTGCCTAACCAGCTGGCATTTGTGTGCCCCATCGTTTAGTGTTAAATTTGTTGCACATTCGCATTGCAACATTCAACAGGGAACACGTTGATTTTTAACTGCCAAACGCATGCAAAACAAATTTCGACTCGAAATCCGGAATACAGGCAAATGGTGTGGATCTGCAGCTGCTGAGGGGAGTAAGAAAGGAAAGGGATAGCTGCAATTGTAGCCAATGAAAGAGAGAGAGCGAGAGTAAGGGAGAGAACGAGAAACGGGAGGATGTTGTTGCAATTGCACGTCAGCGACATGTTTGCACTTGACAATTCATTTCATTGTTTGGAGATTGCATTTGTCCCCCAGCCACAGCCCCAGCCGCAGCTCGCCCTCCTCCCACCCTCTCTCTCTACATATTAGACACCCTGCAGTGCGCAGAGGGTGTGGTTGTTGTTGTCGTTGTAGGTTCTTGTATTGCTGGGTTACTCCGAAAATTGCATTCACGGCACGCGATGAGCGCATTTCACTCGCCCGACAAGCACAAAAGGCTCGAGTTTATTTCTCAGCAGCCTTTTGCTACCTTTTTCATGTTTTTCCCATTCTTCAATTTTATTATTTAGTTTTTTTTTTTGTATTTTGGTGCCACAGGAAAATGCAATTTTCTTGGCACTTTTGCCGAAAACTTGCTGCTCCTTGGGTGTGTGTATAGATGTGTGTGTGTGTGTGTGTGTTTGGAATTGCAGTATGCACGTGGTCAACAGGTTATCCTGTGTCCGCCTGTGAGTCCTGGCTGCGCCTTGGCTGCTTCTTTCTGTCCCTGTCTCCCTTCCCCTTGCCACCTGCATTTATTTCCGCTTTTGTACCTTTTTGGCATTTTGTTTTCTTTGGTCTTTGCGTTTTGTGTTTGTGTTTTCCTTTGCCTTTCTGTGCATTCTCTCTTCTATTTTTCTTTATTCTTTTTTGTTGTTGTTGTTTTCTTTTCTTGTTTTGTTGCTGCACCTTGCGGTTTTCTCATTTATTTGGTGCAACAACAAACCTTGAACATATTGCCATTGCCATTGCCGGGAGCGGGAGTCGTTGCCATTGTTGTTGTTACTGCTGTTGCCGCAGGAAATGACTTCAATTTGCTGTTAACAAGTTTAAAATTTCGAAATTGCTACGGAAATACCCAACATGATTTCGACCTGAGCATTGGCGCACATAATTACTCAAGGAGGTGTTTTCTGTTGTCCTGGCACATGACTCGGTTTGACACTGCCCCAAAAAAAGAAACCAAATTCAGCACTGAAATTGGTTTCAATTCCAGGAGATGACTTCATCGCTTCATACTTGCTTGGGATTGAGTCGAATAAAAGGCAAAGAAGGCGACAAGTTTAGCTTATCTTTCGGTCTCTGTCTTTCATCTCCATCTCTTTCAGTTTGGACAAACACATCGCATCCGCTTTACGGTATAACAAAGAGCACTCTAACCCTCTTTTATGCGGATGCTCAACAGCTGTTGCAAGATGCCAATGAACTGCCACTGCCACTGCCACTGCCACTGCCACTTTGCCACCTCAATGTTTTCTACAGCTGCGCTAAACTTGGAAAATAAATTTAATGCCATTTGGCAGAATGCTTTACTCGAGTTGACTGTTTTATTCATACGAGTACAAGTTTGCCATGTCCTTCTTCTTTTGGGTTTATAAATGTGAGTACGTATACGTGATATGCCTAAGCGTGTGTTTCTCCTTCTCTCTTTGTCTGTCTCTCTGTCCATCTGTCTGACTGCCTGCGATAAATCAACAATTAATCAAACATCATCTGGCCGAAGGCAGTTGGCAGCTGTCTTGACATTGGTGACAACGAACAACCCGAGATATGCTCAGTTCTATAGGAATACTTGTATGCTGGCTATATTTCATTCTGAAAGGTAACTTTTAAGCCTGAATACAACTTCAACAGCTGTGAAAAACAGCTTTTCTGCATGTTGAAATATTTTTATCAATGTTTCAGAAAAGCTTAACGAATTTGTCGGCGATAAAGTGGGGGGCGGGTCAGACCTTTAGCTTCACAGTTTAAGCCTGACTTTCGCGATGTTTTTTGTTCTGGAGTTCATCTATGATTCCATTAGACAGCTTAAACGTAACTTGATTAAAGGTTTTCAAATCCATTGAACACATATTCAGATCTGTTCCGAATTTCTTTAAACTGAAAGTGAAAACCGGAACAGACTTGAATGTAACATATGGAAGCAATTAAAAATATAGAAAATATGAAAAACCATGCTTATATAGGAGATATCTCAATAAATTTTACAGATTTGAATTAAAAACTTAATATACATAGGTATGTATATCTATGTATAACCAATATATTTGAAATTAGACTGAAAATTAGTTTATAATTCATGACAATGTAATTGAGAAATTCCTTGAAAAATTAAGGAATTCTACTATTATACATTTCAATAAATTAGTTTAACAACAATACCATATCTTGGATTTGCAACTGTTTAAAATTCAAAGCGGTTTTTCGGAAGTAATTTGCTTGTTTCAACTCATGTCAATTGTGTAGTCATTCTTGTAATGAGCTTTTCGGGAAACTCATGGAAGACAGTGGTGTGAAATCAAATTAAATTTGCTAATTAAAGCTACGCAAATGTCACCTTATTAGTGACTGGCAAAGAGAATGGAAAATACGGAAAAGGAAAGGGAATTGGAAATGAGTTGCCTTTTGCCTTTTCGGTTCAGTCGCGAGATGCAACACTTGGCAAGTTATTAAGGCTTTTTATTGAATTTTATGTGTTGTTTTTTTACTCTCTTTTTGTCGTTTTTTTTTTTTTGCTTAATTAATTTGAGCTCTCAACACAAAAGCACGCACACACACAGACATATGCATAACACTCTTATATTTGTTTTGATGTTTTAATCATAAAGAGTGCGTGGCCATGTGATAGAAACAAAGCGACATTATCTACTAATACATATAGAGGAGGAGGGGACAGAGACAGAGTGTGAGTTTAAGCTGTTTACCATGTAGAGATGTGAGTAAGTTGATAATTAACCAGCAAATGTACAGAGGGCGTTACGAGCTCTGTCTCCGCCTCTGCTTTTGTCTCTGTCTTTACACTGAGAAAAAAAATTAACTACGTTGTGAGTCGAACTTTTTTTTCGAAATTATATAAACATGTCTTTGATCAGGATTAAGCGTTGTTATATTTAAGAACGAAACATTCTTAAATACAGGAATTTCCCAAATATTTTTAAATGCTTTATGATCATTTTTGCTTAAAGTAAGGAAATTAAATTTAAGCACTTAGTTTTGAGAGAACGAATCGTTTCGCATTTTTCTGAGTGTATCTCTGCCTCTGTCTCTGTCTCTGCCTCTGCTCGCATGTCTGTAATTACGGACATGCCCAGAGTTGGGGGCAGAGTTCATGCCCAGTTGAATACAGACATTAGGCATGCATAGCTATTTAGCTGAACACACACACATACACACACACTCTCACAGCCTCATTTCCATTTCCATTTTCATTTTCCCCACCTGACCATCACTCGTTTGCCTTTGGATTTCATTAGAACGCGTGCGCTCGAGGATTTTGCTGCGGCGGCTGCTCAACTATAATTTCATTCCATGTCCTTCGTCGTGTGTTGTTTTGCAATAACAAAACGAAGAAATGAAATTAACTCAAAGCGCAAATTAAGTGTACGAGTATGTGTGTGTACGGGTATCTGCGTGTCTATGCGTGCCTCTGTGCATGTCTGTACATGTCCGTGCATGTCTGTGCTTGCCTCTGCCCCGTGTAATCTAACGCAATTAATCGGTTCGTCACTGTTCTGACAAAGTACAAACATGTCACTCGGTAACTGTTTCATTTGTTGTTCCTCATGTCATGCCTTCCAATATGCAAATTAATCTAAAATTACTGAACGCACATGGGTTTGGCTTCTGGAAGTTGGAGATGTAGTCCCCAATTGGCTCAATTAAATTCAATTACTGGAAATTATTTAAAGCCAAAGCCTTGAGACTTGAATTCCATTTCCTGTTCCCTCACTTTGTTCGATAAACTACTCTAACCAATTTGAAATCAAAAAGCCATTATGCAAATGTCACTGCCAAAAAGACATTAAATTGATATTAATCTATACAAGAAAATCATTTAAATACTCTCGTACTCTCGTGCTCTCGTCAAATGTACGTATGTATATGAGTGACCCCATCAATAGGTGCTCCTGTTGTTAGAATTGCGGTGAGGGGGGTGGGCGAAGAAAGCCCACACAAATTCAATCAATCAAAACAAGGAGGCAATGCCAATGCCGTTACGTGCCCGTAATGAAGTCCTGTCCAAATTTGCCTTTTCCTAAATTAGCACAAATGTTCTTTTTACGACTTTGACAGCGGCTAGCGGTGGCAACGTTTCGCTTTCCGTTCTGCCCGTTCTGCCCCCTTCACGTTGTCTCTAATTTCTCATTAATTTGCAAGTGAAATCAGTGAACACGGCCCTCTCTTCACTCTCCCCTGTCCTGTCCCTTGCCTCTAGCTGAATTTACCTTTCTATCTCACAAAATGACAACGAGCAAAGCGTACAGCGTATAAAACGAAACGAGGCAACGGGGCGTATGAGTGTTGTATGCAAAACGTGAGCAGGTAAGGGATGAATGAGGAATGAAAACTGGTCACCGTGCCATTGAATGAATGCTTGCTAGGTGTTTGCGGTGGTCTTTCGAGTATTTTGCCGGATGGCAACCAATGGCAAACCAGAGTCAGCGTTGTCAACGCTCCCACTGCCAAGTCAATAGGACGCAGGACGAGGGACGAGGGCCGAGGGACGCAGAAGGACGATGAACGACAAGCTGGACAAAGCTGGGAACTTGGAACGCAGATGGAGCTGCCGCACAGGGTCGCGACTGTGGCTGACGCTTTGGACTTAATTGAAAGGCGTTTATTTGGCTTTAAAAACGTAAATCAAATTCATTTAAATCTCTCCCACTTTTCCACTCTCCCGGTCTTTCTGGTTACCTTTGTGCTGCAATTACACGGCACTCGACAGTCGCTCTGTGGAGGCAGGAGATAAAAGGGAAGAGCAAGAGGAAGGCAGACAGGGAATAAAGGGACAGGGCAGCTCATTTTAGTATATAGCTTGTATTTTAAATAAATGTTCTCTCTCTGCGTTGTTACCACGCCGCAGCTGTGCAAATTTCAGCGCTTACGCCACTTTGGGCAAACAAAAGGCTCTTGACATTGGCCGTCATTCGCTTTTGTTGGATTAGCTTTGATTAGATTTTTTCTTGTTCTTGTTCCTGCTGCCAGGACAACGACAACAACAACGACAACGACAACGAATGGCAGCCAGCTCCTCTCTGTGTGTTGTCTGTCCGTCTTGGTTCTAGGGGCGCCACAGAGTGTCATTGAATGGCGTCCACTTCATGGACAGCACACCTGCCCCAACTAAGACTTAGACAGAAAATAAAAGTCCGGTACTCCGGTTTAAAATCATTCCCAAACGGTTTCATAAGTTCGGTAATCTCGAAATATTTTAATGTTCGATAAACTTGATTCAAGTACGATTTTTAAATTCTTTCTACGCAAATATTTTGACTATCGTAAATCAAATGTTTTAGTATTTTCTACACTATTTTAATGCTATATACTTTTTTAATACATGCCATAATCAAAACTTTTAAACTTTTTAAATAATGATTTTTTTTATTAGTGTACTTTATTTTAGCTTCGAATACTGATTCTGTGTCCTGGTCGTGCGCCGTGTCAGTCTCTATTGGTCCATGATTATATTACATTGTAAGTCTCCCTTTGTGTGCTTGCTAATTTTATTTTTTGGCTCTTTTTTTCGGCTTTGGCGATTTTTTGTCAAATCTTAGCTGAGTGCTTTAAAATTACATTTGCGTGTCGAAATTGCACCTGCGGCTCCGACAGTAGCCAAGGAGAAGGAGGAGGGTGATAGGAAGGGGAAGGAGTGGGAAGGAGGAGGGGAAGGTGGAGACAGGTCGGCAGTTTGCAGGTCGCATAGGCCTCGTGTCCTCGTGTCCTCGTCTCCGTTCGTCATAAAGTGGGCCACTCAATCTGTGTGACTCATTGTGTCAAATTATTTTGGGGATTTATGCGTTGGCAGCCATTTTGTATGCCCTTGCCCCGTTACAGATCCCGGCGCTTACTTTAATGGCAGTCAATTTATTGCCAATAAATTTGTAGCCAAAAAGTTTAGAGCAAGGCCGAAAGTCGAGCTGAGCGGCAAAAATTTCAAACATTTTTATTTGCCTCAGTGATAAACTTGCAACATATGTGCGGCACACAGCGACACAAGGCCTTAAAGATCCGACTCTCTCTTTTCCAACTGAGGCGCTTTTGGCAGCGACTCAACATTGGGTTCGAGCCAGGCTAAGAAGCGGGCTCAGATGGCCAAGAGAATGAGATGGAGATGGAGGAAGAGAGGGGAAAGGGGAAGGGGAAGGAGACGGAGGCTGTGGCAAAGCCAAAACTGCACTTAAATTCAATTTGTGCCGCGCTGGCTGCAAATGACAGGCGCAATGCGAAAGAGTGAGGGAGAGAGAGGGGCAGAGAGTGTGTGAGAGAGAGAGTGAACGAAAAGTGCCATTTTAAATGGCAGCCAAAAATTGTCGTCTTTATTGCAGCATAATTTCTGCTGCTGCTGCTTTGTTGGCGCGATAAAAAAGTTGCTCCAGCCGCAGCACTCCTCCTACCCCTTCCCATAGCCCTACCCCTTCCCATACCCCATACCCCTACCCCTACCCCTCTCTGTGCCCTATCCCCTTTATACTGTTGATTTAATTTTAAATGGTGACGTTGTCCCATCGTCAGGCTCTTCATTGCGCACCAAAGCACTTTTATATATATTTATATTTTAGAAACACGCAGCGGGAAAAAGGAAAAGGGCGGCAGAGGGGGCAGGCTGAAGGGGCAAGCGCCTTGCAAATTGTTTGGCCTGCCAACTGAGAGCCGTTTAGTTGGCCCCAGGCACAACTGAATACCCCATCTCATAGTACAACACTCAGTCAAACAGTCAGTCAGTCAGTCAGTCAGTCTGTCTGTCAGTTCAGCTAGTGAATGCAGAAGTTGGCACAGTGCTAACCAAAAGGCAGTCAACCATGTTTGGCACTCGTGTTTAGCCTTTTTGTCAATTTTAATGAATTAATGCGCATTTTATGTGAAAAGTTGTTGTCGCCAGTGCCAACTTTTGTCCTGTGTTGTCCTGTGTTGTGTTGTTTTGTGGCTGCCACAACGACAAACAACAAAAACGCCAAAGTAAATTAAATAAATTTATGTTGCAAACAGCCGACCTGTTCTGAATCTGTTCTCTATTATCTAAGCATTAGGCGACTTTGGGACGATTGATACAAAATTGTCAACAAATTGAAAATGGAAATCGTTTTGGCTTTTAATGATTTCGGTCCTGGTCCCCAAAAAACAAACTTTTTCAACGAGCAGCCATTAAAATTATATTAAAAAGTTAACATGGCAGCCTGTTTGGCCTATTTCAAAAATTTAATGCCTGACAGTTTTTTATATATTTTTCTAGGGTCTTGAAAGCGTTTAATTTGCATTTAATGAAGTGGAGCTACACATATATACACATTGAAATATGTATGTATGTGTAGATTTTCTTTTCTCGCAATAGAACAACTTTTGACACTTGCCAACAAATATAAATTGTTGCAGGCAGCTTGAAAAAGTGTCTGGCTTTTGCGGTTGCTGCGTTTCGCTCGCTGCAACAAAAGTCACAAGACTCATTTTTCACACCACTCTGAGATTGCCGAGAGGGAAACCAGGAGACTGACTAGGAGCTGGAGTTGGAGCTGGAGTGGGAGTTGGAGTTGAAGTTGCCACTGACTGATTGTGCTGGGCTCTGGGGCAAAAGTTTTTCGCATTAACTTCCGCTGCACGGCGCGTCGCATTTGAATGCGATTTTGATTTGTCATTCGCGGCACTCGTGACAAAAGCCGAACGCCTACTTAGCAGACGATGACGACAACGACGACGATACGTCGACGAATACAAGTTTTTATTTCATTTTCCATTTTCCATTTGCCACTTCCGCTTTTGAAGTAGATGCAGCACGAATAGAAGGAGTACACTGAAATAAAATCTGAGATTCCATACGTTGTTTGATACTTTAGTCATGTTAAATTTTTCAATTCCTTTTCTGCAAATATTTTGATTATCGTAACTCTATTCGAGAGTTCTCTGTCAAATCAAATATCTTAGAATTTTTTAACTATTTTAAAGACGTTTTGTTATCATTTGATCCGCATATAGTGTTAATTAAACAATAATATCATAATTACATGCTTAAAAAATAAATTCTAAAATCAAAAATTTTAAAATTGTATTTCAGAGTGAGACATTTTTGTTTCTGTGTAGGAATAGTAGCTCCATCAGACGCTTGGCGCCCACTTGTCGCCGATCATTGGTTTCCGTTTCTGGCCCTTTCAGCATCTGGCAACTTGCTCGACGTGCACAAGCGCATTTTGAAGTTTATGAAACAGCAGCAAAGCCAACTTTGCTGAATAGATTAAGTTGAAAGTTTTGCTCATTTTCGGCATCGCCTCAATTGAGATAAAGAGCGAGAGCGAGAGAGTGAGACAGAGAGAGAGAGAAGTCGAACTCGTATGTAGGTCCGCCAAGAAAAATCAACGTAATGATGTCAACGCCAGCGACAGCGACAGCGACAGGTGCGAGGAGCACAGCCAAAATCAAAACTTTCTCAAGTATCATTAAAACTAACCAGAAAAATAGAAGAAAAGGGAATGTAACTAAAGGAAAAGAAATAGGGGAAACCCCTTTCAACTATTATCTTCTCGATTTGCTTTCTTTGCCATGCTAGCACGTACTTCTTACTTGTCTACCTTGTCTACAACGAGTAGCGGCTAAAAAGGGGCAACTTATTGTCTGTTTTTCTTGTGTTGGCCGGCTATTCGAATTTTTGAAATATGTTGCAAACTTTGCACAAAAGCCGAGTTAAGCCTTTTGTTGCCAACAAATAACAATAAGAATAACAAGTAAACCGCTGCCAATTATGAGGCATGCTCCAGAAAAATGTACGAGTAATTCAATTACTAGGACTGTGCACTAATGCATAAGTATTTCAGCATAATAATGTTCCCAGTATGAAATGCGGCTAATAATAAACAAAACGGATCTGGCACTACTCGTAATCAACTCTGCCATTGTGTCCTTCCTTTTCCCTTTGCCTCTCCCTGCTTATTTATGACACGCCACTAAGTATATGTGACTGACCCAAGGGCCCCATAAATATATTGCATGTAATTAATCAGGAGTGTAGCCCCAAGTATACACTGTCGATAACTGCGACCGCTGAATCTGAATCTGAATCAATCTGAATGAGCTCCGACTTCATAGCCGTAATTTGCCAAAGGATCGCCAATGGCGTCTAATTGAATTTCATTTTAACGCTCTTAAAGCGACTGGGCATCGATTGGTTCGCCTAATTGCCGACACAAGTCAGCCAAATGTCTGGCCTTTGTTTCACTCGACTCAAATTTCATTGAATAGCCCGAATTATTTATTAGCCATATCAAAGTGGACCATTTCTTTGTGGAAGCAAATGGCCAAAGACGTTTGGGAACTGTGCTTTATGGCCAGCACACAGATCTAATACTATCAATGCTTTATCTGTGTGTCATATAATATATCTATAGCTTATTTAATTAGCACAGACTCAAGCTTTTATAAGCTGAGTGGCTGATGCACTATCATAATTACAAGTCAATTTAATTGATATTATTGAGAATATTCATCAGATGTCCCAAGTAAGTTTTTCAAATGTCCAACTAAAATTATTATTATTTATATGAATCTAAATCGCTGATCAACTTTAGTGCATTTGCATAAAAATCAATTTGTTTTACATTTATGAAATTAAATTTGGAATTTCTTGGAAATTTTCTAATGAGTTTTATGGCAACGGGAAAGCCGCAAAAAGTTTAAGGCATTATAAATTTGCATGAGTTGTGTCTCGACAGTCGTTACTCTGAACCGCACACACACATACCACACACACACACACACAACACACATATGTCTGCACACACACACATCTGTATTTATTAAGTTTTCCATCTCGCTGCTTTTGTTGTTTTTTCTTGTTGTTGGCAAGGATACAAAGTGTATGCAAAAGAAACTTTCAGTTAATTAAAAAAAAAAGTAGAAAGGAAGTAGAGAAATAGGAAAATGAAAGAAGTGATGGAAAGGGAGGTTAGGAAGTAAGAAAGGGAAGGGAAGTGAAGTGAAGGGAGCAAAGCGAGCGAGCTAAATTGTTGTATAAATTTTGCTCTTTATGCGCAACTAAATGAAAAATCTACCCATGAGTGTTGTTAACCTGATGAAAAGTAGGTAAAACATAGAGCAGCGCTGCCGACGGCGACTGCGACGCTGGCAGAGCCGAGAACATTTCCGATTATTTCCCACGCGGGCACTCAAAACATAAAGAGCAATAAATTAAAAGCTAAAGCCAGAGAATAGTAGGACTAAGTACAACGACGACAGCGACAACGACGAGGAAGATGAGGAAGATGACGACAACAACATCGACAACGGAATCAAGGAGCAGGTCGACAAGGATTCTGACGTCCTTCAAGACGTCAGAAAGCAAGCAAATAACGTCGCCGCTTTCGGTTGGCCCATTTGGCCCCAAGGCAGCCACTTCAGGTGTAAATGAAAAATGTAATTATTTCGTAGATTTGCGTTCACAAAAATAAACAGGCGGAAAATTTAACTATTTGCCGGCCTCGGGTGAAGGAGGCGTGGCAACTGTCTAATGAGCAAGTGGCATCTTACGATGGAAGCGAGGAAAACTTAAAAAGGCCTGGCCCATAAAATGTTAAATAAATAAATAGTGGCTGACAGAGAATTGGCTCAAATGAGTTCAACTTTTGTAGCTGCCGTTTGCAAAATCTCAAAGAAATTAGCGCAAACAACTTGAGGGGGCGGGCTGAACAGGTGCATGGAACGGGGGCGTGGCAGGTAGGTAGGGGCAGCTGATGCTGCTGCTCATTAATTAAGAAAGTGGCAAATGAAAAGCCAGCAAAACACGCTTCAAATTAAGAGCGGCTTCCCAGAGCGACGACAACGAGCTACACTGACCTGTTAGAGAAGGAGAGAAGGTCTGAGAGAGAGAGAGTGAGAAAGAGAGTGAAAAAGAGAGTGAGAGAGAGTGAGAGAGAGTGAGAGAGAGGGTGTGGATGTGGATGTGGTGAAAGCGTAGGCGAATAAATCAGGTTTTATTTGCTTTCACTTGCCCCACTCTCTGATATTATTTTCGTTTTCTTTTCTTTTCTTTCATTTTTTTTTTGGGCACATTTGGCCCGTTTTGTTTGCTGCCGCGTCGTCGCTTGTGGTTTTCATCTCGCCAGAGTCCGGTTGCCGGCTCCTATTCCTATTGCATTTTGCCTGCTGTTGTTGTCGGCTCAAACAAAAAGTCGAAAATTAAATTATTAATTTATTGCCCCGCCGCTGGAGCTGAGCTGAGCTTTCTATGCCTTTCCCAAAAAAATAAAAAAAAAAGTGAAAAGCAAACAAAAAATAACTTGGCTATTCAGCGGTCGAGATTGCCTTGACTTGGGTCCCCTTCGCCTTGCTAATTATTCATAAATAAAGCTGCTGCTTCCGCTTCTGCTCCTGATTCAGCTTCAGCTTCCACTGGGGCACTTCATTCGCCGTTTTGTTGTTTATTTATTTAATAATTTGCACAAGTGCCGCAAACTGTACTTTGATTGAAGTTAATGTGCCTGCGAATCGATGCCTGGCCTAAAAGAGAAGCCAGACTAGACTCTTGGCCCACTTTTATAATTATTAACGAATTGCCAGTCGCCAGTTGCCATGAAAAAGCAATTAAGCGGACTAAATGTCCTTAACTGAGAGCATAATGAATCAAAAAGATACTCTGTGCTCGTGACTGTTGAACCTTAATGTCTATTTGAATATTGAATGAATTAAATGAGTCCACTTACGATATTTCTCCGAATGGCGTGAATGCATCCTTAAGCTGTTGCGTTTCAATTTCAGCGCTCAAATCGCCCACAAAGATGTGAAACTGTTCTGTAATGACATAAAAAAGCGAGAGAAAAACAAGAAGGCAATTAGAAATGAAAGCGTTTACAACTTCAGTTAAATCTAATTAAACTGCTTGGCAAGCAAAGCTCATCAGTTAGAGTTACAGTGGCAGCTACAGTTACAGTTACAGTTGGAGTTGCAACTTCAGCCTAAGGCCAAAACCCTTGACGAGCACTTGAAAGCCACATGAGATGCAGAGACGCCTCCGGCAACAGTTGCTGTTGCTGCTTGTCGGTTGCAAGTTGCCAGTTGCTAGTTGCCAGTTGCTGAAATCGCAACGTGCAATTGTAAAGGCAGAGTTTGGGGATTGTGAAAATCCTCTCCTGACTCGGGACTCCAGTTGTCCACTGCAGTTGTTGTTGCTGATTTTCGTTCTGACATTATCAAATGCCGGCTGTTAGTCTGTCCAGTCTGACAGTCTGTCCGTTTTCGGCACTTTTGGCAAGCGGCATTTGTGCACAGAAAAAACAAGTTCGTTATACCGGTAATCCGAGTCTTTCTCAAACCAAGTACGAAATATTTGATTCAACTTCGAATTTTAAATTTCTGCTCTGTAGATATTTTGCTTTTCGGGTCTTTCAAAGACTTTTTTCATTGAAATCAATTGTCTTATGATATTTTGATTATTTTAATGCTGCTTTTAGAATGATATTTTTTTCGGTGTAGCTGTCACTATTGCTACTTTAGAGCAGTAACAGATACAGATACATGTGCCAGTTGCAGATAGTGTGGGATGCACAGCAGGAGATGTCGCTTTGGTTGCCAGCAGCAGCAGCAGCAGCTGGTGGAGTTGCCACACAGGTGGACACACGAGTGCCGCCCAAAAGTGGCAACGTGTCATGTTTGTACTCGTATGCAGACGACTCGTCGCTACGATGCCAGCTGCAACTTTTCCTATCTCTCTCACACACACACACACACACACATACAGTGTTCGATTTGTTGTTGTTGTTGTTGCCTGGTTGGTTGCCTGGTTGGGAATCGCGTCCGTGCCAAAATGACATAGTTTCGCATTACAAGCAAATTGCACTTGAATGTGTCAGTCAGTGGCAAGTTGCAAGCGACAAGTGCATGGCTTGCACAGTGGGCGTGGCAGCCATGTTACTGTGGCAGAGCGTTGACAAATATGCCAAAATACCCAAAAAAGTAAAAAAAACGGGAAAGACCCCATCATGAATTTGGACTTGACCAGCAGCTCGCCATTCCATGTGTCTCCATTCCTTTCGGCCAAGTCTGCAGCTGGATTTGGCCACGTTTTAGCTGCGCGTTGTCCCGTGTCCTGTGTCCCGTGTCCTGTGTCCTGTGTCCCCGTCCATTTGTCCGGCTGAACGACAGGAAGTTGTGCTAAGCGTCATTTCCGTTGTTTTGAGTGATTGCAATTGAGATACGCTTTTTCTGTGGTTTCTTTTTTGGCCATGGTCAGAAGTGGTTTCAGCCAGCTCGCCGTGTTCCCTCCCCTCCCCTCCCCTCCCCTCCTGCCTTCCATTGCACGTGCTCCACAGCATCTCTGATACTTAACGGTTTAACTTTTAGTTGAGCTGACAAGTTCAGAGGAAGGGGAAGGGGTCAGAAACTCGAATGAAGCCAATTGCATTTAAATTGCATTTGTAAATTTAAAATTCTTTCATTTGAATTGTAGCAATAAATTGTATTGCAAATCCCCAAATCAATCGCTGCACAATTCATTTTATACTGAACTCGGCAATCGGGCCGGCATTGTCCCTCTCTCTTTTACTCTTTCTATACATATATGTCTCTTTCTACAACTAAATCTGTTTCAACCTACAAAATTTATTGCCAGCTACAAAACAAACTGCAGCCGGAAAACTCACTCGTAGCTATGTTAACATACCCCAAAACAACAAGTTTTGACCATAAACAACCAGCCATAAACTCTGAAACGTATTCATGCCAACAACAACAATAACCACAACAACAACAACAATGAGGACAACAACAAGAACAAGTTTTTACTGAATTTAGTCAATTGGTCAGCCGAAAACAATTTAATCAGCGCATTTTATTTAACTGCAATCACTAGAGAGAGACAGGAAAAGTAAAGAGAAAAAGAGAGAAGAGTTCTTCGGTGATGTGTTGGTCAATTAAGTTCCAGTAGATAAAATTGCATTAAACTGACCTATGACCTAGGGCATATTTTTGGGCCTACAGTTAATCTGGCCTGCAAATCTGACGCAATTAAAGTCACGGGATGCCATAAAAAAAGTCGGCGGAATGAAATTCACAGCCAAACACCAGGAAATGAAAATGAGCGAACATCAGAAATACGGAAGTGCAGAATAAAAGCGGGAATTAATGAGGGGTTGGGGGGTTGGACAGTTGGTTGGGCGGTTGGTAAATGTAATTCAACATAAAAATATCGTAAATCTTAAATTAGAAATTTCGCACATTAAAAACTTGGAAATTGCATTTTGGGGCTCTTCTGTTTGGCGGCGTTTATTCTGATGCTTCTGGGCTCTCTGGCCCATTCTTGGAAATTCTCGGCAAAACAGCGAACAAAATCCCAACCAAATACCCAAAAGCAAATGCTGCAAAATGGGCGTGGTCGTGGTCTGGTCCAGAGGGGAGGCGGCTGAAAGTCCATTGCCGCACATTTTTAATGAGTTGGACATAAAAAAGTTTTAGATTTTCAAAAGCTGGCGTTGAAATGAAGCCAATGAAATACTGACACACAGAGAGAGAGAGAGAGAGAAAGAGAGGCCGGTAGACAGAGACAGGGAGAGAGAAAGGGCAGTTGGGTATTGTCGTTGGTTTGAAATCATGTTCACTCTTGCTGCTGTTGTCCTCGTCTGCTGTTTTATTGCATAATCGTGAGTCAATCAACGACCTGCCATAGAGAGCGAGAGGGAGAGAGATGGACAGAGTGAAAAAAAGAGAGATAGACAGAAAAATATTATAGACAAAGAACCAGAGCGACCTTCATCAATGCAAGTCAGCTAATAAATACGTGATGCAGTCCGCCGCCTCCCGGGGGGATTATTTGTAGAGAGAGTGGGCGTGGTGGGTGCAGGCATCGAGAGAGAGACAGAGACAGAGACCCTCAATCGAATACAATTAAATTTCAGTTCAGTGATTGCAGTTTCGCTTTAATTTGGCATTGCAATTTGGCGCATTTAATTGAATTGCGAGCACGTCAAATTGTGCATTGCGCATACGCCCCGTGCAACGCAATGCCATCGTCGAATTGTTGTTGTTGCTATAATTTCCACTAATTTAGCCAACATTATCGCTTTTTGGCACTAGTACACACACACACACAACAATTAGGTATTCGTTTCATTTGGTTCACTGCACTGTCAAAATTGATTGCAATGCGACTGGAAATTCAATAGTTAAGCCTTTAATGATGTAGGGTATTTAAAAGCAGGCTTAAAAGTGTCAAATAACTTGATACTTGCTTAAGTTCCAATTTACATAATTATAATATGAATTTATACATTTTTTCTTATCGAAAATTTCATTGTATGCAATTGCGAGTGTGCATCACTTTGTGGCGAGTGTTTACCTTCATTTAGGCGTAGTCAGTGTAAAGTGGACTCAAGTGAAGCATGTGGTATTAGAGCCACTGGGAGGTTGGGAGGGTTGAGGGCGGGTCATATTTTGGCATGTGTCCTATGCGCGAACTGAAACCGGACTGACTGCAAATGTGGTTGAAATGTACGCGAAAAGCGGCAAACCGCAAAAGTAGCTGAACAAACACAAATACTCGGAATCACAGGCAAAAATCGTTGAGAGCGTTCATAAAAAAAGCCAAAAACACAAACACACACACACACTCGAATGGGAAGCAAATACCAATACAAAAGTGATGGACATGTGTGTATTTTCTACACTTTCTGCCTCTTCCCCTCTTCGTTGCTCTTAATGTCAGTGTGAGTGTGGTAACAAATGCAAACACGAATACAAATATAAACACAGATGCTAACTAACCACAGCAATTCTACATGTGTACTTCTGTATGTGTGTGTGTGTGTGTGTGTGTGTGTGTGTGTGTATTTGTGTGTTTGTGTATGAGTGTACACACTCAGTGAGTTCTGGCCTGGCTAACAGACAAACACATGCAAAGCTGGATTACATCGTTGGCGCATTTTGATGTATTTTCAACGGAAATTATGTTACAATGCCACTTCTACCTACAACACAACAACAACAACAACATCAAGTATAATAAAAACAGCGGCTATCAGAGTCCATTGTTGGCTCAAGTGCGGCCCTTAGTCCCAGTTTCCATTGCCATTCGCATTCGAATTCCCTTCCCTTTACATTGCATTACAACAATGGCACTGATAAAAAGGATAACAGCATAAGTGGGCAGAAGTCCTGGTTCGAATTGCTGTACATTTTTCATATGAACACTCGACTGTAAAATGCATTGCCTCTTGAATTAAATCAACAACAACTCAAGCAGAAAATGCTCTACCTCGCTCCCTCCCTCCTACATTCTGCTCCTGCTGAAAATCATATGACCAACAACAATGAGCCGAAAAGAGCTCCAAAAATATATTCAACATTGAGCATTGAGCATTACGTGTGCTCCTCTAGATATTGCCATTGGCAACGTACGTATACGTATTGTTACCCTCACCCTACCCCTTGCCACGCTTCTTGGCCAACTTTGGGCAGGCATGGCCATTGTTGTCGATACAACAAAAAGACAGGGCTTCAATGCAGCTCTTCGCTTTGCAAACAGGCTTCTTCTTTTGCTTAGATTTAAGCATTATGTAAGCGGCTCTTATACAAGTGTACTCGGATGTTAGTGTGAACAAGTGAATACTGAGTGTTCATTGCACAATGAATAATCATTTCAAAAATTATGTGCCCAACCTGATACATATATAATTTAAAATAGTGATGAAAAAGAGAAACTGACACCAGCGACGCCACATTGAGCTCTAAACCTTCAATTGTTTTTCCGAAGCTTGTTTTGGAAACTCAAGACTCCAAGTGTCTCCTAGCGATGTAAACCTAAAGAGTGAATCGATCTTAATATCGTAATGTTAAGGTCGAGAAAAATTTAATAGAGTTTTATTAATTAATACATCACATATTAAAATTAACCTCACAAAATTTAAGATTTATTTCCAAATTCAAAACAACATGTATTGAAAATTACAAAGAAAAAACTTATTTAGAAAGCTTGTAGCACTGGGAATCAAAATAAAAAAAAAAAATAAATAAATAAATAAAACAGAACAAGATTTAGCCAGCTTTTAGTATAAGTCTTCTGCACCTACAATAGACTTAACGGGCATTTTGTGAAAACGTTCCCAAGTAAAGGAGAATAAATGCAAGGATTGAAACACGTGAAGCGCGCGACCTCAAAGCGCATTAGTTGTTGTGCAAGTATTACTTTCAAGCCCCTCACACACACGCATATACACACAAAAACACACACAGGTAAAAAAATAAAAAAAGGAACCTAATAAGCTTTTGTGCAATTGCCAGCAGTCGGGCTTTTTTCCGCCAACCAGCTGAAAGCTAATTCAAACACATGGCACAATAGGTGGCAAAAACTGACGAGAGACACACACACACACAGAGAGATAGAGAGAGGGAGGGAGAGGGAGACAAACGCATGTGAATGTGGTGCACGACACAATGCTGCAACAACAACAACAACAACATTAAAAGAGAGAACAACAATGAAAGCAAAAGGTTTTTCAGCAGCCACAAATGCACACGGCGTATAACATTTAGCCTGCGGCATGAATGCCTGGCGGGTGCTACAAGGCCGGGCCATTTAAATGGGTGGGGGTTGATGTTGGTGTTAGTGGTGGGAGTGAGAGTGGGAGGGGGCAACGGAACTGTGGTGCAACTCATTGGAGTGGGTGGTGTGCATTAACACACGGGCCAATAAGTATGCAATGCGCTGTGACATTTTTAACGCCGCCAACAAAGGCGAAAGCAACAACAGAAATGTCAACCAGCTAACCAAAGGCAGCAGCTGCATTGCCTGCCCCTCTTTTTTTCCCCTTCCCCGTTCCCCATCCCCTTGCTCAGCCCTTTGACCCTTCTCATCTATGGTCTGATGCTGATGCCGTCTGTCTGCTGAGCAGGAAATCACGATTACAACGAGTCAAAAGCACACCACACACGAGTTGCAACAGTTGGAGGACAAGTTGCAGCAGGAGTTGAAGTTGCAAGGCAGGTGGAGAGAAAGAGCGGAGAGTGGAGAGTGGAGAATAGGACGTCATGTGTCTTTGGCGCGTAAACGTGTCATTATTTGCATGGCGACAAAATTAGATTTAAATATGGCGCACCCGCAGGCAGAATGTCAGCGCATGTCCTGCTGATGATGATGATGGAAATGAAAATGAAAATGAAAATGGGCTGTCGTCCCTTGCATGCGCTGACACATTTACAACTGAGCTTCCTCGTATCGAGTGCATGCGTTAAAGGGTTTCTGTTTTTAATTGGCATTAAAGACGAGCTCTGAACACACACTCTTTCCCCCCGCAGGATTCGAGGTACACCAATGCAACTGCCAACGCAGAAAGTGTCCTTTATCCCATGCTTCATTGCAATGCTTTTATTTAAATAACACGCAGACAAAAAATAGTAGAAGAATAGAAAAAAAAAGTAGAAAAACTGTTGGAAGCTGTTGCTAAATGTAATTGGAAAAACTCTATCAATCGTTGCGCGGATTTAGGTGGATTTCGTAGACTCCTAGCCTTTCTCTTTTGTCTCTTTCCTCTCCCAACTTTCAATCAAACCCGAAATCAATTTGATTTCATATTTACGCTTATGTGAAAAGTTTTTCAATGAAACTCGAGGCAACTCACCCAAAAAGCTGAGCTAGCAATAATGGCAGCGCACCAAAGAAATGCGATCAAATATCGTTTTAACTTTTAATAAAGAAAATTTCAATAAAGCTGTTCAGAGTGTATGTTATTAAAAAAGTTATAAACGAGCTGAGAAAAAAGAAATATGATACAAAGAAAATATATTTATTAATATCAATTACATAAGAAATACTATAGATAGTTTGTTCCTTGACTTTGTTGTTCATGCAAAAAGTTTGATCAGAAATTCAGTCATTATTTGGCAACTCTTTTGTAGTTTTCGCCCACTGTCAATGCGCCTCTTCTTCTGCTTCTTCTGCTTCTTCTGTCTTCATCATTATGAAACGTAAAACGAAAGCGATTTACAGTAATGCTAACACTTTGCCACCCAAGCATTTGCTCTGTCGCCCCCTTCATCCCCCTCCATCATAGAATCCACTCGAAGACATTGTTGTTAAATGAAGAAAGTATTTTTCAAATGCGAATTTCCGTTATGCGCGTCGCGTGGAGCATGAAGACATTTTTGACTATTGTCTGCCGAGTGGCAATACGATGAGAAGAAAGCTCAAAACAGCAACAATGTCTGTGCGAAACTATTGCCAATGACAACGGCAATGGCAACAACAACAGCAACAACAACAACAAAGGCAACCAGGACAAGGACAACAACGGCGACAGTGACGACAGCGATGAGGAAGACGTTGATGATGGCAAAAGCTTCCGCTGTTGTTGTCATTGTTGTTGTTGTTTGTGTTGTTGTTGCGACACACAAAACATTGAATGACATTATCCTTTATTGCTTATCCCATGCTTTGCGCTCTACGCTCTGTGCTCCATGCTCGATGCTCGTTGTTCGCTGTTCGTTGCTCTGGATTCGCCGACAGCTGTGCTCTCTAGATTGGCACGCAAATGACAAGGAAAGGCAGCAACTATAGAAGGAGCAGAAGAAGGAACAGGATAACAGCTCAGTCTAGGCGACAAAGTCAAAAGGGCAACGCGGCGTATGCGTAATATTAACTATGACACTGCTGAGGAGTCGAGTTCGGGGGTCGAATCGAATGCAGCGTTGTACTCTTTTTGTTAGCCTGGCTTAGAGACCGGGGATTGGGGATCGGGGATCGGGAAACGTGGCCAGCCGCATTGTGTCCGCTCAGGACAAACTTTTTCATTTCCCCGCGGAAAAATTTTCAAAAATTTCATTTCACAAAGTCTAAAGAAAAACTTTGAGCCAAAGACATAGAAACTAGTTAGAAGTGGAAACCGGGAAATGGGATGGCAGTATAGAGAAGTAGAAGGAGGGGGAGGTCAACAAAGCTGAAAGTCGTGTCGTTCTTTGGCTACTTTTTCGCTCTCTTTCCCACACACACATACACCCACACATACACACAGATACACATTGAGTGAGACGCAGACAAACGCATTTCGGCGAAATAAAGTATTCAAATAAAATATGCTAAAATCTTTGAAGTACTTCAAATAGCAAAAAGTGAAAAAAGAAAACAAAAAATGTAAAGAAAAGAAAGGAAAATGGCACAGTGAGTCGAAAACTTTTGCCTACTGCTTGAGTACGAGTAGGAGTTCCAGTTTTAGTTCGACTAAAATGGCAAAAGCCAGCAAAACGCACATAAAAACCATCGAGAGAAATCAAGAAATAACTGGCGCGAGGGCGGAGGGAGAAACCAAAGCAAAACTAAAGGAAAGCAAAAAGGCAAAGAAAGCTAAAGCAAACCAAAAAGTAAATATCGTTTATGTTGTCATAACGCGCAATGCCCAGCAGCTACACTCCCTTCCCCTCCCCTCTTGAATGACGCCCCCTCATCCATTCCACTCTCTTACTTTCCGTCTGTCTCTTATCATTTGAATTTCTCGACGTGTTTGTCGAGCTGAAGCTGAAGTGATAAAGATGCGATAAAGTGAGAACAAGTTTGCGATATGCCCGACAAAACTTTTTGACCAACAATTTTTGCATTTTGCGAGAGAGAAGAAAACTCGACCCGATTGCTGACGGACATTCAACGACGACAAAGCAAAATTGCCAATTTGTGTAAATTATTAGTTCAAGTGGTTCCTCCTGCTTCGCTTCCTTCATCTCTAAATTCTACCACAAAAGTGACAACTCAATCGTTTTGTGACGAGGGAAATATGAAAGCGTTTTATTATTGTTCTTGTTGGCAATGGGCATTTTAATATAAAAAATAATCTAATTTGATTGCATATGTGTGTGTGTGTGTATGTGTATAGATGCTTGTATGTGTGGGCGTTGGACACGCCCACTTTTAGCATAGCTAATTAAGCAGAAATGTTGCAGCAAAGTTTCAACGCGCCAAAAGTTGAGGCACAGCGACCAAAAACACAACTTTTACAAAATTGTATTAAAAATTCATATTTGCCTAAATTTGTTTTCAAAAGTGTGAAGTGTGAAGTGTTTGGGGAAAAGAGAGAGAGAGAGAGAGGGAGAGGGAGAGGGAGAGGGAAATGTACGAAGTGGCAGCATGAATGCACATATGTGAAATATTCACAGCTGTTAGATTTAATTTGACTGCAAATAATATATAAGCAATTCCATCTATGCGTGTGTGTGTGTGTGTGCATGGGTGACTTTATATATTTGTCTTGTGTGTACTATTGTTAGCTTTTTGCTGCTGCTGCTGCTGGTAAACTGGGAAACTCAAACACGCCACACTTTTGTGTTGGCCCAGAAAATTGTTAACCAAATTTTTGGCTTCGCCCGCCAGGCGCCAAAATTTATGCTTGCTAAATTATTAAGTATATACATATGTATGTATGTGTACACACATGTGTCTCTATGTATTTTACACTGCAGCAAAAACAAAAACAAATACAATTGCAGCTTTTGATGTTTTAGTCGCAGTTTCATGTGTGATTTCATGTGCGCCTTGCACAAAATGTTGCCAACTTTTAGGCGTAAAATGCAGGCAGATTATGACATTTATTGTTAGACGGAGAGAGTGTACTAGTGTGTGTGTGTGTGTTTAGCTCAATTATTGCAAGCGTTGTGGCAAAATCATGACTATATTTGCATTATGCCCAAAGCAGCTTTGCCAATATTACTGGCACTTTCTGACAGCAGCTGCGATTTCAATTATTCCTGTTATCATTGTAATTGCTAGCGGTGATGGCAGTTGTCATGGTTGTTGTGACAATTGTTGTTATTACTGTTGCAATTATTTACAACTTCGTAGTATTTATTTTCATTTAAAGATGCCAGTTTTAGTTGTATTTTTCATGATATTGTTGTCTGTTATGCTCTTTAAAATAATAACAGAAAATGATCAGCCCAATTGATCACATTCAACTCAGGCTAAGAATTTAAAAATTATCTTTTGCCTTTTCGGACTAAAATTTGTCAACTCAATGTTAGTTAAATAATCTAAAATCTAACCAAAAGTGAAATCTAGAACCTTGTTGGTCTTTTCTAGTTTTTCCCCCGTCTCAAATCCTACAATTATTTGTTACCTTACACCTTTTCATATCTGTTACTTCTCTATTTTTCTCATCTCTTTTTTATTGCTTTGATTGCCGACAGTATAAAAGTGAATATCACATGAGATTGGTCAGTGAATTGTTGTGTGCAAAAAACAAATACCAAATGAAATACCAACCATATAGTTGTTGATGCTGTTGCTGCTGTACTCGATGTTGGTGTAAATGCTGCAGTGCCTGATCAAATCGTCATATCAAATTTGACTGTCTAACAAGCCGCGTTGATTTGCTTTGCCCCTCCCAATGCCCAGGGACAAAACATGGCACAATCGTGGCAATAACGTTCAATTTGCGTTTACACACAGAACAGAATGACAGTGAAAAGAGATACGGAGAGCATGAATGGAAGCTGCCTCTGGCAAAAATACATAACTGGCAATGGGATATTTGGAAAAACCTTTTGGTCGGCATCACAGACATTGGACAATGATGAGAGTCACGCTGACAAGGACAAAGCATTTGGCAAACCGAATGACTTTTGGTAGCTGTACAAAAATGTCGAGTCAATTAGAGTGCTAAGACTGTAAAGTCAATAACAATAACACACACACACACACATAAATGCACACAGAACAAATATACAGAGAGACAACAGGGCGCATACGCAATATTCTCATATTTTGCATATTTCCTTGTCTTTTGTCTCTTATCTAGCTCTCATTCTTCCAACTCTTCTCTGCATTTTTTTTATTCATTTGCTGGTAACACACACATGTACCAACACACACACACACATGTGCTCACAAATACCAATGAAACGAACCAAGGCAAGCCACATTTATTGATGTCTCAATTTCCTTTGGCAAATCACCTATTAGAAATCGACAGGCAACTTGTTGTTGCCATTTTTGTTGTTGTTATTGTTGTAGCTGGTGCTCTTTGATGGCTTTGTTGGTTCTTACAACTGCTATTGCAATTCGTACAAATTTGGCTGGCAAATAAAGCGTCTGGCAAGAGCTGCAAAGTAAAAATTACCCTTCAGCTGGTAATGGCTGACAATTTGTTTGGCTGCTGCTACTGCCACTGCCACTGCCACTGCTACCACTTTTGGCATTGCTGCAAACTGCAGAAACGTGTGTGTGCCGAGACCAACACTTGAAATGCTCATTGGCAACAATTTTGAATGGGTGTTTCCTTCATTCCCCCTTTTTTTTCTGGGTGGTGAGATAGTTGTTGCCCCTCGATAGTTGTGTGGTTGAGTGGGTGTCTGCTTGTTTTGGGTGGTTGGGCGCCCGACTGATTTTATGCTTCATTTCGGTTAGCTGGTGTTCAGCTTTGATCATGGCATTATGACCATGCCACGCCCCAGAAAAGTGCAGTGCAGTGCTGCAAGGCAATATGCCACAAATTTCAATCAAACGTGCTCACCGAAAGTTGCCACAAGTTTTAAGCCAGGTAGAGAGAGCAGACCACCACCACCCAGCTAACGTTAACAAACTTTTGCATTAAGACATTAGCGCAAAGTTTTTTTTCTCCTGTTGCTACTTTTCCGCTTTTCCACTTTACCTCTGGCAGCTGCAACAATTTCTCAACAACTAATTTCTTATTTGTTTGGCTCTTCTCGGTTGCAAGTATTACACACACACACACACGCACACACATATATATAGATATATAGACAAGAATAATAGAAGCTGGTTGGGCAAGCAAATGGAGTTTTCCATTTTCATTTCGTTTGGTTTTTATTGCTACCAGCATGTTGCACATGAAAAGTTTTTGGCATTTCGCACTCGTTCATTCGTTGATTCGTTCATCCCATTTATTCATTCATCCATTGCATTCATTCGCTGATGTTTGACGATGCCATGAAATGAGCTCTCATGTATATGGCATTTAAGTGCCTGATTGCATTGCTTTTCTTTGGCTTTTGCTTTTGCTTTTCTTCAGATTTTCCCACTAATAACAATGCACCACATCGTATTGTTGCCATGATGTGTACTTAAGCTCTCTTACCGCCAACCAAGACCGACTGCGAGTATAACCTTGACATTTTCACACAGGTTATAAAACACTCGGCCCCCCTTTTGGGCCCCTTTTCCTTCCCTCTCCCTTGACTGTTGTTGGGAAACGCGTTAATGGCGGACAGCCAGTGGCAGCTGGGCACTGGATACCACATGCTAGCCACTGCACCACTGCCCAACTGGCCAACTGGCCAACTGGGGTGGTGCTTTTTTGTGTTATGGTTATGGTCACGAGGTTCGCCTTGCTGGCAGCGCTCGACGCTCGACGTTCTACGCGCTACGCAATTTCCGTTTCCGGTTGCTGCTTGTCGCAACGCAACGCAACTGACAACGGACAGAGGCAGGAGTCGTTCCAAAAATAGCGCATCCTGCCCCAGAACTACCCCTATACCTACACAGAGAAAAATTAATTTAAAACAAGTGGGAAAGGCTATAGTAGAGCGCCCGACTCTAGGATACCCGTTACTTATTTTAATTAATTTTTTAATATTTTTTATTGCATGCTTTTAGCCACTTATATTTTTTTAAAAACTTTAATTAGCCATTACCACCTTTCTGTTTGTCCGCTCTTGTTACGATTTAGTAGGATGATAGGTAATAATAGTAGTTAACGATAATTAGTAAAAAAATTATAATATCTTGAAAACTGTGCGTGTGGTGGTTTTTTACGATTTACAGAGGCGGAAAAAGGCGTGGCAAAAATTTGAAACAAACTTGACCTGCGTGGGGTCTATAGAAGTCTGTATGCCAAATTTGGTTGCTCTAGCTCTTATAGTCTCTGAGATCTAGGCGCTCACACGGACTGACAGACGGACAGACAGACGGACAGACAGACGGACAGACGGACATGGCTATATCGACTCGGCTGTTGATGCTGATCAAGAATATATATACTTTATAGGGTGGGAGATGCTTCCTTCTCCCTGTTACATACATTGCAACGAATACAATATCCCCTTTTACTTCTTTTTATAAGTAACGGGTATAATCATTCTGAAGTACAATTTCAAATTCTTGATTTTAGTATGTATATGGGCCATTATTGTTAAATTAACACAATATGCGAATAACATCGCAATTACTCAGCAATAAAATGGTCACAAAAAACTCCAAATTTTTTTTTATTAACAAATTCTAAAAATTAAAATTTACTTAAATCAAGTTGCTCGTCCTTTGTTTAAGAAAATCTGCGATCACCGAACTTCTGAATTGATTTTACCCTGGAAATTTACGTTTTTTTCAGTGTACCGTAAGTAGATCTTCGCCCTGGCCCTCTCATTCTTTAGCCATTTGGCGCGCAAACAAACCGTTAACACTGTGCCGAAGATTCCTTTTGTCCAGTTTTCTCCCTTTGCCTCGTGCCATTATTCACTCAACTGCAACTACAACAGCAACTGCAACTTTGTGGCACTTGTTCTTGTTGTTGTTACTCTCTCTCTCTCTCTCGCCCTTTCTATCCCTCTCTCTCTCTCTCTCTGCCTGTTGTTGTTGTTGTTGCTGCTGCTGTTGCTGCCTTTGACGCGACTGCAGGTAGTAAATTTCCATTAAATGTGCATTTTTGTACAAGTTTTTGAATTAAACTTTTTGCTTTGGCCATAGCTCAGCTCAGCTGGGCGTGGCTGGCATCCTGCGGTGCCTTTAGCCGTTCACCATTTACCATTTACCGTTTACCATTTACAGTGTACAGCTGCAAGTTGCAAGTTGCCTTTTTGGCTTTGGTTCGTAATTTTGCAATCTTGTCTAACAGCTCGAGAAGTTTGCCCGCTGCGCCTGTACATGAAAATGAAACAAGTTCATTTTCGAAAGCATCATTATTTTGCCAGTTGCAGCTATGGCCCCCACCACCCCTCCACTGACCCTGCTCCCCGATTCCCCTCTGGCATTTTATTCTATTGCGCCACATAAATTGTGTCACATTTTTTCTAATCTATGCAGCAAAATTTGTTAAGCTTTCGCTTTCAGCTGCAGCCAAGTGACATTATTTAGTCGAATGTTATAATTTTACATACACTCTCTGCTCTCTTCTCCCTCCTTTTCTATGTCTCTTCAGTCCCCTCTAGTTGCTGCGCCTGTCGCTGGCATAGAAGTCATAAAATTCTCACTACCGGGTCAGCAAAGTGGGTCGCTTGACCAGCCTGTGTCTTCCACAGTGCTATTATACATACAAATACATACACTTGCATAAGACTGCACTCGGAAAAATAATCAAGACTTCCATGCTTAAATTGGGAATTTTGAAGTATAAACAACCTCGAAAGCTGAGAGAAATCGGAATATTCAAGTTTAACCACACAATTGTAAATTCATTCAAAAATTTCAATCTTAAAACGTACCAGTTTAAGTACACTGAATCTAATTAATTTAAGTACGGATGGCATATTTTTCTGAGTGTATGTTATTGTGTCTGTGTGTGTGTGTGTGTGCCAGTGATGCTATTATTTTTAGAATATGACCAAAACATGCAAAAGATTTCTCGCTTGCACTGCAGCCAGCTGAATACAATGGAGCGTCGCACAGTTTGACATTGAAAAATGTGCAAATTATGCAGCAAAACATTAAAGAAAGTATGTAAATTGAATGCTGCTGCATGCAAAGTGAACAATGTACAACGAAAGGGGGTGATGGTGAAGGGGGAAGAGAAGAGTATAAAAAGGGATGGTTGGCTGTTGCCATCAAATTTTATTCGGCCAACAAGTTTAGGTCGCGTCTAATGGTTTTAATTAAGCGGCTCGTCTCGCGTTTTCATGTCATGCATGAAATTCATTAGGTTTTCTGCCGAGTCTGCCTCTGACCCCAACTGCTTATGACCCCTGACCCCTGACCCCTTTGCTACTTAGACGAGTACTAGCTACAATTTTCTTAAGCAAAACTTTGCTGGCAACTAAAACCAAACTTGACATAGTTCTCGCCAAAAATTGCAGCTACAAACTTAGTTAATTTCTGCCAACTGCACTTACCCAGTGCCAACTGTCGCCAGCTCTAAGTGGTAGGAGGGAATGAGGGGCAGGAGAGGTATAAAAAGGGGAGTGGCAAACAGAGGGTTGGCACACATGCCGCTCTCTTATTTGCATAGTTAGTCAGTTTTTCTTCTGGGGTTTGTGAAGAAGCTCTTACTTTGACACAATTTCCACAGGAAAACTAAATACCAGAGACCCAAAAGGATAGGAGAGATAGTCCTCTATTGAGTATGAAGATAGAGGGAAGAAGCTGCTACAGTTACAGTTTAGTTTTATTTATCTTTGACACTTGCTAATTTTTGTTGAGTTGTTGATGAAAATAGTGTCAACTTCTTAAGTTGTTTGGCAACCAAACACAACTCGCATAGACTTCAATGTTTCTTTATGTTCCTTTATGGCACATGCTTGGAATGTGCTTGCATAAAGTTAATGAGCAAAATGTTAATTAAATATATATTACCTAAGAGATAGTTTCAGTGAATTTTGCCCTCATTTTTCTCTCTCTTTCATTTTGGTTCATTAGCCACCTCTCAAGTTGTCAACGTGTTGCAACAACTCAATTTGCAAAAACCTTATCTGGCATGGTATGGAAGGAAGCATATGAATTGGTACATGGATGAAATGGTGCTGAAATCTGTGCTGGTTTCCTAATGATTGTTCATGTCAACAATTTGCAAAACTAAATGAACACATTTTGCAATCATAAATTATGCAAACGCGTCGAGTGAGTTCACATTCAGGCAGCAGAAAGCAGCTGGAGCAGTAGAAGGATCACAAGGAACAGAGCAGAGAGCTGGCCAGGACCAGAAACTAGAAGCAGAGTCAGGCCAACATTTTCATTACACATACACAGATGTGTGTGTGGGTGTCCATTACATTGAGTGTGGATATGTGTGGCATGTCAGGTGCCAAGCGGCAAGAGGCAACGGCAACAGGAACGGCAACGGCAGCTTGTTAGCCAAACTGCCAACACAACTATTACAGTGAGCGACTCATAAAGCAGAAAGCAAGAGGAAAAGTGACATGGCATACTGACAACATGTGTTTTGAGGTGAAGCTTATAAATAAATTATTGATAAGCATCTGGCATAGAGAGAACGTCAAAAGTTGTATGCTAAAATAAGCACGAAACAACAAACTTTCCAGCAACAGTTACCTGTGGGAGAGGGGGCGTGTGGATGGAGTGTGGGTGGAGTGGGGGTGGAGGAGTGTAAACTTACACTCGCCGCAATGAGCGGTGTAAAAATTGCTGTTGTTCTTGAGTGGCTTTTGAATATTTTAAATGCATTGAAATTAGAAAACATGTAAAATGCACAACAACAAGTATTTCTTGTTTTTTTTTCAACATTTTTTTAATTAATTTTCTTTCCCCTGCATGTCGCTTCCTTGTGCTCATTCAGCACATAAGTAAGTTCGTTATTTGTGTAATGCATTTTGTTAGCCAGGCTTTTAGCCAATGCCTAACGGTGCATTGACACGTCGATAAGAAATAGAAATGTGTTGAGTTCGTTGCCAACGTTGTTGCAATTAAAATGTTAAGACAAATTAAAAATGCTAGCTGCAAATTTGCAACACACTCACACACACACACTCACATGCAACGCAGAAATCTTGCAAATGAAGAACGAAATGCGCAGCAAGTGAAAAGCTTTGCACTTGGCTGCTGATTGCAATTCGTCCCGCCCCAACTGCCTCTCGCCTCGATCCTGGCCAACTTGTGTCCTCAATTTGACATTTATGTTTGCCCAGGCAGGCGAAACGTACAGCAATCGAAGCATCGCTCTGGCCCTGACAATTGCGTGTATGTCTGTGTGTGTGTGTGTGTGTGTGTGTTTGTCTTTGTATTTGTATTTGCGTATTTGTGTGTGCGTGTGTGCGTGTGTGTGTGTGTGTTTGTTTGTATTTGTGTTTTAAGGCGACGGCCTGGCGACACAGCTAAACGACAAACGACAAACGTTGCGCATACGCCACATTGTGCCGCCGCCTCAACTTTCCCCGCCCCGCCTCTCCTCACTCCTCTCTCCGTCCTTTCTCCCGTTGTCATGCAAAGCCAAAGTTTGATTGCGCCACGCACTCGAACTTTTAATTAATTTATTTTGCTCAACTTCACTGCACGCGCGCCAATGTTTGTGACCGGGAACCTCAATAAATGTTTTCACTCTGACCATAAATGATTTATTTGTTATTTATGCGTACAACATGTTCCTCTCTCTCCCCCTCCCGCCCTTACCCCTTCCCTCCGCCCTGTCCTGCTGCATCATCTGCTTCTATCTGATGGTCCTTGTCTCTGTTGCAAATTAAAAACACAGAGCCCTGGCCAAACAACTTTATTTAATGTCAAAGTAAACATGCAGCGCGCAACTTTAGCTCTCCCTCTCTTTCTCCTTCTCTCTATCTCATTCCCTTCTATACTATGTGTACGCCCTAGCCACGCCCTCCAATGCCCTGCTGCGTTTTTAATTTGCATGCAAGCGGTCAGCGCTGAGGCGACAGAAGCGAGCATTTAAACGATTTTCGGTTAATTATTCGCCATTGCATAATGACATTTGCCCGGAGCCACGCCCACTCGCACTCTTGCCCACTTGGCAACGGTATGCCAACATGATTGACTCAGCCGCCACATGCCACACGTGGCAGCAGCATTGCCCGGTTTTAATACAAGCTAATTAATTGACAATTTTCATTACTCTCTACTATCTTATTTGAGATCAGCTTAGAGATAGATTTTATTCTTTTTTGAGAAACACAGATTTCAGAGTTAGATTAGATATTTTTTTTGCGACATACAAATCTCAGAAATCTGTTTAAAAACATTGACAAATATTATTAAAATCTTGTGTCAATAAAGTACAATACAATTATTATTATAACATAAATAGATGTTAATTGGTTATTTTTCGAGAACCACGCAAAAATTTTAAAATTTAAATAATGCGTATACGTCACGACTAAGCTTTAAATTTAAATTAAATCAAAGTTTTATTAATACCAAAACAAAAAAAAAAATTTAATGAAACATAAGCTTTAACCGCTGCCTTGAATCGAACACATTCCTAGAATTTGGCAACAATGCGACCACAACTAAAATAAAAAAACCAATAATTTCAGTTAAATATGCATAAATCGAGGAAGAGGAAAAAAATTGTGAAAAAAAGAGAAAAGCATGTAAACAGAAATTATTGTGCTGGCATGATTTTTAATTCTTTTTTAGGACCACAATGACATTTTAAATATTTAAAGTTCATATAAAAAATGCTCACAACAAACTGAAATTTCAGGGAAAAATTGTAAAAAGGACAATGAACAATTTTTACGGAGTGAAACAACAAACCGAAGGGGAATTATGGAAGACAGACAACAACATACATACAAATGTACATATATGTAATGAGAGAGACATACGTGTATATGTGTATATGTGTATATTTAATCATACATAAAAATACAGCTTTATTTACAATATATTGTTCGATGCTTATAGATATGTGCACAATTTGTGCGGTATACGCGTATTTATGTATTTAAATTCAATTAATAATTAAGGTGTAAATGCATTTGTATGTCGGTTAATTAAATTTGTGCGGCTTTATTAAAGGAAATTACGTATTTTTACCACAGCTTCAACAACAGCAACAACAATTGCATTAATAACAAGAACAATATAAACACTAGGCCCTAGATCATTAAGCCTTAAATGCACACAGATACGTACATAAGTGTGAATTAAGAGTACTCGTATGTACGAGTACTCGTATATATTCAAAAATCACCTTTAAAGTGAATGTCATGCTTCGGCATTTTGGTCTCGGCTCGTATCCATTCACATCTATAAATATTTGATGCGTTGCATTGCAGTCATTATGGCATTCATTAAATATAGAGTGGAGAACAGACCCCCTCAGCCCAACCCAGAACAGACGAGGCCCGTAGTCAAAGCCAAATACGACACGGCCCAAACCAACGCAGCTCCGCTCGGCAGAAATGCAGATAAGCGACAACGCTGAGGGAGATGAGCGTCAACTAAAAACCGTTGCCGTTCATAAATCTCTTAAATATATGCATGGTGCGTAACGGAGTGTATGTGTATGTGTGTGTGGCACAACAAAAACGACGATGCTTTGTGGCAAGTTGAGAGTGGTCCAGGCATGCTCACGGCCATGTTGCCACGCTTGACAGTAGTTATTCATATAAAAGAGAAAGAAAGAGACAAAGATAGAGATAGAGAGAAAGAGAGAGAGAGAGAGAGAGAGAGGGTCAAGAGCGGGACTTGGGGACAGACGTCATGGTGTTAGTGTATTTCTGATTTGTGGTCTGACAGTTTAACCAAAATGCATGCATGTAAATTTATTTGTGCTCATTTTTGTAGTCTCTGTCGCCGCTTTAGTTGTTGTTGTTGCTGTTGTTGTTGTGGCAATTGTTTTTGTTGTTGCAACTGCGCTTACATATGTCAAAATATTAAATTTATGCAGCGGCAAAAACAAAATGTGCACAAAGACGACTACACAGCTATTATACGCACACAGATACACACAGATACACATGCAAGCGAAAATTAAGAAGGATATTTCAACTGGATTGGACAAAGCGTCGGAGGCGGACAGATGAGCACAGAATGTCAGCCACCATGAATGCACTATGAGTAGGTGTGGGCTGTTGGACTGCTGCCACGCCCATTTGGCAGACAATGAGCGTGCAACCATCGCACACAATATCGCCACGGGCATTATTCAATTCTCATGCACTTTGTCAGTTTATAGCAACTCAAGTTTACTAGAGACACTTGTGACAAATACGAGTATATAAAAGAATAATATTGTATTAATTGATTACAAATGTAACTTAATACTTTTGGCTGTTTTTTTATTTACATATAAATTTTAGAAAATAACTGCATTATGTTCTCAAAATGATCACAAATAAAGACATACCCTATTGAATCTAACTTGGCCGACTGCCTCTTTAGACCAACTAATTCTAAATAGTTGCAGGGCATTTCAGTTGCAACTGCGTTTCAGCTGTCAGTCAGAGCAACAGCTCCGACCAACATCCGCCCCGCTCTGACTGCGACTCCCACTCGGACTGTGTTGCAACTTTGCTCATTTCAATTGTATTTACTTTGCATGTGTGACATTTATTTTTGCACGCTGCCCCAATGACAAAGGGTTACAGTGTCCAGTCTACAGTTGCCAGTTGTCACTGTTATCATTGTTGTTGTTATAGTTATAGTTGTTGTTGTTGTTGTTGTCGGCTCGACTGAGGGTCGACCGCTGACCGTTTTGTGTTGGCGGGTTGACATTTCTGACATTTGCAACATTTATGGTTCACTGCAATTTTGTAGCCAGCGACCCCAATTCGTGACTCTGGAAATTGTAACTTGCAACTGCAACATAACCACGCATAAATGCATTGCAATTTGCAGCTTTTGTGGCGATTTGTAAAGCGTTGCTTTGCCATTTGCCATAATTTCTTAAAGTTGTTGAGCTGATGAGTTGGATGATGGCAACAACGAGTATGAGTATTGCTCAAGGGCCTGGGATATATATGGATATATGAATCCATTCCGCTGATCCGTCTGCTCAGCTGTTGCATTCAAATGAGTTGAATTGCAAACACTGTTGCATACTTTCAGGGCGCAATTTCCGGTTCAGTCTCCCGTTTGATGGCCTTTTCTTTGGCCTTCTCTTGTTAATGTTGTTGTTGCTGTAGCCTTTTTACAGCCGCCACATTTTTATAGTGGTCATATCTTTTTATGGATACTTACTTTATTAAGCCCGCAACGCAGCAGAAAAACAGCCAGCGGCCAAGCAGGCTAAAAGAAGAAGACCCTACGTGATATTGTTATGTATTTACTTGGCCTCCGACTAGTCCAAACATCAACTACAACTCCAAGCTGAGCTCCCAACTCCAGCTGCGACTTCTTAGAATATCGCTATGTAGATGCAGTTATTATTTGAAATTTCATAATGCTTTTACAACTTTATGCAACTGTTTTGCCTGCTGGCGTTGCCTTAACGCGGATTTCATTCTCTTTTTTTATTCTTTATTTGTGCTCATCCACATCTCCAAACCTCATCTGTCTGTCCTACCTGATTTTATACACAGTACTTGGCCCTCCTGAGCGCTCTTCAGTTATTTACTTTTGCAATTTTCAGCGCTGCTCCAACTGCATGCCATTTGTTCTAGCTTCTCTTTGTTTATTTTTCTCAGTGTTTTCTATTTTTTTTTCTTTTTACTTGCTGTTGTTTTTGCTGCTGCCGTTGCTTTTCTTTTGCTTTCGTTTGCATGAGAAAAAAAAGTTTATGTAAAACATATTTTTCTTAAATAATTTATTTTTCGGTTTTTGTTTTCTTTTCTTTTCTTTTCAGCTGCTTTTCTGCTGCTTGAACAACCCAAAATGAAGCTTTTATTGAGTTCAGGTGTGCTGACTGCCTCCTGGCTGGCTGTCTGTCCTTCTGTCCTTCCCCCTTCTGTTTTTACTCTTGTTTCCAGCTTTTACTGTTCTTTTTCAATTTGTGGCCACATTAACGTTAGAAAAATATGAAAGCACACGAAAAGTGTAAAGAAATGGCCTGGCATGCTTTCCCAACTGCATTTGCAGCCCCCTCTCCAATTCTCCACTATGGTTTACCCCACTCTCCTCTCAGTCCCAGTCCCAGTCCCAGTCTCAGTCTCAGTCTCAGCTTTATCCTTACCCTGGAGAGCATGCAAAGCAGTTAGATTGGGTGCCAGGCTAGAGAGTCTTGCAAGTTTTCGCGTGCACGGAAACGTTTAGCTGCCGCATATTGCTGGAAGCGTGCCTCATGGTCTGTTGCAGGTAACCGAGTTGCGAGTTGCGACTGCCGTCTGTTTTTATTTTTAGAAAATATTGGCAGAGCTCAGGCAGCCCCCATTTTGGAATGTAGCCGCTGCTCTGCTTGAGATTTACTGTGCATTATACGCTACTTTAGCCGAACTGAGGAGTTCGCCTCGTCGGGTTTCTGGGCCACTAAAGGACTAAAGTGGAGGTTAAAAGCGAGCCATATGAAATGTATATGGTGCACTCTCGCTCGCACTCTTACCATAAATGTAGTCTCTGTCTCTCACCTGGGGTCAGAGCTAATGGCCTGAACATTGTTGTTGATTGTTGCGTGTGGTGCTTACCTGGAAATGAGGATAAAACAGAGGATGATTAATTAGTATGAGCATCGAGTATATGATATCAATATATTCTATATATATTACGAGTAGTTTAGCAAATGAAAATTCAATAAAATATGCAATTAATAGCCACAACTCTCATCTCATCTCTCCAAAGAAGAGAGACAGTCTCTGCAGTGAGGGGAAAACTTAATTTATTATTTTGGACTAATGCAAACACATCAATTTGTCGCAAGTAAACACTTCAAGTGCCTTTCGTTATCTCAACCAAAACACTGACAGCAACGCAGTCCTCCTCTGGCAAAGGGAAGCTACCCGAAATTCATTAGAAATCTAACAGCAAATAGCAAAAGATATTTCGACCATTTGGCGTTGCGTACAAATTGTTTGCTTAGGACAACTTTCTTACAGTCTCTGCGAATGCTCCAAAAGCAAAAGCATAATTCTCCAGCCTCCTCTCATTCTCCATTGACTGATTTCTCCTCTCTCTCTCTCTCACATTTTTCAAACATGCAGCTGACCTGTCCATTTTTCTTCTCCTTTTTCTTTTTTAATAATTTTTCAATAAATTGAAGAACCATTAAGCGACATGCTCTCAGACATTAATGTCGATAACAGGGCTTCGTATTCAATAATGTGCGCATTACATTTGCCTTTGACGGGCGTGCAGATGGCAGCCCTAACTAGTTTTTGGGTGTATGCGTGTGTGTCTGTGTGTGTTTGTGTGTGTATGTATGTGTGTGTGTGACGTGGCAGCAGCCACTTTGCCACTTTTGCTACTTTGCTACTTTTCTGCTTTTCTACTTGGCTGCTGTTTAACCGCAATTGAAATTACGCGCTCGCTTCCGTGTCGGCATCGTCGAGGCTGCTTCAAATTTATGTAAATTGCGTCACGTGCCCCAATGATTTCTTTGTCGTTGCACGAACCGAACTTGCCTCACACAGACGAGGACGATGACGATGACGACGATCAAGACCATGATGAAGTTAACTCACACAACTGGCAACTGGTACCTTTTTTGGGGTATACACTTGGCAAGTGTATCATTATTTAATTTAATGTAAAATAATTAGCCCTGCTCTGACATTGATGTATCCGTGTGCAGCCCTGGCAAACGTGCCACCACTTCGAGGCTGGCAAACTTGACTTTGAGGTGCTATATTTGCTCCCATTTTCTATCTCCTGTGCTGTCGCCGTGGCAACATCTTGCGATACATTTGCGGTCACTCGATGATATATTACACACGCAGTTGCGATTACAATTGAATTCAAGCTGTTCGCATTTATCTCAACAGCAGCAGCAACAACAAAAAATTCACAAGAATATATAAAAAAAACTTTTTTTGTGCTGTTAACATAATTTCCGGAGTTGATTGATTCAGTTCGGTTCGACGGGGCTCAAATCCCAGGCAACAGGCCTCTATCTCTCCCAGATACCGATCCCTGGCTGCTTAGACAAATTGTACTTTAATGTAATTTTATTGCAAAAGTTTTCAATTTACATATTACAAGAGAGGACTGCGCACACAACAACAATACAATAAGCTGTCGACACGTGTCTGAAATCGAAATATCTGAGCTTGATAAATGCCACAGTAGACGTACAAGTTGAACAACTTATTTGATAAGCATTTAAAAGATATTACGAGCATGAAAGACTATTTAATTGTGCATGAGAAGATATTAAAATTTAAGTTAATTCTCCCTTAAAACTGAGTTTCGATAAGGCTTGAAATTGATGTAGGGAAGTCAACCTTTGGCCAATCGATGCGATTGCTTAACAACGTGACAGTCGAGCTTAACTTTGGCATTAGCTTAAATTGGCAAAGGGCAAAAAGGGGGCCAGCAAAAGGGTACTCATTCTTTATTCGCAAACATTCATATTTTGTGGAAGAGCATCAGCTGAACTGAGTCCTTATCCCATTCCAAGTTGTGATATTTTATGGCCAATGACACACACAGACACACGAGCTCACATGCTGTTGATTGATAAGCCATAAGTTTATGGCCAGAACTTTGAATGTGCACACACATATATCGATGTCAACAAAGTTTCCAAACGAAGGACATCATCATCAACATGGTTCTGCCATGGAATATTATAGCATCTTGCTGCAATAATTTGCAAATGGATGAAAAGTGGTTTTTGTGCTTTCGGATTTCACTAATTAAATGCATACAAGGTCTGCCTACCTATTGAGGCTCTTCTAATCGCTGTTAATTGTCCGAGTCTGTCTGAGGGAGTGTGAATGCGAGTATGAGTGTGGGTAGTGAGTATAAGTGTGTGTGCCACGCCCACAAGCACACAACAACTGCCGTTCATTACCACTGTTACAACGACAACTTCAGTTTGCACGATTCGTTGGTTGCCTGCTTTCTATTTCTATTTGTACACAGAAAACATTTTTTATGACTAGTTGAATGCTAAGTGGTTGCCATTTTATCCCTATGTTGGGGTTATTAAACAATAATATCCTGAATAAATACATAAAACATTTATGCTAAAATCAAGAATATTAAGCGTAAATTTTGGAATGTTTTTTTCTCTGTGTATTTGTTGGGCCTGAGAAGAAGAAGAACGCACTTCAGTCGACTTCGCTATATATGTAATTAGACAGACCCTGTCGACCATTTGTGCACAATCCCATTGAGGTCATATGTATATATCTCTGTGTTGTGGTTGTCGTTGTTGTTGTTGTTGCTGTTGCTACAATTATATACACAGCTCGCCAGTTAGACATTTTCATAAATTGTTAACAATTATTGTCGTTTTGCCCACAAAGCGAATAAGCCTCCAAGTCCACGGCAGTCTAACCGCACACACAGAGTTTCAATATTTGCCTGACCAACGTGGCGTATGCGTTATGCTTCTATACACACAACAACAGCAACAGCAAGAGAAACACACATGGACATCGCGGCTGCACTTAAGTCTGATTAAATTAAATTTACAATTCATACGTCTGCTTTACTCTTGGTTATTACAACTTGGTTACTACTGTTATCGTTGTTGTGATATATTGCGTTTGTAGGTCGAAGTTGATGCTACGAATATGAAACAAAAATAACACTATGATAAAATCTTTTTAACAATAAAAGTTCTTATTTATAGACCAAAGAGTTTTGAATTATTAAAACAACAATTATGCTTCTAAACATTTTAAGCAGAATTATTTCCATTTACATAATACACAAAAAATAGTATTTTTTAAAATACTAAAGACTCTTGTTAAAATGTCTTAGACATATTTACATATTCATATTTTCAATACATTTAAAGATTTTTATTCTTACATTAAAAACTTAAAATTTCTCAGATAAGATTAAAATGGTCTTTTTTTTCAGTGTAAGTAAGAGTAATTGCTGCAGCCCTGAATTTAATTAGAGATTGCCTACAAGACCAATTTCATTAGAGATCTCTAATCGTATTGCTCATCATTGAATTAGAGATTAAAGCTAGATACAATGGGGCAGTCCTATGAACCACTTGACCGAAACACTTCAATTACCGACATATTCCCTCTTTTTCGTACAAATAATCGTCAAACGTATAAAGAGAGAGACAGACAGAGAAAGAGAGACAACAAATACTAATGCTCTGACATTAGTAAGAACACGCTTTACACTTTGCATGGCAACAGCAACAACAACAATGTTGGCAACTGTTGTTGGCTGCGCATAATTGCATTTGCGTTAAAACGCAAGCAAACAATTCACTTAAAGTGTAAATAAATGCAGAAAGCAGCCAACTGAAGCAGATTCCTTATTCAATCTCCCATTCGTCTCTTTCTAACTGACTGTGGCCCATTGTCCGTCCGTCTGTCAGTCTGTACGTCCGTCCGTCCGTCCGGCTCGAGTCAAAACCAAAATGGCCAAACTTACAAACGTAGACGACAACGGAAGTCAATCAGACAAGCAGACAGACTTTGATACGCAAGCGCACCGGAAGTTCAGTTGCAATGAGCCGACGAGGCGACGTCCTGTCCAGGCCAGAGAGAGAGAGAGAGAGACAGAGAGAGAGAGAGTGAGAGTGGGAGAGAGAGAGAGGGGTGATGAATTGGAATGTGCTGGCGACAGGCGGCGACTGACAAGCATACAACAGCTGGTGATTAGGTGCTCTACGTAGCAGCTGAGGTCGGGACCAGGAAGAGAAGCAAGGGGAGCGGAGGAAGACGACAGGACGAAGGACCGACAGGACGAAGGACCGGCTGTCGACCACGACAAACGTTGTTTAACTAAATTCAATAATCGTTGGCAATTGCAATTTACGGGCTGGCGACGCCGGCTGACATTTGTGCAAATACAGAAATTATAATAATGACATGACGTCTCCCACTTTGAATTCTCCTCAGCTGGACTGTGGACTGTGGACTTAACTTGAGTTTAGCTGCAGTGCCTGCCCCTCCCCTCCCCTCTCTGCTGACCGACATATGCAACGACGTCAATGTCCTTCGCTTGTCGCTAGCCACAATGGGATGCAAATAACATTAAGTGGCTCAAAGTCATGCAAAGGCGATTTGATGACGCATTTAACAGACCCTCAACCCCTCAAAAAAGGGGAATGGGGCCATGTGAGTTTTTGTGGTTTTGTTTGGCAATTACCAGGCTCTTCATGACGTGCACTGACTCGACATTTGTCGACATTTGATTGAAGACATCGACAGTGGCCGTAGACGACGAGATGAGTGAGTACGTGACAATTTGGCCAACAATCGAACCTGTCGTAGTAGGTATGCGATAGTATGAGGTTTACGTCTCTATATATTAACTAACTATTTAAGTCATTTTCAATCTGAACTCAAATTAATTCGAGACTCGTGACTGTTGTCGACTCTCAAGTTGTGCAAACCGATTGCAAAGCCGCAACATTAATTCCAAATTGAATATGTAGCATCGAGTAAGTGAATTTTATGGCCAACCACAGAGGATTCATTTAACAATCGATTGGAAACGAGTCGAGTTACCAACTTGGACAGCTCTAACTGAGGTTTTCGACCACAATCGAAGCCGGCTAAATCAGAATCGCATCTTATCCTGGCTCACTCTGAGGATAAACTGCATAAAGGGGTGTGAATAGTGTAATTAGCAATTACATTCATATTACACTGAATTAAGTTAACCAATTCTCAAGCAAAGCTTGTCTTCAGTTTGTTCCCAATTTTGCTGCTTGTGCTCGTATTTCGGTGTTGTTATTCACTTGATGTGCGCGTAATTAAAATAATAGCCATAATGTCTACTTTTAATATTAATTATGCAAGCACACACACACAACCACACACTTATTCACGACACACACATGCACACACACCCACGCCCATTCATTAATAATACATAAGCCGAACATGCAGCCACTCAAAGGCAAAATGTGGGGCGGGTGCTTGTCGATAAGTTTGAGGTGAGCACCACTCGTGGCATATTCAATATTGTGGTTTTGTTTGGATTTCAGCTCACTTTTTTCTGCACTCGGCTTTGGTTGTATATACAATAAATATACCCTGTAATCAAGAACCACTTGAAACGAAGTTTATTGAAAGCCTCAATAGTATAAAAGACATTTTGAAATCAAATATAAGCTTGACAAAAACTATACATATAAAAGTAGAACCAAATTAAGATATACCAAATACAAATACCAAAAAAAAAAAAATAATAATATAATAATTGTGTTATTGTCTTAGTTTATGAAAATTTTCAATTTTAATAAGCTGATACTAAATTTGGCAGGTTTAAGATTCAAAAATTGGCCAAAATATATTTTTAGTATATAGACAACTTGGCAACTCACAATTTAAAGTAATTTTTAATACATTTCTGTGACTTGGGATGCATGAATAGGGTATCTGCATGACTATCACAAACACTCAGAGCAATCTTACTGGTCTGTATTGTTATTGTTCGCTTTTAATACCAATTAATTACATAATATTTAATACACATGTTACTCCCTCCCTCTAACAGCTTTCATTGTTGCTCTTGATGTTATTGCTGCAATAATTTGTTGCTAATTTATGCATAAGCTATTTAGTTATTACTAATCTAAGCTCTCTCTGTGGTTGTTCCAATAACTCTCAATTAGTTGAGCATTTACTTATGATATAGAAACTGAGTTTTAGTGCGACTTATTTACGACTTTAATTTTATTTTTGCCGAGGCAAATATGTTTTGAAATGAAGGGAAAAATCGAAGTAGCTGGTCACAATGTTATTGGACTATTCAAAAAAGAAAAGCATAAGCTTAAGGGAGGCATATTTTAATTTTAGCACGAATGGAGTCTTTGGCTACTTTAACAATAAATTTATGAGCCATTTTTAATGATTTAAAAATGAAAATCTCGGCGCGTGCAAGAAAAAAGAACATGAGAATAGGAAAAGCGAAAGGCGAAGGGAATCTGTCCAAGGCGCAATAAAACTGCGTCATTTTGGTGGCATAAAAAATCGTTTTGTCCCCTGACTGTGAGCATCAGCAGCTCAGAAAGAGCCAAAAAGAAAGCAAGACAGAGACAGAGGGTGAGTGAGAGAGAAAACATCAAAAAACCTAACAAAAAAAAAAAGCGAAAAGAAAATCATGTCATGTCATTGTCGGCATCGTAAAAATGTTATCAGCCATAATAACGAGCCACGATTTTGGGCCATAGCGCAGGGGGGTTGTTGGGGCCTGGAGTTGGGGTAGTTAGTGTGGAGGGGGTGGTGGGGGGAGGTCTTGGTTGACTGTCGCCGGCGCTAATGGTGCGCAGCTAATGACTGGAGAGCAGCCGAGAGCCGATTCTATTACATAAAGTACGAGTACTCCTATTCGTACTCGTACTCGTACCAGGGACAAGTACGAATGCCAAAACACAATGAGCTTTAAATTTCAACCGCTCGATAGTCGTGTTCTGTGTGTGACGGGAGTTCACATTAAATTGCCGACAGTAGCGGCATTTTGTCAACTTATACTTAATGGTAATAAAAAGTATATCAAATCAGTGTCCTTAATCCCAAAATTGATGTTGGGCTTCCTCGTTTGGACGGGCCCAGACTCTTGGCAAGCGAGTCATAGTTTATGTTTTTTATTTGCTATCGTATTTATGCGACAGCATTTTTCTTTTTTCGCCTTACTTACAATTCAATTTCTGAGCTGGCTTTCTGCTGTGGCCACAACGATGACTGCCTTGGCCCGAGTCATTCACAATCACAGACATTGCCATTGAATTGAAATAAGAATCCCCACAAGAAAGTCATGAAGGTCTTTAAAACTTTAAGCATTCATATTGAAGCTGGTGCGGCTCTCAGAATCTTGAGTCAAATTGAAGTACTCATCCATATTTGAACTTAGCGAGCATCGATTGTGTACTTTTAATTAAATTTCTTGTTGTGTCATAACTTTTGTCAAGTTTATTCGTTGTCCTCATTTAGTGTCTGATACTTAATACTTAAGTTGCGCTCAATCGATGATGGCGTAATTGCGGCATTAGTTTCATGGTGCGGCCCACGAAGCGTATGCGCAATATTTACACAGAACAACTGTCGCTATCTACTTAAGTCGCTCTGAGTGCGCCAAAAATGAACTGCCAACGCGTCCTGCACTCATTAATCAAATGTTAAGGAAGCGCAGACACCAAAAATAAAATAAATAAATAAAAAAAATAAAAGAAAATAAAGCGAAACCAACGCGAAACCCTTTTTGGCAAAGATTTTTTGTGTGTTGGCCCAAAAGTATGCAGTGTACTCTGCTATGTGGCATGTGTGTGCGTGTGTGTGTGTTTGTGTGTGTGTTTGTGCTTGTTGAAATGCATTTAAAATATACAAAAATCCACAGCGAGCAGCTAAGTGAAAAAGCGGTCGAACAGTCGGGGAAAAGGAAGGCAGCGGAGATGAGAAGGGCGGCAAGGGTGCTTCACAAGGGGCGGAGTGATGGAGGGAGGGAGGCGCTTCGGCATTGTATTTTATGCTATTTGCATTTTCCCCTCCTCATTCCAATTTTTGTTTTTTTTTTTTGCTTTTTTCTTTCTTTTTTGGCTTTTTTGGTTACTATCCAGTACATAAAAAGAAAAGTTGAGAGGGCTACACATTCACTTATACACTTACACACACATAGACATATAAATAATAAGTCGGTATCTGTGTGTGTGTGTGTGTGTGTGTGTGTACAGTTGGCGCAAAAAATGGGCGTGTCGCAGGCTGAAACACGACGAACGCAGCGAAAAAAATGCATTTTATATGCAGATGCATGGCGTAAATTGCAGTTTCGTACTAAATAAGTAAAATTGCGCTGAGCATTTTTCACTTAAAAACTTACCCCCACCTCCTCCCTAGCACTACAAAAGACAAAAAGAAAAAAAAAAACAGAAAAAAGAAATAAGAGGCGTGGCAGAGGGCAAATCTCTTAATTGGATGCATGCAGGCAAAATAACATGCGATCCGTGCACAAATTGTGGGCCAAGAAGCGAAGAAGCAAGAAGTGAGTGGAAATGGAATGCAGTTGAGTTGAAGTGCAGACCAAGTTAACTAGCCGGCAGCTAATTAAACCTGAAAAGTTGGTCACTCACACATATTTGCACACACACATTCGCACTTGCAGCTATAGTTCTTTGAATGGAATGAAATTTACATTACATTGGGAATTAGACTAAGACAAGAGCTCTGAGCTGAGCCAAGTGCTATCTGAGTTCTAGTTCTTGTGCAGCTCGTGAGCGTCTAATTGTCTTGCCCAGAGAGCAATTGCCCCCCAGACACATTCACATACAAGCAGACATACACACACACACACACACACAGACATACACAAAGACAGCACTCGTTGTTGGCAGATGAGTTAACACATATGAGTTAACACATGCTCAATGGAAATGTCGTTTTGGTTTCATTTCCCGCACACAGCTTTTGGTTTTCCACATGTCCGCAATGAGACAAGAGACATGAGACATGAGAACTCGACAACATCAAAATTAAACACAATCAGAGCAGAAACTCATTTAAGGCGCTAAGAATTCGCAACAATTGCGACGACAAAACAAAAACAGCCAGAACATCGTCTTGTCTTTCATATTCATTTTCATTTTCATTTTAAGCCTTACATAAAGTTCCCTTTTGGCTTCTGTGGTTAAACAAAAGAAATTGCGAAACATTTTTGGAAATTGTCGCCAAGACTCTAATAAGCGCTGTTTCTTGTTTTTTGAGGGATTACTCAACTGTGGATTCTGATTTGACAGAATGCGACACACAATGAGATTGAAGGACGCCAGATGTTAAGCTGAAGGTGAGTCGATGTAATGAGCATTTTGAACGGAAATGGGCATTTTTAAAGTAGGCCAACACCTGACTGGCTTACTTCAAATCTAGTTTAAGCAGCGAGCGACTTTACTTATTTATTTATGATTGTTTTGCTCAGGTTTTTTTAATTTTATTCTGGACTAGGCAAGTGTACGAACAGTTGTCGGCCAATGGGTGGTCGGCAAGTAAAGTTGCCTCTCTCGCCTCATGTCCTGCTCATTTTGTCAAGTTAATGGAGAATAATAAAGCGCAAAAGTAAATAAGTAAACAGAGGCAATGACAGAGAGATAGGGTGCGAGAGTGGGAGAGGGGAAGGGAGGGAGGGAGAAAAACTACAATAAGAGGAGGCGCAAAAGCTGAGACGGCAAACGGCCGGAAAATAAAAGAGGCTCGCCGAAGGCTCTGCAAACGAGCAGCCAACAGCAAGAGAGCAGCATCCCAAGCAGGCCAACAGAGCAAGCGACCAAGAGTCCACATCCCAGCAGGAGCAGGAGCAGGAGGAAGAGGAGCAGCAGTCAGCAGGACGAGAGCATCGAGCCCTGCGAGGCATCTTTTTGTTTTATGCGAAATGCACTAAAAATATATTTAAATTTATTTCATTTTGCCTCAAATGAACTGCGCAGGGGGGCGATGGGAACTCGGACAGGGGAAGCGGAACAGGGGGGCGGGGGGAGAGGACACGGCCAAAGTGCAGCCTTGCAAAGGCTTGAGGGGGTCCAGTCCAAGACTGGCGCCATCAGGGCGACGACTACGAGTACGTAATAAACTTGATTGCGCATCTCTCTTATATTTTATATTTATTTTTTTCTCTTCTCTTTGTTTCTCATTTGCTTCTGCTTTTTGGCTTTATTTCTATTTGGCTTTGCGCTTTAGTTGTTGCTTTTTAAATAAAAATTTTATGAAATTTTTGGCAATTGAACTCAAGTTTTAATGGAGCGCCATAAATTAGTTGCGTCCTTTGTCCTGCGTCCTTCGTCCTTCGTCCGTCGTCCTGTTTGGCCACTTGAGTCCTACGAAATTGGATACATGCGCTTAATAAAACACTCGAGAGGCTCCCCCATCTCCCTATCCTTCGGTTTTTTGTCCTCAACAGCGCCGTCTGTTTAGTTGTCTGTCCCCCAGCTCGAATCCCAATTCCCCAATCCTCAATCCTCAATCCCAACTCCACTCTCAAAACGCATCCCCATTTCCATCCATTCATTTTCGCTTGGCAACGACATCAATTCATTTTGTGCGCAATTAGATTTTTGTTGTTTCACACTCGCACACTCACACACATACACACACACACACTCACACACATACACACACACACACACACACACACACACACTCATACACACACTCGAACTAAAGTTTTGCACTTTGTTTTTTTATTTTTAACTGCTGTCCAACTTTTGCCAATTGCATTGGCCAATGACCATTCGTCGTTCTATTCTCTCTCTCCATCTCTATCTCTCTCTATCTTTTACCCTATCTTTCTATCTCTCAGCTGAGTTTTTGGGGCAGATATTCATTGAGTTTCGCACACTTTTCACAGCATTTCGCATTCGCAACTTTTGTGATGCAGCAACAAAAATCGAAATAGTTTAAACAAAGACCCAACTTAAAGCTACAGCTGAAGGATTGCTTTAAATGTCAAAGTATTTTTAAATTAGTTTTCTTAGATAAAAACACTTTTAATTTCAATGTAAGTCATAAATAATAAATCTTTTCTTCATTTTAATGAATTTAATCATTTAAATATGAAATGTCGTTGGATAAATTAATTTATCCATTTGAATACGAGTAACTTAATGAAATCTTTAATTTTATAATGATATAAGAATATTTATGTCATAAAGACAAATTTATAATAATAAGAAGCTATAATAAATCGACAAATCAGATCTGCATACATAATCAATTCTTGTAAAATACATTTACGATAAGGTGCATTTAACTGTGTTGATTAGTTATGTAAAAATAAGTCAAATACATTAATACGATTTTATTTTATTTAATTTGGAATTAAATCCAATGTACAAGCTGTTGTTCTGTGGCGCGTTGAATCTTGCCGCATTATAATTTCTAGCTTGCAGTTGAGATTTTTTAATGCTGGCAGTTAATTATTGAGGCAATCCGCTTAAAAGATAAATCCGGAAGTTAAAGAAACACTTAGCAGCAGCAGATGCTACGAATCGATGAAAAAAAGAGAGATGAGATCCGGTCTAATAAACATATTATTGCTAACAATTATGCAAACAACAATGGAAAAGAGAAAGGACAACAACAAAGAGCCAGATAGTGCAAACTATTATTATAAGTACCCTGCAAAGTTTTTAGCCAGCTTCTAAAAAATTTGAAGCAATCAACGGCGATGAAATTTATTATACGACTTCAAAGTTCAGAGCAAAGTTTGTACAATCAACAAACGATGGCGATAGCAACAAGAGAAAAGAGAAAGCAGATTTAATTTTTGGGCGGGGAAGGCGCCAAATTGTTGAGTTATGTATTAATAAAAAGCGAGGCGATAGAGAATACAAAGAAGGAGAAAAATGGGGGAGAAAGATGGAGATGGAGGAGGAGAAGGAGGAGGAGGAGGAAGATGACTAAGGCAAAGGCGCAGAAAATGTAGAGGCCACATTACGGAATCCTTCTTGCATTATCCTGTTTGTAGATTAAAATGAACTATTGCATGGCAACAACAATAACAACAAATGTAACAGCGACAATGGCGAACAATGGCAACGGCAATCATAATACAGGCAAACGATAAGCAACACGAACATGAACGTGCACGTCCAACAAAGAACAAGACGAAGAAGAGAGACAAGAAGTGCTAAAGAACAAGGCGAATGAATAAAAGAAAAACAGATAGAAAAGCAGAAAAAAAAGTGGAACAAAACAAATATACGAGTATAGTCAGTCTATAGAGAGCGAGAGAGAGCTGAAAGAAATCTGTGAAAGACGAAGAAAACAACAACAACAACAACAAATAATAATAATAATAATGCCTAGGATAATAATAAGAATTAAGCAAGAAAACACATCACAGACATGGGTAAGACAGGCCTCTCTATGAATTGGGTCTCTGTTTGGATTTGGGCTCTGGCTCTGGCTTTGGCTTGGACTTGGACTTGGGATCGGACTTTGTTGCTTTGTGCTCGGAAAAACAGCAGCAGAACACACGGCTTCCGTTTCCGCAGCCATTTTCGTGGGGATTTATTAGTTTTTGCTCGTTAGAACTGCGCACAGCTGCCGTGCCATAAGTGTTGAAGGGAGCGGGCCAAGAGTCCAGTAACAACAGTAACAAAAACAGCAATAATAACAACAACAACAACAATTGTAAGGGGCATAGTCGACTTCATAAACCAACAAAAATTAACACCATGAGCAAAAGATGAAGCTGAAGCTGAAGCAAACCGAATGACGTTGAGAACGAGCGAACGACTAAAACACATAAGCTGCTTGTTTATAGTTACAGCTTATGCTACCAGACCGACCACCTACCCCCCTCTTCACAAACACACCCCTAGACACCCCTACACAGAGCGAAAAAATTAGGTACTTCGCACTTAAAACACTTTATTTTAAACCTGATTTCTCATTTATGTAGACTGAAGTTACCAAAGTCTAGTATGTCGAGCTAATTTTCAGTCCCGAACTTATTTTAATTTATTTGATTTTGAAATTTATTTGATTTTAGATTAATTTATGCTATATCAAGAATTATCATTCTCATTTATAGTAATTTGTTGTTCAATCAATAATTGATTTTTGAAATGGCAATTACTTAATTCGAGTTCATTCGAACTCTAATTGAAGCACTACCGGTTTCTCTCTGTGTAGACACCCCCTACACGCAGAGAAGAAATCATTTTCTTTAGCTAAAACTGCAGCAGCAGCTGAGAGCAGCTTCTGTTGCTGATGTGCATCAAAGTGAGAATGATTGATTCAATTTTAAAGTTGTGTGTGTGTGTGTGTGTGTGTGTGTGTTTGGGGGCGCATATGTGTGTGTGGGTGTTTGTTAGGGGCCATGTTCTTGTGTGTGTGTGTGTGTGTGTGTGTGTGTGTGTGTTTCCAGTTTGCTGTGTGCTTTAACAAATAATCCCAGCCAACGTCCATTCATTTCACTGGCTCTTTCAGTGGGGACTCTGACTTTGCTCTCAGCTCCACCTCAGCTACTAATGCGAGAAATAATTACAAAAGTGAATTTATGTTGCTGCAGCGATAACAAATGCTTTCTTGCACCAACGCCAACGTTAACATTCCCCTCTTCGAACTCGACGCGTTGATTTATTTATTTTATACTTTTCGTTTCAATTTTCTACTTTTCACTTGTAAAATCGCAAATCGCGCGTTACTTTTTCGAATGACACCAATGAATTTTCAACCAACTGTAACTCTATATATATGCGTGTGTGCGTGTGTGTATGTGTGAGTGTGTGTGTGAGTATTCATCTCTCAACATGTGGCACAGTCAAAACGATACTGAACTTTCTTCATCAACTTTTGCCACATCACAGATTAAAATTCGACTTTTTGGCTCTCTGAGTCTAGAGACTTTCCAACTTGACTCAGCTGTGTGTACTTTGCAGTGTGTGTCGAATGGGCGTGGACTGGTGGGCGTGGCGGATTAAGCTGAGTGACTTTCAAATTAGTAGATGCACATTGGAGTTCATTAGCAAGGGCCAAAGTTGTTTGATTGATGCACTTCGCTTCGACTCCTGAAAGTTCTGCAGAGTTTTCAATTTCTGGAAAATCGTGTATGGACAACAAGAATCTATAATTTGAGTATTATTAGCCCCTTACCGAATATTCCAAATGCAATATTGTTAAATTCTTTTCAATTTGCTTATCCAAAAGTAATCACTTAAGTATCTAACAAAAGGGGCAAAATGGGGAGAATGGCAATCGATGAGAGTACTTATTTAATTGCCCTTTATTGATACTTGAACGCCACATAATCGTCTTAATTACTTTGCAAACTAACTTTAATTGGACAGCGGTAGACGAGATAAAGGCGCCAATTACAAAACCCCGACAAAGATTCAAAGCCACTTGCATGTCTGGCTGCCATTTCGAGTCCGTCCGGCCAAAATCTGCGCCAAGAAAAGACCACGCGACACGGAAAAAAAGGAAAAAGAAAAAAAAAACCTGAAAAAAGGAAAAAGGGAAAAAGGGAAAATCATTCAGTTCTTTTCTTTTTCTTCATCTGTTGGCGCTGCGTCTCAATAAATAATAAAATAATAATAATCCAATCATTTTGTTACATCCGCGAATGGCGCCCAGTCATCAGTTGCAACTGCCCCTCTCCTTTCCCCCTCCACCATTCCCCTCTTGCCTCACGTTGCCTGATGCTGTCTGCGAGATTTTCCACTTCCACTTCCGCCTCAACGACACCCAAGGAATAAGGACAGGCGGCTAATATGCGTTCCGACGGCGCAGCGGAAATTGCATCACAAGGCAAGACGCGGAAGAGACGGAAGGGGCAGCTTAAGCAGCTTAAAGCCGCATCATCGATGCTGCCTGCCAACAGAAGATTTATTATTGTCCTCTCGTTGAGGCGTTGCTTTTGTTTTGGCCATTTAGTTCGAGGCATGTACAGCTTTCAATTTGCCCCTTTGCTGCACTTGCAGAGAAGCTTTTGGATCGCGCTTAAGCCACTCAAGTGCTCCGTCTCTCTCTCTCTCACCCACTCACCTCTCTGTCTCTCTCTCTCACGACAGTCACTACACCCCTGAGCCTTATGGAATGTCCTTTTGAGCATGACTTGCACTTGATTTAATTGGCAGCGGGTAACCGCAATTATTTGTACCAATCAGCAGCCTGTGCAATATTAATTTAGGCTATTTACATGTGAATGCCTTCAGTGGCAAGTCCTTCAGCTGCTTGTGTCCTTTATGCTCCTCTCTCCAGTTATTTTGTGTTCTGCTGTGTGGTAACCACAACTCAATAGGCGCAATTACTTGGCAGCCTCATTTCAGATAGCGATCACTCTTGGGCCGTAATAAGGAAACATCCTTTCTGGCTTCTTCCATTTAATATTTATTTATTTATTTATGCTACGGCAATGGATATGGCTATATCAGATTTACGAGTGGATGCAAAAGTCTTGCCAAATTGCAGTTGCCTCCGTGTCCCCACTTCTGGCTATTATCCATGGCATCAGCGAAGCATTACGACCCAAAACCCAAGGCGTTGGCTGGATTTAATGCCATTTGGAAGGCAAGACGCTGCTGATTTGTCAACTCTCAGTCCGCCGTTCGCTGATAATAGCCCCGCATTCGACAATTTCCTTCCTTCCGACTCGACTTTTCTTCTTTTTTTCTCTGTGGCAAGGTGAAAATTGCAAATTACATCAAAGCAAATAAACAGGCAACGACATAGACCTATTCCCTATGCCTTATTCCTGGAAATTGCTAAAGGAAGCGTCGACGACGACGACGACGGCTAAAACCTAAATTGAATTCGGTGTTCTCATTGCTGGCATTGCTTTGGCATTGCCACGCCCCCTTTGTCACTTCTAGGCCCTTTTGGGATGGGAGGCGTACTTTTCAAAGAAATTGTCATGACAAATTGAAACAATTTCTTTGGCTTTTGTGGCTTGCCAGCATCGAATCCCCAACATTTTATGCAATAAATTAAAAAATTTACTTGCAAACATCGAGAGCTGGTGGCATTTGTGGGATGTGGCATGTGGCATGCGGATTGCTGACTTCAACATTTGTTTGCCATTTAATGGAGCGTGTGGTTTTTGCCAAAGCACAAGAAAATGCTAAATTGAGTGATTTTTGATACGTGTGCCAAAGAGAAACCAAGTCGAAAAGTCTCACATGTTTAATTGAATTTCTTGCATCAATTTGATAAATACACAAATTTCAAGACATTTTCCGAAAATGTGGTCTACTTTCCATTTACATTTTCCATTTACACGTTTATCATGTTTTGCTTAATGCTTAACACACATCAAATTTCGTCTGAGCCTTAAGTGTTTTAAAGTTGAAATTTCCAAAAGAAATTCTTTAACTATTGTTTTGGCCATGCTTTCAACTCATAAGTATGTAAATATAATAGCCAATCTCGTATGTCCGTGCGTCGAATGAAACTGAAACTGAAACTGAAAACACTTGTCAACGCCAATGTCTCAACTTAAGAAGATCCTTCCATCCCTTGCACTACTCCCTTCCAGCCTCTTCAGAACCCATCGTTGTGTTATTTCTCTGCTTTCTATTTGCCAGGGCAACGCGCACAATTTCAGGAATGTCGCCGTAGACAGACGAAGACATTGCAACAGGACAAGACAGGACAAAACCAAAAGAGACGAAAGAAATGGCTGAACATTTAATGTAAACGTTTTGTCGACAAATGTCAAATGACCATTCGTTTTGGCCAACACAGAAAAGGCGCGTCGAGGGTCCGTTTTGTGTGTGTTTCTCTGGGCCAACTGAGCGGTGAGTTGGCACCTCAAATTAATTCAATTTAATGCTCGAACTTGAACTCCAGCAAAAGGTAAGCACAACTGGTCAAGTTGTCAATTGGCCCGGCTAAGCAGATTAAGCAACAAAATCAATGACAATTTGCTTGACCAACGACCCAACAACAGAAAAAATGAACAAAGCATCCTCCTAAGGCTAAGCAAATTCATTTCATTAACAAAACAAAACGAAGCCGAAAACAAAACGAAAAGAGAATGAAAGCGAAAAGGAAAAGGAAAATAATAATGGTCTAATTAAATGTTAATGAGATCCTCAATGTCACTAAAGCCACGTACCAAAATAATCTAAATCGGATTCTAATTTACCATTACATAATTTGGCAGCTGAATAACCCCGATCTTTAATCTAAAAGCACATCATAATATTCTTAAAGAGACGGAAGGTATACCTGTAAATAATGTGAGCAGAAAAGTGTGTACTAAATATTATTTAAAAATAAAAATAAACGGGGCACAGCGAGACTCACATGGTTTCATTAGCCGCATTCAGAAGGCATTTAAAATGACGACGGGATATCAATTTTTTTCACACACACAGCAAGTGTGGCATGGAGTGGAGAGGGGGGAGGAGGGGGTGCGGCATTTGGTAAATAGAAAAATATGAAGCACGAAAATTAAAAAGTCTGCCAGCGTCAGGTCATTAAAGTGAACATTTTAGCGTTGGCAGCGAAAGTAAAGAAAATTCCCAGCGGACGTCTTCGCATTCGTTGGCTTGCAACATTATGATCACCATCTTGCCACACACACACACACACTTATACACACACCTACAGACATGTGCATTATGTGTCCATGTATGTGGGATGAAATAATTTTTATGATTATTTCTTCCTTCCGCTGGCTCATTCGTAGTTCGCAGGCGGCTTTTATGCTCTTACTCCGAAAAGTATATGAGCATTTGGTAGCACGGCAACGTTTCTGATTTTCTGGTGCGCTTTTCTATTTTCCCGGGCGCAATTTAAGTGCGACGGAGCCAAAGCCAAAGCCATCGCAAGTCGAGCTGCTGTCCTGGTTCTGGCTCTGGCTCTGGCTGAGGCCAGATAAGCACAGTGGAAATAAACATTATGTTGCCTGAGAGCAGGAGACCATTGCAATGATCATCCGAGCATTAGGCATGAGAGCAAGCACAATTGCAGAAGCAAAAGCAGAAGCAGAAACTTGTGGAGGCAACTGAAACAGTGCTTAAAGTAAATGAAATAATCTAAAGCTAAGCTTCATTTATAACTAAAATAGTCAAAATACTTATTTAATAATGTAATTAAATAATTAATAAATTAAAGTGCGTGATATAAGCCAAAGATAGGCCTTTTTGTTTTCTAAAACCTAATAAAATTATGTAACATAAGCTTATTATTTTTCTTTTTATTTTTACATTTAAAAAGTGTTCTAAAACAATTAATAAAATTTTTTCATTTCAGATAATTTTGTATTTCAACTGTTTCTAATAATTTCGTTATTACTAATGCATTTGCCATACTAGTTTAATAATGCAAAATTAAGCTAAATAAATATTTGCCAATAAATATTTCGATTTTAATTTTTAAAAAATATTTAATAATAATACATTTTATATTTAATAGCTGTTTGATGTTGTCTCTATAGTACAAGCAATTCTTAACCACTGTGCGATTATTTTTTTTCTTGACTGTGCTTTTTGTTGTCCTGTGTGTTGTTGTTGCTTTCCCACTGACTACGATATGGAATTTCTTGGATTAAATGTTATGTTGGCATTATATTTCTTTCTTCTTACGCCCCGCACACTGTTTGCCACGAGGCCATGTCCATGTCCATGTAGATGTGTGTTTATACATGTGACTGTGTGGGTGTGTGTGGGTGTGTGTTTGTGTTGGTTACAGTAAGTAACGCATGCTGTGTCTTAATGTCTGCTTCATAGTCTCTCTTACTTTAGCATTGTTGTTTTGTTGGACTTTTTTTGCTGTTGCTGTTGCACTAATAGCTGCGGCTGCCACAACAAAAGTAGACTTTGACTTTTTGGAGCGGCAAAAATAGAGCTGAGAGTTAAGTAAATAATGCCAACACATGTAATACATCAAGTCGTTCATGCGTGTGAGTGTGTGTGTGTGAGTGTCTGTGTGTGAGTGTGTGAGTGTGTGTGCTGTCGCTTATTTATGATGCTCCCCGTGTCGTAGGCAGAGCGTCTTTAATCCGCATTGTAGTCAATTTGTATTGCCCGTTTGCATTTCCAGTGCGTATTTATATCTTATTTTGACAGCGCAGATACTTGAATCATTTCATTTAATTTAATTTAATTTCAGTCTGTGAAAAGCTGAGAAGAGCTGAGAGAGAGAAAGAAAAGCCAAGCAAGTAGTGAAAATGCCAAGTGCATTGAAAAGAAAATATAATAATATTAAAGCGTTTTTTTGCAACATAGAACTAAGCACTTGTAAATCCCCACAGAGGATGTGCCGTCAAGTTAGTCTCATCTACAAACACATTTACCAATACACACCCAAACACACACACACACACACAAACACACATACAGCTGTGTGTCGTGCTCGTTGCACTTATCCGCAAGCAAACATGAGCGAACTCCCGCCTGGATCCAAAATGGGAGTGTGTGTGTTTGGATGTGTGTGCGTGTGTGTGTGTGTTTGGGTGTGTGGGCAAACTCATAGGAACTTATGCATAAGTGACATTAAGAAAAAGCTCTTCAAATGCAAGAAGAGAAATACTTTGGCAGGACGGTCTGCTTTGCCCACGCCAAGAAAAATGGGAATGGAAAAACCGAGCAAAGTAAAAGTTTTGCCAGCTTGAAAGCTAAAAGAAAATAACGGGGAGAACCAACCAAATGAACGCAAAGTTTCGGCTCTCCTCGTCGCCATCGTCGCTGTCGCTGTCGCTGTCGCTGTCGGAATTAGGGATATGGCAGAGTCCTCGCTTCGTTCTTCGTTCCTGCAGCCAGCAAGGATATGCAATCATCATGCGGATTTCCATAAGCATCCAGCGAGCGAGTCGGCAAATAGAAAATCAAGCCAGGGCTGCATGCGAGTACAAAGCATAGAGAAGCCAGCCGGAAGTGCATGCGGTACACAAATATACACAGAGACTGAGTGACTGAGAAAGAGACAGAGTCAGAGAGAAGGGTGAAAAATGGCAGAGTAAAGCTCCCCTCTGTAAGCTGCTGTGCGCAACTGGCTTAGCCCAATATCCGTTTTTTTGGTGCAATTTTAAACTATTTCAATGGCATTTCCGGCATCGTTTTGACTTCGACTCTCCACTTTGCTGTTGTCCAAACGTTTGTGCATCCTTCGAATAGCAGTGCTACCTTTGGTCCTTTGCTTATTGACAGTATTTCCAATCCCTTCTCTTATATATGAGTCTGAGTCTGAGTCTGAGTCTGAGTCTGAGTTTGTGACGAAGGGGCAGCAACTGCCTGAAGTGGTTGGAAATGAAGTGGATTAGAGCCAAGTTCGAAATTATTTTCTGTGGCCAATCCAAACAAATACAACTCAAAGTGATGCAACTGGTCTGCCGTACTTTTAATTTAACATCTATGCCATGTGTCCATGAGAGTTTCCTGTGCCACAGTGCAGCGGTCAACCGAAGCCGAGGTCTCGACATGAAGATGAAAATATTTCCATCAACTTGGTTAAAGAGCTCCATTGAGGATTTGGAATTTAGTAAAATGTAACAGCTCTGCTTTAAAATATGAAGTGAATATAATAGATAAAGAGACATAAAAATTACTAGCCTAAGATCTTTTATAAATTTGTCACGGACTTTCTAAATTTACAAGTCGCTGATATATTATGAATAATTTAAAAACTAGGAGATCTCTTATAAAATATACTGAGCTAAATACTATCAGATTCATCAGTTAAATTGTTAATAAAATTCTTGTAAACCGAATCATATCCTTTCATGTAGATTTATCACAGCCTATCGCATTCGGTCTTTGTCCCCATTTACGCTTCTTGTAAAAACTTATCCATGGTCAGTTGAAAAATGCGAATGCTTCATGGCAACTGGTGCTGCATTGTGTCAGCTGCTAACAAGCGGTTTTCATATGCAATCGGGTAGAAGGAGTGCCAGGACATACACACACACACAGTCACAAACACACACATGTGACGAAAATGCAATCATTGCGCATTTTGCTTGCTACCATTTTGTACGCTGCAATTGGCAGCAGTTAGCGACCGCACAAATACGCACACACACAAATTCACACACCAGTACACACACCCAAATATATACATACCAATACACACATGGCATACTGTGGCACTTGTCGCCGTTTATTTATTCAATGATTGGATTTGTGTGAACCTTTTTAAAGCTCGGAAAAATTTGCAGTCACATGCTTCAAGTTTTTTATACTGTGTCCCCTCCCTACCTCCCTACCTACCTAGCTCCCTTCCTCCCATTCGGCGAGTTGACCCATGGCTTGTGTTTTTTTGGTGAATTGCCTTTTTGCACTGTTTGTTTTTTGTTTGTTTGTTTGTTTGCTTATTCCTCTTTTTTTGCTGTGCCGAGCTTTTGACTGTTTGCTTTGCGTTGCTTTAACGCTATTTCTGCTTTGTTTTGTTTTGTTACGCTTCTCTCTGTTTTTTTAGTACATTTGGCTTCCCTCTTGCTGGCTTCAGCAGCCTCAACCTCAACCTCCACTTCCACCTCCACCTCAGTCTCAAACCGGACTCCGACTCCGCCCCAGTCCTGTTAACGTTTTTTTGGTTTTTGGTTAGCTTTTTTCATTTTTTTTTAGGGCCGTAAATTTATGCTAACAGTTCTCCATTGAAAATGCATAAATTTATGTGTTTACACTATGTGCAGGCATTCGTTTTGTGGGGGAAGTAGTCGCACATGTGTTTACTTAGCACTTTTTATGGCCTGCGTCCATGGCCGGATAGAATGTTCCACAGTCCATCCAGACTCTCTACTAGTCCATGCTTTATTTACCAACAAACTGTTTTTATTAAGCATTATATTTGTATTTTTGGCTGTTGTTTACTCTACTCGAGGGGGACTACCTTTTAAAACTATTTGGATTTTCATAAATTATTATTTGCACATACGAATATATTCCCGTGTATTTTGTTAAGGCAACACATTTTTAGCAATTATGAGAAAAACAAAATTCAAACACGCACAGCTCATAAAATTCGGGACAGGCACTGCTCTAAAATTCCATCAGAAGAATGTAAAGAAGAAAATAAACTACAAAGCAAAACAAAAAAAGCTAAACAATGCCTGGCAGTAAGGGGTTAAAGAAAAGTGCACACGTAGCCAAAGAGTCGCTGCTGTTGATCCCGATGTGGATGTGAATGTGAATGTTGTTGGTGTTGTTGTTGTTGTTGATGTTGTTGGTGTTGTGGCAAATGCATTAAAACGTGCCAAAGTCAGCGACGAAAGCAATATGGGATGTGGCAGGAGAGTCAGAGAGGACAAGTCTGGGCCAACATATACTCCAAAGTAAATGCGAAATAAAAGCCATTTGAATGGCAGGCGACACTCAAAATCGATACAAACAACCAGAACATCTAAGAGGAGACTTGAATCCAGGGGAAACAAAGAGAAGAGAGCTGTGAGAGAAATGGAAATGGAAATGGCTACACTGTGCTCAAGTTTGTGAATGTTTTGTTATATGGACAGCAGTAAAATAGATGGGCATTTAAGATGGACCAAGACTCGGCATTCAATACGGAGCATGTCGTTGTGGGCCCATCAAATGGTTGGACTCGGCCCAAGTCGAGTGGTCACCCTTTTTTTTTTGTTCTGGCATTAATGAAAAATGCATGAAATTTAAATTGTGCCAAAGCGTTGACCAGAGACAGACAAAATTTCATAGGCGCACATCGAATTGATGTGGGCGGTGCGATCTGTAAATCGACACATTTATTGATATGGATAGAGTGGAAAGAGGGGATAGAGAGGAGAATGAAATGACAGACAAAAGGGCGACAAATGCAGCGACGCCGCTGTCAAATGTCTGAATTTTGAAAATCGAGTGCGTTTTGTTGTTGTTGTTGTTGTTTGGTGGAAAAATAGCCAAAAATTCTGGCAATGCGATGGGACGCGACCCGAGGCGGTACTTTGAGAGGCGACTCGACTCGATGTGAATTGTGAACCTCATTTTCTATGCGAATGCGACTGCCAAATGTCAACTGAATTGGGCAATGAAATGTTAACTTTTCATTTGACACGAAAGCGCAAAAAATAAAGAGAGAAATTCTATTCTTTTTTGCTCAAATTGTCATTCGATGGCGTAAGAATTGTAACGAAATCAAGATCAAAACGGCCAAAAAATATGACTGACAAATTATTTTTCATTTTGATTGGGAGTGAAATAAATTGAAAAACAATTTAAGAAATTTAAAAGGGATCGTTAACAATAATTGCAACTACCGTTCTAGTCTAGACAGTCTGCAGTATCTAAATATATTGATATTTGTTACTGTTATGATCAAACTCTTATTCAGCTTGATTTCTCTTTAAGTAACACAGAGTGTGTATAAATTAATTCCTAGCATGTCTTTTATTTAGCCTTTTATCGCTGCTCTCTAGACTGTATCGAGTGCTTAACTCAACCAGAATTTATTGTGTATCTTTAATAGCAGAGCTGCCCAGACTCAGACTCTGAATGAGAGTCAAACACAAATACAGACCAAAGGCAAAGCTAAAGTCGCTTTCAATGTTCCTCACACACTCAATTGTAATGGGCGGTGGCCACGCCCATTAGCATTTCAGTGCAAGCATTGCCAACCATATTCCACCCAGCCACCTTTTTTATGCGTTTTCATTTGGCCAACGTAGGAAATATCTTGCCCACGGGGCGTATTAAAATCAATTCATTTAATTTTGATCAAAGCGAAATAAATCTTTGCGCTTTTTGCTTAATTTCCTTCTCTTCGTTTGCTACTTGTGTTACATTCGCTTTTGTTGTTGTTGTTGTTGTTGTTGTTGAGTAAAGCGAGCGAAATGAGGAAAATCCACAACAACGGCAGTGAGTAATTTGGCCTCAGTTTCAAGGCTTACAAAGCTGACGAGTGGGCGGATGGGCGGAAGGAGGGAGTTGGGAAGGGATCGGGTTCGTTGGCTGTAAAGCGCAGAGTAAGACAAAAAGAGCAAGTAACACAACAGAAAATACCGTAAGCGAAATGAGAAATCATTAGTAAGTAAAAACTCAAATACACACACACACACACACACTCAGAGAGTGAAGATAAAGACACATGAACGGAGTGCGGCGTGTAAAGTTTTCTTTCTTCTACTTATCGACGCCAGAGACGGCAACTGAATTAATTTTTCAATTCGCCAAACGAATTCATTGACTTTTTGTGCTTGCCTGCCAGTCCTTGCCATACACGAGAATCCACACACAACAACTCACACCCACACACGTGCACACACCAATACACACATTCTGACAGAGGCAGCACGTTCGCAAGAGTATTAAAATCCCTTAAACAGATTTCATTTCGAACGCTTTGCGGTCGATAAATGCATTTCACTTTAGTGGTTTTTACACCCACACATCCAAACACACACCCACACTCGCAAACATTTTCACATATCGCCTGTGTACGTATTTATGTATCACATTTGCCATTGCATACTTTTCGGCGTTGTTACCCATTCACTTTTCCTCTTACTCGGCTCTCTGCCATCGCTTTTCCAATGATTTGCTGGCAAATTACGTTGAGGTGCTGCATCGCTGTCTAACGCCTCTTTCCCACCACGCCCTCCCTCCTTTTCACCTCCCAATTGGCATTGGCTTTGGCTTTTTCTTACTGCTTTCTCGCTCGCTTTTCGCGCAGTCCACAGCACCAAAATTTTCCAAATTCATTTCGAAAACAAACATTTTACTTGCATCTCTTTCTCTCTGTACCAACTGTCATTGTGTGTGTTGGTCTATGTGAGTTTAGGTGTGAGTGGGTGTGTGTATGTGTGGCAAGTGTTGCCAACCAATTTAAAAGTTTTGCTGTCGCTGTCGCCGTCTGCATCGCCAAAGCGAAAGTGAAGCACCAGCTTCGTTCTCCTCAGAGTTGTTCACGCCGTTTCGCATGATTCCAAAGAAACACAACCAAGTGCAGCCTCACGGCAAACGACAACACCGTGCAGTACAGTGTGAATTGCTTAAAGAGGATCTCTATAAATGCGAGAAAATATTATCGTAATAAATACAATTAAATTGCAAAAAATTAAAGTCAACCTTAAATAAGAGTAACTACAGAAGTTCAAAGAAAATGAAAAGACTTTTGGCAATTGAATCTATGGTTTTATTTGACTGAATAGTGTGAAGCTCGAAAAATACTGAAAATGATATAAGCAAGTTGATTAATTATAGTTATTCAGACGTAAGCTGTACAAATTGTTAGAGAAGAATTAAAAATAGTTTACATAAAGCTAAATAAAAGTATACTTGTCAATACAGAAGTCAGACAAAACTAGAAAAACTTAAGGCAACTCAATTTTGCATCTATCTAGAAGATTAGTTGCAACTGGCATCTATTGTAAAAAGAATGAAGAATAATAAAGGCTTCGAAAAATCCTAAAACATAAAAGAAAGATTAATAAATAATAACTATTTAATCAATTTTTAGAGTTAGATAAAAGTTTTTATTCATAATAAAATTCACAACAAATTGTTCAATAATTAAATTGATTAAATTTGTGAGTTTAAATTAATAAAGGAGACAATTGATAAGCATTCGTGATACAAGTTAGTTGCTTGTAAGCGAACTCTACCGTAATTGTTGGTTGTAGTTGTAGTTGTCGTTGTTGTTGTTGTTGTAATTGTTGTCGGTTAGTGTCTCTTGCTTTAGTCAGCGATGCATCGCGATGGTGGGAGCACTTGTTACTTGTTGGCTTGTCTCGACGGCTCCTGCAGCGGCACTTCAAATCTCGCAGTTTGTTTTTGCTACATCGCATAGGTGTAACTGCTATCTCTGTGGTTGTTTGTGTGTGTGTGTGTATGTGTGTGTGTTTGCAAGTGCTGCTCAAAAGTTCATGCACCGTTCACGGCTCTGTATACATATTTGTCTATGTGTATACACATCTTTAGTATACATACATGTGTATGTATGAATTTAAACGCAGTTGTGAGTGTAAGTCTGAGTTTGAGTATGAGTATGATTGTGGGTGTTTGTCTGTGTGTTTGTGTAGAACACAAGTTGGCCACAGTTTCAGTTTCGCTGCAGCTGCTTGGCTGTTATGTCTGTCTGTCTGTCTGACTGTCTTTCTGTCTCTCGGTCCTTTGGCCTGTGGCTGATGCATATTTGAATTGGAAATTTGCAGTGCGCTTAATTTTCAATTTGCAATCATTTGAGCCACGTTCCCTCTTCTTCCACTTTGCTCCGTTGAGTGCAGCGCTAATCAATATGCGACTGTTTTTCTAGCTCTACTAATTAGCGTCTAAGTGAGTCTCATTTAAGAGTCAATTGTCGTCGTTGGCGGTAGACAATCAAAACAACAGATACAAAAACGTAATCAACATGCTTTGACTTACTTTACTACTCCCACACACATACACACACACACAAATAGACACATGCAGACGATGTAGACCACAGGATTTGGGCCAAGTTAGCAGGACGTGGCAGCAGTCGGGGACAGGAGACAGTCACTCCACTTGCCTGCCGAGCTTTTCGTAGTCGCTTGTCTTATTTATGCCTTGTGTTGTCTAACAATTTTCTCACACTTTTCTCACGCGCTCATCAACGCCTTTGCTGTCTGTCTTCCTCTCTGTCTGTCGGTCTGTCTGTCTCGCCGTTCCGTTGCAGCCTTCGTTGAGTTTCCTTTGCAAAGGCAAACTTCCCAGACTCAAGTGTGGAAATTTTCACTTTTTTGCCATAATTAAATTCATTTTCAAGTTGCTTGGCGACGGAGCGAGATAGACATAGTTTGCACTATATATTTTCACTATACATTTTCCATTTTTCATTTTCATTTTTCGTTTTCATTACAGTTTTAAGTCGGCCGCACGCTTTCCCCCTCGGCTCTTCCCCCCGACATTTCTCCACCCGCACATGGACTGGCTTTGCCAACGTTTCATTTTCATGCAGCTTCCTGAGCCGTTATTTCCGGTTTTCTGCCTGGCTGTGTCTATTTGTATACTCTCTCTCTCTGTCTGTCTCTCTCTCTCTGGTATAGTTTTTGTCAGGTCGGGACAGGACGGAATGAGACAGGATGTGTCGGCAAAGGAGGCTCAGGAATTGGCCAAGCAATTGAAGCATCTCTATTTCTCTCGCTCTCGCTCTCGCCCTGGCCTGTTGTACGTTTTGTTACCAAGTTTTGGCTTAAGTTGTTTTTAAGTTGTAAATCTCCTCGTTTGTGCAACTTTCCCCTCGGCATGCCCCAGATTGCCACCAAATAATATTGCTGCAGTCTGTAGGCTCTAGATTGTCGACTGTAGGCAGTATCAAATTGTATATTTGTGGCTGGGAATATGAAAATTGTAACTGATATTTATGCTTGTAATGCCAACGCTTGACATTTAGGTCTGATTTCCACTCACTCCCACTTACTTCCCCCCTGTGCTCCTGGCTGTCTTCCGGTTTGTGGCCTGTCCACAATAATTCATTTGAGAAATGCGTGTGCCATTTTTGTTATTTTCATGGCATGCCCAATTCAACTAACATTTCAAATGACTCCAAAACGAACACAATAAGAACTGAAACTGAAAATGTCTGTTGAAATTATGACTTATTGGAATTTCTCAACTCAGACAGTTTTTGGAACAACAATTGAATGTCTTGCTTGTTCAACTTACTCATCATCATCATCATCGTTTCTTACTCGAGTTGCATACAAATTTCTGCTTTTATTTTCCTATTTTTATTTTCTTCAATTGAATTCTATTTTCAACTGTTTCGGCTACAACAGCTGGCACAAAAGTAAAACTGCAATCGGAGTAGTAATTGTTCAAATTTTACTCTCGAAACAATGACTTTAAACGCAGACAGAAAACTGTTCGAATAATCACAAGCGTTGATTTAAATTACAGTAGTCTGCAGGATAATTCAAATTCAATGTCAAATAGATAAATAAAGGCAATTAGCCAATATACATATGTATCTCTGCTTCCATCTAATAACAAATAAATAATCCATTTGTAATGACTAAAATAATTTGTATAAATAATTTTTTTTTTATATTTATTGTCTTCATAATAAAATTTAACACTGATATAATGAAATTTAAATACAATATTAAGAATATGCATTGGAGCTCTTTCTTTTTTTTTTATAATATCCAACAAATTCATTTTTACATAATTTTCTCATTATTATCAAAAATAAATAATATCAAACACATATTGTAAGTCTTTTACTAGAAGTCAAAAACATGATGCAGAAATACAGATTTCTGAGAAATCGATTCATATTCATCTCTAGCCCATATGTTTCATGAAAATATCAAAACAATGACGATTTTCTCTTAGATTTATACAAAAAGTATTTAAGGACTGATGCCTAGACTTTTAATGTGAATAAAATTTGTTCTTGTTTAATTTTAAATTTTTTATGGCATATAAATAAGACTTTCTCGCATTTAAAATCATCAACAAAATTTCTTATTCAAAATATAATTTTTTTTTCAAAAAATTTATTGTCTATTTTTTTTTTTATTACTTAAGGTAATTATTATTTGTATTTCATATATTTATATTTATTATACAAAAAACTGAGCTCACCTGGCTTGGAGTTGCTGCCAACGATCTGCTGCTGTTGCTGTGCGTTGGATTGCTGCTGTTGCAGCTGCTGTTGCTGCTGCTGTTGCTGGGAGTGTTGCTGCTGGCCATTGTGCTGCAGATGTGCAGCTGTCACTGATTGCTGCTGCTGCTGGGCAGCAGCTGCTGCCGCTGCGGCTGGATGAATGGCGAGCAGCTTCGTTTCCGGCGGCTTGTGGGGGCCCATCGTGATCTGCGGGGCCCCCATGGTTATAGTCGGCGCGGGCATCATTAAGGTCGACATGGCCAGCATTATTTGAGAGTGAATTTTGGTGGTTCTGCTTCTTGTACTTGTAGCGTTTGTTCTGGTTGTTGTTGTTGTTGCTTTGGCAATGCTTGTGTCCAATTGCTATCTGGCTATTCGCTTTGTTTCTATTGATTTGTTGACCTCGCCTCGTTGTGTCCGTGTCCGTGTTCGTGTCCTCTGCTGCAGTTGCTGAACCCTGTGCCAAAGGTCGAGCGTTAGCCTTTGTCGCCACCGTCTCTGCCTCCGTCTTCTTCTCCGTTTCTCTCACATGTATGACTTTGCCTCGACTTTGCTCTAACTGGCTCCGGGCTATGTTATATGACTGTGTCTCTGTCTATGTATGTGTCTGTATCTATGACTGTCTGTCTGTCTGTGTGTGTGTGTGTGTGTGTGTGTATTTGTGTAAACTTATGAAATATGCTTGCCGCTCTGTGCAACTTTTCTCCGTGTAGTATTTTCACTTTTCTTACTGTGACTTCGTCGTCTTCCACGCTGAATGGCCCCTTGTGCTATGTACTCGATGCTGATGCTTCTTTCTCTCCCTCTCGTTCTCTCTTCTCTCACTCACTCTCTCTCTCGCTTTTTCTGTCGGTGTTGTTTTTATTATTTTTATAATTTTTGCTCGATTTTCTTTTTACGTTTTGCTTATGTGTTTGTTCAACCGGAAATTCACGAACACGAGCGCACTTGGCTTGTAATTTTTTTTCGTTGTCCTTACAGCCGTCTTCTTGTCCTTCGTAACGTTACATTCGACTATGGATATGGGATTTTGGGAATATGGGTTTATATATTTGCCTGCCTGCCAGACAGCCCAACTGCCTGACTGCCAGTAATCGCAAATTATTTTCCCCTGCTGCTGCTGCTTATCGTTGTTGTTGTTGTTGTTGTTACTGTTCGTATCGTTGTTGCTTTGTCTGCAGCAGCAGCGGAAATTATAAATATTGCTGTCATATGTTGCTGCTGCTGCTGTTGCTGTTGCTGTCGCGATTTGCATGCCAGACAGTCAGATAGAAAGACCAAAGACTTCTTCAATTTCAATGTCTGAGCAACACAAAAAAAAAAGGCTGGAAAATATATATAAAAATAAAGCATCTTTATTCAGCCCGCTCAATGTCGCTTGTAAAGTTTTTCTTGGCAGCAACAACAACACAAGAGCAACATGGGAAACAAGAGCAAAGAGTTTGCAAATTATTTTGCTGGCTGCTGACTCTGATGAGTTTGCAATGAACTTTAGAAGTCACCGAATGTCAGTGATAACAACAACATCAACAACAACGAGAACAACAAGAAAAACGACAGCGACAGCGACATCATCCAACATCAGTTCAAGTTTGATGAATCTCGCCAAAGTTGCGGCATTAAATTTATTTACAGAACAGTCAAAAACTATATAAAAACTATGCGAGAGTTGAGGAAACTTCAGACAGTTTTGCCTTTAACATTTTTCCCATTAAAAATCTAATAATTGTAATAAAAATAATAATTGTAATAGTAATGACAATAATATTACTTTTAAATGCTGATCTGATCTGTTTCGAGTAACGAGCACGAATCAAGAGACGAGCGCAACGCACACACAAAATATACGACTATGCGACTGAACGACTTTACGACTAATTTGTCGCTTTTGAATGCCCCAAAGAACAGAAAGAACTCAAAGCGTACGGTACGAGTTCGTACTAGACCGTTAGGCGACGCTTTTCTTACTGAACGCCAGCAATACACGCATTGGCCAAAAACTGAAAAGCGCTGCCGCTGCGACGACAACGGCAACGACGACGACGACGACGACGATGATGGCGGCGCCGTTATCCTCTGGCCAGGACATGGCAGGCAGGACAAACGCTGGCGATCCGCGTAGGCAGTGGCGCCGATGAGGAAGACGACGACGACGACGCCGACGACAGCGACGAGGACGAGGACGAGAACGACGATGTCGTCGGGATGCGTTTCCCTACATTTCTCTTCGACGAGGCGATTTGCGAGTTACGACGAGGACGAGGACGGGGTTGTGGCACGACGCTGCCGATGACCAGAGACCCGTTATTTGTGGCGCCTAAGCGAGCGAGCGACTCCCTCTCGAGTAACGCGCTCGTTCATAAAATATTCACGAATTGCTCGCTCTCATTCTCACTTGTGCCAACTCGAACTGCGCTGCTCTTCTCTCCACCTCGCCAGTTGTCATCCTCGTTGGTCTCGTCGTTCTCCTTAGCATTTCGTTTCTGTCTTTCGCTTCGTCCTTTCTCACGACTCGATATGTCCATCGATTTGAGCCACTGCGCAGAATCCTCGACAAGTTGGGCGCTAAACCTCTGCAATCGGCCAACAAAATTTGAATTTTACACTATATATTTATTTTATAAGTATTCATTTAGAAATAGCTTAAAATAACAATATTTTTTATATTTTTTTAATGGCAATAACAAATTAAATTGACAATTTAAATTATGACTATTTGCTTTCGGCTTTTTCCTGTCTGTAACGTTGCTTTAAGTCAATTTCGAAAAATTTTCTATGGCCAGAGTACTGTGAGAAATTCCCTGTATTTTTTTACCTAACGACTTGAAACTGTTATACGAACTGTTTTGAAAGCAAACTGCATTCCAATAGCTGTTGATAAGACTTTGTTTAGTTTTTTATTATATGAATGATTATAAGCTTCAAATACAGAAAATAGATAGGGTATTCAAATTTATTTTGCAAACTGGAAACTATTTGAAGAAATGAAAACAACTCGATTTATTTTTTGATAATTCCTGAATTTTGATATTGAACTCGATTCACAATTTTGATTTACATCATAATTTTTAAACCTTGAATTCCATATTTTTCAAGCAGTTTGTCAAAATTAATCAGCATCAGAGCAACTTAGTCTTATAGTATGTGCAAGTGAAGGTAAATGTGAATATGTATCGAAATTAGTTTCAAAGCCGAATCCAAAAATTTATTGGATTATTCGCTGATTGATATTCTGATTCTTTGATATAAAATATCAGAGCAAAACTCAATGGTTCACAATAAATTGCCCTTTAATTAAATATATGGAATAATTGTATAGTATTCAAATAAAATAGCAATAAATGCTGCTGTCAAAGGACAGCAAAATGTCAGCCAAATAGTGTGTGTGTGTGTGTGTGTGAGTTGGTGTGATTGCAAGTGTTAGTGCGCTAATAATATCTGAGCTTGTACATAGAAACCACACACACACCTACTCATCAGCCGTCATATCCACTCTGAGCCACCTTTATCCACCCTAAACTCTAATCCCCTCTCATTTTGCACCATTTTGAAGCCATAGTTATTAAAGAACATGGCCAGAACGTGGCATGGAAAAAAGGGGAACAGAGAACAAAACGAGCACCGCAATGACAGTTCTCAAATTCTGTTGTTGTTGTTGTTGTTGTTGTTGCAGCGGGAGAGAAAAAGAAGAGGGAATGAGCGCAAATGCAAAAAGTGTCAACAAAAATAAGAAAAATACATAATTGCATGCAATTTAGCATGCGACATTATCATTGTTCTGTTTAGCATAAGAATCAGTGCTATTACATACACATACACACATTCACACATACTCACTTGCCAGGTCGTTGCAGTGTGTGCGTGTGTGAGGAAGAAGAAGAAATTGCAGACGGAGACGGAGACGGAGGAGCTGTTGTCCAGGAGACAGCTTACTGTAAGCAATGGACTTCAATGGCTGCGTGTTGCATGTGCTTAAATGCAACAGCGGTGTCAGCAGCAGCAACAGCAACAGCAGCTAAAACAATAGCAACAACAACAACAGTAGCAACAACAACAATAATAATAAAAGTGACGTAAACAATGGGCGCCATGCGAGCTCTTCGCGAGAAGGCAAAGACCGAGCCAAGGGCCGCTTTTTCTTTGGACAGCTTCTTCATGTCAGTCTATGTATGTGTGTATGAGTGTGTGTGTGTATGTGTGTGTGTGTGTGTGCCCCTTTGTCAAGACAATTGCCCTTTGAATTTTTAAAATCACTTTAAATGAAAACAAAAACAGGATTCCTTGTCGACGCTCCCATCGCATTTTGCCACTGCCTTTTGTTCTTTGGACGACGCTTGTTAGGTAAATCAGCGTCAAATTGGACTGTGCAGCGACAGCAACAGCAACCTCAACAACAGCAACAGCAACAGCAACAACAACATTAGTAATAAGAATAACAACAACAACAGGCTGAGTTATAACGTGCTTAAGCGTCTTTAACTAAAATGAGGCTAAAAATATTCCCTGGTAATGAAGTGCATGGCGGGTGTGTCTTCATATAAATATGTATATTTATATATATATGTGTGTGTGTGTGCTAGGACACAACAATAGAGCATTGTTTTGTTGTTCGTGTTGTTGTTCTTGTGGCAACTCGTTCCACTCGCATATGAGCAGAAAATTAGGGCATTGTTTAAGCCAATTAGAGTATTTAGTAAAGGGCGTATGAGTAATATACATTCTAGTCGGTGGACTCTTGAGCATAACTACGCACACTGTGCATTGATGGCACTCGAGCATGGGTCAAGTATGTCTTAAAATTGATTTGAGTGTGCATTTCACAACTGAAAGCTGCTTTGGCAGACAGTTAGATAGCAGATAGTTAAATACTCGCTCAACAAACCCTCAATAGATAGGATTAAGAGTACACTCAACACACAAAAAACGAATTTGAATGCAATGCAAAAAACAAGAATAACAAAATATAATATAAAATATTTTTAATGTATACTTTAAATCTTAATTCTTGTTGCGATTAAGTAGGATGATAGCTTATAAATATGCAAAATATTTGGAATGGTGAAATTTTTACATTGCGGGCATAATATTTCTGTGAGTGTACGGTGCACTAATCGAATCACATAGCAGATATCACACTTGATGCATAACGAGGACCTATAAATTAAGCACATCCAATGACCAGGCAAATTTGGCACACGCTGCATTAATTCCTGTGTCAATCTGCGATAAGAGGCACCAAAGAGGTACCTGAAATGTCTTCCGAGTGGCAGACAATAGACCAGAAATCACATCGCCAAGATACAGTTGGCACTCAGAAGTCCCAATGAAAACCATGGCCATGCTTTAAACAAAAACACCTAAGCACCTTTTGGGCGACAGTATAAGACGTCGCCCGAGACTATTTCAGCCACAAGGCGGGGGGTCCCTTCGGTGGAGTCCTCGGTGGTTTCGGTTTATATCCGGAATGTGCAAATTTTCGGTTGCTTTCGAGGCTCGTACTAAATAAATTGATGTCCACATGCTCAAAAAGACCCAAGCAACAAAAACAACAACAGCAACGACAACGGCGCAGTAAAAACGAAATAAGTGAAATATTTATGCACATTTTGGGGCGAGTTTCTCCTGGTTAGGTGCCGCCTAATGGGGGTCACACTCGGCGCTTTAAATGTTTAAATAGGTGTGTCAGATAATGGAAATAAGTACCCGACCAGGGACTCCAGGTGCTTGATGAGCCCGAGCTGTAGTCGGAGTAGAAGCTGAGGATGAAACTAACGTTGAAACTCAACCAGGAGTTGGAGTGAGAGTTGGAGTTGCAAATGAAGTTATAGCTGAGAATGGAGTGGGAGATGAAGTTACAGGTTGAAGGAGCATATATAAAAGTAACGACTAAACGTGTCCATTGATTATGTCTACATCTCCTGTTTCATACTCTTACACACAGTCTATCCCTCTCACGCACTGTGCATTTGTTTGTTCTAAATTTGGGAAGCTGTTGTGCGTGTGTTTGTTTGGTTTCCTTTTTTTTGGCCTTTCCTTCGGGCTGCAGTGCGACATTTTCATTCGGTGTTTGTTGTTGGCTTGTAGGCCGGCACCATTAGGCTTTCAACTTGGCTAACGATAATTTGTTTGGCAACTGCCGCTGCCGCTACTGCCAACGGTTTCGTAATGAATTTTTATGCTCCTTTAATGTATTTCACACAGATACGAAGCGATGTGGGCAAGAGCCACGCCTTCACTTGGGACCAAATTATAAATATTTTTTAATTAAAATATGTTTTAACAGCATAAAAATTAACTAACTAACTTGCTCGTTGGGCAAATAGAATATAAAATGCAAATAAACACGTAAAGTTAAAAAGGGAAAGGGATGGTTAGCATGTGAAAGTGTTAACTCGACTAGAAGATACCCAGCTCAAAGTAGATTTTTGGAATTCATGGAGAGATCCAAGTTCAAGCCAGAATTTCAACTACCATACATTTTATTTTAACACATTTTACTCTTTAAATGAGTATACAAAGTGTGTTGCACAAATAAAAAACTCTAAAGCAAATAAGTAATCAACAGAAAAATTTAAATAAATTTTGTTTAATTTCGGCCCAAAAATGCAAAGCAAAGAATCCTTGGGATAGAAATTGTACATGTGATCAAAACAATCTTCATGGTCCATAAAAGTATAATTTGGCATTGGCTTGGAACCACTTGAGGACACAGCTCTGGATAATGATAGAGGCATCGGTGGATACGGAAATGCTCCAATGAATTATAACATTCAAATACGAGTACGAGTCTTCGACGACTGCGATTTAATGTACCGCGAAATAACTCGAATAACTCATATATAATGCACTCTAGTCTTTTCTCGCCAGCGTCTCATTTATCGTGTCTTGACTGTCAGTGCGTGCCAGAACAAAATTATGGCCTTCCATAACCAAAAGAAAGAGTGTGAAAATTTGCAAAGCATTATGAAGGAAATGCAAGCAAAGAGTTGTGTTTAGTTGAGTTGTATTCTACGATTCGAAATCAAATGAAATATATTAATTATGGGTGAGAAAAGTAATATTTAAATATAAGAAAAGTTAGAGATAAAAGTATAGATAGAATTAAAAATATCGTAAACAAATATTGATGTAGAAAATGCACTAGATTTCAATATGAGCAAAGTAGAATTAAAGATTGAAGTTGAAGTGGAGGTAAACAAATAAATATAATTTTACTTAAGAGACTGAAGGAAATATCTACAGATTGGGATCAACATACAGAACTCAAGATCAATTTTGAGATGAGTATATGAATATCGAATTAAACAGGGCTGCCACAGAAAGTGGCACCCCTGATAGACTTTGTATTCGCTGATCAGTTTCAACAATCTTCGCCTTTCTGGACATTGTAGAAGCAGTCAAATAGTTGTATCTCTCTCTTACTCTCTCTAGCACTCTTTCTCTCTCTCTCTCTACCTCTCCAGTTTTAATTTTTGCAAAATTTACGGGTCTGGTAATATTTGGGATTGTTGGGAGCTGAGGGACATTTCAAGCTGCAGCTGCAAAATCATAGGGAAATGGCAAAGGCAAAGGCATTGCAGAGAGAGAGTAACAGTAACTGCACATAACTGTATAATTTATATTGGCCATTTCGCTTTTAGTCACACACATACACGCACACACACACAGACATACGCATTCAGAAAGTGCTTTTGCGACAAAGTAAATTGTAAAATGTCACCCATAAAGCGTAAATTGTAACAAAAAGCACTCGAGGCCACGCAGTGATTTAAATTTTGTACTCTGTAGGCTCTGAATCTGAATCTGCTCTGGGCCTGGCTGTAAAGTTATGGTATGTTACCCTAGCAAAATCGCGCGCAGCTGGCGCGGTGGTTTTGGCCTACACGCCACTTGGCAACTCTGGCGACAAGTTACGTTTGCCCAGTTCACAAAATACACTCTCAATATATCTATGTCTCTCTGTATGTGTGTGTGTGTGTGACTGCACAATTTACACAATTCATAATTCATGCAAAAATATTGTTGAATATATATGTATGTACTATATATGGATATAGATATATACATAGACTTTGGCGATACGCTGCGCATAAATCTGTGCATTTTGTTGCCGCGACAGACGCAGTTGCAATTGGAGTTACAGCTGCTGGCGGCAAGTTCCAAATGTAATTGTAACTATGTAATTGTGTGTGTGAGTGTCTGTGTCAGTGTGTGTAGAATTTAATTGAGTTTTGGTATGCAAAACACTGGGCCAAAGTGACAAATTGATTATCAGTTGCTGCATAAAGCATGAGATTTAAATTAAATGGAAATTATACTAGAGCTCGCTTTAAGCCACGTTCTACGGACTCTAGACTCTATCGCATATTAAAAACGGAAACAATTTATTTTACGCACTATTGAACTTTAGACTGAACGATTTTTCTTTGCCGCAATTTGAACAAATATTAATTTTTTTTTGTTTTTCCCATGCCTTTTGTTGTTTTTTTTTTTCAATGCTTGCTGCCGTTTGTCGTCCTTCGAAGTTGGCCGAGGAGTCCTAACCTTATTCATGATTCTGCTCGGCAATGTCTCGGATTTTCTTTTATTTTACAACTGTAGCTGTGCTTCTCTTCTCGTTTTGGCCCCTTCTTGGTTTCATTTTCTCTCCTCAACTCGACGACAATCAATTTTTCTTCATCACAAAATTGCATTCTTCAAACAGAGGCGAGGCGATAGATGAAGTGAGTGAGAGAGGAAAAGGGGGAACTGAGAAGGCAATGAAAACACAAAAATTCGCACTTTATTCATTTCCGTCTTTCGTCTGTCTCTGTGTCTGTCTCTGTCTGGTCAACTTGTATTGCGAGTCGTCGCTGCTGGAATTCTCTCCCTTGTTTTTAGTATCCATTAATCAACTTTCAAATCTTGCCACAACAAATGCCACACGTTAAGGTGTTGAAGCCCAAGAAAATCCGCACCAGATCACCACGTGCACATTGGGGGGCACTTAGCACTAATTTGCGGCCGCTGTGTTGCTGTTGCCGTGTTGCCACCAACAGTTGCAACAATTGCAACAGGCAACAGCAGCACCAACCTGGAAATGCCAATCAGCCACCACATGAGCATTTCCATCAGTCACATGGCCAACAGTTAGCGGCAATGTCTGATTTCATTTGTCTCAGTGTCGGCCAATGCGTCAATTGTTAAACTCTGAGAGTGAAAGAGAAAGAGAGACGGTGGAGATGTGAGAGAGACAGTGAAATCCAGCTGACAGCCTCGTCGTCGTCGTTTCTGGGTGCTTAAGGGTCTTTCCCTGGCACTCAGTGAGTCATTAACAACCGGAGATGAGTTTGGTTTAATGCGGTTGCCGTTTACAAATGGAATTTTTTAGTTGCCTCTCAGCCCCTTTTGCCATCCCGATCCCAATACCAATCCAAGCTGCCTCCTTGAGGATTTGGGCAACGGAAGTCATTCGATATGTGTGTGTGCGTGTCTGTGCATGTCTTCAGGAAATACTCGGATAAGTATGTCAGCTGAATTTGTGCATTTCTCACAATTTAATCCTTCACTCTGCCATTATGAAATCATCGTCAGAGCCAATGGAATTTCGCACAGTGTAATCAACATTAGTCACAATTCTCATCAACTTCTGACATTGCATCTGCGAATTGTGTACGTATATCTATTATTCTCCAGCAAAAACAACGAAGTTTCACCTGCCAAATGGGGCAAAGTATTAACTTCAAAGTCTTTTTTCGTGCTCAACACCAACTCAAAGCAACAAAATTTCCCTCTGACTTCTGTCGTTTTAAACGTAATCTGCTTTGCACAAAATAATTCTAAAACTGCTTAATAAAAAACTATTTGAAAAAACCATTGCAATGCAATCCCTTTTTGTTTCTCATCGAACTCTTAAATAATTTAAAAACTAATTAAGGACCGCTTTTAAATGTCAAAATGAGATTTTCGATAATTATTGAAAATATAATACGACATTAAATGTATAAAAATTAATGCTTATTATAAGGCCTATTCCGGATTTCATTTTATATTTTATAGAATTTCATGTTGCACTTGGGCTTATTTTAAAATGATCACTTTTCACTGAAATACATCAACTGAAAAGTGAACTCAAAATGATGCCCAACTGATATTGGAACAGGTTAAAACCTTAGATACAATTTATATGTACTATGTACCTATTTATTTGTTTTAAAATATCAATTTGATTTTTATATTTTTAATTTCTACTCTACGAATTGATTACATTTTCCGACTCCATTCGCAAAAGTTTTCATTAGCAAAGAGTTTGGAAACGAATCTTTTAGAGTTGCGTGCCAAGCATCGTCGCCTACTTAGGAGTATGACAAATTTCTGGTCAACTATTTATGCCGTGCAAACTTTATGCCCCAACCACGCCCACATATGCCCCCTTCCAAAAGGTGAGGAGCATTGCAAGTTTTTAAAAATGTATTTTCGAGGCTGCAAAGCGTAGCCGAGACCAATGAAATTTTCTATGAAATGCTTACGACAACGTGCAAAGTGCACTTGGCCCACTCATAAGTGGGGATTTCCCTTGCACCCTCTATTCCCAGTCAGACAAGAGTTGGCCTGTATAAGTGGGTGTGGTATGTGATAGAATACATTTGACTCTACTCAGTTGGCTTTAACCTTAAGTTTTGGCAAGACAGACAGCATATTTTTTTTGTTAACTGAGCTACTATCACTTCATTTGGACTCATAAGGTTGGTTTTGGCCAGTGTAGGACTATATGCATATTTTTGAGAAACTGCTTCTGGGAGTAAAAGTTTTTGAGAGCGTCAACGGTCAATTTGTTTGAGATTTGAACAATTTTGTTGCCCCGGGACTGTGCCTAATTAGAATGACATTAAAGCCGAAGCATTTGTTTTGTTTTTAGCAAAAAAAAAAATAAAAAAAACAAAAACGAAAACGAAAACGAAATAAGCAAAAGAGAAGAGGGAAATGTGAAAATGGAAGCAGATAGTCGCATTTGGCCTTCGCCTGTGCCGGGTAACCAAGCGGAACGGAACGTCGACTGGGCTCCATACAAATTGCAGTCAACATGCTGCGCAATTCGAGCGGAACTGGCAAAGACAAAATGAAATACACATGAGCGGGGACAGGACACAGAAGGACACACAGAAGGAAAGCTGGCAGAAGGCACAAGGCGACGCATTAGGCCAGGCCAGTGACAAATAAACAGCTGAAGAGATTCAAACAGAGAGATAGAGAGAATGAGATTGAGAATGAGAGAGAACACAGTTATAGGGTAAATACGTGTGAGCCCATCATCATGAGGAGAGGAGAGGAGAACGAGAACGGGAACGAGGACAATTCGTCGTCATCAGCAGCTTCCTTTTGGATTTAATGTAATACGCAGCGACGAGCTGACGAGTCAAGCCCAAAAAGAGAGACCTAGAAAATCATTGCAGACATATGAAATATTAATAATGTATGGCCACACACATACACACTTGCACACACACACACACACACAAACAATCATTTGGACCCCCAGAATAAGTGAGGCAAAATGTGTAGTGAAGCAACGCGCAAGGAAATGGCAGGCTGATGATCCCATTTCCGAGCGGTAAGTGATGCCAAAAGTCAGTCACAACAGCCACAACAGCAACAACAAAAACAACGAGACAAGCAACAAGAACAACAAAAGTCCAGTGTGTAGGCAAACTGGCAGCCTTCAATGAGAGACTGAATCGACTTGTGCATTCGCTTCCTCTCGCTCCTTCTCTTGCTCCATCTCTTTCGCTGTGCACAGCCTCATGGGCACCTCCTGGGTAAAATAAGGTTACAGCCCAAGAAAAAACGTTGCCTGTCAGTTCTCTGTATATGTGTGTGTGTGTGTGTGTGTGTGTGTGCATGTGTGTGTTTGTGTGTATGACTTAAAGGCAGCATCAGCAGCAGCAGCAGCAGGGCGCATCCAACAGCAGCAGCTAGAGTCCTTTTCATTATAATTTAAGCATGGATACATGACAACGTGGTTAACTTTTGCTTTTTTCCCCATCCACATTCCCCGGCGTCCCTATCATCCCTTTCTGACTTTGTACCAGCCTGTCCTTCACTTCCCTCGTCGGCCACATTGTTGTTGTGATCAGTGTCTGTGGGGAGTTTTCTGGCTGGTAATATAAAATTGCCTCAAAATGTTTGCCACTTTTATGCTCCTCTGCCGCTGCCGCTGCTGCTGCTGCCTCTTTTTCTTTTTCTTCTTCTACAGCTTCTGCTTCATTTTCTTTGCGATTTTTTTAGCTTTTTTTTTTTGCTTTGCCCTTTGACATGTTTGTTCGTGTTATTGGGCCAAAGGTTGTGGCATTTAATGAGCTCCAATTTGAGGCGTGTGTCCTTGAAGAGCAGCAGCAATTGCACGGCTAAAATATGTTGAGCATAGAATCTGTGGCAATATGTGCGAGAACATTTACGCATGCACACATTGCTGGACAGCTGAGTAGATGCAGTTGCATTTATTTGAATTATATTCGACTGGAAGATATTCAGTGCATTTTAATTAAAAATATCTACGTTTTATACTCGTATATATGATAAGCTATAAGATAGTTTGTTTTAAGAATATTTGAACTGTCTTTTTATCCTGACTAAATTTTGTTCAAATGTGAATACAATAATATATAGTTGCCAGATGAACAAATTGTCAAATACTCATGCTTTCAAATAATTTCTAATATTTATTGGCTTTGTTAACAATCGCACCACACTCATAAAGGAAGCTCATGTAATTATATTTGTACAATTGTAATTCCTGACATTCCGCAGAGCCGCAAGAAAATCTGATTTCCCATCGTTTTTGCAGTTATCTTCTTTATCATTATCCTCTTGTCTCTCCATCCTTTTGTCTGCCTGTTTCTAGGACTTTTCAATGAGCGACATGTGCTTACAATTTGTATGCATAAAACAAACAAATACATGTATACGGCAACATATATGTTCATATAATATATCTGAGTGGGGAACTTTAATATTTATTTTTATGCTTTACGATATTTATGCTTTTTGTCAGCGACTCGCATACGAAGCAGCAGCCGAAGGAGCAGCAGCAGGAGGAGGAGTGGAGGCAGAAGGAGCAGCCGTTGCGATGGCCAATGCATTTAATTAATGAAGAAACCGCTGGACATGCTGAAAGTGCTGGCAAGGGAGGGGAGGGGTAGACTTTTAATAAGGCTGAGCAAATAGGATGCCAGGATATGCCATGAAATGTGTGTGTGTGCCGGAGGGCGGGGCAGGATAAGAACAAGGATGGGACGGGACGGGGCCCAGGCCGCGCATTAAGCCTTTGACATGCGCCAATCGTAAATCTTGACCAACATATCTGACCAATGTTTGCGCAATGCTCCCAAGGGCTGAAGGCTGATGTGTGTACAAACAGGAGGCGAGGGGAGACCAGTGAGTTGGCCGAAAAAAAATACCAAAAAAAAAAGGCCGACGGCGTCGCTTTGTCCTTTGACACCAGCACTGACAAGGCCTATGCAAATATTTAGTAAATGAATCAGCGCTTTGCGACTGTTATCATTTATGCCCCCTATTTTGACTCTCCTCTCTCTCTCTCTCTAGCCACCCGCAGAGAGTGTTCAGTTTGCTGCTCGACAGAGCAAGGATATTCTCAGTCACTCTCTCTCTCTCTCTCTCTCTGTCTCTCGTTCTCTCTCGGACAGGCGACAGCGAATTTGTCAATTTGTAGCAATGACTGTAAACAGACAGGCCGGCAGTGAAGGCTTCGGTTTCGGCTTCTGGGAAGAGGGAAGAGGAAACGGGGACAGGGGCGGGATATCGGATCTGTATGTAGGTTCAGATGCCCAGGGTCGCATGTGCAATACTCCTCCCTCCCTTCTTCACTCGTTCCCATCACACTGCTGATGAAATTTATGGGCCACCTCGAAGCTCTGAGCTCGTGACGCACTTGTCCAGCCATTGCCAGAGTTGCCAGCGGCTATGCATACAAAACGCTGCGGCAATTATCTCAAATGCAAATGCTCTGTGCTCTATGCACAAGGGAGAGGGGTAAGGGGCTGTACTGGGCTAAAAAAGGGGCGTGGCCATGGCGATGGCAAATGGCTAAGCACGTAATGAATTGTCTTTTTGGCAAATTCGATAAATTTTCGACTCTATGATGCTGTTGCTGCTGCTGTTGCTGTTGCCATTGCTGTTTGCAGCGTTTTGCTTAAGCTTTCGCTTCGTATTGCAGTCCAATTTAACCCCTCCCCACTCCCCGACTGGACCCTGCAGCGGGCTGAGCTGTAAAGTATGCTACGTTTTATGGTGCGCGTGAAATACGAATCGCGAATCGCGAGCGTAATTAAAAATCATAAGAAATGAAACACAAACAGAAATAAACATGTCATAGCTGGGAGCATGAAATTGCAACTTCCCCATCGGGCATTGCAAATCTTTATACATAGTTTTGTATCTGCGTATGAACGTGTGTATGTGTGGGAGTGTGCACCATAAAAATATGCCAAAGGAAAACGAGGCGAAAGAGGAAATAAAAATAAAAAATAAAAAATATATAAAAGCGCTGAAATAAAATAAATTGCACTCAAAAATCCTTTTCCGTGCCTGCAACTCATTACAAATTTTATTACAGATACTTGCCAGCACACACACACACACACACTCATACATAAAGATACAGGCACAGTTACAGTTACAAACACTCGCACTCATAGCCAGATAGCTGCATATAAACACAGACTGACATTTAATACAACACTTGATGTCGCTCATTAAGAAGAATTCAGCGCACGAACGCCATTGCAGCCACGCCCACTGGCCGAAGCGCCCAAATACTGAGCTGCACTCGAGCCAAGGCACCCCTCAAGGTGGCAAAGGGGGAAGGGGGATGGCGAAATGGAGGGGGTGACAAGGATGAGAAGCTTGAGCTCAAGTGTGGGATAAGAAGGGGGATAAAAAAAGAAAGAAACAGCGCATACGCCCAGCAAAAGTGGAACTTGTTGCCGAATAAACAGCAGCTATTACATTCACACACACATCCACACACGCACCCACACCCGAACACATGCTCATACTTATTATACACTCAGAAAAAAATCAAGATTTCCGATCTTGTTCAAGCACAAACGATCACAAAAGCTGAGAGTAAAAATCCTAATTGAGGTTCTCTCTTCGCAGTCCAGAAAATTTTAAAAATTAGATTTTTTGGGTTACTTGAAATACGTTTTGAAATTAATTCAAGTCTGTTGAATTACTATTCATACTTATTTAAGTGCACAAAAATCTAAAATTTTTCCCAAAATTTATGTTAAAATTCTATGTTATTTCTAGAAGCACTTACATCAAACAGTTTATGTTTGGCATGGTCTTATATGTATGTTCTGACTAAGTTTGTTTGAAATCGGAATATTAAGAGTTTTAAATTTAAGATTTTTTCATACTTTATTCAAATACACTACAGTCTTCAAACTTAAAGAACAAAATGGTATAAATTCAGGTACGGACAAGATAAATTCAAAGATGAAATTTTTTTCTGAGTGTAGCTGCTCTTGGTCTTAGAGGCTGGCCATAATGAGCATATATAGCGAGGAAGAGAGAGAGAGAGAAAGAGAGACAAGGCTAGAAGGCGAAAGCCTCTGGATGCCGTAGGGTGTCTGTTCTTTTCTGTTCAGTCTGTGTGCTGTGTTACTCAAACAGCAGCCAAGTGTATGATGTGTTGTTATCGCAGTTGTTGCTACTGCAGTTGTTCTTGTTGTTGCTGTCGTTGTTGCAACTTGGAGTTGTCACCTGCAGCAGGCGACGGAAAGCGGCAAACGGCAACATGACTACAACTTGTCTACATTTCATCTTCTGTCTGTCGGCTTCCTCTCTCCACTCTCTCTCTGTCTCACTCTCTGCCTCACTCTCTCTTTCTCTCTCTCTCTGTGTGTGCCACTAACTGGCTTGTAAGCATCCTCTATCCGTCTGTCTTTGAACGCGTGTGTTTGCCTCGTTTTACATACACTTTTTCCACTTACTTAACGCATTAAAAGGAAGCTCTGCTTAAATACTCGTGTGTGGACAGCCATAGGTACAGTAAAGGCTCACAAACAAGAACTCCATACTTTCGAATTACTCAAAGCTAAGAGCATTCAAATTTTAATGCTGTTCATGCACTGAAAAGCTCTAAAGCTATCAAGTCTGCGAGATTATCAAATTATTTACCCTTTTAGTCTAATCCTCTTTATTAAAGTTTTAAAAATATAGTTATAGGAATATTATGTTTTCTTATATGTTGAAACCTCAAATAAAATAAAATGTACAAATAAATTCAAACTAAATCATTTACTTACTACTCTAAAGAATTTTTGGGCTGCGAAAGAGAATATAAATTCTGAGCAATTGAGAAAATAAATTATAGTTATGCTTTTGGTTCATATTAAATGTATTAAAAAACCATACAGATTGAAATTTTAAATAACAGCTTAATTTGTGTGATCCCTTATTGTGAAGACAAAATAAATATAAAAATTTTATTCTTTGTATATTCTAACAACTCGAAAATTCATTGAAATTAAATATATGAAATTTGTCTATTCTTGGAATAAGGTAAGAAATTGCTAAAGTTAATTAATTGGAATGTGCTCGAAAAGTTGGCAAATTTAATGATTGTGATAGCTGGGCAGGCGTACACATTATATTCATTTAATATGTATACACTTTAGTTTAGTGGCATTCGCTAAGTTTCTCATTGACAAATCATATTCAATGTATCGTGGCTAGAATTATTTGGGGCTCCATAAATGGCGATGATGGTGCGCTTTCAATAGTCGGATGGCATTTATGGGCCTGTCAAACTTATCATTATGATTGTGCTGTGCACTACAAAAAGGAACTTTTTATTCACATTTTATACATTCCTTTTATGCGGCAATCAAGGCGTATGCTATCAAGTCAAGCGGTACACAACAGCAACAAACAAGAGCAACAATGGCAACAAAAAGAAACCCAAGTATGTCAAATTAACAATGTCATCAAAGAGATTTAACATGTTGGCGCTCCATGTCCTGCCAGTCCGCATGTCCCTCTGTCCCTTTGTCCCTCTGTTCCTCTGCCAGCCCGTGTCCTTCTTGTGCATGCGATTACAAGGCAAATCTTTTCAAAGCTTTTAACAAACACGCTCAACCGCACACAAAATGGCGCTCACACATACAGCGAAAGTGAGAGTGCGACTGAGAGGGAGAGGGGGTGTCTCACATTGGGGTGATGCATGAGAAGAAGAAGCCGAAAAACTTGGAATTAAAATGCGTTTATTTGGGCTCTTAACACGCTTCGCGTTTGGGACAATTTGACTTCGTCTCCGTCTCCGACACTGGCAATTGAATCGATCCACGATGGAGGGAGAAATTCGAGTATGAGATGCGAAAAAATCTTAACCCAAATAACTTTGAAAACTATTCAAAACATTTGCTTAATATTCGCAAGATGCTGCCAAAGGGGCACTCAACGAGCACGAGGACGAGGCAGAGGCAGAGTAGGAAAAGAGGAGACGCTTCTTGGAGCCAAAAGCAAATGGCGCTCACACGCGCCAAATGAAAGCGTTTGGTAATCCCTTGTTATCTTGATCTCTCTACTCGGTCACACACACATACCAACATATACACACACACACACTCGCACACACTCTCTCGTTGTGATGTTTAATATTAAATCATATTAAAATATTCAAAAGACTGTTTCTGCGCCCGCTGTCGGTCTGCGAGTCTAAGCTTGCTAAGCATTTATAAACATTAGCACGCAAACATGGACGCGACCAAAAACGCGTTGGCAAACATAAGCGAGCCCTCGCTCAGTGACAACCCCTCTAACTCCTCTTTCTCTCTCTCCCCACTTGTGTCTCCGTTCTCTGTGGCGAACGTGAGCGCCTAAATGTATGCAATGACAAAACCCAAAAAGCGTCACCCAGCAAGTCAGCAAGTCGGCAAACACAAGCCCTTCACACACACACTCACACACACACACACACACACACACACACACACACACACACACACACACACACACACACACACACACACACACACACACACACACGAACATAGAATTGCCACGCCCCTTACCACAGGCACAGCCCCCTCAGCCCTTCAGCTCCCTTACAGCATCCTCCATTATACTTGGTAAATTGTTTGCAAGCATTTTTGAATAATTTTTTGCCTCTTCTTTTTTCTTTTATTTTTTTTGTTGGTTAGTTGTGTGTTGTGTGTGTCTTTTGAGGCATAAACTGCATGAGTTGTGCTTAGAGAGTGTTTAGAGCTTGCTTAAAAATTTATCAACGGCATGACAAGTGTGACCGCAGGGCGTCAACGTTGTCACAGTTTGCTGGCGCCCTTGGTCACAAAATGATTTTGGCGTCAAGCATTTTTACGATTATCGATTCGTAATGGCAACTTTTGCCGAAAAGACTTTGCAAAGACAAATAGTTTTGTTAGTCAAAGCATTTTCAACAGAATGCTTGGCGTGTGTGAGTGTGTGTGTGTGTGTGTTTGCGAAAGCCCAAAAGTTATGTATACGCCATGTAGGCTCGGCTGCAGGTGGGCCGGGTGGAAAAAGGCGGTGTCAAGTTATTGTGGCAAATGACTCGGAAAGATTGCAAAAATGCCACAGAAGCAAATAAGTCGCTAAGAAGAAGCAGAAAGGAAGTAAAGAGGGACGGAATTTGAATCCAGCTCAGAGCGATTATGTTTCAAAGATCTCAACAGTCACAAAGCCGACTTGTTAAGCAGCGTTGCCACACCACTGCAACTTAAGTTGTGCAAAAGACAAAAAATAAATAACTATAAAAATTATTTCCATTAACTATGTGTGCAGTTTAAGCATGCACGTAGTCGGTGAAATGTTCTACAACTATATTTCCTTTTATTGAATCTTATTTTCAGCAAGCTTGGCAACTCTGCAACACTGCAGTCAGGTCCAAAATGAACTGCTGCAATTAGCTGCGAGTTTCATTCGTTGCAAACGAAGCAACTTTATCTTGGCTCAAGCAAATAATTCTGCACACAAGCAACAACAACATCAACAACAACAACATCAACAACATCAACAACAACAGCAATAACAACAGCAGCCAGAAAACAGAGAAGAGAATCTGTAAAATCCAAAGCACATTTAACACTTTCCGAATGAAAACAAGCAACATAAATTTTTGGGATGTTGTTGTTGCAGTTGTTGTTGTTCCTGTTGTTGCTGGCAACTATAGCAAAAGTTGCAATCACACGACGGCTTCTTAGTTGGCAGCAGCAGCTTAAGTTTCAGCTTCTGCTTCAGCTTCAGCCTCAGATTTAGCGGCGACAAGGCAGCCCAGCATCAGGTGCGGCAAGACACACACACACACACACACACACACACACACACACATACGAAAAGAAAGCAGTGAGCGCGAGTTGCATTTAATTAAACTTAAACATTTTCATTGTCAAGCGAAAAATAATTAGTTGTGTGTGTGTGAGTGTGTGTGGAAGAAACGAAGAGAAGAAGGCAGCGCGGCACATGCGGCGTATACGTAACATGCAGCGGAAGTAATATGGCGCAGACACAAATTGAGCCCATATTTAAGCCTGTATGTGTGTGTGTGTGTGCTGCAGAAACTGGCGTACAAGTTTCAAAATTAAAATGAATGCGCGGCTGTCGAGGCGAGCGCAGCTAAAAAGGATACAAGACTTTTGCACCAACAGACATTTACAAGCGCCATCGCACACACACACATGATCACAGATACAGTGAGACACCGGATGGCAGTTATAAACGACAAAGTCACATGCATGAGCTTGTCAAAAAACGTAGTTAGTCCTGCTCCTTCGGGGAGGACGAAAGGCAGCCAAAAGAAAAGTGCCAAGCAAACAAGCGAAAAAACCAAGGCGTTCGCTTTGCAGTTGTTGTTGTTGCTGTTGTTGTTGCTGTTGTTGTTGCTGCTGTTGTTGTTGTTGCTGTGTGTGCGCTGTCGAAATAATGTGCAACATTAACTAACTGCGCCTGCAAGCGACAGCAGGACAGACTACAGCCAGGACATGCCCAGGGACATGCTGGGACAGAGGGATTTCTGACAAACTTCACACAAGTTGGTCCAGGCTTTCTTGCACTCTCTCTCTCTCTCACTCTCTCTCACTCTGCTGTCTGCTGTAACATTATATATTTATTTAAGGTATTAAGAACAGCAGCAAAGAGTACCCGAAAGTGGCATTAACTACACAACACTATGCAACAAAATGCAGTACCTAAAATGAGGATAATCAATGCCTCCATGGCACAATTATCTTCACTTCACTTCAGGCAAAAGCAAAGCCAACTTTTCCATGTTGTATGAATTTGGTTCATGCAATTTGTAGTGTAGTGTAGTGTAGTGTAGTATAGTGTAGTGTTACATTAGCAAACTGCTCTGCATAGATTAATTAAATTAGGGGGCCATGTCAAACAGTTTCGACACCAACTTTGTCGCCCGGCCCACTGCGATTTTCTCGCGGATTTTCGCTGGAAATGAAAACATGGCTGATCCCAATTTCAGGCGAGATGTGTATTGGCCATGGTATGGGCCGCGCTTGAAGCGGCTAATAAATTCGCGCTAATTATGTTTTCAATTACGCAACAAAGGCCAATTTAATATTTTACAATGCCACTCGACGTGCCACGGCCTCTGATTGATGTGTGCCGCAGTTTTTCGCGCGATTGCCAATTGCAAAAACATGACACGAGCGGAGAGAGAGAGGCTCCAAGTGAACCTATTTGGACAGGGGCAGGGACAGGGACAGAGTCAGGGTCAGGGAGAGAGGGATGCGGTCACGGATGGCGGTTGGGCTCATTGTCTGCCATCTAATGGCAAATGCCTGTAGATACGTCCTTTTTTTCTACTTTTTTGGTTTTTGGTTCGTCTCCGCTTGCAGCGCAAATTTAATGGAAATTCTCGACATAGCAGGGCATCAAATCAATATGTCATGAGACGGCTACTCATGCTGCTCCTGCTTCTGATCCTGATGCTGTGGCAACAACACCAGCAACAACAACAACAACAACCACACCAAAAACGATAGCAACACACGCTGATGTGTTGACGGTATGCGAGGAGCGACAGGGAGCTCGAAAATGACGCGTTATTGTGTATATGCAGTGTCGTCCATTTCCCAAATTTTTTAAATATCAAACTGTGCTGCACCGACCTGCCATTGATCTAAAAATCATACTCAAATTTATTAAAATACATATATTAAATTGTGCAGAATAAAAGCAAATTGAAATGTCATTTTAATTTACGAAAGAGTCGAATTAAAAGCATTGTTTTATGGATAGAATAGTCGAAATGTGAATAGACAAATAAAGTAAAGTGTGCACTTTTTTGATTTATACCAAAATATAATTTATACTTACACTTTATTCAAAGATTAAAGAAACCTCTTAAAAGGTAACTTCCTTGCTGGTGCTGCATATAATATTTAAATTAGATTTAAGACTAAATTAATTTTATTATAATTATTAATAATTCATTTGTAATTGGTGCGATAATAACGACTCGCCATAGAAAAATACTGAATACAAACAGTAAATAGGTACATAGTTTTCAAGGGTTTCCTTTTCCATTAGAAATCAATTTATCAAAAAACAGCAAAGCTTCTTAACAGCTCAACCGATTTGTAGAGTACTAAATAGTCCAGCAAGCTTGTTTCTTTGCCAAACAGAAAATGTCAAATGGCAGCAGAATTGAACGAAAAAAAAAACGGAACAGAAAAATTGAAGAGAAAGGCCCATGGAAAAAAAAAAGCACAGGCTCGTTCGCTGCATGCGCCTAAATCGTTGATTTACGATTCACGCCACACTGAGGAGCCGCCGAATTCGCAAACCAGCAACAACAACAACAACAGCAGCAGCAGCAGCAAAAATAACAGCAACAACAACAAGAGGAAGAAGGACAAGTGCGACGAGTAGTCGTATGTGGCAAATGCACGCATGACAGACACGCAGGCAGCCGTGCAAACCACTTTGGCGGCAATGCGTCGCACCACCCGCCTCCCGACCCCGCCCCCCTATCTCACACTCATTCTCCCATTGCCTTTTCCTATCCTTCCATCACTTGCCCTGCCATGCCTTTTAGTCTGCCTATATCATTCTCATTCCCTTTCACACATTTTTAAAATTTTTTTTGCTCGTTTTTAAATTTTTTGCAGGGCATAAAAATTTTTTTTTAAATTTATTACGTGTCTCCAGCCAATATTTCACTTTGACATGCAATGTCGCGAAATGAAGCTGTCCAGTTGCGGCGGCAATTCAAGTCCCTCCGAGTCCCTCCAAGTCCCTTCCAACTCCCCTTCAGTTCCCCTCCAATTCCCCTCCAATTCCCAGGCTCCGTTGCTAGCCTCTTCTTTGATTACACTCGCGACGCTGGAGTCCATTTGCTGCTGCTGCTGCTGCTGCTGAAATGAAGTGCAGCGCATTTTTGCTCAGCTGCTTTGACTGTCAATTAAAATTACGCATACGCCCCATGCCATCGTTAAACGTCGGAACGTCTTCAATCAATATTGCAGTGCGGCCATTTAATTAATTTAAAATACGAGTGTGAGTGCAAGTCTATGGCACTTTTCAACGAATACGAATACCAATAAAAAATATTAAAACGAATACGAATACTCGCATGCAAAATGCCTTAACAAGGACACTGTGTTAGCCTGTCTGTCTCTGCTCGCTGGGCATTTTATGCGTACGCAAATGAAAAGGAAATGTTTTCATTTAATTTTATTTTTGCCACTGGCGCCCGTCGAGTAATAACAGCAACAGCAATGGCAACAGCAACAGCAACATCAATGGGGCTGCTGTTGCTTGGGGCACGCATCTTGGCAGGCTCAGCCCAACGGCATGTCTGTGTCCCTCTCCACTATCTGTATGTGTATGAGTGTATGTGTGTGCACATAAGTAGGTTCTGTGCAACGCAAAAATGGCAACGTTCCCAAACATAATTAAAGACAAACAATTGTTGTTGCTGCTGCTGTTGCTGCTGCTGCTGTTGTTGCTGTCAGTTGGCCGGCGAACAACGCACAAGCGCAAATAAAGCAATGGCCACAGCTCAGATCAGAATACACCCCATATATCGTTTACACACACACACATGTACACTAAAAGAAATTGCAGAGATCTGCGGAATTAAAATTATTATTTTGACGCTGAATGGTTGACATTTCATTTTCATATTGTGTTAACTTATCAATAATATTCGGATAACATACTTGACAAATACATGAAAAAATAGTGGATTTTAAATTCGATATTTTGAATGATTTTTTTCAGTGCACACACTCCCCAAACGACAGCAAATTGCAGGCCAGTAGATGGTCGAGCCTCCAGTTTGTCGGTGCTTCTTTGAGTTCGAGCCCCAAAAAAGTTATTATTAAATAAGAGGGGAAGAAACGAAAAAGTAAAAGATATGTAACCGGAAAATGTTGCGGCATATTTTTGTACAATTAATTTACTAGGCAGACTGGGCGAGAGAGAGATAGAGAGAGAGAGATACAGAGAGAGAGATACAGAGAGGGAGAGAGAAACAGAGTGTGTATGAGAGAAAAAACAGTCTGCAGAGCCGCTGCAATGTTTTCGCAATTATCCATGCAACAAAGGTTGCTGTGAGGATGAGTCTCAAATTTTACAAAAAAAAGTTGGAAAAAAGTCCAGAACAGACTCAAACAAACACACACCTGTAAAATTGCATTTATTGAGGCAACTGCGTAACGTTGTCGTTGTCGTTGAAGCTGCCGTTGTTGTTGTTTGTGTTGTTGTTGTTTATGGTGTTATTACTCTTGTTTTTGCTGTTGTTACTGCAGTTTGTTGTCGGCCAAAAGCGGTAGAAGCACTCTGTTCATCATTTTACTTTCATTATGGTTAACCTTGCAGTTTAATAGCGCCACGGCATCTGCAACTGCACACACACACACACACACACACAAGGGCACACACGCGGAAAGACAAACATTGGAGGGGATTGGTGATGAGGAGAGGGAGGGATTGAGGTTGAGGTGTTGTGCTCTCTGCAGCTTCCGCTCGCTCGGGCAGCAAAGCGAGCAGAAGTTGTTGTTCAATTTCCCATTTTTAGTTTCAAGCAAAAGAGGTAAAAAAAAAAAACAACAACAACAACAGCAACGGCAAGAACAACAACACACATGTAAGATAATGGCAGGCATCTATGTGGTGTGTGTGCGTGAGTGTGTGTGAGTGTGTGTAGTGAAAGCTATGCAAAAACTGTAAACAAACAGCATGCAGTTAAACGCAAACACCTTTGAAAGATGCAAATGTGTGTGAGGAACTGTGACTGTATGTGTGTGTGTGTGTGTATGTATGTGTTTATTAAAGTCAGGCACAGGCACACACAAAACACTTTGCGCGCCCTGAATACGGAAACTTGAACAACAGCAGGTTCTGCCTACCTCAGAGTGAGACAGAGAAACAGGGAAACAGGGAAAGAGTGAAAGAGAACGAGAGAGGGGACTGCGCTCAAAGTGAAAATTACAATTCTTGCACATTCATACACAGGAAAAAAAATCCATTTTTAAATTGTAATTCTTCACTTAGTATGTTTATTTTTAAGTATTTAAATAGAATACTTTTGTGCGGATAATGCGGATAAAATGACATCCAAACAACATTAAAACAGTCAAAAACCTTAAACGTTGGATTTTACGAAAATGGAAAAAACAAAAATATACGCGGTAAGGGAATTGAAAAAATAAACTTTTTTTTTACGAAAATCTGTAATTACCGATCTTCTGACATGGTTTTAAATTTATTTTATTTCGCAATCCCTGATTTGTTTCAGTGTACGGTTCTCTCTCCCACTGTCTCAGTCCCTCCTTTTTTCAGTGCTGCTCTCAGATGGAACTGTGCCAGTTAAACATAATTAATATGCAATTTTTTGTTCCACTGTTTTGTATTTCTTTCGCTTTGGCCAACAAACAATATTTTTTTGCGTTTTGCTTTGGCCTTTCAAGCTGCAAAGGGAACTACCCCATAGCTTTGTCGGCCATTTTGTTTGAGTTGAGCACAGTGTGCGTGCGTGTGCGTGTGTGAGAGTGTGTGTGAGTGAGTGTATTAATGTTTATGCAACACTGCATTTTGCACAGCTCAAAAAAACTTAAAAGTTTAAGTGCTTAGATTGATTTCAATCAATGGCTTGCCAGACAGAAAGAGAAGACTGAGAGCGAGGAAGAGAGAGTGAGAGAGAGAGAGGAAGAGAGAGAGAGAGAAAGTTTGTATATTTGTTTTTGAGCTGACAGTCAAATCCGTTAAATCGGGAAGTATACAATCAATTTCATCTCGCTTTGCCGTTAATTATGTCAGACACCGAGTAGAGAGGGAAAGAGCAAGAGTGAGAGAATGAGAGGGAGTGAGAGCTCTTGCGTCATTTAGAGCGTGCTTAATTAGTGCTTGTGCTTTCACTTGTTAGGCAATTCATGCAAAGAGATTTCACTACAATTGATGCCCTTATCCCAATTCAAAGGCTTGCAGCTTGACCATAAGAAGTCAAAGTTTCGATTCATTGTAAGCTCTCTCCTTCAAATAAATATGCTTTGATTTACACGTAAATGCACTACTTTGTTTGAATTTATTAAATTCAAACCAAATTCAATTTAAGAAGGAATAGTTTGCTGCTCTGGTGACATAATGTATAAATTGATGAAAAAATAGCTTCAAGTTGAGCGTTGATAAGCCAAATATATCGACCTGGCTTTTGTACCTGGACATCGCATTGTGTACTTGAAAAATACAGACCGAATGGGAGAAAGAGGGAGAGAGAAAGATAAAAGTGTTGTATGCTCGAAGGCGCCGAACGCAAATGAAAGACAAACACAATGCGGAACGTCAACTTGGAGGCTGCGTAAGCGCAGCAAATATGCAGCAAAGTCAACAGGAGCGTGCAACAAACACTGTGTCTGTACACAGCAAAAAAAGATTGGTCATTCAACAATTTAAGTTTGCAGTTGTTGAGAGTTTAGTTTGCAGTTTATATTCGGGCATTTTTGTAAACGAACACAATATGGCAACCAATCGGTATTAAAATAGTCGGAAAAGCCTAAAAAATCTGATTTCATTGAATCAATTCATAAAGAGTCCCTATAATAAAATTCTTTGTGTTGACGTAATTGAAAAATCGTACTTAAAGTATTGCGAACACAAACTCAGAAATTTCGAGATCTTGTCATCGTTTGGGATTTATTTTATTCCGTAGTCCCAGGCTTTTTTTTCTGTGTATATTGGCGAAAAGATAGAGTGAGAGGGAATCGAAACAAGTGTAAATAAAGTTGTGAGTTTTGCGTTCAGTTGAGTCAGCAAAGTCAGCGTCAGGCGTTGACCAACACGTCAAAAAAAGGAGGCAACAAGGGAACCCACAATAGAGCCAACAACAAGAACGTATGTTGCAGCTGTTGTTGCAAGTACAACAACAACAACAACAATTGCAATATCGCTGACTGACCTTTGCAAGTTGCAAACGTAAATTGTGCTGTGAAATTTTCAATGCTGGCAGTGAGAGAGAGAGAGACAGTAAGAGAGTGGGACAGCGACAGCGAGAGAGACGCAGCTGTTGAGTTGCAGCAACAATAACAATATTTTAGAATTTTTATTGACCCTTCGCTTCGGCATAGAAACCATAAATAATGACGCCGACGCAGACGTTGGCAGCGGCAGCGGCTACTTAAAATGGCTTACATATGCGTATGGCATACATAATCAAGAGATTAGGCAATGACTGCGGCAAAGAAAGAAACAACAGAAGAAGGGGGGGAGAGTGAAGAGGGGGGAGAGAGATAGAGATGGAGATGGAGATAGAAATGCAGGCAATAAAACAAACAACAACTGGCAACGACTGGTGTCCTGGCAAAAGTAGCGCAAGGAATGCTCCACTTGGACAGGCATCAAGAAAAATTCAAAAGGAAGCTCTGTGTGTATGTGTATGTATGTCTGCCACAAAGTGATGCAGCAATAAAATTTGAAACAATAAAAGTCGCAGCCAGCAGATGGAACATGAATGCAGAGTCAGAGTAAGACAAGGAGTTGAGAGAAGTGAGAAGCGAGAAGAGACGAAGCTGGCCAAAAGAGTGAAACAAGTGCCAAAGCAGCAAGTGGGAATTGCAGAATGAAGACTTGAACAAGGGGCAAGACTCGAATGCGAGAATGAGTCTGTGTGGCAAGTGTGACAGCAGCAGGGTGCACCGAACAGAGGCAGCAGCAGCAGCAGCTCCTGTGCGTAATCTAAAGCAAGACATTATCAAACACACACACATACACAGACAGAGAGTTGCACACAAATACATAGACACACAGTGCACAGCGGCCACTTTTCCGTTTGCCATGAAATGCGCTGCCAAATGTTGCATTTATTTTGTGAGTTTCCGCTTGCTTGACTGTCTGTCTGTCTATCAGTCTGTCTGTCTGACCGTCGGTCTGTCAGCTGGTTGCACTCCCTGGTTGTTTTTCCTGCCCTGGTCGCTTCTAACATGACGAACAAAGGCACCACAACAATTTGCCAGCCACATGCAGCTCATATAAAATACAAATCGACAAAGTTATTTCCAAAACGGAATACGAGTGTGCACTCAAAAAAAGAGGAAGAACTCGTTGAGGTAAACCTTTCCACAACTTCAACTACTATATAAATAATTAAGTGCAAGTGTATTGAAAAACACATCTTATGAATATTTGCTTTTCATTTGATTGTGAAAAATACAGAAAATATCTTGAACACTGTTAAATAATGACTTGTTAAATCTTTTAATACATTTTAATATACATATTTATTTTATGTATCTTAGAAATTATTTTTTTTGTCCAAACTCTTTGTGTTAATTTAACTGATTGATTTGATTTAAAAGTTTCAAACCCAAGCTAAAAACTAAAGGTGCTTTTACACTAGTTGACAAGCTGGTCAATTGCGTTCATGTGGGCTGAAAGTTTTGATGGCAACTCTATTGTAAACGGTGGTCAACTCTAAGCAAAAGTGTGTTGAGTTGGTAAGAAGCACAAATTGACAAGCTTGTCAACTAGTGTAAAAGCACCTTAAGATCTTTAGTTCTATCTGAACTGGTGTAAAATGCAAGTCGGAGTCAGTTTTGCTATAAAATAATTTATCTGACTATGAAAAGGCAAGTAATTCATGCTCAACTAATTTCTTGATATCTCTAGTTTAAATCGAGTACTCCCTCTTTATTCTCTGTCTCTTTCTTAGAGTCTCTCTTTTATAGACGCTCAATTTGCACTTTCTGTGAAGAAGACATTTAAACAGCGACAGTCTAGAAGCCAGAAGGAAGTAAATAGCAATGAAAACAGTTCCTGGAGCAGCAACCCAACAACTTTTGAGTGTAGCAAATTGACGGCCAAATTTTGGCGAGAGCTGTGCTAAATTTATAGCATTCGACGGAAACGGGCAGTGAAATAAACTTCAAACTAGTTGCCCTCTGCCCAGAGTGCAGACTGAAAAGCGAAGTACGTTTCCCCTCTGTTCCCTTTTCCTGTTCTGCTGCTGCGGAGTCTGTATATGGCCATTGACACAGTCTGCCAAAATAAATGGCCGCGACTTGACGGCTGGCAACAAGAATACAAGAAGAGCAAGACAGTAAGTAGAGAAGTCGAAGTCAAAGTCAAAGTGAAAGAGGAGGAAAACCAGCTGCAATTGTTTCCTTGAGTGGCAGGCGACACGTGTCCAAATAGATACACTCGACTTGGCGTACAGATAAAGTGCTTTCAATAAAACTGCAAATTTACGGCGCATATTTTGGGCAAACTTATGTTGATAACCAGCGGAAGATGAAGTAGAATAAAAGACGCCAGACTCGCACTACATTTCACTTAACTATCCTTTCTGCTTCCTCTTCCCCTTACCCCTTGCACCAGTTCATCAAATGGCATGATTTGACCCTGAACGTGGCCAAGACTCAGACTCAGACACAGACTTGCCCTGTTCTACTTTAATCGCTTTCTGCACTTAATTTGGGCCAACTGCCCTCAGTAGCGACAATAACAGTAAGTGACCAAATGCGTTGGCGGCACAAAGAAATTTACCCAATTGTCAACTCGAAGCCAACTACGAGTACAAGCCCAGTCCCACCTTGTCCCCATCCCCTGGTAAGTAAATAGCACATTTTGCCAACATTTGGACACCTTAACCCTTCGCAGTTGAGCAGACGCCTCAACCACATGTGCTCAGCTAACTGTGTCTCTCTCTCGCTCTCTCACTCTTTCTATTACCAAGGCCAGGCCAAGTGGTTCGGGATATGAACATGGACTTTATGCTGCAGTCTCCAGTCTCCAGACTCCTTTCCATGCTAAGCACTAACTTAACTGGCAGCATCTGGACCAAATGACTTTGTTAAGAGTTTTCCAAACGCAATTTTCTTCATTTCGGCCATACTTTTGCCCAAAAACTTGACATTGTTTCCATCCCTCTCGCTCATTCGCACTCCATCTCTTTTGCTTTGCTGGCCAAAGTGCCTTAACCAAAGGCAAAGGGACCATGGCACCAGGACGATGTATAAAAGTGTCACTTTCTATGGCAATTTCATAATTGCATAAGTGTAAATGGTCAAGTGCTTTGCAATAGCTGCCTCTCTATGTCTCCCTGTCTCGCTCCCTCTCACCCTTTCTCTGTTCCTCTTCCTCACACATGCTCGTATTTGTGAGTGCACACAACAGGCATAAATTTTTATTTAGTTGCACACTTGGTAGACTTTTGTTACAAGTTACTTACAAAGTGTACTTTTGCTGCTGCCCCACGTTGCATGCCCCAAGCGTCTTGTGAGATTGCCACATACTCGTACGCATAGTTCCCTTTGAATACTACAAAGTCTTCAGCTCACTTCTCAGTTAATTAAAAGCAGATCCAATCAATGCTCTTTAATTGAAGTGAGGGACTTGTTTTCTATTTAATTTCGAATGAAATACTTTCTATAGAATGACGAAATTTTTATTGTGACCTTTGAGAAAGATCTCTGAAATGTGCCTATTAAAATATAGATTTTGATATTGTGCTATTAAAATACGATAATTTTTGTAGCTAATATTAATTTGAGTATACTATTATTTAATATTTCTTGTGAAGCTCTTTCTGTTGTGAGTGGATTTTATGGACACAGGGATTTTTTTTCTTTTTATTTTTAAATGAACAGACAGAATATTTAGTTTTTCACAACATATATCTGATTTGTGTCATTTAATCGATCCTAACTGATCTAGTGTAGTCGCTTTGCATCTTTGGTTTCAATTAATGTGCAAATGTCTCACTTGTCTCCCTTTTCGCTGCCTATTCATATTTCACTGCATCAGCTATCAGGATGTAAATCATAGCGCCCATAGCATGTGTTCTCATATCGAGACTGTGACATGGACAGATATCCATCATCCCTACTCCCATCCAGTGTATCCTTCATTCAACCTGCGTCCTCGCTCGCTGTCGCCGTGTAATTTGATGGCCAACAGAGCGCCGGTTTTGCCTAATTGCCAATCTAACCTGCAATCAATGACGCCATTGTGACGCTGTCGATTTGCATCGAGTGAAAGGATATTGCAGGTAATGCACTCTTTGGCCGATACTCGTGAAATATTTCGCCCTGTTATCAGCAGCTGACTGCCAAAAAGCCATTTGCAAGTGAAAGTGCCACCTTTGAAAGTGTGCAAAAAAGAGAAGTACCTTCAATCCTAACCCAAATTGCAGTTGACGTGAGTGAGTGTGCCCAATTGCATTTCAGCTTGAATTTATTTTTATTTTAATCCTCCTTTTTTGTGGTCGACCTGGTCAAAAGTGTGCACTCATCGTCAAAGTCAAAGGACTTTGACTCCTCGATTACGCCTGGACGCATGTCAGCGTCGAAAGCGATAAGGCAATTAGAGTGACCATCTCGCCGCTTTATAGCTGTCGTTGTTGCTGTTGTCGCTTTTTTGTAATCCTGGTTGTCAAATATTTAGATTTTTGTCTCTGCTTTTGTTTGTTTATTTTTTTTGCACCAACCTGGCATGACGAGGCGTACTTAATGGCCAACTTGCACTGAAGATGACTTGCTGCCACACACACACACACACACTCACCCATACACATACACGCCCAGCACTCGTCACGGTCACTTTGTCCATTAGACTTTGCTGCCTGCCATCGTTCATCGTTCAGCGTCCGCGAACTTCTTTTGAAATGTTTTCGCTTTTTTATTTTTATTTCCGCGCGTTTTTTTGCCATTTGTCGCTGCTCGGGAAGTTGGTGTTTTGTTTAGATGAATATGCAAATATTTTGTTGGTTGCACTAAAAATGGAAGGGCGAGTGAAAAAAGAATGCAACGGAGTCTGTCTAGGGGCCATTTTGCGGACAGGATGTGCCGCCGCAGGACGCGCATCATTTCCGCTTAAAATGCAGCACAATTCGCCGTGAAAAGGATTTTTACTGGCCGCTCTCTCTCACTCGTACTTCTTTTTTCTCTTACTGCGAAACGGGGCAAATTGAAAAACATAATGACAGCTGCAATGGACTGAGGACTGAGGGGGAGTAGGGGGCGTGGTTGCACTTTGGTGCAATGCCCATTTAATATGCAGCGCATCAGTTAACCGAAAATCAATAAAACTCCAAAATATTTCAAATCGAATCGAAGTCCATGACTCGCTTTTATGACTCCAAGGAAGCAGGAGCAGCTGAAGTGTTTGAGCTGCTGATGCTGCTGCTGACCAAGCAGGCGGATTGGCAGCTTCTGTGTTTCTTTTTCGTTTTTTTTGTTGCCAACACATCCAAATGAAGTTCTGGTCTGGTCAAGATCTGACCTGGCCATGGCCGTCTTTTGCATTTGTTGTTGCTGTTGTCGGGCGGGTGAATTAAATGGGAGCTTTGAATTTTTTACGATGAGCACTAAAAATCCAATTTAATGAACATTTAAGAGACACACTCGGCGACGACGTCGAAGTCGACGTCGATGTCGTGTGCGCGGCACGTAAGTGAGCATTGCGATTACGTATACGTAATGTGAGCCTTAGTGCTGCATAGAAAAAAAGGATGCCGCTGCCATATCCTTTTTAATGTAATTGCTTTTTTAAGAAATGGTTGCTGCTCATGATGATGCTACACACACACATCCAAGCACACATACACACACACACACACGGATACACTCAGACAAGCATAAGCGTCAACATGGAATAAAAACAAGCAGAAAAGTAGAAAACTTTTGATGATGATAATGGAAATGAATTGCTAAACGAAATGGCTTGTCGGGTCAGCTGCTCGTGCAGCAACTGCCACATCTTCATCTGCAGCTACAGTAACACAGTTAGCAGCTGTTTGTGCTTCCGAAAAAGATTTCCGAGGGAGCATGAAAATCAGAAATTGATGCCTTTGCAACAGCATGTGAAATGGCAATGGCAATGGCAATATCAATTGCGTTTTGCAGACAAAAGCCGCTCCTCCCTCTGCAGGAGAAAGAGCAGCCAAAACTCGCGGCCAAGTTATCAGCAGCAGAGCATTGGCATTAAGCTGGAATAATTGTAAATGTTGCCACTTTTGGCCATTTTGGCACACTTAAAGTGCATCAAATTAAGTTGAGAATGGCAAATTGCAGCCGCAAATTGTATTTGCCCAGTGGTGCACAGTTGTGATGGAGGTAGGAGAGGGGGACTAACCTTTTAGCCAAGTTAAAGGTCTTACCATAGGCCAGTCAATTAGCAGCTGCCTTTCTATTTGCATGCACTGTAACTAGAGGCCAACAGCTGTCGATGTTGCCTCGAAAATGTGATAAAATAAAACGCAAATTGCAATTTAGTCTTACTTACTGTGTTTGTGTGTGTGTATCGGTATGTGTGTGTGTGTGTGAGCATGTTGTGCCTTGTATTTACATGCAAATATGCAAAGCCTGTTAAAGAGAAAGCCAAGTGGACCTGTAAGCCAAATGCCAACTGCTCTTGTCAATATCTATGTACACTAACTTGGCTACAAGCACAACTGAGCAACTGCAAAGAAGCTGCAGCTCACTTTAAAGCCAGCTTTTGAAACGGTGAAGGACGCAAATAACTAGCAATTTTTATATGATTTATTGTTGAAGTGTAAGAAGAATTATAAGTGAGCTATAGCTGTAAATCGATTTGCATTTAACCCAATTTTACACTTTTGGCAATCTCCAACCCTTGGCCCTTTCTTCAAGCAACCATGATGAAATTAGCATGAGCAAATTTTGAAGCGTTGCAGAGAGAGAGAGAGAGACTTTCCCTCGCATTGCCATTGATACAGTTAAGGACTGTATATTGTGCCCACAAATGTTACCATTGGAGTCCTTTTGCTCTTCTCTCCCTGCTCATAAGAGTTGCTCTGCTGTAAGTAGAATCAACACACACAAGGCGACGAGAGCACGTTGAGGTTGAACGTTCTGCCAGTTTGGCTTCTGTCAGTTTTTGTGTGTATATTCATATATACGTGTGTGTGTGTGTGTGTGTGTGTGTATTTTCGCGTAATTTAAAACCTCGTAATGCACACTTTCGCCTCAGGCATTTCACTGACAATACACTTGCCAACACACATACACACAGAGCTCAACGACGGGTCCGAGACGGATATCATGCAAGGTAGTCAGGCGGCATGTGGCAGGTGGCAGGTGGCAGGTGAAAGGGTAGAAGGGTGGCAACTCTGTTCGGTAATGTACACAAGGTGTCAGGCAACGGTTAAGCTTTACTTACCGAGCCGAATTAAAACGCGACTCGAACCGAACCATGCACAATGTAAATTGTTGAGATTTCAGCAGTTCCTTTTTTGCTCGCTCGATACACTGACAAAAATAATAATATATAGACTGAAAATATATATTGATTATGTATTTATTTATTTTTTGTACTATTATTGTGTTCACTTATTTCATTCATATAAAAGTAATTGTTGCAGTTGCATATGAGTATTTTATTTTTTACAGTGTTGGACAGTTGCTCCATTTCGCTTAGCCAAACACTGACTGCGACATTGACACCATTCAGGAACGTGTTCAGTTCCCCTCCTTAAAAGTTGAATGGGCGGAGGGGGGAGTAGACTGAAAGCAAAGTGACGGCAAATATTCAAATATGTTTTTGATGTGATTTCCTGCCTTCCCACTCAATTTGTAGCGACACTTTTAGGCGGCTTTGTGATACCGTTCTCTCCCTCTCTCCCTCCCTCCCTCTCTCTGTGTTGCTTTCTCTGATTGATGTTGTTGTTCTTGTTGTTGTTGTCGTCAGCGGCAACACTCCAACTGCTGCCATTAGTGGCTGCAACAACAAACTTGTCAAACACTTTGAAATCGAAGACTTTTTCGCCAGTCTTCAACCCATCAGCTTCAGGAGAGAAACTGCTTTTGTTGTTGTTGTTGTTGTTGCTGCTGCTGAGTGTTGCTTTTCACTTTTCCTAACCGTAAATTGCCGGCGGGATAATTCGCGGTTTGCCTCCTTTTTTTGTTGTGCTTTCCACATTATATGAAAAGAACATTTACGAGTATTCGCATTCGTATTTTGCAGCATCTATCGGTTGTGGCTGCTCCTCCTCCTCCTCTGCTGTTTACACTATCATCCTACTGATGTTTGTTTTCTTTCTCTGTTGTCTTCTACTTTTTTCCCCCTGGTTTGTTTTGTTTTGTTTTGTTCTGTTTTGGTTTCGGTTTATTTTAGAGCTCACTTTCCAAGTGTTCTGTTTTCTGTTTGCTTTACTCAACTTTTTTCCACACGCTTTCTTTCTTTCCAGCGTTCTTTCTTTTTCTGCTCGCTGGCTTTTAATTTGCACGCCACAATTACCATGGCCACCCCGAAATGCAGCGGCCGCAATTAATTACAGCCCTGATACGAGTATCATGCCACTGCCACACTGCCACTGCCGCAGTCTCAGCCAGAGTCTCAGTCGCAGCCGCTGCCATCGCTGCCGCAGCTGCGATAAAACTTTGCCAAATGTAATTTTAACAAAACCGCATCGCCGCCTGCTCAAGACAGTCAACTACTAAATACTATTCCACGACCTCAGCCACGACCAGGCCAACACCAAGACCCCCGCCAGGCAGCAAAAGATCTTACCAAAATCAGCGCTGGTTTGTTTTAATTATAGCAATCGGGCACATGCAATTTCCGACTAACTCGGCTCCCTTGCCCAAATGTGCCGCAAGCAGACGCAAACTCTGAGAAAAAAAATTACTTTAAACATTACTATGTATGCTTGGATCTGGTATTATATGAAACGTTTAACAGATTCTCTGGCTAAAAAGCAATAAAACTGGCTTCACACCAGCACTTTTTCACCGACACTTTCCGTCAAAAAGCTGTCCTTGTCGTGTAACCAAACCAAATTTCAAAGCTTTGGTGAAAACTGACGCTCACCGATGGAAATAGAACAAGTTCTATTCCGTCGGTGAGCGATGGTGAGCGACGATGAGCGACACGGACAGCTTTTTACGAAAAGTGACGGTGAAAAAGTGCTCGTGTGAACCCAGCTTAAAAGTTCATATAAATAACATTTGTATTCACAATATTACTATTTATTACATTTAGTTTTGATATGATATAGAATTAGCTGCACTAAAGACTTTTCTCACCAAGTTCTGACATAAGTCAATTAAACTTTATTTAACATTTTTTCAATAAATTATTTAACTTATATATTTTATTGTCCAATAAATTGAGAGACATTTGCTTAGCTAAAGGACAGGTAAACAAGAATAAGAACAGTTTAAAGTTGAAGCCATTTGGGAGTACTTTGTTAGCCAGAATTTGCAGAACACACTTAAGTTCTAGATAAGGCTCTATATGTATTTATACCCATTACTTAAAAAATAAGTAAAAGGGTACATTATATTCGTTGAAATGTATGTAACAGGAATAAAGTGTATTTGTTCTTGATAAGCATCAACAGTCGAGTCGTTATAGCACCTAGATCTCAGAGGCTATAAGAGCTAAAACAATCTAATTTGGCACACAGACTTCTATGTACCCTATGTACGAAAAATTATCAAACAAAGTTTTCAAGCAATGTAAGTGCCTATTTCAATAAGTAACGGGTATCCTATAGTCGCGATCTCGACTATAGCCTTACCCACTTGTTTCACCGTCGTTTGCAGAGATTCTTAGTCAAATTATATTCTATATATTTGATTTATAATTATTGACGTACCTTTAAGACACAAAATAAATCTTAACTAACATTTTAAATATGAATTAGTTTTTATACGCTCCCATCTGTGCACAAGGTATGAAAATGCTGCAACAAATGGCAAGTCGTCAGTTGAAGCTGGCCCTACGGAATCCGCTTATAATATAAAGACTCGGCTGTCAGTTGATAGAGACTTTGCCCCCTGTCAATATGCCAGAAATGCCAGAGCTGTGGTCAACAGTAGGTCGAGTCAGTTATCGGCCACACTGAAATGGCACAACAACAATAACAACAACAACGAGAATCAGTACAAACACCTTAATACGGGCAGTACCATATTTTATGGTCGAATAGCTGAGATATCCTTTAATGCGTGTGGGTCAAGGATCTCTGTCAGAAAGTGAGTCGAGGCTAATGCGTGAGTCAGCTCAGCGCTTGCAGCTTGTTAAACTTGTGATTTATTGCCAATGTGCTATATACATATACAAGTATATGTTTATTACAGTTATTTTAAAGCTTTGCCACTAAATCCTCCTACAACAACAACACAACAACAACAACAACTCGAACTCAAACAACGATGGCATCAACGTCTGGGGACAATGTGGAATCCGTAATGTTCATAATAATGAAAACACGTTTAGCTTTAAACTTGTTATTAGCTTCATTTTGCTGCTGCTGCAAAAGAGACAGGTATAGGGAGAGATAGAGAGAGAGAGAGACAGAGAGAGAAAGCAACGCCCAAGCATTCTAGAGAACTAAAACCCTATCTGACCCATAACCTCCTCATCTGTCTCTCTCTCTCTCTCTCTCCGTGTATTTCTCTTTCACCCTTCCTCCTGGACAGTTTGTAATACACCTGATGAAGGTGTGCTCTGTTGTTTGGCTTTGTGCGTGCCACGCCCATTTTTTACTGCATTTAATTCTCCAGTGAAGTATTTAATTTTATGTCACGATATCCCTGCGTGTGTGTGTGTGTGTGTATTCTGAGCAACTACAGTAACAACAACGACAACAACAACAACAAGAGAACGCATCCCGTTGAGTACAACAAATATGAAATGACTGTCATTTCTTGCATTTAGGGGCACTTTGGGGAGTACTTTGCAGCATGTAACACCCAATACTTACACTCACACACACGCACACACACACACCTGGCAACACACCTTTGTGTTGTTGTTGCTGTTGTTGTTGTTGTCAGTTATGGCTACGCTTTTGCCTGGCATCATTAGCGTTAACGTTATGTAGTATTATATTATGATGTTCAACTCAAACTCAAACTGAGACTCCGACTGCAAAGAGTAAAGCGTGAAGTGTGTGGAATTGGGTGGGGGGCATAATTATGCAGCATATTTATGTTTTCTTTATGCTACCCCCTGTTTCATATGCAAAGTTCTCGTTCTCCCCATTTTCACAACAATTTGCAACTGCTTCATTTCGTTTGGGACCTGACTCTTCTTCTTTTATCATTAGCAGCTCACATCTTTATTTCAATAAATATGAAACACAAAAGGAGAGACAGAGAAACAGATAAAGAGAGAGACAGTAAAATGTGAAGAGAGAGAGAGCTATTGCAATAATTTCAGCTCGACTTCATTCAGCTGAAGCCATCATCAAATCGTCTGGTATTTAATATCCCAACTCTTCCCTCTTCTCTCTTGGCTCCACCTCTCGTGCCTTACTTTTTGCTCACTGAATATTTACACTTTTTTAATTTGCACTTAATTAAAACTTCAAGCTGAAGTTGGAAGACTGAACGAGGAAAAAAGCGACGACGACGCGCCAAATGAAGATTCACTCAAAAACTGAAATGGGCGCATTGCAAATGCTCAAATAGAATTTCATTGCATTTGGCTTTGATCCAAAAAAAGTGGAGCAGAAATTGAGGCAAGACCTGTACTCCAACAAGGCAAACACTTACAGCCACGCCCCCAGCTCGACTCTTTCGGGGCGCCCTCATCATAAATATTTATGCGCGAATTTTGGCCAAATGCAATGAACATGGCCAAAGGCGACGACCGAAAAGGGCCAAGAGAAATGAACAGCAGGAAGCGTAAATGAAACTAAAATCAATTTGGGGCCGGACTGATAGCAATCGAGATTGAGATTGAGATTAACGCCATATATTTTTCTAGCCAAAATAAATGAAGTTTCATAAGGTAAATATTTGCCAAAAAAAAGGATATGAAATTGAGAGTGAGAGGGTAAAATGAAAGAGAAACCCCTCATCTGTGCATTATAATTTGGCGGAATACCTACAATATCCATTCGCATTCTCCATTCACGATTCTCTTTTTTTATTTTGGGAACAGCCCTCGGGTATAATGCATAAAATTATGTAAATATTCAGAAATTATCATTTAATTTCTAAAATTGTTTATGTTTATGCACGGTAATAAGCAACCAGCAGCGGCAACAAGAGCAGCAGACGCCTCCCGATTATGCCACGCCCCCTCCCCTAGCCATTTGGTGCCCATCAGCAGCAACAACGATGCCACTTCAGCGCACTTCAACTTAATTAAAAATTACTTTACAGACGCCAAATACTTTTAATTATTTTGGGTTCGGCGGTCGAATGCAAAGATGCCATTGTATACATTCCATAACAGACACCACCATCCACAGCAACAGCAACAGCACCACCACCATCGCCACGGTGAAGCCACCCCACAGTGAACACAGTGAACACAATATGGGGGCTAATTGTTGTTGGGTGTTTTATTTTAAGGGGCATTGGAAAAATGTTGCAGGTTTTCTAGTTGTTATTTTTGCATTAAGTTGCCAAGAAATATGAATATTTAAAAAATACAAAATTGAATTGAATTTTATAGCGTTTTTGCTCCGTCCCCGTCCCAGTGCCTGTTCCGTTTCTGGGCAACTCTTTTGTATTATTTAGGCAATAAAGCAATTTATACAAAACCGCGGGTAATGCCATCAACACAGTTGATGGTTGGCTCCATTGATTTTCCATTTGATTTTATACATTTGTTTTTATGATTTGCCTGCAAATCGAAACACTCAACGCGAATCGCGCTCGGTAATGGTTGATTGCCCGATTGGTGATGAGAGGAGAAGGTCACGGGATCGGAGAGGGTTGAGGATTGAGGACTTCATACTGTGCACCTTTCATCAACTCCATTCCAATCCAATGGCACCACAAACATTCCCCCATTTACGTTTGGTTGTTCGTGGTTTCTGGGCAAAGAGGTCACAGCTCCATCGCCATCGCCGTCTCCATCTCCATCTCCATATCCTTCTCCTTTCCAGCTTCAGCTCCAAGTGCGCCACGTGATTCGCATTATTTGCAATTTTGGCTTTTTACTTGTTTGCCTTTTTACGCGACCCCCTCAAATTGTTACCAGAGAAAGGGTAAATTTCTCTCTCTACACAGAAACTACGCTTGAAATCTGGTTTGAATTTCGACTATGCAAGTAATTATTTGGGTATCAAAAAAAAAAAACAAAAAATTCGTATGGCCCAATTGATAATAAATCTTTGGATATCGACATTTCTGTAAACTAAATCATAATAGTTGCAAAAAGTACTTGCAGAATGTATTCTCATTTTGTTTTATTACGCAACCTGTGAAAACTCTTTCCTTTTCTTATATCATTGACATCAGAAGGAGGTTGGAAAAATTCTTAGAGTTCTCGTAGTTTTTCGCACACTAACAATTCAATAAGTCGAGTTTAAGGCACGAGTTTGTAACAATAAAAGCTTGGAACGTCATTTATTGTAATCCAATAAAGTTGAGTTGGCCATTCATTGATGAGATAGAACAGACTCTCGTACTATCGATACCCTACACTTAATAGTAGTGAGGTTGAGAGAATTATATTCATAACTAATAAAGAAAACTAATGTCTATATTTACAAGAGGGAATAAATAGTCAAACCAGAATAAAATTATCTACAGCAAGGCGAAATATAAACTTTAATTTTGATACTCAAAAATAAAATTTAATTTTTAAATAAAGTACACTAACTGTATGCAGTTTAGAATCTTACTGATGCTTAGTTATATCTTATTTATCGACGGTATTAAACAGAGTATTAAACAGTTGACAAGTTGACTCTGGTTTTCAATTGCACGTGAGGATCATTGAACGACCTCTCCAGTTCGATTTTTTCACATACTTGTACTCGTACTCTCGTTGATTGTTCGCTGTCAAGTATGCAATTGAATTGTATGCGATTTCCGCTGCTGCCATTAGATTTAATACAACTGATAAACGGTTGTGATTGTCAGTATATGTGAGTGTGTGTGTGTGTGGGGTATTAAGGTGTTTGTGTGTGGGCATCTTTATGACTTGGCAGCCAAGTTAAGTGCGAGCTGAAAAGCCTTTGAGAAGCAGCAAACATTTCACACTTGCCTGCCAAAAAGAAAGAGACGAGACACGTCAAGTCGGGCAAGAGAAAGAGAGAAAAGTAGAAGAAGAACTGTTAAAACGGCACTCAACTTGCCGGCCAAATGTCGAGCACTTTTAATTAAAAGTAATGTCATACAATTCCATTAAACTCGGCCCAAAATGTGTGCGAAACGCATTTACATATCAAAACCCGGCAGAAAGTCTATCTCTAACCGTAAGCTCTCTCACTCTGGCTCTTACTCTGTACATGTCGCTGTCTCTGTCTCTCTGCAGGTTGTCATTGCCTGTGCTTTGTCATTTGTATTTGTTTTATTTCCCTGCCGGCAGCGCACTTCAAATGTGGCCCACTGGCAAAAGTGACAACAAAAGTAAATTAATGTGCGTGCATATACATGTGTCCAGGATCCCATTCCCTCCCACTTCCCCTCTATCTTTTACGCAACCCCAATTCCAAGCCAATCCCCCCGTATACAACTCTATGTGGTTTTTGTCGTTGCCTTTTACAGGTAATTTATTGCATTCCAACATAATGGAAAACATTTTCTGCTAGCCTTCTACATATTAGACGTACCGTTGACAGGAATCAGGCGGAGAGACAGAGAGAGAGAGAGGCAGGAGAAGAGGAAGAGAAGGTAGAGTGTGGCACGGCATTAACATTAAGTTGATATCCAGCACATCAGCTGTCGTCAGTTTGATCACCTGACCCACTTTATGAGCTGGGGACTGTCTATTAAGTAGACGATCCAAATATAAACTAATCGCCTGCTCATACATTTTCATTTCACTTGATGCGTTTTGTCAACTGCAATCTGCTAGAGGGAGAATATTCCCCCTTCACATTTCCGCTTTCACCTTTCGCCTTTTACCTTTTACCTTTCAAGCTGCCATCGATAGCTTACTTAAAAACGAATTGACATTAATTGAAGGCATGCCAATGGCAAATACAACTAAATAAATACGCCTAATGACAACTGACCAAGGCAAGAGGCCTCCTTCGATGGCTTCTGGCCATGGCCCGAGTGTGGAGCCCATGGCTAAGGCAATCGTAATGCCAATAGCAAAAGCAACAAGGCTTTTGTCCAAGTCCAAGTTTTCAACATGGCAAATTCAATTGTCGTTTGATGCGGCAACAGCAACGGCAACGGCAACCGAACGAAGCCGCAGCTCCAAACCACATCAAGGAGCTGTTTCTGTATTTCAAGGGGTGTAAGGACATGTAATGGCTGCGAGAGGAAGGAGGAGGGCGTGCATATTTGCGCAATGCTTTGGCATTCACCTGATGAATTTATCGCAATGTGTGTGTGTTTGTGTGTGTGTGTGTGTGTGGAGAGACACAAGACGTCGAAGAGTCACCAACTCAGCTGCTTGTCGTTGTCTGCTAAATTGGTTTTCTTTTTGTCAATTGGGGATTTCGATTGTAGCAAAAGGCCACAGCGACAAGGCTGAAGAAAAAAATGCCAACATAAGTATTAAGTTAAATAAAATAAGAAGAATAACGGCTGGCTGGCTGGCTGGCATTGGCAACAGAATCGAGTCGAGTCGAGTCGAGTCGAGCATTTGGTCCTTATCGTCGTCGGCCCGTAGGCGAAACCCGTCGAGACAAACTGCCGTCGCAAAGTTAAGCGCCCAAACATCAATGGGGTCAGCTAATGCTGCGACAGGACCAGGACCAACACCAGGACCAGGACCAGGACTCAATTGAGTATTGATAAAGTTGCAGAAAGCAGAAAGAAAATGTTTCTCCTTCTTCCGATCCTTGTCCCTCAGGGCAATGAGTAAACAATGACATAATGACAAGTGGCGGAGAGTTTAAGTGATAAATAATTAATTGATTTTTGTTGCAACAATAGCGAGAAAAGAAACCAACACTGAGACAGAGAGACAGACAGTCAGAGAGAGCGAGTGAGAGTGAGAGAGAGAGAGGCAACTCGAGTGTTTCCAGAATCAAGCAAAGGAAAGAAACAAGTTCAGATCCCAACAACGAGATAAGTTAAAAGGTAGATTAAGATAAATGGCGACTCGTTCTCTCCATCTCTAGCTCCTCTCATTCTCATTCTCTCAGTGGATTGCTGCCTCCAATTCTAGTTAATGTTGTTATTTTTAAACACAAATTTTTGCTGGGATGTTTCTTGTTCTTGTTCTTGTTTGTTCCTTCGCTTGTTTCGCATAATAAAGCAGGCAGTCTCAGACTGGCCAGTTCTCGTCCTGGCTCGTCCTGTTGGCCCCTGGGGTACGTTTGGCCAGTTGTGTCCCTTTTTATTATTATTTTGAATTTTTATTGGCCCAGCACAGTGCGGAAGTTGTGCTGTTTATATATTCGCTAGCATTTGATTTTAGAATTGTTATTTTTATGTGGCTGGGACACAAAGGATTTGGCCAATAGATAAAAAACCATAAATGAGCTGCATTTAATTCCTTCCACCTCAAGGAGAAATCATAATAAACGATTGTGTCTCTAATTTCGTAATTGTATTGGATTTGTTTTCATACAATAATATACTTATGGAATCGATGCATCGATTTGTTGCCATACTAAAGCTCACTGTCCACTTAACCTTTGGACAAAAGGCAGAAACACACAGTGCGTATGCGTAATATGTGTATGTTATTATGGCAGCCTAAAAAGGCGCTGATTGTAATCTCGATATATAATAAAGCCACGTATATTAGAAAAAAAGCAGGTGACACAGCAAATAGGCAAAATCGCCATGTTACATTGGCGTCGGCGACTTTTCATTAATTTTGGACACGCAGCGTCTCCTTCCCCCAGAGGCCTCAAGCGACAATATATGCCTTGGCAATGGGAGGGTAGTGGGGAGGGAAAGGGAGGAAGGAGTGAGGGAGTGAGAAATTGAAGTTGTGTGCCTACAACTCACACGCCCACACAACAACAGTCTCTAATGTTTTCATGTAAGCCGAGGCACACACACACACACACACACACACACACACATTCATATATTGGGTGAAGTCTGCTCCCAAGTGAATAATTTGTTATCAGCGCATAATCAACGAGACAACAAAACCCAACTCGACTCGATGTACACGACGACGACGACGACGACGACGACGACGGCACCTGGCAGCCACAGGCCATCGCTAGAGAGCACAAAAAGGTAAACAGAGACACCGAAATAAATATACACACACACGCACACCAACACACACACACATATGTACACTGAAATACACAAAATTGTTCTTACACCGCAAAAAAAAAGGAGAATGCAGAGGTTACAGGCGCTTTTACTTAACGCATTTTGGGCAGCTCTACAAAAACACACACTCCCACACACACACACACACATACATGTGTTAGCCGAAGTGTGCATGTATTTGTTACTGTAAGTAGATGTGGCAAAGTGTGTGTTTGTTGTTTTGGAAAAAAGGCTGCCGCCATCAAAATAATTACGATACAAGTCGACATGCATGTACATGTATTTTTGTACTCTTGTTGTTGTTGTTGCCGTTGTTGTTGTTGTTGCTGTTGCCACTCTGAGTGCGTTTGTGTGTAGCAATGCGTGTGCACAACAACAAAAAGTCATTTAGTTAAAAACCTGACTTTTTATTTGCGCTGCGGGCAGCACCCAAAGTTCAGCATTTAACCCCCTTTTACCCCCTACTCCCCCTACCAAACACCCCATTGAGCCGAGGACGGGTTGTCTGTAGGGGGAGGGGTAGGGGGAGGGAGTAGGGAATGGGGGTAGGGGTAGGTGTAGGTGGGAGTAGGTTGTCGGGGCCAACCAGGCGTTGAACACTTCATCAACTCATCAGAGCGCGCCCTTTTTTGCATGTCCTTAACCGTTTAACCGTCGCCCGCCACGCTCATGAGCTGCCATTTGTTGTTGCCACTCCGACTGTGGCTTTTTTTTTTTATACATATATACATGCATACATATTTATACGACTTACAGACACAGGCGCAAGTCAAACATAAAATACACAAAATTACTCTTATGAAAATTAATAAGTTAACTTTTTTTTCTCGCTACTTTCAGGTTTTTTGTCTAGAGCGTCGCGGTTAATAAAACTCTATATGTGTGTGTAAGTGTGTGTGTGTCAGATATGCATAAGTATGTGTATAAACTTTTTTATTTTGCTTCATTTGAACGCATTTGCTTGGTGTAATAAAAGTAATTGAAATTAAAAGTAAAGAAACGTGTTGCGTTTGTGTGTATGTAAATGGCTCCAATGAGTATATGTATGTGTGTGTGTGTGTTTGCATTTTGTTCTTCAAATTAATCCCTAAAGTAATTAGAAAAAAAGAGAGCGAAATGGAAAAAACAGACAGAAGCGGAGAAATTCCAAATGAGTTCGAGTAGCAGCCCCTGCAGCACAAAAGTGGGAAAAGGGTAATCAGTGGGTACGGGGTTAAAGGTTCAAAAGGTTCGTGCTAAATGCATATTTTGTACGCGGTTTCGAAAACTTAAGCACCCTGGTAACCCTGGAGAGACAAAGCGAAAAAATGGCAATAAGGGCGAGTCGCTTTCATCCTCTCAATGTTCTGGCAATATTAAATGTGATTTGAAGCGAAATGTGTCAAGTCAAAGGACTAAAATATCGCCATAAGACACCTGACACGCTTTTTAAGTGACAAAAATAATTAAAAGCAAAAGAAATCCAAGCATAGATTAAAAACTCAATCTCGCTTTGTACTTTTTTCAATTAGTTAATGTAAAACTGTTCTATGAGATTGGAAAATGAACATGTATAAATGAGAATAAATATATGTATGCTTGTTGCGCTAAGATAAAGATATAATAAATTAAATGAATATGAAAATAGTTACTATTATAAATATCGATCTAAAATTATTACTAGGACTAATCACATCTCAATTAATAGGAAAATGTTGAGTAATTAGAGAAATGTAACATCTCAATGGATGTTTTCACACTTGCCTTACAGTGTTTAACACTTGTTTTTGCCACACGCTGTTGCCGCATGCTTCCGGCTTATTTATTTTAGCCCTGTTCGCTGCGATGTCCGCTGATCTTCCGTGTTCGCCCAGCAGCCTCAAAAATTTATCTTTCCGTGTGTCGCAGTTTTGAAGTGGTCGTAATTTTGCTGCAACACGGAAAAAAAAACTAAAAATATATGTATTCACGACGGCGCACAGTGTAAGATTTTGCATATCTAGGGGGACTTAATTGAAAAAAAAAATGTTTTTTAAGGTCAATGAGATTTTAGCAGTCGATTTAGAAATGTTCAAATGTTACGAAAAAAAGCACAAAACAAAACAAAAAATTTTTGTTTAGAAATTAACGGTTTTTAAACCGGTGCATTTGAAATGCATGCAAAATTGCATCGGACAATGACCAGCAGTTGACAAAGTTTAGTCTATTCAATTAGATCGTTTGGTCACTGTGAGCAGTTAATTTTTATTTTTTCTATATTTTTTGGAGTATAATTGATTTTTAGCAATATAAAGGTTTTTTATAAGTGGTCTTGAAAATTTTTATTATTTTTGGCAAATAAGTGCGAAAAAGTAAGTAAATTTTTCACAATATTCTATTTTTGATGGAAAAAAACTAACTGTACTCAATCGTATTCAAATCATCCCGAACATACACCGCTTGGAGAAAATCATTCTGAAACAGGATCAGAAATAAAATTTTGCCCATATTTTGCCCTGAGGAGTTAAATTTAGCGATGAGTGAAATAACACGCGCATAGTTTTTCCAGTTTTGGTCAATCACCGTTATAGCCATGAGGCTTAACTCACTCCTAGACCATGCAGCCATGATTTTTGGCAATGGTATTGATTATATAAAGTTAAAGATGAACTTATCAAACATGTGCCATGAATTTGAGTCGAAGGAGAGTAAATCTAGGAGAGATATATCCAGAATTATATCCAATAATGCAAGTTGGCTTCAGGGCACAATAAAATACGTTGATTATAAGATTGATGTCCCGCCTTCAACCTCAAACCGTCAAATTTTTATTTTATGGTCAATCTAGTGAAGAAAGTTAAGATTCCAGTTCAGATTTTAAATAAATTTGGAAAAAATAATTTCGCCCAGCCTTTAATCAACTTTATGTTTTTCTTTTTTTTTATTTAAAAAATTGTGAAAAATATTAAAATGTATTTATTTTTTCAGTAAATTAATTATCTTTAAAACAAAACCATTTTTTAATTTTTTCGGCCAATAATTTTGAAGTTACAAGCAAAAGCATGTGCATAAAACAAAAGTAATCAATAAAAAAAAAAAAAAAATTTTTTTTCATAATTAATTTTAAAAAAAAATATATTTAATTGGCTAAAATTAAAACAAAAAATACTAACCTGATACTTTTTTGATAAATTTTTTTTTTTTTTTTTTATGGCGATTTGTGTGTTAAAAAAATGAAAAATTTTTGGTTTTTCAGCGTTTTACGCCCTTTGGAGTGCCACGCCCACTTTCAATTTTAGTCCAAAAATTTCTTTGGGAATATTTGAACATTTACTCCAAATTTCAAGTCGATAGCTTTAAAATTACGACTGCTATTGAATTAAGTCCCCCTAGATTGGCAAAATCTTACACTGTGCCGCGGTGTGGCAAAAAAGTTATGACTGCCAGCGGAAGCGGAAACGTTTTGGCAGCGTGTGAAATGTGAAATGCCGAGCAGCCGAAAACTGCAAGTGTCGCGTTGAAAAGTTATGACTGTCGTTAATTTTGTGACCTTCTTCCCCCTTATTCCTGTGTCCCCTCATGCCGTATGGGTGTTGAGACTGCAATATTTTTCTTGCAGTTGCAATTTGCGTTTTGCCTGCTGCGTTTTAATTCAATTTCCTTTTTGGCCAGCATTACGTATACACAATATGCAAGTCCTTAAGCTGCTGCCCAAAACACACTCTCTTTCACTCCCTGTATATATTGCTCTCTCTATCTCTCTGGTGTGACAAATAACCAAAGGTTTTCATGGTATTTGGCTGTGTTTATCTGCCGCATTAGAGAAGCAACCGACGCGAGCATCGACGCGCCACATAATAGAGACACACTCATTCCCCTTCCTTAAACTCCCCCCTGACACTCCCCCTGCCACTGCCACCCACAGGACGGGCAGACAATGCAACTGGCGCAGATATGGAATGCAACTGCTAATGCCAATGCTTATGTCTGTGGGAATTTCGATGGCGCGCATATTCGCAAATTGACGGCCTCTTGTGCACCTTGCTCTGTTCCCCACCTAAGAGATGAAGGAGGGGGCGAGGGGAGAGGGGCGTGGCGACTGTGTCAGTCGGCAACTTCCGCACAACATTTATCATATTTTGGTTGGGACCCGAGTCGCGCGCCAGTTCAAAGTCCAACATTAAGTTCCAGGTATTTGCAACTTTTCGACAAAGGATTTTTGGCTGCAATCGCGACCATAAATTATACGCTCGCCACTGCGTTTCTGCTCTTATTGTTGTTGTTTTTAATGTTGTTGCTGCTGTGTACGGTGTCTACTTAGCGCATAATTAGCTGCATGAAGTTTGATAACAAACGCAGCAGGGGGAAAAAGTGCGACAATCGGAGGCGTCGCCAAAACCAAGGTAAAGTGTCTAAAGTGGCGCTTAAGCGAAAAATGCTCAAATGATGAATGTGGATTTAATGAAGACCAGCAGCAAATGCAAATGCAAAGGAATTATCTATTTGATGGTTTGGAAAGCAAGGGAATAAGGTGAGCTTATGGTGAATAAAATCTATTTTAGATCAATGAAACAAGTATTCACTCTTGACACTTGCCTGTTGCAATAAATAATAGACTCTCCTCTTCTTCACTCACTTACTTTTGACACGAAAACTCTTCATTATTTTTTAGTATTCAATAATATTTATTTTTTTGTTAGCTTAAGTTATTTTATAGTTTACTCTAATTATTAATATTATTTAATTGTATTGTTCTAATAATTTGACTTTAATTTTAAATGATTTTAAGTTGACTGATTTTAGCCAGCATTAAATTAATAAAAAATTAAATAAAATATTGATTGAAAGGATACATTTCAGGCACATTAGGTAATATTGCAATCAATCCAAAATCGTAGGCTGAAATCAAGATATTACACATTTCTAAAGACATGAGCAAACCACAAATCGTTTATATTAGTATTGTGGTAATCCTAGCATTCCAGCTCATAATTTAAAAATGTCAACTTTTGCTCATGCCATCTCGGGTAATAAAAATTCTATCAATTTATCTGGCGGGTCATTAAATAAAGACAAACTTTTGAGTATTTTCTCATATCCATAACAAGCAAAATAAATTGCAAAACATTGAGCAAATAAATAAAAGATCATTTGAGTAAATACAAGTCTAGATACAGAAACCGAAAGCGAGACGATAAAGAAGGAAAAGCGAAATGTGAAATGTGAAAAGGCAACGAACATCAACGGCAATGAATGCGAAAAAATTTCCAGGACGAGTTTGAATGTATCTGAGGGCAGATACGTGTCTGCAGAGTCTACACATGTGTGTGTGTGTGTGTGTGTGTGTGTGTGTGTGTGTGTGTGTGTGTGTGTGTGTGCGAGTGTGTGTGAGAGGGAGTGTGCTTTGTTTGCACTTAAAGGCATTAAAAAGTTTTTTCTTTGAATAAACGTGAATGAAGTCGTGTGAAATCATTTGTAAACAAAGTATCAATACAATTGGGTCGTGTGTATTTGTGTGTGTGTGTGTGTGTTGGCACTCGTAATATATAAACAGAATAAAACACGTAAGTAAATGTCCCATTAAATCGAGATAATCATAATCTGACTGGAGAGTGGCAATGAAGCAGAATGAGAAAAATAGAAGCACCTGTCAGGAGACGAGCAAATGGAATGCAATTTCGAAATGGCGATTCAAATAAATAAAATGCATGTGACATTCATTTATAAACCAAAGACCACACAGATGCTAAAAGAGCGAGAGGGAAAGAGAGTAGAAGAGCGAGAGAAGTGGAAGATGCAGTGCGACACAAATATTGTAATCATAAATTTCCATAAACAATTTTGCTTGGTTTTTGCAGAAAACAGAAAATATTTTGTTCGCCTTTTGTCTCCACGGCGGACTAGATCCATGTCCGTTGCCATTTGCCGTATCCGTATCCGGGTCTCCGTCCGGGTCCGTGTCCGGGTCCGAGTTCGGGTGGCGACTACGACATTTATAATAATTAATTGTGCGCAAATATATGCCGCAAATGGTCAGCGGAGAAGAGAGAGAGACAGAGAGACAAAGAGATAGAGATAGGGAGAATGTTCGCATGTTTCTCCTAATAAAAGCGGCATTGCAGACTCTGAGTTATTTGTGTCGCCTCGCACATGCATTGCAATAGAATTTACAGCACAACGAGTGAGTACACTCACACTTACACTCACCCCAACACTCATACTCATACTCCTACCGAAGGTGCGCGCCGGCGCTACGACTATAAACTGAAATGGTCAGAAATTGTAACATAATTTAGTGCGCAGCGGAAACTGAAGCTGCTCTGCAGCTCCGACTATCTTGGGCGCCATCTTTTTTTTGAGGCCTCGGAGCGCGTAACGCGGAACAGAGAAGCCAACAAATTGCAACATTTATTCAGCAAGACGAATGGTCGCTTGACAATTTATATGTGTGGCCATAATTTTGGTCAGCCAGCCTCAGTGTGGCAGGCAAGCAAGCAAAAAACTCGTACTCTGACCTACACTTCCGCTGAGGAGGCAACTGGGCATCTCATAATAGCCTAAAATTAAAAACAGTCAACGCCACAAGATACAGATACGGAGTCAGCTGAAACCAAGCCAGGCACGTAGGCATTGCCTTCTCGACAAAACGTGTGAAATAAATTGCTAAATAAAACAAACGACCAGACGACACACGGCGACAAATGAGTCAGCCACAAAAAAGAAAACAACAAAACGTATGTAATACAGGCAGATAGATAGAATGAGACAGAGAGAGAGAGACAAAGACAGAGAGAAAACGCAATTAAAAACGATAAAAATAAACGGAAGTGACTTTAATGGCAGTCAGCATTTAATGGTCGTTAAGCAAAGAGTTTCCCCCCCTTGGGCAGCCTCAAGAAAAATATTTAAAAATAGATGTTTGCTCAGACTTAATCTGTAATTATACTTATAAATACAAATAAATATATTTGTCATAAAGATACATTCGATTCACTCAGAATAAAATTATGTCAGTTCATTTTTGTTTGGCAAAAATTATTTTATGTGCTCATTTCAAAAGGCTGCGAGACAATCTCAGTTCCCAATCTCTTTCCGTTTGACTCTGAATATCCTGTACTCAGAGGTCGTAAATATCGCTCGACACTTTCAACATTGAATAAATAGAAGTAAATGACACTTTAAATTCTGCTTATTTGGGGATCATCTTTAAATCGAAACACTTATTTATAAATATTTAATTGTTACTTTTATTGGGACTTATAAATTTCAAATATACAAATATACATTAATACGAGTATGTTACATTTTAATTTTAAATATAAAAAAAACCACTAACTTCTTACGTCTATCACACTTATTTGGTATTATTTTTAATTGTAACTGCACAGACACTTATGTATAGTTAACACGAAATTCAAACCACAGAATAAAGTGTGCGATATATTTGTATTTATTTTTAGGATTTCGTGAATTCTTTGCCACTTGATTTAAAATGAGATGCTAGAAATGTCATTGATACTTCGTAGACCTTAGGGTATCATCTAGTCATTCTCGTAAGTGGTGTGGGATTCGCTTACTTGGAGCAATTGTTTATGTGCCGCAACTCCATTTTATTATTCGTTGCTTCTGCCACTGTTGCCAATTTGGCAGTTAATTTTGAATTGTCAGCGAGCACGTTAGGCGTCCTCCTGCTGGGGCAAATGTTCTGGCCATGGCTAAGCACTGCCCAGCTGAATCCATTGGCCGGCCAATATTATCGCCGTGGCAAGCACATTCCTCGACAATTAACACGCGAGCCACTTAAACAAACGGCGACAACAACGGCGACGACGACGACGACGACGGCGACGACGACGACGACGACGATGATGATGATGATGATGACGATGAAGGCGATGGTGGATAAATGGTGACCACTTCGATATAACTGTTCGATAAGTATATCACTATGTCCGTGTGTGCGTGTATATGTTGTTGTTCTTGTTGCGTCGTTTGTCTGCCAACAATTTGATTTATTTAGTCTTTGTGTTCGTTTCTTTTGCCTGTTAAGTCAACCCTGTAAACCTGAACACCTGTTGTCGTCCTCAGTCCTTAGTCCTTAGTCCCTATTTTCCTGAGTTTCCCTAAAAAGCGACTTGCGTGTGGCGTTGACTTTATTTCAGCAGAATTTAATTGCTCTTTGTTTTCGTCAGCGCCATCGCCATCGTCGTTTGTAGGCAACATTTATTTACATTTTGTTAACATAAACAATGCGTTAAAGTTCGATGGTTTTGACCAAATGCCTGACAGGGGGAGGGATAATTTTGATTGCCAGCACTTGTTTCGGTTCTTAGTTTGCAGCCCTTGCGTGCGAGTCTGTTAATAAGCTTAGCTCTGCTCACCTCGACTGGTTCGACTATTTCGCCCGTGGCCTGTTCATGGAACTAGACAGGAAATTGGCCATTGTTGTACCTAATGCTTGTGCTTAACTATATATGTGTATATCTGTATATGTGTGTGTGTCTGTGTGTTTGTGTGTAATTAATGTGTAGCATGTAAATATTGACATGAGCAGGCAGTTCGCCGAGTAGCCGAGAGCAATCAATGAGGAACTCCCAGTTCTCATATTCTCTTCGCCCAAAAGTCAATTAAAATGAAAATTAATTTTCATTGGCCCACAAAATGCCCCAAGGATATAACCTTTAAGGTGCGAATTCCAGCAAAAAAGACTTGGCTCACTCAGGCGTGTGTCCGGCGCCCCGAAACAAAAGCAAAAGCTACAAAAATAAAATAAAAATGAAAAAAGAAGAAAAGCACAAAAGAAAATTTGAAATTCGAGTCAACTTTTTGCGGTGTGAAAGCATCTAGAAAATTGAGCAATTTCCTGCGCCTGTAGATAGCCGCAGCTCTGAATAATGCACATTGCTTGGCGCATTATCATTAAAAGTAATCTTGAATGCAATGCATTTTGTTGTGCACACCTTCGCACAATCATGAATGTTCTGAAAACTCGCCATGAAGATGCAAATTTAAGCCTTAAATATAAGTTCAAAAGTCAACTTGGCTTAAATTACTTTCTGATAGTTTTCTCAGTTCAGTTTTGTGATGTCAAAGTCATCTTTTTCGTTTGTTCAAATTATTTGTGGACTTTTTGCTTTGATTTGAATTCATTTTCTAGTGGCATTTTTAATGAGAGCATCGGTATTTTTAGACAAAATCCGATGTATCAAAAGGTTGACTTGCAAAGAGAAGGTAAGAATTGATTATTCGCAACTGGAGGATTTTGATTTGTAAAGGCTTACAACACCTAGGAATACATTTTTGAAATAATCTAGTAACTTTAAAGTAAAAATCATTTTTGTCAATTAGTAGAAAACTATCAATAAGAGTATTGGTATAAGAGTATTGGTATAAGAGTATTGGTATCGATGAAATTTCTGCTGGCAAAGTCTTTTAAGCTAGACAATGAAATTAAATGTTTTGACATAGTTCAAGTGCAGCCTCATTTTGTACTTTTCTATTTTCTTATGGACATTGCGAAAATGCGGATACAAATTATTTGCAGAAGATAAAATGAAATTGAGAGAAAAGCGCAAGCGTCGTTGTGTCGCCATGCAAAGGGAACCGCAACAGCAACAAGGACAACAAGGACAACGACAGCGACAATGTCGCTAACTGCTAACTGGTAACTGAGATCTGCTCTCTCTCTCTCTCCTTCTCCCCCTGCTCATGCTTCTTTCTCATCGTCGTTGTCGTCGTCGTCAATAAGTCAAAAGTTGGAATTTCATTATGCGAGCCTAAAAGTAGGCAACGCATTTGGCAGACAAACAGCCACAAGCCTCAACGTCACGCAGCGGATGGCAACTGAAACTAAAACCAAACGCGTTGTCCTTCCCTCTTCCCCCTACCCCTCCCCCTCCCCCACCATATTTCCACATCCCTCGCCATTTTGCAATTCCTTTCCCGCGACCAGCCCCGCTCACTGCCCACATTTGAGCGACAGCATTCTCGGCGAAATTTGTCATTTTGCCAAATGTCTCACGGTGTGAGTTAGCCTCTCCCTCTATTTTTAGCTCTCTCTCCATCTCTTTCTCTCTCGAACCAGTTTGCGACTGCAAAAAAGTTGGGAAGTAAATGAACTTGAATATGCAGAGAAAATGCTAACAAAAAATGCCATAGATACTAAAAATTTTTCATTAATAAATTTCTATTCTATTTTTTATAGAAAAAATGCGACTGCAAAGCGAGTAAATTAAATAAATTCAATGAAGCATGCATTTTGCTTTATTGAAACAATTTCATATCCTTTTCATGCATATTTCAGAACTCATATTGCTTTTTTTTCCAGTGCAGCGGTTGACATTGGTTGCTTTTTTTCGTGTCAGCAATAGAAAGTGGATTTCATGTTGCGAACAAGAGTAGAAAATTAAATTCTTGTTTCGCACGTCATTTAAATGCGACATTGTCAGACTCCACAAGATATTTATGAGTGTATGTGTCTGCGGGTGTGTGTGTGTTAGTGTGTGTATATGTATGATATCGACAACAATTAATTAGATTTGCGTTCGGCAATCCAGCTATTGACTTGATACAACTCGCGGTTATTGCATTGCACTGGATTTTCTCTCGTTGGATTTGTATTTGTGTGAAGACAGCGACAAGGCCAAGCTGAAATGGAGATAAACAACAGTTAAATTCTATCGAGAATAGCTAATAGCCTATTTGCGAATGTTAAGTGAGACTCTCTCGCGCTCTCTCGCTCTCTGTCACCCGCTCTCTCCGCAACTGAGACAAGGACACGCTGTCAAGTATGCATCGCGTTTTACGCTAAATCGAAGCATTATCGTCGCAGTTGGCGACAGTCTCAACAACAACAGCAACAACAAATGGAATGTATATGAAAATTATATGCGCTGTTTGTTGCTTGTGTCTCTCTCTCTCTCTCTCTCTCTGCCTTAAACTGGGTTTGGACACTGGCAATGGAGTCGTAAAGTCGTAAAAATTATTTTGTGACAAATCGTCCGCGTACGTGAGCCTCATTTAAATGCGTATATCCCCAAAATGATATTAACAATTCAACGAGCAGTGCCTAGGGTGAAGGGGGTGCAGCTTGGAAGGGACAGGAGCAACAAAGGGCACGGAGAGTTAAGGACTAACCCCAGTTTTGCACTACGAGTTCAAAGACCAAGCCCGAACCCAAGTTGTTGTTGTTGTTGTTGTTGTCGTTGTCGCTGAAAAGTGCGCATCAAACTATTTCAACTATTTGCCCACGCATATGTTCCCCTGCTCCTTTTGCTCGCCGGTTAGAGAATGCTAACAACAACGTGACATGGCTGGAAAGAGACTAGTGACAACACCACGACTACTCGGTGATGTAATATGCGACCAAGTATGACGAGAAGAACGAGGATGGGGATGGGGATGAGGATGGGGATGGGGATGAGGTTGAGGTCTTGGACTTGGACTTGCTTAGCATTAGCTAAGCTGTCGCCTGCATGGCGTCCTGCATGTGATATGAGCTTCGAGCCAACTCAACTCGATGTGGGGTGGCTTTAAACTCGAATGCTGATACGCTTTTCCCGCTTTTGCCACTGCTAAGCGCCACATTGCGTGCCATGGAAAATTGTGCGTGAAATGTAAAATTCACGAGCTGAAAATGAGGAGTGAGAGTCGAATCCACTGACAGCACTCGCTGACTGGCATTGCATTGCGTGTCTGTGCATGTCTGTGGCTCGGTTCAATTGCCATTGCCATTGCCATTCTCTCTCCACTAAATGGCGACTGCTCATAACAGTTTGGCGCGCCTGTTTCATAGTCTCTGTATAGTATGTAAGTGTGTATGTGTGTGTGTTTGCAACAGTATGCAGCCTGGGGTGCAACACCCTTTTAAGCAAATTAACCATAAGGACGCCATTATGTCGCAGTGCGTCGTCAACGATGAGAATTCAACATTTTGCGACAGCTTTCGCCATTTTCGCGTTTGCCGACTTTCTAATTTATTTATCGTCCACTCAAAAATGCGCACACACACGCGCTAATAAACACGCATACAAACGCACACACAACACATTGATATTCACACACACACACACACACAAACACACGCATACACATATGTGTGATGGCGAGTGCTTTATTTGTATTTGAAGTGCGTGTAAAAGTACTTGTGGTTTTTATTGTTATTGCCACTTTTGTTGCGAGTCCAGCATATTGTTGTTGTTGTTTTCGTTATTGCTATTCTCCTTGTTGTTGTTGTTGTTGTTGTTGGTTCTAGCACTCTCTTAGCCGCGTTGTAGTTTTAAGCTCAATGCTATATGGCTTCCGTTTATTTATGCTAAGTACATGTCCCAAATGCCTGTCGAGTTTCACTTTAATAGGTAACGAGAGAAAGAGAGAGAGAGAGAAGGAGACAAATACGAATATGATTATATACTTGCATTAGTACTATACTATTATATATCCCTATACTTTCTCTAGAGACTTTTATACCTTTTGCTGTCGATCGAATCGACACTGAAACAACTTTATTGAATTGTGTTCAGTAATTGATTAATCATAATCGCTGCTTAGCAATCAATCAATGTTATCGCTTATATTTTGTTGATCCAATATAATTCCAAAATGATTACCTATTTCAGACCAGTCCTTGTCAACATAAACATAGTTTTATCATACATAAATACAACGCGTTCCAGGAATGTCCCCCAAAGACAACATTCTTTTATTTTGTTTCCAATTGTCTCAATGCTCATTTAATTTTACCAACACGAATCGTGTTTCAATGTCGTGGCAAGTGACTATTAGGCCATTTTACTGGCAAACGATGCGTAACGGAAGCTTGTCATTTACAGTGTCTGCCGTCTGTGTACATACAGCGGACAAGAATGGGGAAATATGAGTAGCACAAATTAACAAGCGCGTGTCATTTGCCTATGAAAATTGTCATAAATTGATAGCAATCGCAGCAAGAATTTCGGAGAATCATCAAAGCATTTTACAGTCACTAAAAATGTGTGTACATTGAACAAGTGACTTTGCGACGACATCAACTGCCAATTGCTGAAAGGGGTTAAATAAATCGATGGAAAGTAGGCGCGGCCGCATGTCGTATACGCAATTTAATAGCCACAAATAATCATTCGGCATTTATGGGCACATGAAAAGCCGGAGACGGAGACAGGAAGCAAATATAATAAAAGTACTATAATAATCGACACCTTCGCAAAGGTGACAACATTTCAAATTGTCACTGAAACTGTCACACTAATTGTTTTCCATGTAGGCATTTTGTTGATTGATTTTGAAAGCAATCATTGTATATGCAAAATACGTTCGTGTTTACAGGACAACAACAAAGATACAAAGAGTCAAAGGCAAAAGGTGTCATGCAACTTTCATGACGAGTTCTGACTTCGCTCGTAATTGATTAACTTTGATTTGGAATTACAATTGTACAGGTCGCAATGTCCTTTTATCGTATCGTATCGTGATAATCCCCTCAGCCAGAAGACATGTGTAAGCATTTGGTAAGCGCTCAGTTTACATTTGCTTAACAAAAATTTCAATTATATTTTCAGCCACAAGACGGACAAACGGCGCTCGATTGCATTTCATTGCAGCCTCGCAAGAGCATTTAATAATAAATAATTTATGGATAAAAAAATTATGAGGCTCAGATATGAAAAGTGGAAATACGAATTGGGCAAAAGGCAAAACTTCTTAGCCGAAAGCATTTTATTAATGAATGTATTACTGAGTGCTTGTATGATTGTGTGTGTGTGTCTGCTTGTATGTGTATGTGTGTGTTTCTGTATTCAAGTTTGCCACTTGACTGCTCACACAGCCAAGAGCTTGAATGTGCTTACATATTCATAAATGCATAAATTGAAGGTAAATTCGCAAAGAAAACATTTCACATCACTTTACATTAAAACTTTGCGTTCTTCTCTCTCTCTCTCTCTCTCTCTGTCTCTCTGTCTTTCCCTTTTTCTCTTCAAGCATATATTGCTTGGTCTTTTACTCTGTTTCAGGCTTGCCTGAGTATTTTCTTATGGCCACCTGCCACTCCCCTTTCCCTACCTCTTTGCTCTATGTGTATGTTGTTTGCTTTTAATTTTCGAATTTTTGAAATAATGCCTGCAGTTATTTGCTTAAGTGTGCGTATAAAAATCAAGTATACGTACTGATAACGTACCATTTTGGCCCATTGTACGAAAATGTGTGCTTGAATGTTTTGGCCAAAGCTATCTATGTTTGCAGTTCTGCCAGTGGCGTAGTCTAAGAATTATGTGTGGCCTGTTAATCACGTATTATCTTTGCGTTAGCCAAAGAATTTCCCAGCTTTAACACATACATACATTCAAAGGTGACTTCATCTGAACCCTTTCTAATCAAATTCCCTATTGTGGTCTAAATGATTTATATGCCTAATTGACTGCATAGTCAAAATATAGCTCATGGGTAATTGATCCTTGCATTTGCACAGAACATCTGTTGTTTTTCCCAATTAATTGATGGAAACTGGTTTCATTGAATCAATGACAGTTCCAAATAAGAGTTTTCTGGTTGTCAAAAGAGCTGCAGATAGTTCTAAACAATCTCCTTTTATTGAGTTTCCTGTGTGTTTTAATTAAGTGCTTTATGGGCAAACATACCGTATAGTTATTCATAAGAACATATTTATATTTACAATCACCGAAGCTGTTATTGATACTGTACTGACTGACTTTGAAATAAAAAAAAAACTGTGAAAATATTGTTGAAAATTTGCAAATTAAATGCATTTTGGAACTGAAGTAAATTTGAAAATTAAATATTGTTATGCATTTGCAGATTCAATTTATTTCATTTCTCTTAAGAAATAAAATATTATACAATTTTATAGCTCAACTTTACATCTGAAGTCAGGATTGGTTTTCATTTTATATCTTAACCATTTTTAGCAATATTGTTGAGATAATTTAAAAATTAATAAGTGGAAAAGACTGTAGTCTTTTAGGCAATTACTTTGCTTGAAATTTAAATCATATTACTACTACTAAATCTGTGTTCGTTATGCTGCTAATTTGTATGTACGGATTCCACACCTTTGAAATAAAAGAAATTTTGTTATTGTTAAAAAAAAAAATAAAGCCATTACCACCATTTTTAATAAATAAAGTAAACGGGTGTAATGTGGTCTATAAGGAATATAGATGAAGAAATGAGGGAAAGGCTAAAATACATTTGAAGAGAAAGGAGCTATAATAAGTTAGCATCATTTCAATATGACAAGCTGAAAATCCATATTGAGACAGAGGAATGCGAAATGCTCAACTAACTAATCTAATTAGGCGAACCGTTAGATATTCTTATGTGTGTGTGCTGGCATCGTAAAATTAGTTTTATGACAATGCATAAAAATGTTGCACGAAATTAATGAGCAAAAATTAGAAGCGAGAGTCTCGGGCGCCGTCCACAGAGATTCCAGCAGCAGCAACAATATAATAACAACAACAACAACAACAGCACATCGAGTTGATATATTCAATGACCACAATTGACATTTATGGCGGGGAGGAGGATTCGATGTCATGCTTCGCCTTGGATAATCGAAATAAAATGCAGTTAATTGAATTTATTGTTGCATTTGTTGCGGTTCTCACATTAAACGCGGCCTCGTCATTAATGTCAAGCCAAATGGCGCAACGAGAGTCGAAAAGAGGCACTCAAAATGATACAGAGCAGGCGAATAAGATTCTTACGAGTAATCGTAATGAACAATTTAATCAAGTGTACTATGATTAAAGCCACAGTGAATTCCAGAGACTTTGAAAGAATGTCAGAGTGTCAGTTTGTCGACAGCAACAGTGCAGCGACATATGTATTTATATAGTATTTATACACATGCCCCATCATCATAAATCATTTGACAGAGAAGCAGACTCGAATCAGGAATGAGATGAATGTTCTTTTCGCCACGCAATTGCAATTTTCAAATGTATTTCAAATATCGCAACAACAGGCAACTAGCAACTGGCAACTGGCAACTGGCAACTGGCAACTGTTTGGCATCGTTGGCAGATGTGTTTTTTCTTTTTTTTTTTGGCCAACTCACATACATAGACGTTACTATCATATGTATTAACTGCAGTGCCCGATTGGAATTCTCGGCATAGACACAGCTGAAAATATTTGCATCGGCTTTTGCATTTTTACATTCGGTCTTAGCACTCATCCGGCTTGTTCACTTGCAAGACGTCATTCTTCTGGCAACATGGCACATTGTCACCGGAAATTCACACACACACATATGCATACACATACACATACAGTTGTACACTCACTCAGAGTGTTGTCAGTTAGCCGTCGTCTTGGCAACGGAGCTGTATCGGCTTTTGTCCTTACACACACATCTACACATATTTATACATGCACACTCTTTTAAATAAATAAATACACTTTTTTTACATCTGGTTTATTGGCATGCTACTTGTGTGCTTGGCACATGCTACACACTTTAAGTTCAGCTCCTGTTACTGCCACTGGACACATGTATATTCCCTTGCTCTTGGTTGGATGTTTCTCATGCTCCGTGTTAACTTCCAAGTCAATGTTGCACGTGCAATTAAAGAAACAACATTTTTCAATTTCATAACTTGACCAAAACTCATCTGCTTTCCAAGCGGATTACTATTTTGATCCCGACTTGTTCCTCTTCATTTATTTTGGAATCCAATTAAATTTACATTTAATCAACTCTTCATGACAAATTTGACTGAACTTTTTTTTTTTTTGTATGAATATCGTTGATTTATTTTTTTCCGTGACTTATTTATTTATTGTAAAATTGTAGATTTAAAGTTGTTGAAAATCGCTTCCTCGAGAATAGAGTTGTTGATTTCTTGATATATTTTTTTTTTACATCTCCGTTTTATAATCTTCAGTTTATGATGATTTCTATAATTTGACAAATCACAGATGCTAACACCTGCATGAATCTTCTTATCCCCGCTCCTCTTAGTCACTTTGTTTCCTTCTTTATCTTCACTTCTGTGAACGTATTAAACTTGAATTTGCGCTTATTTAGTGTTTCTTTTCTGTCAAGCCATAAATTGTGTGGTCTTTGCTCGTTGACTTGTCTCGTTATTTTATTTTCTATATTTCTTCTCTTTTTCCATCTTGGAGTCTCTCAGTCATCCCATCTGTGGTAGTCCAAGTGCAATGCCCAAGGCTCCAGCCATGTGTGCCATCGGTTAAATCCAACAAATGACACAAAACTGCCAAACGAAATCACAATGAATGTCACTTGGGTTTCATCATTCGACCAAAGTTACCGCCTATCCTTCTTCTTTTTTTTTGCTCTCTCCCCTCTGACCGCACACCTGCGGGCTAACGAATTTTGACATGTGCCATTATTAGTTCAGCACTCTGACATTTTTTTCGGTTCTGTATCCAGCAAACCTATTGGGGTTTTTGGCATTGTTTTTGCAGCTGGCAATGCGTTCTAGAGTTTTATGGCCATAAGAGTTTTACTTCTCAGATGGATGACAGCAATAAAACCAGACACACACACACACACACACACACACACACACACACACACACACACACACACACACACACACACACACACATACACACACACGCACACACACTCACATAGAGAGGGAGACACTGATACAGATACACAGGCACAACCTTGACGTTGCGTGGCCATTTTATCACACGAACACACATTGCTCATACGCAACGTTGGCCACGGGTTTCCCTGCCTTCCGTGCTGCCTCTGGCCTCGTTGGCTGCACTAATTAAACTTGTGCTCTGGCTGTTATTATGGCTGCATTGCATGGCATCGGTTAATGTATGTTACACGACATTGCCAGAGACAGGTCGCCCTTTCGCCTTCTTTTTTCTTTTTTTCTGTATTTCTCCACCCGCCACCTGATGCTCACCTGTTTTTATGTGCCTGTCTCATTGTCTGTGCCGAGGCCTTCAAGTCTGTGCCACAAATAAAAACACCAACAGCAACAAAAACGAAAAGAAAAAGAAAAAGGTCTGCGGCAAGCGCGTTAAGCATTTATGTGTGCGCATCTAATTAAAATAAGTTCGCATGGCAATGGCACTTCAAAGTCTAAATTGTCCTTATGGCTTATTTCGTTTCAACTGCGCGCCCAGCAAATACCCTAAGGCGCTGCGGAACGGCCACCAGGTGGACTCACCTTCTCATTTTCTCGCTCTCCCACTGTCCCTCTCTTTCCATCGCCAGGCCAACGCAAACAAACATCAAGGGACAACATTAAAAGCGCGTGTAACGCAACGCAATGCAGCGCAGTCAACGCAGGCATCGCAGTCGCAGTCGCAGTCGACGTCAACGTGAACTATCTGCCCACAATGGCCATGTTTGCATTTCCCTGCCTTCTTCTTCCCGACAGATATGTAATTATAATATTTTTTATTAGCTTATCTGATACGCCAACAACAAGGAAATAACATAAATTCTCTTGCCGCTTTCCCTTTTGCCAGGTTCAGGCACAAGTCCCTTTGATTCGCCTCTGTCCGGACTATAAAAAGTAAAGCACAACAGTGGTTGAAGTTTTCTCAAATAATCACAGCGCACATCTAAATGCTCTTTAATTGCAAACAATTCAGATCAGAGGAACATCAATAACAATTAACTGAAAGCTTGTTTCTTCGAGCACTTCTAACTAAACTCTCAATTTATTTAAAAAGTAGTTGGCATGAAATTATGACATAATTTCATACTAATTTTGTGTTAGCTGAAACAGAGTTCCGTTCTGAGAAGAAGGAACATATGTCCAGTATGAAATTATCGTTATCTTAAAAAAAGACGAATATTTTGTAATTTAAGTAACATTTAAGTGTAACATGCAAGCTTAATAAACAATGTATAACAATTAATATCAATAGTTTTATTATTAAAATAATTAAATTGTAGAAAGCTCACAGACAAATTAAGATTATTATTTTGGAATAAGATTCTTTTCTAACTATTAAAATTTCAATTCATCAGCAACAAGTACCATATAAATAAAGTACTAATATAAATTACACTTTGAGGTTTGATCGCTTTCAAGTTTCCCAAGTCAATATACTCTAACAAGTTGAGTGAAAAAGTTGTTCACTTTAATGCACACATACCCTGCACCCCTCTGCACAAGTTGTGGTTGTTGTTGTTGTTGCTGCTGCTGCGGCGCATTGTTTATTATAAATTTTAATATATGTAGGTGCGTTGCAGGCAGGTAAAAGATACCATAACAATCACTATGCCCCCGACTTTGTTGGGGCGAAACAACACGAACAACGACAACGACAACTTTTTTGCTTTAAGAGCTGGCCCAAGGTAAGGTGCTTCGCAACCTCCGCCTGCCCCTCCCCCTCCACCATCTACATGCTAGCCCACAGTTTGATAATATAAATGGAAAAACGAAAGGTCGACATTTATTATGAGGCTTTATCAGCAAAGGACATTTGTTCATTTTCGTGTTATGAACTGGGGATATTTGGCTACTTGTATGGCGGGCAGGACATCTCGGACAGACTGGACTAACTGGACAGACTGAAGAGCAAGTCATCCACTCAGTGTACTCTGTGTTTTTATTTTGGGAAAATGGCTTGTTTCATAATGTCCCGTTGCGGTTGTTGCCTTGGACTTGGACTTGGGCAAAAGGCGCGTGTTGTCCTTGGGGTGGCATCTGTATCAGTTAGTGGACATAAGCGTCCGGTGATATGCCATTTGGTAATACGACTCCACGTGGCCGCGATTTGCTAACAGATAGAGTATAACATTGTTGTTGTCTTAGATCATTTTGATTGATGACGACTATTTAGTCAATAGAGTTAAATATGGCTAACTAATTAGTTGCCTTTATTTAGACGTTTAGTTAGTTCTCCAAGCCTTGTTGCCCTATTCAATGGCAATTCCAATGTTGTTGCTGTCATGTTCAATTTCCTACCCTCGGCTTAGTCTGTCTTATCTGGAGTTGCACTGTATGTGGTCCTCAGTGCGAGAACGCATGCTGTGTGCGAAAAAATCTACAGTGCTTTGCCATTTGCGCATTTCCGGTTTCCGTTGCAGCTGCACGTACTCAACGCAACTCTACTGAACTGAACTCAACTCTCAACGTTCTTTATATGCAGCAAATATCCTGTTATGCACAGAATGCATCTCTCTCTCTCTCTCTGTCACTCTGTCTTTCTATCGTTGGGGGATAGCTCCATGCATGGGAATTATTAACTAAACAGGCGGCAACACAGGCATCAGCAAGGATACCGTTAAGGTAATGCACGTTATGGCGTCTGCATGTCACAATGCACCCAGGATCGAGACCGAGAGACCGAGAGAAAACTGAAACCGAGACGAGCGTCTGCTGATGGCGTCCATAAATTTCGAAAATTTATTATGATGTGTGCATTGGCAAGACAACTGAGTAGCTGTGTTGCCCCAAGGATATGCCCCACGGCATAAGCCCATCATAATATTTGATGTGCCCAAACCTGAATCCATTTGTGTTCGACTTTATTTGGAATCGATGCGCATAATTACAGCAAAAAGAGTGAAAAGAATTGCAGAGAAATAAAAAGAAAAGGTTTTTATTTCATGTCGAGATTTCCGCTTTTAAGTTTCGACTCTTCTTCATAGTTCAACATAAAACAAAGCCAATTGAGAGCTGTAAGCACACGCCTCCAAGGAACACAAAGGCAGAGGACGACGGACAGACAATGACTGTGAGTTGGTGAAATCAAAGTCAAATGTAAGTAAATAAAACATATTGTTTCTTATATAGGAAGACATTTTGCAAAATTGCCACGATTTGCAATGCAAATCAAACATAGCGCCATTATTTCACACACACAAATACACACACATTCACATACGAGGAGACACGCACATGGAAACGCACATGAAAATGTGGAAATGAAAGTGAAACCCTGACGCATATGTTGTTTCACAAAGCACACGACCATCTGTCTGCGTGTTATGCGTTCCGCGTTCAGTGCTCTGTACTCAGAAATCATTGCGATAATAACACACACTCACCCAACAAATACTCTCGTACATTTCTTGTGTGTCTCTCTCAGTGCGTGTGTGTGTTGGTCTTAACCTGCGGCAAAACCGGGAAAAAGGAAAAACAACTACAGAAAAACGACAGCAGCCGCAGCGCGAGAACAAGACAAAAATAAAATCACAAAAAAAAACGAACGACGAAAAAAAAATGGCAAAAAAATATGTTTAAAACATTTTCCTCCACTTTGCATTTTTGCGTTGCTCCTCCTGTTGCCGGCAGACATTCTCGCCCCCTTTACCCATCCCCCTTCCACTCTTCAAAACACCTGTTTTCCCTTTCCTGGCCAGCATTTTCCTTAACTGTGCGAGTTTTCATTCTTTCTGTTTTTGTAAATTTTTGATTTGTTATTGTTGCACGTGTTGTCTTTTGCCTTTGTTATGACAATTTATGCTTGGCGGGCAACTGAGCCGCCGAACGCTACACACACATACACACACACACGCACACATATAAAGAGAAGCATATTGCATGTGTGAAATGTAAACGATTTGTTTTTCCGCTGTTAGGGCACTTAAATTTGGAATGGAAACTCTGTGAAAAAACAATAGCTAACATAGTAACAAAGTAAAAATATAGAATATCACCTGACCATATATAGCAAAGAATACTTGCACAGGAAGCTGTAGTTCAGACTGTTCCACTAAATGGGAATATCCTGTAGGAATTATCCTTCCCTGTCCTTTAATCAAATATATTTCAGCTGCTTAAGTATATACCAAAATTGTATTTTAATTCACTCTACAATTTTTTTAAATATTTTTCTAGAACATTCATAAAGTAAACATCCTTCCCCTTTTACCCATTGAAATGAAATGCAGTCGTAGTTATTTATTTTTACAAAATTTTTTTCTTCTTTTATTTGTTTTCCTTCAATATATTTATGTATACATAATATAAGTTTTGTTTATTTTTTTATTTTCGTTTTTATCCGTTAATTTTTACCTTTACTTTTCTGTTTCCTTTTCTGCTTTATATGTATTTATATATATTATATATTTACGTTTTACTTATGTTCATCATTTATATGTTGCAATTGTTATTCATCTGTTGTCGTTTCTTTTGCATTTAGTTTTGTATAATTATTTTTTTACGCTTCTCTCTGGCAACTCTCCTCCTTCCACTTCTCTTCTCCTCTTTTCTTCTTCACCTTTTTCTCATCTTCGATTATCATTATATTCTGTGCTGGCTTGGTTAATATCTATGTATATATTCGAACCTCTCGTTTTTAGTAGCCTGCACATATATTTATTATTTTTTCTTATACCTTTTTCATATTTCGTTTTATTTTTCTTGTATATAATTTGTATAATATTTTTTTGCTTGTTTTTTGTTTAGTTTTGGATTTTGTTCTGTTTTTTGTTTACATTGGCGCGTCGGTGTACAAAACACGCAACCAAAAATGTGTTTTTGCTTTGTTTTCTTTTTTAACTATAAATATTTTCCTTTTTTTTTAATTTGCCATGCTTTATTTGATTAACGTTTTAATATTCGTTATGTTGTTTCACATGTGACTTCTTATGTGACTGTCTGAGTATGTGTGCGTGTGTGTGTGTGTTTTTGTGACTATGCTTGATGTCATTATATATATAATATATATATAGTTTTATTAAAACATAGCTTATGCCTTTGATTTCGGTTTCTGTTCCTATATCTGCTTTATTCTGTATTTTGTCATAATATTTGCCTCACTTTTTTTTGCCTGTGTGTGTGTGTGTATTTATGTTTGTGTATGTGCATGTGTGTCCTCTTTTCATGTCCTTGCTAAACTCACACTTAAACATTCTTAAATTTCTACAAAATATTTGCAATACTGCAGTCGATATCTATACTTTGTTTATTTTATTTGCTATTCACTTAACTTATTTTATGTGTGTTTATACAGATACATATTCATATATATATATGGTGTATATATATATATTCTACACATATTCATTCGCATATATACTTACTCATGCATGTGTTGGTGTGTGTTTGTGTGAATATTGCACAGTTCATATCTGCGTCTTAGTTTGATGCCATTCAAACCCTAAGTTCTTTTCTGTGTTTGTTTGTTTGCTTGTATTTCATTCTGTTTAGTTTTATTAGCAGCTTTTGGTTGTTTGCTCATCGTTTTGATTTCTTCTACAATCTTAGTTTGATTTTAAATGCATAATATGCTTATGCCCATTCGGATTATTGCACAAAAAAATATTGTGGATCGTTCGAATACGAGTTCGAGTACTTCGAGTGCCATTGTTAGCGTACCATATTTTATAGGGGGATTCTAGCATTACTTACTCTGCTATTACATTTAGTTTGCTAGTTTAAATGTTTAATATTTTGCTTGCTTGTATTTTTTTTGTTAATATAAATATTCTATCTCATATGTTTTTAGTTTTCTTTTTATTTCTTTGTAAATCTAAGCACACGAGACACGACAATTATAATTCTGTCGATGGATGTTCTCTTTTGACTGTCATATGGCTCTGTAAATTTGTAATGTGGTTGTTAATTAAACAATAATAATCGAAATTAAAATATGAGAACACACACATATTTTCAATGTATATTAAATGTTAATTGCGTAAAATTCACTTGTATTTCTGACATCTGTTAGAGAAACAAATAAACGGTTTGTCTCCGATTTCCATTTTTTTGGTTTTTTATTTTTATTTTTGGTATTGTTTTCTGCTTTATGTAAATATGTGTACGTTTATATATATATATTTATGTACTTTATTATTTATTTGTTTTTATATTTATTATTTATACTCGTATTGTATTCTTGCTTAAATAATACTTTTATTTGATTGATTTCAAGTTTTGTTTCGCATTTGTTTGTTATTTGATTTGATCTTCAATTTAATTTAATTTATGCTACATGCCCTAATTGCGTTTACAGACAGACCCTTGGTCCAATCTTTGTCCTTCATTGTGCTGTCTGAGTATTTTTGTTTGTATGTGTATTTGTGTCTTTGTTTGTGTTTTTGTCTCATAAAATTTTGCTAACTGCTCCAGTTTCAGCTTTTTAGTTTCTCAGTAATTACACTCCAAATTGACTAATTTGTAATTGCAGCTTCTAATTATCGACTACAATAGGTTTTTTATATTCATCTCGTACTTTATTTCTATTCCACATTCACATGAGTTAAAATTATATTGAATATAGGATAGTTTAGATAGTATCGATAGTATCAACAAATGATGAGCTTATAAAACATTTTAATTGAGCTATGTGTCTATTTTCTGTTTTGTTCTCTTCTGTCTTGTGAAATTTTTAACATAATAATCTTGAGTCTACCAATGTCTATAGTAGAAATAATAATGATGAATTACTGGAGTACATCATAATATAATTCATGGCCGTTAAATCGTCTAGTCTATTCACTTGAGTTAACTGCTTTTTTATCTTCTGTATAGACGCCTATAAATATGTTCTATGTTCTTCAGTTAATCGTACTGTATATATATAAATATTTTGTATATATGTATGTAGACGTGTATAAATGTCTTAGCACATTCATTAGTTGCACAACATTAATACCTTTTTTTTTGGTTTTTTTTTTTATTTTTTTCATTATATATATTTATATTTATTACTTTTACTATGTCTTTATATTATAAAATATTTTTTTTTTGTTCTCTCAATTAAGTTTCCAACTTTTTGTCAGCTTCTTTTATATGGAAACTATTCGTCTAACTCTTTACTGATATGTTGCGCAAACATTAACAAACAAATCAATAATAGTTGTATATAATTTATCATATTCTGAGTACTATTCTATTTTTTTTTTCGCTTTTTTTTTAGTATATAAAGTTTGCTTTTTATAAATGTGCTGTATTTTCTTATAGCCGAATTTCTTTAACTCTTTTTTCATGGGTTGGTCAACAATGTTTTAAATTTTTTAAGTTTTTCGTTTATGTAACAAAAAATTCTTTAGTTTCTCTTTTGCTTTAGCTTTCCTTTTTGACTAATTTTTTTGTTTATGAACAAAATAACAGAAAAATGCAATAATCGCATCAGCTTCAATCTCTCTAAATCGATCCAAGGTTTTGCTCTGGTTTAAAATCACATCTACATCTAAGTCGTTTGCTGTCTTTTGGTTCAAACATGCAATGCCTCTCATAGTCCAACTACGTGTTAGTTCTAGTGCTAAAAACATCTTAATTTTAAATTACAACTCGCTAGTTACTTAGGCTAAACATACACATATACATATATGTATTTCTGTCTGTCTGTTTGTCTATCGGTCTGTCTATCTGTCTGTGTTTTTGTTTCTTTAGGGTTCCACTCGAAGTTCTATTAGCCATAGATATAGATGTACGTATCTCTACACAACATTTAGTTATGCATTGGAACAACATGTAATTCTACTTGCCACTCCCCTAAGACAATTGCATTGCACATCCCGCCTATTTATATAAAAATTCAATTCAACTATACTCTCTGTATGCGTCTGTGCAAAAAATGTTGTTAACAATATTTATCAAAAAAGGTCAAATGGAAATCATAAAAATGCAGATAAAACGCGCCATATGCAAATCATTTTCCCTACCCTCCTCCCACTGGTCCATCAAACACAAATGTCCAAACTGAAATGATATCGAATTTAATTGCTCGATACGCATGTATATCATCTACATGTTACATGTACATACAAGCTATTACACGTTATTTGGTTTTTTATCATTTTAATTGGTTTTCATTTTGAACATTTTTTTGCTGTTGTTGTAATTTATCATCCAAGACATACTCCTACATATGTTTGAACGTATTTTTATGTATAAGTATATTTATATATAAACACATATCTATATAAATATTATATACTATGTGTAGCAGCTAGTTGACTGTTCGCTTATGCATATCTTTGTGTCTATATTGTATGTATATATGTCTGTTGATCTATGCCGACATACACATATGTATATATATCTTTCTAGCTCTAAATTATGTGTATATGTATGTTTTGATGTACGTTATATAAGCAAGTTTCTGTTTTAATACCAACTACATAAACCATTATACATAAGTGTTTATATAATTTACGTTTGAGAACTGCATGTTAATGTTTGTCTGAGTGTATATGTATGAATGTATATATGTGTACTATATGTGTCTCTCTCTTTTTTTTGCGAATGAAAACTATCTCATCTATGACTTCGTATTAGTAAAGCCTCCATCTAACTGAATCACACTCTAATATAAATAAGTATTCTGTTGATCATCATGCTGGGTACATTTCTTTTCTAACGACTAAAGTATTGCCGGTTAATGGTTAAAAATTATGTTTTCTCATTTTTGAAATTCGCATTCAATTAGATGTATTTATGGTTATTCTGTTTTTACCATTTTCGGCTTATTTGTTATTTGTGTACTTTATTATGGCTTATATCAATTAATATCATTCGATGGCATACTTTGATTGTTATTAATATATTTCTATGTATGTATATGTATAGTAGTATTATTTATGCATGTACTTGTGTATTTGGGCGTTTCTCTATAATGGATGCTCAACTCTGTTTCCACAAACCTTTTGTAATTCGCAATTTGCAGGCTACAAATGTGTGTGTTGAGTCTACAATTGACAACGAGGTAGACTGAAACTGAAAGACTCTGCAAGGACAGTAGGTACTCTATATGAAGTCTAGCAAATTGTCAAATCGAAAAGACAAGTGGAACACATATTTTCTTCGCATTTAACGGATTTTTGGATATAAACTAACACAATAAATTTGCAGCTAACCATTCATCTTCTGGCAACTGAAATAAAAATATATACAAAAAAAGGTTTTATACGATTTAGACAACTGTATAAAAAAGTTTTTAAAGTTCTAAAATGAGAAATTTTATATTTCTTGTGAGAATTTTTGTAATGTTGCTTTGTACAGAGGATTCAATTTTATTGCTTTTTTTTGGAAATCATAACCATAATGAAATAATTGCAAAAACAGAAAATAGTAGGAAGTGTATAAAGTTGATCTTGCTGATATTATAATTACAAAGCCTGTGAAACAGTAAGAAACTAAAGCTTGTTGCCATAGAGTATCGAGTATCGATTATCGATTACAGAGTTTGATTTAAGCTTGTGGCTGGATTGCATTGGACTTTTTGTAATATTTTATTTGTAAACATATTTGAATTATTCTCGTGTCATGAGTTTTTTTCAGATACTTTTAGCTGCGAGTGCTATTGTTTCTATATGTGTGTGTAAGAGTGAGTGGTTGAGTGTGCGCGTGTGTGAGTGTGTATAGACGTTTTGTAGGAACATGTCTTTCAATTACTGAGCAATCACAAAATAAAGTACTTTGAGTATTTGTAACAATTAGTTGCATTTAGTTATAGGAAAATGATAGCAGGAAATGTCTAGATCACCAATTTATTTTTTTTGGTTTGGCAGTTGTCTATGTATGCGTATGTGTGTGTGTGTTTGTGAGTGTGTGTAAGAGGGTCTTTTGATGTGGCGGCTTTGTCGTCTAGATCTACAGTAGTAATAGGCACTAGTGCTAGGTGTATTATTATTGTGATGTACTTGCTCTAAGCGATTATCAAAAGCTGCGCATAAAAGTAGGCAATGCTAAATTATATGCTACACGAGAGTACGGTCATATATGTTATGTATGTGTGTGAGTTTTGTGGGAGTGTGTGTGTGCTAAGGGCCTTCTGGGAGCGTCTGCGTCTGTGTCCGTGTTTGTCACGACATAAAAATTTATATAAATAAGTGCGTACGTATACGTATGCGTATGCGTACGTGTGTACGCGCGTAATTAATTTTAACGCATTTTTAATTATTTATATTTTAATTTAATTCCATGTTCACATATATATTTATGTATATGCAGCTGTGTAAGTGAGTGTATTCTAGACTCTTCTCTACACAATTTATTCACACAGAATACAGGCATACTTAATTTATGGCTTTCCCTTTTTATTACCAAATTTCTTTTTATTTAAGTACGCAATTCTTTTGCTTTTCTTTATTGTTTTTTGTAACCTTTTTATTTATTTTTTAGCTTTTTTTTCAATTAATTATAATTCTATTTATTCGCAGCATGCTTAACTCATTGTTTTAAAGCATAAATGTATTTCTATTTATGCATATGATTATTTGTCTATGTTTGTGTATGTGTGTGGGGTGTGTGAGGATGGCTGTGTGTGGGTATGTGATATAAGCAACTAGGTTTCCAAATTTATTTTATTTGTAATATATAATTTTTCTTGATTTCTTTTTTGTATCTATGTATAACTTTTTTTGTTTTTCATTTTCTTTTACATTTAAGGCTTATTCAAATGGGCCGCTTACAACTGTTTATGCACTAATTAATCATAAACAATTGCAACAATGTGTGTGTGCTCTGTTTATTCTAAGTACTTTGGCTTTTTCTTTATTTGGTGCACCATTCAAAATTCATCGTCGAATCATCACTTCAAGCTTCTCGTCAATTGTAAATTTTGTGTTGGCGCTTCGCATCTTATTTACAGCTTGACTTTTTGTTTGATTTTTGGTTTTGTTTAGAACTTCTGCTGTACTTAAACTTTTCAATTGATTTTGTTTGATTTTGTTTTTTGTTTTTTTTTTAGCTTTCTTTTTGTTTACTGTGCCTGCAAAAGTAAAGGATAAACCTTAAAAAATAATATGGGTGTTAGTAAAAATTGGAAAAAAATAGTAGTCGGAATAAAATGATTTATAATGCAGAGAAAATTGTATGCAACATTTTGTGTACGAGAATGCAATATCCAAAAAAGGAGAGCTACGCAAAAACAAACGAAAGAGCTTTTGCCAAGTCTAAAAGAGTTGAAGAAATAAAAGAAAATTGGTAGTGCAATAAAGAACATGCCTATAAGGAAGGTTTAAGGTAAATTACATAAAGAAAATAATTGAAAAAATAGTAGCACAAAAGTTACCAAAAATATTGAATTTATTTGATGCGCTGTGAGCTTAAGTTGATGTGCAAATTTTATGTATTCCCTTTCCTAACATCTGTTTGTTACTTTAATACTATTTTCATAATTAAAAATAATAACAAAAAATAAACTTCAACACATGCTTTGAAGAAATAAATAAACAAAACTTGCTTAAAGAAAACAATTACATTTAGTGCATGAAAAGACTGTACAAGTATTTTAAAACAATTAGAAAAACGAAAATAATCGATAAACAAATAAGTGTAACATATTGAATTGAGAATGCACTGAAAACATTCAAAGCACATTCTAACAATGTGCGACATTCGATATAAATACACGGGTGTGGGTGTGAGAGAGTGTGTGAGAGTGTGTGTGTTTAGTTGGTACATACCTGTGGGCTCACTTGGAACTGCTGTATCGGATAGGCAACAACGCCGGCGGCCTGTGGAATGGCGGTGCCTGCAACGCCTGTTGCCAATTGCTGGGCAGGCGAGATCTGGGCTTGGGTGACGCCTTGCCAGGTGGCGGGTATCTGCACGCCCATTCTGTGAATAAACGTGAATAAGCCAGAACATGCGCACAAGCATTAGCAAAGAGTTGGCCAAAACGAGCGAGAGATCTGCTGGTGACTGCGAATCTCCCCTGAGTGTCGAGTCGACAATGCGAGTGCTTTGCGGGCCAATTAGCACGGTAAGAGCTCGGACAAAGCTCCGTGCGTGGCAGAGCGTGTGGAAATTTATCCTATGTATATGTGTATTGTATATACTAATACTTGTACCACAGCTCGGAGTGAAAACTTTAGCAATTAGCAAATGAATTCACTCATCCGTCATGCTGTCGCTGCCCATCCCCCGGTGGCGGTTCAATCATTCTACACTGAAACTCTGCCACTGGAAGGGGCAGCTGAGTACACCTGAGGTGCCGACAACGCACTCTGCCTCTCCTTCTCCTATTCCTTCTCCCACTTACTCGCACCCGCACTCGCACTCGCAACGCGAACACATCAACTAATGAAATAATTATGCATATATCGATATATCGATGGACTTACCCCATGTAGCCCTGCTGGTAGCCGCCATACTGTCCGAAGTGGTAGCCCTGGATGCCCTGCAGGAATTGATTTTGCACGGCCGCAGCACTGGCCGCCGCGGCAGCAGGTGTCACAGCGGCTGCGGTGGCCGAGGAGGCCGGATAGGTTGGCGTCGGTGAATACCAGCAGCCGGTGGCAGCCAACTGCTGCCCGTAGGCAGCGGCGGCAGCTGCCGCGGCACTCACGCCATACGGAAAGCCGGCGGCGGCAGCGGCGGCACTGTTCAATGCCTGGCTGGCCATGGTCTGAGAATTGTTTGGATCGCCGCTCTCCTTGCCCCACGAGCACTTGACGGGCTGGGCGTTGATTTCGGTGTTGTGCACACCAACGATGGCATGTGTAGCTGCTTCCTTGGTGGAGAAACTGCAAACATGAAGAGAGAATCAAATGAGGTTTTAGTTTTATTAAATATCTAAATTTATTAACTGAAGCTCCTGTGATTTAATAATCAGCTTATTTCGAATTTTAGTATATGTTTAGTCAAACAATAAATCAAAATTTATTAAGTGTAATTGAAAACAATCATCAAAAAATCGACAACGCGATTATCGCTAATAAGGTTTAGTAAAGTAGGACAATAGGATATGATTAATTGTTAAACTTCCAATTTTAAACTTTTATTTTGTTTAAAAATGAATTGAACGACATGAATTAAATTTGAATACAGAATGAATTTGCAGGTCTAACCATGATCAAAATGACATTCGGCTTGAAAATCGGTTCACTTTTGGCAAAGTTGTGAAAGTGCTAGCAACCAACAAGACAAATTTACGAGAGTGTTTTGAATTAAATTTATTTTTAAGAAAACTTGTTATTATTTTATCGATTTATAGATTGCGATATTAAAATTTGATTGCATGGCAATAATTCTGTAAGATCTTGGATCATGGAACTCTAATCTTACCGCACAAATGCGTAGCCCTTGTCCTTGAAGACACGTATTTCCTGTATCGCGCCGTAGGGTGCAAATGTCTTCTGGAGCACCTCCTCGCTGAGAGCGGTGAGGGCGCTGTTGACGCCGCCCACGTAAACGGTGCAATTGGAGGGACTGCTCTGGTTATATACCTCGTCGAATGTCAGCGGCTTGATGTTCTCTAAAAGGAGGTAAAAAAATGGAAATGGATAAATTATTATATCAAAAACGATTGTCAACGTTTTTCAGTTTTCATCAACGGGGAAATTCATTTCGATATCAAGCCACAATTAATGACTGCAGTTTTTATGCCTGTTCCGTGTTCCGAGTTCCCTTTCTTTTCTTTTTGTTTCTGTTTCCCTTTTGTTTTTTTTTTTGTTGTTGTTTCTGTTATTTCAACCAACTGCATGATTAATATGCAAATTAATTAAGGGTTTTGCCCGCAGCAGGAACAACGACAACAACGACAACGGCAACAACGGCGTTGCCTACGTTTTGGTAATTAAAATAACCGCATACACTTAGTCAATGTGTTCGAGGTTGTGCCTTTGTGTGTGTGTGTGTGTGTGTGTGTGTGCTCGTATGTGTGTGTGTGTGTGATTGCTGTGCGACACCATTTACCGTTGCCTCAATTGTTGTTGCTGCATTTTTAAAATTGTTGCTCTTGTTATTGCATTTTTTATTATATTTTTTCGTTATTTTTTTCAGCCATAGTTTGCTGGCAACCCACATTGCTGGTCATATTGTGGTTGTTCTGTTATTATTGTTGTTGTTGATGTCGTTGTCGTTGTTGGTGCCAGCTATACAGCATTTGTGCACGTATTTGTATGCAAAAGTTACACTAATTACTTCCTTTGAGGTTAAAGCAAAATTTGCACTTTTAAAAATAATATCAGCCTTGCGTGTTTATGTCTTTGTTTAGTTTTGAACAATTTGCGAGGCATTCAGCTGCCCTTTATCTAAAAGCCATATACACTGCAACTGCACTTTAGCCTAAAATCGCTGAAATATTCAAATATTCAAATATTTTAACTTAACCCATAAGGGTAAAGTTTCAGCTATTTGACAAAACATTTTCCAATGAAATATCTGCAACAGTCTGATTGCTGACTCTCAGCAAATGCCAAACAAATTATTGATTAAAAATACCTTTGGAAATATTTTCAAAAATTTGTTGGAGCGTAGCGCATGGACTTCTATCGTATAAGCCTAACCAACCCTTACTCTGTACATTGTAATGGCACAATTCCAACCCTCCCATTAAAATGCCTTTGCATACTTTAATACCTGTCCCCCTCTCACAGTCGCTCTTTCTCTCTATTTTTTGCTTTTACACTGGTCCGTGTAACGAGCATGCCAAACAAAACACGAAAATATGGCTCAATAGCATGCAACAGGACAATACTCGCACACTCACACACACATATACACACACATATACACACAATCACACACACCACGACAATCAAAGGGAACGTTGCATCGTATAAACTAACAAGCTTGCAAATATTTTTGAAAGCTTTCGCTACAAATCTATGTGACTTGCACTCACACACAGACTCGCATACACTCACACACAGTCACAAACATGCCCTCATGTACAGTGAAGCTTATGCAAAAGGCATTTCATACTTTTGAGCGCAATGTTTCACTAATTTGCACTTTGCTTTGTGTTTTTTCTTTCGTTTCGTTTCGTTTCCTTTTCTTTCGTTTCATTTCTTTACGCTTTTAAATAGGTGTAATTAAATTTGGATGTATACATATATACAAACGTACACTTATATTCAGTAGGAGCTTAGCCTTGAAGCTGTCAGCCAGGTCAGTTGCCGGTTTAAACCAACTGGTTTCAAACTGTCCCCCGACTCGTTTCATTTTATGACTGCATCAAATTAATGGCACTCAGCTGTACAGTTCCCTGGGCTATTTTAATGCAAGTGTGCACAGAATTATCACGAGTAGTGTAAATAATTAATAACTAAGTCAAGTGTCTGTTCTTTCGCTATTTACAACAGTCGGTATTTTAATGATCTATTATTGGAATCGTGAAAAGTGAAAAAGTCACCCAATCATTAACATGAATTATTTAAGTTGTGACTAAAGTAAGCTAAATGAGTCTATTAGCAATTGTTTGAGCACATTTAAACTAATCAACAAACATGAGTGGGCGGTGTTAAGGGGCGTGGCCATGTAAATTTTAAGGCACTTTGTCAAACGAAGGAGTGTTCAACAATCTGCAGCTTGTTTGATCTGACAAATTATCTCTCTCCCTTTCTCTGTCGAAAATACATTATTCTAGATACAGTTCCATACTATGTATCTACTTATGGCTGAGCACATAATTTACCTTCAGATGCGAACTTTCTTTGGCATTGAGCGCATTGAGGCATTTCAACTTTTACTTAATTGTGCGCAACTCGGCATAAAATGTTGATTTATTGCGACAACTACGACTCGAAGGCAGGCAGGCAGGCAGGCAGACAGGTAACTTGGTAGACAGGTAACTGGCCCACGCATACTGCTAAATAATTTGCTCCAAGTTTTGCACCACACCACTCGACAGGAGTTTGGCTCCTTCAAGTACAGTCAAAAGTCAAATAGTTTTGGGCACAGAAATTTGTCATACAACATCGTTGTCGTCTTTGTGCTTGTGTTTGTCGGCATATTGTTTCAGGTTAATTAAGTTATTACCATAATGAGCTTGTAAGTATTTTGGCCTTTATTTATGGCATGCATTGAAAGCGACTCAAGCCTGAACCGAACCGGTTAACAAAAGAAAAACTTTGCCAACAACTTTTGTCACGAGCTTCGCTTTCGGCTATAAAAACTGCCAAATGCGTTTGTTATAAACCCAAAGCTCTAAATAGCCAAAGGCAAAAAAGGAAGAAAAAATGAAGAACGTAAAATAAGTAAGTGTGCTTTTGCAGATTGGGCTGAACTTAAAGTTACCCTGGAGCCAGCCTTGTGTTTCAGCAATAAATATTACTATATATGATAATGAATGCGTTGAAAATATGAATTAATTGGGCAGTGGGCATATTTTGAAGTTTAATGTAAATTATTATTTCTAAAATAATTTATTGATTTTAGCATTCGTATATTCAGTTTCTTATTAAGTTTCCAGTTTCATCATCTTTTCTACATACTTTCCTTTTATATTTTCAGTTCATGCATTACTCTTTTTATTTACAAGCTCAAAATACTCCTTTGCACCTATGGGCATAGGGTATTCAAAAAAGGAGAAAATTGCAAAGCGACGCCAAAATTGTCACAACTGTAAAATGCGCAATTGCGTCGGCTCGTAAATCTTGGCTACAAAAGGAGGCGACACACACTTACACATACACTCACACACACATACGCTAAGATCTCCAACCATTTGAGAGTGGCTCACTAAACGCTACTACTGCCGACTGATTGCCATGGCCATAAAATGTGCAGCCTGCTTAAAACATAAAAATGCCAGGACAAGCCTGTCCACAGCATCCGCAGCAAAAACAGCAGCAGCAACAACAACAGCAGCAACAACAGCAGCAGCAACAACAGCAGCAGCAACATCAGCAAAGTGGCAGCGTAAAACAGCAAGTAATGCCCAAATTGCAAATGGCAAAATGTGAAATGCGAAATGAGTTGAGTTGAGTTGAGTGCTACAAATCGTAAAGGCCGACAGCAGGCGCCCCAAACAACTAGACAGGCCATAAAATCGAAATATATATCCTATATATACAATATATATGTATGTGCGCAAGTACACGCATGTGAAATGAACCCTTTGAAGACTCGACTAAATGACAGTCTCGTAATTGTGTAAAATCTTTGGCTGAGAATCAACTCAACTCAAGTTTTCGATTCGTTGTTGGTGCTGAGTCAGCCAGTAAGTTGGGCTTATTTAGGCTACTTGGGCTTGTCAACCATCAAAATATCCAAATTATTTTGCTGCCAAATTGCTAATAATAACTTGTATTACAAGCAACCGAAACCAAAACTCCCATCCAACAGACAACAGAGAGAGAGAGAGAGAGAGACAGAGGGAGAAAGAGAGAGAAAAATCCGTGACAAAGGCAAATAAACAATGAGACCAATAAAAATCCGCTTAAGCTTTCATAGGCGTTTTTTATGACAACAATATAAATGCAAAAAAGCAAGGAAAAAAATTCATGCTCATAGTTTTTTATTTTTTTATTTATTTTTTTTTTGTGGAACCCTTCAACATGTCAGACCTTCCTTCGCACGATAAATTCCACCTTGACTCTGTGTATAAGTGTGTCTATCTATGTATATATATGTGTGTGTGTCTATCCCGATGAATGCCAACTGTTTGTTCTATAACCATGAAATATCTATCCTGTGTGTGTGTGTGGTTTTTATGATAATAGTTTCGTGTTGGCAAAATTTATTTATCTGATTTGCACCCTCTCGTTTACTTGCCTTGTATGTGTCTGTGTGTGTGTGTGTGTGTGTGTGTGTGTGTGTGTGTGTGTATTCAGGCATATAAAAATTATGTTAAAACATGCAAATATGCGTTAACTTTTGATTTATGAATGACAAACGATACGCCCTGCTTCGCTCATGTTTGCCAACTGTTAATAATGATTACGCTAGTTACAGTTCGTTTTGTGGTTAACAATGTTCTGGCCCATTTGGGAGGCCTAATGAAAATTGATTTGCTCGTCTCCTAATAGAATATGTCGCATTTCTGTCCTTATTTTTTGGGGTTCTTTGTCCTCATCTTGCTCGTCGCCTTGGACTAATTGAAAAAGTTTAAACCGAATTTGGTCCAGGCCATTAAGGAAATTAAGCGCGTGCGGTTTTTCATTTCATGCGTACAACAACAACGAGCACAAGAAATATTAAGAAAACATAATCTGGCAGAAAATTTGCTGCGACACGTTTATATATAAATAGCAGGTTGCCAGTGGTTGCCTGGCTGCTTGGCCTGGTTTCACCTTTGACCCGTGTCATGCTGCTGCTACCTTTGGCATTCATTGTCATAATTTCCTGTAATAAGAACGAAGCGTCGACTACCAACAACAACAGCAGCAACAACAACATGAAGAACTGAAACATTGGGCAATAACAACGTCCTGCGACCTGGCTACGATTCTGTACGCATGGCCGGAAGCACGAGCCAGGCCATGTGACAGTCATGATTTCCTTACCTTTACTCGCCGGCGGTTTCCGTGTAGCCCAGTTCGTGCGAATTGAGCGCGAGCCAAGCCACTGCCCGTTCATGGCCGTAATGGCGCTCTCAGCTTCCTGTGTCGGCCAAAGCCCAGATAGAGACAGCAGCACACAAGTAGAAAGAGAAGTCAGCGAGTGTTATGGATTATGTTGAGTGCAATCAAATGTGAACTGCAATGCAATGCTTACCGATTTCTTGATGAAGGACACGAATCCATAGCCCTTGGATTTCAAGGTTTGTGGATCGCGCACCACACGGCAATCCCTGCAAAGAAAGAAACAGATAAAGCGTTTTAAAGAGAGACCAAAAATTGGAGGGAAATGAAATGAAATTTAAGTTTGAACAACTGTAAAATTTTATGCAAATTTTGCTAGGAGAACAGCTGTTGAGAGTTCGTTGAAAGGTTTCCGTTCTCATATTTATATTTTGGTCACTTGTCTGGATTGCGGAAATTATAAATCTGACCTCATGCTCGAAACTTTTTTTATTTGTCTTGGCAGTTGATATTGAAGTGGAAGTATAATAAAAATTTTATATTACATTCGCAACTTTAGAGAGTTCTACTTTCTAGGGAATTACTTAACATTTCATATGGAAGAAGACGTATTAAAAACATTTCAAATCGCTGTCAAATGGCTTTTCTTATTAATAAAAATGCTTTAATCTCGTCACTTTTGAAGCAATTTATTTGATTGCCAGCTTCCGGCATTCAAATTGATTTCCCACAGCAATTGCAAGAGTCGAAAATTCTGGTCTTTACTTAAATTTTTTTACTTTTTTTCTTATTTTTTTTTTTTTTTGGGTGCGATACCAAGGCAACAACTAAAGCTAAGCTGCCAGCAAAACTTTGGCAATTACCCCCGTCGATCCTGGCAGTTTACTTAACGCTGCCAATGGTCGTGGCCGGCAACTTTTTTATGATTATTATAAGTAAAATGCCGCCGACAGAGTCAAGAACCAAGTGAAGTCGGCGGCTGAGAATCGAGTCAAGCTGGCAGACGACTTATTAAATATTCACACGCGCCGCGCATTTAACAAAACGGAGACCAAAATGCGCCAAGACCTCAGGAATATAATGCCAAAACCAAGCAACAACGACAGCAACAACAACAACAATAACAAGAGGCAGTTAAACCTCAAACAGAAAAAAAAATAAAAAAAAAAAAGGGCAAACAACGACGCACGCATAAAACTTTTGACAATGAAATCGTTGTTCCCTTTCCCGAACTGGAACATCAAGAAGAGGATGATGAGGATGAGGCTGATCCCAGCGAGCTGCACGACCGAATCCGTATCGGATACCAAGAATCTGTAACCAAGTTTGCCTCGGTCTCGTCCTCGTCCTCGGCTGTTTGCATTAAGCGTTTTGACATCTTGGCTAACAGCGCCCACGACAAAAATACCGTCACAGAAAAGCAGGCAAAAGAAAGTTATTTTCAGTCAGCAGCTGAAGTCAGACAATTCAGACAGACAGACAGCAGAGACAAAGACAGACAAAGAAACAGAGACAAAGACATTGAGTCGAGAGTGAGATAATCAGAACGGAACGTGGGCTTTGCCGTTTCTGTTTCCGTTTCCGGTTGCCTGCACCGCTGTGGTGGCGTAGGTTGTACGTAGGCTCGTACGATGACTTCCAGCGATACCACTGATAATGATGTCAGCGATATGTATCACACACACTCACACACACACACAGGTGCCAATCGATTGCTCAATAAGGCGTCGAGGCATCGATTGAGGGCAATTCACTTGAAATGAATGTGGGAAGGGGGACAAATGATTCCATTTCATTCATGGAAACTACTAAAGAACTCGCAGTTCTTTAAGCTGGTCGCTGATTGGCAGCCAATTAAAGCACATGGCTAAAAGCCTCTCGGCCAAATCAAAGCCATAATCATTTTAACGAGTTCTGAATTATTAACATTCGAAATTAGCCCCAGTTAATGAGTGGAAATCTGCAAAGAAGCGAAGCCAAAAAGCGCGTAATCCATGAAATCAAATACTTGGGCAAATTTTTGACAAGCCGCCGGCGGGCAAGACATCAGACAGGACGTAGGACGCAGGACACAGGACATGCCACAGAGCCTTCTGTCAGACATTTCAGTTTAAAAGTTTTCGCTTCAACAGCAGCAGTTAATTAAGTCAAGTTTTGTTGTTATTCTGGCTTTCTTTGTTGTTGACCATCAGCTCAAGCTGAAAAAGAGCAACTTAAATATTTTAATATTCCCCTTCCCTTCTCTCTCTCTCTATCTCTCTCTCTCGCTTTGTTGCCACAACAGCAACAAAAATAACTGATGCGACACTTTTGTGTTTACTTTAAGAAGAGACATCCGCCATTCAGCCATACAGTGCCAGTCAAAAGAGTTCGCTTAAGTGAAATTTACATAAATGTACTTCTCGCGCCGCTATGAATTTTTTATGTGAGCCTCCAAGCGGCTTACCAGCCCCACCACCTCTCCCCTTTCCCACCTCCTGCAACCGCACAGTGGGGCAACCACTACACATGCAACCGCCAATAATCAACGAGTGCCAACTGCGTGCCCCAAAAGGAAGCAAAGAAAAAATCCAGCCAAAAATGTGAAGGTAATCGTAAGGTAGGCGTAGAGCATGAAAAGTTAACTGGCAAATGAGAAATGAGAAATTTGCATTTTAATACTTACGAGATTTCGCCGAATGGTGTGAAAGCCTCGCGCAATTGCTGAGTTTCAATTTCTGAACTCAAGTCACCAACAAAGATGTGGAATTGTTCTGCAAGAAAAGAAGAACAGGTAATTGAGAATATTGGCAAAAGTTATGGAATATATTTAGTTAATGGGAAAGATAAGTGAATTTAATAATAATCTTATTATTAGTAGAGCTTTTAATATAATCCCTATTATTCTTTGTCATTATTATTTAATTTATTAGCGATTGAGTTCCGATTATCATTTCATTCTTTATTTAAATTTATAAAAATTACAAATAAAGAACAGAGAATTGTCAATTGCTAAGATGCCTTTTTTTTAAGGAAAAGCTTTCTAACTATGGCACTAGTTATTAGTATTTAGTAAGTACTTTTTACATTATGTTTGAAAATTTATTTTTAATTACTTTACAATGTCTACATGTTTTTTTTCCCCTTTTTATAATTTACTTAAATTTCCATTTTAAAGTTTTATTTTTATTTCTAGTTCATGTTACTTTTTAGTTTCAGAGTGCATCTTCATATATTTATTTTTCTTTGATTCTTTATTGATTCTCTTAATTAATTAACTGAGCACTCACACCGTTTAATTGCAGTGGAATGTGTCTAATTACTAATTAACTTAATCTAATTGCAAGTAAACTTGCAACATTCCGCCAACTTTGAAATCATGTTGTATTAGGCCAAATGTCAGCTTTCGCATTATGTAAACAGGGGGAACGGATTAAGAAAGGAAAATGGAGACAGTAGTTAGTGCTTATGTGTGCTTCTGTGAGTACAGTATGTACTCGGTATGTGTATACCAAATTCAGCGAGTGCACAAATTCAAAGGCATTCGCTGTCATGCAGGCTGCACAAATACAAATGCAAAGAGCAAGATGCACACACACAAACTAGCGCATACATATATAAAGACACACACACACACATACACATACACACTCAAAACGCAATCATTTATTATTATTTTTGTGTGCTTTGTCTCTTTGGCACAGAAAAAGTCGCAACGTTTCTGACGTCGCCGTCGACGTGAGGGCTGCTGAAAGGAGCGAAAGGGGAAGGAGAGGCGGTACAGGGGGGAGGGAGGGAGGTTGCCGTTGTCCTTCGTATGCTTTTGTGTCAGCTCAACTCAGCTCAGCTCAGCTCAGCTCGAAGCTCTAAAGCTGAGTAAAACCAAAGCAACGGCAACGACGCCCATGGGGTGGCAATGGGTTAAGGGCCAACGCGGTGGGTTTTTGGGGGTCGCAAGACACACACACACATACATACGTGCACAGTGAGAGGCAGAAGTCTTACCCTAAATAATTAGCACTATTCAACTGGGGCATGACGACGACAACGACGACGGAGACGGAGACGAGGACGATGGCGACGTTGATGGGCGCGGCTTTGACTGCCAGCCTGACTGACTGACTGACTGACTGACTGACTGCATGTCCTGCGTCCTGTGTCCTTGTCATCGCCATCGCTGTCGTCGTCGTCGACGTCTGCTGCACGTGCAGAAATTAACATTTCCGGTAATTTTGCGAAAATGAAAAGCAAAGCGAAAAATTAACGGCAGCAGAAACGAAACGTAATGCGGAAAGCTTTTGTGTTAAATAAATATTAAAAGCAATTCGCCAGGCCGAGTCACAACCACATGACGATGATGAGCAGAGAGAGAGAGAGAGTGAGAGAACGCGGAAGAGAAAGAGAGATGAAGAAAAAGCTGAGTGAGTTATAAAAGACTTTTAAAAAAGAAAACAAACCAAAACGCGTAAATCGCTGTCTGCATATAATTTATATATTTAATTGGAAATTGCGTATACGCCACCATTAACGAGCCTATTGTAAAGATACTCAGCGGGCGGGCTTAGATTGAACTTTTGCCAGTTGGCCAGACTGGAAACACTTCTTGCCAACTCAGGCAGGTCGAGTAGTTGTCATTATTGTGAATCAATTGTGTGCAACGTTGTTACAATCGTTGTTGTTGTTGTTGTTGCGAGTCAAAGGCGAACAACAAAAACAATTGAGGCATGCACGCAAGTTGCGAATGAATTCACATTGAATGGCTTGCCTGGTTGGTTGACTGGCTGCCAGACAGGCAGACAGATAGACCGACAGACAAAGACTTGGCTTATTGGAGCCGCCGAATGTAATATTCATGAAGCATGCAGAACGAATCGCTAAAGTTCCTCAAGAGATACAGAGAAGGGAAACAGAGGGAAGAGAGGGGAGAGGGAGACAAACGTGTACGCTAATTGCAGTCAAAAGGGAGCTTTAAATTTACGACTCGTATTGACTCGACTCGTTTCGAGTTCTGTATCGGTAGCTCGTTTGTGGCATCCACCACATTATTGTTGCCTCCGGGTGTCAGAGTGTCAAGGGACCAAGCGAAAGGAAGGGGAAGGCAAATCAGGGCAAGACAACGTCAGGCATTTCTTTCCATCTTTCCATCTTTCGTCTCTGAGACTCAACTCGTCAACTCGTTTGCCTGATTAAAACTGTGCGTATGTAATGAGTTAATTAAGTTTTTGGCAGTAGTCCTGCCACTTCCTGCTCACCCCTCTGTCCCTTTTGCCAACAAGGACCCGCACACGTGCACATAAATTAATCATAAATCCTTGGCATGACTGTAACAAGTGTTTTGTATATTTGCAGAGGACGACTTGAAAGAGCCCAACAATCTCGGCGCAGGATATGCAGGATATACAGGACTACAGGAGTAAGTGTGTCAGTAGAGTGCCGCATGCCACGCCCACTTGTACCTTTTGATTAAGGGCGCTAACAAATGCGGGTGCTTGCCTGTGTGAGTGTAAGTGTGTCTTAGAGCTTTTAGTTGGCGTTACTAGAGTTGTTGTAAATTTTATGTTATCCGTTTTCATTGTTTGTGTATTGCCTTTATTTATGTGTCGAGTTGTCGTTACCTGACTGCATGTGTGCCTGTGTGTGAGTGTGTGAGTGTTGCTATTGTTATTTATGCATTTGTGCTAAACCTTATTTCCTGTTTGTCTTACATAAGCTGCAACGCTTAATTACACGCAATCACAGGCTAAGAGCTGCAAAGGGAAGCAGCCAACAGTCCCCGTAACAGTTAGATAACAATTATCGATTCACAGTGAAGCACTACAGCTATGTTTATCGATTAACTATCATTACATAATACTCTTTTGCACATTTTAATTAATTCAACTAATTTTTGGAATACTATCAAATGATTTTGCTTGTTTGTTTTTTTTAAATTGCTTCGTATCGGTTGATAGTACATAATTTGCATATTTTCATATATTCACAATCGATTACTTTGCTCTAGTTTTGAGCTTAATTTGGATATGAAATGATTTTTTATTTGGACAAATTCCATCCGGTCGTTGACCACACGGCGTATGCGTAATCGTAATGGCAATTATGTACTCTTCGGGTAAATGGGAGTGCATTAAAGCTAAAAGCGTTTAGCGGCTAGTCAAAAAACCGCCAGCTGACCGACTGCTGGGACTGCCTGCTGTCATATAAAAGCCCAAAATAAGCAAACAATTTGACGCCAACAACCGCAAAACGTGCAGGATACAGTAAAAGGGCAAAGAGAAGTGAAATGGAAAAGGAGCAGAAGAAGAGAGAGCGAGAGAGAGGGAAAGAAATAGAGGGATAGGCCCACCCACAGTTTAACCCAAAAAATTGATGAATATGTAAGCAAATACACAGGACTAACACGCACTGGGGTGCCATACATACTAATGTGTATAAATGTATATTCAGTGTGTGTGCAAAAAAGGATCAAAGTCCTGAGGAGCGTTAATTTTGCCAGACGTCAGCAGAAAAAGCAAATCGGAGCTCAGTTTTTGGGTCCAGCAAAATATGAAAGTCGATGGGAGTCGAGTCGAGTCGAGTTGAGCTGGGCCACAAATTATATTGAAATGTTAATAATCCAGTTGCTTAGACGTGCTGTGCACAGAAAAAGGACAACTTGACTTGCAAAAGGATATTGAGATGGAGATTTGTGTATGCCACGACCGCTGACTTATGACTTTGATCAATGCCGGGGCATCCAATCAATTTGGTCCATTCCATTCCACAGCTGCCGCATTTATGTGCCGCCTTCATTGAGAGTCACTTATGCCCGCAATTTGGCACTGCGGTTATCTCTGGCAATAGGATACACGAGTCCTTTTCTTTACCACTTCTCTTCTCTTCTCTTCTTATGCCCTGCTGTGAGTTCGCTTTGATATATGATACACAATTTGACTTCATTTTGGATTAGGAGTGGGAACGGGGCTAACTTTGGGGCCACTGATAAGCGACTTGGCTCAGCAAATCTTTAAATTAAATTTGCCCGACTCAAATCAGCGCACATTATACTTTATAATGTGCTTTTAATTTCATTCATTTGCATGCAGCATGGCCAATAGGAGAGACACAAAGAGACGGACTGGGCATACTAAATGAAACTAAAAGATCTAATTAGTGTTTAGCGAACGAGAAACTGAAGAAGGAACGAGACGCCTGCTGGTAACTTAAAGCAAACTTTGCACTTTAATTTCAACTTAATTACGTGCACTCGCAGCTACAATAAGTAAATGCCTGCCTCGTTGTCTGTTGCAAGTTGTCAGTTGCAAGTTGCTGTTGCTGTTGCTGTTGCTGTCTAGGAAAGCCAATCAACTTATTACGCAGACATCTTAACTCCTTTTCCTGCCATCACTCCTGTCTATTTAATTGAACTGCAGTCACTTTAAGGACTCTCAACTCGACTCGACTCGTCATTGTCATCGCTGTTGCCATTAGACGCTGCCATCGTGCTGATAATGCTGGTGTCTAATGCTGATTACAGCCACCTGCTAACTGATAAAGCGCAATGTGCAATATGGCTTAGTTTAGGTATGTGTGAAAACTTATACACAAAACACAGTTGGGATTTATTCTTACTGTTGTCTTGTGATTTCTATATATATTTATTGTTTAATTAATTATTTTATTTCATTTAAGGTCAACTCAAAGCTGTCAATAATTATTGTAAAAATATAATTAGAAATAAAATTATCTCTTGAGCTTAAATTGTATTTCTACATGTAAATCTATAAAAGTCTCTCTTTTTATTTCTATCATAATTATATTTCATATATATTATTTATTTTATGTAGCGATTCTATGTTATTTATTTCAATATTTTCATCTCTAACTCGGTACCGCTAAATTTTACTTGATTTTAAAAGTTTTATTTATTTTTCTTTATCTAAATAGTTGTACTGATATCTTAAATTCATGTCCTTATCTCTTTTTAAAGTCCCCTTATTCGTATCTACTAAGTCTGGTGCTATCTCTCTCTTTTAGAAATGAAAAATCTCATGCATTTTACTCAAATTAAATTAATTAAAGTTATCTGCAAAGCGAACAGCAGTCTCGACAACAATTTCCTTTACTATTTGTCTGTGAAAATATCTCAACGCTGTCTGTGCTGTTATTAAAGTCCTTTGTAGCGGCACATGGGAAACTTCTGGAGGAGCATCCTCATCAAGTTGTCGCGTTGTTCGCAGATCAAATGAAACTTTTATTGTGTTGTGCGACGTTTCGCCATGCTTTGAATGCCTTTCATACATACATATATAAATACATATAGACCAAAGCTTGTTTGTATCTTTTAGTGTGTGAATGTGTGTGTGTGTGGGAGGGTGTGTGTGTGTGTGTGTGTGTGTGTGTGTGTGTGGGAGGGTGTGTGTGTGCTGACATCGAGGCATGCTACCTTGTCGTGCCGTTGCCGCAAAAACTTTTTGGGTTATTGTATGTCGACGTTGCACTATTCTTAGTTCTTACTTCTGAGTGCCGCGTCTTTATTGTTGTTGCTGTTGTTGTTGTTGTTGTTGTTGCTGCTTCTGCGAGCGGCGTCGACGTCGTCGTCGTCCTCATCGCGACCGTCTAACGTGTAAAACAATGACTCATTAAGACTCATCTAAATTCTAATGAGATTCAGTAACTATTAAAAACAAAACATGGCAGAGGCAAAAGCAACATCAACATCAACAGAAACAACAACAACAACGACTGTGGCAAAGGGTTGCTGCCCCCAAGCAAAAGTCTCGTCTTGCCCCCCTCCCCCCTTTTTAACCCCCTGGCTGAGGCCCCTTATCAGTTGTGCCCTTTTGCCTACGGCTCGTGTCCATTTTGTGCTGATTTTGCAACTGACTTTAAGAGAGAGAGAGAGAGAGAGAGTCGTGGCTGGAAATTTAAGTCATTTGTATGCAAGTCGTCTGCGTTGACTTTAAACAAATGTCAATAATTTGATTTAAATTTGCCAGCGAAGCAGTCAAGAGAGAGAGAGAGAGATGGTGATAGAGGCAAAAAAAAGAGAGGGACAATCAGAGTGTAGTAATGTTAAAAAAATTCAGTGTATTGTTGGGTTCTGCTTATAAAGCAATCAGGCCAGAAAGGCAGCTCTTAAATAGAAGAAAAATGAGAGAGAGAGAGATGAAAAAGAAGAGAAAGAGAGAGAGAGAATGAGAGGTGCAGGGTGTATGGGGCAAGATCCATTCCGGTTGCCACTTGCGTGCAAATTTCGCATTTAAATGCTAGTCATAGGCGTCATTGTTTGCCAATTCAAGAGGGTGAAGGGGGTGCGAAGGGAGGCGGTCTGCCATTTGCATTTGCTCAGTGTATGTGTGTGCGTTGACAATTGTGCAAAAAGCGTCGCAGGACAAGACAATACAGAGACAGGGACAGAGAGAGAGACAGAAACAAAGACACGTGGAAATGGCAAATTTGCGTATCAGAAATCGAAAAGAGGCCGCCCGAAAAGAGAGAAGGCCAACCTCGAATGCATTAAAGTGCTCCCAAGGCGAGTAAACGAACATGTTGCCTTATAAATTAGAAAGTACACACTCTCTCACACACACACACACACACACACTCACATACACACATGAGTGTCGAGTACATACAGAACGAAATAGAAATTGCGTATGTTTGCTTTTTGAGGACAGCAGGAACACCTAAACAGCAACCACACCAACAACAACAACAACAACTTAAACAACAACAACTACAACTACAGCACTTGCAATAAAATCAACAACAACAACAACAGTTACTGTTTGTACAACACAGAAAAAAATCTGGTATTGAGAGTGAAAATCAATTCCAAAGATATCAGAAGCTCGGCAATCTCGAAAATTCTAAAACCAAGTCTAAAATACTTCATTCAAGTACAATTTTTCAAAATTCTTCTCTCTATGAATCGTTTTGAATTTTCACTATTTAAATTTACGATTTTTTAATTATAACAATTATATTCTGAACACATTCTCAAAAAATGCATGCCAAAATCTGAAATGTTAGAATTGTATTTGAGAATGTTTTTTTTTGTTTTCTGTGCATGGAATGAACAAGCGAAAGCGCTCAACTAAACAACAAACAGAGAGAAGAGGCAACAAAAATAAAAGGGTCACAAAGATTGTATATGGCCTAGTCGTGTTTGCATTGGATTTTGGGTAGTTATACCCGGCAGACACACCCCCTTCTGGCCTTGCCCCATCCCCACAACCACACACAACCACACAACCACACAACCACCACGAACAACTGCGTACATTAAACGGCACTTGCTGTGGAGTGCGGTGAGGGGGGCGTGGCAGTGGGGAGGGAGTGGGTTGGAATGGAGGCAGACAAACAACCCTGCGGAGTTGTTGTTGTTGCTGCTGCTAGCACATGTTAAAAGTAAACGCGACGCAGGTGACCCACTCTCTCTCACTCTCTCTCTCTCTCTCGATGTCTCGCTCTCTCTCTCTTGATTCATGCAATCTGCATATTTGTCGGGCGCCACGGCAGGTAAAAGCAAGTAAAAACCTGGGTCAAATTGCGGTTACCGCTTCCCAGTTTTTTCTTTCTTATTTTCATTTCCCATCTTTTTTTCCAGTCGTTTTCCCCTTTCCCTTTTCACGTGGCTGTCGAGTCACTAGTTTTTAGTATGTGTAAGCGTAGGTGTTGATATATCCACACACACGCACACACTAACATGGCTAACTAGCCTGGCTCAGTCACACTTTCGATGTTGGCCTAAAAGGCGGCTGCGATCTCTTTTTTAGCCGCTTCGGGTCGTGACATGACTGTTACATATGCGTCTCTATATAAATATATGCTTTATATACATATGAATATGTATATGTAGTTTGAGCATATCCGGAATAGGGCAACAAATTGGGTCGCTTCGCGTTGGATTGTTAATTGTAAAGACTTTTCCAGTTAGCCATGTCTGCGTGTGTGGTTTTGGCCCCGAGAAAGTGGCTTTATTTAGTTTCACACATTTGCAGTTAATTAATTTTGTTGCCAGTCTGGGACTGGTCAAAAGAGTGCTTTGTAAAAGGTTAACAATGCGCTAACACCTCAGTAACAAATACAAAAAAATACAAACAGACAAATGAAATGTGTCGAGTAAATTGAATGAGCTCATTTGCACCACAAATAGTTCAGGCCTAGCATGAAATAAGTAATTATTTTACACTGTGCGACAGAGTAAAGTTTTTTTTATTGAAATGATGGAAAAGGGTGGACGATTAATGTATGTATATACGACTATTCTTTTACCAAGGCGGGATGGAAATCAAACTCCGTTTTTCAAAGTACAAAATAGAGAGTTAATTAAAGCCATAAACAAATTGAATTCAAGCTAATCTGAGCGTATTAAAGTCGAGTGCAGCATATTTAAGCATTTCCCAAAGGATCACTCGTTGTACACATGACTAAATGGCCACTCCATGCGTGTATGTGTGTGTGTGTGTGTTGTATTGTGGACAATACAAATGCCAACAATAACCCAAAGCAAAGACTTCAAAACAAAAGAGAAAAACGTAAAACAAGACAAAAATCAAATTCAAAACTCGCATCTCACAGCCGCTGAATGAAATGTTGAAATTGCTGGACAAGCATCGCGACGCGAAGCCATCCGCATTTGTCAGACTCTGCAGAGCCCCTTCTCTCTCTCTTTCTCTCTCACTTACACAAACACACATTTTCCTCTCACTCTTAACGGCTGCAGGATCCAACAGCTGCCCTTCATCCTTCCTGACTCCGTTCGTTGCTCCCTTTGGGGGACTGCGCAGCTGCTGCACTTTATTTCAGTCAGACGCTTCGTTTTTTTCCAGTTTTTTTTAATTTTTTGTTTTTAGTTTTTGTGAGTGGCTTGTTTTTGCCATGTTCCTGTGTATGTGTATGTGTGTGTTGTGTGTGTGTGTGTGTGTGTGTGAATCGCGCTTTTGTGTGCAAGTGCGGTCATTTAATTTCGATTTGTGTTTTAGATTGTTTTGCGTTGCATTTGTTGATTTTTGCCATTTAAATAGAAATTTTTATTTTCTACACGTTTTTGGACACGGCCAGGACACGGAGGATATGGAGGATACGGAGGGCACGGTCAGGCCGAGCTCGTTCATGGTTCATGGTTTGCGTTTGCGTTTGCGTTTGCTTTTGCTTTTCGGTTTTGTATTCGAGCAGCCGTCGCCAGCTTTCAGTTTAGTTTTTTGTGTACTCGTTGCTATTGCAATTGTGCTCGTTTGGTCTTTTTTTCGTTGTTGGTCTTTTTCTCGCCTGTTTTTTATGCACGCATGTCCTCGAGGGGCATTGCCAACGTGCGCGCGTCTGGCAAATTGGATTTCTTTTTTCGGACATTTGGCAACTGACGAACGTCGACCAGGGTTCGTCCGGCATGGGACCCAACATCCTAGCTGACCAGTTCAGTTCAGTCCAGTCCCTTTCAGTCCCTTCCAGTCCAACCCATCGCCATCCACCGATGCCATCCTCAGTCATCCACAATCATCGCTGGCATTCAAATTCGCACTCGGCGTTTCTATTAGCTACACGCTGCTATTCATAGGGGCGGAAATTTAATCTGTGCCACAGTTGCGGCCTCCCTTCAATTTTTTAGTCAATTTAAAGCCGCCACCGTCAAATGTGATCAACTCAAAAATACTCGTTAAATATTTAAATTGACGCAAAGCTTATGAAATGAAAGCAGCTCTCACGAGATTCGATTCGCGTTCATTTGTGCTGTTTGCTTGGTTGGTTCGTTGACTTGCTCTCGTTTTTCCATCCCCGTCTGAGGAAAACTTTGGAAAACGTTTCCCAACCGCATCCGTCAATGCCAGAGTAGACAGTGGAAAAAGCGCAAAGAAATTCTTTAATTCGTTTATTACATTCGAGTACTTTTTATTTCAAGTTATGGCATGCTGATTAAATTGTATTTAAATACATAATTTTTTGTGACTGTTTTTGTTGGTTTGTGCCCACTGTGGGGCACATCAAGATATGCGGCACACGTAGCAAGTTGCTTTAAATGTTTAAATAGAAGCGAATACGCCAAAAATCAACAACAGCCGCAAACAGGATAAAATACAGCACACACACAGAGACACATACACACACAGAGACACACACATACACACGCAAAATTGGCATAAATAAGTCAGAGCAACGGCGGCCTCTGTGTGTTCGCCATATTGTCAGCATAGCTTTTAGTATGTGTGTCTCCCTCTCTCACTGCCTATCCCGCTCACTCTCTTGTTGTGTGTGCGTGTGCGTGTGTATATTTACTCAACTACTTGGCTATACCCAAAGCGCACTTGAGTGTGTATCATCATCAACATCAGCTGCTCTTCAGCCCAGGACAAGTCAGAGTCCCAGTCCACAGTCCACACTCCACAAATGCTACCGTTGACGTTGCCCCAATGGCCCCTGTTCCTGTCCCTCTCTCTCAGCCTCTCTTCCTGCCCCTATCCCCGACTCTTGCTTGCTCTGCTCTTGGCCAAAGATACAAAGCTACAGATACAGATACATATATACTTATACATATACATATAAGTGAGTGTGGGCCCACTACAGTGACAGTATCTTTGCCCGCTTAACAGCATTACAAGCAGACTTATGAAAGAGCCAAAGCTTCTACAGTCTCCCCTCTCTTTCTCCCTCTCATCCTCTCTCTCTCTCTCTCTCTCTCTCTCTTCTGTCATAGTGCTCTGTTCCGTCTGCAATTTGACTTGACTTTTACGTATCGTCAAGTACTTTTCTGGTTTTACCCACTCGGGGGACATTTGTCAGTCAAGAGACAAATTTAATTTTTTTCCGGCAGACAACGTGGACAGACAGAGAAAGAGAGAAGCGAAGTGAGGGAAATGGACTGCGATTAGATATGAATGGCAATGAAAGTCATAGGAGGCAGTCAGGCCAACTATTCCGACTATCTGTCTGTCTGTCTGTCTGCCTGTCTGTTATTGTGTTACGGACCTCTCGTTAGTGTTTGTGTGATCCTCCCGTCTGCATTTATTCTCGGGCAAACTCGTTTTTCATATGCAACCCGACAGAGCGTGCACGCTGCGTATACGTAATTTTATTACAGCTATCCCAGACTGGCCCAGTCGATGGTCAATGCCCGTTTCTGTTGTTGTTGTTGTTGCATCCACAACCCGAAATGAATGGGCCTTATCCCACACCCCTTCAGCCCCGTTACTCCTCTCTCTTAACTGGGCTCCAATTTGGGGCATCAGGCAGAATGCACAGAATTCATTTCGCATTGAAATGGCTGTTCAGAGAGCAATTAGCTGAAATTATTGTTGCTACGTGTGCGTCGTCACTTGACTGGCACCCCAAACGAGTAGGGGGAGGGAGTGGTGGGGGAGGGGTGTTGTGGTCTAGGCATACGGGGCGGATGCTTAATGTGTGCGAGTTCGGTCATTATTCAGAGCTCTCTTCCTAGACTAAGCGAAAAAAAAAAATATAAAAAAAACTGCTGATTTGCGGTTTGCCAATGCCAACCACACACACACACACACACACGCACACACATACCGACTTGCACAAACATTTACGAAAAAGCGGAATTCGGCTCACAATAATTTAGTGAAGCATCCCCCAGACAAGCCAAGTCGAAGCGAAATTATGCCAAAACAAATCAAGCATATGAAAATATCACAGCCTCAAAATCAAGGCAAAGCACACGCAAAGTCAGTGGTTACCCAGAGGAGGCGTGGTCGAGGGCAGGGCGGGAGCTGCTGGCGGGTGCCACAAATGCTGTGCTTAATAGGCATCAGCTGGGTATTAAGTTGTTGTTTTTTTTTCGTTCTATTTTTTTTGTCGACGTCTTTTAGCTCGTCTTGGCAGCATGACAACCTTTTCCTTTTCGTCTGGCTGTGTGGGCAGATGGCAGCCAGCCTTGGACCCGGCCAGAAGTCGGGCATTTTAACAAGCATTTTACGAAACTCTAGGCCGTCTTCTTTTACTTAGCTTTGCTGCCGCACTTTTATTCAACAAACAATTTGTGGAATGCCATTAGGTGACGCCTACTGCTCAAATTATCTCTGTGCCACCACCTATTTTTCTTACTTCCTTCACTTGGTGGTTGCCTTATAGATCGGTCTGTGGTGGGTGAAGTAAATTCAATCACATCCTCTTTTGTTAAACTCAACAGCAGTCAGTCAGTCAGCCAACACAAAAAAAAAGATAATAACAGCTTTGAGGGGCTGCACACAAAACGACGAAATTGCTAAATAAAAACGCTGAAAATTCTATTGAATTAAATTAAGAAAATGGCTGTGCGAGTTGGCATTAAAGCCAAAGTGTTGACAACTGTTTTGGCAATGTGAAAATGTAATAGAGAAAATTGGAAAATGCTTTTGTCATATTGTTAAAATTGATTGATTTATTGTTAGAGCAAAAATGTGGACAGTATGTGAAGTTGTGGAAATGAAAGGTGTCGAATCGCAATCTTATATACCTTTAGAATAGGATTATATTCAAGACTATTTAAAGTAAGTTTAATCCTACATATTTTGGGTCCCGACAGATATTTCTAGATAACTGCATTTCTTGTTCAAATCTGCCTCAAATAAACTCCTCAAATGAAAGTCCCCTAACCTAAATATTTCCATCCAAAGTATAGTATCTTCTTTAGGTCTTCTGATGCCACAGTTATAATACATAAATTCAAGACTTTCAAGTACATGCTACCATATCCACCTTATCTTTTCCCTTTCCACTCTTCTCTCTTTAGCTGTTCCTCCCCTTAAACTGCAACATTTCACGCCTTAACCACATCAACTGCAAACACTTTAGCGATCTGCCAAATTACATTAAAAACTTTAAATTCTCAAAACCTTTTGTAGCAGCAGCCACAAAATGCTTCACACGACAGTGGCAAAAACAAAAGAGAAAATGGAAAAAGGGAAAAGAGGGAGAAAAAAAAATTAAAAATTAATAGTTGCAACTAGCGAGTGTCAATGGAAACCACAACAACAACTGTTGTTGCTGCTGCAGCAAACAAAAACTAACCAACTAACAAAGTATATAACAAAAAACAACAACAAAAAACTGAAGAAGCAAAAAAAAACTATTGAGTGCCAGGCAAGAGTTGCTCATTGCCCTACACACACACACACACACACACACACCCTTCACTCTTCCTATTTCCTCTCTCTGCAGTTGCCACTAACAAAAATTTCTAATTTAAAAGTTTTGCGCCCAAACGACGAAAGCGAAGACGAAGATGAAGAGTGAGGGCGGGCAACCGAAACAGCAGCAAATAAAAACGCAACAGTGGCACACAAAGCTATGCACACACACACGCACACACATACACATACGCACACAATTGCAGATAATGCAACCCCCATCCACTTGTGGCAACAACAAAAAACGATAGACGAAAAAAAGCAACGAGAAAAGGCTGACTGAAGGTGGATAAAGCAACTTTGGACAACTGCAGCTGCAATTGTTGCTGTTGTTGCAACTGATGTTGCTGCTGTTGTTGCTGTTGTTGTTGTTGCTGCTGTTGCAACATCGTAGGCGTTGCGTTGTTTTTGCCCACATCGTTAGCAAAGCGCATCGGCAACATTTCGTCAGCTTCCGCCTGTGCCTTTCAGCCAGTGAGACAGTCAGCCAGTGAGGCAGTCCAGTCTCGCGTCATGCGCGTTGCCAGCTGCCCCCTCGCCGCACCACTGCACAGTGGGGCAATTGACCAGTTTTCGTGGCATTAATACATTTTTCACAACAATGAAAATATATGCATTTTTAATGCAACATCGCGCTGTTGTGTTACATACCAGAAATCTTAACATTACAGTAAAATGTTAAAATAACAGCTGTTAAATTCAGCTGGAGCTGAATAAAGCACAAAATTTTTTAAGTGCATTTTAAAACTAATAAAAGTCAAAGAAAATCTTATTTAAAAGTTAACTTCTCAAGTGATGCCAATGAATGCTTTTCCCCACGAAAGTTTAACTTTGTACAGACATAAAGAAATGTTTACACTCGGTAAGCAAGAGTTCATACTCATGTTGTAGAGTCATTAGTTCTATATTTATAACAGTCAAGGTGCACTATTTTGCACTTATTGACAATTTGAATAACATCACAATTCCAATCAATTAATAACTCGTAATTGATGTCACAAAAACAGGTCATATGCCCATAGTTCACCGCACCACCGCAACGCTGCACCACTGTTACGGCTGTAATTCCCTCTGGCTGTGTAGGCGTTCGTCTTTAGTCGCAGCTCGTCGTCGTCGCCTTCGTCGTTTGCAATCGTTGCCATCAACTATTTTTATACGCTGCTCAGTTGCCATCTGTAACTGCATGTGTGTGTGACTGTGTTTTTGTGTGTGTGTGTGTGTGTCTTGGTCTGGGGGTAGCGTTTTGTCATTGTGCATTACATTTAGCAAGCATCGTGTGGCATCGTTGCACTGTTGCAACAATGTTTCCCTCCCCAACCCATTGTTGTAATTTGCTTGTTGTTTTGTTTGCTTTTGGTTCGTTGGCTTTGCCGGTTTTTCGTGGCTGGCAACCTACAAAAGCTACAATAGCTTTTCCACCAGCAACGATTTTCATATTCGAAGCGTGTGCATGTTTAGCTTGCTAACAAATCGAATTATATTTGTTGCCTGCCACAAAGTAGACAACAGACAAGGCCGAATTATATTGCCAGCTGGTGCCTCTTTCTCATTCTCATGATGTGTTCCCTCTATCGAGTGGCCTCTGTATGCACTTTGCATTTTTGCACTTTGACCAATAAGCCAACAATTCAAACTCAGACGAACGATACGAGTATTTCTAAACTATCTTTCTCCTTTAAATTGGCTGCCAAAAAGTATGCAACACTTTTTTATTGCCCTTTGTTATGTGCGTGGGAGTCAATGTAAGTGTGTGTGTGTGTGTGTGTGTGTGTGTGTGTGTGTGTGCGGGTGTGTGTGAGTGTTTGTCAACTTTACTTAATATCACGCTTCATATTTCATATTTTCTTTAATATGTATTCTGTCATGCATAATGTTGACATTTTGACGCGCTAATAAACATAATTTGCTCATAAAATACTTTTTATTGCCTTTGCCTTTATCAGGCTCGTATCTTTGCTCATTTATGAGCCAGGTACACCCAAGAGTCAGTGTATGCTTGTGTGTGAGTGTGTAAATGTATTTTATATTCTTTATTTTTGTTTGTGCAGCGATACTCGTATCAGGTTAATGCTTAGGTGCGGCATTAAATAAACGTCTCGAAACTTGAGAACAAGAGATGAGTTGAGTTCATTTTCAGATAGCCAAGTTAAACAAAAATTCCAAATTAAACAGATAAGTTTGGAGCAATTTATAATTGCCCAAAACGCCAGCAGTATCAATTTGTTAGATTAATCAGTTTAAAAGGAAAAGAAAATAATCATCATTTTTAAATATTGTATTAATTGACGAAAAGATATTGCAAAGTACTTTTGAATTACCTATAATTAAATATTTCAATTTTAAAAAATCATAAAAATATGCAGTTAATAATCAATCTTACTAGCTTGATTTTTCAAGTTTTATTTAACTAAATAAACTGACATTTTTCTATAGATAAATAAATAATAAATAGAATTAAATTATTGACCAGTCAAAAATATTTTAATACGTCTTAATAGGGCCTCAACTTCAACTCAAGTGTGCTAATTATCACCTCTAAATCAGATATTTGATATATTGTGGAAAATTGACACTCCAACTACGAGTGAGGTACTTGAAATTTTGCATTGTCCCTACTCCTGTTACATAATTAATTGTCTGCTCGCACTTCAGACAGTTTTGACTTCGATTTTGGCACCACTGTGCTCCCTTGGAGAGCGGCTACAAATCACGTTTTCTCATTTTCTCCCACATTCTGGCTGACTGTCAGTTGTTCTTCTTCCTTCATGTGTAACGAGAAGGAGCAAAACATTTTTAAATATTTATTAGCAACAGCTTACAAGCATCATCTTATTTTGTTGTTGTTGTTTTTGTTGTTCCCTTTTGGTCTCGCTTCGTGCGATAAGTAATTTCGTTATTTGCCAAACATGCGACCAACGCCCCCTTCTAACACCCTCATATTCTCACTTCCACTCAGTGGATAGTGGAAAGAGGGGAAGAAGGAAGTCTACGCCTTTTTGGAGCTCGCGCCATTTGTCTGCTCATCCTGGCAGGCTGGCTGGCTGCTTGTTGATGCCATTATCTTATTCAGCATCCTTGTCATCTCATAAAGGATGCCTATTATAAATTAATTTTTACCATCCACGGCTGCTGGTCTGGTGTCTCCGGTCTATTCTCTCTCTCTTTCTCTCCCTCTCTCTGTCTCTCAGAGCCACAAAGTTGAATTCCCTTTTGCTATCACTTTTATCACTTGTAGACCCAAATACTCAAACTCAGCCCACACTCAAATGGCAAACATGTTGCGCCTGTTATGGCTACTACCTCTCTTTCTTTCTTTCTCTTTTTCCCATACTCTCTTTTTCTCCCTCTTTTTGCCTATACTCGTATGACAATATAATTTTTTGATTTAAGGCTGCTGCTGCTGTCGCAATTTTTCAAAAGGCAAGACAACAGCCCCTCATATTTTCAGGTTGCCCCCAAGCAAAAAAAAATAAAGTTGCTGGTTGCCAGTCAACATATATACAACACATATGACACACACACACACACACACAGACACATACATGTTGAGACCCTCTTGTGACATTGATGCCCTTCGCTTGGCGCTCTGTTTTATTGTTATCATTAAACTGGCAACACCTCCATGTCCTCCAGCTCGACATGTTGTCTCTTGTTTGCCTTGTCTTGTTTTCAGCTTTGATGCGGGTTCTTCAGGCGAATGAGAGTAGAATGAGGCAGAGAAGTAGAAGAAGGAACAGGAGCAGGAACGGGAGAAAGGCCTCAACAAGTTTGACATGACATTGGGCTGAACTGATCCCCGATATGATTAAAAATTGTTCGCTTGGCTTAGCATTTTGTGGCCGACACGACACGACACGACATAATGGCAACCACCAATCTTATATTTTCTCTCGACGCTGGCCCAATCATTTGAGCCAAGTTATACGCTGCTGGCCATGATTAATTGGAACGCACAAGTTGCTGCTGCTGTTGCTGTGGCGACAAATCAAAAGCAAACGCTTTTTGGGTGTTAACTGCACTTCATTCATCAACGCTTTCTAACCGCAACGAGCTGGCCAAAAATAACAACAACTGGGGGAGGGGGGAAGGGGAAGGGAGTAAGCGGAAAGAGGAAGCAGCAAGGATTGCAGCATTGGAAATTCAAATAAAATTTACCACAGCTTCGTAACTTTGTCAACGATGCGCAACGTGCGGCAGGCAGACGGCATCTTGCAGCAGCCACTGTATGGCCAAAAGGCAGGTGCAGGAGTGCAGAAGGGAAAGAGTGGGGGAAGGGGGACAGTTGTAAAGGAGGGAGAGAGGTGGGAAGCAAGTGACAGTGTCAGGCAACGAGTCATGGCGACGAATTGCAATTTGCAATTTTATGGCAGCACTGCTAAAAACAGAGGAAGCACAAGGAGCAGAAGCAACTAAACGAGCAACAGAAGCAGAAAGAGGAGGTGGAGGAGGAGAAGAAGTAGAAGAAGGAGAAGGAGAACGAGGAGAAGAAGCTGCAGAAGAAGTTGCCACCGAAGCAGCCGCAATACAAAACAAACCAATTTAAATTTTTAGCGCTGCTGGGGACAGTCAGGCAGCTGAGACAGACAGACAGGCAGACAGACAGTGAGAAAGAGAGAGAGGGGAGATAGGGAAAACATAGTTAACAGCAGCCAAAAGAGCTGGTGAAAAGCGCAACAAAGCGAAGCTGACAAAATCAAACCAAATGCAGAGCAGTGGGAAAAGCGAAGGAAAAACCGCGCTGAAAAATATTCGCAATGACAATAGAAAATCGAGGAAGGACATTTTGGGGGTTGAGCAGGCTGAATTGATGGGCGGGGCAGGAGGCGGCAGATGGAAGGATGGGAGACGGGCCAAACACTCAATCAATAAATTATGCTGCCACGAAATATACAAATCAACGAAACGGAGTAGACAAAAGAGAAGGAGGAGAAGGAGAAGAGAGTAAGAGGGGAGTGAGAGAGGGAAGGTGAGTGGATTTCTGGTCTGCTGTTGGTCTGTGGGCTCCGCTTGTTTGGTCTGGTCACGCGGCAAACAAACGAACTGCAACGCCAGCTGCGAAACAAAAGGCCAGAGAGCTCTGGAGCACAGACGGATGTGGCTTTGTGGGTTTTCCACTCGCTCTCAATGTCTGTGTGTGTGTGTGTTTGACCGCTGGCAGCTACCGCAGCTGCCGTTAGTCATTTTAAAAAGTGCTACGCTTCATGTTGGCCATGGTAAGGGCCAAACCAGCAGACCAACAGACCAACAGACCAACTGAACCGCCAGGAGAGCAATGACAATGTCAAACTCGTATGTGCGGCAGCATTGTGCAAATGTGGCCAAGAGCAGCAGCAGCACCACCCTATACCAAACCACTGAAAATGGGTGGTGTTGGTGGTGGAGTCGGTGGTGCTGCTGCTGCTTCTCGTGGTGTCGGTTTGTTGCTATGTCAACGCCAAAGACAAAGGCGGCACTGCGACCAAATGTCAAAATGGTTTAAAGCCGTCCACTCAGCTGCTGCTCCCCTCCTGCCACCCATCCCCCCTCCCACTGTTGCTGTCCGCATGACCCCAAGTTGACCTCGAGCGCAGCGGCTTTAAAGCGGCCAGCATCGATTTTTGTTGTTGCTGTTGCCGTTTTACTCGTATTTCAGGCAAACAGACGAAACAGCATGAATATTTGCTGACATTTAAAATTTGCATATAAAATATTGATCAGCTTGGTCGAGCTGAACAGGGAAAAGGGAGCGGGGAGCGGGGTGCAACCCACAGCACAGCAAACATATTTTCGCTTAAGTATGTGTGTGTGCGTGTGTGTGTGTGTGCGTATGTGTCGCTCTTTGTTGTCGTTTTATGGCTACGTTTTTATCGGCAAACCGCAGCGCTCAAAAGTATGCAATGCTTTTATTTACTTTGCGTTCCGTCTGCTTGCTGCAACATAATGTGGGCGTAATGGGCGTGGCATGCTGACCTACAGGCAACTTGTCCGTAGATCGAACTTCATTAATAACCTCAAAGCTTTGGCAGCTTGATCGATTTTTGTAAGCTCGCCTTACATTTGCACCCTTGAAGAGAAGACATATGAATCCACCTATGAATACAAACGCACCTGTCACACTCACACTCACACCCACACACATGTGGACATTGTATGGATTTTTCTCCATTGTCTCTACAAACGTTGTCCAACTAAGCGGAAGCTGTTGGAATTTACCAACGTTTAAACTTTAATGCTGTGTACAAGCGTACTTTTTTATTGTTGTTTTGTTTTGTTTCAAAGTCTCCCTTCTCTTTCTCGTTTTTTCTCTTCCTTTTTGTGTGCATGGTGCTTTAGTAGGATTTAGATTCCTTCTTTTTTTTTTGCTGTACTGCTGCTGCATGTCCTGCCCGCTCCAATTGAACCTAATCCGGCTGCTAAAGTATTAGCTACGTCGTTGTATGCTCATCCCGCCTGTCCAAACTGCCTTATGCTGCTTTTGCTTTTTTTGTTTGCAGGCATTTAAAAAACAAAAAGAAATCGAGGCGAGGCGAGGCGAGGCGAGTCCAGAGCAAAGAGAACTGTCGGAAGGTCTGTAAAAACTTTTACCTCATCGTCTGGTTCTGTCTGCTCTTTGTTTCTCTCTCTCTCTCTCTCTCCCTTCTCACTTAATAACAAGGCGTCAGCCGTTGTCCGTTGCAGAAAATGAACGGCCATCAGTTGTCCCTGGCCACGAGGAGCATACTAATCTGTCTCCCAGACCATCCTCGTTCTTTTGGTCGTTGTCGTTGTCCAGGGAGACACAAAAGGAGAATGGAGACTGAGAGTTCTCTGATCATTGTTGTGTTTGGCAATCAGCCGCTTATAGGACTTCCCTTTTGTATACCCTAGCTAATACCCTATCCATAAGCGGAGTTCAAACAGACGGAGACAGAGTCAAGTCGATATCAATGAATGTCACGGCATGTTATTAAAAAATTAACACCAAGTCAATGATGATGCTGATAATGATGATGATCATGATGATGATGATGATGATGATGATGATGATGGCAAGTGTCAGGTGAACAAAGGTTTGCTTTGCTAGCCAAGTCGCGACGTCAACATGGCGTATGATTGATTTTCTAATCATAAACCATAAAAGTGGAAAGATGCGAAAGAACCGTTTCAGCTGGAACCTGAAACGTGCCCAGATAAATGCGGCCAATATTAAAAGGAGCGAAAAGCTTCAATAATAATAAAAGTTATAAATCTTAGCATTGCCTGTCGACGTTAAGGATGCGGATGAGCAGGAGGATGAGGATGTGGATGAGGATGTGGATGTGAGGATGTGGACATTCAGAAAGGGCAACAACGACGACATGCTGCATCGTGGCGATAATAACAATTTATTGCACGCACACAAAGAGCTGCAATACACATACAAACTCATATACATGTGCATAGTGTGCCAAGTGCCGGAAAATGCCGCGAGACACAACTGCAACAACAGCAGCAGCAACAACAAGGCAACAATAACAACAACAGCAACAAGGGGCAGGCAGACGAGCATAAAAACCACACAATAATAAAAATGAACAATGACAGGTTAATAGCAAATAAATGAAAGCCCATAAGAAAAGCGCAAAGAGAGTGCAAAAAAAAAAAAGAAAAGAAAAACAAGAAGTTGCAACCAGACGACAACGACAACTAACAGCGGCAATGGCTGACACCGAAAGAGAGAGGGAGAGAGAGAGGGAGGGAAAGAAAAAGGGAACCGTTAAGACTGCAGAATTCTCCTGGTGCAGACGAGGGGCTTTTGCCAGCAAAGTATGCTCTTAGTCTAGGCAATTGATATATGGTTTTCAATTTTCAAAACCATTGACCACTCGCAACGCTGCTGCTGTTGCTGCCACCACAGTAACAACAGCAACATCGACAACAGCAACAACAACCATATTCCTAGACTAAAAAAACACTGTCACTGCCAGCATATTTAAAGCATAACCAAAGGTAGAGACAGACACAGAGACAGAGATAGAGATGGAGACAGAGACAAGACCCGGATAGTGACTGTGCCAAGATAGTCGTAATGGCTGCAAACGTACTTAACGGCTTCAATAATGACGATAATGGCCAACAACTTTATCGCCAGCCGACTCGATGCTTCGATTTTCTGCACGCAGCTTGACAAAATGCATTCGCTGTCTGCCAATAATTGTCATCATCATTATCGCACAAGAACAGAGCGACCGAGAGAGATAGAGAGATGTCGATAGAGAGAGAGAGAGAGTGAATTTGTCTGTGGGGGAATCGACAGCCCACGCAACTATTGTGAGACTCCTTCCCAAGTCGGTGTGCAATTGACCAGACTGCAGATCTGATGTCCTTTGCAATCATTCAAATAGCACAAGTTCATTTAATTAATTACAACTACGCGAACAAAAAACATACCTTAACGGCAAACTTTGACTTTAACTATATAATCTGCATCGAAACGTGACTGCAATTTGCGGGACTTTATACACTCTTTGGTGTACTTTGTAAAAAACTGCTTAGACTGACTTAAAATAAGTACACAACTTATTCTTTTTTTTTTTAGAAATTAATAAAATCTACATTTGAGATATTATTATTATTAAAATGACATTCCACTTCAATATCGCCTAAGTTTTGACAAAGCTAAAAAATTGAAAGTTGTTCTGATTTCCGACCGAGCAACTTTAAAGCCAAAGTGAAGCCACAACTACATTTAAATTTAATGCTCTGAATTAAAGCAATCGACAGAAAACATTCCAAATCTAAATTAAATTTGCATTTTTAGCAACATTTTTGCAAATTTGGTCATTAATAAGCAAAAAACTAGTTGAACAAAACCCATAAATATATATTTATTTTCAGATGAGTTTGATTTAAAAATCTAAATAAGTTAAATTATTTAGCTGTCACCTAACGCGCCTGTTGGCGGATTAAAGCTGATTCAATTTGCGAGGAGAAAGTTTAAATGGAAATATCGATCACCTGCTTAAAGTTGAGAGACGAGGCCAAGAGGAGAGAGTGAGAGAGACATGGAGAGTGTGGGAGTTGGCCAACAATGGCGGCTACTTGGCAGCTGTGCCAATGCCTGGCGAACGCATCAGTCAATGTCCTTAGAGTTTAACAAAGAAGGACAATGCAAGCACATAGTACAATATATACATACATATATACGAAGCAGGCAGACACCGGGGCCACTTTATAAAGCCAAATTCAACGCTTGTCTCGTTGTTGTTGTTGTTGTTGCTGTATATGTGGCTGTTGTTGTTGCTGTGGTTGTTGCTGTTGTCGTTTGCAATGCGCGTTAGTCTGTTTGCTTTTGGAACGACGTGAAACGACGACAACTGCTGCTGTTGCTGCTGTTGCTGCTGCTCTCATTTCATTCACTCTTTTCTTTCTTTTTCCTCTTTTTTCGACAATTTGTTTCTGCATCTTACAACGAATTCAATTGAAAATTTCAACAGACACTCGACGTCGCAAATTTAAAAACAAATTTGCCGCAAAGAAAGAAAGTTTTTACCAAACAAGGAACAAAACTTGAAAGTTCAATTCAATTCGATCGACTTGCGACATTAGCTTTTAGCCTGGCTTACAGCTGGTCGGCAGCGTGTGTACGTGCGTTTAAATGTTACGTATGCGACACGTTATACTCTGCCCATCAACTTGCCACAATTGGCATTGTCGTCGGACTGTCCGTCCGTCTATCTGTCCGTCTGTCTGCTTGTCTGGTTGTCTTGGACGTCGTCAGCTGTTTGCTTAGTGCAGTTTTCACTTTGTGGGCGTTGCACATGGAAAGAAAACAACAAGAACAACAGCAACAACAGCAGCAGACGCACGACACCTTCTTCCATTTCCCCATTTTCTTCAGCTTGGCAAGTGAGTTGCTTGTGGCATGTATTTACTTTTTACCTTCCTCTCCCGGCTGTCTGTTGTCAGTTTGTTTGCCTTTCGCCCCGTGTGTTTGCCCTTCGTTTAGTCGCAGTATGACAATATCAAAATCGAAATCAGAATCAGAATCAGATTCGTTGAACCAATGCCAAAAGTGGAAATTGTCAATAATTTCAAATTGATTTCTGTTTGATTTAACACAATAACAACAATTGCAACAACAATAACAACAACGGGGCCAAGAAGTAAACACCTAAACACTATAATTGTGCCATCACGGATACCTGGCTAGTTTTCCACTTACTTCGAGAGGGGGCGTAAGTGAAAAAGTAAACTAGCTGGAGCCCGCAGCACTTTCCCTTCTCCCCTTGCCATCGTCACCGCTTCGAGTCCTCGAGGCCAAATAACATTAGACAACCATTATGGGCTTGGCTGGCTTTTACGAGGCATCATAAAAAGCATTACTTGAACTGCCTGCGCCTCTCTCGTAAAACACAACACAGCACAACTCGTGATTTTCCGACTACAGCTCAATAAAAACAAATCGATAACTCTGCTTAAAGTGTTCAAATTGCCCCCAAAAGAAAAAAACAACAAACTAATAGCACAAGGCAAAAGCAAAAGTATCTCAATATGGTCTCTAAAATCAACTTGTATACGTTGCGATCGTAAAGCTTATGAGTTATGCTCTAATTATATTTATTATGATAACAACGGATAGTAAAATTGTTGCCTTTGTATTGGTTTTTTTAACGATATATAGAGTTATCGATATGTATATTTGCAGCTTTGCTTAATTTCATTTTCGTTTTTAGATTAATGAGTTGGAATCGTTTATTTATTAAAATATTTATTAATTTATAACAATCTCAATATTTACCTATTCAACTTCAGTGAAATTGTGAAGATAAAAATACTTATAGAATTTTAAATTAATATTCTTTAATAACAATTAAAATAAGTTATACACCATTTGATATAAGTTAATCTTGAGCCACTGCATAATTTAAAATAATTTAAAATAAAATTTAAAATTAAGATTTTAAATTAACAGTTAAGGTTATCTATCTCTTTACAATCAGTAGCTCTTAAGGGAATACTTTTAGTTAGTTCATTTGAATTGTCAACAATTGAAATTATCGATATTGACTGAGTTTAATTATTATAAGTTGGCTTACCCTGCTTGGGCGAAACGCTGAGCACCTGCTGCGGCGACTGTTGCTGCGAGTGAATTTGGTATTGCTGCTGCTGTTGCTGCTGTTGTTGCTGCTGCTGCTGCACGGCAACTGCCTGTTGTTGAGCGGCACAGACGGCAGCTGCAACGGCGGCCTGTTGCTGCTGCTGCTGGTGATGGGCAGCGGCAGCGGCTGCTGCTGTTGCTGCGGCGACAGCCTGCTGATGCGATTGCTGCTGATGCGGCGACTGACTCTGAGGATGCTGCTGCTGCTGCGTGGTGATGATCGACATTTGCTGCGACGATTGCTGCGACTGCTTGACGTTGGCCTGATGTTGTTGCTGGTGCTGCTGCTGTTGCTGCGGTGCGGGCGCCTGTTGCTGCTGCTGCTGTTGCTGCTGCAGATGCGTCTGGTGGATGGCCAGCAATTTGGTCTCATAGGGCTTGGCGGCCACCGACAATGGCTGACTGCTGAGCGTCATTTGTGCTGTTGCTGGCATCATTAGCGTGGGCATTGCCAACATTTTTTCACTTTGCACTTTGCAATGTGCTCTTGTTGCTGCTGCTGATGAATTTGTTGTTGTTGTTGCTGCTGCTGCTGCTGCGGCTGCTGCTGCTGCTATTCCACGTTTTGCGGTTAAACGCAATTCGCTTTGATGTTTAATGAAGTGCCGCCTCACAGTTGATGTCTATCATGAAATCGTGCTATAATTTTACTAAATAATTTTCCGTAGCTGCCGCCCTTTCTATTTATTTTTTAACTTTTTGTGTGAAACCGCACTTTTAATTGCTGTTGTTGTAGTTTTTGTGTTGTTTGTTTGAGCTTTGTTCAATGTTACGTACAAATCATTTGATGCGTTAAATGATTTTTAACAAATTTTATTAATTTCAAAAGTTTTTCTTTGCGGTTGCTGCTCACATTTGTTTTATTTTATTTATTTTGTTCAAACTTTTTTATTTGTTGTTGAATTTCGCTTTACCTTCACTTATCACAGACCAATAAGATTTAATTTGTTGAAAAAAGTTCTTGTGGTTTTCGTGTCAGAGTTGCTCGCTAAAACACACAATGAATTCTATAAATTAAATAGCCATTTTTAATAAACAGAATATTAATTAAATTACTAAAAACTATTAATCAAAGCTTATAATACAACAAAATATTTTGTTGTAACTAATTTTTACTTTTGACTGAAAAATTTTTTAGATCACTTGACTTAAAATAAGTTAAAGTAACTGTATTAATAAAAAATACTCCTAAACTAATTAAATGCATTTGCCCTCTATTAGAGTTTTATAAAAGTAAAAGTAAATAATACAGAGATATTTTTAAATAAATAAATTTACATAAATACCCAGTCCTATCAAAATCTAAATATCTTATTATTTTTGATTACGGAAATACTAATAATAACCCTTGCTTTATATGAAGTAAGACTGTGCTTCTCTGAATAAGCATCTTTCGGGTAATTGCACATTTTATACCCGACTTTTATGATGTTGCTCGAGAACAAACATTACATTCTGGGCACAACCATTATCGTATATCAAGCCTAAGCCATTCACACATCATTTGAAAAATTAAATTTAATATTTTACGATTTGTGTGTGTGCTTTGTATTCCCTTTGCAGACAAAGGCAAAGCGTGAGCTAACAAAAAATAAAATAAAAAATGATGCGAGAGACGCGGAAAGTGCGCGTAACGCAATGTGAAAGTGCCAAAAACAGAAACGTACAACAACAATAATAACGAGAGAACAAAATATTATAACAATAATAATAAAAGGAGCTGAGTTCAGACTCTGCTTTTTACGAGTGACGCGCCCAAGAGACAACAACAGAAGCCAACAGAAACCAGAGAACAGACAACAGAAGACAGAAGACAGACAACAGGCAAAACTCGGGAAAACTCCGAAAATCGCACGCCCCAAGTGTTGGCAAGTGTCAGGATCAGGCGCTGCCACAGAAACAGAGGCAGCCACAGCCTCGGTCGACGCAACGTTAGCGTCAACGTCAACGTCACCGTCAACGTCGACGTCAGTCTAACGCTTCCGGTTTTTATGGCGCAACGGATGGGCAGACAGACAGACAGACAAAGGGACAGAGGAACAAATGTTATGTATAAATATAAACTTATATTTTTTATTTTTGAAAGCCAAGACATACACACACACACACACACACTGACAGTTACACAGACGCAGTAAAAAGCAACGAAAGTATGAAAAATGCTAACAAAAAATGCTACAAAAATAAAGTACAACACACAGCATTCGCTGTCATCCAACTGCTGTGTGAATGTGTGAGTGTGTGAATGTGAATGTGTCTGAGTATGATTCATACACACAAATGCAGTGGCCTTTTTTATATGGCCGCACTGTGTCGGGCGGCAGTCGGCGAATACTGGCTGAAAGCATTTATTGGCTGCTCGTTGTCGGTTTATGTGCCACATAAGCCGAAGTGCCAGTTTCTATATGTGTCTGTGTTTGTGTCTGTGTCTCTATATCTGTATAGCTCTTGTTGTTATTGTTGCTACACATAATGTGCCAACAAAAACAAAAAAAAAAATACCGAAACATAACATAGCACCAAATACAAGTCGTTTTGTCGTATATATAAATACAACAGACTAAAATCGATGCTCAGCATTTTAAATGCATATCGCAAAAATCTCCTACAAAATTTTTTCAATATATTAAGAACTTTAAACTGTGCTGCATTGAACTAAGCAACTATTATAGTTCGCGAAGCTGTACAACACTTTATAAACACTCAGAAAGAAGTTTTATGATTGCACTAAAATTGTCTCAAAATGTTTGAATTTTCCAAACGCAATTCTTAGCACCGTAATAGGCTAACACTCAAAAGCCGAACCTAAAGAAACATAGTTCACTTCATTTCCAAGCTAATAATCTTTAATTTAAATAACTAAATAATAAACAGAATAAGCAAAATATAACGATTTTAACATTTCTAACTTTTTGCTTTAATTATTAAGTATTTATATTTATTTTCGCAGTCACTTCTGCTGCGTTTATTTTGTACGCGTTGTTCGTTTTAAATACTTTTATTACTTTTTTCTTTAGGTTTTTGTATTACCGCCTTGAAGTTGTTGTTTTCTTTTTTGCGTGTTTAATTTTTTGATTTTCAGTTATTTGTTTTTTGTTGATTTGCTTTGTTTGTTAGTTTGTTGGTTTTTTGTTTGGAAATTATAATAACAACTTAACAACAATGTAACGAATATCCTTTCTTTACGAGGACACAATTCAAACTGAATGCGAAGCTCGCTCGTCGGCCTCACAAATAGTCGAATCGCGTCGTCCGCATAGGCCAAACCGTTATTCTGCCGGCGTCGCTGTCGTGCTGCCCAGCACTCGGAGTCCTTTCAAATCCAACGAGCATCCTTCTCATCGTTCCCACGAGCTTTGTGCACATTTCGCTCAGGCATGCGCCTTGGCTAAGTTCGAAAATGGTTTGTGTCCCAACTGAAGGCGACTTTTGCAAATGGCATCCATGAATTTCCCACTATCTGTGGACTTTTATGGTAAGTGGCAACTGTTATACGGCATTTAGTTGCTATAGAATATTTCTGGCTGCATCTTTACAGTTTTCCAAGTGGCGCTGTGTTGCACAAAGGACTTTTGTGGCAAGTGGCAAGCTTGCATTGTTCAATGGAAAGACTTACTCGTAACTATTGCAAACGAGACAAATACTTTGAGCCGCTTTGCACGCCAGCAACAACAACAATCGTCTCTTATCATAATAGACAAGCAAACAAGCGCAACTACAAGTGTAAACACAACACACACTCTAACTAAAATCGACACACACACACACACACGCACACATTGATATATGCACATGCTATTGTTTATGCGAACAAGGACCAATAATCCACTTTTGTTTTGTTATCATTCGCGCCCTGTAAACCAAGCTCCTTACATCTCCCTCCTTTCGCGTCTTTCCCTTCTCTGCTCCTCAGACCGTCTCCACTTAATTTCTACTTGATTTGTCGCTTAAGAAAACTAATTGTCTGCCTTTTGTTGAGCGTGAAAACAATAGAAAACATTTTAGCAACTGTTACTTTAGCCCAAAAGCGTATTAGAAACATGCGGGAAGAGGAGAAAGACTTTGAGAATAGCGTCAAGAGTGGGGAGTGAGGAAATCTCGAAGGAATGCTGTGGCTAAGACCAAAAGTGGCTAAAGAAGTGGCAGACTGGCGGCTTTAATGGTTTTTGGGCTCTGCGGTCATGCGAAAGAAATGATGATGGCCATTGGCAATGCTTGCCACTGACTGTGCCTCATTGTGGGGCAGCGGCAGAGGCAGCATTTCAAGGTCATCGCTGAAAGGCGGAAATGCAAATGTAATTTTAGTGGAAAAATTGTTGAAAATTGCTGAAAAGTTGCCACTTGAAACTAAAAAATGGACTCGGCCAGTTAAATTATTGAAGAGGAATTTATACAGTAAGCCTGATCAAGAGAATATATCTTCACTATTGAAACTAATTCAGTTATTCAGTTACAACAATTGAAAACTTGAAGCGTGGTGTATACTGTTAATTTATACTCGAATAGGTATTTGTTAAATTATATTTAATTTTACTTTTTTTTAATATAAATTAGTAATAATATAATTTTCCATTTCAAGCAACTCTACAAGCTTTCGATTGCGAGAGTTGGTAATTCCAAAATTAAAGTGGAATTCAGAACAGCTCGGTTTTGTTTCTAATAAAATATTTTACAGATGCTTTTAAAAAATTCTTTTAAAAAATACTTCAACTGTTGAAACTTGAAGTAATGATGTTAATCGATTCTAAAAATGTTCAACATTATTCTAAATTTTAGATATTTATTTTAATGCTTTAAATGGTATTTATTTTCAAATCCGACGACTCTACAGCACACGTTTTGAAAACGACAATTATTGTCGATTTTCGGATTTCGGAACAGCAATCAACTCGTTTTGTGGCAAATCGGCACATATTGTCTATTAATATTTAATTCTTTCTATGCATTTCGTTAAGCGGAAATTTAAGGAAGCTCAAACTAAAAGGCGTTCGATAAATATGTAAATATTAATTTTTAATTTGTGCACTTTAGGCCAGCGGACTTGAGCAAACGCAGCTAGGTAGCTAACCGCCAAGATAAGCGTGTTATCAGGTTGCATTTTCGCATTCGTTCATATGAGCCCCTACCTCACATGAGCCCCTGCCTCAAACTGTTCACTTGTACGGGTCGCATTTACTATATATGCACAAAGTCCTTCAAGTTATGCAGCCGCGTTGACGGCCACAACAATAACGATAGCAACATGGCGACACATTATCCGCTTTGCTACTAAATACAGGTATACACACATATGCACAAGGCGCACACATATGCTCGCATACATATCGAATGAAGAAAGAGAGAGGGAGCGAAAGCAAGTGACAGAGAGAGAGAGAGAGAGGTCGCCTCATGCCATGCAAAGAACTCACGTGAGCGATTAAAATCTAAAGGAAAGTATTTCTGTTTTACGGTTTTTTTTTATTTTTTGCTGCAACATCGAGGGTTGTTGTCGCTTGTCGCAGCGCCAGCTGAGGTGTAAATGAGTAGAGTTGAGCTAAAGGGTTGCACGGCAGCAGCAGCGACTGCGACTGCGACTGAGGCAGCGACAGCGACAGAGAAAGCAGCGTGTAATTGGAGGCGAGTGTCGTGTAAAATGTAAAACTTGCGCCGTAAATAAATCAAAACTTTCTGACTGAACAAACATTCAGGTGAGCGAAAAAATGCAGCGTGTGACGGCAACAGCCGCCAGCATGAGGCAGCAGCAACGGCAGCAACATCAGCAACGGCAGCAACATCAGACTGAAGCAGCAACAGCAAACTAAATGCGGGCCTGAAGGGCGGTTGGAGCACAGTTTCATATTGACAAGTGCGCCCGAAGGTAGTGAAAGGAGGCCGGTGGATTATTTATGCTAAAAATTGGAGCAGCTGCTGCTGAGCAGCGCAGTTGGCGTCGCAGTTGACTGCACTGCATTTTTATGTCTCCCCCTTAAGAGAAATGAATGTTGACACACAGCCCTAACTCAACAAAGAATCTCAATAAGCAAGGACATTATCAATATTCATATACGTTTATCTGTTACTATATGTAATATTTTATTTATTGATTAAATTCTTTCATATACATATATCTATAACTATATGTAATATTTTATTTTGTTTATTAAGTTTTTTTATAATTAATATAAGCTATATTAAATTAACATAAACTTTAATTTGTGGACTGAAATGAAGAAAAAGTTTAGTAAATTCCTTGGAGGATCGCATTCTATAACGCATATTTTATTGATTTATTACGAGACTACATATATTATAATACGAGTATGCTAAACAGCTTGACCCCCACAAAACTTTCTTATGATTTATATATTCATAATTTTTCGTTCGCCGAGCCACAAAGTGAAATGTAAATGGCGCATTAATACGGTTACAGCAAAACTACCTACTTACAATTTATATACACCTCGACTTTTATATATAAATAATATAAGGAAGTCGCATTAAAGTAGATCGTAAAAGTTTTGCGCAGAAATCTTGGCAAAATGTGGAAAGAGAGAGGGAGAGTAAGAGAGACAAAGCGACATTTGTACCGAGTACCAAGTAGTTTGTTGTAGTACGAGTAATAATAAAATCATAAAATTATTATTATAAATAAACAGTGGAATAAAAGAGATCTTAAAACCATTTGCAAGTTTCCTGTTGCTGCTGCTGTTGCTGTTGTTGGTTCCAACTAAACTTTTTGATATCTTAAGCAACATTACCAAGTCGGCAGCAACAACAACAACAACAACAACATCACGGCCAACATTCGGTTGAGTCTTGAATAAGTTGACAAGTTTTTTTCCGCATACCCAGTGTAAGCACAAGGCGGGTATATAAAATTATAACTATAGATATGCCATAAATTAATTTAGTATTGTTTTTGACTAAAAATCAACTCCATTTGAAATTATTTAGGTATTATTTGTATTGCACTAGGGTGTGTGTTAGTCGTTGATTATGTGGTCGAGCACTTTTTTTCTGCCATAAATATATTAAGCCGTGACAAACTTTGCCCATTGCTAGAAGGTGCGCAGCTGGCTGGAGTTAAATACGCGTGGCATGCCACGTTTAGAGGCAGCTAGCCACAAAATTGATGACTCCAAGTTTAACTTAATTGTATGTGGAATGTGGAAACTGAATCTGAATCTTTATCTCTATCTGTATCTGCTGCCATTTGTGGCATGCTGATTGTGTCAAGATTTCATTTCAATTTGCGCCGCGATAAGACGAAACGAGACATAAAAGTAAATTGAAATGCCTGTCGCTGGCATCGCATCGCCATCAACTGACAATCACAGGACGAGCACCTGTAACTGTAGCTGTAGCTGCGACTCAGCCAGGACCTGACCCTGATGGACCCCCGTTGCACGTGCACATGGCAGGAGTTTCAAAAATTTTTAATTGAATTTGCCACTGGGCAGTGGACAACTCATTGCCTGCCAACTGGCAATGGGCATCTGAGGTCTGAGTTGTCCTACGAGTACACTCAAAAAATATATGACATCCCAAAATTAAGTATGTCCTTACTCGAATTTAGTTCATAAAATTTATGTTTGTTGTGTACTTAAATTAATAATAAAGCGATCTTAAATTTAAAAATACAACCAAGCATTCACATGACAGCTTTGTGATAGAATAATCCAATTTTAACTTGGTGAGAATATAAAGAAACCATGTCAATCATAAAATTTATGAGTTCGGTTAAAATACCTCCAGAAACATGCATTTTTTTATACTCTACTTTTGTTACTAAAATTTACCATTGTCATAGTTTAATCAAGTTTCTTTCAACATTTGAATAAACTTAAATATAAGAATTTAGTTTGCTAGAAAAAAGTGAATTTTTGGGATATGTTCAAGATTTTTGTGTTCTTATACTAATATGATTTAAACGTACTTAACCAGAAAAATTATAATTTATGTTTTCCGAATGTACTATTTTTCTGAGTGTACTCACTGTGCAGCGGTATCATGTACTCCATTTCCGAGTCGCTGTCATCGGCCTCGTCCATGTCCTGTTCACCGCCTCCCTCATTTGCGGTGGTGGGCGTGGCAAAGGAGTTTGTACTCAGCGCCATTTCCATGGCACGCAGTGCGGGGAGGTGGCGGGGCAATCGACCATTCTGCAATTGAAGTCAAGTGATAGCTTATTAAAATTGGGCATTAATGGATAAAAACACGTTCAAGTTCGTTTAATTTGGCGACGGCAATTATTAATTGGATCCGAGCTGGGGGGGGGAACCCGAGTCGAAAGGAAGACAAATGTCCTTTTGCAGTACTAAACAAATCATGACAAAGGATAACACGTAGTAAACTGAGCAATGGATATAAATGCGTTTGCCTGCTTCACCTTTTGTTGCCACTCGTTGCTTCCTCTTGCTACTTTTTTGTTGTTGTTTGCAAGAAACTAAACAACACTAACAACAACAACAACGATAACAACTATAACAACTGCAGGGGCAACTAGAAGCTGCCAGAAATCCAATTTCAGCAAGTAGAACGACATAAATTTGTTTGTGCCACACACACACACAGAATAAGAGATAGTAAGAAAGAGAGAGAGAGAGAGAGAAACATACGCATTAAAGCCTTGTACCGGTTACCGTCCAGGGAAATTGGGAACTGGGAGCTGCAATGTGAGGGGCGGCAGAGGGCAGGGGCAGGGGGAGGGGGCAATGGTCTGACCATGTCCAGCAAATGAATTCTGTTAATGCAGACATTACTCGAGCATATTAAAAGTCCAAATGGTCATTTCGTACAGAATTTTATAGCGACTAGTCACACACACACAACATACCCAGAGTGAGGTGGAGAGATGGGAAGATAGAGACAATGGCATTGGGGCTACAAATAGGCACATTTGTTCCGCCTCCCTCCCGCTGACAACACGGAAAAACCCCTTGGACAACCCTCGGGGCTGCAGCCAATGGCCAATGTAGTTAGCAGCCCAGTCAAACGAGCGTACGCAGTTTTGTTTACCTTTGCCACGACAATTGTGGTCGACAACTACAACAACAACAACAGCCACAACAATACAATACACAGAGAAAAAAAATCAGTCGGAAATTCATTTTAGAAATCAAAACATTGGCGGAAAGGGAATTGAAAAATCGTGAATCAAGTAGATTTCCGAACCTTAGACTGCATTTGGAATTGATTTCATCCCCAACTCCCCGCTTTTTTTCAGTGTACTGCTCTTTTTGTTTTCCCACGTATACAGTATTTCCTTCGCCCGCCCATCAGCACATTTAGTTTATTTGATGTTGCGAAATGAAAATTGTGACATAAAAGGGACTAACAACATAATTAAGTAGTGTCCAAATGTGCAAATCCAAAGGCATAAAAAACATTTGAAAAAAAAGAGAAAGAGCAAAGTAAAAAAACAAGTTAAACGAACGAATGCGTTTATGTTTCGGCTGCTGCTCGCCGAATGGCACTTAAAGGATTTGAGCCCAGAGTCCAGCTTCGAGTAGGCATTCAGTAAGTTACGGTCAAAAGGGGGAAATGAGATCAACTTGCTCACAGAGCGCACATTATACACACTAACTATATATGTATGCACATAGACTAACATTTACCGTATCATGTAGTCTTCTATATTGGCCATTTTCCGTTTGTGGTCATAATTTTTAGTTTTTGCTCTCCACGTATCGGCCGCAAAAAGGTCATGATTAGAAGTTGGCCCAAAGAAAAGAATGAGAGAGAGTGAGAGGGACCGCAACAAAGTTGAGCTAGAATTGTTAACGGCACACAAAACACATTCGCATAACTCCAGCAGAGTCTTAATCATAGATTGGGATCGTGTTGTTGACACGTTTCGGATTATGCAACGCCTAACGACACAGAACTTATTTCATATTTATTAATATAATGCCCGTACAGTTACTGTCGAGTAGAAAAAAAAAAGAAGACGGCGTCGGATTATAACAATTTCAACATTTTTTCATATTTTGTATACGCTTGTGTATAAAATATAAAATATAAATGGATTTTTAAGAGAAGTAGCTTTTGTTATGCTGTATTCTTAAATAGTTTAAACATCAAAAAATATTATATAAATATAGTATAGTGTGTTCTAAAAAATCTTCAAAACCTTAAGAACACTTTTTCTCAATAGTATTCCTCATCAAATATCAATTTGAATGCGTGAATCAACCCTCTGCAAGTGTATTGAGTCTTCGACATCCTACAATTTGCTATTTATTTGCGTTCATAAATGAAATTGAATCTTAAAGGCAAGTATTTGAGGCGTCTCAACATAAAATGAGGGAGAGCAGCAAAAGTAGAAGCATTTTTGTTTTAAATTTTCTCTGGACGCAGTCAGCGAAATTAAAAAATTGGCTTACTTTGACTTTGAAAATTTGTTGTCTTTGTATTAGGTATGAATATAATATGTATACAATATATGTACGTAATGTATATCTTATAAAAAAACCTCTTTACGAGGTAAAAGTCTAGTGACGAAAACAGTTATATGCCCCAAAATTTCTGATATCCAATTTTGTGACGAATAATATTAAGTTTGACATAAAAATTATTTTAAAAAAAATTTTGGCACTCGGCACATTGCGCCAAAATGTCTCAATTCTTCATACCAAATAAAACTCAATGTTTTGCGCAGTGCCGAATGCAAAAATTTTTTTTAAAATAATTTATATGTCAAACTTAATGTTATTCGTCACAAAATTGGATATCAGAAATTTTGGGGCATATAACTGTTTTCGTCACTAGACTTTTACCTCGTAAAGAGGTTTTTTTTATAAGATATCAGAAATTTTTGAATAAGACATCAGAAATTTTGAAATTGAATTTTTTTTTTGGACAGTATATCTTTATCAACTTTGTTTATTTTTTGTACAAGCTGAAACAAACTGTCTGGCAACACTGGTTCCCTTTACAAACACACATGCCAAGCGCAAAAGCTAGTAGCACTCTCAAACTCTGGCTGCTATGACACTTTGCTGCTGCTGTATGCATGCTACTGCATGCATACAGCAGAAGTGTAAAGGTAAAAGGTATATTCAGTTAACAGGTAATATCTTGCCCAAACGAAATTTGACGGCTATGTGTTATATGTCAAAAACGTGAAATTGAATTGTCTACAACAAATAACATATTTAAAAGTCATTTGAAACGTAGATTTTTCTTAAATCGCCGAAATGTGGGAAAAAAACCTGCTTTCACCTGAAGCTTTTTACCTGTGCTTTTAAGCAAAAAAGTTTACAGCTAGGCTTAAAGCCCTTCAAAACACCTTTCTAACGATATATAGATCAAATCTGTAGCTTCTATTGTTTGGAAGCTGTGGTTTTTGGCGATTTACATGCACATGTACATACTGCATATGTACTAGTACATGCAGTAGTGTAAAGGTAAAAAGTATATTCAGTTAATAAGTAATATCTTCCAAACCCATCGGTAAAATTTTTTCTATCATATATCAAAAAACGCGAAATTTTATACACTACAACATATTGAAAGCTAAAAAAAATCGTTAGCGTCGTTTTCTCAAAAACCGCCAAAATGTGGGACAAAATATTTTATTTCACCTGTTGCTTTTTACCTATGCACTTTAGAAAAAAAGGTCTGCCTAAAAGCCCTTCAAAATACCTTTCCAACGATATATAGATCACGTCTGTAGCTCATATCGTTTGGATGCTATAGGGGTTTTAATTTTAGCGGTTTTTAGCGATTTCCCGCTAAACTAGCTTTTTTTCGAAAAAGTCGTAGAACAAACGTTTCTAGATTTTTGATCGGGAACAAGTCCCCATTCAAACTTTTAAGCTAAATCAACGCTTTGATACTAACAAACAGACAAACAAACAAACAAACAAACAAACAAACAAACAAACAGACTGACTTTTCATCTCGTTTTGAAATGGGCACCAAAAATTTTACAATTAATTATCTTCTGAACCAGTGATCGGATTTTGATGATCAAGGTGTCATTCGACGCGTATTTTTGATAAGAATAGTAAAAAATTAAAATCAAAATCGAAAAGGCTCCAACGGCCCCATTTGCTCCAATAATTTAAAATTTTCCCCTCCCACTAACACCTGTTTATCTCACGAACCAGGTAAGTATCCAAAAGTCTTAGTATGCACATTTGTAAGTAAAATTGATACCTTTCGATCGGTACATAACTCGACCCGATCGGACAGTCATAGCAAATTTTCCATTCTTCCTGTGTATATATGCTAGTCGCCTTCGCACCCTTTGTGCTGCTTTCGTCACTAGCGCGGACTGCCGTCCGCAGTGATAAATCTTTTAGAGCCGTTGGCATATCGTTCTGTGGCTTTCTTTGGCTCAATTTAGTTGCTCATTTTTTGAGTATTTGATTTCATTTTTTGCGCTCTTTGTACTGTATGTATGTGTGTGTGTGTGTGTGTGTTGATGTGTATGTGTGTTCTGTATACTGTGTACAGTTTTTTAATAAAAACAAATTCAGCGGACAGCCTGCGGCGAACATGGCATGCAAAATTAAATTATTTCGTTGTTTTGTGCCACGCTTCTTACACTGAGATCTGGACGGCGAACGCTTTATCATTTCTTGTTGCTGTTGACAGGAATATGTGGAACGGCGGCTAAAGCGGGAATTGGAGCTTAGAGGGTATTCAGGCATTTGACAGGCCTGTCAGCCCCAAAACTGAAAGAGAGAGACAGACAGACAGACAGAAAAAGAGAGAGAGAGAGAGAGGAAGGCGGAAATACGCGTTGTGCAAATCCGCTGACTTGTTTGTAATTTTGTAATTTAATGACCAACAGACATATCAAATATACATGTCGTTGTTGTCGAAAGAATGTGAATTCAGCTTCTGTGTCATAACGCGAATGCTTAAATTTTGTTTTTCCTTGATGATATTCTTTCTCAATGTTCCATTTTCACGACCTAATTTCAATTTTGCAACATCTGAAATGTTGTAAGTCTTTTGCTGCAGATGTACATGTAGGCGCAGAGTCATCATTAAGTCATTTCGTTATGCAAATTGTTCATTACAATGGACGCACTTTAATGATGCCTGCGATGCCGCAGTTGCTGCTCCCCAATCGACCTGCACAATTTTGATGCGCAAATATTGCAAATTGCCTGTCAATAATATGGAAATTGCAACCATCAAAGGATTAAAGTTTTAATAATAAAAATATGCGTGCGTTGCAGTTTACATATATGTGTGTTACATGTGTGTGAGAGTGTGTGTGTGTATATTTATATTTATACATGCAAGTTTGTCCAACTGTCAAGGCGTCTGTTGTTGCTCCCCTTTTAAAAGGGGACATGACAGGTGACGTGATTTCCACACTGCGTGCCATTTTTGTGACTGTTGCAATTGTTGTTGTTGTTGTTGTTGCTGCTGTTGCTGTTGTTGTTATTGCATATTGCGCCGCACTTCCGTTTCCTGACGACGCTGCGTTTCTTTTGCATAATAGACGTTGATTAATGAAGCACCACAGGACAGGTAAAAGTGAATGCAATACATTATTTATGAGCCAGGTTGCATAATTAGCGACGCGCCAAAATCGCCAGTGCAAATTATTAACGTTCAATGGATGAAAAGGGGTGGAAAAAGAGGGGGCAGAAATGCGACCCCTAAGGCGCAATCGACAATGCGATGCAGTATGAAATTTGTTGTAGCTGTTGCAATTGCTGTTGCTCGACTCGGTTTGCTTTGACAGTTGCCATTTGCCAATTGGTATGCAAAGCGAACGCGCAATGGCCCAGCCTCATAAATTAGCCCCCTTCCCCGCTTTCCTCTTCCCAGCTCACATCACTCAGAGTTGGAGCTGCTGCTGCTATGCAGGCCCAAAAGCAGAAAGACACGCCAACGGCATCAATCGGCAAAAGTGTACAGCACTGAACGACTCCACACGCAGTATAGAGCAAGGAGTATGGAGCACGGAGCACGGAGCTCGGAAGTGCCATAGTAGTCGGGCCGGAAAGACACGCTACATTGCTTATTGGGGGCACACGGAGCGTATGAGCTATGCCAAATGTTGCCAGCAAGTATGGCCTAAGCTTCTTCCTCAGTCTCATCCTCTATCAATCTATCTATCTATATCCTTGGCTACTTTCAACTCGCAACTAGCAACTGGCAACGATATCGCTCATAATTTCCAATTCGCATATTGTGGCTTGCAAGCGGCCGGACAAACAAACACAAATACCATCATAAGCAGACACGCACACGAAAACACAAACACACACACACACACAAACAGACATCGCCATCTACATTGTCTCTGCTAAATTCTGCATATCCTGCCGTTGCATGCCATACAATGTCCTGGCCTGTTTGCTCTGTTCCAGTTAAGTATGCATTGCATGCCAATTCACCAAGTTTTCTCCCCTCTTTCAATGTTCTTTCTTTCAACTTCAACTCCGACGGGGACATGCGACTGCTGTTTTATAGGCTCATAAAAACTTCACATACAATTCTCCTATATCAATTTGTAGATATTTATTAGTCACAGGTACGCAGCAAACAGAAAATTCACTTTATTTCACTTCTCTTTGCTTTGCTTAGATTTCCATTTTGCATTCCACAAAAATGTTTTCTTTTGCCTCTTCTTTTGACTTTGTGTCGCTGTCAGCCATTAATCAATATGAAGTCACCCCATAAGTTGTCCAATATCTGCTCGATTACTGATTATAAACTCATTCCACAAACTGATTTACTGACTTGCAGAGTTTAATGACAATTAAGACTCATCTAATGTATTTAAAAAATTACTGGAATTAATTACATTACATAATTTAAGAATATATTAAAGTTTCTTTGCAACTATCAACTATTCAAATTTTCATAAATTCTTACATAGCGAGCTAAGTCAATGCAATTATTAACAGCATCCGACTAATTGGCCAATAATTGACAGTTTGACGGCTTTGCTAATTTGTTTATGCATGTTACACTGTCAAAACATTTGCCAGACTTTGTTGGGAACTCAAAAAAAGAAAGAAAAACCGTTCAAGAAATAAGTAAATGACAACGAAAAAAATAAAAAGGCCTTTACAGCTAGGCAAAATATATTTTACTTAAATATATAGAAGTTATTTGAATTTATATATATATATTTTTTTTATTAATATGCGCCAGCCTGATGCATGGACAGTTAGTTTGTATTTATTTATATATTGGTTTCCAAAATAGATTTGTCATCGGAAGCTGTTGATACTTAATAAACATATATAAATTTATAGAATTTTCTACAGTTAATTGTGACACCAGTTTTTGTGCAATTGTAAGGAATAAAACTGCTACTTGTTATGTTAATTAGTGAAAATATTCCCACTTCTCACTCTTATAATAAGGAGTATATCTGCCTCGAAAAGAACACTCCCACTTAGACTTCATGTAACCGAATATTAGGCAGCAGGCATGGTCTAATTTATGTAAAAGGCAAATAAATCAATTAATGTCAAACAACCTGTAGACACTACGGCGGACATACAACAAAGATACAATGTATATTATGCTAAGAGATTGCGGGAGTGAGTGTGAGTGTGGGGGAGGAGGTGGAGGTGGGCGTGGCAGCTTCGTTTCTGCTTCGTTAGTCTAATAATAATTAGAAGCCCACTGACATTTTGAGGCGAAGGCAAATACAATTAATTACCACAAAATACAAGTAAACACAATACAAATTTATAAAGGCACACACTCCTAGGGAAACAGAGGAAGAAATAGGTCTGAGTAGAACCCAAAATATCAAAAGCCTGTGCCAGGCACCAAATCAATAGTCGAGCAAAGCGAAACTTGGTCCTTTGTGTGTGTGTGTGTGAGAAAACGGACGAACTCGAACATTTTCAAATGTTTTTACAAACACATACAAAATAATGAGTTAGTGGCTAGGGAGAGAGAGCCAAGGAAACAGCCACAAAAACCAACAACAACAACAACAAATGCGCCAATCAATTATACGGCCAATTAAATACTGAAAAAGTAGCGAAAATGCCGAGAAATATAATGGAGAGTCGAGAAGTCGAATCGAATACGAATCGAAGCGACTGGACCCAATTCGAGTAGCTTTTGAGCCAGTGTAAGAGGAGAGAGGGAGGGTCAAGATACTGTACTTTACTTGGGCAGTGAAAACATGTTTATTTGTTGTTATTGAAAATGAAGACGTGCACGTTGCTAAAGATAAACAAAACTGTTCCGACAACATAAACCTCTCGCAATTCCATCGAGCAGCTCGTGCAGAAGTCGTCTCTTGTAGCGAGACTGTTTTTCAAGGTGAATGTCATTCATTTATTTAAAAAAAGCGAAAAAAAACCCATCAGCTTATTAACAGATCATTGAAAGAGAGATATATGCACCTATGACTCTTTTGCACATTCATATTGTCTCTTACATACCTTTTCTTGTCTTACCAATTTGTTGTTGCCTTTGTTGGCATTTTGCGCATCATTCACCTTTATTCATGGTTGTTTCAAGTAACTGACAGACAAACGAAGGAAGCAACTAATAAGTTAAGTTATTTAAGCTATTTTCCATTTAAAACATTTTCAAATAAGCCTTGAAAGAATTTTCCAAAAATATTTCCAAGCAGACAGACATAGAGCAAAAGTTATTCCATGTATCGAATGCCATTCAATGTTGCTCAACTGAACTGAATGAGTGGTTTGAATGTATAGTACAATATATATCTTTTACGGGTATTCCGTATTGGAATTGTCTTTAGCAGAAGTACTGTACTACATTTTGTGGCAGACATGGACAGTTGCACATTAGTTGCTAGTTGTTGTTCTTATTGTTTTTTGAACATTTTCGAGTAAATTACGAAGCCAGAAAATTGCATTGACCAAACGTAATGTGTGCTGCTTAAGTTGTTTACTTACAATTTATCCAATTCAAGGGAATTTCAATTACGCATCCGACGTGTGGGCAAACAGAGAGTTGGCAGCTATTGTTAAGCATTTATCATTGAGATTATGCAGCTACTACTACATAAATAAACAACACCTTTCACCAAGAGAGAAAGATGAATAAATCTATACATGCTTTATTTAATTAGGTCTGCATAATGGTCATTGAACTATTTAATTGGATTCGAAATTATTGTAATGTTTGGAATTTATGTGCATTTTGTGATTTCAAGCAAAGAGCAAGGCAATGTGTAATGTAATTATTTAATTGAGTTGTTGAAATATTTGAAATTAATAATTGGATAACCGATCCGATCGTTAAGTCTCTCTCTCTCTCTCTCTCTCTCTCTCTCTCTCTCTCTCTCTCTCTCTCTCTGTGTCTCTCTTACTTATTTTTTGTCCCTGTTTAATGGCAAGAATGTTGCACGCGCTCGGTTGGCGTGTTAGTTGCCTGCTTGACTGCCTGCCTCTAATTTGACAGCCGTGGCTTGGCATTGTCGTTTCGTTTACGTGTTGTCTATCTTTGCCAGCGACACGCCCCAACTCCCCTTGGACGCCCCCTCCGCCACCGTCCCGCTCCGCCCCGCACGAACGATTTCTTGTTCCACATTAGGAAACATTATCTTTGTCAGTTGAGGTTGCATTTTATTGTGTTACAACACAGTTTGGCTAAGCTTCTTCTGTTGCTGTTTCTATTTCTATTTCTGTTTTTGGTTTGTTGTGTTTCCTTACATTTTTTTTTATTCTTCAACTGGTTTCCCTTGGCACGTTGAACGGCAGTTTGGGATTTGGCCTGACAGCTCGCTTGAAATTGCGACTGTCAATTGCATTTAATTCGCGTTTGCTGCCACTTTGACCTTTGCCACTGCAACAACAGCTAGCAAAAAACCTAAAATCGACAGCTACTTTTAAAAAGTTAGCTTTAAATTGTATTAAATGACAACTTTTAGTTGAAGGAGCCGCTTAATAAATAGATCGACGCAGCTTACAGGTTGTATACTTAATTTGTGAGCCACATTTTCAATGTTACGCATACGCCCCGTGTGAAGATGCCGACAACGTTTACAGTTACAAAGGGCGACGATTGCTGCTCGTCGAGTGTCATGCAAAATAAACCGTTAAAAACGAAAAGCTTTTGCTCGACTGCTTTTGAAATTTGGCGCCAACGCAAACGCACACAGACACAGAGACACACACACACACACACACACAGACGCACAGAGCATCCGTGGGCGCAATGAAAGCAATCGAGCAGCTTCAACAAAGAAGCACTTGACAGACACACACAGAGCACACACACAAACACACAGAGGCATTGTGGTAAAAGCTTTCAAGTGGCAGCAACAAAAATAACGAAAGCAAAGCTGCCTCTGATGCTGCTGTTGGCGACGTTCGCGTCGTCCTTTTTATCTGGGCAGCGACGCGTCGCTAAAGGGACTTTTGGTAACCCAATGCGTGTGCTCTACACATACATACAAACATACATACAGTAGATACGTACTTACATACAGTTGTATTTGTAGATGCGGTGAAATTCACGCTTTATTCAACACCAACGAATTTGAGTAACGCCACCTCGCGGCCGCTGAACAGATTAAATTAACAGCGCACTGTGAACAGAGAAGATGTCCATGGTGGGAACACAGAACAGAAATCCTTGAGTCCTTAAGAGCACTGAAGCTGAGGCATGCTCTCTGTGTGAGTGTGTGTGTGTGTGTGTAATGCGAGAAAGTCACCACAGCCCAGCACAGCTTCAACTGCTGTTAACTACAGCGACTGGCCATTTCTGTCTTTCTACGAGTATTTCTGCCTTGGCTGACAGCGCTCATAAGTATGCTGCAATACATACCAAAAAAGATTTTTCTCTAGGAGTTTTTGTTGGCAGCTAAAGGCGAGATTTTGATTTGCGCTTCATCGCTTTTTGTCGCTTGTCCAATTTGCTATTTTAGCTGTCAACATTTCGAATGCCTGTCGCTGGCCACAAAAGCGTCCTTTGATATTGCATCCTTTGGCGCAAATATCGGATTTCTTTCAAGCTAAAATATCAACATCAGTGACTGCATTACTGCCAGCCTGATTCCTGATTCCTCGACAAGGACATGCCTTTCACTTCATTTGGTTCGTCTCTGTTCTTTATTTCTTTCTTTCTGTGCGCAACGTAATGACAACATCAGTTAACAATATGTTTTTCATTTTCTTTTTGTTTTATTTTTCACCCTCTTACTCGTATTTTCTGATGTCCTCTGCAGTTCTGACTTTGGCTTTTTGTTGTTTGCCAAGTTAACGATATATAAAATATGAATTCACTTACGAGAATGCATCACACATCAGCCCAAAGCCATTAAGCCAGACACAGCCCCAACTTCAGTTTCAGCTTCGGCTTCAGCTCTTAGCCAAAAAAAAAAAGTAAAACAAAAAATGAGTTGCAGTCCTCTGCATTTTGTTGGCGCGACCTCAGCATTGTTCTTTTCACTGCACAATCTCCTTTACTCGTAGTGTCGAGAGAGGTCATGAATTGGTGTTGTTATTGTCCGAATTTCTGCTTTTTGGCATCGCTCTCGATCGGCACAAGCAAAAAGCATTGAAAAGTCGCAAGTGTGAAGTGCTTGATGGCCTTTGCTTTTTGTAGGTCCAAATGGATTTTTGGTTGGCCTTTGGCAAAAGGGGAATGGCTTTTAAGTGCAGCTGGTCGACATCTTAGAATAGTCATGAGATAAATTCTTTAAGACCCTGTTGAAATAAAAGTCTTCATAAAATTGTAAGCACTTAAATTATATCAAATGGGTTGGTTAATAAAACTTCTCTCTATTTATCGTAGTAGGTATTTTTATTTCTTAAAGTACAATGAAACTAGTTTGAAAATAGAAAAAAACATATATGATCAACATCAACATTCAAGTCCATCTGGTTGAATTTGAAATGCATGTGTCGAGAACAGAAGCATTAGCTGAATTTATTCTTCATTTTTCAAGTACTTAATGATCTCGTAGTAATAACGAGCAACCGTATTTTAAATACAATCCAAACACATCACAGACAATGGCGATAAAATATGCAAATGCTGAGAACAAAGTATAATATTCACACTCTGGAAAACCTGAAAATAAAATCCTAACACCGAAATCCGCTTTAAAAAGCTTCGCAATTATTATTTTTCGACCGAGTCTTATTTCAGCACAACATTGTGGGTAGTTCAGTCGATTGAGGGGGCGGAGTTGGGCGGGTCAGAGGGTGGAGGGTGGGGCAAAGTGATAGAAAAACACAGAAGCTTCATGTGATTTCAAATGCAGAATTCAGAAACAACAACTAAACCATCTAATGCAGTGTAGCCTTGCGAGCAAGGAGTCGACTGAAATGCTTGGGCTTAACCAACACGCACACACTCAAACACACTCTCCCACACACACGCACACACAAACACCTACACACACATATGGCTATCAAGAGAAAGTACATTATAACAATGACCAAGTACAAACATTAAAGCGAGTACATAAAATGGTTTCTTTGTGCATGATAGTTGTAGTCCGCTCGGCATTTTTTATTTTTTGAGGAAAAACTATAAATGGAGGAAACAGGAAAAACAAACGAATTAAGGGAGAGTGCATGCAAGATGAAGGCAAGGCATTGTTAAGTTGTTACCAGACCGCAAGGCACACATAGACACACACACACACTCACACACATATATGTAAAGATGTCTTATAACGGACAGTTATGGATAAGTTACAAAGGAAAACACACATGACAGTCCGACTGGTAGTCAAAAAGAAATAACATTTCACATTTCATGAAAGATTTAACATTCAAATGTGCAGAAGAAAAATGTTGGGGAAAAAGCGTTTTGAAAATATCCTGTTTAGTATCATGTGTTTGTGTTATTTGTAGCATACTTTTAAGGGCTAAATAAAGCTACTTAAGCGAGTGAATGAAGCAGAAAAAAGAAATGGCAAGAAAACGAGTTGCACAAGCAACGAGATATTGCTTATGATTATTTAAAATTGTGAAATAAATGGGATGCGAGTGCACAAAGGAAATGCAAGAGTGAGAGAATGATAACTGACGAAAAGTTGTCAACACGCAAAAAAGCTGAAAACTCAAAATTGCTTATGAATTTTTATACTTTAATAACAAAAATTTTATGCATGGCGTGTACAGGTGAAAAAGATGAGTCTGAAGACAAGACGCGTTTTTTTTAACATATACAGTGTGTAAAATAATTGTTTTGACAGGTAAAAATGTTAAAATAATTTATAACAAGAAAAAAGAACACCCGTTTTTGCCTTTATATATAAATTTTTTCAAATTTTATTTTTGCATGCAATAATGACATTCGCTTTTTAAAAATAATAAATAAATATGTGCATTTTGTTATTTGTCATAACAATTATTTGACATACTGTGCATTGTATATTTGTAGGTATTTTCTGATTCTTAATCAGCAAAAACTGATCTGTTATGCAAAGGCGAAAAGAAACACCGCTGGACACGAGAAAAAGGGCAAAAAGAATACAGATAGTAGATGTTTGCAACTCGTGCTCGTATCTGTGCAGACGTATCTGATGTGAGTTCTCCACCGTCCACCGTCACCTCCTCCTGCTCCTTGACAGCAACAACGTTATCTACAAGGCGCGTTTTGCATGTCGTTGGACAAGACTCAAGCTAAGCTTTTCAAATTTAGCCCAACCCTTGCCCCAAAAAACAGAACTTACTTTTTTCTTTTTTTTTTTTGTTTCTGTTTTGTTTTTGGCCGTTTTTTAGTTCATTTCTGCTTCATCTTCTGTTGTTTTGTTCGCTACTCGACTCGTTCCTTTACTCATATTAAATGCAAAAGTCATTGAGCGCAGGACAGCAGCAACGGCAGAGGGCGAGAGGGCGAGAGGGGGAGGGAAAGCAGTGAGGACTTTGCTGCAAAACAACAAGTTTATTTCCATATCCTTGGACATGAGTTTGCTGTAAAATTTCGTGTTGATGATCTTACTAGGTTATGCATTAGTTTTTCTCTGCATGCCTCGTCTTTCACTCACTCACTCTCTCTTTCTCTCTCTCCCTCTTGCTCCCTTTATCAGATTCTATCTCTCTCTATCGCTGTTACCTGCTGCTTCGTTCAGTTTGTATTTCCTGTCCAGGTAACTTTGATTTTTTGTGTGCTGTCTCTGCGTGAAATCTCCACCTTGCACCCAAAAATGTTGCTGCAAAGTCTCGACTGAGCTGCAGTTGTTGCCGTTCGTCTTTTATGTTTATGCAAATTGAAGTTTTCTGCTGTTGCTGTTAACTAATAAATATTAAGTATACGCGCCCAGGTCCTTGTTTTGTTGTCCGTACACAAATTGGTACATTTTAGTAGCCTTACAGGATTTGCAGTCATTGAACAAGTGTCCGAGCGTTAAGTTGCTGCCCAGATTTACCGATGTTGCTGCTGGGATTGGACAACACTCACCTGCTGATGTGCTTTAATGGCCGCTGCGGCAACTGCCTTGAGTGGCAACACATTGCGGGGCGGCGGTGTTGGCGGTGCACGAAGAGGTAAAGGTCCTGAAATTGTTGCTGTCGTTGGAGCTGCTGCTGGCAACTGTTGGTAGTGTAGCGTGAAGGGCAGCAGCAGCGGTATTGGTGGTGGCGGCGGTGGTTGCGGTGGTGGTGGTGCAGGTGTTTGGCAAAATAATGGCTTCGATTTACTTACAGCTGGCGGTAAAGGAGTCGGTTGTTGTAGTTGTTGTTGCTGATGTGTCGCAAAGTGTTGCTGATGTGACAGTTGCATGCTGAAGGGCACAAAAATCATGGGCGTGGCATTGTTGTTGCTTTTATTACTTAAGGCGGTCTGTGAGCTTAAGAAGCTGTGATTATTGTGTTTGCAGGCGGAGTAACAATGTTGTGTTGCTGCTGGCGGCGCATTGCTCACATATGTTGTTGATGTGCTTGCGTAACGTTGACAATTATTGGGCGCAGGCATAGCACCAGCAACGTGGCTAGGCAGCTCTGTGTGCAACTGCTGTGTTGTCGTAGTTGTAATGCTGAGTTGCTGATGTTGCTGTTGCTGCTGCAGCTGTTGTCGATGCTGCCGCATGGCAGCTGTGACTTGCGGAGGCGCTTGCAGACGTTGCCTGGGCAAATGCTCATAACTTTGCCTGCTACACTGACATTCCCGACAGCAACCAGTTGCTGGCAACTCCAGATTGTTGCTATTCCCACAGCAACTGCTGCCCCTGGGCAACACATACGGATTGCCAGTCAATCTGGCTGCACTCGAATAGTTCATCTTGGCCGCCTTGCCGCCAGCTGTTGCCACCGGCGACTGCAACTCCGACTGCAACTCCGACTGTGGCTGTGGTTGCCACCTCACCGCACACGGCAGATTCAGGATTTCCACAAAGCGCAGTCCCAACGCGGGACTGACCGATTGTCCAACAGCAAGGTTGCAGATTTCGACGGCACTTCAACTGCGATCTCAGTTCAGCTGCAAGATAAAGATACAGTTGCAAGTTTAGTGTTAGCTTCAAGTTTAATAAGAGCTTCATTAATTTTAAATTAGCCCCGCCCCTTTGGACTTTCGGTAATTTATGAATTATTTTGTGTACTATAGCGGAAGTAAAGCGAGAGCACGCTTGATTACAATTTGGCAACAACAATGGGTCTTCTTTTTTTCCAATTCAGTTTCTCTCAAATTTTGCTTCGCATAAAGAAAACATTTGTTGTTTTTGTTCAGACTCTGTGCTCTGTGCTCTGTATTCTGTGTCTTGCCTGGTTGCTTGTTGCTTACTTTTCCAACATCCTTTCGGGTGCCTCCCCTTTTCCCCCTCTTATACCTCATGCGCCTCAAAGCTGACGTACAGTTGGCACTCGTTAGAGGCTTTCAGAAATCACTCAAAGTTTGTCAAGAACGAGAAAACCAATTTTTCAGCTGAGTGCATTTTAATTTCGTATACGCCCCGTGTGCGCCTGTTGAGTTTTTCAGTTTTGCCGCAGGAAAATAAGGGAGAGAGGGGAGTGTGAAAGCCGAAGGCAGTGTGTGCGTGTGTGTGTTAAAAAGGTTTGCTTTTCATTGCAACACGCCTGAAATGGCAACTTTGACAAACAGCAACAACAACAGCACGAACAACAACAACAATTGAATCAGAAACAGAAAAATGCTACTTTGCCTCTTGCATTTCCACCTCTTGGCAATGCAGGCAAAATTGGTAGCTGCTCCTCCCCCCCCCCCCCTCCCTTCTCACTCAACCAGATGCTTGCTTGCTAACATTCATTCATTTTCCCCTAGTTTGCATGCCTCCTCCCTCTGCTCCTGCTCTTCAGCTGCGTTCTGCTTCCTTTCACGCACCCAGCCAACGCCACAAAACAATGGAATTTTAAATGTGACAAACAGGTACATGAGTCCAGCATGAGTAGCTCATCCAGATGTTGCCACAGCTACTGCTTCTTCTCATTCTTCATGGTGCTTGTGGCATGCATCAAGGGTTTTCAGTCATTATCTTGCTACCTGCAGTCAGCTGATAGACTGAGCGGAAAGTCAGCCTGCTTCTTATCGAGAATCTTTTTTCGATTAATCACCAGGCAAATACTGACATTTTGACAAAAGTCTTTTGATGAGCAAGCTTATTCGACTAATTGTATGTTTCAGTTAACGGGACATAGTCAAAATTAGATTATGTTAAAAGTTTATTTCAATCTTTAATACAAGCACATACATAACGATACTACGTTATTTATATAGATCTCAGAGGTTTTAAGAGCTAAAGCTACCAAATTTGTCACACAGATTTCTTTAAGCTGCACTCAGATCAAGGTTTTACAATATTATGTATTTTCTGGTAATTAACGCTATATATTAATATAAGCTATCATTCTACTAAGTCGCATCAAGATCGACCAAAGAGAACTGCTGATTTGAGTTTCAAGAAACGTGTGTGCCTAAAAGTACACAATTAAAAATTGTTTATATTTATTTAAATTAGTCAATTAGTATTTACTTAAACTCTTTCACTTTTGTTACAAAAGAATTTAAAATTTTAAATTTTTTACCTTAATTCCAAAAAACGCTTCATTCTCAGACATATTTGCCATATATTTGCTGAATAAATAACAATAATTTTATAAATTCTTCAAAAGTTCAATGGAAAATATTTGTAGATTAAAAAAACTTGCAGCTTGGGATCAAAAGTTTTCAAGTGCCGCAAACTGTGTAGAGCCAAGACACATATCAAATAGTTTAAAATACAAAACAAAATCAGCAACAGCATTGAAATATATTCATAAGTACAATAACTTTTGGCGATTAAGTTGCCAGCGTGGCAAACTTTTGTTTGTCCAACAATTTGTGTGTTCAATTTTCATTTTATCTACCATAAAAAAAGGAAATTCTACAAGAGGGAATTTCGGACGTGTATAATTATAATTTAAATAGTGTAGCATTAAAGCCTTTTCAAGATGTTGTTTGTGCTTTTATCATTGCTGTTGCCTTGAGAAATACATATAATATGTTGTATATATATTTGTATATATGTAAATATATATGAGCTTGCCAAAAGCCAAAAGTACACAGAAACTTTGAAAAAGAATTTGGTAACATCAAAGCAAATATTTTTAATGAATTTCTTGGCCGATCCTGAAAGCCTCCAAAACGCACCACACGCAAATGCTGAGGCCAAAAACAAAAAAAGGGACCAAAGAAGGGCAGAACAGATGCTAAAGCTGGTGGGGAAGAGAAGGCAGCAAAGAGTGGGCAAGGGGAGGACAGGGGGCAGGTTCATAGGTCCAGTCAGCGCCCCGCTCTTTGACCATGGCGCGGAAATCGTGTTGCTCGTTTGGTGGCCTTAATTAAATTTAAATATTTTATCACCGAAAAATTGCCAGGCGGCAGCAACTGCACAGCGACAACAACAACAGCACCAGCAGCAACAACAAAAACAACAACATCAGCTACTCTGGCCATGAAAAGGGTGCGGAAATGTTGGCCCTGTGTGCGGCTGTTGATATGTGTGTGTGTGTGTGTGTGTGTGTGCGTGTTTGTGTGTGTGCGAGTGCAGACAGCCAAAAAATACTGATGTGGGTGTATTTTTCATTATTTGCGAAGCATTGCAACTTTTTTGGTTGCCGTTGCCGTTGCCGTTGTCGTTGTCGTTGCCTTTGCCACACACTTCATATTCAATTGTGTTGAATAATTGCCATACGGTTTTTTGACCGACGGTTTTTGACACTTGCCTAAAAGGACATACACGCGCTCAAGTGCCGCAGTCACGGCAACGCCTCCATCTCTATGGTTCCTTTCCCTTTTACCCTGCCTCAGCCTCCCCACCTGCCCCCTTTGCTGCCAACGCGCAATTGCTGCCCTCATGCCGCATTTGAAGTTGAACTTCCCTTTTTGGGCGCTCGACCAAAAAATGAGCAAAACATTCGGCAAAAAACAGGATGACTGCAATACTGTGGACCTGGGATGCGGGGCGGCAGGAGGAAAAACAACAACAACAGCAGCAGCAACAAAACATGCCAGAAGCGTTTTTTGAAATATCTTTGTAAATATTTAAAATGTTCTGCACATGCGGGTACTTCAATCATGCGCCAAACTGAATCGCCAAACATGGTAAGAAGGGAACTGGGAGAAGGACAAAGGATGTGGAAGGGAAAGCTGAACAAAGTGGTCTGTTCATTTCTGTTTTGGCTTTTGGAAAAAGGCTGGTCTCTATTTTAGAACTTAACCCTCCTAAGAGGCGTAAGTTTTGAATAGTTTTTGTTGACCAATGTCAGCATACAATTTCGTATTCATAAATTAATGAAGCATCCGACAAAAAATCCCTCTTTGGGTTATAAAGTTATACCATAAATTATCATGTACCTCTTCTGCATACATTTCGGATTTTGAATAAGGTATTAAAATATGTAATCTGCCTGAGATTATATAAAACAATAGATATTCAGTGGATCCCAGCTTATTTAGCTTACTACTTTTACATACAGCATATTTTAAATGAGTTTATTTTTTAATCCGAGGGAGGTATAGACAATATTTAAAAGCAAATGTCTTTAATAATCCTTAATCATAATAATTTTAGTTTGCTATATTTTTTTACACATATAATTTCATTATTTAACAATAAATACAAAGCATATCCATGTTCTTAAAGTATGAATTAAAAACTTAATGCATTTTTAATTGATTGAATTAAATTGATTTAACTATGAAACTATAAACTTGTTTTCAATTATAGCCAGCAAATCCAATGAATTTTTAAATATACTTAATTTACATGCAAAAGCAAGAGACTAGAGTAACAGCTTTTACTACAAAACAAAACAAAAAACAAATGTGAATGGTTGATGAAAAAAAAAAAGAAATTGTTACTAATTGGTAAAATCTAAAAATACAATTTCTGTTATAAGTAATTATGTGATGCAGTTATCTGTTCACTATAATATATAAATAAATAAATTATTATCTCGTTTTAAAATAAATTAATATAAATGCAAAACAGATACACTTTGCCAAAACTATGAAAGTAAACGTAATCAAATATTCCAAATACAAATATCGAGAAAAGCATTCCATAATAAGTTTAAATCTAATACACATTAAATAACACAATTACCAGTTGTTAATTGTTTTCATTACTTTTCAGAACTGAAAGAATTGTCATATGGGATATTTTTGTGATTTTTTTTGAACGTCAAGAATCGAAATTTACAATTTACTACATGAAACTTTTCCAAAAATATGTGAAAAAATGTTATAAAAGAATCTTTTCCTATTTTTCCTAGTCTGCATTCTCACATAAACTTAAAGAAATAAAAAAAAATATTCAATGCAAAATGTTTCCAATGTTTTTTCGATTCTTTGTTTGGCAATTTAAGAGTTTTTTTTAAAATTATTTTTTTAAAAATAGAGACAGATTTTCGTGTTTTTTTTTAATTTTTTTATGATTGTAAATTCGATTAGTTTGTCAAAAATATAAAAAAAATAATTTTTAATTTTAAAATAGTGATATCTTTTAACTCAATAGATTTTCATTGAGATTTTCGTTAGTTATTGAGTTTTCTGATTTTATTCAGATTGTCTTTTAAAGGCCATAACAACCGGCCAACCAAGCAGAGCGACGGTAAATGAGTAAATGCACAACACATTACACTATACAACAGGATGAGGCAAATTCAAAGCACGGTTACTCACACTTCGTCGCAGCGGCAACGCAACTGCATGAGCCGAAGCGCCTCTCAGTAGCCTACACCAACACAATGACACTGACACCGACACACACACACATACACACGTACACACACACACTCACGGAAGTACGAGGCGACTGAGAAGTGGCACACTTTGAGTTGTATCGAACAATATTTTTGTGCGCTCTTTTTTTGTTAACGAAACACAACAAATCTCGCGACGTTGGGAGGGATAACAAACAACAAGAACAACAACTTAAACACGAGGATCCCGTTAGTTGCTCGGCTGAAGACAATTATTGTAGACGCTGACGTTGAGGTTCAAGCGAAACGCAGCGTCTCGTGTCGACGAATTAACACTGAAGAGCTGAAGAGCCAAGTCGGCGGCAGTCGTCGCTAGGTAGCGTGCAGTTGTCCGTGGCAGAGCCGCAGCTGCACTACCACCAAAAGAGACACACACACACACAGACATATAGACCATGGCCAGGCATGTTGGCCAACCCAAGCAGGCAGCAATAAAAAAATTCAACCAGGCAGCTGTATAAAAGGCGTACTGTGGTTGACATTATCGTGTGCAACTAAATCACACACACACACATATATATACACAGTTGCAAGGGCATGCAGTCGTATCTGTATCTGTGTGTGTGAGGACAAAAGGAAAGCCAAGTTGATGCCTCGTCCTCACACTTGTCGCCCAGTGTCGCACCGCCCCTTCGTGCGCTCATTCGCTCGTACAATGCGGCGTATGAGTAACAATAACACACACACACACACATACTCATGCATTCACTACATTACATCGCACACTCCACCCGCCTTCATTTATGGCATTTGATATGCTAATTTGCACCATTTCACAGAAGATTCGAATGCCAGAGAGTCGCCCAAAGCACCGAAGCAACCACCAGCTGCCTCTAAACCGACTCGTCCTTCGTCATCCTAACAGAGCTCAAGTATCGCACGAAAGCAACTTTGACTCGTTGACTGTGGTACGAGTGTATTGCGCTCTGATTTAATGGCAAAGAATGTTTGATTTTTAATTCAGAATATTTTATAATTTATTGTACTACATAATTTAAAAAATATATATACCAATTCTTATATTTAATTTAAATGATTTTTGTCGACTGCTCTTAAGCGATGTTTAATACAATAATAAAATTATATACCTATATGTTCCGAGTTTCCATTATCCAATATAATCACGCTAAATTGATCTATCTATCTGTTGATCGGGAACAACCTTCAGCTGATTTACCAATCCGAACAACGACAATCAACTGTAGCGCACTCCTTGTGTCCTGCAAGTCCTTTCACGCAATTCACCACCGTTGCGCACAAAAGTGTGCTCTGCTTTTTGTACTCTCCCGAACAGCTCTCAGAGAGAGCGAGAATTCACCAATACAGTTGCTGGCGCCAGTAAAACGTCAGCAGCAGCCACAGTGAGAACTGCATATAGAACACAGAGGCGGAGTCTGTTCGCTGGCCATGTAAATACTTATATACCAAAAGGGAGGTGGCTTCACATTGCACACAGTAAATAGACGCTAAAATAATTTCACTCGAACAAAATGGCGGCAGTCAGCAATTGATGAATATAATTGCTAAACAGTTGAGATAAAAAACCCCAGTTGCAACGACGCCTCTGCACTTTGTTTACGACCTGTTTAGGGCCACAATACACGAAACAACAACCGGCCGTAAACATAAACACGATACAGGATAAAACACGAGACGAGTCGCTCAGCGAAAGAGCGAAAGTTGTATTGCAATTTTTGCCGAGGACACAAATTCTCTTTCTCTCTCTCGACGATACAAGGCAACAACAATATAAAAGAGAACGATACAACACAGCCGGCATATCCTTGTTATCCTGTTGAACGCTGGTCAAAAACAGCTGACACCTGCTCCACAACCGGCGTCCAGTTTGACAGCTTTTGGACATTATCGCCAAGTCGTCGGCAGTCACATGTGACATTATCGCATAGCCCACGGACAATGGATGTTTTTCCCCTCTTAAACAAAATAAAAAACTTTGTCATCAAAAAAAGCAATGAATAATATTTGGGAACTTATCTACGCCAGCGACAAAAGCCAGAGCCAAGAGCCGATGCCTTGTCCCCAAACGTTTTTTGGGCAATTTATGCAAATTTCTGATTTTCAATGTAAACATTTACTTTACTTTTCAGCACAGACTGCCAGACTGCCCGACAGCCATCTCGAAGCCAAGGCGAATGTCGCCCATTTGACATTCGTTAAAAATTTCTTATCGCGCGGCGCTTTCATTAACGACCGTCTGCTTCTGGCCAAGAGACCTTCTAATTGTCTTGCAAATTAGTGCGACAGTGCGACTAAAAAATGCGACCCAAAGTATGATAAAAAAAAAATAAGCGAAGAACAAATGCCATCAACTGGACTGGGTGACTTTGTGAATTGCTCTGAAAGTTGCTTTGTTTATTTATCCAATGCCGCCGCCGGCAGCTGCTGCTGCTGCTGATCTCTAGTTAAAGTTCCATTTCCAGCATTGATATACAGGACAACGACCGATTCTGGCAGCTGTTGAAGGAAATGCAAAACAAACAGAGTACAAACAGAATAGCCGGCAAATCATCCCGCATGTGAGTGAGGTGCGAGTTCACAATCTTTAATTTTTAAGCATCGTTTTCCGCCCATGGAGAACGAGAGCGCGAACGTGCCTGTCGAGGATTAGCCCCAGACATAAGGCAGACACAGCTGTTGAATGTCAACTGTGCCAGCGGAAACACACACACACACACACACACACACACACACACACACACACACACACAGTTCCGTGTCTGTTTTTATAGACTTTTTCACTTAATCCCCGGAGAGCGGAAACGAACGCCAATCGATTAGACATGGCAAGGCTTGGCCATAAACCGAAAGTTCTTAAAGTGCTAACTAAAACTGGTAATAATGAAAGATGGCAACAGGCTATGACTTGGCCATTAACTCAGTAAGCCATCATTTTCACCCCTTCATAAGCAATTTAATGCCCTGTCTGTGCTCATAATAAAGTCAATGTGCTGTCATTAACATAATTTACAAATACTTGCAGTCATTCTCTTTCCCCGTCGCCACTTAATTTAGAGCCAAGTCAAGACTTCGCTTCGGGCCATTGCAACATTTCATTTATTTCTGCGAACTGAAGACAAAATGTTTGTTGCTCTAATTGAAAAATTATTGTGCCATAAAAAATGTGAGGCGCATAAAAAATATGTGTTTGCTTTCTGTTTTCTGTTTCTGTTAGCCATCAACAGCGAGAAGGACGACGAGAGAAACTTTGGCAATGGCAACTCGAGCGAGTTAAACGCGAGTTTAATTAACTGCCGAGTTTTAAGTACTTTTGCGCCCCCTTAAAAATGTAATTCAAATTTTAAATAGTTGTATGTGAATCATTGAGAGAGTTGCTCATAAAATATGTGACATTAAAGGACACTTTTGTTGTCTTTTTTGGGCAAGGCACAGCAAATCCAAGCTAAAGATTTCATTCGAGCAACTTTATGGAAGTCGCCTGCAATTTTTGTGCAAATCTTTTGTGTCTTTTGCGTAAAAATAGGAAAACTTTTTGTATACTTATTTTATAATGAAATTCCCCAAAGTCTGTTGAGACGAAACAGGAAAACAGTAGAGTCTAAGACAGAGAGGGAAATGGAGTAGAAAGTGGTGAGGCAGAGGCAGAGGGAGATGGAGAGAGCGCAGCAGCGGAAAAAGCATTTTGCAAAATTACCCTTAAAACAAAAATGCATTATTGTCATCTAAAATGCAAGCATGCATTATCCTGTCACAGGTCCTTTGAGAGTTTGCTTTTTGTGCTGCCATCGTCGCTCCATCGCTTCTTCTTATTTTCTCCCCCCCCCCCTTTCTCTTACTCTCCCTCTCTCTTTTTCTTTTTTTATTTTTCCTTTTTTTTTTTTTGCAAACTGCAGCTACGTTTATTATCTGCCACATCGCAGCTAACCGAATACAAATACAGTCAACTACAGTGCATGTCCACCCACAATGAAAATATAGTTGAGTCCGTGCCCGTGTCCATGTCCATGTCCTTCATAAGCCAGGGACTTGGGATCAATTTGCCTGCAGCAAGAAACCTTTTTACTTGCGCATGCAAATATGACAAACACACTAAACAGGTCTCCTACCCTTCCCTTTCCTTCTTCCCCGAGTTTTTCCTGGCCATCGGCCAACTGCGTCTCGTGTTAATGCTGCGTTCTTGGGGGAAATTATCACAGCTCGAGCTGCTGCTCAGTTGGTTTCCCAACTCGGAACTCATCCAATACAATTGTCGAACAGTTGGCACAACTGGAATTTGCCCAAAATTACATATTGAAATATTATTGCAGTGTGCCGAAAATTGTATTATGTGTTCCCTCTCCTTCTGCTTCTTTACTTTCCCTCTCTCTCTCTCTCTCTCTCTCTCTCTCAGTCTTTCTCTTTTCTGGTGTCAAAGTGCGAATTTGACAATTTTGCCATGGTGCAAAGCAAGTGGCAGTTGTACTTGTACTGACTGTGGGGACATTTCGGCGTTTGAAATTGCTTTCAAATTATTATGTCAGCCGACGATGGCTGAAAGGAGAGTTGGCCAGGCTGAAAAGCTGGCTTCCGGACAGGCTCCGGGACTGGGGCCGTTACTTGCGTGCAATTTGCGGCCAAGGCGAATGGAAATTGAAAAGAAATTATTGGTTATTTTTGCATGCGTTGCGGCTTCTCAGGGATTACAGTCATAACAGTTGGACGTGGCAAATTATAGACTCGATGCTAATAAAAGCCTGCTGGCCAACTTACAGCACCGCGATGACTCGGTAAACCTCAAATAAATGCAGCAACGACATGAACACGATTTTACAGAATTCGACTCTGTCTATGCCCTATGAAATTGAAGAAATTTCCACGTCTTCCATTGAAAAATGAATATAAATAATTAATTCATATTTTTAAGTTCATTTCAAAACTTAATAAGCTTGCCTGTTTTATTAAAAGACAGCAATATGATGAATAGTTTTTAATAGTCGTCGACTCTGTCTATGCCCTGTAAAATATTAAGAGATGCACAAATCTATCACTGAAAAATAAATAATAATAATTTATTCATATTCTTAAGTTAATTTCAAAATTTAATCAGCTTGCCTGTTTTATTGACTCTTTTCAAAATTATTAGCTAACATACCCTCAGTCTGTTGCTGCTACTGTAATATCCAACACAGCTGAAGGAGATAGATATAGAGATAGAGTGAGTGAGATAGATAGAGCAAGCATAGCCGCAAATTGAAAGACAATAAATGTGCGCAGTCATATGGAAAATTGTGATATTCACACAATTTAATTAACATGAATAAATATTGTTACAAGCGGGCGGGCCAGACTAGTAACAACAACAACAACAACAATAAAAGGAGCAACAACAATGGCAGCAACAACAATAGCAGCAACAAAACCAGGCAAACCGGCTAACCAGCTAACGAGCGGGCAACATGGCGTATGAGCATTGACAAACAAAGCGCAAACAAATCGAGAGCAACGCCGAGTTTTGAGAAATGACAATAGACAAACGACAACCCACAACGCCCCCTTTCTTTTCCCTATTCTCCCCCCTTCGAAAGCGACATCATAAATCCCTAAAATCTCGTTTGTTATTGTTTGAAACTCGACCTCAGCAACGCAGAGATGAGAAAGAGAGACAAGCACACAAATTCTCTTACTCGTCACTCACTTCAATTGCAACCCAAAATTCTGGCTAATCAGAGCACTTGTCAGGAGTTAAGCGCGAATGTCGCGACTTTGTCCCCTTGCCCCAATCTGCAACAGCAACAGCAACAGCAACAAAAGCCTCTTCATTTGTCGTTTTGTGTGCTGAGATTTGTCAGGCGCGAGTTGGCAACAAAACGAGGATGGAAGAAAGGTGGCAAGGACACTCTGTGTTGGTGGCAGGACTTGTAATACGGCTTGATTAGAGTTTTGCTTTCATTGTCCTCGAAATTGTTATTTGCGTCAAGTACCTGCGCGTGTCTCAGGTTCCTTTTGAGGCAGTTCTAGCTCTAGCCTCTGTTTACAGTTGACAGTCTAATTTTAGAATAGCTCAACTTTTTAACTTATGTAAATACATATATTAAATGTTTATTAGTAGCTCTGAATTTAATGAAAAAATATTATAAAGTATCATAAATTTTTATGTTCTCGTCATAAAAGTGCTTCAGCTCTTGGTAAATAAAAGTTTATCTCTACTTTTGAGATTTTTTGCAACCGTTGCATTATTTTATTTCAAATATTTATGTATGTATTTACCAAGAAAAGGCTAAATTTTACTTCGGATAAATAATTAAAATAAAATAAAAGCCAGAACGACATGACAATTAAATCAGTGTTTAATCCACTTCCGTTTCTAAAAGCCAACAATTGTCAATACCGTAATAAAAGCCCCAACTCGATTTAAAAATTGAAAAATAAATTTAAATTTTCTCAACAATTTCATTAGCAAATTTTCAATTAGTTGCACGATTGAATCGACAAGATATTTACAACTTTTTGATACTTTTTCACATTTTCCCCATTTTCAATTCTTTCTCTTTGTCTGTATTTTATTTCTTCACTCTCACACGCTGTGTATATTAAAATCAATTGTAAAATCAGTTGAAATAAACTCGAAGCGGCAGCGTAAACTTTCACGATTCACGATTGAAATCTTTTACAGCCAAATTATGAGCATTTTCAATTTGGCTTTTCCACGACTTTCCACGCCGAGTGCGAGGACAAAGTCGAAAGCAACAGAGCGTGACACAAAAGTAAAGCAAACTTTGCGCTTACAGTTTCATGAGCAGGCAACAAATGCTGCTCCTCTGTATCTGGTGTTGAAGACGTCGATTTGCTACAACAGCAGCAGCAGCAACAACAATAACAACAACACCAATAAGGCCCATAACAATAACAATAACTTGACTTGCAAACATTTCAATACTAGGAAGAATCGCAACCACGTTTCAATTGTACTTAGATAGATGTACGAGTTTATGTATAGATGAGGCAGCAACCGGTTGACTTTGGTCGCAAGTCAAGTGTCCTTGTCCTGTGGATGTGGGAGGGGCAACAACAACAACAATAACAGTCGCTGGGATCTGGGAAAAAAAGTCAATTGTTCAAGTTAAAGTGAAACTTTTTGAAGAACTTTTACCAGACGTTTCGGGTTGCCCCAGCGATTTGCTTGCTTTTCTTATTCTTTTCCTTTCATGCCTTTATCGTCCTCGATTTTCACTGTGTATTCAGCTGCTTTCCCTTTCCCTTTCCTGTTCCCTTTCCCTTCTATCGCCACCGTCTTCAAATTGCCATTGACACGTTAAGTTTGCAATTGTAGACCTGTTTGCCAATCTCCCTCCCACTCTCTCGGACTGTCCCTTTTGCATGTCTGCCCGCTAAACGTAGTTTTTCCGCACATTTTCCGTTTTCCCAATCTGACTCCAACTCTTCTCCTCTCCTCTCCTCTCTCAATTTGTCCAGCTGTGCGTCCTGTGCAGACAGCGCCTGTCGTTTCGTGTCTTATCTACAAATTCGTGCGTCTTCTAACTTTTTAACTGCCCGACTTGGCTTTAAAATTGAAACAACCTTCCACACTCTCAATATCACACAGGTCACTGTGTCTCGTCTCTCACCTCATGAAATAGTAAATGGCATACACTCATATTTCAAATCTAAAGTTCATGTTTATATTTTGGCTAATGTTTTTTCTAGTTGCACTGAAAACAAAAAATATAACAAAAAAATAGAAAGCAAACCACTTTTGAGTTTGACACCAGCTGGTGCTGCCTGCGGTCACCCTGGGTGTTTGCATGTATGTGTGTGCCACGCCCCCTCTGCCACTCCGCCTTGCCGCTTGGTGTCTGTCTGCCTGAAGTGACCGTAAAAGCTTTCAGCATTAATAGCTTGAGTGAGTTTCAATACATATTGACAATATGGCCATTGGCCAAAACGACGCACACACACACACACAAACACACTCACACACGCCAAATTGATGACAGTTTGCCAGTTGCAAAAGCCGCATGGGGTCCAATACCAAAGGGGTGTAAAGGGGTAAGGGGTTTGCATATGTGGACCGACCATGGGATAAATACATTGAAATAGCTTTGACTATTTGTTTTTGGTAAGAATATGGCCAGGGCAAGGGGTAAGTGGTATAGGAGGGGGCTGAAAAGAGGGTACAGAAATCGTCGCTGTTATGGCTTGTGCCATTTTGGCACTTGGTAATTGCCTTGTTTGCCCTGTTGTTTTTTGGCCTATTGTTGCTGTACAGCTTTATGTTGTTATTGCAATGTTGGCAACGCATTTGGCTTCCTTTTTTTTGTTTTGGGTTTAGGTTTGGCTTTTTGCTAAATCTATGCTCATGAGCCATGTTTTATAAATACATATGTTTTTCAATATTTGCGCAATGGATACGGCAAATAAAGGACTTATAGGGACACGTTGTTAAAATCATCAGCCATGGAAAACTTTGGATTATGAAACATATATAAATAGTATTAGCATTGCTAAAATAAATAGTTTAAATAATAATGACTAAAGTAAAGTAAAATTTCAATTGTAAACATATTTTTGTGTATAAAATTTAATAATCTCTATGATTTATAAAATAAAATAGCTTAAAAGTAATTTAAGCAGTAAATATTTGAGCAGCAACAAAATAATTTAACATAAATGAATGTTATATTTTTTGATTATTCAAAATTTATCATTCAATTTACATATGACGAAAAATGTAGTTGGGAACATTTGATACACAATTTTTTGATTGCGTGAAAAATCTTTTAAATATAAATAATAAAGCAATTTTTTCAATTTTCTTACTGTAGAAATTCTATAAAATACAGGCAGTTTTGTTCATCCCAATTATAACATTGGAAGCTATTTCGTTCTAATGCCAAAATACAAAGGTTGAATTAAAAGTTTTAAGAGCAAATGTATTTAACTTGATGTGGACACTTTTTTGTTACCAAATATGAAAAAGAAAATATAATAAAAAACACTTATAATCCATATTTTTGAGAGACAAACTCTGATTAAATTTCAATCACTCTACACATCACATGACGGACATGCGAGCATAAAAAGAGTCGGACTGAGTTTTTAATCTTCACCATAATCTGGCATGTTTCTCCACCCAAAACATTTTATTTATGCTGTCATATGGTAGCTGGAATTTTAATAACAACTCTATTGATTTATCTTATGCAAACCGCAAATTATTTATTTGAATTCCGGGTGTCAACAAAAAAAACTAAATAAATAAAAAGGGAAAGACAAGAATTTCCAAATTGTTCTACGACAATATTTTCCGCAATTGAAATCCCACAAAGCTTAATTCATGGTTAGTGGGGCGATATGCCAAATACGATAGAGTTATACAAGTGAGTGTGTGTTGAGTGTATGAGTGTATGTGTGTGAGTGTGTGTGTGTAAGGCAAGTGCCGCCTTCTGCTGGGACTGTGGCAAATGCATTTAGAATTTATGTGGCACTTGTCGTCGAAAAGCGTCGCGAATTTATTTCTTGTATGCGGCGACCGCTGACCACTGACCATGGCCACCGGGTTGTCCAATGGCTGTCCGGTCAGTTGTGCCGGTCATCGCTATTGTTGTTGCTACTATTGTTATTGTTGTTGTTGTTGTTGCTGCTGGTCTTTTGGCCAGTTGAAAACGGGGCTCAAGAATATTTTTCGTGCGGCGTGCGCGCGTCGGTTGTTTTATTGTTATTGTGCAGTCATGACTTCAAAATTTGTCGCTCGCGCAGTCCAGTGTAACAGTGAACAGTGTAACAGTGTTACAACAACAATTACAACTGTTCCAACACACAACAGTATGCAATTTGCGCTTTTATTTGGCTATTTGTTTGGCTGGCACTCAGTTGTCTTCTTCTTCGTTCCTTCTGTACTGTCAACATTGCTGTGCCATCTCTAGGTCCCATCTCTGGGTCTCATTCCGGAGCTCAAGCTGCCGCTTGATGCATGCGGATTTGTCTACGGCAGCAGCATTCGACCAAATTTATCGTTTTTAATTTGCCGCAAAAAATGCGCGATGAGCAAAGAAAAAACAAACAGCTACAAAAAAAAATAAAACAAAAAATATGCCAAACTATATGACCGCAGTTGGTGGTGGGGGCGTGGCACGCGACTTTGCGGTTCGAGAAAAATGGCAGCCGCGTAATGCCTTTAATGGTTTCTGCGTGCCTCCAATCCCCGCCAAGCTCAATCTGTGGCAGCATCGCCAGCTTATTGAAAGCGATAAATAAAGATTGCGTTTGATATGTGGCAAACGCGCTCAGATGCAACATATGAGCTAAAGGCGTGCACGCGTCGTATGAGCAATATTCTTTCTCTCTCTCTCTGTCTCTCTCTAGGCGACTGCAGCTGTCGCAGGTGCTGCAATGATTATGTGGTTAACATAAATTTGTTTGCGCCATTTGATTAACTGAAACTAATAGGCGAATGCATCTACTTCTCTCTCACTCTCCCACTCTCACGCTTTCTCTCTCTCTCTTTTCGACAATACACCATTATTCTTGGCGAATTGCCCCTTAAACTTTTACCGCGAAAATCTATGTGGCAGCAGCGGCAATCAAGTGGCCCTGAATGACTGCAGTTGCTGTTGCAGTTTAGTTTAACTGCTGCAGACATGGCTTCAACCCTTCCTGCCCCTTTACCTGTTGGTAAATGCGATTTATAAACAGCCGCGGCAATGGCCTAAATAAATTTACTCCAAAAGGTGCGAAGAAATAAAGCGAAGAGAGCAGAAGGCGATGGAAGTCGAGACTGAAAATATACTTCTTAAAAAAAATAAAACAACCAAAGATCTATAAATATTATCCTTATTTTAAATATTTGTAAGTCATTTTGAGCAAAAAAAAAATTCACTAAAATGTATATTAATATTAATATTATTATTAATATTAATATCAGTTCAAAATTTAATTACACTTTTTCACAAATATTTTTTGAACACGTCAATTTAGATGATTTTTTCACTAGAGGATAGCTCAAAAAGAAAAGATTTCAGTAAATTGTCACTGGACCCGGGGGGAATTCAGTTTATTTATGTGTGTCCCTACCAGTTTATTTTTATTTTAAATATTTGTAAGATATTAATTAATGTCTAAACTGCTGCTCAAGTCAGCATACCCGCTCTTGCCAAAGTGTATGCCGTTGAATCACAAACGAGGCCTCGCAGCCGTACACAACAATTGGAATTTATGTTATAGCCAAAACTTTACAAAACTCAATTAATTAACTTTTGCTCAAAAACAACAACAACAGCAGCAACAACATCGAAGCGCAATACACAAATAAAGCGCGCAGTGCAACAACAACAACAATAGCAACAATAATATTGCAGGAACAAAAAGAAAAACGAACAGCGGCAACAATAACAATAAGTAATATAAATATTTGGTTTGCAACAAATACGAGCATACAAAAATAATCAAAACAAGTCAACTATGAGTGCAACTTTAACAACAAATACAACAACATGTAGCATATGCAAATGTTTGTGGGAAAAGGAGGCGTGGCAGCTGCCTTGGTCAACTAGAAACAATTCCCAAAACTAAACTATTTCAGTCAAATGACCGCAGGAAATCAGCGCCAAATGTACTCCCATTTTTTTGTTTTGTGTTTATTTCCGTTATATATTTTTTATGCAATTCGCAATTGCGCATACGCCCCGTGGACGCGCGTTAATGCCCAGCCATTGCTCATACGCCCCATGAGCCGAGTTGCCGTTCATCATTTGCTCGCCCCTTTGGCGCATTTGAGCGCATGTTTTGTTGTTGTTCTTGTTGTTGCTGTTGCGAGTTGAATGTTTTTTTAAATTATTGCTGTTGCTGTTGCACTTTGACTGCCCTTCCTTTCACTATTGCACTTGTAATTGCAGTGTATTAAAATATCAAAAGTTAACAACAACAACAGCAAAAGCAACAGAATCTAAAAAAAAATCAAAACAAAAAAGCTTGCATACATATTTGGCTGGTAAAAAATAATTAAAAGTTTTGATTGCCAGCGACCAGTGACTAGACAAAGTTTAAGATTAATGGAGATAAATACCGTTTATTCTCTCTCTCTCTCTGCACTGCCAAAAACAGCAATAATATCATGTTAAATGGTTGAAGATTAGTTCAATATGCTCGTACTCAACTTGTTCGTTAACTACTTCAAATTTGTTCAAAATGCCTGACATTTATTCAATTTGCGTAGTTTTAATTGAACATCTTCTCTCGGTCAATAGAAGCAAAAATCAAATTTACTCTTTTTGTTTTGTTTTGTTTTTTTCCTGGCTCAAAATGACCAACCAGCATCTCGACTTGGCTCAAAACTCTTAAAAATGTTTTCAATTTCCGATGATGGTCGAACAATGTTTCAATCTTTCACTTGGTTGCAAGACTGTTGTGGAGGCGGAGCGTGGCATTCAACAAAAGTGCCCAGCAAAGTTTCACACGCACACGCAGGCATATGTTTGTATTTGCTACGGTCTGAAGGTGTGCGTGTGTGTGTGTATGTGTTGTGTGTGTGTGAGTGGGAGCGTTAATTTTCACAATATGTTGTATCCTGCAGCCAAAAGTTAATTAAAAACCAACAAAACTCGACACTGCACACACACTCACACACAGTCACACACTCTTACACATACACACAGATTGCACATGGCCACAACGTCACGAGCAACCTGGGCATCCACTTGGCAAAAATTTGTTGGCAACAACAACAACAGCAACAACAACAACAACAACGACAGCAACAACAACATCAATATCAACAATAGCGCCAGTCAGAGTCATTTTTCTGCCTCTGCGAATTTCTTGGAAACCCGAAAATTCCAACCAATATTGTGTACAGTCCCCAACTAAGAGCTCGTGATCTTTTCGAGTGGCAACGCAGCTGCATTTGCTTTAAGCCCAATAGCAAAGCGCGAAATTCGGACATAAGAAATTTTAAGAGTCCTTTACGTGCTCCTTCAAATTTCCCTTTAGTTTTTTTTTTGCCCTTCATTTTTTTTGTGTTTTTTTTTTTGCATAGGAAAACGCAATTTTACCAATTTTGATTAGGCAGCATAGCCAATTTTTGCAGCTCGATATGGGTTTGATTTGGTTGGTGGATGCCACACGTTGCTGGACGCTGGCGTTGCCCCGGCACGTAGCCTCGGTTCGCTTATTTCATTCCAATGGCGCTTCGGGCCCTGTTGCAATGAGTGGCCAATTTGCGCAAACATTTTGACGCATATGGCACAAACAAACATGCACAGTCAAATTTGCTTTTGTAAGAAAATGGAAAATGGAATTTTTAATCCAATTTAATTGGCAACCAACAACCAGCAAAAGTGGCAAAAAAAAAACCAAAGCAAAACAAAACAAGCTGCTTCATTGTGGCGCCAATTCCGCCAACCAGAAGTGGCAGCAAAATATCGCAAAGAGTTTGTCTGCAAAATATTAATAAATAAATTGGCCAACAGCAGATATGCACAAAATACTAGAAACCGTGGGAAAGAGTAGAAAAGTGGGAAGAGACTCTGGTTCCATCTGCTGCCACATTTCTAAGTATACTGCATTAAAACGAAGCACGCGGGCGACACATATTTTAAGGTTGCCGCTTGCCACAACAAACACTGCAACAACAACAGCAACAGCAACAGCAATAGCAATAGCAACAACAGCAGCTAGCGATATTGCAAACAAAAGTGAAGAGCTCACAAAAAGCGCTGCACTTTGTTGATTAAATTTCATGCTCGACTCCACCTTGCCAAGTGCACCATGGGAAGGGGAAAGGAAGGGGAGGGAAAGGGAAATGGAAGGAATTGGCTTGAGGGAAGGGACGAGGAGTCAGCGTGCAGGACAAAGACAAAATTGCTTTTAAATCTAAATTTTAATTCATGTGCTAACTCGAGGACAACACCATCAGTGAGCTGGATAATATACAAAAGTAGTTTCATTTCTTATATTAAAATTAAACTAAATTCATTTCAAATTGATAGGAAAAATCATATAATCTAAAATAAACTTAACTTTAATTTAAATTCAACTTCAATTCATATTCAATGAATATATGAATTAACTTATCTCCTTCTCAGTCTATAACTAAACTTTTATAAAATTCTAATTTATTAGTTAAATTATCAAAATAATTATATTTTTGCAACTGTTCTGGCTGTAATAAATAAATGAATAAATAAATGTAATTATCAACTTTTTTCTCAACAAAGAAGACTTTCTATTGACATTTCTATTTACACACTTTTTCAGCAATTTTCATGCGCTTAAGTTGACAAGTCACACACGCTCACAACCTGCTCTTTAAGTTTTAAAATCTTTTCACCGTATGCCTAAGTTCATTGAACGATCTCTCTGTGATGTTTCTAACCCCTCTGATTCCCCTTTCTCCCTGCTCCAGTGAGGGATCCCTTTGCGATTACCATATGCAAAAGCGAATCTCGTAAATCAGAGCAAATATATCCCAGCTCAGGCTTATTGCGGCAGCTTATCTGCTTATGACAGCTTTCCGCCTGGCTAAAAAAATAAAAAATTTAAAAAAAAGGGGGGCAACTAAAACAGAAAAGTTCTAGCCAAAATAAAGCAGCTCATAGACAGACAACATAAAACACGCGTCCACACACACACACACTCACACACACACAGTGAGCGTGAAGCGTAGCGTTCGCGACAAAGCCAAAAGGACAAAACCAAAAGAACCGCAAACACAGCAGCCATAAAAAATAAAACGAAAAAAAAAGAAAATAAAATGAAAGTATGCTGACTCGTTGTGGGTTAAAAAACACAGAGAAAAGCAGAGTGAAAAGTTTGAACGTTTTTGGCCGCAGCCTTCGTCACGGAGAGACAACGAGGAAAACAGCATAAAGATTTCATTGTCAACTGGAACGACCGCTAACACCTTCCTCTCCTCCCCCCTCGTTCTGTGCCACTCTCCGTGTGATCCTTACCTTTTTGGCCACGAGCATGGGTTAACTGTCAACGACATCTTATTATGAATTAGTGTTAAATGCCGCGCTGATTGCGTTGACGACACTTTTCCACCAATTTCACATATTAAATTTCTCGTGGCGAGAAAGTAAAATTTAGTTCGGCCAGTAGATTTATTTTTATGGCGCCAAAATCAAAGCCAGTGCACAAACTTGTTAATAATGTGAATCGACTTTCTCCCACCCAAATAAAGAGAGGGAGAGTGTGGCAGAGAGAGAGGGAAAATGTGCTTCTTGCTGTTCGCGTGCCGCATTTTCGACACTTTCCAAAACAGTCACGTAACCACGTTAGTAATAATCACTAAAGTTTCTACCATTCCCCCCTACCCATTCCCACAACCGGCCAACTGTTGTGTCTGCCCTGCTCATAAATATTTGAGAGGCGGCAACTCTAAACAGCCGCCCAAGGTGCGCGCCCAAGGTTCGCTCGGGTGTTTGGGTGCTGTGGCAACTCTAGTTGGTAGCTGGGGCTGCAGTTGCTCTAAATTATTGAGCGCTGCTCATCATCACCAAAACATTCTGTGATCATCCTGAAAAGCTTCAGACTTCAGCTCTATCTCCTGGCATTTTTGGCTTATTTACATTTCGTGCGCATCGCGTGCCGTGATTTACTTTTGCGGCTTAATTTCATCTCCAGACATTATTTGTGCCCCGTGCGCCGTTTATCTTGGCCGTTAAGCACTCGACTTGCCACTCCCCATCATTTGACTTGCCAGCTTCCTTTTTTGGCTTTTTTTGATAAACTTATGCAACTGCACGTGCCTGCTAAGCAAGTCCGTGAGGTGGACTCTTTATGGCTCTGTAGTCCCTCTCCCAGTTGGAGTCTGTCCTCTGTTTGGCGGTAAATTAACATGAATTTATAGTTAATGTGTCTGCGGGTGTTCCATGTTTACGGCTGGGTCAAAGGCCAAGCGAAGAAGTTTTTGTTGTCCCCTTGAATCTCCAGGCATTTGCTAATTGATTATGGACCCCGCCCGATGTTGATCCATTGAAGCGTCATCAACTGGCGCATAAATCAAGCAAAACGTCAGTCTCTCAACTCTCAGTCTTCTGCTGCTTTTTACTTTTACTTCTTGCTCCATTGGGCGCCATGGAAAGCTATGTATAAATTTACATATTTAAACAACAAAAGCAGCAAATGTAATAATAGCAAAAAAAGATGGAGAAAACACATCATAATATTGGCAACAAAAAAAATGGAAAGTAAATGGAAGAAAGGCTAAAGTGGAATCGTTCTGCTTTTATGATTGCTGCATGGTAATAAAATTGATTAAATGCGACAGTTCGTTGAGCATCTTTTAATGCATAAATTTAAATTGTACTCGTATCTGTATGAATGGACTTCTTAAACAATCGTTTGGACTCTTTAAAACCATTGTTAGCCACTTTAGAGTGTCGAATGTGTCGCCTTGTGACCATTTCAAAAAGCCAAAGTGCAAAGATTAAACTTTTAAGAAAACAACAATCAAAAGAGAGAGAGAGAGAGAGAAAGAGCGCTGAAAAGAATTTTCTGTCCATGGTCGCTGGTCAACTGTGCTTAATTGTAACACTGATGGACATTGCTGCACTTCCAGTTGGCGAAACAAAGGCCAAACCAGAAACAGAACCAGACGCCACAAATGGGAAACAGAAAAACGCACGAAATGCTCTTATTGTCAGAGGAGTGTGGCGACTTCTGGGTGAACCTCACTCCCTCTTAGCTGCAGTTGCAGCTTCAGCTCTACCAACTCCAACTCCCTGCTCCATGAGCCACTTCACATGTCCTGCTGGCTGATACAATAGCTCGCAGAAAGCAAAACTCGGATGCCAATGTGCAAAAGTTTCAAAAATCTGAAAGGCCGTCAGCAGCACACACACACACACACACAACAAGTGAAGCTACAACAACAACAACAACCACTACAAAAAAAAACAACAACAAAAAAGGATGTGCGCGCAGTTGTACCAGAAAACAAAGATTCGCGGCGTTAAGCAGTCGTGCGTGAAGTGCGTGAGTATGCCTGAGTGTGTGTGTATGTGTTTACATGTGTGTGTGAGTATGCCGGAAGCCATTAGACAAAAACGTGCAGCTGCAATGGCAGCGAAGCGCAGGATATGCGCATTGTTGCCACTGCCCCAAAAGTGGACACAATGTGGGCACCCATGATTTCGTATTTTGATTCCAATACACTCTCTGTTGCCAAGCGGATACATTTGCCAAGTGAATGAGTTAAACTGCTTCACTATCAATTATAATATTTTTTTAACAAAGACAATTAACAAACAACAAATAAAAAAAAATACCTTCAGGGAAATATTAAGTTCAAAAACTATTAAAAAACACAAGCAAAAAATAATTATTTTAACGATATAATCAAAATGTTGTGGCAAAATTTTAAATCTTTGAAGTTTGGTCTAATTTTTGACCTTGCAATTTTAAAGGTTACATTTTAAGCGTGTATTTTGTATACAACAATATGTTTTCTTTGAATTATTTTCTTGGGAATATTCAATATATTGATATTATTTGGAGGTATACAGACAACTTTGTTCATATTTTTCGATTTTTAAATTTTGCCCATAATCTCAATTCACTGTTTGAATTTACTACAATGTAGTGTATTTCGAAATTCGTTTTTCTGATGCATGCCACCAGCATTTCCACCAAAAATACTTTAGCAGTTGCATTTTTGTGCTTCCGTCGCGGGCAGCAGCTGTCTCTGATGTGGCAGTTGCAGTTGTTGCTGTTGTTGTTGCAGTTGTTGCTGTCGTTAGTCTGTTAAATTCAGGTAAACTTCTGTCAGTAACTGACTGTTTCAACCATTGCATCTGTAACAGGATCAACTGAATGAGCGGCATGTCCAACGGTTCCTCGTTTGTTCTACATTCTCGGACTGTCCATTAATGAAATCCCAATTAAAGTCATTAACTTGGTCTTCGCCTTTACAGTGTTTTTTGCCCGCTCGAAGAGATGACAGCAAATTAATGAATGCATCGAAGATATCAAATTTATCTACGTTTGCAACATTTTATGGCCTCGTTTTGTATCTTTTCATTCGCTTTTATAGCTCTCTTTTTTTTTTGGTAATTATAATAAAACATTTAGTTTTTTGTGTGTGTTTTTTTAATTGTTGTATTTTTAATCAAAACCTAATGAGCTAATCAATGTACCGAAAATTGTAATTTCCGGCGAAAAAGCCCAAAAAACAATAAGCATTTTAATTAAAATTGTTGTTCGCTTTGCTGATAATTGAACAACAAATGTTTCATTAATAATCTAATTGCCCATAATGCGCACAAAATTAGCACTAAATTAGTCACAGCTATTGCATTGTTGTCGATGTTATCCTGTTGTTTAAAAATTAAATTTTCAAATAACAAGCGAACACACATACATACACACACATACTACTTTGCCACTTCTCTGTGCCCTTTGAGCACAAGCATTGTGCATAATTCAGCAAAGTTAAATTAACCAAAATAAATACAAGTTCAACAACAAGCCAGGCTAGTCCAGCCGGAAGCACACACAAACACACACACACACACACACATACTCGCACAACAAAATGCAATTACATGCACTGCATACTTTTGGGTAAATGTTGTTGGTACTTGTTGTTGTTGTTGTTGTTATTGTTATTGTTGGTAGTTGACTCGGCAAGTTGCTCGGCAACCGCAAAAAGCTCAAAGGTTTATTAGATTTGCGCTTTTATTAAGCGTTAAATTATTTCGTAAATTGTTTGCAACCGAAATGAACCCAACAAAGGCAGCAGCCTCCCCTCTCTCTCTCTCGCACTCTGTCTCTGTCCCCCTTCTCTGTCTCTGTCGCTTGCAAATTTACTTTACTTTTGTTATCATTTGCATTTGGATTTGGCCCAGACAAAGCAGTCGGCACCCAGCGGCGCTTTAATTAATCATTGGAGTGGCTTCCATTATGTGTTCTCCTCGTTTTTTGGCTCATTGTAAAACTACTTTTAGCAAGTGCTCAAAAAACAACAACAACATGGCCAATGGCAAATGCAAAACGCACTAGCAAAAAGCCGATTAGCTAAATCAAATGGCCACGCCTTCTTAGCCCCTTTGATTACGTTGTCCTTTTGTGCCAAGTGCCTTTTGTTTAGCAGTACTTTGTGCGAGGACAAAACACGCAGAGATGAACAAGAGTTTAGAATATGCAGCTAAATAACAACGAGTAAATGAATAACATAAACACATCCTTTTGCTGTTCTTTGTCATAAGTTGGCAAAAAGAGCTACTTAAGGACTTCTGTTTGTCCCGTTTTGTACCTGAAGCTGTTTCCGACTCTCATCGAGGGGCCTGGCTATTATAGATTTAAATTTTAGATACGCGCTGCTTAACCAAAATATTAATGGCCCCCTCAAAAAATAGTGGAATGCCAATTCTTGCCAGTTGGCAAGTAAAAAATTATTTCCTGTCCAAATCTAAATCGCAGGGGAGAAGAAGAAGCAGAAATAACTACTACATCATGGAGCAACCGGATGTTCATCTTTCCATCGCTCGGCATCTCTCTCTTTCTCTCTCTCTCTCTCTGTGTGTGCGCGCTGCGTCTATTTTATAAGCTCTGCCAAATCTTTTCGAGTTGATTAAAAACAATAAAAACAGCATGTTTCTTATGGCCAAAAGCTGAGCCATAAATAAGCAATTTATTGTGCGCTTCCGCCGTGTGCTCCCATTGTAAGCTCGCATCAACAACAAGAACAACAACAACAACAACAATTCAGAGGAGTCACAGCATGCGGGACAACGATCCGCAGTGCGCTATGCTGTGCCACAGCAGGACCTGGACATGGACATGGACATAGCACTAGAGATGGAGCAGGAGCAGGAGCAGGAGCTGGTGTTGGAGCTGAAGCTGAAGCTGTGTCCAGTTTGGCATTCGGACGGCTTTCGATGTTTATTGCAGCATTTGGAGTGAAAGGCACGAAGCAATTTCCGCTACCGTGAGAGCTTAGCAATATTAGCGGACAACACACAAACATACACACACACACACACACACACACTCACACATACACTCAGATACAAAGAAAACAAGTAAACACCCCTCCACAACAAAGGTCACACACATTTGTGGCATTTTGCTGCTTCCTTTACGATAAGCCTGAACCATTAGTTATTTAAAGGGTGTGAGAAGCATGTTTGTAAGTTGGCGTGATTTAAGCTTGATTTAGAACTCAACGGCAATTTAGGATATCCTGTGACCAAAGCACTTGTACCCATACTTCCACAGCATGTCCAGGAAAACTCAAATTATTATAAATGTGCAATCATTTTAAACTCATATTAAGCTGTCAAACGGCGACCATTCGGAGGTCAAACTTAAAAAACTGAAGATCGAAAACTATAAACACTTATATGATGGTGTTAGCTGCGCTAAAAGATTAAACCAATTTAGTAAAATAAACATAAAAAATATATATTTTATGACTGTTTCTTAGCTAGTGATCATGACAAAAGAATTCTTAAGCACCTTTCAATAGATGCAATGCTTTGATTTTCCATAGCAATCAAAGACCAACTGAGACCCTTGATCTAATCACATATTCACTTGGTTAACACAAAATTCATGTACAACCAAACTCCATATATTTTTTTTTTTGTTTGTGCTCTGTTGCAAGTAAATTCGGAGCTCAGTAGCTGCAACTGCAACTGCAACAATTGCAATTGCAAGTGTTGTGAAATTGTAAATTCAGCAACGTAATTCGCGCAACGCTACTTATGATTACTTTTCGCTAATCGCTGAGCATTATTTCCTTTCAATTTGTGGTCTTTTATTTGCGGGTATCTGAGCGAAACGCTGACCACACAACAGACAGACAGACAGAGGGGCAGACGGACACAGATCACGTATGAAAATGGCAGATAGCCCAGCATGAGCACGTAGCTAAATTGTTTGGATGTGAAGTAAGGAGAGAGGAGAGTCTGAAGAGAGACAGGCGGAGAGAAAGAGAGAGAGGCAGGATTTTCATATGGAATGAAAATCTTTGGTATCCTCCCAAAACGCACGTGACAACCGAAATAGTTGCTCAATAGTTTTGATCATATTGGGGAAAAGGGGTTGGTTGGTTGGCAGCAACCGGAAACTTTTATGGCATTGCCATTTTTCCGACATTTTCCTCGGTCCACTAAATCCATTAAAATTATATTTTCGGCGTATGCTTTTGATGCGATTTTCTAATTTGATTTTCTCTTTCGTATTTCGTATTTTGTGTTTTTATTTATTGTATTTTATTTCGTTTTATTTTGTTTATATATGCATATACTCGAAATATGCATGTAGATGGTGAGCATATATATTTTTCTTGTCAAATGATGTCAAAATAAATTGAAGTTATTTTTCATTCTGTGGCGCAAATTGGAATTGTGGTCAACACTTGCCTCCGTTTCAACTCATGCTGAAATCATCTAGTTTACCAATAATAATGCCAATGCCAATACACGAGCTTGCATCCTGGATACGTGAATATTCTCTGGTCTGGCCGCAGCAATTTTCTCATTTAATTCGATTATTGCCATGCATGCGGCATAAATTGTTTTGTCATTTTAGAGAGACACCAAGAGAAGCAGAGAATGTGTCAGTGAGAGAAAATCAGGGAGAAAGAAGAACAGGGAGAGGTAGACAAAGATGGAATTATTCGTTAGCTCCCAGTCCCATGTCTAACAATGGCATTGGCAGCTTTTGGTTTTGCCTCGCCCCAAGGAACGAGCTTGTTTTGTCGTTTGATATTAGCAGAAATTGAAAATCTTTCGCCTTCGGCTACAAAATTTGCGACATGCTCCTCTTGTTGTCTGCATGTGTGTGTGTGAGTGTGCGTGTGAGTGTGTGTGTGTGTGCGAGTGTGTGAGTGACTGTGTGTGCTTGTACTCGAAATATAACAAGCCGTATAATTGGTGTACATGCCCAATATACAACCTGACAAGCAGGTTCCAATGCCATGCTTACCACACTTGGACAACACTCTGCCCCCCTCAGCCAAGAAATACTCTACCTTTTTGACTTGTTTATAGACTTGCTATTGGCAACGTATTTATGAAAGTATTTTCAAATCTTTAAAGGAATTTTGCACATACTTGATTGTGCATAAGGAAGTCAATCCGGTTTCCAAAATCAAGAATTTTGTTCTTAAATATGTTATTTTTAACAGAAAACAGTTCAAATATAAGTGCAATAACAGTCAAGTTAAAAAAATACTAGTTTTGAACTTTATTGCATCAATTAAAATACTATTTAGTTTTTTTTCTCTTCACAAATTTATCACTCAAAATATAGTAATATTCCAATACTTTAATGTTTGAAAGATCAGTAAAAAAATTCTTTTGTTACTCTGGTATAAATTCCAGATTGCAAGATTTGTATAACTTAAATACATTTTTCTAAGACTTACCCTCCACTAATTTCACGTTTCTTTATAAAAAAAAAAAAAAGTAATATCACTTGATAAATAAATATTTTAAAGAATAGTTAGCATGTGCAAGGGTATTCACTCTTCGGGCTACCAAAGATAATAGCTCATGTTTGTTTCACATTGTTTTGTGGTTGTTTTTTGTTCGTATGAGTTTGAAACTTGATAAAAATACAAACAGCAAAATTGTTCATGTTTTGACTCCCATGTCATTGGCATGTTTTATTTATAAGCAGAGCACGAGTACAAGTACTCGTATTTTCCAAGATATACTCGTGCACCACCAGGAAGAGCACCACCGCACCACAACCAGTTGGAATTACCCATTTGATTTGGCTGGACCCTTGTTAAGAGCTTGTTTATTATTTAATTTTCTGCCTCTTCCTTTGACGCTTTAAAAAGTCCTTCAGAAAGTCCTTTAATATTCACCTATTATTCAGGTGTTTCCTGCCGAGATAACAAAATCAATTTTGTCTCTTAATAAAAGTTACTTTAAAAAGTGATGGTGATTAAGCTGAGACTGCATAATACCCTTTAATTACCTTAAAATTTGATTTAATTTAACTTTTATATTTTTTAAGTTGGGAAATATTACAATTTAATATAATTTAATTGTAAATTTCACATTCTTATTTTATAATTCTATTTAAATTGTATTTATTTTTTATCAAAAAATTTAATTTTTTTTGCTTGGTCAACTGTTTTAAGTCGACAATAAATAAATAAAATAAACTTTTTATAGAAGTGTAAACAATAAAATATATAATCTATAAACTATTCGGAATATGTTTACACAGTCGACTGTATCAGTTGCATCCTCCTTGTGTATCCTTTTATTTCTACGAGGTATACAAAGGCACTGCAAGTATTGCAGATACCTTTTAAATCTCAATTTTGATTTCATCAAAGCTGTTTTTCCTGCTGGTATCCTGAAGCTTATTCAGTCTGAGCTGCATTCAATTTCATATCCTTTATATGTGTATCAACTTTTGTGTACGTATATAAAGAGACAAGTTTCTACAGACTTTGGAGCATTGCCACCTGCTGCGCAGCCACGTTGCACATAGACAAAATTAAATTGAATATTGTAAAAATATGTTGGCTATAATGATGTTGCCCAGCAAACTTGTCCCCCCTCGCTTCACTTTTTTCTCTCGAAAAGGAAGGCAGTAGACAGAGGACAGTGAGATAGAAATAGAGATAAAGAAAGAGAGAGGGAGAGGGACAGTGCATCCTGGCAACCTTTACGAGTGCTATTAAATATTTGTCCTTGCGTTGACGACGACAACGATGCGTTTCCCTTGTTGCCAGTCTTACCCACCGCCTCCTCCCCTCTCTTATCGCACACTCCTCGAAGTCTTGGTCTTCTAAATTTCCGTCTCATCGATGCGATGGCAACAGAAACAACGGCAACAGCGACAACATTTCACTCAATTCAATTACCTTAAGAGTGTCACCGTCAAGTGTCTGGCAGGCAGCTTGGAGCAGCATCGACAACGACGACGATCAGAATGTTGCAACATCTAGAGGACACCCAATTCTCTGTCTTGTTATTGTTGTTGCTGTTGTTGTCGAGAGTTTGGCATTTAAAATCCCACATTTGATGTGCTTAGAGCTGCCATTGCCATTGCCTTTTCCTTTCCTTTCCTCCTTTGCCTCCGTCGCTGTCTGTTCTGGCCTTCCGTCTCTTCCAGGCGACTGACAATTTTCGTGGGGTTTACCTGTAAACTCGACCTGATTTATTGCCTTACCGTGCCGTACCGTGCAGCATGGCAGCGTGGCATGCGCCGTGCAGTGGCATGGCATCGAGGCATCGTGGCATCGTGTGGCATAGCCCGTAGCCGACATGGCGTGTAATAAAATTTTAATCGATGTCGTACATTTGCATGCCAATTGCTAGCAGTTACCAGTTGGAGTTGCAAACTCCCCTCCCCTCCCCACCCCTCATTTCTCCCATTTAGTTCACAATTGAGCCCCAGCCAATTAGGTTGCCCCCTCAAGGCAAACAAATGCGTCACATGTAATAAAACAACGCATGAGAGCTGAACACCAAAGCCAACTTTAAGTTCGCCTGACGTCTAATTTGATGCACATTTGCATAAACAACGATACTGCTACTGCAACTGCAACAATAACAGCAACAACAACAGCTACTGCAACAACTACAGAGAAAAAAATTTGTTTATGTTTTTGCATGTACGTGTTTAGAATATTATTGTTAAATTAAAACAATATGAGAATAAAATGGCAAAAAAAAATAAAGCCTTAAGCTATGAAAAGACTTTTAAAAGTAATTTTTACTCGATTTAAATTCCAAAATTTCCCAAATGCTTCGAGATCTCGAAATTTTTTAATTCGCTTGGATTCATTTTATCCCGTACTCCTGAATTTTATTTCAGTGTACTTGCAACACAGGTAAACAAGCAACATATTAATTATTTTATGGCCGTCATCTGTGGGAATGAAACAAATGAACAAAAATTCCAGTAAAGCGAAATGCGAAAATAAGCGAAAGCATAAATTTGTGTTATTCTACGGAAATGAAAAAGCAAATTGAAAATTACTTTCTTTTTTCATTCAGCCGCAAAGTCTCTTAAGACTGATGATGACTTTTCATAGTCAGAACAAAGCGAAATCCTTAGGCTCTCGTTGGGTTTAAATGAAAAAACTTGAGTGCATATTGCAAGTGGCAACAAAAATTCAACATTATGCAGCTGCAAATTGCAATTTGAAGTTGGAGTTGCAGTTGGAGTTGGAGTTGGAGTTGGAGTTGCAACTGTATATTAATCGCTGTGACATTCACATGAGATCCTTTTTAAGCTCAGGCTCTAATTACAAGTGGCGATTGGCAAAGCCGTTTGCAAAATAAGCCATTAATTTCATACTTATTGACCATTAAGTCCATCTACGTTTGGGCGTCTCTCTCTATAAGCGATTTCACGCTTTGCTGTCACAGCAATTACGCCTAAGCTCCGTCAAGTGTCAAACATAATGCGGCGAATGCCAAACAACAACAACAACAAGGATAACAACAACAACAACACCAATAACAACAAACAGTTGTCACTGCTTTGTGGCCATTAAGTCGCTGCCAAATTGCGGACTCAGCGTAAAGGGACAAATCTTTTTAATAACTTGCAACATGTGTACGAAATAGTTGACACACGTCTCTTCACCAATTTGCCCTCTCTCTCCCTCTCCCTCTCACTGCCCCTCTCTCTGTCGTCTCTTGGCCAGTTGATAAAAACATAATGGCATAGATTTTCTTTTTATGTGGCAACATTTGCGGCTGATATTATTATTATCAGGCGTTCGCCTATCCACATGAGGTCCTTGGCTATTTATGCCATAATTTGGAGCAACAATGCCGCAGTCAAAGAGAGATGGAAGAGGGCGGGGGAGGGGGGTAGGCGTGGCACAGGCAGCAGCTTATTTGGCAAATCACCTGCGCTTCCTTAGCAGCTTCCTGCTTAGGAAAACGTAATACTTCCCCGGCAAAGAGAGTGAACTTAAGACAAGAGTCAGCTACCAAACAAGGCAGCATGTTTTCTTTAAGACGCAAATGTCTGTAAACAAAATAAAGTACACACTCACACACACACGCACACACACTAGCACACACACAATCCATTTAATACCCAGGCAATTTTGTTAGAAGGCTCCATCCTGTTGCTTTTTGGGCCAAACAGACAGTCCTCTGGCTTTTCATTTGATAAACAACCAAGGCAACGCAACTGCATAGCTGGATGGTTACCTGTCTGTCCGTCCCACTGTCTCGCTGTCTGTCCATCGGACTTAGTTGGCCCAAAAGCAGCTACTCATATTGTGCTTAATGTTCTGGCCTCGCCTTTATTTTGTGCTCTTGGCTGACGGCACTGAAGTGCCTTTTTCAATTTCCCCAGAGGCGCTTCCGATCAAACAGGAAGTGCTTAAGTTCAAACTGGAGTGAAGTACGCCCCAGACTCAGACTCTAACTCAAACTCAGACCCCCTAAGATGGCAGTATCAAGAGAAAGCAAGTTATGCTTTTTTTCATCTCTTTGCATTTTTTCATTGCTGTCAAATGGCTAAAACTCATAATTCTCCAGGCTATATGGACTCAATTATACGCTACATCAAAGCACTTGGAGCCAAGGAATTATTTACCTGGCATATTGTAGATGAGACAAACAGAGGGAGAGCGATGAAGATATCTCCCTTCGATTAATTCCTAACCAACAGACAGAGACAATAAAATCATTCTTAAAATGTATATTGAATATTCTTTATTTGAGCATGTATCAATTGAATATACATTTAGGATATTATTCAAGTATTTCATATGCGGCTTAAGCAAATCCGGCATAACCGAACTTCCCAGATATTTTTTTCTAGGTAGGGTATATTTCAACCAGTATACCCAAGCATCAATTGCACACTACACCTGCCCCATTATCAGACACACTATAACTGGGTTGCAACAACAATATAATCTTCATATTCAGTTAAGCACACACACCTGTAACTTCATTACAGTCCCCATCTCCCCCTCCGTCATTTGTGCGCCTTAAGGTATGCAATATAAATATGAATTCCAAAAATATGCCGCATGGCAAAAAAGGCGTTGTAAGCCGCCTTTTTAGGGGTGTCTCATTCACAGACAAGGGCATCGTATTTCACAAGGCTAATAAACCAGACGACGGCGGAAAAGTTAAGGATGAGGAGAAGGAGATGGAAGCGGAAGCGGAGGACTAGGCGGAGAAAGAGACGAACAATGTTGGGAGAATCATGAATTTATTAATGAGTGGCAAATGAAGTTTTTCAGTGCTTCAAACGTGGCATTCACTGTGGCAGGCTTAGGCCAGACCACAGCTCTGACAACTAAGCTGCCACACACGCACATGCACACACACACACACACACACACACACACACATATACATATATACATATATATAAAACAAAGGCCCATCAAAACACAGAGAATATTAAGTCGACGTGCAGCAAATAATCTGAGGAATTCTTATGAAACGCACAATTTGCAAGCATGAACTGACAGATTTAACACAAAAACAACAATAGCAAAAAAAATCAGAAACAACAGTGAGTGCTAAACGTCCACAAGCAAGGATCAAGCGCTGAGCCATGAATGCAAATTGAAAGCACAAAACTGCAATTTTTGGATACCCGAAAAGAAATCAAAGGAAAACAACTCGAAGGAAACCGGAAATGAATGAGGCGTGCACATTTACCGGCTATTTGAGTGTGTGTGTGTGAGTGTGTATCAAAGTGTGCATGGCTTGGGTTTTTGAAAAGCTAACAAACTTCTGTGATTGATAAATATTTAAAGCGCCAGCAACAAAGCGAAATAATTGAAATAAGTGAAGCAAGGTCTTGCTGAGGGTTGTTGCACCTCTCACCCTCAGTCTCACCCTCACCCTCGACTTTTAATCCCCATTCTATACCCAAAATGGCCACACGGTCTTGATACTCGACTGATTCACCCTGCTGCGTTGACGCTTGTGCGACAACAACAAGCCAAAATACTTGTTAGTCTTCATGCCGGGCACCCAGAGCCCTGTGATTCTGCTCTCCTTCTCCTCATCTTTATCCTTCCCCTCTTCTCCTCTTCTCCTCCTCATCCTCCTCCTCCTACTGTTGCTGCACCTTGCTTCAATCTAATTTCAGTGCTTATCACTGAAGCTGAAGCTTAGCTGCTTTAAAATGCGAATGACATGCCAAAGTACTCCAGATTCAAAAGATTGGGACAAGGGCAGCGACAGCAATAGCGACACTGCCGCCAGAGCAACCCCCTTCACTCTTGCCCTTCCTTTCTCTCTTACTCCATTCTCTCTCTTCTCGTTCTATTCCGCTTTTCTCTCCCAATGAGTACGCTTCAGTGCAGGCTTTGTTTGTCGGTTGAACAGCAGCGTGTCCTCGTGTCCTCGAGCTGTCTCAATATCCTCCTCGTCTTGCTTGTTGATGTCACCTTTCTCCTATTGGCATTCTCTATTCTCCGGGGAATACTGCCATGTCGATATACCCTACAGTCTGTTGCGTACCAAGGTTAAGATATTAGCATTGCTTGACAATAAATTTGTCAGAAGTGTCACTCGCATCAAGTTACATTCTTGAAACATTTACGACTCAATCGAAATCATGTTGTTGCTGAATACAATATCTAATTTATTTATACAAAATAGCAATCGAACAAAAAATAACAATTTTTCTAAAATAATATTAAAAACTGAGATTTTTAAAATACTAAGTCTGTAATCAAATTAAAGCGTGAAAGAAAATAAAAGCAAAAGTGGATATAGTTGAACAAATCATTGGGAGTATTAGTATTAGTTTTAAAAAGAATAGAGATTTCTTAAATAAAAAAATCGGAAAGGGTCTTGGATGAATAATCTATACATTAGATTCTTTAAATACTTGTAAGGCATATCTTTATTTTGTTTATTTTTTATTATTCAAAATCTTTAGGAACTCGATTCTTTACAAAATTATAGAGTATCCTTCCTTCGTTATTGTTCTGCTTCTCTGTGCTTCTCCCCTTTAGAGTGCGTCCTCTGACTTTTCTTCTGAGTGGCGCGTTTTCTGTTCTGTTTTGTCTTCTTCTTCTCAACTAGGGCTGTGTCTGTGCCCACATAATGTCGCCATGTCGCCATTTCGGCAGACATTGTTTGATTTGAATTCATTGTCGCGTAATTTGCACTGCACGCCTTTCAGTTAATGGGACGCTACCACTTCATCCCCCCAGCCTTGCACGCCTCGCCAACATTTCAGGTACTCGCCCATTTCATGTCGCTAATTACACAGTAATTAAAATTGCCGTATTTACACACTCACACTACACACACACACACTCACACACACATGCCTTGCAAGTGCGTGCAAAAATGTTAAAAAAAAACATAAAATAAGAACAAGAAGAAATATGAAAAAATTAACAATGTACATTGTGCATACATATATTTCACATTTGGTGTTCACTTCCATACTTTGCGGCACATTGCGCATACGCCGCGTTCGCTGCACGCTTTGCATGCGCTTTGCAAATTAACCAAACGGCATAAAAACAACAAATAAAATATAAACTAAAACCCTAAAAACTGGCGGGAAATGTAATGACGTTTCGTAGTTTGCTTCACTTTTTTATTTTGGGGCGTGGCCGACATTTAACACATATCGCCCGTCGAAAACAAGCTGTAAATGTTGGGCACCTGTTTGGAAGAGGGCACGTCAAGGGGCGGGTACAGCGCGAGAGGCGTGGCAGTGAGTGCTTTTAACATATTTCGTATGGGCTGCGCCATTTTAATTGCATTTTGGCCTCACATTCTTTGGGCTTTCGGCCATGCAGCCTAAAAATAGGCTGCACTCGTTGTTGCTGGCTAAGAGTGCTTTTGCGTGTTTTCTATTTTCAACTTAATTAATCGCAATAGCAACAACAACAACAAGAACAACAACAACGACAGCAACACTAACAACAGCCACAAATGGAAATATTTATTCTTGGTTAGATTTTTGGTTCGCCTCACACTTGATTTATATGGCGCACATATTTTATGCATAATGTTGCTCGTAATTAGTGCTGCATACGATTACAGCTAACAAATGTTGGCTAAAAGTCATTCTTATTGTTGTTGTTGTTGTTGTTCTGTTAAGCCCAGTCTGATTTAGCCATTACCTTGCCATCTAATATTTATTATCAGTAAATTACAATGTCTCTTACATGCAATTCCATTGCTTCAACTCTAGAGCTCCTGCTGGTCATAAATATTTATTTACAACTCTACCGAAAAACCTGTCATTGCCAAAAGCAAATGTTTATTTAACTTTAGGCTTTGTTGCTGCTGTCTTTGTGCAATGCAAGGGGCTATTTGCCATTTTATTCTCCAATTTACCAAAGGCCATAGATTTTTGGTAAGTCGCAATGTTGTCCAGCATTTTTCATTGACAACTGCAGCTTTAATTAAACAATGCACAGCAGCTGTGCATATAAATTCCTAATGTCTAATCTAATCTTATCCAATGCTGAAAAAGGTTATGAAATTATTATTGAGAAAGTTGTGGAACACATAAACCAAAAAACTGACTGGCAACAACTCTAAGCTGAAATGCAGAGCTTTAAATGAGATGTGCAACTGAATTATGTTTAAATTATGAATTACACCAAAATTATATTTATAATGTAACTTGTAAATAAACTAAGCTTATAACATGTAACAAACTAATTTAATTTAATGTTAAAAGTACTATGTAATCACATGAGTTAACAAGTAAGTAAATAAAAGCATTTGGTAGATGCAACTTCAAAGATACATTAAATCAGAATGATTAATTGTTGCAGACCTACAGGCTTAATCAACTCGCACTTAATCTTACTTATAGTAAAGTCAATGCAATGCAATAATCTTTATCTAGAATTTTAACAAGAGAATTTTCCGTTTATTCTGCAAAGTTGGTTTTGTTGGGCAGAATTCGGAAGCAATAAATGAAAAAGCAGCGAAAACAATCAGCAAATTAACTTTATCGCCATTTGGCAGTCAGCAGCTGCATTATGTCTGTGTGTTTATTATGTGTATTTGTTTGTGTGTGTGTGGGGCGTGTGTGTGTGGTGTATGTGTGGTGTATGTGGTGCGCTAATGATGCACAAATTATCTGCTTAGTAATGTTGTCTCTCTCTCTTAATGCAGCCAAGTTGCAAACGGCAACTACTTTCTCCCTTCTACTTTCTACTTTCACCTTTCTCCTTTCTGCGACTAAAGTAGCAGGTGTGTGTGTGGCGATAATGATTGTAATTAATTTAATTCCGTTATATTTTCATCTAGACGACGGAACGGTAACGATTCTCCGCAATGCGCTAAATGCTTCCTGCTTTTATTTGTGACTCTTGTTTTTTGGGGTCGACCTGCACTTTATACTCTGCCTCATTACACTACATGTCATTGTCGTTGTTGTTGTACTTGTTGTTTTTGGTTATTATATTTTGTTGTTGTTGTTTCTGGCCACTGCCAAAGGCATTTTTTGCTGTGCTGTGCTGTATTGTTAATGTTGTTAGCCTTCTGTAAAATCAGTTAACTCCTTTTGCTAATTACCAAAGTTTTATTTCAGTTGCCATCCTTTTAAACGGCAAGCCCGAAGCTTTTACTACCGAAACGGGCAAACGGGCAAACGGTAATCTTGATGTTCGTGTCAGGGCCACACTTCGTTATGTGGCACACACACATATGTATGCACACATACATGCACAGAAAGAAAAAACATAAAATGTATTTTGATAGTATTTATTCTGAAAATTGATGTTGTTAAATTAAAGGTTAAAAAAATTCTCATAAGCCCCGATTATCAAAATATATTGCGAAAAAGGAATTGACAAGTCGTACTTGAATTCAGTTTTATTAAATTTACTTTTATTCCCATCTTTGGATTGATATGATACCGGAATCGCGTAGTTTTTTTTTCTCAGTGTACATGTAGGTATAAACGTAGACTAAAGGTTAATTAAAAGCCGTAAGAACTTGACGTTGTTACAAATATTGGCAACGTAACTACTGCCATCGTGTATGTTCATTTTACAACACTGAGCGTTGAAGTTACTTTGACAGCTGCAGTTCAAATGTCAAGTGCACACACATGTTCAAGGAGGACACGGGAGAGAGAGAGAGAGATAGGGAGAGTGGGAGAGATAGAGGGAGAGGCAAGTTCACTGCACGCCCACATGATATGGTCTTTGTAATTGACGAAAACAATAACAAATTGTGAAGCGAAACGAAACTCCAGCCGCAACAGGCAACAGGCAACAAGGAGTCAAGGACTCAACTCACTATTGTTGTTGCTGTTGTTGATGCTCCTTTTTGCCGCTGACTACACTTGAAACTTCCTGTGCTGATGATGATGACGAGATCCTAGACAAAGTGCTGCCTGGCAGTGAAAGTGCAACGGGCTCTCAAGTTCTCAAAAGGTAAATATTTCTGCCTTAGTTATGAAATTTGCTTTCAAGTGCACTTGACTGGCTGCGGCTCCTTGCAATATCAGAATCAATCAAGTGCTCAAATTTTCAGTTTCATCAGTGGTTCGACAAAGGAACTACATGAACTCTTCTTTAACTTTGTTGATGGCAAACCGCAGCCAGGCCACAAAACAACTACAACTACAACTACAACTACAACTACAACTACAACTACAACTACAACTACAACTACAACTACAACTACAACTACAACTACTACAACAGCAATGGATATTTTCCATGGCCACAGTCCAGCCATAAATTACACGTTACTCGTTGCTCGTTGCTCTTTGCTCGTAGAGTGTGACTTTCTAATACTCTGCCAAGTGATGCTGAATTTTTATGTTTTTGGCGGATTGTTGAGACATTCCGGGCACAAGGGACAGGACAAGCCAGGATCAAACTCAGGCAGTCCTTGTTTTTGTTGTTGTTACAAGCGGGGGAGACTCTCTCTTTGTTGAAAAACAAATAACAATAATTATCTTGACAACAATTTCCGGTATTTGTGCTTCAGTCAAGCGCAACGAGAACCAAAATGAAACTCAACTCAACTCAACTTGATTCGACTCCACAGTCTGGGGATAACTTGGGGCACATTCAGGTTTGAATATTTAGAAATTCATGTTGCTTTTGCTGTTGTTGTTGTTGCTGTGTGGTTGGTTCAACGGTGCTTGTATTCAGTCCATTTCCCTTTCCTACCCGTTCGACATTCGCCGCCCTTGCACTATGGTAAAAAAACTCGATATTTTGGCATAAACTCTAAATATAAAGATAGACACTTGAAATTTGGCATGTACTTTAGTTAAACTAATTTATAATTTTGGATTTTTTTTTTTTTAACTTGGACCACGCCTTCACCTCCCCTTCCGAATACGACTATGCGAAAAAGCTAAAAAAAAATTATAAAAAATCTAAATATATAGCTAGAGGCTTGAAATTTGACACGAAGCTTAGTTATAATATTCCAAAATATATAATTTTCGTTGTTATTCAATTGGACCTTCTCTTCGCCCCCCCTTCCTCTCCGACAAAGCAAAAAAGTAAAAAAAAAATTTTTAAGCTTAAATATAAAGCAATTTATTTTAAACTTTGCATGGTTGCTAATTAGACTAAAGTAGAATTAATAATTTAGTTTGTTTTTTAATTTGACCAAATTTTCATCTCGCTCCTCATCTGAATCTGAGAAAATTCAGATTTTCATCCAAAATTCACACCTACAACACGTCGTTTTTCACGAAAAGGAACAAAATCGAACAATGGGGATTATTAACATCTGATTCCAGATGGTTTAGTTAATAACTTTTACTCAAAACCTTCTTACTGTTTTGTGATGTACTAATGTAAAGCTTAACGGAACAGGAACACATTTGTTAGTTTTTAGCTAAAAATACACATAAACAACACTATGGACAGTTGCACAATAAAACACAAATACTAAAAATCACTACTACTATCGTTTTTTAAATACCTTTATCAACTTTATCCATATTTAGCAATTTGTAAGATGCTTCCGAAACAAACACAATTGGCTCTCAAAGTTGCAATTATTTTACCCGCGCTTTTTCATTTCATATTGCAACGCTCAATCAGCTGACTTTGAGCACGCATAAAACACTAAGGGTAGTCCCAAAAAATCTAAAAAAATTATTTTTGGTTGCTTTGGACTTTTTAGATTTGGAAAATAAAAAAATTTTTAAGATACTGAACAAAATACAATTTGAGTTTATGCCAAAATATCGGACTTTTTACCATAGTGCCTTGGTAAATATCATGTCAGATGTTGTTAAACTTTTGTCTTAAGATTTCTTCAAATGTGATAACGAACCCAAAATGTAGCTCGACTATAACATTCATTTGTTTCCTGAAATCATTTTAAAACTAAACAAAACCCCCACCCCAATCATTTGTGTCGTTTACCTGCTTATTAAATGTTAATTTAAGCATGAAATTAAAAGAATAATTTATACATTTGAAGATGATCGAACAGCAGCTGTTATGCCCATGGCTTTATCACATGAATGATGACTGAGAAACCATTTTAAAATATGTACTTCGTATACCCTGTAACCTGGAGACCGGATATTTTAAGTAGGTGAAAATTGTTTTTGAAAACTATAAAATAAGTTTTAAAATTTTAGTAAATAAAAATATTGGAGTTATAATAGTAATTGCCTAAAAATAAATTAAATTCCTCTACACTTCTCTCCTGTGCATTAAATCATTAATATACCGATTGAAACGCACGTTCCATTCTCACTTTATCTTTTGAGGCTATACCCTCAACTTTAACTGTAGATATCAGTATCAAGGTAATGTGGTCAATTTTATTGTAATTTTGTGGATAAACCTTTAAACCCATCTGCAAACCTTTTGTTCTCTGTAAAATTTACAAGTTTTAATTGTGTGTTTGTCTGCGCTGAAATTTGGAAATTCCTGCCTGCCGTTTTTGCCAACACCAAAAACATTTCCAAGCAATTAAACCCAAAATAATTTTGACTAGAAATTTGCTTAATCCAACCGTAATACACACACCCTCTCACACACATGTGAGCAAATATTTTAATTTGTATTTATTTTAATGCTTGAACGCCTTTTGCAATATGCCAGGCGTAAAACCCACATCGCAGTTCCTTTTCTCCCCCTATTTCCCTTATTTTCCAGTTTCCCAGAAGCTCAGGAGCTGCCTTTGGGCCGCAAACTGCAAGGAAATTCCTTTGAGCGCTTGGTCAAATGATTTTCAGCTATTCTTTTAATGTTGTTTGCCGTTGCCCCTGTCTCGTTTCTTCCTGCTTCTTCCCTTCGCTCCTGCAAAGACGCAACGCCTCAAGTTATGCAGCAAGTTTTGGTGGTTAGCCAAGGGCAATGACGACAACAAAACAAATCCCCATCCCTCGTTTTTAAGCAACGATTCAACTGCACACACTTTGGGCCATCAAATAAACTTTAATGGTCATGTTAATAATAATAAAATTTCATTAAATTACCTAGCCAAAAGGCAAAGCAACAGAAAAACTGAGACGGGAGCAACCAAATGAGGCATAGGCAAATTTTCAAGGCATAGGCAAAATTTTCCAAAGAAAATTGAGATAAGTTGCTCCAAGTCACTTAAGGGAGGATGTATGTACACAGAGGAAAAGATTCGGGATGTGGGAATAAAATCAATCCAACAAGGGGTAAGAAATTCGTTACAAAATGTTTAATTCAAGTACGATTTTTTAATTCCTATAAAAATTTGTTCAGTAAAATGAAATGTTTTATGCCTTTTTGACTAATTAATTGCTGAGTGGTTATCAATTTGATGTCCAGAATGCCCACTTAAAATAAAGAATTTTAAAACATGAATTTAGGAAAAACTTGTTTCTTTCTGTGTATGTATATTTAGCTGCTCCGTTAAGAAAAGCCTGAAACAATTCAATTACGCTGTAAAATGTCTAACTACGAGTGCAAGTAAAACGTGTATGAGTGTGTGTGTGTGTGACTTGTAATAAAGTTTCATTTTATAGACCTGCCAGCACTTCTGGGGGCAACAATTGGTGACGCCAGAACCGCAAGGAAGTGCAGAAAAGAGCAGGAGAGGACAGTCTTTGAGACATAACTCGTGCTCATCACGCTGACCTCAGGCCACTCTCTTGTTGTGGTTGTTGTTGTTGTTGTAGTTGTTGTGAGTGTTGGTGTTGTTAGTGCTGCCATTGCTATTGCATTTTCGCAAGTTTTGTAGAAAATTGAAAGCATTGCTGCGGTCAGTGTCTTTGTCGTTTTTCTGGCCCAGCAAAAATTCTTCAGAACTACTTTAACAGTTGCTCACAGTTTGAATTCGTGTTGCTGTTTTAGTTGTTGTTGTTGTTGTTGCAGCTGTCCAAAAAGGCGCACTAAACACTAAATAAAATTTTAGTTTTGCAACTGCGTATACATATAGATATACATATACATATACAGATGTACGCACAGGAGAATGCCGCAATGTCCTTGGGCATATGCTCGTAGCATGTGCAGCGTGCCATCTTTTCTCCTTCCTCATATCTCCCCCTTGCCCCCTCCTCCAGCGTGTGTGACTCTGCCATATTGAACGAAGATTTATAGCAGTGCCAGTGTGTCCAAGTGGAAATAAATCAAATAATTTTCCATGTGGAAAAATTTCAAGCACATGAAGAAACAAAAAAAAACAAAAACTGCAAATTAAAAAAAAAAAAACAAAATACAAACACACAAAAAATCCAGCGAGAGGAAAACACAACAAAAGTCAAGTGAGCCACAAATTCTGGCCAAAACGAGTGCAAGCAGCTGCTCGTAAGGCTCATTGTGTAATTTACTCATTATGCAAGCACACTTCATATGTGTGTGTCTGCTTGTGTGTGTGTGAGTGTGAGTCTTAGTGCCTGCGAAAGTGCAGACTGGCAGGCCCAGTGTTTGCTCATTTTACATACAAACAAAACAACAACAAGAGTAACAACAATAATAACAACAACAACAACAACAAGGAGAAGAAAGAAGTCATTTAGCCTGGCTCTTGGTGCATATGCATGAGTAGTACTCTGGCCAGTTTGCCTCGGTCGCTCCACTCTGCCCGCTGCCCTCTGTCTTCTATTTTCTGCCCTCTGCACTGCGCCGTTGTATTTTTATATTAGCGCTCATTGCGCATACGCCCCGTGCGCCCTTGCACACATTACCTAACTGTCATTGTCCAGCAAAATTAACGAAAATATATGTAGCATGCACATATACATTTACATGTACTACGTAGAAGTATCTGAAGAGTGTACACAAAACATCCAGACACTCTGATGGCTCTGAAGGCGCTGCAAGTTTTCAACTCTGGCCGAAAATGGTTCAAAAAAAAAAAGGAAAAAAAAAGCTTTGCATTTCCTCGTACTAATGTATGTTAATTACAGAGGATTTTCCATGCAGAGGATTTGCATTTTAATTTATGCACCGAAAAATTTACGTTTTTCCAAACAAAACAAAATTACACGACATCAGGCTAAAGCGGAGAGGGAAAGAGAAAGCGAGAGAGAGGAAGAAATAAAATGAAACGAAAAAGACTAAAAAAATAGATGTATTTACGTACAAAATGCCTCAAATGAAAAGTTACAGCGCAATCATCCGTGTGCATGTATGTGTGTGTGTGTGTGAGTGTGTGTGTTTTTTGGGGAAACTTCATTATATTGCTGCCAAGTGAATGCGTTGCTAAAAATGTTTATAAATAGTTGAAGGACTAAAAAAAAACAAGTTAAGTGCCTCATAATTAATTTGTATTAAAATATTATTTTTAATTGGCACTGACACAGTTATGTAGCATGGAGATTGCTAGGATCCTTTTACTATCTCTTTTTGTCTTAATGTATACTTTTATTTCTTTTGAAAAAAATTTTTAAATAACTTATATGAAAAACTTAAAAAAAAAATAAAGTTTCTTTTGTAAACATTTTTTTAATTGATGGTTATAAAAAAATCAACAATTAAATATTAGTAAAATTAAATTAGCGTTTTAAAAATTTTATTTTTTTTGCGGAAGACTGAAAAAAAGACATGTTTTCATTATTTTTGTTGCTTATAAAAAATATAAATAAATAAATAAATAAAAATAAAAAAATAAATAATAAAAAAATTAAATTTGAGTTTTAGTTCATTTCTCTGAAAAAACAAAATGCTAAGTCTTTTACAGATGACTTAAAAAACTGAAGTACATATTAAATATTATTTTGAGGAGGATAAAATTCAGACTTACTCATAATCGTTGATAGTTATAAAAAAATCAACAGAAAACTATTATTAAAATTAGTTAACATCTTTTACTGATTTCATTACCTGTTTCTCTTAAGTGTTACGGATCTTCTTCAGACATTTAGTTTATGCTTAAATTAATCACAAATTTAACATTATTGTAACTATTATCTTTTTTAATTTTAGCCCAACACAAATACAGAGCATAGGAAATACAGATACAGAGCATAGGAAATGAGTCGCTGTTGTTCAATTAAATTAATACAAAGCCCAAGTACACGCATTAATGCTAAGTATATACACACACACACACTCACACTTGTGTCACATGATAATGGTGTTGGTTGTGGGGCGTTGGGGGGAGTGGCAATCTCAGCAAAGCCTATGAAGTGTAGGCAACTTAAGCAATGGAATTTGCGCACAGGCAAATGGAATGCTGAGAACCTGTTAAGTTGGAGACTACAACAAACAGGTGTAGAAGAAGAGGAGGGGTGTGTGTGTGTGTGTGTGTGTGTGTGCTGGTTAAGCGTCTTACTCAGGTATTTATATATTTACATTGTGAATATTTAATAGAGATATGAAACAGATTACAACAACCTGTAACTTGTAGGTGGCTGCCATAGTGTATTGGGGTCCCTTTGAGCAGGTGTGTGTGTGTGTGAGTGTGAGTGTGTAGAAAAATGACACACTCGCAGCTAACTAAAAGAGAATATTTAAGCAATCAACAAGAACAACAAGAAAATCCAACTACATGCGAGCTAAATTCAGAGCTCGCTTTATTTTCACTTTAATGAATATTGCATAACCAAAAGGCGCGTTGCAATGCGCCGTACAAAAAAAGGGGGCGGCAAAAGGGGCGGACAAGGCTAAAAGCAAAATAATATAATATTCCTATAGCTGGCAGAGTGGCCTACGGCCTTAAATCATTCAAGCGTTACTTTTCATGGCTCCGGCCAGACTGAAATTCAGTTACAGACTCGGATTCAAAGTCAGATTCAGATTCAGATACAGTGAGTGCATTCAGTTGCCAGCAACTATTTAAAAAAGTAATTTTTTAGTTAATTAAACGACAAAAGAAATACAAAGAACGAACAATTTTCTCAACGCTCATCACTAGCGGCGACTCTGAAGCTGAAGCTGATGCTGCCGTGTCCCCTTTGGGCCTTGACTGCAGTCGGAAAAGCAGCAGAGGAAAAACGGAAAACGACGGCAACTGAAGTCAAAGTTGAAGTTGAAACCACTTGCCAGTTGCAGCTGTAAAACGAGACGAGGAAGCCAGGTTTTAAATTTGTTTGGTTACTTCACAACAATAAAATTGCAACGTCTTTCCTTAAAAATTTCAACACAATTATAATTAATTAATAATGGTATATTTCTATAAAAAATAAATGTATTTAAAATTAATTTTATGCCTTTTTCACAATTTTTTTTGTATTATTAAAAAAAAAAAATTTTATTGGCAATGGAATTAAGCTTAAGAGGTGAGTTGAGGTTTGCCTTCTTTTGCAGTATCTTTAAAAATTAACCATTTGAAATTAAAATCAATTAAAATCATGGACAAAGCCAATTACTTTGCATTCAGAACATATTCTTCAAATTGTAAACCTAAGCAGCACCTTATTCTAAAATCTTTTGAAGTACCTGTTATAAACTCAACTCATTCCGTCGTGAATCAACTGAAGACTGTGTGATATCCTGCTGTGTTCATTGCGTGCCACAAATTTCTTTTCAAGCTATTTTAATATCCATGTTAATGAATTTTTACGACTGCAATCAAAGGACCTGGTTTATCTGCTTCTGGCCACACACTTAAAAGCTAATGAAGCCAAGGAGCTGCGAAAAATGCAAATGTAAAGCACAAATTACTGAACCAACAACAACAGCAATGCACAACAACATTGTTAACAACATTTGCTGCTTATTTTTGCACATTTGTCGCATTTCGTTTATCCGTTTATTTATTTGCACTAATTTACAGTAAGCAGTTTTGTTTCTCCCCTCGTGACCACGTTTGTTATTAACAATGGCGTAATCATCTCAGTCATCTCAGTTGCCAGTTGGCCTTTTTCTATCTTGCATTCTTTATTTTTTTCGGGCTCTAGCCCCAAACGGTTTTCATGCTCTAATTAAGTGCATTTACTCTAATGAGCAAAAATTGCAACCGGCAACTAAAAATGGCAACAAAAACTGTCACAGTTACTGCAAAAGTAGCAGTTGCAGTCACAAGTCTGTGAAAGACGCGACCGTGCGTGAAAACTTTATTCTTTGGCAGGACGAGGGGGAACATTTCTCGTAAGCTTGTGGTTTAACCTCATTGAAGTGTTTTTTCCAGCTTAGTCCATTAGAATTTGCGGAGTGTCATCAACTCTGTATATATATATATATATATGTATATTTATCTGCTATATACATATAAGTCCCAATTGCGACTGTGTTTGGTCATCCATTTGTCTATGCAAAATTTGTATCGCTCATTAGTGCAATTTGCATGCATGACAGCAAATTGAGGCCCAGTTTGAAGCCACCACCACCAGCCGTGTCCATCTATGTGCATATCTATCTATCTGTACCATTCAAAATAAATGCATACTCAGTTTGCCAGCTAGAGATACAGATACAGAGATACAGATACGAATGCTATTGCATTTAGCTGCTACGTTCATCAAATGCTGCAGCAGACATTGGGCACAGGACACAGGACACTGGACACTAGGCCACTGATAGTACTATGGGGAAAAAAGGCGGATATATTAATAAAAAAGTATATTTTATTTCTGTTCAGCTGAAATTTTTTTATGTTTCTAAATTCATTAAAATTCATTCAATAAAATTGTAAAAATATGTAAAAAAAAAAAGTTTATCAAGGTATGAAAAAATTTAAGTCTCTACCTTTATATTTAGATTTTGCATAATAATATACAATTTTTTCAAAAGTTGTGGTGCAATTCCAAAAAGTTAAGTCTTCACATTAGTTTTACTTAGAATGACTATAAAGTCTCTAGCTATATACTTAAATATTATGCCAAAATATCGGAATTTTATCCCATAGTGGAAAGGCAACTCCCCGTTCGTTGTTGTTCTTGTTGCCGTTGTCGAATTCAAATATGTGTGAGTGTGTATTTTTATTTGACAATGCGCACACGAAACGCACACTAAGCGGCAATTGTTGTTAGTAAAAGAGTATACAGTACAGTAGAGGCCCTCTCTCCGTCTCCCTCTCTCTCTCACTGTTGGCCTGACCGATCCTATTGCGTGTCCTGTCCAGATTCAGATTCGGCGACACCAAGTAAACAATGGCGCAGCTGTGGTGCAGCATAACACACGATGACGACGGCGACGGCGACGTCGATGCCCATGGCCTGTCTGCGCTGCAGGCTTTGCAAATATGCAAATATATCCACACACACACTCACACACACACACTCACACACACATATACAAACCCTCTCACTTTCCCTTGCTCCAGCTCTTCGATATCATTTCGTTAGTTTCGAACGAAGCGTCACATGCAGATAAAACACAAAACATTCCGAATTAGTAGTCGAAAAAAGCAGCAGCAACAACAACAACGAGAACAACAAGAATAACCATTTTTCCCAAAAACCAAATTCATTTTCAATTAAGGACATTTCTGCATATCGACAGAGTGTCGCATCCCTCTCTCTCTCCCTCTCCCTCTCCCTGTCTAATGCATTCTGTTGTTTGTGTATGCAGTATAGATGGCTTAAATATATTACGTATACGTATGTATGCAATCTATTCACATATATGGATATAGTTTTTGGCAATTTACAGTCGCCGCTGTTGACACTATGCCGGCCATATGGCCAGGGTGTCAGAATGTGGTCAAAATGCCAATTGCAAAACAATTGCATTTTGGTTACTTTGCTCTTAAATCCGGAATTTCGATGGCAGCCAACTAACCAACATTGCGACGTCGGCTTCCGTTGACATTCGAAACGGATTCGGGTTTGCTTGCTAACTGCTTGACTGCCTAACTAACAAAGCAAAAAAAGACTGTCGAACCGAGGACCTCTATACAGCGATACGGCAAAGACAATACGGCAAAAGACAAGCTGAAGCTTAAAAGCAAAATATTGTAGCAGAGACAGAGAGACAGATACTGAGAAAGAGAGACCGAAAGTGTGTGTGTGTGTGTGTATAAATCTCCTGCTGCATTGCGTGAATTTCATTTCGTAGTCGATTTTACTTTTGTTTTTGTTGCCGCTGTTACAGTTGCTGTTGTTCTTGTTGCTGTTTGCAATGCAATGGTCAAATTTTTAGACGACAAGCATTTTTGTCATATTCCGCAATGAAATAGTCTCCCAGCTGCAAAACAAAAACCGAAAAAGCAATTAAATTGCAAACTCTCACATGCTACAAGAATAACAACAATGCGTTAGCAACAACAACAAAGAAAAATACTAAGCAACAATATTAAATAGTTTGAAAACTGCTAGAAAGAAAAACAAAAAAAAAGATTGTACAAACACACAGACGAATGCAAATGTGGCATGGCTAAATTGCATCTGACATGCAAATACGTTTAATTTCAAAAACTAAACTAATAAAAGCAACTGCCATATTCGTCCGTTTGTCCACACATTTCACATTTCCATTGCTTTTTCAAATCCTGCCGTTGATCTCTCTTTTTTCTCAGTTTTTTCATTATTTTTCCACCCCCCTTTTTTTGCGGAAAATAAGCAATCGAAATGCATTTTGCTAAATTTGAAAAGTTAATACAAATACAAATTTTTTATTTGGTTTTCAGTGCAATTAAAGCACTTTGCATTTAGAGAATACATAAGATTAAAATAGTCCCTTAATGCCCAACACTGTTAGATATAAAATATTAAGTAACAAGTCAAATTCATATAAATATAATTTCGTAAAAAAAGTATTTAAATAATTTTCAAAGTCATAATACTCAAAATTCAAATTTCTGTGATATATTTATATTCATTTATTAAGTTAATGTATTTACTTTGAATACGCATTTGGCTACGAATTTGTAATCAATACTTTATTTACTTTAATACTCCTAAATATAATATAATTTTTACATAGTCGACATTTTGACTGAACAAAAAATAGGAAAATAACAATTTCTTTGAATTTTAATAATTACTTCTATTTTAGAAACTTAAACATTATTGAAGTGCATTAAAAATGCGGCAAGCAAATGCAGCAGCCTTAAATGACGACAATGAGTTAACAAATAAATTGCGAAAGAAGGCAGTAGAATATATCTAATGGCAATGCAAAAACTAACGCAGCATGTAGAAAATTACAAGCAAATGATGCGCAGAATATTTCATACGGAATGATAAATATATAAATATATCGCTGGAGAGTGTGCACGAAAGTGTGCTCGTATCTAATAGTATCTGTATCTGTAAGTAACACAACATTGCCATGCGTTCAATATGGACGTGCTTCTCTCTAGCAACTGTCCTGGCAATACAATACAAGCGGGTATCATATAAGCACATTTACTTACACACACACACACACAGATACTCAAACACAGACACAGATACAAATACATAAAGATACAGCTACTTGGCTGGCAGTTCAAAGCGGCAACAAAAGAAATCGCACATTTCAACGTTGTGAATTTGTAAAAGGATATTTTTCACATTATAATAAGAAATGAGGCTAAGGACGCGCGGCGCATGCTATGACCACGCCCCATTCCCCTTTCTCCCTTTCTCTCTGTCTTTCTCTATTTGAGTCTTTGTGCCTTTTGTAGCCACTTTAAAATGCAGAACAGCTGAAAAATCATATAAACACAAATAATAAAATCGACAATTTGGCAAGAGGCGCACGCACATTTACATTTTATCCTTATATCCTTGTATTCGAGTACTGTGAGTCTGTGTGTGTGTGAGTGTGTGTGTTGAGTATCTATGTGTGCAATGAGCACACATAACTGCAAATGTACTAGCTACAAAACGTGCGGTGATTTTGTGAAAAGTTTAAAGAATAAAGGGAGTTTAATTTTTTCCCTTTTCTTAACTCTTATTTTTTTCAAGTTTATTTCCTTTGGTAACATGTCGACTTGGCAAAGCATTGGACATGGCCAACACTTCAGCAATTTTACTGAATTAAGAAAAAAATTCCATGAAATAACAACGCAACTAATTGAAGTGATTAGTTGCACTATTAAATCATGGAATCTAAGTGATTAGTTGCACTATTATATCATGGAACTAACAAACTTTGGTAACAAAACTAACATTCTTCAGACAGTTTCAAATGAAATTTCAAATGGTTAAAACCTAAAATGTATCTGCGAACAGTAATTCAATTGCTAGTGATTACATTGATCACCGCCCAGGATGCAAACAATACGGATCCGGAGTCAGAACTGAAAATCTATGGAGGTAGACCAACCACTCAAGAGGAATTGGGAGGCTACGCAGTGCAGATTAAGCGACAGTCAAGTTTGATATGCACTGGATGTCTGCTGAGCCAAAGTCATGTTCTTACAGCCGCCCATTGCTTTGATAAAGCGAGCTATCGAGCCTTTTACGTGGTTGCTGGAGAAACGTATGTGACGAATGATTGGGGAAATAGAAACTATGTGGTTCAGGCGGTAATACACCCGGAATACAATAAGCACTATTTTGCTGCTGACATTGCGGTGTTGCGTGTGGCAAACCCCATCAGAGGAAACAAAGTTGGGTACTTGCCCCTCTGCAGTGTGGCTCTATATCAGGGTAATATGGTCACCGTGGCCGGCTGGGGAAAAACCGACGGCGTGCCAACCAATGTACTACGCTCTATGGTAGTGCCCATGATATCCAAGTCCGATTGCAGCTGGCAGATAAGCAGAAATGTACCCATGAATGCGGTCTGTGCCGCCGGCTACAATGGTAAGACGGTTTGCTTCGGCGACTCGGGCGGACCATTGGTCTACAACGGTGAACTGTGCGGCATCACCATTTGGACATTTGGGTGCGGCAACTACAATAAGCCCGACGTCTACATGAGTGTCTACTACTATCGGGACTTTATACAAAATGCAATGAGCAGAATGGGCTATTAGGTAGTCCTAAAAATGCGGAGAGAATATGACAATTCGAAAAAAGAAACATAAAATTTGTATATTTGAAAGGATCTAATAAAATATGATTATGCCCATAACTGTCAAATAATTCAATATTATTTAACTGAAATAATTATAATTAACTGCGGAATGAATACACAGGCCAAACCATGATTAAAATGACATTCCCCTTGAAAATCGAAACAGATTTGTGAAAGTTATGCAGGTTTCAAGTCGTTCGGACTTTCGACCCAGCAACAAGTTTCCCTTTAGAGTCAAGTTATCCGTTTTTAGATCTCAAGTATATTTCCTTTGGCCACTTGTCGACTTGACGACGCTAACGGACATTACCAATACTTCAGCAACTTTAACTTAAAGCCACACAGAAAAAAAAAGCCATTGTAAAATCAAGTTTAAAAATAAGCCCAAATTATTTTCTTAAAATGTTCCGTTGCTCACCACATTTGATGAACGCGATACAAAATTCTCTCAATGGTAGTGCTCTTATTTCAACTGACCTGGTGGCTCAATGGTTGGAGTCGCCGGCCTGTCAATTCCAGTTTGAAAAAAATCTGGGTTCGAGTTCCCCCGTCAATTGTAATCAAATATTCCCGTCATTAAAAAAAAATGTTGAAAACCAAAAAATAAATAACATAAATACATTTCAAAAAAAAAATTTAAAAATAAACAAAAAAAAATTTAAAAAAATGTTTAAAAAATAACATTTTAATTAATAAAAATTTTTTAGCCTGAATTAAACAATTTCAGGATTGATTTCGGGATTAAAAAAATCAAGTATTTCATACTTGGTCTAAGAAAATCCGAAATTATCCCACTTCTGACATCGTTTCGGATTAAATTCGGGCTAAATTTTTTTTCTATGCATAAATTGAGAAAAATAATCCATGATATTATTGTGCAACTAATCACTTAAGTGGAACTAACCAACTTTGGTAACAAAACTAATATTCTTCAGACAGTATCAAATGAAATTGCAAATGGTTAAAACCTAATATGTATCTGAGAACAGTAATTCAATTGCTAGTGATTACATTGATCACCGCACAGGAAGCAAACAATACAAATCCTGTGGCAGAACCGAGAATCTATGGAGGTAAAATAACCACTGAAAGTGAATTGGGAGGCTACGCTGTGCAGATTAAGCAACAAAGAAGTTTGATATGCACTGGATGTCTGCTGAGCGAACGTCACGTTCTCACTGCCGCCCATTGCTTTGAGAATGAGAACTATCGAGACTTTTATGTGGTCGCTGGAAAAACCTATGTGGAGAATTCGGGGGATAGAAACTATGTGACTCAGGCGATAATGCACCCGGATTTCGATGGACACGATTTTTCTGCTGATATTGCGGTGTTGCGTGTGGCAGACCGCATCACAGGAAGCAACGTTGGATACTTGCCCCTCTGCAGTGTGTCTCTATATCAGGGTGATATGGTCACCGTATCTGGCTGGGGAAGGACCGACGCCGAGCAAACCCATGTACTACGCTCAATTGAAGTGCCCATGGTATCCAAGTCCGAGTGCGGCGAGAAGATCGGCAAAAGGATACCCATGAATGTGGTCTGTGCCGCCGGCTACAATGGTAAGACGCCATGCTATGGCGACTCGGGCGGACCATTGGTCCACAACGGTGAACTGTGCGGCATCACCGTTTGGACAATTGAGTGCGGCACCAACACCAAGCCCGACGTCTACATAAATGTCTACTACTATCGCGACTTTATACAAAATGCAATGAGAAGACTGGGGGATTAGGCAGTCCTAAAATTGCGGAGATAATTGACAATTCAGAAAAATAAATTTATAATTTGTCTATTAAGTTTCCCTGTTTCCCTGTAAAGTCATGTTACCCATTTTTAGATCTCAAATTTAGTTCCTTTGGCACTTTTCGACTTGACGACACCTTGGACATGGCCACCTCTTCAGCAATTTAACTTAAAGCCGTAACTTGACAAAAATAATTTATGATAAAATAGTGCAACTAATCACTTAAGTGGAACTAACAAACTTTGGTAACACAACTGATATTCTAGACAGTCTCAAATGGAATTTCAAATGGTTCAAAGCCTAAATGTATCTGAGAACAGTAATTCAAATGCTAGTGATTACATTGATCACTGCACAGAAACTATACGACAAGGATAGGGTGCAACCGAGAATCTATGGAGGTAGACCAATCACTCAAAGGGAATTGGGAGGCTACGCTGTGCAGCTTTTGCGACAATCAAGTTTTGTGTGCACTGGATGTTTGCTGAGCCGACGTCATGTTCTCACAGCCGCGCATTGCTTTGATAAAGCTAACTTTCGAAGCTTTCATGTGGTCGCTGGAGAAACGTATATAAAGACGAATTCGTGGTATAAAAACTATGTGGTTCAGGCAATAATACACCCGGAACACCGTAAGCACCATTTTGCTGCTGACATTGCCGTGTTGCGTGTGGCAAACCCCATCAGAGGAAACAACGTTGCATACTTGCCCCTCTGCACTGTGGCTCTATATCGAGGTGATATGGTCACCGTATCTGGCTGGGGAAGAACCGACGGCTATCCAAAGAATGTACTGCGCTCAATGGTGGTGCCCATGATATCCAAGCCCGAGTGCAGCTGGAAGATCGGCAGACAGGTACCCATGAATGCGGTCTGTGCCGCCGGCTACAATGGTAAGACGGTTTGCTTTGGCGACTCGGGCGGACCATTGGTCTACAGGGGCGAACTGTGCGGCGTCACCATTTGGACATTTGGGTGCGGCAACTACAATAAACCCGACGTCTACATGAATGTCTACTACTACCGAAACTTTATAAGAAATTCAATGAGAAGATTGGGGTATTAGGCAGTCCTAAAAATGCGGAGTTAATATGACAATTCGAAAAGAATAAACTTATAATTTGTCAATTGAATTTGTGCATTTTAAAAGATCTAATAAAACTATGATTATGCCCATTTTTCGCAAGCAGTTAAATTTTAATTAAAAGAAATAATTACATTTAAATGCAGAATCAATTAAGAGGCAAAGTTATTCCGACCGGTTTTTAAAGCGCTGTACAAAAAATATCTTAAGTATATATTTTTTTTATCATTTGTTTATTGATGTTGTATTTCTACATAAAAAAAATATGGTTTTCGTATTTTTTTAACAATTCCAAATTTTTTAAAAATACTTAATGAGAAGTTATAGTTGTGGGCAAGGTTCTTGTGATGAAGAGATGCATAAAAAACAACCTCTCCAAATTTGAAGTAAATCGGTTAATTAGAAATCGAGATTTCCTTACCGCCAGCTCGAAAAAAGTTGTTTCGAGAAAAATTCGGTAAAAGTTTTAAGACAAAGAAGACCGGAACCGATGCTGGGAGTTTTAAAAAATCCTTTTAATAGCATATTCTTGAATGTCTAAACTTTGAAGATTTGAAAAATGCTACACAAGAATACCCCCTTAACTTAATGCCATTACTTGAGGAAATAAACTATTATATAATACTGCAACTAATCACTTAAGTGGAACTAACAATATTGTTAACACAACTGCTATTTTAGAAAGTTTCAAATGGAATTTCAAATAGTTCAAAGCCTAAATGTATCTGAGAACAGTAATTCAAATGCTAGTGATTACATTGATCACCGCAGAGGAACTACACGATAGGGATCTGGTGAAACCGAGAATGTATGGAGGTAAACCAACTACTCAAAGGGAATTGGGAGGCTACGCTGTGCAGATTTTGCGAGAAAAAAGTTTGACATGCACTGGATGTCTGCTGAGCGAACGTCACGTTCTCACTGCCGCCCATTGCTTTGAGAATGCGAACTTTCGAGACTTTTATGTGGTCGCTGGAGAAACGGATTTGTTGAATTATTTATATCCTGAGGATAGAAACTATGTGGTCCAGGCGATGATACACCCGGATTACGATAAGTACGAATTTATTGCTGATATTGCGGTATTGGGTGTCAAAGTCCGCATTAAAGGAGGGAACGTTGGTTACTTGCCCCTGTGCAGTGTGGCTCTATACGAGGGTAATATGGTCACCATATCTGGCTGGGGCAAAACCGATGCCGTGCGGTACGGAACACTTCGTTCAATTTTAGTGCCCATGGTATCCAAGTCCGAGTGCAGCTGGAAGATCGGCAGAAGGGTACCCATGAATGTGGTCTGTGCAGCCGGCTACAATGGTGACACGATATGCATGGGCGACTCGGGCGGACCATTGGTCTACAACGGTGAACTGTGCGGCATCAACATTTGGACATTTGAGTGCGGCAACAACGTCAAGCCCGACATCTACATGAGTGTCTACTACTATCGCAACTTTATACAAGATGCAATGAGAGAAATAGGTTATTAGGCAGTCCTAAAAATGCGGAGGTAATATCACAATTCGAAAAGAATAAATCATTTGTTTTTATATTTAGTTGGGGTTTTTTAAAGAATCTAATAAAAATATGACTATGCCAATATTTGTCGAGTAATTCATTATTTTTATAGCGAAATAAATATATTTAAGTGCAGAATGAATTAAGAGGCCAAACCATTATTAAAACGACCATTCGCTTGAAAATCGATCAGATCTTATAAAAAAAACCTCTTTACGAGGTAAAAGTCTAGTGACGAAAACAGTTATATGCCCCAAAATTTCTGATATCCAATTTTGTGACGAATAATATTAAGTTTGACATAAAAATTATTTAAAAAAAAAATTTTGGCACTCGGCACATTGCGCCAAAATGTCTCAATTCTTCATTCCAAATAAAACTCAATGTTTTGCGCAGTGCCGAATGCAAAAATTTTTTTTAAAATAATTTTTATGTCAAACTTAATATTATTCGTCACAAAATTGGATATCAGAAATTTTGGGGCATATAACTGTTTTCGTCACTAGACTTTTACCTCGTAAAGAGGTTTTTTTTATAAGATATCAGAAATTTTTGCATAAGATATCAGAAATTTTGAAATTTCATTCTATCAACTTCGTTTATTTTTTGTACAAGCTAAAACAAACTGTCTGCCAACACTGGTTCCCTTAAAACACACATGCCAAGCGCAAAAGCTAGTAGCACTCTCAAACTCTGGCTGCTATGACACTTTGCTGCTGCTGTATGCATGCTACTGCATATGTACATGCAGAAGTGTAAAGGTAAAAGGTGTATTCAGTTAACAGGTAATATCTTGCCCAAACGAAATTTGACGGCTATGTGTTATAGTCAAAAATGCGAAATTGAATTGCTACAACAAATAACATACAGTCGAACTTCCCTAACTCGAATCACCATTATCCAAAGAAAAGGTTCGAGTTAGGGAAATATTCGAGTTATAGAGTTCTTTTTCCTAAGATTATTAATTTTACTGCCACTCATTTAATTCGAGTTACAGAGAAATTCGAGTTAGAGAAGTTCGAGTTAGGAAAGTTCAACTGTATTTAAAACTTATTTGAAACGTAGATTTTTCTTAAATCGCCGAAATGTGGGGAAAAAAACCTTATTTCACCTGAAGCTTTTTACCTGTGTTTTAAGCAAAAAAGTTTACAGCTAGGCTTAAAGCCCTTCAAAATACCTTTCCAACGATACATAGATCACGTCTGTAGCTCATATCGTTTGGATGCTATTAATTTTAACGGGTTTTAGCGATTTCCCGCTAAACTAGCTTTTTTTTGAAAAAGTCGTAAAACAAACGTTTCTAGATTTTTGATCGGGAACAAGTCCTCATTCAAACTTTTAAGCTAAATTTACGATTTGATCCAAACAAACAGACAAACAAACAAACAAACAGACTGACTTTTCATCTCGTTTTGAAAGGGGCACCAAAAATTTCAAAATTAATTATCTTCTGAACCAGTGATCGGATTTTGATGATCAAGGTGTCATTCGACGAAAAAAATCAAAAAGGCTCCGACGGCCCCATTAGCTCCAATAATTTAAATTTTTCCCCTCCCACTTACACCTGTTTATCTCACGAACCAGGTGAGTTTCTAAAAGTCTTAGTATGCACATTTGTAAGTTAAGTTAATACATTTTGATCGGTATATAACTCGACCTGATCGGACAGTCATAGCAAATTTTCCATTCTTCCTGTGTATATATGCTAGTCGCCTTCGCACCCTTCGTGCTGCTTTCGTCACTAGCGCGGACTGCCGTCCGCAGTGATTTGTCAAAGTTGTGTAGATTTGAAGTTGTTCTGACTTTCGACATAGCAACAAGTTTTCCTGTTTCCCTGTAGAGTTAAGTTATCCGCTTGATCAGATCTCACATGGCGTGTAGACTTAAACGCACGAAATCTCTACACTCAAATCAAATACATGTCAAACGAGATACTCTCTTTCTCAGCATCAGCTCGCTCTCTTTCGCTCTCGCTCTCCCGCTCTTTGGCGCTCGCTCTCTGTGTTGCTTTTGTTAATGCGCTGCGAAGCATGAAGAAGAAGAGAGCGACGACTGCGGCAACAAAAGAATAAAGAATGAATGAAAAGAGAACGGGGAAAACAAGTAACAAAACAACAAAACCGCAAAAGCAATGAAAATTTCTAAAACCTGCCGGCCGCAGCAATGAGTAAGAACAAATACTTTCAACTATTTCTAGGCGGGTTGCCATATCACGTTCTAGAATCTAGAAGTGGTTATTGTTGATTTAGTAGTTGTGGCTGTTGTTGTTGTTGTTGTCAATGCCATTAGCAGCTTGTGACACATTTGGTGTCGTCTGCCGGAGCGTGTTTATCAGATGCCGCAGCATTGCCTCTTTTACATCGACTCACCCTCTCTCTTTTTCTCTCTGGCATTGCCATGCGACCGCATGAAAAATGCCCAAAGCGCAACTAATGCCGCCTCTCCGGCCCTCTCTGCTGCCGCCAAAACCCATCGGCATTCCCACTCAGTGGGTCGCTCACTATTTGTAGCTGTGCCCGATTTTAGTGCACGTTGGATTCTTGACGCGAACGCGACGATCGCTCAAAGCAAACATACATACACACATACATATATAAGTGCATAACCCGTACCTGAAAGCTGATTAAATCCCCGCGTGTTCCCTTGCTCTCTCAATTCGTGTTCGTTCCTGTGTCTCTGTGTGCGTGTGAGTGAGTGAGTGTGCATATCTCTCTGATTTAGTTCGGGAATATTCTCGAGTCACAAGTTCGCATACAATTTTCCTGACCTTTGCCAAGTCTCCGAGCCGCCAATCGATATGAGGGAAATTGTGCATCTACAGGTTGGCCAATGTGGCAATCAAATTGGTTCAAAGGTGCGTATAATTAACATTCAATTAGTGTGACACATATTTGACGCCCCTCTATATGCATACATGCATACATACATACATATGTATGCATGTAGTTTATTTTTTCACTATATTCCTAACCTCACATGTTTAATTATAAAACAGAACGAACTAAACGCGCTCTCTCTTTGCGTGCCACTGTCTGACCATCTCCCTCTCTCGCACTCTCTCTGAGAGAGCCTCTCTGTTTGGGCTGCTCTCCCGTATTGTGTTGTTGTCCAACTGCCGTAACTGTTGGCATGGGTTGACAAGGGGGGTCATGAATATTAAAGAGGTGGCGCTCTGTCATCGTTGTGGTGGGGAGAGGAAACTATAAAACTGCAACAACACAAACTGACGCAACGAAACGAACTGAAAGTTGAAATTTTAACTATGTATTTTCACAGCTTAAGAAGTCGTATCTTATCTTGTTCATGGTATCAGCTGCCAGAACTTAATACATTTTGTAGCATTAACCTGTCAGCGAAATAGGAAAGTAATCTCAATGTCCACTTCTAAAGCTTAAATATAAATTTTGGGCATTTCAAGTTGAGTTGAGAAACACGTATGTGAATCAGTTAAGCTCAAGGCCTGTTAATGATCTTGGACTTGCTTAGCATACGAGTATTTAGCTGATTTACAATTGTAATAGATACACAAGGCTCTTTGTAGTATTTCAAAACTTTTATGAAGGTTTTATTGCCAACAGTTAATGTTGTTTAAAGTGTACACTGTACAGTTAAGATCTCTTTTCAGCTTATTCCATTGGCCCTCTACACTTGACTAAATTTACGATGTAAATCTACTCGTACATCATACCCGTTGTTTTATGTTTTATTTTCTATGCCCATTCTAAAACAGATACATACCACCCACAATACATGAATTGAAAGCAAGAGAAAGAGTCGGATAATTGAGCATAGTTGAGAAATGTGGCACATACTCGTAGATACATAATTAATGCGGCATGAACTGTTTGTACCTATTGTAGCTATTGTATCTCTATCTGTTGCTTTGATTGTTCCGCATGCCTTCACAGCCTATGACGCACTGTGCACGACTCTCTACTTGCCTACACAGGTTCTTATCAGCCCTAGTTGTAGTTGGCCCACTGTTTAACGCCCCTCCTTCAATCCCCCTCGCCCCAGAAACGTAATCAGCAAGTTTACTATGTTTTTAAAAACATACCCATAAGATGAAGTCATAAATATTTAAGTTTTTATATCGCCTAACGAGCATAGACAAAAATAGACATTACACATGATTGTTGTCGACCCACGTTGACTGACAAAAGCTGGTTACTTTTGCACTCAAGCGACGCATGCTTGCCGCCAATTAAACGCATTCGAAATGAAAACATTACTGAAGGCCCAGCCTAAAAAAAATTCAAATAAAAAAACCCCAACTTGGTGAACCATTCCCCATTCTACGCTAATTTAGCGCATTAATGTTAACTCGCACAATTTACCCCACTATGAAAAATCCAGAGAAAAGCAACAACAACAACAACAACAAAGCAGCAACAACATCAACGCAGTCGTTGACGTTTGACACAGTTTTTTTATATATTTTTCTTTCTGTTTCTTCGTTTCCCAGCGGCGTTTTCTCCACACATTACCCCATCTGCATATTTGGTTTCATTTTGTTTTTGGTTTTGCTTTGTTTTCTGACTCGGCTCTTTACACGGTTTTCCACTTCAATTTTATGTAAACATATTTTAAAGCTGTTTTTTGCGTGTTACCAAGTTAATTAGGCCGCACTTTACAATGACAAAGCCATGGCCTATCCCATCAGGTTTTATGTTCCCATTTTACTTACATTTCATTAATGTTTGGTTGTTGTCCCCATTGTTCCTAGTAATTTCAAGTTTATTAAAATAAATATATTATTTATAGAATCTGAACAATAAGATCGATACGCACACTCTACAAACACAAATCTTGAAATGATAAAAAAGACTCGCTATTTGTTGTTGTATTAAATTTTACTATAATATTGAGCATATTTCGCTAGCGGCATTATTTATTTATTTACATATAAATTTGTTCATTTTCGCTTGATATTATTTTGTAATTTAATTGAATGTCCATTTCTGATTAATTGGCTGTCAGGGTGAATTATTGTTTGTGCGCTAAAATAAATAAATAATAAATATGGAAAAGTGCATGCGTGGCGAAAAAATAAGCCCACTAAATAGTCAAATTTATGCACAGCAGCAAAAGCGAGCTATTTTGCAATAAAAAATTTACTTTTTTTTATATACACATGCATATACATATACATATATTAAATCAATTGCGATAAAGAAAACAAAAGCAAAATTAACAAAAAAAACAATATCAAATTTCAATTGGTTTTTTTTTTAATTTGTCAAAAGTTTTTAAATCATAAATTAATAGAATATATTGCTAAACAAATATGGTTGGTAAATTTGTGATGCGAGCACGTGTCTTTTTATTGAAATAAATATGGAAATGAGATTTTACGCTTTAAGAAGCTTTCACATAAGCTTCTTGTATAATCAGATTTATTCCCTTATTCAACTAGAGTTTTAACACTTAGAAGCTCCATAAGCATAAGCTTTAATTACGCTGTCATAGAATTTCTTTTTCTTAAAGCTTTTCTCACTCACTCTTACACATTAATCCCAAATATTTACCCAGCACCAGTCGTATATTTTCTGGCACATTTTGTGCTTTAATTTTGCAATATTGCCGTAAGTCTTCCGTCCCAAAATTGATCACATATACGAGCATACACCATTTAGGCATGCATAAACCTTAACCCATGCCTGGATATTTCGCATGGCCTGCAGCGAACGCTTTTTTCATTATTTACATAAACCTAATTTTCCCTAAATCATTTTGTGAACAATAACAGGGAAAATCTATTTACGGCGTGCCGTCTTCGCCCTTAATTCAAGCTCTTCTCTCCCTTATCTCTCTCTCTCTCTCTTCGTCTCAGCCAAAATAGCAAACGATGACAGCGTGCAAGCAAAGAACCAAAGAAATGGATATGAGAAAAGTGTGGGGAAAATTTATAGACGAGTGCAACGATGTCGTGCTTTAAACAAGAACAACAAGAATAGAAAGTTACAACTAAGACTGATGAACTAAGAGATACTCTGTTGTTTACTTTGACTTATTTAAGTTACTTGTGCTTTGCAATAAAGGCAGCAAAAAAACCTTTAAAATAACTTTTGTGTTTATTAAGCGATCATCGAGATATTTTTTAAGTCAGTCAAGAATATTTCAATCAACATATCCGTTATCAATATGTACAGGGTATACAAATGCCAAAACGCAAGCAACGGACAATAAAATTAAAGAGTTTGCAAAGCCAACGAAAGCAAAGGATACAACATGGCACATACTGCATGCAAATGTGGTTAGTGTGTGTGAGTGTGTGGGTGTGTGAGTATGGTGGGTGTATGTGTGTGTGTGTGTGATGTGCAACGCCTCAGGATACATTTATTTAGCTTTAGCTTATAATGGCGGAACATCATCGCAGCGCCAAAATAATGCATAAAAATTGAATTATCGACAGCGTTGGCAACTATCGCATCTATAATTTCTTTATGGTTACACGGTGCACATCCAGGAGGGTGGGAGGGAGGAGGGAGCTGCCTCATGTGTCTCAAGTTTCTAACCCGCTTGTTGGTCTGCCAGGTTGTGGATGTGCCGCCAGCTGGCAATATGCAAATGCAATACTGATGTGCTCCTTAGCAAAACTTCTCTTCTTGTTGCATGTTTGATGAAAATAGGGAAAAGCATTTGATAACTTTGTTGGCAAATACTAGTTCAGGCAGGTCAACTGGCATTACTGTAGCCAGAGTTAGTTAGCTGCTAATAAGCTGCACTTTGGCATTTATTATATCAAATTAGCTGTTGCATGTATGAATATGTTTTCTATTACAACAGCAGCAGCTTCAAAAAAAAAAAAAATAAATATATATACACACACGTGGTGAATAGAAAAGCAACAAAATGGAATAGATAAAATATACATTTTTTGAAAATATATGTTTTTCAATTTACATAAAAATGCGTTTATGCATAGAAAATGGAGTTTACACAAAAGCCCCGCCCTCTTACGCCCTTTGCCTAACGCCAAGCGCAATGCAACAAAGCTTCAAAAGGGCGGACGCATTACCTGGGGCTCACTGTGGTGGAGGCAAATCCACTTCGCTGCACAAACTGTTTATGAATAAACAAACGAGAATATTCTTGTTTTTTTTTCTATTTTATAAATATTTTGCATATTACAAATATTACAGAAATTATATATTTATGCAACTCTTTGAGCAACGCACCCAAGTATATAAATGATTATACATTTTTATTGTAGTATTTTCTTTCAGTTTTTAATTTGAACATTTTTATTACTTTTAAAAATAAATTGTTACAGATTTCTGGGAGAAATAAACATGATATGAGTTCACATCTGTCTTGTTAAAGAATCAAACCACCAAACAAACCGGTGCAACCCATAGATAAGTTGCTTGCAACACCACTGTGCCGCAGTCGGCCAGTCGACCCGTTGACCATTTTGTTGGCCAGGTGTAGAAGCTGGCTGACGTCGACAAATGGCTAGATGGAGGCTTTTTCTTATTTATTTATTTAACACTTTTAAAAAGCATTCCACTCTTTTGCTCATTAATTTCTCATGTTGCCTCTTAATGCATCAGCTCCGTTGCAAGTTGCAACCTACAGCCATGTCACCACTTGACATTCGTGCCACGACGTGGCATATGTTTCATTTTCATTATCATTGTTATTCTTGCTGGCTTTTATTTTATTTTTCTGCATGTTTTTTGTTTTGTGAATTTTCAATTACTTTGGTAATTTTATATTATTGAAATTGCACGCCACAAATTGTAATTATGCTTTGTCCTTCCACCTGCCACGTGCCACGTGCCACGTGCAACCTGCAACATGGCAACAGGCAGCAGCGACTCTGGCAGCTGGACAGATCCACCTGAAATATGTTGCGCTTTTGTAATCTGGTATTTACGAATTAAATAAAGCAATAATATGTTGGAATGCATTGATAAAGTGTGCTTGACGTGGAGATACCTTAAATTGAACTCTAAAATACAGTCAAAAAATATTTATTTATTTCAATATTATAAAAGGGATTATATTAAGTTCGTAACTAAAACTAAGCTGACTTTGGTTTGTCTTAAAGAAAAAGTAACAAACTGACCTAATAATGTTAGCTTAGATTAGGCAAAAATGTAGTTATAATCTGCAGAACTATTTAATTGTCTATTTTATGTAAATATTATCTGTACAGAGCTCATACTGAGACTTTTTAAAGTTTTGTAAACCGACCGAGGATAATTTAAATACTCTCTACATTACTCAATCAATATGCCAACCCTGCCATTTATTTGATAAATACAGAGTATAAAAAAGCGGGTGGTAAAAAATTAAAAAAAAGAATTGAACGGCCAAAAAGGACAAAGCTCAAAATGCATTTAAAGCTTTCAGGTTTAATTCGGTCTGCATTTTCGTAATTGCACATACATACATACATGGCCACATACACACACACACACACATACACACACACTGATACGTGTATTGCCTGGAGCTGGGCAAGTGTAAATTATGCATGCAATTGTATTGGCAATTACACATTTACATTTTAGTCTTGCCGGTCGGTCGGAGCGGCGATAAGCAGGCAACAGAAACAGAAAATAACTTTGAGCCGGGTCGCAGAGGCGAGATAATGCTGACAGATATTAACCACATGCTGCGATAGTATGGCAAATTTATTGCATAGCGAAACATAATTAACAAAAACCAAATCATGGTAATTGCAAATGTGCAAATGCAAAACAAAAATACATACACAAACATACTGAAAAAAAAGCGAAACAGAATAATAATCAAGATTTGTTTTCGGTTATCCGTTTTTTATTTTTGTCTTCCGCTTTTGTTTTGTTTTATTTGCGTAAATGCGTTGACAAATTGTGCAACCAAACAAGTTAAATGGAATTCAAAAATAAACAAGTTGAAAGCGTAAAGCATTAAAATAAGAGAAACCTCATTAAAAACCAAATGCGGTCAAAATATTTATCAATTATATATAATCACACACACACATGCCATATGCAACTTTTTGGTTGTGTATCCTTGAAAAATTGGCATCGGTTTTATAATTTATAGCAGGTGAGCATTTGGCGCGCATTTGGCCCAAAGATATACGCAAACCACCAATAAAAACCACAAATAGCCAAAATGTCCAGGCAAAATAATTGATCAGCCATAATATTAACAGTTGTTTAGAACAGCAAATCTATTTGCATTTCTATTCAATTCCTAGCACAAACAACATTGGCATTTATTTATATTTATCACCAGATTGTGTAGAAATGTGTTTAAAAAGTATAATTGTTAAACGTTAATAAGCGTAAAAGAAGTTGAAATTTTTAGTAGATACATTTATAGCCTAAAAAATACTTGCATAGAAACTTTTTATAGCATTTCAATTCAAAATATATTTAGAGAGTGGGAGCTACTTTCAAGGACACATGATCATTTAAACAGAGTTCTTCAAAGGCGATGATTATATTATCTTTCCACAAAAAAATTGCTTTCATTAAAAAAACAATTATTTTATTAAAAAATGACTAATTTATGTTAATTATTTACTATGAAATTATGAGTATATTTCAAAAATTATTTAAATTGTCATGGCAAACAACAATTTAACAGTGTTATCTGTAAAATTGCAGACCAAAAGTCACTGAGAAATTGACCTTAAATTATGGGGTTGATATTTGATATTCACTTCTTTATCTGATGAACCGTTGATTTAATGACATTTTCAGTCATTAAACTGTTAAAAAATAAATTTCATAAAAAAAATATAACCAACATATTTGCGTTAATAGCCTGCAGTTATTTATTCCACACATAAAAAGAGAGTCAGTGGGAAAGCTGACTGAATTGTCAAGCGTGTGGAGAAAAACTCTTTACATGGACCACAACAACCTACTTATTTACATGACATATGTATACAAAACCGCGCTGGTATCATGACAATGGAATTAGGCAAAAAAAAACACACAAAAGACCATGTTTTTTGATAAAGTATAATAAAATTATTGTAAAATCATGAGCTCAAAACAAACAAATTTATTTTCAACAGTAAATAAAGTTGAGAGAGCAACAGATTATTTTCCAATTCGATCTTTTAATTAAAGTTACAGTTTTTTTCACTCCCAATAATTTATTAATCTACAATTGAGCGCCGTTTTAAATAAATTTAAATGCACAAATAATCGTCAAACTATTAGATATTTACTTTAAGTTAACTTTTTGTCAATGGAGTTCAAATAATGCCAAAATATCTCTCGTTTCCAACTTTCTTCTGAGTTGTGTTCCTGCCACACATCTGCGGCAGCTCCATTTCAAGCAGTTGGGGCCAGCACTTGATGTTTAGTGCCACATGAGGCAACACACTTCAGACCAACACTCAATGTACACACTGTATATGTGTGTGTGTGTGTGTGTGTGTGTGTGCACACTTCCTGCTCCGACGCTGTTTATTTATTTAGATATTGCCGAAACATACTCAAATGTATGAAGTTCATATCACTTGCCAAATAAATATTATCATTATTACTCTCCCTCCTCTTTCCATTTCTTCGCCTCGAGACCCACAAAAAGACCATATAAATAAGAACACCTTGGTACGAGCAAATGATTAAGTGCAAGTCGAGTCATTTCCATGCACACGAAGACCCTTAAAACATATTTTAGGACCTTTAAAATTATTACAGTAACCGTTCAAAGACTTTGGCCATTAGCAAATATTATTGTTGTCGCTCGAGCACTGACACGAGATCTAGCAGACACTCTGCAGGTTGCCACAAAAATGTAATGTCAACAAATCTATGCAAATGCGCCTTATGATCAGGCCATCTGAGCCTAGCAATCAAATGGTGGCAATAGCAGGAAGGAATTGGTAATAGGGGAAATGAATGTGGCAATATGCAGGTTACTCGTAATATTAATATTTACCTCAATCTGGCCAACAACAACACAGCAATACAACAATCGTGACTGCCACAACACACGCTGCACATTAGTTAAATAAACAGCAGACCGACCAACCAAATAAGTATTCTATAAATATTTACATATCTAAATCGACAATTATTGAAATCTCAATTGAAATTGTGTGTCAGCTGCGCATATACCTGTTTATCTGTGTGTATGTGCGTGTGTGTGTGTTCGTGTGTGTTTATGTGAATTGTTACAAAAACTCAATCCACAATAGCAAATTTTTGGCTCTTTGTTATTATTTTGCTAAAGCCAAGCAGCAAATTGCTTTAACATTTAAAACCTGGAACTCATGTTGGCAATAGATTTGATAGAAAATACTAAAAAGCAGTCTAAAATAAATATTGAGCTGATATTGTTATGAGTTAATCATTACAAAGAAAAAATGAAACATATCAAAAAAACACTTAAAAATTTTGAAAATCAATTCGAAAGAAAATATTTTAAATTACTATTGAGTTTACATTTATGAATGCAATTAGACGTTATTGGAGTAGAAGTCACAAAACAAATCTTATTTCAATTATTCGGGCCTATGAAATGCATTTTGGAATGCCGAATGTCAGCTGCATGAAAACCAATGCGCATTTACGTTTAATAACAAAAAAAAAAATACAACAGCAGCAGCAATAATAATAATTATAATGAAAACAACAACAAATGTGGCGGCAATGCGCTGATAATGACAATTAGTGGCCACATTTAAATTGATGCACTTGATGAGAAATGCAATTGGAAATGCAGCTGCCACACACGCTCAAACACGCACACACACGCACGCACACACACACGCACAGAACACACTTATGCACACATACGCATACATAGACAAAGGGTAATTTACGGTATGTGCATTCGGGGTAAAAATTACATTTTTTTCTGGTTAACCGACGTTGCCTGATATTCACACGTTCTGTCAAATTGAGCGCATATCTACGTGTATGTGAGAGTTTTACAAATACACACACTCACACACACACTCACCCAATTCACATAAATTGCCACAATGCAAAGGCCAATGATTCACGGCGACGAGTTGCATAATTATACCTGCCCCAAAAAGTATGCTATGAAATTTGATTGCACTAAACTGTCGCCCGACAAAAACGACGACGACGATGGCATAAAACGCTGATATGTGCCTACGGGCTGTAAGTATTTCGGGCCTGATCCTTTTAGTGTTATTACAAAATATACTTATATTTTGGGGCTGGGCTTGACACACGCCCAGCTGGCAGTTAGTGTAGTTTGGGGTACAATTCGTTATTGGCGACGCGCGCATATAAATTGCATTTTTGAGCAGCTCGGCCCCGGACTGCAGATGTTCAGGTTGGTTGCTTGTTTGTAAAGGGTTTGGCAAATTCTTCTTACTCACTTCTTTTTCCATTTTTTTGTATTTTTTTGTCGCATCAAAATGGTTTATGGCCGACGGCTGCAAAATGTCATCTATCGACGGGCGGCCGTTAAGCTTTGAGTGTGTTTTGCCATTTTTATTTTATTGCTGCTTTCATCTGTCCGGGAGCAAAGCTCATTACGCTAATGGATGCCACACATACACACATAAGTATATAGACATATATATATATGTCGTTTTCGTTCATTTCCCGCTGAAATTAAAATAAATTGACTTAGTTCACATCGCGCGCTTTGCATTTTAAACGCGTCCAACACACGCAAATCGCACGGCTTTTCTCGACATTTGTAAATTGGCAAAGCATTTGAATCCTGTTTATTATTTTCTAATTAGCTTAGCACTCAGCCGCAATTTCACAAAAATTCAATTAGAATTCAACTCATGAAATTGTCACAAACAACATTTAAATAAAAATATTTTACATATTTCATAAATTCATTCTTGACTTTGTGAAAACATGTGGAATTTGCAATGATTTGAGGAGCGGTCAATGGCAAGTCCATTATTGATATGCTGGATATGGAATGTTAATTAAAAATATATTTTTTAATTTGTAATTTATTCAAGTAAATGCAGATTTTTTTATTGATTTTTTTTTTTATTGCCCTTGAATTTATTTAATTAAATATTTTAATTGAGTTTTTTTCATAGTTCAGTTCGCATGGCCCATATTGAGTTCAATTAAAATATAATTTTACTCAATCAATAGATTCTGTTGAAGTCCTTATAACTTGCATGTATCTTTAACAATCTTTTTGTCAGGATTTATTATTGTTGCAGTTGTTCATTTATGCATTGCGCACTCCGTGAGCTCTAAAACGTCAAATTCAATATTCCAACTCAGTTGGCTGGCAAATTTGTTGTATATGGTCGCAGTTGGAGTTGTCGACCCCCGAGTTTTATACCCATGGCGCTCTCTCAGTCACATCCGGTGCGACATGCACTTCCGTTGCTTTGCTTTGCTTTGCGCAGCTCGCATCCTTTTGCATCCTCAGCTAACACAAACAAAAATGTCCTTTTGTCTCAGGAACAAAGCTTAAACTACACAGAGCGCACATTCATTTCTTCTTTTCTGGCCGCAATTAATTTATGCTCGTTTTTTTTCTGGTGTGGCCCCGACTTTGGCGACTTTGCCACTTGACTTTTGCTTGGCTGCTCTTCTCCACCATCGTATTTCGGTTTTTGTTTGAACGCTTTGAGAATTTTAATTTTGAATTTCTTTTAAGTGCGAGCCAATGCGCCGCTCGACGTTTGTCGCTCCCCACATAAAAAAGACGGCGCCACAAAATGGCAATGGCTGGTAAAATGGCGCCGCTTTGGTCAACGCACGTTGCCTTTTGTTTACATTTAATTTGATCATTTTCTTCTCTTTACTCCTTTGTTTTTCGTTTTTTTTGTGTGCGAAACTTCTCTAGTTTTCAACTTGTGCGCAATTTTGTAATTAAGCAATTTGACCGCAGCAAAAGTTTCACGCAAATGAAGGCAGTATAATTATTTTTTTTTCCTACTCCCTCATCATTTTTATGTTATTGTTTTTGATGGAAGCGAGTCTAGGAAAAGAAGGTGCGTTGTTCAGGCCACTTTATCATACCCACCTCAAACTGCTGACACCGCCGTGTCAAAAGCATGAGCTGATATCCCCAAAATGTTAAACGGGCAGTCGGACAACTCGACAGCTAGGATTCCCCCTCAGGTTTTCCCCCTGTTCATAAGCCAAAAAAGTTAAAAGTTTTTCATAATATACATATATAATATGCTCTCTATGTTTATAAAAGAAGCAAAAAAAAAGAATCATAAAAAAAGTTATTCTCTTGTTAAATACCCTGTTCGTTATAGATACAATGTTTATTTTCTTTTTTGTTTTTTACTCTTTATAATATTTATAATCTGTCCTTTGTGGACAATAACTGAGTTGTATGGCTTTTTAACTTTAACGGATTGTTATTTATTTCATTTTTAAAAAAGTCAAAGACATAACAAAAAAAAAAATTTCGTTTATTTAATATAATAATTGTTCTGGAGCATCTATTCGATAAATCGTGAGATGAAATCATAGAAGTTGCTCTTAGGGAAGCAATCCCCAATGTTATATGTCTTACAGTTCTATATAAAATGAGTTAACCTTTCGTTAGAGTATAGACAAAAGAAAAAGCGTAGCACCCTTTTGGGAACTAAGAGCTGGCACTCAATGCCAAGAGCAAGCAAACACAGCCCGAAAGTAGTCAAAAGAAAAACGCTTATCTGCAATTGGCTTGACTAAAATATACGAAACATATTTAAATTTCCCCAAAGGCAACAAGTGCCAGGACAGCAAACAGGACCAGGACGAAAGTCAGTCAACTTGTTGTCGTTCATATGCGGGTGGCTAACAACACACAAACACACACACACACACTCACACACACACACACACTAGCAAGAGTAAGAGCCAAACATACAAATAAAAGTTGGAGCGTATGCAAATCAAAGTTATTGTCAGGCCAAAAGTGTCTACCGATGCGTACAATTGAGTGTCATATTTCCAGTTTGTTATGTATGCAAAAGGGAACAGCATACTCGGCTAAATAGGGGGAAAGGGTAAAACAGAGAGGGGGAGAGAGAGAGAGAGAGCACGCTCATATGCGAGGGCAAACTTTTAGCCAGGCCAAACTCAAGTCAAAACTTTCTGCACAGCTTCCTACGATTTTGCTTGATTCTGTTTCATCCTCCGCTTTTCTGTCCATGTGCAACTTGTTATCATTGTTGCGTGTCTAAAAGCCAATAGAGAAATAAAACTTTTCGCCAAGCGGCAGCAGCAACAACAGGAACAACAACAACGTTTATGCAGTGCCACGATTAACATAACAGCAACAACAAAAACAGAAAACTGTAACATACGCGTACAATATTGCATTCATATGATATTGCATGTGTGTGTGTGTGTGTGTGTGTGTGTGTGAGTGTGTAAGTGTGTGTCTGTGCAATCAATGATTATCCAATGTGAAGAGCGTTCCAAATTTTACCTTTGACTCTTATCTTATTTTTATACACTCCCGTATATTTAATGTTAAGCGATTATGGCCTAATGACATTAGCTTAAAGTGAGACTAAAATATGCAATACAACTTATACATCTGCCAATTCTATAGAATGATCAGATTAAACCAGAACAATCAAAGTACTGTAATATAACAGTGTTGCAAAAGACTACTCAAAAGCACAGATGTATGTAGTTAATTAAATAAATTTTAATCATCTTAAATTTACATCACTATGATTTATACTTCTCCACGACATTTTATTAAATTCTTCAATCCATCATAGCTTTGTCAAAACCTAACCGATCTTCTTGAGGAATATGAATCTCGTCATCGTCTAATATAATTTAATTGTATATCAAAATTTAATTCATTTTGATAATTAAAATATTTTTCAGTGGACAGTGTTTCACTTTTCCGAACTTCAAACTGTCAAAACTTTGTCTAAATATTACTTATTTCCTTGTGGAATGCAAAGATATAAAGCCACTATATGGGACAAACTGTAAGAAAATGGACCCCTTTCTTATTTCATTTAAAGTTATTACTATCAAGCCACTTTTATGTAATGGGTTTTAGCCGAAGCTGTCGACCCATCGACTCTTTCATTTCTTATTGATATCACACAGCCATTAACAATTTAGTACTCTGAGTATTTATGATATGGGTTTAAGACATTTGGCATAAAATCAGTCAATGCTATCTAATACATCTCAACTCTTTGCTTATGTATAATTTAAGAATATTTATGCTCAGGCCTTTAAAAGAAATACGAAAGGACAATCAAGTAATGACAGCCAAAAGTGTTGATAGTGTGTAATGTATCAGGAATATCCAAGAGTTAAGGATGCTTAAAAACCATAGTTATACGAAAAATCATAATGAATAATGGAATTATGTGTGGTTAACTTTTTACCATTGTGTAAGTTGAGATGCCTTCTCAGAGGCCGAGGGAATAAATTAAAAAACTTTTGCTGCAGGAAGCCAATCTCGGACAAATGCCAAAATATCAATAATAATACAATACTCGTTCTTATAAATAAAATGCAAAGGAAAATAAATTAATTCATGTCCGTTGGCGCTTAAGTCCATTAAAAATCATTTCGATCAACGTGAGTGGCGGGCGGACGGGCGGACGGACAGCGCAGCACATTGCGTTTTTCTCACAATTAGCATTTTGGCATCCCAGGTCGTCTCCATACTTTACTCTTCATACTCCATGCCAGCCTCCGGCCCATACACACACACACACACACACACACACCGTACACACCTGCTGAACAAAAGCGAACGAAACGATTGAAACATTTTTAAAAATTTGAAATTCATATGCGCAACAAACGTGAAATGTTTTACGAAGCGTATTGGGCAATAAAACCAAACCAAACCAAACTGAACCGAACTCGGAACAAAACCAAAGCAAAAGAAACAACAACGAAAAAAAAGTATAAATAAAAGCGAACCACACGCAAGAAAAATATTCGTGCAAATAAATACGAGAGCGGGTTGAGTGAGTGTGGAGACAGGAGAAGAAGGGGAGGAGGAGAGATTGAGGAAGAGAGCAACGAAATCGCTGAAACGCTCGACCCATAGAAAGCGGCAAAAATAAATAAATATCTGAAAACACCTAAAAGGATTCAATTATTCCCCCTCGTTACACAACAAAAAAAGAATATATATATATAAAAAAAAAGGAATAGCAACAACAGGAACAAGAACAACAACATGACGCTCACTCTACCAGCAAAAAGTGCGCGCCCATAAAAGTATGCAACAGAAATTGCTCGCGGCATGTAAAGTGCTCCAGCAGGGATAGACTAGTATGTGTGTGCGGGTGTGTGTGTGTGTGGGTGTAAGTGTGGAGGGGGAGTAATAGCATATGCACGCGCATAAATCGCAACCAGATAGGAACAAGAACGATGACGACGATGGCAGCGATGTCGTAGTCATTGGCCATAAAAGCAAGCGGCATGTAAAAAGGACACTCATATTTATATGCACTGATTGCCAAAGCAGTGCAACACACACACACACGCACACACACACACAGAGTAACCGATACAAATATTGATTGAAAAATAATATTTTAGCGCCGCTTGGTAAACTGCAGAGTACAACAAAAAAAAACACGCTGCGAGTGTCGTCGAGGTTTTCTCAAATTTCATTGCATTCAAAGAGCAGAGGTGAAGTGGTTGCCATAAAATATCACGTATACGACATGCATGCCCCAAAATGATATTTATCTTTAATGATTGAAACGATCTAACCTTTAACCGATTTTTATTTTGATTTCTTTATTTTTTGTCAACAGTTCTGGGAAATCATTTCGGATGAGCATGGCATCGATCCCAATGGTTATTATCACGGCGAATCGAACTTGCAACGTGAACGCATCGATGTCTACTATAATGAGGCAAGCAGCGGCAGATATGTACCCCGTGCTGTGCTTATTGACTTGGAACCAGGCACCATGGACTCGGTGCGTCAGTCACCAATGGGTCAACTCTTCAGGCCGGACAACTTTGTCTTCGGACAATCGGGAGCGGGTAAGTAAATGTGGTTGAAAGTCTGAAAGCTGTTTGTTGCACTGAACACACGCTGCAGAGTTATGCGGCTAATCATATGCTACTCTGCTGCCAATGCCATCACATTATGGTCCTTTTCAACCAAGCACTGCATTTCACTGTGGGCAGTTTGCCCATTTTTTTTGGAGTAATTTATTACTCAAGAAAGCTGTAGCTGGTGAAAGTGGTGCTGTAGGCGTGGCCCCGACCTTTTCCTTAATTAATGATGAGTGAATAAAGAAAAAGAATGTATTTACTTTGTCCAATTATCATGCAATTGATTATTTCACAAAATAATTATACAAATCGGACAACTAATCATAAGCAATTGATTAAAATACAATTTCACGTCTAAACTTTTTATTTAATTTTGGTCCAAAATATTTTGCCAAACTTATCAACTGTGGATGATAGTATGCTTCCTATATATTGGCCAAAAACTATCAAGAACCGACTATCATTACGTTTAGACTAAACATTCGAGAGATGGGTTTTTGTATGATAGACAACTTTATTTTCAAAGATATTTTTACCTATTATTTTACCTATTTATTTTCAAAACAAAAAAAAGAACAAGTTGCCCACAGTTGATGTGCCACAATCTATTCGTTCATCTCCTTGTGCTTTTGTTTATCTTGGCCAGAATGCGGTAGGTAGCTGATCGACATTTGGGTTCCACCATAGTCTTGTCATCATAGTCTGTGCTCTTTGCCACAGTTGTTGCAGCTGCAAGAGCATCACGGCCTGTTGTCATTGCTTTGATAAGTACAAACAAGATGACGCTGATGAAATTGCGGCTAGTTCAGAGTAGTGCAACAAGCGCCAAGTTGGACTCTGGGTGGTTCAACTGTTTAATATCCACAGTGCATTTCGCTGTCGCTGTCGTTGATGTTATTGTAGTTGTTGCGATTGAAATTTCCGCTGCTGCTGCTGCTGCCAGAGACACGGCTGTCCGGATTGTTGATGTTAATTGCAATTATAAAATAGCCTGCGGCTGACGATGAAAATTAATTTTGTACATGTCAGTAATCACGCCGTGCTGTTATTGTTATTGTTGTCGCTGTCTCTCTCTCTCTCTCTTTCTGCGTGTGAGTGTGTGTTGATTAGATACATATGTTTTTGCAAATGTTATTCAATATTGGATCACATGCTTAAATTTCAACTCTATCATTTCACAGGCAACAACTGGGCCAAGGGTCACTACACAGAGGGCGCCGAACTGATTGATTCCGTTTTGGAAGTGATACGCCGTGAATCCGAGGGCTGTGATTGCCTCCAGGGCTTCCAGCTGGCTCACTCCCTGGGCGGCGGCACTGGCTCTGGCTTGGGCACACTCCTGATTTCAAAGATACGCGAGGAATATCCGGATCGCATCATGAATACCTTCTCGGTGGTGCCCTCACCCAAGGTAAGCCAACACTGCAATTACATAGATCACCATTTCAATGCCAATGCCAACAACATTCATTCATGCGCCTCATGATCCTGACCAGGACAATCCGCTTAGCCAAATCAGCTTAGCTCACGCATTCGACACCGGCAGCTGTAAGCCGACCAGGTAACCCCAAAGCGCTTTACACCTGCTCGCGTTTTAGCCAAATTAGCAGCACCATGGCAACAAATCAGGCTAGAACCCAAAAATTCTATTGCGTGCATTCTGTTTGGTAAAATACTCTCTCCAAAATATTCAACAACAATATCATAGAAAGTTTAGCTAACTATTAATAATTTAATTCTAATTTAACAGTTTTGCAAGTAAATTATTTTTGTGTTTTTTATAGAAAAATGTGTTTTCCTTATCCATTGAAAGCACACATTTAGGTTTATCTAAAATTGAATTAAAAGCAACGTAAAGTTAAGCCTCAAAAAGTATGCAATGTTTAATTATAATTGATTAATTATCTTTAATTTTATCAACTATTTTTAAACATACGTTTCTTTTAAAAAATGTATTTTTTAGGGCAAACAGTTTTTGCCATATCTTTGCTGCATTTCATATTATTTTATTTTGTTATATTTCTGTGCAGCTTTTATGCCAATTTTAATTGACGGCGTTACGCAGATCTGCCAAATGATTTAAATTAATTTGCACAGCGAATTTAGAGCCGCCAAAACGACCTGCGAATAATTGACAATACAATAGTTTAAATGCATTTACGTGAATAGTTTATAGTTTTAAGTGCATAAAAGAATGGAATGCTGTAGCTGCCAAATAGCTTGCAGTCTGACGCCACGCCTCAATTATAGCTTAATTAACCTAGTTGCATATTTTACACGCACGTCCCTGAAATGCCCCCTTCAGTCCAACCCTGGTGCCCCGCCCTGGAGGCACGTGAGACGCCTTCATTTGCATTATAAGCATCATGAGCATTTAATTACATTTTGCCATTTAATTAAATTAATTTAGTGCCAAATTGATTGTCAATAACAGGCGGTGCACAATGTCCATCAACCAGGTGCCACAAAGGAATTGAATATTTATTCAACATTTTTTATTATTTTGTGTTTTTATCAAAAAAAAAATGATAATTTAATGGGTATTTAAAATAATTTAAATAAATGGAAAATTACAAAAGCTGCGCATAATGCGCGTATAGATGGAATATTTTGCATTTGCATTTTAAACATTTTATTCAAGCTGTTCCGCGTTACGTATACGCAATGAGTACAGCATATTTTTTGGATTTAAACAACATCAAATGTGAAATTTTAATGAAAATTTATTGCTCAACAGTTTAGGTTATATTAAATTGTTGAAAGTACCTTACGTTGCTTTAATTTAAGCCATATTTGTAGTGTCCCAAAGGGGTCAGAATGAGGTCGAAATGGGACAGACAATGTGAGCAATTTTCGGGGCTAACCACAACGACAATCGCTGGGAAGGCATCAATGGAGCTACGGAACTGTCTGCATATTTGTGCAATTGGTCGGATATCTGGAGTGCATAATACAATTACACTAAACTACACACACACACATACGGACATATACACAACTGTAAATATGCTGCCCCAAAGGGTTCACTTGGCACTCAATTTAAAAGGCGAAACACAACAGCTACAAAAAGTTTATTGAGGCGTGAAATTAGCATTTGACAAACTGCTTATGCCAATATAAATATATTGTAATTCCTCCCTTTCTTCCTTTCTCTTTTCTCCGTGTGTGTGTGAGAGAGATTTTTAGTTTAACACTCACACACACAGTCTTACAGCATATGCAGATAGACTTTAACTTATGTTTCACTATGTTAAATTTATTACTGTTACGCTTCAGCAACAATGACCAACACTTTTGGCCCAAACCCTTCCCTTGTCTTTCTCCTACCTTTTGTCTAGATTTACCGCAATTTTTTGGCATTGGCGGCCATTTTGTTGTGGCCAGAAACTGACACTCGCCTGTCATTTAATAACAAATTTTCAAATTTATGCGCTTCATTTGAATATCCTTTTTTTTTGTAATTTAATGTTTAGCGTAATTTTAGCTTATTATATAACCATTTAATTGGCAGAAATGTGATTAATGTAAAGTTGCCATTAAAGCTGAAACAAAATTCGCCTGGAAATCCATTTGATTTGATTTCACAAGTGCATAACTAATATTTTGTTTGAGTTGTTGGCAAATACACACACTCGCACACACACACACACACCACATTTATACTGAGCCAAGTCATGTCCAGGCATAACTCATTACAATTAGATTCAGGTAAACTCTGTGCTCCCGTTGCCCGTTCGTTATCGCTTTTGGCCCTGCTCCATTAAATAATTGCAAGGATTTATGTGCAAACATTTTGGCTTTTGTACTCGTTCTGGTGTTGTTCTTATTGTTGCTTATTTTGGCCAGACAATGCATCTTGCCTGTGCAAATAGAGGGCTAACCAAAGTATTACACATAATTTTGCAGTTGCCGCACACAAACAAGCAAACAACTAAACACACACACACAGTAATACGATATGTGTTTTGTGCAAAATGCAAGTACATTTATACTCGTACTCAGTAGAAGCAATGTTAGTCTGAGTGCAGCTAGAGGCACTGCCACATCCAGGTGTGCCTACAATTTTCGGGGTGTCTGTGCGGGCCAAAATTCCATCTCATCCCACTCAAAATATTTGTTTATGCATTTGTAGTGGAAATGCAATTTCCATGTACTTCGATGCAATGCAAACTTATCCAGAAATTCATTTTAGAAATCAAAAATTGCATCTTCTTTTCTTTTTATTTTTATTTTTTTTCGTATTTGACTAGTTTTCCTTTTCTCCTCTTCATTAAAACTGTTTTGTTCAGTTTGGCAACAAATAAGTACAAGACAGTTCATCTCCATTGCAACTATTTTTTAATTTAGCTGATATTTCAATGTTTCTAGCTGAAAATGCAATTTTGGATATGAATTGTGAATGATTTTCGGGTTAAGAACAAAGATTTAGGCAAAAAAAGGCAACAGATAATAAGAATCAGTTTCATTTTACATGAACAAGCCGAAATTAATCTTCATAATATAGATTGATAATAAAAATTCGATTATTCTTTCACTAAAAATTTCATAAAATAATGTAATGTTCAGATTCGTTTTGGTGTGGTTAGATTTCCAATTAATATGGCTTTGCTAAGAGATATAACTTGACCATAATTTCAAAAACTTGAACAAACAGCATTAGCTCTGCTTTTTCATTTATGTATATCTTCACATTAAACTCAATTTATTTTAAGACCACTATGATATTGAAGTATATTTAAAATATGATCCAAGAATTTTATTTCTGTTTTCTGAACTAAAAATATGCAAGCAAACATATCATTTAATATGCAGATCCCAATTAACTTTATACACATATTTTGGGATTAGGGGCTAAGTCTGTTTACTCATGTATATGGTAAATCCACATTAAGTTAAGACAGTGACATGATGAATCTAAATTATTTCTAATACGTTTAACTCTTTATTTCTCAACATATAAGCTAAATCATCATATTACCATTTTTTCATTGACAATATTATTCATTAATTACGAGTATTGTATTCTTATAAAGTCTTTAGTTTTGGCAATTAACAAAATGTATCTGCTTCTTTTCTCGCATGCCGTCGCCGCTGTCTTCATCGTCATTGCCACTATTGCTGTTGTTGCGTCACTAGGTGTCCGATACCGTTGTGGAGCCGTACAATGCGACGCTCTCCATCCACCAGCTGGTGGAGAACACCGATGAGACCTTCTGCATTGACAATGAGGCGCTTTACGACATTTGCTTCCGCACGCTGAAGCTATCGTCGCCCACCTATGGCGATCTGAATCATCTGGTTTCCGTAAGTGAATCTTAATTAATATTGAACTAATTTGTGTTTCGGTTTTTGTGCCCGCCCCGCCCCAACTATCCCACCTACTCCCACTGCTGTTGTCCAGGTATCGGAGGTTGTCGTTGAGCCATACAATGCGACGTTGTCGGTGCATCAACTGTGCGTAGACACAGATGAGACATTCTGCATTGACAATGAGGCCTTGTATGACATATGCTATCAAACACTGCGACTCGGCTCTCCCACCTACCAGGATCTCAATCATTTGGTGTCCGTAAGTAATTTGGCCAATGGAAGCACCAACAAAGATGATAGCCTCTGGTCAACATAGCGTATTAAATCAACCTTTAAAATAATAATCCTTACGAGTCCGAATCTCTTTAACAAAACACAAGATTAAGCTTAAAAAAAGAAAATAGTATATATGTAGCTATCATTTTTCTATTTAAAATTTAATTGTAACTTGATTTTCAAATAGAAATAAATTAATGAGACGTTAAGTAAATAAATAGTAGAAAACAATTTAGACAGTAAAATCAAACTTGCAATAAAGTTAATCGCAGGCTCGAACCAAAACCTGAATTTATCCCCAAACTTCTGTCGGTTTAAGATATAAATACTAATATGTTATGTTCTCTCGCTTAGGTCACAATGTCTGGAGTGACCACGTGCCTGCGCTTCCCGGGTCAGCTCAATGCTGATCTCCGCAAGCTGGCCGTCAACATGGTGCCCTTCCCGCGCCTCCACTTCTTCATGCCCGGCTTTGCCCCACTGACCGCCAAGGGATCGCAACAATATCGCGCCCTGACTGTCGCCGAGTTGACCCAACAGATGTTTGATGCGAAGAACATGATGACGGCTTGTGATCCTAGGCATGGACGTTACCTGACAGTGGCCTGCATCTTCAGAGGTAAACAAGCCCCTTCTCCCTCTTACTCCCCTTCTCCCTCTACTTCCCTTTCTGACTGATGAATGACCGCCCTTTGTGGTGAGTTGAACCTTTAAGTGGTGTTGACATGACGCCACGTACTCCATGACTTTTACACACACGTTAATAACAGCCGCGCCTACATTTTGGCGAGTCAAAAAATACGAGTGTTAACTGCACGATTCGTGTGTGCTCGGCCGAGAGATACCCTGCGCCAGGTGTAAGGTAGCTCAACATAAATTTAAATTCAATATTTACACATTTTCTTATTTTTGCAAAAATTTTCAATAGTTTCTAAATCAAGTGAATCAATATTTTTGTTTTTAAACTTATGCACTAAAACCCTTTTAAAATTTGCTTAAATTTTATCTCAACTATTTCTTAAGTCACTTGATATTTTAATTGAATTTTTTCTACCTCTATAAATTTACTTGGGATTTTTGCTACGACTAAAAATCTAATTGAGATTTTTATATCCACTGTATTTTTAATTTTGACTCGACTCTTTAATCTCAACTTCTGAATTTCACATATATTTACACAAAACTATAATACCCAGTTTACCCATGTTTGATGGGTATCAAAAGAAATATAGTTTTTTTTAGTGAGAAACCCTAAAGAGTTTCCATGTTACCATTCGTCAGTGTTGGGTTGGAGTTCAGTACATAGCAGCTGAACTGCTCGAGAAGCGGCAACCGCAGCTAACTTGGCTTAGACGGACAAACATAGACGCTTTGTCATGGCTGGCAGGTGTGCCGTCCATAGGCTTTGGCTTTGGCTTTGGCCGCAGCTCACGTAGCTCGACAGCGACAATTTTATTAGCAAACTCAAAGCCTACTTATGCCACTAAAAATGATTAATGCTCGTCGACTGGCGGCTAAAAAGGCTGCAATCCGTCAGCGCGCACGTAGCGCAAATTTGTTTGTTATCCCCGCTCCCGCCCTCTCGTCCTTCACGGCTTAGACTGTAGAAAATGGGGAGAGGTCGCATTTTTTCGCGCTAATTTTTAAATTAATAAACTGCTGCGCTGCGGCGCCCAAAAGTATGCCGCATAGTATTTCATTTGTTATTCCTTGTGTGCCCAAGCCCCTCTTGTCTTGCACCCGCCCCGCTCTCGTTCCCCCTGCCAGTGCCATTGCCTTTGACTGATGACTCGCAAAACGCGCGTAATTAGAAATTTACTTTCAAGATCCATTGGGGAATTGCGAGTTCCCATTGCCAGTCAGTCCAAGTCCCAATCCCGCGACCGCTGCCTGACACGGCTTTTGGGCCTTAACTAATCATGCTGAACGTGACTTAAGGCTGCAGTGCCTCCATCCCTCCCTCCCATCCTCTCTCTCCAACCACCTCTCTCGCTTCTTCCCGCTTGTAAAATAATTAATCACAAAAATGAGCGTAAAGAAACAAAATAAGTAGAATACAAAAAAAAAAGCAACCGACAGGAATTTAAACAGCTTTTTTAGTTGCCTCCTGGGAGAGTTTCTGTGAGTGTCCTCCTCCTGATCCTGCTCCTTCCCCTTTTCCGCTCAAGGTAGACAGTGCCCAGGTGGCCAAGGGTGCTGCCAGGAAGCTTTAGGAAGGCGTTTAGTATTTCATATTCAGGGATTTGGGGATTCACTTGACGCATCAAAGCCAACAACGTTGCCTCTTGATGTAAATGCGTCAAGGAGGCAAAAAAAACAACTTGGCCAACTGTCGTATTTTTTGTGATATCCTCGTTTTTTTTTTTTTTGACAAACTGACTTCAAGTATTTTTATCGCTTGCTTATTGAATAATTAACAGGACCCATGTCCATGAAGGAAGTGGACACACAAATGCTCAACGTGCAGAGCAAGAACAGCAGCTACTTTGTCGAATGGATACCAAACAATGTGAAGGTGGCCGTCTGTGACATTCCGCCACGCGGCCTCAAGATGTCGGCCACATTCATTGGCAACTCGACGGCCATACAGGAGATCTTCAAGCGCATCTCCGAACAGTTTACGGCCATGTTCCGTCGCAAGGCCTTCCTGCATTGGTACACCGGCGAGGGCATGGACGAGATGGAGTTCACAGAGGCCGAAAGCAACATGAACGACCTGATATCCGAATATCAACAGTATCAGGTGCGTCTAACATATGAATATCCTTTCATTTAGGTGCCTTACTAACTATCTTTTCCTTCATTGCAGGAAGCAACCGCCGATGATGATGTCGAGTTCGATGATGAGCAGGTTGAAAACGACGCTTACGATTCGGAGACGCTCCAGAATGGTAACGCCTAGTCCAGCACTCGATAGTAATGCTTTCTGCTTGTAATTTGCCGCATGACTAACTTTTAAAATAAGCTATCTAAACATGTGGACTCAAGTTGAGGCAGCTAATAAATGGTAAACCTAGTATTTCACTCTCTTGCTTTCTTGCTTTTCTTTGGGTTGCGTTGGTATCCTTTGGATTGCAGTTGCCATTCTCTTTCACATGGAAAGTTTTGGTTTATTGATTCGTATTACAGGTCTAAGTCTATAGTGGATAGTTGAGCAGCACATCCTGTCGCGCCAGCTCCAGCAACATGGGATCGTCGAAGAACTTGTTGATGGACACATCCTCCGAGAGACCTTTGCGTCGACGCGTCTTGATCATGAACTCTCGTGCCAAGTGGGAGGCCTGTTGTGGCTCCAGCGGCCTTATGACAATGCTCTTGTCCAAGGGATCGCCGGGCACGATTTGCCAATGATGGAACACGGACAAACAGAAGGCCTGTCCCTGGGTGTGAGTGCGCAGATCTGTCTCGAAACCGAACGAATCAATGGCGGGAATAAAGGCTTTAATTGTGTAAATAGGCGAGCCTGAAACGGGAGCATCCTGTGTAACGTGACCTCTGCAAAGATTAACAATATAAGTACTCATCTCATTAAAATTATTGATTAAAAACACTCACCTGCGCCGCGCCAGCACCGTGTAGACAGCGGAGACACAATCGGCAGGTGCCTGAACCTCGACAAAGAGATAGGGTTCCATCAGACGCGGTGTGGCCATCAGGAAAGCCGAGTAGGCAACACGACGGGCCGTGGGAATGATTTGGCCGCCACCACGATGCAGTGCCTCGTTGGCAATGACGGCATCTAGAATTTTGAACTTGACATTGCGTATGGGTTCCTCACAAAGCGGACCCTCTCGCGTGCCCCACTGAAAGCCTTGCACAATGGAGTCCTTGACGGCGGTCAGCAGATTCTTGTCCACCTCCGAGGGCAGCGTGTCATCCACCAGAATATTGGGGCCTGTTGTGTCCGGACCAAAGGCCCAAATGGATCGTGCCGCCAGCAAATCCCAATCGTAGTTAACCTGGAAGAATTCGCCAATGCGCTTCTTGTTCCAATTGATGCAGACCGTCTCGTTCTCTATGTCCTCGGCCAATCCTTTCTCCAGCGGCTCCGATATCATTGTAATCTTGTTCTTCTTGTTTGGCGTCTCGGCAAAGCACTTCAAGGAGCTCGTCTCCACGACAGTCTCACAGAACGCCACCACGGGATCGGCGACCTTGATATCAATCTCTGAGTACATCTTGCGCAGATCATGCATCACACAGTCCAGGTAGAGTTCACCAGTTCCAAGTATAACGTGTTCACCCGACTCCTCTACACGTGTGGAGAGTAAAGGATACGACTTGTTGACCTTACGCAAACCGTCCAACATTTTGGGCAACTCTGAGGGATTCACAGGCTCCACGGCAATCTTGATAATGCTCTGGGTGTTGAACTTCAGAGGACGGAATATATAGAGATCCTCGGGTACATTGATATCCACAATGCTGGATGTTTTCACAATGCACTGATCAATGCCTTCGATGAGCACCCAATTGCCAGATGGAACACGGTTCAATTCCACTTTGTAGCGAGCCTCATACACCCAGAGTCTACCCACTTGGAGTATGCGCGAATCTTCCTCATCCTGCAGTGTATAGTTCTCGCCCAGCACACGCACTTCCTGTCCAGCATGCAATGTGCCGGACACAATGCGGGCAAGAACCTGAAAGAAAGTGCAATCGTCGTTGGGATACATCTTGGAGCTGTGCACCATCAGTGTGCCATATTGATTACAGCTGATCATGTCCCGGTAAATGTCGCCCTCTTTGGGTCCAGTGTAGATGTGATCCACCTTGCGCTTGGCATTCTCCAGCGGGGATTTGATGTGCTCCACGCACATGTCCACAAATCCGCTACAATCGCCCATAAATCGATTGCATACCACGCGAAGCAATGGCCTTATGTTGGACTTCATCTCGTCCTTGGATACGCGCACTTGGAGCTCGGACAAGGTGTCCGACAACGTGGTGTCCACGTCACCCACCACCTGAGCAATCAGCTTGTACATCGGCTCCAGTATGAACTCCACAAAGCTGCGCTGAGCCGAGCTGTGTGGCGGCTTCTTGGTGAATTTACGCCTAAATAACGAATATAATTAATAAGGACACTTTCAGCAGCTTTCATGCATCGTTTCTTACGATTTGCTGTGGAAGTACATGTCGCCCCAGAGCCGCTTGGCAAACTCATTATAGTTGACGCCCTCGTAGGTGTCCGCATAGAGTTTGGCAAAGGATTTGAGCGTGAAGCAGAAGCCATAAAGGGAACTGGCAAAGCAAACATTGCCAAGAACTGGCGACACCATCAAATTGTCCTCGGCGCTGCCATAAGTGCTGCAATGATAGAGTACATTTAGAGGTGGACAGGATTAAATTTAGTTATGCATATCTACCTCAACAAGCCATTGATTTCCTCCACAATGTGCTTGAGCTTAAAATACGCATCCTGTGGCGGCAATTTCAGCTCCAGAATAAGACGATCGATCTGCAAAGAAATTTAAATGTTAATAGAAAAAAACTCTTTGCCCTAACTGACTGACTGAGAATCCACGTGTAGCCCAAACGGTAAAAGATAGAAAGCTGAAATTTTAACACTAAATAGATGAAATGATTTCATATTGTATTAATAAGTGGGTGAAATTCAAAGGTCAGGAAATTGCTTTGTATCAAAAACTTTTTGTTTATTAAGATATGTCAACCAAACTCACAGATTATATGTTCGGGACTGTCTCTTACATTCTGACCAAATTTGGTCAAAGTCAGATTACTATATTTTATAGCTGTCATAGGAACAATCGGATGCAAATTAATCAAAAACTCTGTTGTTGTACGAGATATCATAACAAAACTCACAGATTAACTTTTCTTGCTAAAATTTAACTATTGCCAAACCACTAAATCTGGCTTTTAGCCAAAGTTCAATTGCAAGGAAGAAAAATTAGAACCGCGGACAGTGGAAGCTTAATATTTTCGTCTTTTTACAAAAAATGGTATCCGGTTTAACAGAACAACTAAAGACATTCTTTTCAATTTTACGATTGAAACGAGCTGGGGGTTGTCGAGCTCAGCGAGCAGGGGCCGGAGCCCCCTAGTGCTAATAGAAATTGTTTAATATTCAGTAGAACAACAATACCTTATTGATGCACACTGTGATGGCCAGACGCTCCTGCACGGCATGCTTTAGCAGACGTTCCGTGTTCAGCATGACTCCCTCGGAGGCATCGATGAAGAGCACAACGCCGTCGCTCATGCGCATGGCAGCCGTCGCCTCATCGGAGAAGTTGACATGACCGGGCGTATCGAAGATGTTGAGCAAATAGCTCTTCTGCTTGACGTCCTGCAGGACGAGTGTAACCGGAGTGGCCTTGATGCTGCAACCGCGCTCCTGTTCCGTGAACAGTGTGTCCGTGTAGCGCAGGGAACGCTCCTCCATATTCTCAAACTGCGGATGCGTTTGGCGGATCAGGCAATCCACAAAGGTCGTTTTGCCGTGATGCAAGTGACCGACGAGCGCCACGTTTCGAATCAATGGTGGTGTGTCCATAAGATCAGCCATAAATTCCATGTCGTATGTCGTTTCGGGCAGATCCTGTTCCTTGATTTGAAACTTGAGCTTCTTAACGGGCTCAATGAGAGGTTTGTCCAACGGCTGTGCATCCTCTTCCTGCACAATCGTCTCCACATCCGGTCCATAGACTTCCACAGCTGACGGATAGTATCGTTTATCCTCGTGCAGCACAACGGCCGTCACCTCCTTGTCCTCATCATCTTGCGGCTCGGCTTCATCTTCATCCATGGCATCCTCCTAAGGGAAGTATTCTTATTATATCAATTAAGTTAATCAATTTATTGACTTACATCTTGATCATCCGGCACATCAGGCTGACCGTAAATGCTCTGGTCGTCATCCTCGTCGCTGTCCAAATCGGGGCCTATATAGTTGCCAAACTCGTCATACAAATCGGAATCCATTCTGCAGCGTGACTGAAATACAAATTCATAGAATTCATTATTCATATCATGTTATCCTGCAAATATAGGTCCACTCTAATATACACAAACACACACACACACACACACAAACATTTGCAGCACATTCGTAAACGTTTACAAGCCAGTGCAGGCACGGCTTAAACAGCTTTTATACACACTCAACCGCACCACAATCAATTTACCTCGATTATTTATCAATTAATTATAATATTTATGCAGTTTTAAGCAAGTAAATACAAATTTATTAATATTTGCTGAGAGAAAACGCGGAACACGAAGCACGCCACTCTTCTTCTTCACATGAGCACTCAGCTGGCCGGCAAAAGTGTGACCATACCTGCGCAGAAAATTTTGCCAACAATTTTACATGCAATCGCAGCCCTGGCGGCAAAACAAATTTATCGGATATCGATATATTTCGATAGGAAATTGGTTGCATGTCATTTCTCTAATAAAATTAATAATTTTCAAAAAATTATTTAAAAATTTGTAAAAAACAAATTCAAAAAACCAACAAAATTCAAAATTTTCGTTCGTTTTAAAATTCTTTTGATGTGCGTTTTCAAGTTTAGTAAGAAATTAAAAAAAAAAAATATTCGAGAAAAATTCAACAAAAATTCTCTGCAATTTGCAAAATTCTACTTTCAAAATTAAGCAAATTCCAAATTGAACTCACTGTTTTTAAATACAGCCATCTGAGAAACCTGATGGTTGCCAAGGTTGCCACATGAGCAAATTTTCAACATTTAAATGTTTTTGCCGCCATCTGCCATGTAATTGTCAGACAACATTGACCGTCATTAAAGCAGGTAAAATTTGTCAAGACAGGACAGGTAAAGCGCTAATGACTTAAATTGCAGGTTTCCCTTTCAAAAGTGATGAGTCAACTGTGTCATTTACACGCAAACGCATCGAGATGAAACTCTGGTTACTTTTTCTGCTTTACGCAAGGACAATTTACAGTAATGTGATAATTTCTGATAATCCGATATCCTTACGAAACAATATTGTCAGCGGCGAAGATTGGATTAACTTGGCCAAATACTATGTGAGTAATCACAAGCCGTATAATGTCAAGAAGTACGTGCCTTACAGACCATCGAACAAGCCTATAATTCCTGGATTTCCGAGCTCCACTGCAATTCCTAAGGTCACAACTCCACTTTTTGGGACTTCAACATCAGCCATTGATTTCGACTTTGAAACTACTACAAAATCAGATCAAGCAACCGAGACAACCAGCGGAATGTTCATCGATTCCACGACAGAAACATTTTCGACTTCCACTCAGTTTCCTGAAACATCCACAATGCTGCTGACAATTATTGGAAACTTTCCTGGTATCGAATCTACTACTAAAACACCATATGACGACGCTCTGGAGGAAACTACCAGACAAAGCAATTTTAACGACACTACAACCGAGATTCCGTTTATAAATTTCTCAACCGAAACTGAAATTTCAACAACAACAATACTCCCTGATCCAGAAATAACGACCGAATCAAGTTCTCCAGAGACATCCACAATAACAACACCTGAAACTCCTGAAAGTACAACGGAGAGAATAGACTGGACTACTCAAACAAATTTCAATTTATTAGAAAATTCTGAGTTTGTAATTTCGACGACAACTCCTGAATTGGAAACCACAACTATAGAAACAGAGTCGACAACAATACTTTCTATATCTACAACTGAAATACCTCCGTCTGGAAATGATACTACAACAGTCGAACCTGCAATTCCTGAAAGTACAACGGATATTTTCAATTTAATAAAGAATTTTAGCATGGATAAGTTTGTAATATCAACGACAACTTCCAGCTTAGTCTCTTCAACTGTAGTGGGAGATTCGACAACCGAATTTGCCGTATCTACAACAGAAGTGCCGACATCTACAACAATGGAACCTGTAACTTCTGAAAGTACTACAGAAAACATAGACTCGACCACTCAAAATAATTTTAATTTATTAGAAAACTCTAGAATGGAAGAGTTTGTAATGACATCGACATCACACGGATTGGAAACTACAACAGAAGAGAGGGATTCGACAACTGAAATTACCACGAGTATTTCTACAACGGATTCGCCATCAGAAAATGATACTACAACTGAAACTGGATCTATTGATACAAACACCACTAGCAATGACTTCGATAAAACTACGGAAGCTAATACAGATGCAGAATTGACTACAACTGAGAAGATTACCAAAAGAACTGGAGAAAACGCCAACTTTAATGGTGATATAATCCAACCTAAGCCCAGGAAGTTCACCTATTCATCAGATGTAATGCCAGAGCCATATTGGTAATCAAATTTACTTTGTGTAACTGAAATTTTTTTAATAAAAGTTTTTAAAATTACCATACTGCCCTTTAACTTATTTTGTATATCTGAATTGATAAGTGACATCATACATTTTCTTACAGTGAATCAATAAAGTAAGTATGCAGTTGTCTAAAAAGTCTTTAGGCAATGAAAAACATAACAGCAATGCATTTAAAACAGAAATATAAATTAAGCACTTCATTTAAGACACTTTAAATATTTAAAAAAAAAACATAAATTCTTCAAATTATGTGAATATTTTATTTTAATGGTCATATAACTCAGCCTTAGGAAGTTCAACTATACGTCAGATGTAATGCCAGAGCTATATTGCTAATCACAGGCACTTAATTGTAATTGAATTTTTATAAATAAAAGTCTTTAAAGTTACTGATTGCAATCCAAAATTTTTCTATATCTGAGTTGATGGTGAGAACATAGTGACGTCATACATATATTTTCAAATGTGCAACCTTCGCAATCAATAATCACGCTTTATTGTGGCGAGGCGTTGCCAGATAGATGGAAACTTGCATTGCATCTCAACGTAACAACACCAAAGTTGAATTAAAAGAATATAAAAATGCTTAAAATAACTAAACTGATTGCTCGAAATGGTGAGTAAAACATGAATGATAAGAGTCAGCTCTAAATAAATGTTCATATCTGCAGCAAATGTCGCCAATCTAACGGGCAGTCGTCACATGCGCTCACGTTTATTTGCCAATGCCGCTGCCGTGAATGAGGAAGCAACAACCACAACAACAACAGCAGCAGCAGAAAATGCCGATGAACCAATTGACATGGCAAATCCTTTTGAAAAGGATCCCCAACAGTGCATATTGTGCAAGCACAACATTGTGCCCAACTACAAAAATGTGAAGCTGCTGTCTCAGTTTCAGTCGCCATATACCGGTCGCATTTACGGCCGCCACATTACCGGATTATGCAAGCAGAAGCAGGAGGACGTCGAGCAGGCGATTCAACGTGCCCAGCATTGTCTGCTGATGCCGGGTTACCACAAGGATCTGGAGTTCCTGCACGATCCCAAGCTCTTCGATCCCGAGAAGCCCGTGCGACCACATAAATATTAGAAATCTTGTTTTATTCGCCATTCGTTTTGAACTATGTGAAATACATTTTTCTTGCTAGTTACATCTAAATTCAGTCTTCATCCAAGTACTGCATCATTTCCAGTGGTATCTGCAGTTGTGCCAGCAGCGTCTCCTTTGGAATCGTGGGTGCCAACGACTGTAGATCACGCATGGCTGCAATAAATCCATTCTTCCAGGTTTCTATATCTGCTTCCAATTCAAGTATTTTTCGCTGCCGCCATTCGGATTTTTCAGGGTTCGTTGTTGTGTTCTCAGCTGCGGCAACTTGTTCCACTTTATCGCTGGCAGTGATGAATTCCAGTCTCTTTTTGCTCAGCTCCGAGCGGCGACGTGACAAGCCGAGACGCCGGCAATTTGTCGAGCTTGCTTTTGGTCTCAAGGGACATGCGCGGGGAGTTTCGACAGCCTCAGCTTCCCCTTTTTCCCCAACGTTCACTGCGGTGAGTGGCGTTGGTGTCGACGGAAGCCCCTGACGACGCAGGCCAGGTGTAGTTGCTCCCTTGGGCAGCCGCAAGCCCAGACGACGCCTTGGTTGGGGTGTTACATCCGCCCGTTCAGACATTCAGGCGCAAATATATTAATTTAATTTTGAACACAGCGTTGCTAATCTACTTTCAAGTTTGGCGTTGCCAGACATAAATAATTGATCAACACGCATACATCCCAACAAACATTTGGTCGCGCAAGAGGCTAATAGAAGATTGAATCTTCCAGGCGATTTTTTAGCTATAGAATGCTGTTAATCGAAGGAATGAGAGAGAATAAAATTAGAGTTCTCACAAAAACAAATTGGTCCCGTAGCGCACTAGTGAAAGTTGCCGACCTGTCATACTCCGAACTTTTAATTTTGAGATTCGATTCCCCTGATGTGCTAAAACTGTAACGTAATCTGCTTTGACGAATTTCTGGACCAACACAGAAAGTTCTTTAGTTAGAGCGGAGCGCATCTTAATAACAATAAATTAAATCAAAAACATGTTCTCCGCTTTTTATTTTGTGGCTATAAAGAGAGCCACTTCCGTGACTCTTAGGAGAGCCGCGGAAAAGTCTTTTGGAAGACTCGTAAAAGAATCTTTCCGAAGGGAGATCAGCGAACAGAGCGAAAAGCGATGAGAAGGCGATGTCGCCTGTGACTCTCTGGAGATAGAAAATGTTTACTGGGAATTGATCTGTACAACATATGTATGTATGTAAATAATACACATGCATGTATGTGTAAGTGCTACTTATTAATGCGATAGAATTAAATGCCAATGTTTATGTTTTTAATAACAGCTGTTTCAGTTCGCCAGTTCCAAACTGCTCTCAGATTTCAATGCCAAACAATGGCTGAGGTCATAATTATGACATTTTTTACTTGAAAACCTGTTCTCTGTTCTTTTGTTCACAAATGAGAATTTAATTTTTGCCGTAAAACAAACTAAAATAAATATACTCAGTAAGCGATTTTTGTTTTAACTTTATTTCAGTTATGAATATATAAACTTCGCGCTTGATACTCTCGTCCTTTCAATGGGGCTTGTATAAAGTCTACAAAAATTATGCGCGCTCTATGATCATAATTGCATACATTTGTATGTACGTTACATATACATATGTTTATGATATATTTAAATACTAAGTTTAATCGCAATGCCGACTAAGTGTGTCCTGATACTGATAACTGGCGAATGAGCATTAATCCATCCACCATTTCCAAGTGTATTTTGGCTTTGAATAAAAATCTCAGCACTGTTCTAAAATCGACGCTGATATGATTAGAAATTATTCTAAATATTAATGAGCTTACGAACTGAATAAGAAGACCAAATTAAAAAAGAACTGATGTCTGAAGATTGGCAACAGAAAATTCTTAGAAACGAACCTAATTATGTTGTGTATTGTATATATGTATGTATATTGAAGCACTAGAATACGAGACTAAATGTTAGGGGCAGGCACGACTACGGCAGCTTGTGATAGCGCTCCACGTCGCCGCCACGGAAAGACACCTTGCAGACGCATTGCTGTGCAGTGGAGAGCATGACCAGGCATTCCCGACAGACCAGATGCCGACATGTCCGTATCTCGTAGGCGAACTGCCCGCTGCGACAGTTGATGCAGCTGGGAGGAGGCGACTGTAGTTCCGTGCTCACTTGGGTGAAGCGGGTGATCTTCTGCAGTGCCTGTTGTATGGCCTGGTCAATGGAAGACGAGGACGACGTTACGGCTGACGACGCTGATGATGATGATGATGAGGTAGGCGTCTGCGTCTGGTCCACGCTGCTGGCCGTGACAGTGGCACTGGCTGCATACACCGAGTGACTGTGACGAGCACGCTTCGCGGCTGGAGGCGACGTCGGCGATAGGGAACCTGAGAATGCCGATGTGGCCGTGGCAGTGACTGTTGACTTGGTCTTGCGTTGTTGTTGCTGCTGCTTGTAGACGCTGCTCAAGGAGGAGTATGTGCCTGCTGCGGACATGCTACCCTGCCCCGGCTGACACATGTGGCTGGCGAACTGGGAGGCGTGACGGCGACGCATGCGGGAGCTGCCCAGGGAACGCGGCACTGACTTGAAGTGCTCCGAGTGCTCCATTAGAAACTTTTCGATGCGCGCCTTGAGCGGCAGATTTAGTATTGCTTTGCGTTGCGAGGTATATTCAAGTCCCGTGAACGGATCGGATGGCGAGCGACCCCACTTGGCCTCCTCCTCCGAGTGCTTATCTATGGTGGATTGGTCGACCACCTTGCCGGATGGCAGCACTGTGGGAAAAATCTAACCAACAGACAAGTTTATAAATAGAAAAATGAATATTAAATGTGTAGCGATTTCAACTACCCACCATCAAGTCCCAAGTGATGGAGTCAAGAAACTCTTCCGGAATCTGCAGCATCGACTGTTCGCGCAGCTCGGGAATGTGGCGCGAGGGCGAGCGTTGACCCGCCTGCTGCTGCTGCTGGGCCTGGTCCCTGAGGCCGTAGGGGTCGCTTATCTCGCTCCAAATGGTCTTCATCAGCTCACGATCGGCTTTGTCCAGGCAGCGGGCGGGCAATCCCCACATTTGGATCTTGCGCAGCACGGGCGGACAACGTTCCGTCGCACGGATAACAATCTTCACGCTGTTGGTGGTGGCCAGTATCTTGTGGGCCGTCTTGAAGAAGAACACCTTTTCGCTCTGCTGCTGGGCGGCTGCGGCGCTGCTGCGGGAATTGTAATCGCTCTGATAGCAAAAGGTCACCGAGTCCATGCCCTTGGGCAGGTCACGTACGTAGGCGACGCGTTCCCAAATGCCGTCATGCTTGCCGTGCACTTCGAACCCAGTGGAGCGTAGAGCCCCGGAGCTGGGCCAGAGTTTGATGACCTTCATATCGATGGCCTTGGGAAAGTCAAAGACAATCTCAACTGGCGGCTTGCAGACCGCAAAGCACAGGAAGCCCCGCTCCAGCTGCTCGGCATCGTCTGCTATTAGATTGGCAGCGGTGTAGCCATCCTCGCAGACGGCGTCGCATTCCACGGAGGGCTTTAGTTTTGGATTTAGAAAGTTGATTAGGCTGCTCATTGAATGCGTGTGTCCTCCCTCTCTTTCTCTCTGCTTAGCACTGCTGTTTGGTCACGCGGCGTTGCCGTTGCGTCTGTTTTTGCCCCACCTGCTCTGATTTTTTTTTCTGCTAATTCGCACAGAAAATGGCGTCACTGGCTCCTGTGTTTTCTATCTTTGCTGTTGATTACTCACGCCTCACCTGCACGCGCACAGTTACACACACACACGCAACAATGCGCCCACAAATTTATTCAGTTTTCTTGCACTTTTATTAGTTTCTCGGAATTTCTACTAATTTTTCAATGATCCTTGGCCTTTTCAGATATCTCTCTCGCTTTTTCTCGTGTTTTTCTGGCTAATAACTCAGCTGTTTAGAATTTGTGAAGCCAGCTGCCCAAAGTAGAGTTGCCTAATAGACTCACAGAAACCATTTGGTATTTTTTTTAGTAACAAAGCGCTTTTGTTTATCTGCTGGTGATGTCATAAAAATGCAAAAAACGATGAATAGCAGAAAAAAATATTAATTATGCAAATAAAAAAAAAAATTTTATTAAGTATTTTATTTGAGCTGTCTTGTTTTATGAGTGTTTAATTAAATGGCGTCGTTGTCGCAGCTGTTTAGTATCGATTATTATGGCGTTATCGATATTTTGGCATTCTCGACGATACGATAGATTGTTTGATAAATACAAAAGTTGGCGCCAAATTTAAACAAGGAATGTAACGAATCAATTAATAGACCTCAATAAAACCTACTGTTTTATATTCTGCAGGTAGTCGTAAATTTCTTAGCCACAGCGAAAGTTTAGTTAAGATATCAAATTCAGTTTAGGCTAATCCTAATCAATAGCTTGTATTGTGATAATGATTATCCTTATCGCGCACTTCACAGTACGAATACTTGCGGCTGATAAGCTGCCTATAAATTGTAATCCAGGTGGGTTAACTGTTTCAGTAGTTTGGCACAATTGCAATGAGGTGTTTGCTTATTTTGTGCTGCGGCATTTTGCTCGCATCGGCAGTGAATCTGCCCGGAGTGCCAGTTGACTTTGACCTGGACGACAAGGTCCTGTCGGCGATAGCCGACGACGTGGCTGGACGGCTGGAGGAGGAGTACATGACGTTCCTGAAGACGGGCGTCGAGACTCCGGCCTTTCAGAAACTGACGCACCAACTGGCCAAGGCTCACAGCAAGAAGGATATGTTCACCAAAAGTATGGCCGACCTGGAGCCTCGGGATTCGTTTGTGGCCTGCACCTTGTGCAGATCCGTCATCAACGTTATGATGCACACCGTGCGCGAGGAGGACGGCGAATTGAATGGCGAGAATAGCTCCAAGATCATGAAGGACATTGCCATGGATGTGTGCCGTCGCTTCGAGCTGCAGACGGAGGAGGTGTGCGAGGGACTGATTGATGCGGAGCAGCCAACGGCGGAGTACATAATGCGCAATTCGGACATGGACTCCGACAGCTTCTGCTCCCTCTTCTTGGGTATCTCGTTCTGCGACAAGGGCAAGAGTCCGCAGTACAACTGGACCTTGGAGGTCAACAGCAACACCGAGCCAATGACCGCCTCCAAGTCGGACACACCGCGTCACAGTGAGAGCGACATCAAGATCTGCCAGTTTACGGACATTCATCACGATCCTCTGTACGAGGCCGGAAGTCTCGCGTCCTGCAATGAGCCCATGTGTTGCCAGCGCAACAAGGAGGACGTGGAGGGCACAACTGATGCAGCTGGCTACTGGGGAGACTACCGTGACTGCGATCTGCCCTGGAGATCCTTCGAGTCGGCCCTGGAGCATGCCGCCAAGACGGAGGAATGCACGTATATCTATCAGACTGGCGATGTCATCGATCACATGGTCTGGAGCACTTCGGTGCAAAAGAACTCGGATGTGCTGACCAAGGTCAGCAACCAGTTCTCCAAGGTCTTCCCCAAAGTGAACGTCTATCCCTGCATTGGCAACCACGAGCCCCATCCGCTCAACAAGTAAATACAATCGAATCCTCTAGAGATTCCTGTGCTAATCCTCTGTATAGTTTTAGTCCTGAAGATGTGCCGGATGAGGTGAACACCAGGTGGCTGTACGAGCACCTGTACAACGACTGGAAGCAATGGCTGCCCGCCGAGACCAAGGAGACCATTCTCAGGGGTGGCTACTACACGGTCTCGCCCAGAAAGGGCTTCCGCATCATTGCCCTGAACAGCAATGGCTGCTATACGGACAACTTCTGGCTGTACCACAATGGCACCGATAAGATCCCACAGCTGCAGTGGTTCCACGACACTCTGCTGGCCGCCGAGGCTAACGGCGAGAAGGTCCATGTCCTGAGCCACATTCCCAGCGGAGACGGCACCTGCTGGGCCGTCTGGGCCAGGGAATATAATCGCTGCATTACCCGCTTCCACAAGACCATCAGTGGCATCTTCAATGGCCATTCGCACAAGGACGAGCTGTTCGTGCACTATTCAGAGGAGGGTCACGCCACGGCGGTTGCCTGGAACGGTGGTGCCTTGACCACCTACAGCTACAAGAATCCCAACTACAGGGTCTACGATGTCGATGCCGAGACATTCGATGTGACCAACCACCGCACCTACATCTACGACTTGAACGAGGCCAACAAGAATCCCGAGCAGCAGCCCAACTGGTTCCTCGAGTACGAGTTCATCAAGGAATTCACCGAGGACACGAGTCCCGCGGGCATTGACAAGTTGCTGGATGAGTTTGCGGACAAACCAGCGCTGATGCGCAAGGTAAGTGGAGGATCGAAGTGTTATGTTTATGATTCTATATACGCATGTCGAAAAATATTATTCAGACATCGAAAATTCTGTAAAAAAAAATTAGGAATCGAAAATTAGGAATCTAATAATTAGGAATCCAAAATTACGAATCCGAAATTAGGAATCCAAAATTAGGCAGACATAAATTGATTTTTTTTAATTTGAAAAATCTTAATTTCTTGTTCGTCTTGCTCTTTCGTTAAGTATTTTTAACAATGAAAGGAAAACCAAAGATACTTTCTAATTTGTTTTCTTCTAATATTTTTTTTTCCTAATATTTGTACTCTGAAATTTCTGTTTAATGATTCCTAATTGTTTCTACCCAATTTTGGATTTTTAATATTTTATTCTTGGTTTTCTTTTCTTCATTTTTAATATTCCTTAAAAGAGTTTCGGAGTTCGTATGAGGTACCACATTTGTGATGTTTATCCTGTTCTTTTTCCGTAGTTCTGGCGCTTCAAAGTCACCTCGGCGGAGCCACAGGTGTCGGGCGGCTGTGACCGCCACTGTCTGGCGGGTTCCCTCTGCCGGGCAGCTGTCACGGTCAACGACCAGAGGTCGCGTTGCGAGGAGCTCAAGGAGCGACTTTTTAAGGCCGTAAGTGAAAGCAAATATTATTTCTACCCCTGTTACGAGTTAATTAATCTTGTGACCTCCACAGCTGGACGCGGAGAAACCCGAAGATGAAGATGACGATGGAGACGATGGAGCTGCAGCTCTTGGTGTCCTGAGCTTAACCACGCTCCTTGCTCTCGTCCTCACCATGAGAGTGGGATTCTAGAGACTTTTATCTGAATACTCTAATTATAAGTTATATAATCGCAAATTCCATTGAAATTTCATATTCAACAATCTTTGGCACGATTAAGTGCTGAAACTCAAAATACATTTATCTGTAAGTACATACAATCGATTTGATTAATCTGCTGCTTGTTTTTTTGTTTTGGGCAACTTATCGCCAGGAATAGACTTTGGCAGCTCCACATGTGGGGCCTGTTTAGTGTTTCAAGATATTGGGCTATCATCCAGATTAAGCCAAAAAACATCAAATTAGCCAATAAAACCATAAAATTCAGCTAATAATCGTGTTATATAATGCCATTTCTATGAATACATAATATGTACATATAATGAACATATAGTCATAGTATATAGTTTATAGCCCATTCATTAACACGATAATCTATAATCTATAGAGCGTTCAGGTGTTTATTGGCTTATTATCAATGGGTATTTTTAAAGTACTTCTAATCCAGTTTCCTCATGTCAGATCAATATTTGAAATTGACAGATAGACTAACTACACTAATAAACAATAAGTGGGAAAGGCTATAGTCGAGCTTCTGACTATAGGATACCCGTTACGTATTTAAAGATTTTAAAATATTTTTTATTGCATGCTTTTAAGCATTGAAATTGCATGAAACTTAAATCAGCCATTACCAAATTTCTATTCGGCCGATCCTGAAACGATTTATTAGGATTATGGGTAATAATAGTAGTTAACTTTAATTGGTAAATAAATGCTTATATCTTGAAAACTGTTCGTGTGGTGGCTTTTCGCAAAAATTTGAAACATATTTTGTTGCTCTAGCTCTTATAGACTCTGAGATCTAGGCACTATATCGATTCGGCTGTTGTACTTTATAGGGTCGGAGATGCTTTCTCCTTCCTGTAACATACATTGCAACGTATTGTATTCGTTATTCATTATTTTTTAAGTAACGGGTATAAAAACTGTTTACCAAAATCAATAAAATTGGTTTTTTTTTGGTTTTGAAGTGCGACAACTTGAAGAGAATATTATAAAATAACAAAACAATTTTCACTTATTTAAAGGATTTTAGTTCTTGATGAAATGTTTTCTTAAACATACCAAACTTTCTAAACATTTTTTTTTATGATGTTAGAGATATGATTAATTCTTTTTAAATCGTGAAATATTTTTCAATTTGTAGAATTAGATTTATTCATTTAATTTTAATTAGTTTAAGTGGTTTTATTTTTAACATATATTTTTCTTACCGTAAATTTCTAAAGTTGGTTGGAGCGTTATATTAAAAACCTTTGGCAAGCTATCTAAATTATGTTCTTCTGTAAATATATGTAAATAAAATATTTCTAAATATTAAATAAATGTTCTCCTTGTTGTAAATGAAGTAATGTGTGAGTATAAAAATCTGTATTTAGATTATATTAATTATGTTGTTAAGTTATTTAAAGCTATCGGTAGCTAAGCGCTGAGATAAGATTTATAACTGGCCAAAATGCTATAAATGTGAGTTGTTGGTTCCAAGCACCATTAGTTGAACTTGGATCAGTGTAGTGCGATGAGGTTCCAGTGGAGTGTTGTGCTCCTGGGCGTGGCTGCCTCCCTGGCCATCACCTGGGCACACAATTTGGCCGGAGTGCCGAGTGCTTTTACCACCGATGAGCGTCTAACCTCGGCCATTTCAGGTGTGTTATCGTCGCTGAGTTCTCGGAACTAGAGATCAAGATACATTGCAGTTTATTTATCATCTCAGAGAGCGTGGCGGAGGAGATTAGCCGAGAGTTTGCCAAGTACATGGAGACGGGCGTGGAGTCACGTAGACTGAAGCAACTCGGGGCCGAGTTGCGTTGGAGTCACAGCCAGAAGGACATCTTTACCGAGTCGATGACGGAGCTGAGCGCAGCGGATCAGTATTTCGCCTGCACCTTCTGTCGAGCCACGGTCAAGGTCATCGGACGCACCTTCACGGGTCCCGATGGGGAGTTAACCGGTCCCAATCGGGATGCGAATGCCAAAAAGACGATGCTCAGCCTCTGTGACTACTTCCACATACAGACGCAGAATGTCTGCAGTGGTCTCTTCGATCTCAATTGGCCCATCCTGGACTACATCTTCAATGAGACCATCGCCGAGCCGAGCTCCATTTGCGGCATGTTTCCCATCAGCATCTGCCAATTGGACCAGGAGGAATTCAACCTCAACTTGACCATCGTTGGTGTCACTCCCCTGGAGTCCAACTCGGAATTGCCGGAGAAGAGTGACCAAGATTTGCAGGTTCTTCACCTCACCGACATTCACTACGATCCGGAGTACAAAGTGGGCAGTTTGGCAGCTTGCGAGGAGCCCATTTGCTGTCGGGATGAGTTGCCCGCCGGAGCCTCGGAGGCGGGAGCTGGTTACTGGAGCGACTTTCGCAACTGTGACACACCCAGGCACCTGATCCTGAATGCCTTTGAGCACATTAAGAAGACCCACAAGCTGGACTGGATCTATCACACGGGCGATGTGCCGCCTCACAACATCTGGTCCACCACAAGGCAGGGCAACCTCGATATGCTGACTGAAATCGATGGATTGCTCACCGAGTACTTCCCCAATGTCCCCGTCTACTCCTGTCTGGGCAACCACGAACCTCATCCCACCAATGTGTATGTCCATCAAATGCAACTCTCTTTCCTCCTTTCACTTTCCTTTGTTTCGGTTTCAGCTTTGGCAACCATGAGATACCCGCTGAACTGAGCATTGATTGGCTTTACGACCACGTCTGGAGCCTGTGGAAGAGGTTCCTGCCCAAGGAGGCGGAGGTCACCGTCCGTCGCGGTGGCTATTACACCCATTCACCCAGCGCTGGCCATCGCATCATTGCGCTGAACAGCATGGATTGCTATCTCTTCAACTGGTGGCTCTTCCACAATGGCTCCATTGTCCTGGAGCAGCTGCAGTGGTTCCACGACACACTCCTGGCCGCTGAGAAGGCGGGCGAGCGTGTCCATGTCCTGGCCCACATTCCCTCGGGCGATGGCGACTGCTGGTCGGATTGGGCCAGGGAATACAATCGCCTCTTGGCGCGCTTCAGTAAAACCATCACGGGCATCTTTAACGGACACACGCACAAGGATGAGATGAATGTGCACTATGCGGAGTCGGGAGCAGCTGTTGCCGTGTCCTGGAATGGCGGCAGTTTGACCACCTACTCCGACAAGAATCCCAACTATCGGCTGTATGAGCTCCATCCGCAGACCTGGCAGGTGCTCGACCATCAGACCTGGATTTTCAACCTGACCGAGGCGAATCATCACCCGGATGTGTCGCCCAATTGGCACAAGGAGTACGAGTTCTCACGGGATTTCACCAGCAACACGAGTCCCGCTGGCATTGACAAACTCCTCCTGGAGATGGCCGAGAAACCAAAAGTACTGCGTCAGTTCTGGAGGTTCAAGATGACACAGGCGGATCCCAAGCTGATTGCTGGCTGCGATGACGATTGCTTGAGCAGCACACTCTGCCGCCTGGCCACCAGCAACTTCAAGGACAGGAGGCGATGTCGCCAACTCCAGGCCATTCTCCGGGAGAGTGTAAGTAGCGTCCAACTGGATGATCCCACAGGAAGTAACTCATTCACGCAACTCTCTTATCTCCCCCTAGTTGGACAAGGAGGATCCCGGGGATGATGGCGCCTCCTCTTTGGTCGCCTACAGCTTCTCCACATTGCTGGCTCTGTTTTGTGCTCTGCGCTATTTGTTTTAATTGAAATAGCAAACAGAAACAGAGACGATGTCTCCTAATCCAGAGCTTATCTTTATCGCTTTGTATTATTTATGTGGGAAACCTAGAAGGAGAGCGACAAAGAACTACACGCAGTGGTCATAATTTCTGATCGCTCTCTTGCCTCTCAATTGTAGCTTTGCAGCCTTGCGTCGACTGCCAGCTGCAACATATTAAAGAATACACATAAGTTTTTACTTTGCATTGAAGCCTTGGAGTGAAACGTTGTCGAGAAACATTTTGTTTGAACTTTGTTTAATTAACCAGAATTGTGAACTAAAATTAATCTTATAATAATAACTTTAAACCTGTATTAAAAACAATACTATAATAAATAAAACATTTGTGATAAAGAAAAACTCACAAAATGGGGGCTCAACCGGGATTGATCCAAGTTACAATTAAAACAATTAAACAAAGTGTGTGAATTGAAGCGACAATAAACGGTGCAAGAATCGCAAAATAAGACGAAAGTTGAAAGAACAGAAAAAAAAAAAAAAAGTGAAGGTGTGAGCGAGACAACAAGCGACGCTCAGTAGCAACGTTTTTCTGAGAATTCTGGTGAAATTGATATTTTGTGCGTGTGCATTGCAAAAAGCGACGCAAGCACACACAAGAAGAAGGCGAAGTGCAAAGCAATAGAGAAGATCTATGGTGTACGCAGACAAGCTGGTGAAGGCGTAAAACAAAGGTGCCCGGAGTTGGATTTTGCGGATACGCAGGCGGATGAGCCGGTGCGTAGAGAGGAGCTGAACGAGATCTGTGAGGAACGCATGCAAGTTGGCTAAGGCGTGAAGCAGTGTTGGTGTTTTTCTGTTACGCAGGCGGATGAGCTGGTGCGTAGGGAAGCTGGACGTGATCTTACAGGAACGCAAGCAAGGTGGCCGTGCGTTGTGACGAGGTGCGTCGAGGGAGTGTTGAGCAACGATCGAAGTCGTTGGGTGAGCTGCAGTAAAACTGCGAGTAAAAAGTATAAAGTTTATGCTGACGTTGGCAAGTGGTAAATCTTGCGCAAATATTAAGAAATTCAAAGTGTAGTCACGGACGGTGACACGATTTAATATTATGGTGAAATAATTTGGCGAAATATTTTATGTATGTACATCACTAACATAGCTTTAATATTTTGAACATTAATGGCCGTTGGCGCTGTTAATCATAAGCGACAAAGAGAGTTGTTTAAAGTTGTAAGCTACAAAAGAGCGCAGCTGTTGTTGCTGCCATTTAACATAAACAGAAGTCGTTGATATTTGAATTTAAAATAAAGCAGGCAAGCGTCCTGTTAAGTTAAGCGCAGTTGCTGTTAAAAGTTGTTGAAAATTCGAGAGCGCTGTATAAGATAACATTTTCCAATTAGACTAATTTGAAATAGAGAATATCATATAAGAACAGTACATAAAATGGAAAGAGACGAAATTTTAAGACTTGTTGTTGATCAATTACGCGCAAAATTAACAGAGTTGCAGCTGAGTACTGTTGGACGCAAAGCTGAATTGCAGGCAAGATTATTTGAACATTACGGCATTGAAATGGAGGAAGAGGGCTCAGATGACAATATGTCTGTTAACACAGCACCGATGATGCAGAGTTCCGAGCGAGGTAGACCGTGGTTCACTCTTAAAGATGTAGAGGGTAGCGTCAACAAATTTGATGGGTCAAATTCAATGGATATTGAACAGTGGGTGACCGAATTAGAAGAATGTGCTATGACAGTGCAGTGGTCCGATCTTCAGTTATTTGTCTATGCTAAGCAGTTGCTAGTGGGTGCTGCTAAATCATTCATTCGTAGTCAGCGAGGTATTAATAACTGGGAGATGCTTAAAGCTGCATTGAAAGGTGAATTTGAGATCAAATTGTCATCAGCAGAAGTGCACAAGCGATTGGGAAAGCGGCAGCAGAAGAAAGGTGAGACACTGCAAGAATATTTATATGCGTTGATGGAAATAGCAAAGCCGGTTGACCTTGATGATGAAAGTCTGATTGACTATTTCGTTGAAGGGATATCAGATTCTAGAACAAATAAGTCGCTGTTGTATCAGGCTCGATCAATCAAGCAGTTGAAAGTTCAGATAGAAAGCTATCAGAAAGCCCGTGGTTCATACGCATCGTCAAATAAATCTGGATTGACAGTGACAAAAAGAGAGAATGCTGTGGGTCAAGACTCGAAGGAAAATAAAGTTCGTAAATGCTTTAAATGTGGCGCTGACTCACACATAATGAAGGATTGTCCCAAAGATAATTTTTCTTGTTTTAAATGCGGAAAGCCAGGACATCGTGCCGCGCAGTGTAAGTCCGAAGGCCAATCAAAGCAAGAAAAATCGACGAATGTTGTTCGTGATGACAAGTTGGAGTTGAAGCCATTAAGCACATTCACTCCTTCAGGTCTAGAATTGAAAGACGTAATATGTGGCGCAGTGATTTGCAAAGGTCTAGTTGATACAGGCGCGGACCTGTGTCTCATACGTAAGTCTGTTTATCGCAAGATAGGAATCAGACAGTTAACCGGATGTTCTAAAACTCTCAGTGGTATAGGTGACAATCAAATTCTGACTTTTGGAAGCTTCACAGTACCCGTCATGATTGACAATATTCAGATGAAAATTGAGTTTCATGTGGTACCAGATGAAGACGTAGGTTTTGAAGCAATCTTGGGTAGAACCATTTTAGACTATGTTGATCTGCAAGTGACCAAAGGTGGGACCTTGATAACACCGAAAGTTGTGGTTGTGGCAGAAAATAATACAATTGACAGTAAACGTAGCTCTTGTTCTGAATTGTTAAATGAGTTTGAAAGCATGTGCATGTTGACTTTGGATCAGGATGTACATTCTGTTGAATTAGAATTGCCACATTTGAATCCATTGCAGCAAAAAGAGGTTGGACAATTAATTCATTCGTATAAGCCAGTAAGAAATCCTAGTTCTCCAATCGAGATGAAGATCGTGCTGACAGACGAGTTGCCAGTGTACCAGCATCCGAGACGTATAGCTGTGTGTGATCAGGAAGTTGTGGATGAGCAGGTGAAAGAATGGCTAGCGGAGAAAATTATCAGACCAAGTACGTCAGAGTATGCTTCACCAGTTGTATTAGTGGCCAAGAAGAATGGCAAGAAGCGTTTGTGTTGTGACTATAGGAAGTTGAACGAGAAGGTGATCCGTGATAACTTTCCTATGCCCCAGATAGATTCCGTAATTGAAAAGCTGCAAGGTGCGTCAGTTTTCAGTACACTAGACTTGACAAATGGATTTTTCCACGTACCAGTGGAGAAAGGCTCGCAGAAGTATACTTCGTTTGTGACACAGAATGGGCAATACGAATTTTTGTATGTGCCATTCGGAATATCAAACTCTCCAGCGGTGTTCACTAGATTTATAATGGCAGTCATGCGAGAACTTATTCAAAACGGAGATGCAGTTGTGTACATGGATGACGTGATTATTCCAAGCTGCAATTTTGATGAGGGATTGGTTAAGCTCAAAAGAGTACTGAATGTCGCAGAAAAGAATGGCCTCCGTATAAATTGGTCGAAATGTCAGTTGTTGCAGGAGAAAGTTAACTTCTTGGGGTACATAGTAGAAAAGGGAACTATAATTCCAAGCGAGGAAAAGACACAGGCTGTTGCAAATTTTCCGATACCGCGAGATAAAAAGGCTATTCAGCGATTTCTGGGACTTACGTCGTATTTCCGGAAATTCGTAGAGGGGTACGCAATAATGGCAAAACCGTTGTCTGACATTTTGCGTAAAGATGCAGTTTTTGAATTCAAAGAATTGCAACAAGTTGCGTTTCAGCAATTGAAAGCAGCGTTGATAAATGGGCCAGTATTGAAACTATACAATCCTAAGTTCGAGACTGAAATTCACACGGATGCGAGCAAGTTTGGCTTTGGCGGCGTTTTGTTGCAGAAGGACCCAGAAGATTGTTTGTTTCATCCTGTTCAATACATGAGCCGTAAGACCAGTCCAGCTGAAGAAAAATACGATTCGTACGAATTGGAAGTTCTTGCTGTCATGGGTGCTCTAATGAAATGGCGAGTGTACGTATTAGGTATAAAGTTTAAAATTGTGACCGACTGCAATGCCTTTACAATGACGATGAAAAAAAAAGAAGTTCCGCTACGAGTAGCCAGATGGGCAATATACTTGCAAGACTCCAATTACCAGATTGAGCATCGTTCAGGTTCGAAAATGCGCCACGTTGACGCGCTGAGCCGTGTTTCATGCTATATGTTGACTGATAGTCTGGTACATCGCTTGAGAGAAGCACAGCTTAGAGATGAATGGACAAAGGTAGTACGCAATATTGTTGAAGAAAAGGGATACGAAGATTTCTTTATTGAAAATCAGATCTTGTATAAAAATCCAAATCAGGAGTTGATTGTTGTGCCATGCCAAATGGAAACTGAGATCATTCAAATTGCACACAAGCAGGGTCATTTTTCGGCTAAAAAGACTCAAGATCTCGTGGAAAAGAACTACTTCATTCCGAAATTGAAGGAAAAGGTAGCCCAAGTCGTAGAAAGCTGTGTAGAATGCATCGTGATGAATGCTAAAACCGGAAAGAAAGAAGGATTCCTGACGCCGATAGATAAGGGAGATAGGCCGTTGTGTACCTATCATATCGATCACGTAGGACCAATGGAGCTGACTAGCAAACGATACAACCATGTCCTAGTTGTGGTAGATGGTTTCTCCAAATTTGTGTGGTTATATCCGACTCGCAGCACGGGTGTCGATGAAGTTTTAATTTGCTTGGAAAGGCAGGCAACTGTATTTGGAAACCCAGGGCGTATTGTTTCCGATAGAGGAACAGCGTTCACGTCGAATCATTTCAAAGATTATTGCGAGAAACAGGGCATAGCTCATCTGCTCATAGCCACCGGAGTGCCACGCGGTAATGGCCAAGTGGAGAGAATGCATAAGATAGTTGTGCCAATGCTTTCCAAATTAAGTCATGAGAGTCCTGGAAGTTGGTACAAGCACTTGGGAAGAGTTCAGCAAATAATTAATCACACTGCACCAAGAAGCACTAAGGTTTCTCCTTTCACTATTCTAACAGGTCTTGAGATGCGTATACCAGGTGATCTTGAGCTTAAAAAATTATTAAAAGAAAGTTTGATTGATGAGTTGGATGACGAGCGACAGTTAGTGCGTAATAAGGCACGTGAAAATATTCAGAAGTTGCAAGAGGAAAACCAAAGAGGATTTAATTCAAAACGAAAGTCAGAAATGGAATATAAAGTAAATGACTTAGTAGCTATTAAGCGTACACAATATGGTACAGGATTAAAATTAAAGGGAAAATATTTGGGACCGTATAAGGTATTGGAAGTAAAAAACCATGGTAGATACGATGTTGAGAAAGTTGGTATTGGAGAAGGACCATGTAAGACGACAACAGTGTCGGAGTATATGAAGTTGTGGGATTCCTTCGGGTCGAAGGACTTGCCAGGACGGCCGAATGTGGGAAACCTAGAAGGAGAGCGACAAAGAACTACACGCAGTGGTCATAATTTCTGATCGCTCTCTTGCCTCTCAATTGTAGCTTTGCAGCCTTGCGTCGACTGCCAGCTGCAACATATTAAAGAATACACATAAGTTTTTACTTTGCATTGAAGCCTTGGAGTGAAACGTTGTCGAGAAACATTTTGTTTGAACTTTGTTTAATTAACCAGAATTGTGAACTAAAATTAATCTTATAATAATAACTTTAAACCTGTATTAAAAACAATACTATAATAAATAAAACATTTGTGATAAAGAAAAACTCACATTTATAGCATATCGTCATTAATTGATTCGATTAGCTTTTAGCGTCATAAAATGGCAATTCAAGTGGTACCTCCCCCTCTAGGAAAACAATTTATAGTTTTAACATTGAGAATTTTTGATATACACATTTAATTACATAAAAGTTCATTGAATTTTTCGTTTGTTTTCTTTGTTTGTTTTTTTTCTATGGTGAATACTTGTTGCTTGGATTGTTTAAGGATTAAGCGCTACAATAGAATCCAAGTTTAATGGTTGGGCTTTTTTTTGTTTTTGTTTTTCATTTATCTCGCTGCTTCACCTTCCCTCTACCTGGCTCTCTTCTTTGTACATGCATATCCAACCACATACATATTTACAAACGTGAAATTGTAATTGTAATCATTGTGCCGGCCTCGTCCCTGTCATCATTATTTCATCATTTCATTATCATGGTCAACTCCCACTCCCTTAGAGCGCACACATGAGCGTGGCAATGTCCAGATCATGTTCGTCCGCCTTTCGTACAATGACAGCCGCCTGGTTCTGATAGCGTCCCGTGGACACCAATCGCACACTGGTCACGCCACAAAAGATCGCCTGCTCGGGTCCCAGATCGGAGCTGGCGCCGCACACAGCGCTCGCCTGCTCCATGCTGGTGGTGTCCAGGCCAGCGGAGCCGCCAATCTCCAAGCGATCCTCAAGCAGATGACACTGAAAGCGACAGAATTATTTCATTTAATTTATTTAAAGTTAAACCTAGCGATATCAATAAAAAAATATTTATAAGAACTTTTAATGTTATGCAAAAAATATAGTAAATATTTCAAATATTCTTAAAGCAATTAAATTAAATGTATTTGTATTTTAAATTTTAAATATAATTTCATATGAAATAGGTGTCTGCATGGCTGCATTCAAAACGTCAAATGAGACATTCATGCCCAACTGAATTGAATGAGTTCGGCTGCGTCTTCAAATGAATTGAATGATTGAATTGAAACCGAAAACTCACATTCAAAAAAGGCAGAGTGAACTGAACGACGAAACAACCGAAAAAAACGAGTGACGGAGATAAGTGCCGTAAATTTTATTTATTTTCATTAAATGTAAAAATTTAGTCACGATTACATTTCTATGTTCCCAAAATTTCTGATTTGACACGACCAATATTCAGAGTGGTCTAAAAATCTTTGCTTCATTCATTTCATTCGTGTCTCTTTCACGCGTGCCGTTCATATGAGTAACTACTCAAATTAATGTCAAAAATGAGAACTGAATCCTTGAATTTAATGCTCTCAGGGAACTGAATGAAACTGTATGCATGTAACTTTTGTGAATTATTATCTAAATTCATTTTTTAATTTTTAATTTCAAATAAAAAATGAATAACATTTATTTTGAAATTTAAATGCCAATCTTAAACATATTCATCTGTGATACTCACATCATAGTTAACCTTCTCCTGAGCCCGCACACTCTTGCTGCCAATGCGCAGATTTCCGAGGGAAACGGCGGCCGGAAAGAGTGCGGAGAGCGTACAGTTGCGAGAATGCCCGAAGTTGGATATCTTATAAACGGCGGCGGTATCCTGGACGAGCACATTGCAAGCTGCAGTTAAAGATTTCAATTTATGATAATTTTTAGGATTTTATTTAGATTGATTTTAGTTAACAAAAATAATGTAACAAAAATAAATTTAAAAAATTGCTACTATTTTCAATGAGGCATTTTAATGAATTATTATAGGTATAATTTAATAATGCAAAGTTAAACAACAAAATTTGATTTGCGAAAACGGAACGGATTTCCAAATGAAATGCCATTTTAAAATTTGTACTTTTCACGACTAATATTACAAATTTTAAAACTTCACCAACATTTGCTGAAAGACTTAAAAAAGAGTAGCAAATCAAACGAAGATGAATCGCAGCCACTTACGTTGGGTAATCTTGTGGAAACGCACGTTGGCCACAAAGGAGCCGCGTCCTGGAATGCGATACTGCAGCAAGGCGGCATTCTGGCTCGAGCGGAAGAATTTCTTGTTGCTAAATCGCGGCCTGTAGGGAGTTTTTAACGTGATGCAGTTGCTCCGAAACTGAATGGAATAAGGTAATACCTACCATTGCTTGTTGTTGTTGCAGAACTCGTAGACACGTTCGTCCAGCACTCGATGATGATCCTTGACAGCGGGGAAGTATTCACCATTCAGCTCCCAGCCATCGACAAACTAAAGGGCGGCAGGGCAAAGAGATTAATTCCTGCCAGTCTGGCTCTTCACTCTTCAGGATCACTTACCGCCATTAGTCCGCCCGACTCGCAATTCACATCATAGTGCTTCATGGTGATTTCCACAATCGTGTCGGGCTCGCCAATCACATAGAGACCACAGACGGTATCGGCGGTCACGGCAGAAGCAGAAGCAGCAGCAGCGGCTGCTATGGCAGCTGCCTCCAGCTCCTCCCCGCCAAGGGCGTCCAGGTCCAGGAGCTCCGCATTCCGCTTGAAATTGAGAGCAGCCAAAGGTGGCGCTGCCGGCGATGGGGCTGATTTCTTGAAAATGTAATCACCTGACTCGGAGGCCACATGCATGCAATCTGTGAAGATGTAAGGGATCAAAATCCGAATGCCACTAACTGCCATGCCTGTTGGCCAACTAAGCAAATTGCAGCAACATCTCCGGATGATTGTTCTTAATGTAAACAACTCTCTGTGTGTGTAATAATTGAAAACCAGTTGACCAACAAAGAGCATAGATGCAAATTGTAACCACGTTTCGACCTCTGACCTCTGTAACAATTAATTTATCACAGAAAGTCCTGTAGGCTGTCCACTTATTGCCCTGGCTTTGGATTTGGCTACTGTTGCCTGATTTATGGCTCGCATTATTAGTTAACCCACACAAACAAGCACTCACACTCACACTCACACACACTTGAATAAAAACAATCGCATGCTCGTATTCAGTTAGACTTATGAGCATTTTATGACCATTTTGTCCATGACCAAAAAACAATTAAACCACCGTCTGACTTTAACTATTTCACATGCTTGTCACACACTCAACTTTTGATCTGTATGTGTGTGGGTGTGTGTGTGCGTGTGTGTGTGTTAGTCATCCAAATAAAATGACCATAATCTCGCTAACTGTTGAAACAGCATTCTCGATTTGTATACTCTTAGAGTTTTACTCCTAGAGTGTTTGAATGCACTTGTTAATTGTGAAAAGTAATTGAAGTTTTACTGAACTAATATCAATTGCCAAAGAGACTTTGTATTAAATTTATATTGATAATAATGTTTGTATAAAACTAAATACCATAAACATCATATTTAGAGAATTGTCATAAGATCAGGCTGAATGAATAATTCCGCTTTATATAAAATTCATCAATATAAGCCAAAAGTTCACGCTGATGATTGATTTTGAAATTTTAACATAGTAAATATATCATCATACTTGTCATCAGGGGCTAAAATAAATAGTCGTTGGGCAAATCAAAGAAATTGAAATGCATTAATAATAAAAATGTAATTTCAATATTTTTAAATTTAAGTAATAGTTTTGCAATCATTTATATGACAGATCTATTAGAATCAGGAACTGTAAATAATGATTATTTGTTTTTTTTTTTGTAATCAAAAAATCATTCACTTATAATAATTTTGAGACATCGAGTAAAATATCAATATTCAAATCTAACGCTCATTTATGAATTTTCACCATTATTAAGAATTTTTCAAGTTTTATAAATGTGATCACAAAATAATAATCATTAATGAGTTTTAATATTTGCTCAGAATAAAACTCAAGTTGTAATTTCGATATACCTTAATTTGATTCTCAACATGAGACATTTTTTTAAAAGGATTATTATGGATTGTCTTGGCTTATGGATTAGGAATAAGTATTATTCTTGCCTTTATTCTTTAAGAGAAAGTCGAAACTACAACTTGAGTTCTATTTTGAGCAAATATTAAAACTCATAAAATAATAATTATTCCTTAAGTTTTATTTTTTGCTCAAAAATTGTGATTATTGGCTGAGAAGTAAAGTATAACTTTAAATTAATTATTATTTTGTGAGCAAATCTATAAAACTTTAAATTAATCATTATTTCACAAATTTTTTAATAACACTTAAAATAATTACAGTCCTTAATTTAGAATATTTAGCTTAAATGAATCTCAGCGCTCATTTCGGTTTCTTAACAATATCGGAGAGTATTTATCATGTCGAAGTCTCTAAATATTTTAATTTGTCATGTATGTGTATGTGTCTTAACATGTGAGTGTGTGTGTATTTGTGCTTGTGTGATTAGGATTTTGTTAAACTTGGCGCCTAATTGCTTACGAAATGTCCTAATTGCATAAAACAGTCATAGCTTTGGGCCTTTTAATATTTCAATTATGAACAATTGATATTTAATATGTGAGCTGTCATCTTGACACCAATAAATATAATTAGCTTTGTGAATTATATTTAAACGACGCTCAATTAAAATTGGCACACAAAGTCAGCATACTAATTTAAATCTGGACGAAGAAGAGATGCTGACCTCACAAAAGTCATAAATAAATTCTGACGCCATAATTGTATAGTTGACAGTTGCCTGGCACTTATGAATAAAAGCAATTATAAATAAATACAAATACAGCTACAAAAAAAGATGGAGATGTGATGCTGATGCTGATTACGTAAGAAAAGTCCCCCAATGAGGACGACTCTGCGGTTGCCTTGCCAATTGGCTGTTGGCCAAGTTTGTTTACGTTATGATTTGTATTATGCTTATACATATATATTTATAGGTACTCTATTAGTTACATTTATTTGCGTTCAGTTACAGGACCTTTCCTTGGAATTTTCATATGAATACCAATTTCTATTCAATGCTAATCGGATTGTTTTGAAATATACTTTAGTGTGTTAACTCAAGTAAACTTTCCACAGAAGTTTTGGTTAAATCTGTGAATGGTCAATAGAGGGTCGATTGGCCGTTGCAAATGTAAAAATAATACCAAAATAAATTGTACACATATGTGAAAATGTGGGCATGACACTTGACAAGTTGCGAGGCAAAGCAATTTAAAACACAATTTTAGCTGAACTCGAAACATTTTGTAAACGCCATAAACTTGTCACGGCCGACGAACTGCAGCTCAGCCAACGGCACTTGGCTAAAACTTTTAGCCAGCAATTTGTTAACGCATTTTCCCCTTCTGCACGGGTGCGTGTGTGTGTGAGTGTGTATGTGTTAGCCAGTGTAATCTTACCTGAGATTCTGTGCTCGTTGTAGGGCATCGCCGCACCTGGATACAGCTCAAAAGAACGCTTCACTGTTGGCCAGGCCTGCCGAAAGAGATAACAAGTGTAAAACAAATATTGCCAGAGGGCTTCTATTTTTTATTTATGTTTTTTTTTTTTAATTTTTTTTTAGAATTTGAATAGCCGTTTTGTTTTTCAGGCGATTCAAAAGATCTGCATTGAAAGGCACCACCAATATTGTTGACAAAAGCGAAAGCCAAATGCGATAAAATCAGCGGGCTACCAAAACAAATAACAGCATTTTGTGTTGGCCAACAAAAAACTAAGTTGCGCTTTGTAGTTGCCACAAATGCTAACACAGCGGGCTGCTTGCTGTTATTATTGAGTCGTTGTGGCAAGTTCAAAGGGGCCACACGTGCAACGTGGCCAACATCGTCTAGGCCAGCTCGGCTAATGTTGTACTTTATGTCGAATGCAGTTGCCAGTTTTAATTAAACTCTCTTCAGTTTAGAGAGCATCATTCAATTTACTCACAAGACACATTTAATTGCAGCTGTTGCTAAACATGCAACATCTAAGTGCTTATGCCACTTGAATTTTAAGCAACATCATGGCTCTGAACTTTAGAAATAGCCATAGGCTATTGTCTATCGCAAAAGTCAGTTAAGTTTCGGTTGTGGATCAAACGGTTTTTAAAAAAACTTTTCAGTTGAATTATCCTTGCTTTCTATTTTGATTGATTAGAGGTTCAATTTTAGCAATTATTGAATTTTTTGTTAGCTGCCAAGCAGTATTTGATAAATTGGGCAGCCAAATAATGTTGTCTAAGTTGAAATAAAATTGTTTGCGCAACACTCGATAGAAAAAATGGCACCATAATCGCGGTCTATAACGAGCTGGGAACAAAAGCGCCTTTTGCTTATGAAACCGTCAATTAGTGGCGGCTTTGCAGCAACAACTTTAAGCTGTGACAAAGGGAGGTCCAAGAGCAGGGTGCACAAAATAACACCCCACACACACTCACACATATGTATGTATACATGCAAATTGTATGCCCAAGTGACGTCATCAATCTTTGCCCACGCAATGAAAAGTCAATCGTCAGGCAATTTTCGGCAATACGCAAAAGTATTGCTCAAAAAAAAAAAAAAACAGAAGCTGATGACAGCCAGTAAATAAATTATAAACATGATCCCTTTGAGCACACTTGAGGCAAACAGTTCATTTACATAATGGCATTGTCCTGGCCGGGATTCGGGATGGCAGCCATCAGGATGCCTTTGTTCAACTTGTTAGTCTCTTTCTCAGTCTCTTTCTGTGTCTCTGTCTCTGTCTCAGTCTCAGTCTCTGTACATCAACAGCTGCTACAACAGATATTCATATTTATTATTGTCTTTCAATTCTTATGCCCACATATCCATCCATCCTTATACTCGATGAGAGCACTAAAAAGTTTTCTCCAACTTTTGAGCCGCTTGAAAAATAAAATTTCAGTTTTTTATTTGAGCTTGTCGAGCATATTTTAATTACTTTGTCATGCATATGAAATTCATTAAGAATAATTCATTGTCAGCTTTAAAAGCAAGGAACAAGGAATGGAATCTCAGACAAAGTTGTTGAATTTGAATTTGCAATCGTTAATTAGACACAAATATGCGTGTCGGGACTTCGAAAGGCTGCATCCGCACCAGGATGCCTTCAATTTGATGGAGTTAATTAAAATACCAAGATGGCTAAAAGCAACAGCATCAACAACAATTTAACACCTACAGAAATTGACTAACAGGCGAGAATGCTTTAAAAGGTATTCGGGTATCCTTTGTAAATATTTACCTTTCACCAGATTTTCGCGATAATCCGTGAGTTTATACAAATATTTACTTACAGCGCCAGAAATAGCACGGGGCCGGAAACATATCATGACTTAATCATGAGACAGCTGTTGGGGCTACAATAAAATTCCACTACTGGCTTAAAAAAGGTTTGGTGGCCAACAGCTCGACTGGAAAACAGGCAACAGGCAACAGGCGGCCAATAAAAAGATTACTTCTCCTCTGGTTCGGTTTGGCTTTTTAAGGCTCATCAAATATTAAAGAGGAATGTGTTTCTGCGTGTTTTTAAGCGATCTCTTTTGCAATTTCGCAATATTAATTTGCAATGGCTTTCAGCAAAGGATTGTAGCTAATGCTTCAAGGAAATTTATTGGCTTAAATATGCGCATAATGCCGGATATAAGTACTTAGACAAGACTAGCTTTTAATCTCTGAAATTTACATGTCTTTGCCAAACTTTCTCATTAAAATCTTAGCTGAAACACAAAGAATTAATAAAGTTTTTTTAAACTTATATGGAATGTTGTTTTGAATACTTCAGGTGTAATAAAGAAAATAAGATTTAAATAATGTGTATAGCTAACATAAAAATTAAAAATATTTATGAAATCTGCAAATCTTGAAGAGCCACCACTAGCACGGTTTTTGGTAATATACTTTAACTACTATTATTAGTTACCATCCTACTAAGTCGCAAGAAGATCGAACAAATGGAATGCAATACAAAATATTTTATATTTATTTTCATTTATCTAGCCTATTTGAGTTTTATTTAAAGAAATATTTACGTTGTAACTTAAACAAATATTTAAAATACTTATCAAGTTAATTACCTGATTCGTTTAAATTAATTATATCGTATTGCCCACACATTCTCATTAACCAATTATCAAAAGCCATTTCTTAAATGTCATGCCTGATTTAAATATAATAAAAAGTTTATTTTTAAATAGATGAATGACACGTTAATTCGATAACTCATACGCCCCCTTGTCCAGTCCAATTGGTTGCTATTGGCTCAATGATCTGCTGCCTGCTGCTGACGCGCAGATAAAGTTATTAATTAATTCTCTGCGTTAAAAAACAAAGTCCACTGCAAACTTTAGTTCAACCAAAAAAGGAGGTAGAGGCAACTGCAACTGCCATTTCAAGTGCAACTGCAACTGCAACTGCAACAGTCGTTAAAATGGCACCTTGCTGTGTGGCAAGAGTACTGAAAGTGGGGCTAATTACCGCAGAGAGCACTTGTGAAATTACTCAGCCCAGTTTCATTTTGAAAAAGCTTCATTAACTTTATGTCATGTCACTGCGATGACAAACAACACACCAGTCAAATGAGTTGTCGTGTGGTTCGCCCCACATTCAGTTCTTTCTGCTGCCAAGTGCGTAATGCATACGGTAAGAAATCTATTACTACCAGTAATGTACAGGAAATTAGTTGCATACTCTGCTCTACCATATCAGCTTCTTCTTTTTGCCGTTTACTGCAGCGGGTTTTATGCAAAGTGCGCCCCACGCATCATATTTCATGCGGTGGCTGGAAGCATCGAGTTTTGGCATAAATTTGCATAGGGTAAAAGACTTGGCTCACAACCGGCTGCTTCAACAATACAGAGAATGTAATATTGAATTTATTGGGTCTTGGTCTTTGTATGTACATTGTACATGCCCTATTGTCCTCCTGTTCTCGGGTCCTCGTGTCCTGGCTGGCGCAGCTGACAAATTTGGGTTGATTTAAAGTTTTTGTCCCTGGCAAAATACTTAAATACACTTTGGCCTGATGTATGTGCGGTAATTAACAAAGTTTTGTGGCCCCAAACAAATGACAATGAGTTTGATTCTTTAATGCGGGCATTCGAGTAGTCAGTACTCAGGTGTCCTCAACAAATTGGTGTTTACCAATTAGAGCTTTGCCAGCACCTAAAAGTTCGAGTACCTTTGTATTTTAATTGCCATCACTCACATGTCACATACTCGTTGTCAAAGTTCTGCTCGTTCTGGATTTGCCAACCCATTTTGTGTCTTAAATGGCTGCATGGCAAAAGGCCAAAGTGTAGCTTTTGCTCTTGTTAACATGCGGCATTAAGCGAGCATCAAGTGCCATCACGGCCAGAATGCATCCTGGCTGTGTCACAAATTCCACCTGACTGGCTGTTCGAGTAATCGGGCATCGAGAATCGAGAATGAGGCAGATTGCATTGGCATTGTCATTGGCCAGCTACAATGAATGTCCATCATTTGCAGCCCCTTCCGGTTTCCTGATTCTGTTGATTTTTCACACATTTTTCTCACACAGCCTCAGTGGCACCGCGTGGCATGTTTAACATGCCCCTTGACACAATTGAAAGTCAGCTAAAGAAATTTACATTTGCTTTTATCCATTTACATCAACGGGGACTGGGGTTGCAAATGCGAATACATTGTTGTTTCAGTCAGTCACAGGTGTGGCAGCTGCAAAAGGAAGTCAAGTTCAGCAGCTATCATAACATATCATGGAATAAATGACATTATTGATGGCATTATCGTCAAAGGTGCAACTCATTGCCAGTGCGTAGGTTGAGCTATATCGGGGTAACATCTGTGTGCACTTCAATGAGCATTGAGAAGTGCGTTTAGTTTGCAGCTGGGGAAACTTGAGACATGGACAAATTCAAGCAAACTCTTAACTTTAATTTAAAACGCAGGCAAACCGAAACATTTGATTGCTTTTCATTTTTAAATAATTATAAAATTCAGTCTGTCTTTCTATTTATCTATTTATCAATAATCTGCTCATCTGTCGTTTTATCGCTTTCGAAGTTTTAAAGCTGATATTCACAGGAATCGGAAAACCGGTTGGTTTAATAAACCTATTCTAAGAAGGATCAATCGAGGTTGGAATTGTTGGGTGATTATTTTTCAAAATCTCTATACTCGTAACAAAAGCTTCTATTCTTGATTGAATTTAGTTTGAAACTTTGCCCACTAGATTTAAAAATAAAAAGTTGCAGATTTATTATAATTATTATCAAAAATGTAATATAAAGTTAAGATAAGTTCTTAACCGTTATCACAAATTTAATATATAAACTCTATCCTTTGGTTTAATTTACTATGATTATTAGATAAATAATTACTTAGTCGGATTAAATAATAATAATTTGATATTTAACTCATTTTGAAGACTTTAACTTAAATACGGTTGAACTTCCCTAACTCGTACTTCTCTAACTCGAATTTCTCTGTAACTCGAACTGAATGAGTGGCAGCAAAATTAATAATCTTAGGAAAAAGAACTCTATAACTCGAATATCTCCCTAACTCGAACCATTTCTTTGGATAATGGTGATTCGAGTTAGGGAAGTTTGACTGTATATGTAAGCATAAAATTTTTTTTAAGTAATCATATTTCGATTTCCAAATAAATAAACTGAATTTGATAAAAACTCAGTCAGAGAATGAAAAAGTCCAGTACAATTATTGTTACTTATAACTTAAAAGTAAAGCCATGAGTTTTAGCTGAAAGAAATCTATTGAGGCCATAATATCTTAATTATTGTGAGATATTTGCAATTTGATAAATATCAAAAGAAAACAAAATCGTTTCATCGCAGCTGCTGCCAAGGCCAAAAATAGGCAATTGTAACGATGACAGGGCGAGGAGGGAACGCGTGTGCAATAAAACATAAAATTGATTTCGAAAACAAATAATACTGATGATACTCGAGTCAGAGGTCTCTAATCTCGCACACGCCTCAGCCTATTCATATAATTTGAACCGTAATGAAAGCAATCTGTCCCCAAAACAAAAACCAAGTGAACGTCAAAGTCAAAGGTTTCAAAAACTTTGCTCATAAAATGCGGCAGGACCAAGGCTCATCAATCGTCCAAAGACCAAGGCAAAAAAAAGGTGAAGAAAGGAGAAGGAAGAATGGCTAACAGAGTCACAACGGGTCCAAATTCATTTAAGCCATTGAAACATAAGGAACAGCGACAAGTCGAAAGAAAAGTTAACTCAACTTGTTGATCGAAATTGAATTAGCCCCGTTACCATTTCCACTCCCGTTCATGTTCCCCTCTCACTCACCTGGACGCCTAGCACAATCATGGACATGTATAGATAAACCACGAGCTTCATTTTCGTCAATCTTTGGCCAAGAAACTGTGGTGTTAAATAGCCAATTGTCGTTATTTGCGGTTAAAGTCGCTGGATTTCAATTAACCGACGGCCTAAAGCAATTTCGCGTTATCCTGGGCGCCAAATTTCAAAATCGTCCTGTTGTGTCCAGTTTTATTTTTGTGGTGCTAATCTGATTAAATGGATTAGCGACGGAAGGAATCACGCAACGAAGAAGTTGATTACAAAATTGACGAGACGATAGAGGAGCATGCACGTAAATCGCACTTAGGGCTTAGAGAGAACTAAACGCGTTTTGAATTGGCACACAGGAACCGTTACACGCAATCTAAGGATAAGGGAAAAGGACACGAAGTGAACACAACTGAACCGAGTCGAGTCGAGTCGAAACGCTTTCAATGGGAAGTGTAAGTCGCGGTATCCGTTTTTGGTTGGCCAACGAGATGTCAACGCTGCCGCACGACGACAGAATGTTGGTCCTTATCAGCGGCGCATTTCCTTTTATAGTCCTGCCTCGTGTGCCATCTACACTCCCACAACGACAACTTCACACACACACACACCTACACACACACAGTCGGCTCGCCTCACTCGCCTCGTCCTGCTCTGTAGTTATCCTGTTCGTCGTTATCCTGCCTTCGTCACATTTGCAGTACGTTAAATTCATTGAGTTTTGTTTTAACTTTAGTAACTTGAACTTCTCTGACAAATACTCTCTTTTATTTTTTAAAAATAATATAAATTTTAATAAGTGATTTTAGACAATCTTATTTTCCCACACTTTTTAATTTGAAAACTTTGCCGCCCACGAGAAGTTCACCACACTGAGAGCTTAATGGGCAAAAAGCTTTAAGTTTGCAACGGGGCTGACAACTTGTGTCAATTTGGTTTGAACTTTTTTTCAAATGTATTTAAAAAAACTATTTATATTTTCTTCATTGGTTTTTATTTATTTTTTTTCTTTTCTCAGCCAACAAAATTGTTTAATATAAAAATTGTTCATTTTTATTGATATCTAACAAATATTTTTATATTTTAAACGGCTTTTTTATTTTTCATCTATTTTTTCAGTCGAACAAATTTTTTAATACAAAAACTACTAATTTCCCAAGGAGAATTTTTTAGTAGTTAATAATTAATTTGAGATTTATTGTATTTTAATTTTTTAGTAATAATGACGCAATTTATAAAATGTATGAAACTTATGTAATTAATTCTTTTTAAACTGTTTTCTTATTTTTTACCTATTTTTTAGAGTTAAAAAATACTTTGATGCAAAAACTTTTATTTTTCCTTGTTTTTTATTTTTTACATATTTTTTCATTCAAAAAAATTTTTTAATACAAAGATTGCTGATATTTCAAGGAAAATTTTTAAATTGATAACAATTAATTTGAGATACATTTTATATTTCAATTTTTACCTGGTGATTATTTAGAATTCTTTCATATTACGGTTTTGTTTTTAAATATAATATTATCTATTTTAAGCCCATGTCTAGGGAAGGCGCCACGGCAACAGGAATGGGCACATTGCGTGGATGATTGAGATCGCCACGATCATAATATCCATTCAGATGCTCTCCAGGCACATGATAGAGGCCATAATGCAGTCCCGAATTGGCCACCTATTGCAAGAAAAATGTTTCGAATTGTCTAAAGGTCCTTCTCTTAAAGAGAATCTCCAGCAATAACTCACCCGCTTTAGGCCATTAATGGAGGCCAACAGTAAGGCCATTTTGGCCAATAGCAAAGCCTTGCCGCTGACTATGGATAGCATTTGAAAGCCCATTGGAACGAGAACAGCGCCCAGAGCCGTGACTCCAAACATCATTGTGATAATCATGTTGAAGCGATGCCTTCGAACTCGAGCACTGCCCGCCGAATCCCTTTGACCTTCGGGCGCATCTACAGGTGACATGCATATGTACAAAGAAGGAGGACAAGGATTACAGTGTCTGCCACTTACCATTGGCCAAATAGCGCTCCGTCAGCTTGGCCAGGTTGATTTGTAACGTGTGTGTAGTTAATCCCTTGGCCAAGCTACCCGCCAACTGATCAAACCAGGTGAGATGCTTAAGATCCCTTCGATCATCATTGGCAGCTGATCTTGTGACATTTGGGGCAGCCATCAGACGCACGCCCTCATAGAGTGGAATCACTTCCGAACTCATGATATTCTCAAAGATCTGCAGGCTGCGCGTGCGGAAACAGGACCACAAACCGATTCCTGCCCTGGATTGGAGGCAGTTGTGGAGCTGATGACGCAGCTGCTTCAGCTGGGATATCCACGAGATGCGCGTATCCGTTTGAGATGCCACAAGTGGCAGCAGCAAGCACACTAATATTAAATTCAAACTAAATTTCACTTGCATTTCGCTGCAATCGTTGCAATCGCGTCAAAGTTTAAAATGAAACTGCGGCTGCTTCGGCGATCGATGGCGGCTTTTTATGGCTGCCCGAAATGGAAATGGAAACCTCTCTATGGGGCATGCAACCTGTGATTATTCAGAGATACAGTGCAGTGCCTACGCATTGCGTACAGAATTAAATGCCTAACGGTCAACGATTGTCTCCACTTTGCCTCTGACGGTCATGGTCAACAGACTCCCACATCAAATGGGGTGTAACCAAGACCCAGTAAATCACAATGTCACAAAACTGTTGAATTCGAAACTGAATGTTTTTATTGACCTGGAAACCTTTTGCCTAGACATGGAATTAACTTGTCATCGCCAAAGTATTCTAATCGAATCTACCATTACTAATTGCAGTTTATTTCATTTAGGCTTGTTTAAAGCGCTCCATTGACCTGGCAATGGACATGAGTTTTTCAATTTGCGGAACTTTCCAATGCGACAAGTTGTGCAAATTGTTGGACTAATTCAGCGTTGGCTTTTTAGATTTGTAGGTACATAATTTGGTGACAGAAACTAGACTAGACTGAGGTATCAATAAACTAGTACTAAATGAAGCTATCAAGGAAAAAGAATGTCTAGAAGAAGAGGTCTGAAGAGGTTTTCGAACTGTTTTAAACGATATTCAAATATTATAATTTAAACAACCTCAAAATCCTTAAGCTGCAGACTTAAGCGAATCCAAAATAAAAACATTGTGGAAACCATGAAATCCAAGCTTAGTACGATTTTTGTAGAATTAATGCTGTCTCCTAAATTAGGAGTCAGAATACCATACCATAAAAGTCCAACTAATGATTAAATTACGTTTAAATTCGCTTTTGCCCAATTATTTAATGATTACGATTACAAAAAATCAGAAAAAATCTAAAATTAGAATTATTCAAAAATAATCAGAATTAAAAAAAAAACCCAATTGTTAAAAAGATTATTTTTGATTATGTCTGAATATTTTTAAATAATTGTAATAATTTTCGTTATTTCTGATTTTTGTAATCGCAATCATTAAATAATCGGAAATTTTTCAACTGTGTCACTACGATTATTTTCCAAGATAATTTAATTGATTAGTAATTCTAATCGAAATTTAACAGGAATGCTCTTGAAACATATGTATATATATTTTTGGAAATGGTTTGCCAAATAGATCTAAATATTTCTTTTTAACGGATTTTCCCCAACTTTGCATCAGACACCGTTTTGATATGAACACACTTATATTATAATCTAATCGTTATGATTATTAATTTTCATTTCCTTCAAACAATTTTCATATTGTTAAATTAAACGTAAGACACCGTAAAGTTGATTTTAAATTTTTGCACATATGTATTTAAATTGTATTTATTAAATTTATTAACTAAGAGGTAATTCATTGCATTTCCTTTTATAACTTTTGAACAAATTCGTACTAAAATTAAACGGTTTTCTATTTATTTTAATTTTGTTTTACGCTTAAATAGTTTCATTGAGTGCAAAAGTTGACGTTCAGTGATTGGTTTTAACTTTAAACTATGCATCTAGTTAAAAATGTTTACAAAAAACAGCTTAGAGTTTTCATATCTCAAGCAACATTCTCGATTCTCTAGTGTAGGTAAAAACAGTTGCCGTCAATTGTATGCCATAAATATCTGCTATGAACATTATACACACTATAACATACATATATATTGGGGTATAAGGAATCGAGCGTTTACTGTACTGGTTTCCACACTCTCTCTCTCTAACTTTTCTACTTTGTTTGTTCTGTGTAAATGTGTTCTAGCAAAAGATATATTTACATGTGAACAGATCTTCCAGATGTATCTATGAATCTATGTATGTATGTATCTATGGCTACAACTGTACAAGTTTAGACCTAACTGGCGCAGGGCAGGCGATGGCGCCAATACAATCATGAACTCGTTCCCGATCCACCAGCTGCCGCTGCTGCTGCTGGAACAGCGGCACCTCCTCTTCCATATCGAGGCAGATACAGACCGAACTTGGACTCGATGCCGGCGAGGAGGGGCACAGCCGCGTTGTAGCCACCGATGTGATCGGGACGCACTTGCTGCGTCAGCGTGCTGTCCATTGCAATGGCGGACTTGTTGCCCTGGGAGCCCTTGGGTTGATTGCCGCCAAAGTCCACGTAGAAGAGACGCTGCAGCAGCTCATAGGTGAACAAGGTGACACCGAACTGTGGCGACGAGCGACAGACGCGGGCTGCACAGCAAGAAGATTTATGTAAAACGACTGTAAGAGGAAAGGCTTCAATAGATTACTCACCAGCTGTGCCCTTCCAGAATGCTCGTGGACCCTCCTCGGCCATAATCTTCTTGGTGGCATCCCAAAGACCCGTGTATGTCGTTTGACCCTTGCGTGCGGCGACCTGGAGACGCGTCTTGATCACATCCGCGGGCGTGACCAGCGAGGCAGCTGGAATGCCGGCAATGGCACCAGCTGCCAGCAGAGACACTGGACTATTGTAGCCATCCTTGTCGGCCAGGGAGGCCTTCACGTGCGCATAGGTTGGGAAGTAAATGGCCGAGAAGTTGACGTCGCGCAGCAAACAAGCCTTGGCGCCTTTGTACAGTCCAAAGAAGCCCAGCTCGCGGACCACGGATAAGGCACTAATCTTGGAGCCGCCAGCTATTTCGCCAGCCACCTGCAGTCGAATCTTGACAATCTCCAGCGGGTTGGTGAAGATAACCTGGGCGGCACCACCACAACCACCGGCAAGAACTTCTCCCCAGACGGGAATGTTGCTCCGTTTGTCGGTGAATTTGTCGCGCACAAAATCATTGACCGTCAGCTTGATGGCCTTCTCAGGTGCCACGCCCATCAGCTGGGGCAGAAGACCTCGATAGAGACCCAGGACGCCCTCGTGGCGAATGACCTGACAAAGAAACGACAGTGGTTAAAGAGTCTACAAGATGGAGATTCAATTTTAAGTACCTTCTTAAAGCAATCCCAGGAGTTTCTATACGCGATTTCACCAATCATGGAGCCAGTGCGTTGATTCTGCATTCGCGTCTTGACCAGATCAATGGGGTAGACCACCGTGGCGCCAGTAGCTGCAGGAAAATATTTAAAAAAAAAGTCAGCATAGGTCACAATAATAACGATTCCCTATACGAATGTCGAAAAATAATACTTAGATACCGAAATTTGGAAATAAACATAAATAAAACAAAACAAAGCCCGTTACTTAATTAAATAAATTTAAAATATTTTTTAGTAGGATGATAGGTAATGTTAGTAGTTAACGATAATTATTAAAAAAAAATTCTAATAGTTTGAAAACTGTGCGAATGGTGGATTTTCGCGATTTTTGCGAATTTAAATTTAAACCACTTGGGGTTTATATAAGTCTGTGTGCCAAATTTGGTTGCTCTCGCTCTTATAGTCTTATTGAAATGGCTATATCGACTCAGATGTTGATGCTGATCAAGAATATATATACATTATAGTGTCAGAGATGCTTCCTTCTCCCTGTTACATACATTGCAACGAATACAATATCCCCTTTTACGAGGATATTAACGGGTATATTAAGCTTCAGATAGACTATTAAAATAATTGATTGCCTGAATATGTTTAAACGAGGTATACGTAAAAATTAAATTTATAAAATATTGATTGACTGTTGCATTAGCCCTAGAGCTTTTATCTAATCAATGATTTGACATTTGACACGCAGATAATGTTTATTTATCAAGACAGTAACTGTCAATGCTCCCTTAAGTTCAATTTAACAAATTAACAGGACTGTAAACTGTTAAAACGAGTTCAGTTACTCATTCATACTTGGCTCACAATGTTGGTCTTAACTAGGACTAATTGTGGATATAATTTGTTCCATCTTCTACTTTTTTTGCCTGGAATATTGCCGACTATTCCCATTTCACTGGAACCTGAAGCTTCCCGGATAAAGTATCTAAAGGATTTCCTTGGAGATGTTATAAAGGAAAGACCCACGGACACTTTGTTGCTATTGAAGCGTCGACAGGACAACAATTGTATCTTGACGGAGCTTAATACCCATCATCTAATACCCACTCTACGCCTTGATGAATTTACCATAATAAATGTTAAGGATCTCTTCAATAGCGAGGCAATTGCTCTGGTTTGCATGTCCGAATTCGCAGACTCCATGTTACTGACATCCCTGGCCAAGGATCTGCATCGAATGAGGGAGTCACGTATTATAATCTGGTTGCAGGATTATCAATCGAGTCCAAAAAAATACCTGGATGTAATTACTGATCAAGCAAGAACCTATAATTTTCTCAGTCTAATCGTGCTACATTCAACTGCATCTGATGTGAATGAAATAATCGTTGCATATCGACTTCATCCGTTTCCCAAACCAAGTTTAGTACATATTATGGATCTAAACAATACTCCAATCTTTCCCGATTTCTGGAGAGACTTTGGGAATAAGACGGCTGTTGCAATACCCAGCTATTTTGCTCCTGCTAGCTTTCTGAGCAGAGACAGAAAATCTGGAAAAATGACTCTGAGTGGATACTTGGATACTTTAATGGTAGAATTCGCAAAAAAACACAATATTAATTTACAGATACAGCTCTCATTAAAAAATTTTAGTCGTTTAGAAATCATAAATATGATGAGAAATGGGCAAGTTGATCTATCGATGCTTGCTAGACCTTGGAGATCCGACGTGGAGTGCACTACAGCTGTTGAGGTATCGAAAATATTCATTGCAGTTCCATGTGGGAAAGTAATCGGTATTGGTGAGGTCTTTAGAGGTCTAAAAAATAATCTGCTCATTGTACTAGTTGTGTACATAGTATTTTCTGTAGTTGAGACTCTTCTCATGGCCGCAAGTTGTCGGATTCTTGGAAGAAGTTATAGATTCAGTTATTCGGCACTCTTTATAAATCTAAACGCATTCAGTGGTGCATTGGGATTGCCCATCAATATGAACAGGAACCGAAGAAGCATTTCCCTGCATCAGATCATAATGATAATGAGTATTTTCAGTCTGATTGTCAACTGTTTGTTTAATGCTAATCTAAGTACTCTACTGGCAAAACGGCCTGAGGATCATTCCATTAAGAACTTTAAAGAGCTGCGGGACTCGGGAATAAAAGTTATATTCGAAGAGACATATCGTGATGGTGTTGAAAATTATATTAGACAAAACTATATATGGATACACAAAAACCAGGCTGTCTTCGTACCGAACCAGGAACGCCTCCAGATCTTGTTTTCCCTGAATTCCAGCAGTGCCGTAAAAGTTTTTGCCAACCTGTGGACAGTCTTTGATATTTACCAGATGCATTACAAGAGTAAGACTCTATGCACTTCTCCCGGACTAAACATACTTAGTAGTTATCCGGTTCACAGTCTTTTAAAGCAAAACTCCGTTTATATTCAGGCCTTGAATTATTTCATTCATTGGACTACTGACATGGGTTTTAACTTACACTGGAGTCTTGTTGCCATTCAGAAAATGGTAAAACTTGAAAATCCCAGTCCGTCGTTGAATTACCCAAGACCATTAAATTTTGATGATTTACAGTGGATTTGGAAATTAATTGGACTATGTTATGCCTCGTCATTTCTGGTTTTCATCGGGGAGTTGTGTGTGGAATATTGGCAAAGAAGTCGTGTTGCAAGAATTTCTTTAATAGTATAATTATAACCAATTAATTAAAGATTCTTAAAAATAATTGTTAATCTAATTGTTTTATGTATTTGAATATTTAGTGAAATTGCTTAAAAACTCCGCACAGATTGTTTAATAAATATCTGATTGTTTGCTTGAAAAATTGTACACATTGTATGTAATTTTCAAAAATATACTCTATCTTATCGACCGCACATACATATTTCTATATGATGCCATCTAAAATATTGGATTAAACAATAATTAAACCATTTAAAAATATCTTAATTTTAAGAATTCTAGGGTAAATTTTACCACGATTAGTTACAAAATGTATATAAAAAATTTAATTTTTTTCAACAACAAGTAGGAAAGGCTATAGTCGAACTCCCGACTATAGGACCATTTAAAATATATTTTATTTTATTGCACGTTTTCAGGCACTGACATTGCTTGAAACTTAAATCAGCCATTACCACCATTCTATTTGTCCGATCTTGAAACGCTTTAGTAGGATGATAGGTAAAAATAGTAGTTAACGATAACTAGTAAAAAAAATCCTTATTTTTATTTATTTATTAACATTGATAGTTAAGTTTATAAAACTAAAACTAACAAAAGCTATATACTTCTTAGCAAAAATTTTATTTCTGTTTTTTTTTGTTTGACTTTTCCTTATTCTTGACTTGAAAGTTAGTATGAGGTACTATAAAAAAGAGGATTTTTTTTTATCTTAAACTTACCGCCCGCAAAGGAAGCCAGAGTAAAGCGATAAGTGGCCTCCAGCACTTGAATCATGGCGGATCGATCGTTGGGACTGTCCACGGCCTTGATCTCGGCGAGACGATGCGTGATATGTTTCGTATAATGCTCGGGTGCAATGTTGCTCAGGTCGCTGTAGTCGATGCGGCTGTTGGGATAGAATTGTAAATATAATTAATCATGAAATGAAAGGCTTTAAAAGATAACTACTTATCGAAAATTTAAAAGAAAACACACCGAAGGGGTGATGCATGGCAATGGTGTGTTGATGGTAATTAAGGAGTAAGGAGAAGGAAAACCATGCCGAAATAACAATTCTTTCAAGGACAACAACACTTGCCTCCTAGGAGAAATCTTTTTGCGTTTCCACCAGCTTCTAGTTATCAGTAATTGATAATTGATTCAAGAAATTTGTATGCAATTTCATTAAATGAATGTGAGAGTGATTATGAAGGGGTGTGAGGTAAAGAAAGAGAGAAACAGAGAGAGAGGGAGAGTTAAAAACACACGGAAAAACATACATCAAAAGCATGTGGAAATTCCTTTTGACCAAGTGCACCTTCTACTTCTTGTTGTTCGTGTTGGGTTTATAATTATTATAATAATTATTATATCCTTGCAGAGGGTATAAAGTCTATACATATACAGAATATATACATATATCTTTACTTGTCCATCTGTTTCTATATAAACTAGTCTTCCACTTTTTGTGGGAAAAACAATTATAATTTTTAAAATTTTTGTCTTAAACATTCTGACTAAACTAGATTAAAGTCTGACTATTAAAATTCGCTTTTTTTCAAAAAATTTCACAACCAATCTCACTGTCCTAGACATCCTGACTAAAATGAGATTCAAATCGGACTACTATATCATATCATATAGTTGTCACTGAAATACAGTGCTCCGCAAGGGTATTGAGTCTTCGGCGTGCCAAAGACTAGTGACTTAAATTTTTGTTGCGTGAATACCAAGGAGAGATTGGCGGACTCACCCTGGCTGATTAACGGCGCCCGTCAGTTGGAATAGAATGTCGATTTCGAGGGGCGTGATCTGGCTCATTGTCTGTGCCGCATAGAGAAGCTCGTTCTTGGTCACCATCTCGGTGCGACTGCCTTTGGTGGCATGCAGATAGACCTGCTTGATCAGCTCCATGTTGTTCAGCAGCGAGGTAAATGCTATGAAATACGGGAAGCTCACTCTGTGACCCTCCGTGACCTGTTATAAACACATTGATGGGAATTACACTCTAATGGAAGTACCCGAAATACTTACGGCCACCAAGTTATCCTTGACATCGGGTGTGAGTAAATGCCGCTTAACCTTAACGATAATATCCTGAAAGTCTAAGGGTGATATGTATCCAGTGCCAGCTGGATCCTTGCTACGGAATGCCTCCATTGCGTGCTCCTCGTGAAAATCATGCAGCAATTGCGTAAATTCAGCATAGTTGATAAGGCGTTGCTTTTTCTACAAATTGAAACAGAAATTGAATTCAAAGGTGTTTTAAATTAAAATCAAATTTGCTCAACTTACCTCTCCAAAGTATCGTTTTATAAATGTACCATCTAAGCTAAATGGAACCTTTGAGTGCAGTTCAGTTTTTTGTACAACATCAGCGAAATCAGCTAAGATTTGTATTCAATTAGATTTTTGAAATATATTTGAATTATATTTAGGGTATTCAGAAACTTTGATAAATTTATGAAATGATAAATTTATTACACTGTAGCTAGTGACAGAACTTTTTAAGTTTCTCTTGTCGTATTCGTGATATCATTGAGTGAAATTTCAATGAACAGCTGTTTTGTATCAAGCAAGCATTCTCTTTATTTCGATTACTCTTTTTTTTTTTGTCACCCTTCCTTACTCTTGTCTTTTTGAATGCTTTTGCCACTGTAAAAAATCAATTTAATAATTAAAAAAAATTATTATCGTTGCCCCCCTACATTCATAAATTTACACTATTTAGCTTCTGAAATCCACCCAGAGTTGTTATTTAAACTTGAAAAAAATATTTTGGCCCCCCTCATTGAAAAGCTGCCGACGCCCTTGTACATAGTGTGTACCCCCAGTGCATGTTTGGGGTGATAAACTATTTTCTATGTCATTACATATACATATATGTAAAACTTTACCATTTAATGCAAATATCATAGTTTCTGAATACCCTGTATTTATGCCTACCATATGAGACATTGCCATTGCCTTGGCGATCGAACAGCTGAAAGGCAGTTCTATAGAGGGCATCGGGGGCGCAGAGGAGACCCTCGAATGCCTGGAACTCCGAGAATGATATGAGGCCATCCTTGCTCGTGTCCGCAATGCCGGCCAATAAACGCACCGATTCCTAGATTAAAGAAATTTAAGCAAGTTCAACGATTAACCGGATGGTCGAACTGGACTATATAAAGACTTTATCACGAATCCATAAAATAAAAAAAAATAAATAAATAAAGTACAATTTGCAGACTTCGACCTAGAAGTCGCGGCTGGAAATCAGTTACGAGTCTCGACTAAACCAAACAAATTGATAAGAGAGCAATTTAAATGTTGTGACGTTAGACACGAGGCGGCCAAGTGATTTTCGTGAATCAGTTTCAGATTTTATGAATATGGATGAATACGATGTTTGAACAGTTTCAATGCTGCTTTCACACAATTCACAGGTGTAATTGCTATCTGTTTAATGTTGATAAGAGCAAGGGTTGCTCTTGTTGTTGTTGTCGATTGCTTATCAGAGTGCGACTGGCAGCGACTGTGCTGAATATAACCTTGCAATGACCCAATGATGATGCCCGACGGGATTTGTTTGTTTGTCGCTCTAACTATACTTACATCATTGAAAGCTGCCTCCGTGAATAGGCCAAGGAATTTGCGTACGAAATCCTCACTCGTCATATAATGCTCGCCATCCTTTTGCAGTGACGCGTATTTCTGGAAGACTTCGCGCAGTTTATCGGTGCCGGCTCGCTTCAGTAGTGAGGGAGACTGCAAAGAAGAGAGCAGACATATTATAATCATATTATTTACATAAACACACACACACGCGTACACACTGAGACGCCGTCATATGACAGACGCTCTCTCAATTTTGCGCTCACTCTTTGCATGACCAACAAAAGCAACACGTGTCATAAATCAACACATTTTACTCTCTATAAAAGCCAAAGGTTTTTTTTTTCTTTGTAGAACTCACAGTTGCGGTAATTGGCATTCTGGTGATATTAAAAGTGTGCAACTTGTGGGACAAGTTATAGCCTGGGCATTAATTAGCTCATCCACTTGAACAGAAGCAGAGTAAACTGAACTGAATCGAGCTGAAGCGCACAAAACCAACTGACTGCCCGAATTGCTTCTACTGTTCTTTCATATGCTAAAGAGAGAGACAGCATGACAGAGAGCAAATAAACTGAGCAAATTTTATGCAAGCTGATGAAGAGAGAACGTCACGTTTTATCTTGCCTTGTGGAAGGGGGTTCAGTCAAAATCGATCGCTTGCTCTCTTAAACTTTTTGCGCTCTTTGTGTGCCTCCACACTCTCTTGAATTATTTCGCTCAGTTGTTGACATCATAAATAAAGAAATTTTTATGGTTTGTTTGCAAACAATTTGCAATGAGTCTAACCAAAATTAGATATTAATTGATAAACTTTTGCTCTCTCTGCATTGCCTATATACACACACTTTGTTCAGGGGCATGGGGTCAACAACGTTGGTGTAATTCCGTCAACAAGTTCGATTTCGTTCAAGTCTCTCCTCACATTTATCAATTAATCCATTGACGTAATGCGATTATCATGCATGGGGGAATCGTCATTCTGTGCTCTCCGTTGCTGGGGGCCGCCACGCCCCATTTACATACCGAGAATATGTTGTTGTTTTTCTTTTATACTAAAATAAACAAATGCGTTTATTGCATTGACAGCAACAGAAAAACATTCAAATTGAATCTTATCAGCTTGTTTGTTTGTGCAGAGACTGAAACAATACTAAATCAGAACAAAATAAATTTTCCAGTTTTTATTTAAATTGAAAAATTAAAAAGAAAATATATTTTAATCTTTTTATGTCATGCTTTCACATTAATTTAAATCCGCGCAACGAGATATAAAATCACAAAGCGGCAAAAAATCCTTTCCATAATCAAAATCCAAAGAGCTCAGAGTTTGAATAGTCAAAGGAAAAGCTGTTTTCATTTATTATTTTAAGCGCCAAATCAGCGCCAAATCCACCAACTTGAAATCTGACAAACATTCACACACACAACCATACACACACACATACACTCACACACAAATACACACACACTAAAAGGGTTTGCATGCAGCGTCAAATAGCGTATAATATTAGGTAATATTATTTGCACGATGAAAGTTTTTTGTGTGCTTCTTTTATTTTCGTTTTTTTCGTTGTAAATTATAATGAGGCCATTTGTCTGCTACTTGCTGGCTGTTGCTCCACCCAGCCCAGTCAAAGGTCGTGGCAACAGAGGCTGCAAGGGGCATCTGCACCTTTAACCACCTGCAGCAAGTGGCACGTGCTACTGTTTCCGTCTATACATTTCATTTCGTATTCGTATCACTAGGCAAAAGTTTATGAACCTGACAAATTGCAAAAACAAAAAAAAAAAACAAAATACTGCAAAGTTTTGCAATTTCTCTCAAGGTCATTCCAGCTGTTCATTATCGCCATTGCCACAGCTCGGAAAGCTCAGCAACAACAGTTTGTGGCAGGCAAGAAACGCAAAATTTATTTAGGCATTTAACAAATCGTATAAATTATAATGACTGAGCTTAAGGACGCATTAAAGTCAAAGCTAATGCCAGTTCTGACAACTTTTTTGCTACCCTCTGTTATATTTCTTATTAACGACCAGAGCTACAATTGCTACTGTCGAAGTATTAAGCCAATTTCAATAGGCCAAGTTGAAAAAAACCTCACATATACTTGAATGTTATAGATATGACGGATTACGTATACGCAGGGGCGGCCAGTCAGCTAATTGGCGATCGTCAAAGTTGAATGAAAATGGCAGTGAGAACAGACATAGAGAGGGGGTAAGGAGAAGAAGAGAGATAAACAGAGAGAGGGAGAGAGAGATTTATCTGGTTTATACAAGCCTCCCTTTTAATGTGACAGACAGAGCAAAGAGACCGCTCTAAAGTAATGTGCGAAATGAATGAAACCCATTAAAACAACAACAATCTCCAGTGAAAACTGAGATAGCGTTGAGATAAATTAGCTTTTCAATGAAGGTGATTCCGTTGATATTGTTGTTGTTGTTGTTGTTTGACATTAGAATGGAAACTGAGGGACGGCCGCCAAAAAACATATGATGCCTTGTCGAGCTTTTTGTTTCTATAGATCATATACTCATACATACAAACATATGTACCATATAGGTATTTTTATATATGTGTGTTGTCATTTTAAATTTTTTGTTGTCTATTTTATATAATTATAATGCTTATGTAAATTGAAACAATGACAAGCGGTCACAGTTGTTTGTCAAAGTCTATATACCTATTTATTTAATTCCTTGAAATATAATTGAAATATTTTGTATGATTACTGCAGATTTCATCAGCTTTCCGTATGTGCTTATCATTTATCTAATCTAGTGTCTATTTTTTAGTTTCAAAATTCTCACTAAAAATGCAAATTAATTTCATTTAACTGATTAGAAATATAGTTTTAGTTTACTTTAGTTTTAAATTGTGATGATTATCAATAAAATGATTATGCACAGACAGGAAGCAAAAAGTTAATGTATTATTTAATAAATATGAAAGTTCAAGCATGTAACTATATTTTAAAGTATATTTAAGTCTTCACAGTTTCATTATTTAATAACATATGTAGATTACCTCTTCCGTTTTAGAATGCATTTTTAGATTTACTTGTAACTTATGCGAAATGAAAATTATGATATTATTGCAATTTGTCGATGGTAATCGTTACATTTGGTTTCGATATCTCACAGCTTAGCTAATTATTCGAGTTGTTTTGTTTACGTTTACGTCGCGAGCTCGCGAAGACTCGACTCGTATTGCCAATGGGATTCCAGGCCCAATAATTGCTATGATTTTCTATGAATTTTCCGACTTTGCCAAACGCGCGTTGACCAATTGAATCTCGCTTTCGTTCGCTCCCTACGTAAATATATGTATTTTGTATATTTATATATTTCTTTTCTTTATGTGGTATTTATTTGAAAATAATTGAGTGAAACGCGCGTAGGTTTGCGATTCATCCGTGCGTTTGCGGCGCGTCACTTTTCCGTTCTGAATCAAAATCTGAGGCACTGGCGAAAAAAGCTTTTCCCAGTAATAATAATAATCTCGTTGCCGCTGACGTCGCGACGCTGACTGAAGCAGCGACTGCGACATAGAGTAGGCTTTCATTTATTTTGTTGTTGTTGTTGTTGTTGTTTAATGTTCTTTTTGATGCATTTGTGTGTGTGATTTGGCAACTGCTGTTCTGTAATCTCCAACTGTGCTTTGTCTTTGTATTTTGTATTTGTATACAAATGCATTTTATACAACAACAACAGCAGCAGCAGAAATAACAACCACTGTGCATTATCATGTGGGTGAGAGAGCTTTGCATTTGTTTACTTAAAGCGTGCAAATTTTTAACACAAGCAAATAATGTTTGCTTATAAGTGTGTGTGTGTGTGCAACAACAACCACCTGTGGCAGCAGACACACACACAGTGCATTTTGTGTAAACAGGAAATCGTTGCTGTTTTGTAAAAAGCTTTGCTGGTTGCATTTTTATGCGACATTTCCAAGTATGATAAAAAGAAAAGCTTTGCTTGCTTGAATAAATTCTAGATCTGATAGATAAATAGAAGTTGTTCACTGTTCCACTCGTACAGAGCAGACATCGAGTTGCCAAGGAGAATAAATTATTTGAGAGTAATTTGATTGCAGAAACGACTTTTAGTTTCAGAAAAATAAGTTATGCATAACTAATATTTCTATACTCATTATTTATTAAAAATGTAATTTTATTAATTTATTTTTAATTTTCCTTTGTAAATTTGAGCTGTAGATTTCAGCGACTTTCCTATTTTAAGAGTTTTCTTAAATATTTTTTAAAAAATTTGTACATTAAAATTTTTTCATATTTACCATTTAATTTCTTAATTTTTTTTTAATACCTTTGTTCAAATTATTTAATTGACTTTGAGATAAAAATTTGTATTTACTCAACATATTTTTGTAAATTTTCCACTTTGCATTTTAGCACGTGCAACTTGTCGCAATCTGGTAGTAAATATTTTTTTAATAGCGAAATTGCGTATACGCCGCATTGACCTGCCGGGCGCACGCACGTGAATGGCGCATGGTTGATCTAAAAATAGACAGAGACATAAACAAGAAAGAAAGAAAAAGCTGCAGGGCTACCAAAGAATAGAAGTGTTTATACTGCTTATTGTAGATACATATGAATGTATGTATACGCACAGTGACAGGTTACTCAGGTGCATGGGGTTGATAGGGTGGTAAATTGTGAGTTATGGGGGCAGGAGAACTCTGCATACAATTCATTAAACAAAACGTTCATCAATAACGGGTTGTAGGTGCACACGAATCAGTAACAGAACTCCATTCCGCTTTCAAGGGAATTCAGGCATTGTTATCAAGGTTAGCAAAATGTCACTGCATGGAACCATCAGCAGCTGATTGTGTCAGCTGTCGAGTCCCTCGTCCCGTGTCCCTTGCTGAGCGCCAGGCACGAGCACAGACGCGGCTGTCAGATGGTGAATCAGACAAACAGACGGACAGACAGATAGACAGTCGGACAATCATTGTCAATGCTCAAAGGAACATTTCCGTTTTCCTGCTTGAGCATTTCCAGCTAAAACAAGTGTTTCAACACTGACAAGGGCGAAGTAACTGTCTTTCTTTTTTTAGGAATAATAATAAGCGTTTTTAGCGTGTCAGTTAACTGTTTTCACAATAAAATAGGCGTATTAGTTTTTTAAATATTCAAAGTCAATGCATTTTATTATTTTTTAGGCTTGTTTTAAAATTTAAAAGAGAAAAATATATTTAAAAAAATAAGATATTGCTTTTATCGCAAATGCGCGAATTTATTTTTAATTTTTCGAACCAGTTATTTGACGAACTGTGCATACATATGTACTTTTCTATCATTAACACATTTTCTCTGGAAATTCCTCTTTTATAAACTTTAGGATTTTGGATTTCTACACTTACTTCTTGACATTGAATCTCTTTTAAGCCTGGTATCCAATTAAATGGACACGAATCGAGTATTGGCATTATATCAGCAAGTGGAGTTCAAGTTGTCGATGTGGGGAAGGGGTAGCAGGAATGCCGAGCAGCTGTTCCGGCGCACGGTTAAAAAACAACAACAATAATTACAATTAATATTTGATTGTGTTAAGCTCGTTGCTTATTTGTTTTATTTATTTATATATTTATTTAATTTGCTGTCGTTTTCCGTGACAAACTTTAATCAAGGGCAAATGCCACGCGAACGTGTCCCCCTTCCTTCCCTTCCCCAACCACCGTTCAGTTCTGCTGGCGTTCCTTTTAAAGCGTTGCGTTGATGCGTTTGTTCTTATTATTGATTATTTATCACACACCACAAAAATATGCTTTGTACTTTATTTTAACTCTAAGCTTAGCGATTAAACTTTTTGCAGTATTTTGCGCTCATTGAATTATTATGCGCTCTTTATTTATTATGCTTTGGAGCAGACCGCACGAGACGAGAAAACTCGCAAAACTGTGGGCGGGAATTGTAACGCTAAGGGCCCAACTGTAATGCGGGACATTTTAACAGAGCCTCAAAATTTCCCAACAAGCAATGGTACTAACATTGCGTAAACAAAAAAATCATGAATGAAAATTATTAAAACTTGAACAAAAAATTGAAAAACAATTTAAAAAAAAAAAACAAAGAAAATTAAAAATTTTGTAAAAAGCTCTAGCTTTAAAATTAAGAAAGTTGGAAAAATCGGGGAAAAATTGGCGATTTTAACCCATTTTTCCTACTTTTCTTACAAAAAGTGCCTGTTTTGCAGTTTTCTAAAAAAATGTTAAAAAATACAAGTGAAGAGATTTTTGAAAAAAATTGTTTGCAGTCACTCTTAGAATTGTTTGAAGAATTTTGCATCAAAATAATATTTTTAAAAAATCGAGGAAGAAAGTTTCAAGATAGACCTTTGCAAGAATTCAAAATTTTCAATGGGCACGAAATTGAATGACCTTTCCATTCATGCCAAAATGTACATGAAGTAGATTCTAATTATGCGTAGATTTAACTTCGAATGTTGTCAAAGTAAACGCCCAACGTAAGATAATTAATAAATATTTTTGTACATTTCTTTAAAATAAATTACATCTTTATTAAATTTAGCAATTTAGTAAGCATACTTAACACGTTTTCTGTTTTTCTTAATAAACAACATATTATCGCATAGTTTTTTTTTTTAGCAATAGTATATGAATAATATTCAAAGGTATTTGCTTTAGCTGAGTAATTAGCGGTGTGCCGAGTTCCTTGACAGATATAGATACAATATAATAAATACATGCATACGTAAAAATAGTTTTAACAAACAAAATTTAAGCCACAATTGTAAATCACATTAACAAATTTTATAAATTTTAGACCTAAACAGACAAACTTAAAGACCTCGTAAAAATGCGACTATAAATATTTCTTTCTTAAGTTGCGTGCAAAAATACAATCACTTTTTTTTCTAATCACACGGGTCTTTTTTTTTTGTATATTTAAAAACTTTTAACATTATATTGCTGGTGCTATCTGAACGAGAAATCTCAAAACTGTGAAAGCTCGGAAACTAGACTATTTAAATTACATCATAATAAATTTTTAAATAAACTAAAACTAATATTAATCGGGGTATAAATCATTTGCTGCAGAGGTAAACAGGTTAATTTAGAAGTTTGAATTTAAGAAGATATCAATTTAAAAATTAGACTAAATTTGCAAAGTTACTAATTTCCGAGCAACTTAAATTTAAATGCAGTTAATTAAAAGCGGCTAAGCTATTGCTTTTTAAGGTTCTTTCAATGACTTTTGTTATATAGCATTTGATAAATTCGCTGCTCTTGCTTCCAGTTGGTTAATCACTATCCAAGGTGCTGCTGTTAGTTGCGTTTTGGCTGAAGGTTTCAGACTAGGAGTTCAGCATACTATCTGCGCAGATCGATGACCTTTATCTTGGTGTGCGAATCCATTTTGATGTGCTGGGCGTCCATGAACAGCGGCGGATCATTTGGATGCGGATGAAACCCGCTTTGCCGGCACTGTGCAATATAATCCAGGCCATACTGTGGCGTAAGTATAAAGAAACCAGTTCTGAAAATGCATTAAAAAGATTATTCAATGTCTGAGTCATTTGGGTAAATTCAGAGAATGACTCACGTATTGTATTTGGGCGCACAGACGATAGCAATTGCCTCGGGCATCATCATCTGATAGGAGCAGTGCGTGTGCAAGTCAACGGAGGACAGGAAAGCGGTCTGAGTGGGATGTGTCTAGGGAAAGTAAGACCAAGTTAGCATTAAGACCAGTTACACATGGTGTGGACGACACCTACATGTATCCAGCCGAGCGTAATGAGCTGCATCTGATCCTGAACATCAAAGATCTGCTCCTCGTGCATCGTGTTGCAACTGTCTGGAGTGCCATGTTGTTGTGGAGCTATAATATGCGTGATGTAGAGCTCATTCCGCGCCAGATGCCCGGCTAGGACACCGCAAGTCTCAATGCTCTTGGAGGTGTTGGCATGCGCCAGCTGGAGGAACACATTCATGGTGTCCGCAGGTACGTTGACGGTGCGCAGTGACCCCGCCAGCAAAGAGTCGGTGCGATTGTATTGCGGCTTCTGGTTGCGATCAAAGGCGGGCTTCGAGGACGCGCTGTAATGAGAGAACATAACAGTCAATGGGAATCTTGTTGATTGCAGACTGTACTCACTTGGATGTCCTGTCAGCGCCAGTGGTATCCACACCGGGCAGCAAGAGACCAGAGCTGGGCAGATTGGAGCGATTGGTGCCAGTTGGAAAATCATTTGGATAAACCACCTGATCCAGTAGTCCCAGATCCGGTGCCGTTGGCTGGTTGTTGGCATCGATTTGCACATGCAGATTGGCTGGAATCAGCGATGGCACAACACCACCACCACCAGCTGCCGCTGCTCTTTTGGCCCTGTTGGCCTGCTCCCGCTGCTCCTGCAACCGTTCCGCCTCCTTGTTGGCCAAAAACTGTTCGTATTCCCGTTTATACTGCAGCAGCAGCTTGTTGCGCAGCTTTTCCGTTGAGGGCATGATCTCTTCCTTGATGGTCTTGTTGATGGCCTTCACCTGCGGCTTGACGCTCTCAAAGTCGGGATGCTGGCGTATCTTCTCGATGAACAGTGTCATGTATCGCATGTAGAGTATAAAGGCGTTCTCGTGGTTGCCCTCGTTCAGATAAACATTCGCCATGCGCAGCATCTCCGTGCCAGAGCGATAATAGCTGCAATGGTATCCAAATTATTCATTTGCCATAAATTACACTAGGCACTTGTTGTTGTTGTTTATGTACTCTTGCTGAAGGTATTCTGATTTTGTTAAGAAATGTGTAACGCATCACAAGATAACTTTAATATGACAATATTTCTCTTTACGAGGTAAAAGTCTAGTGACGAACACATTTTCAAATCACAAAATTTCTGATATCCAATTTTGTGACGAATAATATTAAGTTTTACATACAAATTACAAAAACAAAAAACAAATCGTTAGGGGCGATTTCTGAAAAACCGCCAAAATGTGGATAAAAAACCTTATTTCACCTGTAGCTGTTTACATATTTACCTATGCCTAAGAGCCCTTCAAAATACCTTTTCAACGATATATAGATCATATCTGCAGCTTCTAGCGTTTGGATACTGTGAGGGTTTTAATTTGAGCGGGTTTTATCGATTTCCCGCTAAACTGGCATAGTTTCTAGATTTTTGATCGGCTATATTAACGATTTGATCCAAAGGGAAGGAAGTAAAAACCTAAAAAAATATATCAAAGGGCTTTAACGGCCCCATTTACTCCAATCGATTAAATTTTGTGCCTCCCACTAACACCTGTTTATCTCACGAGCTTAAAAAATTCTTAGTATGCACATTTGTTAGTTGAACTGATAGCTTTCGATCGTTATATAACTCGACCTGATCGGGCTGTCATAGGGCTTCCATTCTTCCAGTACATATTGCTAGACGCCTTTCGCACCCTTCGTGCTGCTTTCGTCACTAGCGCGGACTGCTGTCCGCAGTAATATCTTAATCAATCCCACAGATTCTGTCGTAGTATTTTCTTTGCCACTTTTTTATACAGTTGCCGTGGAAACAACCAGTCGACAATTGAATACAGTGCTGCGCAAGAGTATCAAGCATTCGGTGTGCCGATTAAAAACCTTCTCTATTGTTGTTATTATTTCTGTGCAGCTGCCAAAGGACACACAAATATACACACACACACACATAGGCGCAGCAATAGCGAATGCCAAAGCGAATATCCTTCAAAGGCAAATACGCGTCCAAGGACTTTTGTGGCACACTGTGCAATTGCCTTTGCTCGCCAATTTCGGCCACTTGCCGCCACATCTGCCTTTGGGGTTCCCTGATCCCGTACTCACCGCGACACAGCCATGTTTTTGTCCACCTCGATGATGGTGCCACAGTGGGACAAGTTCTTCATGCGCTCCTGGGGCTCCACAATGCCCATGTTCATATCATTCACGGCCTTCGACATTTTCTCTTTTCTTTTTTTTTGGCTCAACTGTTGTTCAGTTTGTCCTTGTCCCTCCGCCTTGATGATGTTTGCTTCCTCTTGCTTTTGCAATTCACTGGGATTTGTCTTTACTATTCATTTGTAGCCTTTGCTTTGGGCCCAAGTTTTGGTTTACCGTTGCTTTCGTTTATTTTGTAAGAATTGTAAACCAATTACTCATTACGCAGGTGGTGGAGCTGGCGTCGCTGGAAAACTGCTAGAACAGCTGTTCGCTAATAAGAAAAAAATATATGTACCAATGCTGCCAACTTAACTTTTTTCCCGTCAAATCTGGCTGTTTTTTGAAGACCAATTGCGGGGAACATCTGTAAATTGCGGGAAGCGGGAATTCTGGCTTTTATAGAAATGCATTTGCCTTTTTTCCGTTTTTGTTCATGCTGCCACCAATTTCAATTGCCACTTGCCAAGAAAAAGATACTTTTTTTGATAAATGAAAACCTTATAAATAAAACATATAAATTGCGTTTTTTACAGACAATTTCCTCCTTTTTTCCTTCTCTCTCCAGTCAAAAGCAGCTTTGTTTTGTTAAAAAGTTGGCAGCACTGCGTCGCACATTGTGCGAGTATAACAGCTGCGCTCACAGCTGCTAACTTACAGTGTTGTACTAATATCGATATTTCGATAACTAAAACTGTTAACGCAACTTTGAGCAATCGCAAATGGCGGTTAAATTTAAATTTAAACTATTTTTACATTTGCTTTTACAAGTGCAATAAAAGATTACAAATATATGGTTGTTGTTGTTGTTAAAGTCAGAAGTGCGTTTAGTTGGACCTTCGCAAATACCATTAATCCTTATCGGCGCGCGAAATACTTATAACTTGGCTAATCTTCATAAAACATGTACGCTTATAGCTACTATCAGTTATCAGCTACTATTTTTAAAGACCCCACTTGACCAAAACTTTCGAAAATTGCTACTAGCTATGCACTCTCATTTAGTTCTTGAATCTGCCAGCAAGAAGTTGGCTATTTTAAAAGTAAGTTTACTTAAGTTAAAAAAAAATATATATATTTGCAGGGTTCCCCCATTATAATACTCATATTTAAGTTGCAGTTGATGAAACGGAGAAAATGTTAATAAGAGAGTGCAATTCAATCATGGATAATCTGCTGCCTTTAATCCGTAACAGCTATTAGTGCGATTTGATAAGCTATCTATGGGTTATTAAAAACAAATATGTGTTAGGCCAATGAAAATAGTGCCAAAAGTCAAACTTGTTCAAAATTCAGAGAAAGAGAGACTGAACGAGAGAGAGAGAGTCGAACTCGAACGGCGACTGATTCAACTTAGGCTTCAACTGAACAGATACAGATACATTTGTATCTATGTAGCAACGCCACTGACTGTAGATACTTTGGCTGCGATAATGCACAGCAATTGAACAAATGACTGCATGACAAGTTGACAAATGACTAAGTGAACGCAAGACTCAAAAAAAAAACGTCCATTCAAAACAAACAATGAAATACAAACACAAAGCAAGCGGCGCTCAACACTGAGCTGAGTTAAATTGAGCGCGAGCTGAGAGCGTAAATCCGTCTTGGTCAGTCCCTGGTGGTGCTCGGTGGTCAGTTGCCAGTTGTCAGCGGTTAGTGGCCCAGTCGAGTGCCAACTTGGGCGCATAGCGGGCGTTATTTAAATACAAAATACATAAAAAACCAATCGACCCAATCGACTTGGGTATCGGTCTCAGTTTCAGTTTCGTTTTATTTATGTTTGTGTGTTTTTTGGGTTTTTCTTTGGCATTATTTCTTGCTGTGATTGGTGGTAGGCGGGGGCAAAGTCTTGTTTATTGTTTGCTTATTTGCCATGACAAGATGAGCCGTGTTTTGAAATCTGTTTCGCATTTGAAATGCCAGCCATTTGGCAACTGATTGAAAATCCGAAAAAAAAACTCAACAACTCAAAAATAACAAGTGTTTTACGTGTTTTTCCACTAATCGCGAGCATTTTCTGCTAGTATTATGGTATTAATTAGAGGGCGTGCGTGAGATAAGACCATAAAAACAGCAACAGCAATTATAATGAACATCATTTGGATTTAATTATACTACGAGTAGCAAGTGCAATTAATATCACTTGACTAAATGTGCAACAAATAATTTAAATTTAATTTCAATTAAACTCAGCCGTGCAATCTAAAGGGTTATCGTTAACGTGGTCCAAAAATAAAAGGAGACTTATTGCGTAAGAGTTACTTGTTGTACTTGTGTTTAACCTCGAAAAACTCAAAACGCGAACGAAGGAGAATATTAAGTTGCGAAAATCAAAAAAATCAAGTGTATGAAAAGGCTCATCAGCCGAAAAGTTTCTGTAATTTGCTCAATTGGATGCCAGGGCGGCACTGCGTTCGTTGTTGTATCCAAGAGATACATTTGAATCTTTTGTAAGTGAATCAATGTGAGGCAAGTGATAAGCACACACAATACAATAGCAAAAGCCAAAGCTAAAATTGCGGCTACGAATCAAAATCAGATAAAACCCAATTACAATTTGGACTAAGGCGGAATGGCAAATTGTTAAAATGAAAACCAAACAAAACTAGAAATAAGATACTTTTAAATAAATCGCGAGTACTTGCAGGTACAAACTATAAAGATACATAATGTCATATATTTATTATTAAATAAAAAAAAAAACAAACTAAAATTCAGTAAATTACAAGTTTGATCTTGTATATTTTTGTATCTTTGTTCGCGTATCTTTGTATCTGCGCGAAGGCCCTGCAGCTGTTATCGTTGGTTTCGTTGTTTGTTTTTTCCTTTTTGCTTTGTTCGGCTTTTGTTAAAGGCTGCCCAAACCAGCATGTGAGCTTATAAGTACTATATCTATCTGCCCGTTTGTAAATATAGTGTTGTCATAGTTAGCTTTTTCCGTCTAAAAATTACTTTTTAAAGGCCAATTGCGGAAGAAAAACAAAAACAGCGAGCAATATGTCTCGGTTTATTTTCGCTTTTTTTTAATAAAGTTTGTTTTTATTTGTTTTTTTTTCTTTAATTCAACAAAAATATTTACGTTTTTAGATAGTAAAAAAAATTGCGTCTTATTTATAGAATTTATTATAAGTTTTTACTCTTCGGTGCAAGGTACGATTCGCATCTCTACTTTTTGTTTTATAAAAAGCAAATCCCAAAAGATTAGAAGCAAAACACGTAATCACAATTCTATTTCCCGACTATAAGATATCCGTCACTCAATTTACATAAACAATATTATATTTTCAATGAAATAAAAGTACTGCTTGCAATAAATAAATTGTCAAAAAGCTTCAAACAGTCATAACTTATTTATCAGATGTCGATTTAATGTATTTCCCGCTAAAAGCAGCTTTTTCGCTTGTCAAAAATAGACAACACTGATCGCACAATATGTATTTATTTAATTTTCGCTTTCAATGTCAGCCTGTCGACTAAATTATGCAAAGCGCGACAATCTGAGAGCGACTGCTGCATTACACGGCAAACATACAAAGCAATTACTCACCTACACTCGATTTCCTATTTAACGTCTCCTAAACTAAAGTTCTTTTGTGGAGAACGTGGCCCGCATAGAAAATCGAAAATGTCTTAAACTTGTGTCTGAATAGATATTTTTTAAAAAGTATCTGGCTTTGATTATATCCGCTGGATTAAAGTAAAGAGGAGCTGTATTAATAACATCGACAGTAGCAGCAACAGCAACAGAAGCAGCCTGATTGTTTCGCAAACTGATAATAACCGGTTTGTTCATTCAGTCAACTGATAAGAGCTTCGGTTGGTTGTTGTTGTCCTTAGTTGATTTTCTTTTACATTATTTAATGATGCAACTACTTGGAGGTCACATCGATTACAGACACCTCAATAAATTAGCATTTGTTGTTGGCCATCGACCGCGCTTTTACCATTTACAAAATGTATCTATAGTCACATTGGATATGTATCTATTATTATTGGTCTCTTTGGCTTGATGCGTTTGACATTTGATTTTATTGTCTGGCCACTCGCAATTATTGGCAATCGATAATGTTTGCAAAATACTTAAGCGCGACTAATTGATTGACCACAAATTGCTCAATTTCTGAACAGTGCGATAATACTTCTGTTGTTTTTTGTTGAATAAATATTGTCAATGATAACAACGGAATAGATAATATGCAGTTAGATTTTAATTACTTGTAGACTTGTCTTCGTTTTATTATTCAATAAAAAGATTGATTTGTGTTAACTCATTTAAAGTGAAAGCTCAAGTAAGCAAAGTAGTTTAATACCTCTGGATAAGAAATGTTAAAGTAACTTAGAAAAGTGTTTACGAATGTTAAGAAATGTTATATTTATTAGGAGTAGAGGCATGAATGTTAAACTGAAACATCATCTGAACATCATCATCAAACGAAAACCTAATGCTGTTAACACAATTTCAAAATGTTCATTTTACACTTTTAGTTAATAATTTTGTTTACTTAATTATTCACACCTTTTTAACTATAATTAATCTTTCTATTAAATCGATCACCTTCGTTACAGTTGATTAGATTTTAATTTGCGCGTTTTATAACTATGGCTAATTGGAAATTTGGCTTATACGCGCTGTTAGCGCTTTGTGGACTAACCAGCCTGGTCAGCGGATATAAAGTGGGCGTGGGCAGGGCGGACATAACTGGACCGCCAGTGGAAATCAATTTTGTAAGTATTATTTTATTAAAAATATAATTATGTTACAATCATTATCAAATAACAAAATAATTTGTGGATTTTTAAAACAAAAATTAATGACTTTTTGCTATTTAAAATAAAAATAAAAAAAAAAAACAAAAATTACATTTAAATCTGTGTAGTAAAAATAAAAATATCTTTTATATTTTCTACAAAATTAAAACAAAAATTTATTCTTTTCCAAGATTCCACATCCAAATAAAATAAATCTTATTGAAATCTTTAATAATTACAAACATTTTTTAAATTTAAAGTAAATATATAATTGAAATACTCGTAGATGGGTTATGCGAACCTGAAGCAGGTCGGACAGGGACTGCACACTCGCACCTTCGCCCGGGCTTTCGTCGTGGAGGATGAGAAGGGACAGCGGGTGGCATTCGTGAGTGCCGACTGTGGCATGATGGGCTATGGCCTAAAGCGGGAGGTGGTTAAGCGCCTTCAGGCGCGCTACGGAAATGTCTACAATGCCGAGAATGTGGCCATAAGTGGCACACACACTCACGGTGCTCCGGGAGGATTCCTGATGCACTTGCTCTACGACATCTCCATTCTGGGCTTTGTGCCGCAGACCTTCGAGGTCATGGCCCAAGGACTCTACTTGGTGAGTATCTAATACCTTTGAATCTATCAGATACCAAATGTATCTAATGCCTGATGTGCTGGCATTTCAGAGCATCAAACGTGCCACGGATAATTTGGTAGATGGTCGCATCTATTTCTCCAAGACGACGGTGCTGAATGCCAACATCAATCGCTCGCCGACCTCGTATCTGCGCAATCCCGTCGAGGAACGAGCCCAGTACGAGCACGATGTGGACAAGACCTTGGCGCAGCTGAGGTTCGTGGACAAGGAGAACAATCTGCTGGGCGCATTCAACTGGTATGCGGTGCATGCCACCTCCATGAACAACACCAACAAGCTGGTGACCAGTGACAACATGGGATACGCTTCTCTGTTGTTGGAGAAGGAATTCAATCCCAATAAGATGCCCGGCAAGGGCAAATTCGTGGGCGCTTTTTGCTCCTCCAACTTGGGCGATGTCTCGCCCAACATCATGGGTCCCAAGTGCTCCATTTCGGGCAAGGAATGCGACCTGCTCTCCTCCCACTGTCCCGCCGGCGAGGGCGACTGCTTTGCCATGGGCCCGGGCCGGAATGGCGACATGGTCGAGAGCACCCAGATCATTGGCCAGCGTCTGGCCGAGGGAGCGTTGAGCATGTTGAACCAACAGAGCCAGGAGTCCACGGCACGCGAGGTGACCGGAGACGTGCGCTTCATCCATCAGTTTGTCGACATGCCCAACTACAACGGCAGCACCTACAATCCCCTCACCCGCAAGCTGGACAAGATCAGGGGCTGCCAGCCCGCCATGGGCTACAGCTTCGCGGCTGGCACCACCGATGGCCCCGGCGCCTTCAGCTTCGAGCAGGGCACCACCACCGACAATCCCATGTGGAACTTTGTGCGCGACTTCATTGTCCCGCCCACGCAGGAGGACATCAGTTGCCACGCCCCAAAACCCATTCTTCTGGCCACAGGACGAGTGAGTAACCTCAATATAAGTGAATATCAAGTTGATTATATCAACTTTCATGGAACATCGACAGTTCATTGCAGTTTTGCTTAAAGTAGTTAAATTGCAGAATTTAAGTTTTGTTGTTCAATTTTTATGAACGACTGAGCTAAATTAAAATTAAAACGAATTAAAAAATGCAACTCTGGAATTGAAGTACTCTTTGAAACAACAGCGCGCGGAGTCAAACTAATTTTCTTAAGTTGTAAAAAATATTTAAAAACAGTCAAACTTCCTCAACTCAAAACAGACCATTATCCAAGGAAAATGTTCTAATTATGGATATTTCGAATTATGGAATTCGTATTTTTAATTTTAGTATACGTTATCGCGACTCAATTTAGTTTGAGTTAGAAAAAAGTCGAGTTGTAGACGTTCGAGTTATGGAAGTTCTACTGTATCTTCTAAGTGGAATTACAATTTTCATATTTAGTCATGTAACCGACAACTCGATGTTTGCAGAAACGATTTTTAACAAATTTAACTCGATATTTTTTTCCCGATATATCGACAGAATATTCTAATTGAGGTACTAAATTCCCCTCTCTCTCTGCTCTTTTTTAGGCAACTTTCCCCTACGAGTGGCAACCGAAAATTGTGTCCACGCAGCTGCTGAAGATTGGCGATGTCATCATTGCCGCGGTGCCCTGTGAATTCACCACGATGGCGGGTCGTCGCTTGAGGAACAAGATTCGGGCCGCCGCCGAGGCAGATGGCAACATCGAGACGGACGTGATCATTGCCGGCCTGACCAACATCTACACCAGCTACACGGTCACGCCGGAGGAGTACCAGGCCCAGCGGTACGAGGCCGCCTCGACCATCTTCGGGCCGCACACGCACACCATCTACATGGACGTGTTCGAGCACTTGACCAAGGCGCTGATGCGCAACGAAACCGTGGACGCCGGACCGAGTCCGCCCTATATGAACGACGTGATGTTGTCCCTGAACACGGGCGTGCTCTTCGATGGTCATCCCATTGGCACGGACTTTGGCTATGTGAAGACGCAGCCCAACAAGGAGTACGGCATCAATGATACCGTCAAGGCCACCTATATTTCGGGAAATCCCCGCAACAATCTCTTCACGGAGAAGACATACTTTACCATCGAGCGGAAGATCAACGAGGATCGCTGGAAGGTCACATACACCGATGCCAGCTGGGAGACAAAGTGAGCCAAAATTGAATTAATTAGTTATATCTAATTATATTCATTTAAATTGAATCTTTTAGAATGGTCTGGCATCGAACCAACACCATCTTGGGCTTCAGCGAACTGGACATTATCTGGAAGATCGGTCCTCACACGCTGCCCGGCGAGTATCGCATTCGTCATTCGGGCGAGTACAAGTATATCCTGGGTGGCAAGTATCCTTACGAGGGTCTGACGCACTCGTTCTTCGTCAAGGAGGATTAAGGTTCCGTGTATTTATTTAACAGTTATAAATGATCGAGAAAAGCTTTATTTATACAAAATACAAGTAAAATGAATGCCAAATTTGTTAGTAATTAAATAAAACTATTGGAAAATTAAACACACATTTTGAATTGCCCGCCAACAGCAACAGATTCCACAACCAGCTGTTTAAATGAGTTCCACAGTTGGTTGTTGTCTTGGCTTAGTGTGGACGACAAGTGGATTACAGCTCTCGTACGAAACAAAACTCAAAACAAAACAAGACAAAAATGTGTGGTCATGCTCACGCCTCTCTCGCTCTCGCTCTCACTCAGTCTTGAGGTACGTGCACTTAAGGCGGCACAACATCAGTTTCAGTTCCATTCTGTGCTGCTGAATGCGCGGACGCACTGTGGACACGTTCCAATAAATAGCGAATGCAAAAACAAAGGCAAAAGTAATAATAAAATTCAGGACTGAACGAAAATTACGCACGTGTGTGCGAGTGTGTGTGCTTACATTAATATTGTTTAATGCCAGATATATATATAAACTCAAGTATATATATCGTTTTCATATGTAAAATACAAGTTGAAAGTGCAAGAAACTAAAAAAACTCAACTCAGCTGCGCTGCCTGCGTGTGTGTGTGTGTGAAAGAACTCTGATAAACTGTAAACAAAAGGTGAACAATAACAATAACAAAGTGCCGCCAACGCGTTAAGACTTTAACTGCACACCTATTGAAGTTGGAGAGGGGCAACAAGTGACGAGAGGAAATCATAGACTGTGTAAGTGTAAGTGGGAGGGAAGAATCAATCTGGAGCTGACGTGTTCCATATGATCGAGTTGTGTTTGTGTGCGTGTGCAGCTTCCGTCCTGCACTGATAAGCGTCTTGTCTCTGTCGCTCTATGGCTCCCTTCCTCTGCCTTGATCAAAATATGGGTCAACAAAATTGAATTCTACATTGATTAGAAAGAAATTTCCAGAGAAAGAGATTGAGCCTACGTCATTACAGAAGTATGATTTCCTTGTACATATTTATTTTAGTTTTTCCTCTTTTCCCAAGTATTTGTGCAGTTAATTTTATCGCTGTCGCCGTCGGCGTTGTTGCTATTACTGTCCACACATGTGTGGATTCAATTGATGGCGCTGCCAGCGTCGATGTCGACGTTGCTGTTGTCGCTGACCGCGTCGTCACACGCGTCAAATGCGATAAGTAAAGTATCTCAAATCAAATATGTATGTGATGCTGTCGCTGCATTGGACGAGAATAGGAAAGGGAATCGAATTCACAGTCTCCCGCAGTCACGTAGACATTTGCCAGCGTTTGTTTTGGTTCGTTTTTCTTCTTGTCGTCGTTTCCTTTTAGCCCGTCATTCGGTTGTGTTTATATTCCATGTTCACGGGAAAAGCACCCCTAAACGAGAGCATGCCTGGAATAGAACCAGTGCTGGAACTGGAACTACGACCAAATTATACGAAATTCAAATAAGAATTTCAAATTGAGCGCGCCGTGTAAACATTTCAAAAAAACAACAAAACCCAAAATGTTGTAAATTAATTAAGTTCAATATAAAATTAGTTTCGTGCAGTTTACTCTTCGCGTGGCGAAGTTAGTAAAAAATCCACAAAAAATTAGAAAATTGTAAATTCGAAAAAAATGCAACAAAAATTCTGGTAAAATTTTCAAAATTCTAGCTTCAAAATTAAAAATTTTCATTTTTATGTCGCGAAAAAACGCTTACTTTTGAAAGTGCGAAAAGTGGGGCCCAGAGGTTGCCACCTTTTTTTCTTGTCAGTCCTAGCCAGGGCTGCCACCTTTTTTAAGTCAGGGGGCCCAAGGTGGATTTATGATGGTGATGTTTTGCTCTCTCTCGGGGCGAATCTGTCAAAAAGAGTCTGGCACTTTTTGCACGAAAATGAGGAAAAATGGGTTAAAATGGTAATTTTTAGGATTTTCAAAAAATTATAAAATATACTCGAAAAAATATTTTTGAAAATTTTCTTTTGCAGTTACTCTTAGAATTATTTCAAGAATTTAGCATAAAAATAATTTTTGTAAAAAATCGAGGAAAAAAGTTTTGAAAAGTGACTTTTACATAAATTCGAAATTTTCAAAGGGTACTTAATGGGTTAAGGAAATTTTTGCAACATTCAATCGGAATTTAAACGACCTTTCCAAATATATTTTTTTTAACTCGACTTACATAGCAGTTAAAGCAAAAATAAGGGTGCATACTTTAAGCTGTGAGCCACTGTATGTAAAATCAAAATAAATTGCAATGGCATGTTTCTGTTAATGATATTCCAATTAGATAGATATATTTAAAATTTGCTAATTATTTATTCGTTTTCTTAATAATTAAAAAATAAACACACCCTGTTTTTTTTGCGCATATCAATGACAGCAATTAAATGGCAATTTGTTTAAATTTATTAATTTTTAATAATTGGCTTACCAGTTTGTTGCACTCCACAAACACACAAAAAAAAAAAAAAAAAAAAATGTTTTTGACGTCTATTATTTATAAGTATGTGTTTAAGCCAAAATTAGCTAACATTTGCATGTAAGATATGGCGTTTGGCAATTCTCTGATTGTTTTCTCAATTCACAAGTCTCGCCGTTAAGCAAAAGTTCAAATAATAATAAAAACCGGTCAGAAAACGTGAGCAGCGTTTGTCCCATTGAAATCCAATTGTAATGCTGTTAACTCAATTGGAGTTTATTTAATTAAACTAGAGTCCAATAAGAGCCTCCTCAGTTGGCTAATGGCAAGGAAAAGGAAAGTATCTCAAAAGGCCAAATGAAAGTGTTGCTCTAATTGCCGTCTGCCCCGCAAATGAAAACACTTCCTAACAAGTCGCGAACATCCCAACTAACAATTCCAAGTCCATTTCTATTGCCAATTGCATTGCCAATTCCACTTGCACTTGTATTTTCAATTGCCATTTTGAAGTGCAGTTGCAGTTGCAGCTGCCAGTTTATTGTATAATTGGCAGCACTACTCGTATTAGCCAAAGTCGCATCTTTTTTTTATATGTACATATATTTTATTTATTTTTCTTATGCTTTTATCGCATCTATTTTAACCGGTTTTGAACTGTGCGCTTATGTTTTTCCAGCCTCTTCAAGGTGAATCGCCATGTAAAATTTATGCACATTGTAATTTGTCATTCATAATTAACAAACTTGTTTGATGCACTTGAAGCATTTGGCCATTAAACACCGGATCCGGATCTTTTGTCCTTGTAAATATTTAAATTCGTGCTTGCTCCTTTTCCGCATTTGAGTTGGGTTCGAGCTGAAAGTTGATGACAGTTTTCTCGGGGTCGCATCATCATCATCATCATCATAAAAGTTATGGCAATTAAATTAACGTCAAATATAATTGAAAAGTTTTTTTTGTTAGAACTGAATTGGGGACAAATCAAAGTATTACAGCACAGCATTTTCCGCAGAGTAAGTTAAAAATTGATTAAGAAACTTTTTTGCAGCCCGTTAACTTGGCTGACAAGCAAAACGTGGCAAGAAACACAAAACGGCAACAAGGCGCATCTAACAAGCGAATTAAATCAAATTCAGAGACAGACTACACATGAAAATGGCGCACAAAGCAGCTGTCAATTTGATTTGGCTAAAAAGCTGCGAACTGCAATTGGCCAGAAGGTCACCATGTGTCTTGGCTGGCATTTAAAGCCAAGACTACGAATCCGCTAAGACAAAGACAATGGTCTTTGTGGCCAAATGTCAACACGAACTGTTGGTGGCGCCTCAAATTTAAAGTCGCAAAAATGTCAGTGCAGCTTCTGTTTTGGCGGAGTTATGACAATGCCTCAGAGTGGCAATCTTGCACACAACACTAATGAACAGGTGGAACAGGCAGCATGCCCCAATGGAATAATAAAGGGGGAGGGGCACTTGTCCTATGACATTTGCACCCGAATGATGTTGCAACGTTCGCTCGAAATTGTCTCCTATTTTGCTGCTGCCTGTTGCCTGTTGACAGTTTCATTTGAATTGGTTGCCTCATCCGAAGGCCGAGTGTAAAAAGGGGGCAGGAAACAAGCTGGAAAATAGCCTCTGATGTCTGTTGCATGTGGCAAGCTAAACGTGTGTGCAGATACACAGCCAAAAATCAGGGATTCCGGGATTACATCAATCCAATGCGGTAGCAGATCTTCTTTAATCCCTTTGTTTTTTAAATTAAGTACCAAATACTTGACTCAAGTAAAGTTTTTCAATATCTTCTAAGCAAATAATTGTATTTTTTAATAAAATAATTAATTTCTTTCAGTGAAATCAATTATTTTTTAACTATTTTAATGCTGAATAGTTGCCATTTGACGAAATTTGACATTATTGTTTTAACAATTATTCTTACATTCCTAAAAAGTTAATGTTGTTTTGTTCTGTGTATTTATAAATACGTGTGTGTGTGTGTATACCCGTGTGTGTGTGTGTGTGTGGGCAGTTGCTTGTGCACCTTGTGGTTCTGTTGCAACGTGCCACATAAATAGCTCCTCGCTTTATGGGCAGTGCTTACATTCGCCTTTTATGTTATTGAGGAAATTTAAGCTGACTTTAATATAAATATATGTATATATTGTACATGAAATATGTATAAATATCTGATAGTCAGTCATTCTGTCAGTTTGCCTTCAGTCGCTTCATTTAGCTAATGAGCTTAGTCAGCGCTTTGTGCAAAACATTTCATAACTTAATTGCAACGAAGCGCAAGTGAAAAATGCAAGCATAAAAAAGAAATATGTTTGTACATACATATAGATAAAAAAAGAGGAAAACAATTAAATGTTGTTGCCATGGAGAATTGCGGTAAGCTGCAGAAGCAATAAACAAGAAAAAGAAGAAGAAGGAAGAAGCCTCCGCAAAGTAACAAACAACAAAAAAAAAGCATATTTGGTTGTTGCATAAACCAACGCATTTGGCAGACAAACAACAACAAAACACGTCAGAGACTTTGAGGCAACAACGCGTTGCATGGAATGCGAATGTGGCATGTGGCAACATGATGTTGCACACTAATTTAATTATGCTTATGTTGACCAACGCGTCCTATTCGATTATTTATCACTTTTATCCAACACAATACAATCTAATTACTAATTGATTTCAAACGCTGAATTTTCAACGTAAAATGAATTAAATGGTATTCAGTTTAATTTTAATTTAAATTATTATAGGGAAGAACTTTATGTGCTTTAAAATGCAAGCATGTATCTCTGATGTAAGTAAACTTTTTGAGGTAAACACAAAACTATTAATAAATTAATTAATTTATTTTTATTTATTTATTTATTGTCAGTCAAAAAGCAGCAGACACAACAATTTATTTAAAATTAATTATTAAAGCTAAAATATATATATATATATATATATATATATATATATATATATATATATTTCAATTAAAATTGGGGAAAACCGAAAAAAACCCAATCAATTCTATAAATTAAAATTATTGTAGCAAAGGTTTCCTGTTTATATATTCACGAGTAGGAAAGTTGATAAAGCTACTTATAATAATAGATAAGTTAAGAAAGTAAAAGTCATAAATGTAGAACGTAGTTTCTTTTGTATTTTTTTTAATTAAATGAAAGTATTCAAGAATTTAATACGCAATCATATAGCTCAGTTAATACGTATATCATCAAAATGAAACAGTTAAGTGATACCAAACAATAAATAAGTATATGGCAATACAGATAGTTTGGAAGCTCGTAAATATCCGTTTTGATTAATGTTATGAATGAATGATATGGTCAAATCAAAATGTGCAAATTTTTGCTTATTTATGAAAGTATTTTGTTTTTTAATTAACATAATTTCAGTTCTTATCGCTTATATTTTATGAAATCAACACATTTTGCATAATAAATTTAATTTTTTTTTTAGATCTAAAACCAAACTTTCAAGTATCTATGTTAATTTTTAGATTGACATTTCGTTCATCTGGATTGTGCGGTTATTTGTATTCAGTATTCCAATTAAATTATATTAAATATGAGTAATATACAAGCTTGAAATTTTAAAAACTGAAAGTGGTTTCGATTTTTAAGTAGACCAACGAAACTTTTGCTGAACTTGCGTATTTTAACTTTAATTTTTTTTGTGCCACCTTTTGTCGTTTATTTAAGGTTCAAAGGTAACTGAAATGTTTATACAGAACTTTTGAGAAATTCTTGCCGCTTCAAGCATAAATTCTTCGTGTCCCACATTTATTATTTTGTTTGTTTCGCAATTTCATTAATGTTGCCTTAATTGTTGATTTTTCTTTTTGCTGTTCATTTTTAAGAAAATAACGAGAAAACCAGAATGATCAGCTGTTCAGTGCGGTTCAGTGAACTCATTTAAAGAAAACATTCCTCATTTCATTGGGTTTTCGCAGTATCTGCAAGCATTGGAGAAAGTGAAGCTGAAGCTGAAGCAGATGTGGAGTGGAAATAATATTTGCATTTTAATAAGTTTGATTGTGTAACGTTCTCTTGGCTCTTGGCGAGTACCGTTAATGATTTAAATGCTTTTTGTTGTTTGTTTGTTGGCTATAACAATGCGAGTTTTGTCTCTGATGCAGCATCAGCCACGCGTATCCGTCAGATACATTTGCATAATTATGCGGTAAACTGATTTCCTCTTAACCGAAAAGTTCTTTGAACTCGAATTAATCGTCACCATCGACAAATGTTGCAATCGACATCAAAACCTTGTTATTTTCTAGATAAACCGTTACTGCAGCCATTAGTCTTCCCACTTTCTGTTACCTTATTTTATTCGTTCTGGCGCCCATTTCTATTGTAATCAAACAACTAAGATCAACTCTGAAAACTGGAATTTTATGCAAAACCGGTTCGACGATCAAAAACTGACCAATTTTATTTGGAGAAGAATTCTGTTATAATAAAAAAAACTGACAGCGTGTTAGCACATCTTTATGTGTTCACTCTTATTAATTCAGAATATTTGGACCATTAATTAAATACAAAATATATAGCACAAAGCAGATATGTTTAAATTACTGATAGAAGCAAACTTTTTTGTAAAGAACTAAAAAGGTATTTGAATTCCAACAAAATAACTGAAGATTATCTGTAATTATTTGATTATATTAAACGTACACTTACTTAAGTAATTACTGAAGTTAGTATTATCTTAGCTAACTTCCACTTCGAATTAAAATTCACATGAATTATGAATGAATGCAAATCTCGATTCTTATTGATTATTAATTAATAATTAAATATGCTGTGATTTGAAAGAAATATTGTTGTCAATCAGTATATCTGATTGACGTTATTGATTATAACTTTATTGATAATTTGTGATTGATTGATTATTAGTGTCTAATCTATAGACTTCCAAACTAATTCTACATGTCTGACTAAAATATTGAACTTTGTTTCAATATCAATTTCACACACTATAAATTTTTGAGTGAGTTGAAATATTTTATCTTATCTTCTATCTTATTGCTTGTATCTGTGTTTGCAATTGAATAAGTCTATAAATATTGAGTATGGCAGCATGTTGTACATTTAATTTGCATACGAAAAGAGAGAGAAAAGGGACAAGAGACAGAGAGAAAATGTTGTTATTGTTTTCTGTGAATGTTTTGCCGTTTTTGAGTATTGTCAGGTATCCGGTTTTTGGCCGAATCTTTGACTTTAAACGCTTTTAACATTTAATTAATGAGAGTAATTATCGCTGGAGTGTAAGTGTAGTACAATTCCGTCTCGTGTTGAATAGTGTGCGGTCTGTTTGCTGTGGTCTCTGATATCTTCCATCTGTTGTGTAGTATGTTGTACGTGGCTGTGTGTGGGTGAACCTATTAATTTATGCTGATTAATTAAACAGCGTTTGTAATGCGCGTGTCCTCTTGAGCCAACTGCAACAGCAGTTGAGGCACAACTCGACTCGACTCGACTCGCAATTAAAAATTAATCGATGAAGCGCTTTAAATGCAAATAAAATTTTATTTGCCAAACCATTAAACAAGTTTAAAAGCGCATTTATCTTAAGTAGAGGCATAAACAAAGAATCACTAATTAATGGCAATAATAATTCATTTATTTGCACAGTGAACAGAAAAAACTACATGGTGTTGAAGATGCCTCAACTAATAGAAGGGGATATCCAATAAATTAGTTAAAAATACAATTCAGACCTGAGTGTATCTATTTCCAGGGTATTTGCTAGTCGCAAATAACTTGCTGTCCTTGTTTTTACTGTTATTTTTTGATTAGACAGCAAGAGTAAGCCAAAAGTCATAAAACAAATAAGTGGCATGGCAAGCGAAATTAAATAGAAGTTATATTAAAGAGAATGACTGACTTGGTGGATATCCTACATTTTATTTGCAAAGAATTTTTTTCGCATATTTTCTTATTTGAAAATTAAAATTTTGAATTTTATAATGATATTTTTTATTTAGTAATTTAGTAACTTTTTATTTCTTTAAGTGAATAATTGTCATTTTCATTTTATACTTTTGTTTATGACTACAGGGTATTCAAATAGCTCATTAAAATAAATGACGAGGTCAAGTTGCTTTGTGACCGGACTTTAATCGAATCTTGTTTCGATTTGTTTAATAACAAGGATGTCATCTTGCTTGTTGCCTGTTGCCAACTTGAACTTGGCTAACACACAAAATGAATCGATATTATTTGAGCTCAATGAATTTCACTAAACACGGCAACGTCTAATTTGAAAACCACTTTAATTAGTTTTAAGTCTCGCACATGGCTGATGGTTTTAATGCAAAATCAATGACGAAGTCAGTTCTGACCAGCTTCGGGAGTAGTGGTAATTAGCCAGGCTTTTACGAGTTGCTGCACTGCCAACAATGTCGACATTAATAGGCTAATACTCGCACAAGTTGATGGGCTACTCACATTAAGTGCAATTGCAAATGCTTTAACCCATTTCGTGTTTCTTTCTACTCTTGTCCTTGCAGTTTACGCGATGTCGTCCTGTCGCCGTTGGAAATTGACGCTCGGCGTCCTTGTGCTGGGAATCTTGACGATTTCGGTGCACGGCGAAGTTTACACGGCGCTGGCCGAGATGGAGGAACTACTTGAGACTGAATCCGTATTAATAAGCAATTTGGAGGGCTACATTCGCGTGCAGGAGGACAAGCTGAGCTATCTCAAGACGTGAGTACATTCTAAAAGTATCTTCTAGATGCAAAACGTGTCAGGTAGCTTCAAGTTTAATTTGCATACATTTGAAATACTTTTTTGTGTAAGAATGTTATTTGACTTAAATAATTCACTAAAGTTTGTTCATCGTAATTCATTGAAAGAATTGAGTTCAGTTGTTGACCAAAACTTTTTCAAAAAAATTCAAACTGTCATAACTTTGGCAAAAACTTTACCGATTTCCTTTCGAAATGTCAATTTGATTATTGTTCGACATTGAACTTGATTCTGAATTAAAATTTTATTAAAATTGGCCCTTTTTCAAAGACTTTAGGCTGTCAAAAGTAAGCATTTATTTTTAATTTGCAATTCAGTTTTTAAATTAAATAAAAGAAATCAACCGTATGTGTATGGCGAGTATCTGATAGATGTGGAACTGGCGGTGCGTCTCTTTAAGTTGCACGTATTTAAGATACATGTATGTATCTTCTAAAATGTAAATGCAAATGTAGGCTATCTTAAAAAGTGAGTACTATCTTGGAGTATCTCATGGATGCAAAGCTGTTGAGAATCTTCAAGTTGAATTTGCATAATTGAAAATACAACTCTTAGAGATGTGAAACTGGCCATGCGTATCTTTACCTTTGCATACACATAAGAAGTGTTTGTAGAAGACTATCTATAGGTATCTCTTAGATCTCCAAGTTGAGTTATGTTTAAGCGTTGAGTATCTTTAAGTTTGATTTGCATACATGTGAGATACATTCGGCTGTATAGAGTACATAGAACAGTGAGATTAACTCGTGGACAGGGCAGGTGACACACATACTGAGTTGTTCCTTTGCCACGTGCGTGTGGCAGCTGTTGCATCTGCTGCTAAACGTGTTGTAGATGCACGCAGTGCCATTGCCATTGTATCTATGCGGCGCCAAACTCAAAGAGCCCTATTTACCGAGCGTATCTTAAGCTGCTACCCCCGGCAGACTGACAGTATTTCAGTATGTGTTTATTTATGTAGTTTAGTAAATAGTTGCATGCAGCGGAAGGATGTGTAGATGTGCAGGATAAAAAGACGCAGCGGATGCGGTAAGGTAACTCCCCTAATCAAATGTGAAGCCAGGAACCGGGTCCCTGGTCTGAGTCTGGATCTGGATCTGGATCTGAGTCCATCTCATTTAGCTCCCTCGACGTCTGCTTTGTCACAAAAGGGACGCGTCGAGAGATCCTCGCTGCACAACAGCTGACAGCTGCTTTGTCCTTGTCGCAGAGGTTGTCGACATCGGCATCGTCATCGTCTTCATCATTACTATCCTTGTCCTCATCCTGCTCATTCTCATCCTGGCTGCCGCATGTGGCGCGTGCCGCTGCTGTCTCGAATTAAAATTTAATGCTGACTGCAATTTTCAATTTCCATCAAAATGTTTTCAAATGTTTCATCTATTTGTCAGCTGCGTTTGAACGAGATCCTTATGCAGCTTAGGGACATTGGGAAGCTGCGACAACCCTATGCAACCCAATTTCAATATTGATTTGATGTGTTTTCGCCTTTGGACCATGTAGCGGCCAAAATCCAATTAAGTTGGCCAACATAGAGAGGCCACAGACAAAGGGCAAACACGGTTCATAAATGCAAAACTGCGGCTGTCGAGCAGAGAGAGAGAGGAAGAGAAAGAGGGAGAGAGAGTGAATGATAGTAAGGTAGAAAGAGGGAGAGGCTGAGAAGAAATAAGTGGGGGAGTGATGGACAGGAACAAAGAGGAAGGAGAGAGCGGAAACTAGGATGTGAGGAAGGGAAAGGAGCACTAAGAGAGAAAAGAGTATGGAGTGAGGAAGACGTTGAAAGAGAGAGAGGTAGAGAGAGACAGAAAGAGAGAGGGACACATAGTAAGGGAGAGAGGGATAGTCAGAAGAGGTTGGAAGTGAAATGGTGAGGGAGGAGTGGAAGAATGGAGTAAGAGGGTGGAAGGAAGACAGACCTGTGAGAAGAAAGTGAAACAGAGCAGAGTGGGGGAGAGGATTTAGGTTTGATAGAGGGGGAGAACAGAAAAAATGAGAATTAGTAAGAGTTAAAGTTAAAGAGAGAAAACAAATAGAAAAGAGGGAGACAGAAGTATGGAAAGACGATAAGGTTAGCTGCAAGAGAAGGTGCAGTAGGGGGAGGGAGGGGCGATAGTCGCTGCCTTGATCCGGCGCTTACTATTGACACTCGATAAGTCGCACACACTCACACACACACACTCACTCACACTCTCGCACACACTCACAGTTCAAATGTAACGGTCGCTTGAGCTCAACACCGTCGAGGGGAGTTTTATACACTTCCCTCTGCCTAGTTCGAAGCGAGTATATATGAGGGGGCCCTCTCTAAATTGTTATATACTATGGAGTGCGAGGCGTCGCCTAATTCGTTATATCGCTGTTATGAGTTGAGTAAATATACATACAATATAAATTCAAAAATGCTGATAAAATAGCTTGAATGCAGCGCCGGCTGCGACTTTGTTTTGTGGTCGAAATATACAGCGTACATTTCAACCCTCAAAGTGCCACAAGGGGCAACAACGACAACAACAACGACTACAAACGCAAGAAGGGCAGCAGGAACAGGAGCAGATGTTTGAAGCACACAACGGAACGGAACGCGCCAAACGTCGCCTTGTTGTTGCCTCTCGTTGTTGTTGTTGTTAGTGTTATTGTTATACGGGTGTCTTGAGCGCAATTATTATGTGTATAAATACACATGCATATGTGTGGGTAAACCAAGTAAATGCTTATATTTGTTAAGGGGGAACAACGCACGCGCTGCCAGAGTCGCAGCTGGCGTCGCTGTCGCTGTCAACGTCGATCCAGTCGACTGCGCGCCTGCGCAGGAAATTGCCAAGTCCAGAAGCGACTGGCAGCCAACATCGCAGTTCAGTCGAGACGCAGTTGCCGTGGCAAGCAGATCAATTTGTAGAAAACAAGTCTCTCACTTTGACAGTGACAGTGACTGTGATCAGTGACAGTGTCTGCGATCAGTGACCGTGAACAGTGAACAGTGAGTGCAAAAGGTTAAAGTACAGTGCAGTCATGTCCATGCACAACTATACGAATCCGGCATTTTGCCAGAACAGCGAGTTCTATCCGGTTCCGTCGAGCAATCGCGTCGAGTCGATTTACAATCGCAGCCTGCAGCTGAATTTCCAGGCGGGTCCAGTGGTGCCACCACCATGTCGTGATCCGCGCGAGGGGCCGCTGCGCATGCAGCGTAGCATGTCGACGCGTTCGGTGACGCGTAAACAGTACCAGCAACAACAACAGCAGCAACAACAACAGTTGCAGCTGCAACATCAGCAACAGCAACACCAACAACAACAGCAGCAGCAGTCGCAGAGTGGACGCTATGCCTTGGTGCCTCTGGAGGAACTGGGCGCAGTTGGCAGTCGCTATGCGATTGTGCCCGGCCAGGCAGCTCAGCGTCTGGCCAGATCCCAGGATAATCTCGATCGCTATGGCTCGCGGCACTGCGGCCTGCAGTCGGACGAGGAGCCGCATTCCTTCCATGAGGAACCACAGCAGCAGGAGCAGCAGCAGGAGACGCGATTTGCCAGCTTGCCGCCCACTTTGAACTCCATGCCCGTCAAGCCGTCCTCCAAAATTAAACACGCCTTCTCCAGTGACTTTGGCAGCAAGACTTTCCTCATTGTGGACAAGAACAGCAATCAGCGCTATCAAATGGTGCCCACCGCGGAGGATGAGGAGCTGGTGGACGATAATCAGGAGATCATCCAGATGCACAACGGACGCGCCCATCGCTATGCGGTGATTCCCACCGAAGCGGACGACGATGACGCTGACTTCGTCGAGGAATCCTCCTCGCAGCAGGAGACGTGCCTCAGCCACACGGAGTTGAGCCAACAGCAGTTCAGTATGCGCACATCGACGCCGCAGCAGCGAAATGCGGCAGCTGCCACGCGCGCGTTGCACGAACTGTTGTCGACGCCGCGGAAAATGCAACCCCCGCCGCGTCTCGCACACTCCACGCCCCGCAACGCCGCGCACTTGGAGCAGCTGCAACGCGAGCGGCAACTGCAGCTCTACCAGAGTCAGCAGCACATCAACCTCAACCGACAGGCGACACTCGCGACCGTCGTGGCCGCCTCCCCCTCCCCCGCGCTGCCCCTGCGCCAGCAGCGACTCTCGCCGCAGCGACTGCACTACGAGACGGTGAAGACGTCGACGCCACAGGCTGGGACCGCCAGTGACCGCACCACGGCTGTGATCAGTCCCCGCGTCCAGGAACAGGACCTGAGCAGTCTGCAGGGCAAGTGCGGCAACGGGAACAGCTCGTATCCGCAGAAGGTGGCGAATGCCACCATCACATTGGCCATTGTCTCGCTGATGCTCGTCCTGGGCAGCACCATGAATGCCGGCCTCATCATCTACATGATTGCACACGTAAGTAACTCGAATTTTATTCACCTACCCGGTAACCTTAGTTTGGAGGGGGCTTATAAGTTTGTGAAAAAGTATGTAACAGACGGACGCAGGCATCTCTGATATACTACATATATTCCTGATCAGCATCAGCATTCGAGTCTGTCCGACTGCCCTTTAAACCAGCGGTGGGCACGCAATGGCTCCGGGAGCCAGCGGCTGCTAACGAATTCAGATTTCGTGCCCACTGCTGCTTTAAACTGATAAAAAAATTTGTTCTTTACGCATTTTAAGATGAAAATTATTTTTTAACCAATTTTGTTAGTTTTGGAAACTGTTTTTTACCAGTGTTGTTACAATTTACAAAAAAATTAACAGAATTACTGGAGAAACTTTATGCATACAGTACAGAAAAAAAAATATTCGGGACTCCCAGATAGATATTGATTTTCAGGGCTCTAAGCAAATTGTTTAACCCTCTAGTGCCCAGGCAAAAAAAGAAATTTGAGCATTCACTAATTTTCAGACATAGAAAATTCGTAGTAAATCTCATCGTAGAGCGGTAAAAGAAAAACTGGCTGATGGAATATTTAGTTATTCATAAAGTTTTGTAGCAATATACTTTTAATTATAAATCTAATATAATTATATTAATTTTTAAAGTTTTAACTAAGATTTTTTTTTACCCCGCCTAAAGGCGGTCTTGGGCACTCGAGGGTTAAGAGAAATCAAATGTTTTGGACTTATTTGCTCACTTTAATGCTGACGGTTTGCCATTTTATTCCCGTATTACGTTAATTTAACAATAATTTCCTGAATTGTAAGCTTGAGTTTTAGATTGAATTTATTCTGCATAGGTACCGGGTCTCTCACAGTCGAGCAGACTCGATTGTAGCTTTCTCGCTTATCTCCCTTACTAATTCAACCATATTTGCAATCCACAGTTTGGCAAGTCCTTCTACCTGCAGTTTGGTCTGGTTGCCTCGTTTTGTGGCATCGGACTCGGTTTCCTCGGCTTTCGGTCGCGGCATTGCGAGTGGCTGCCGAATCGCAGCTACACCTCGGGCTACATCCTGGTCACCATCTTCTGCCTCTTCAAGTGCTGTGGCCTGTTGCTCATTCTCGTCCTGGATCCTTTTCCTGGTCTGCCGCTGCACGACGTCACCACGGGCGTCATTCTGGGATTGTCCACCTTCACCATGTTCTTCATTGGCCTCGGCGTCATTGGCAGCTTGTGGTGCTATCGCCCACCACCGGATAACCGCGTCAACGTGGCCTAAGCACCACTTTCTACTTTTAGCCTAGTTCTTAATTAGTTTTAGCATATAGTTTTCATTTCCAGCTAGCAACACCCGGAACGGCTAAGAGACCAAAAAAAGTATTAATAATTCAATTGATGCGAAATTCCCTTCAGCGAATTTTGTTCTCAAGGAATGTATATATCTAATAATAATAATAGGAATCTAATTAGGTTCCGTTTAATTAAACGCATCTATTGTTAAATCAATTTTAAATTACTGTTCAAAACTTAAGCTAAGACATATTGCACCACAAATAAATATTATACAACAAAAGCACACAAAATACAATAAATTGTCATTCATTATTATTCGTTTCGCCCATTGAGTTTTATGCTACGACAAATCACATAACACACAATTTCAAAGTATTTTTAATAATTTGATAAATGTTCGAACATTCGTCTTGCTTAAAGTCGCAGAAGCACACATTTCGGAGCATGATAAATTTATACAAGATGTTCGCGTTTATCTACCTCGATCTCATTCCTTCCTTCTGTCTCAGGGTCTTTGTTTCTGAAGTGTATTTTATGAGCGTTGATTAGTATATTTCCACTTAAAGGAGCCAGGTTTTAACTCATAGAATGAGGCTTAGATGAGTTTAATTCCTATCCATGAAATATCTAGGTCAAGAATCATTGATTTAATTTAAAGGAATATACGTCAACAAATAATAAAAATAAGATAATTTGTTTCTATGAAATTAAGTTATAATAAAAGTTCGATTTCGTACTTTTTAGAGTCTTAAGATAACCATATTTTAATATTGATTATCTTGGTTAAATTTTAATATTGGATAGTGTCATATCAACATTACTAGAACTCAAACCCGCCAAAACTCACTTACTACAAAGTATAAAGGTCAATAAAACAAAAACCTGTTTATTTAATAATTGGTGAACAGTTTTAGTCATTTTAGAATAATTCTAGTAAGTTCCTTCTTATTTTTGTAATTTAACTCAGAAGATGATAGTTTAAGATGGCCCTTTTTTCGGTTTTGTCTACTTTCCAACCAAACAGAGCTAAAAATCTTTACTCTCAACAAAAAAAAATTTTTAATGATCCGATTGCAACCCAATTATGTGAATTCGTAAACTTAAGTATCCAGTAAGCCACACACGTACTTGGAAACGAGTTTATTTAGTTTTGAGTTTGTAATTGCGTTGTAAGCCAAACAAAATGAGTTAGTAAACTGTTTTGCAACTTTGCCATTGCAGCAAAATGGATGAATACCAAAGAGAACATGCCGATGCATCCAGTGATATTACCGCCTACGTTTCGAATCCCATCAATGCATATCTGCTGACCAAGCGACTGACCACCGACTGGCGCCAAGTGGAGAATCTCATGGAGCACGATGTGGGCACGGGTAAGATGTCGATAAAGATTAAGATAAAGATAGAGATAGAGCACTTGGTAATCCCCAAATTGAACTGCACACTCTAAAGAATTTGTGCAAAATCTGACGCAATATCGAAACGTGTTGAAGTTTCCCTCGGACGAGGATCTCAATGGGGCAGCGGTGGCTTTGTTGCGTCTGCAGGACACATACCAACTGGACACATCCAGCGTGGCACGCGGCAAGCTCAATGGCATCCAGTACAGGTAAGTGCATGCAAATAGTTACTTACTTTCGGCCATCATTGACTCGAGATTTGAACTTGAAATTGAACTTGAATGAACAGCACGGCAATGTCCTCCGACGATTGCTTCGAGCTGGGGCGACAGTCGTATGTGAATCGGGACTACTACCACACGGTGCTCTGGATGAACGAGGCCATGTCCCGCATGCTGGAGGAACCGCACAATCAGACGCAGAGCTTTACCCGTGCCGATTTGCTTGAATACCTGGCATTCTCCACTTATAAGCAGGGTAAGTACAACTTCACAAAATACGTGACCAGCTGTTTTTCTCTCTCCTGCTCCATTTGTTGCCATTTGCCTGTGGCTGTTTACTGTTGTTCCCCCTCTCTCTCTCTCTCTTGCGTCTCTTCTCGTTTGCATGACACTTTGAGGGCCAGGTTCTTGTTGTCACTGCCCATTTGGCTGCAGGAAATTGCACTTTGCTGGCCCGTTTCTTGTTTTGTTGCCAGGTGAGATTGAGCTGCACTTTGGCTCGCTCTCCAGCGATTAAGCTCAGGTCGTTAAGTGCGAAAAATTGTTGCCAGTACAGAACAATATTGTGACTGGCTTAGTGTCGCCTCCGGCGTATTCTCTGAAGCACGTAGCTACTTCTACCTCAGCTACAGCCAAGTACGTCAGCAAGTGCACGTACTCCGTATTTGCGCAATCGCAAAGTACGGTTTATTAATGCCTTATTACCCCGATAGTTGCCCAAGGATATGGAAGCTGTTTAGGTCCTTAACCCGCACCTCTAACCTCGAGTCCTTGTTCACAGTGACAATTTACTGCGAAAGTTGCGCACATAACTCTACTTGTCTTTTTAAGTTTGCAGTCGGTATTTTATTTATCTCACGAAACATGTCGGGCATTAAAGGATGCCTAATAGACTCTGCAAAGTATAGATATATAATCTTGATATTTGTATTTAAAAATTCAAGTTGTTCACTATCAAATTTTGGCTAAATAAAACATTAATTAAGCTTAACCAGCCGTCAGTTTATGGATTAAACTCTCCAACAATATTTTTATTTTTTTTTAGAAAAGTTGCGCCTATGACTTATCAGTCGACCCTCGGAAAAAGTCAAGCAACCCAAAAACAAAATGAAATAAAGCTAAAAGTAGTTACCGATATTTAAGATATTTTATCTAAATTAAAAAAGTTACTTTAAAGTTTAAACTAATTTTTAGTACAAATTATTTTTAAAGACAATTTGAAGACAATTTTTTCTTTCTTGTCGTGTTTCTGTGTGTATCTTGTATCTGTAGCTCCTTCCGTATTCGTATCTGTATCTGCGTGGCCTGTCTACGTTTTTTGCCTTTGTTGTTTTAGAGCCGCGTAAAAAATGCGGCTCGACAGAATTTATGGTCGGTCCTTGGCGAACGTAACCCGTAGAAATTGTAGGAAAAACATGTACGTCCACCCTCTGCCTTCCTCCCTTCTCTCCAGGATTTCTTACGGCGCAGCCTTGTGTCTAGTGCACATGTGTCAGAATTTCTGCCAACGGCATGCAAAATGCAGATTTAAGTATCCAACCAAGTTGAAAACGTTGAGCTTGAAGATACCTGAAAAATTCAATGAATTTCAGTGTGCGCTTTAAGTGTCTGGCAAACTAATTAAGGCTGAAAGCCGAAAGGACAATAAATACGGTCAGGACACAAATAAAAGAGAATACATATTTTCAAAGTTTTGCACAACAGAAACAAAATGAAGAAGTACAAGTTAGGGGAGCGTAAAAAGTTTGTCTTTGTGGCTGCAAATAAAACTTGTTTTTTATTTTGTTGGACGTTGTTTTTCTTGTCTGACATTGAAAGTCAACATCAAAGAGAGGAAAGCGTATAAATAATATATTGTGCATTTAACATGGGGGCCATTTTTTAATGTAATAATCATTAAACTGAGAGCAATTCCAAGTCAATGGAAATCTCGAGAGAATTACACACTTTTGTGCGTAGCACATTAAAGAAGTGGCTGGAAGTGATTGAAGTTCACAGAGAATTTACAATGTTTGTGTTCAATTCATTAGTCAGTGTAAGCGAGGGTCTACTGTACTCGCATTGGCCAAGACTTGCAAGACTGACAAATTGAAGAAGAAATAAACTGAAGCATGCTTTAGGCATTAATTAATTTCGTCTTCTCTCTCACCTTCACGTCCATCTCCATCTCCATCTCTGAACTTTATGATGGGCAGGCAACGTGGAAAGCGCACTGACCATGACAAATGAGCTGCTGCAATTGCTGCCCAACCACGAGCGTGCCAATGGCAACAAAAAGTTTTACGAAAAGGAAATTGCGCACCTGCGGGAGCTGAGAAAAATGAAGGGCGACGACGGCACCGACGAGATGCCCGTTTCCGATCTGGTAAGTGAATCAAATTCTCCATTCAACGGTTTGCATTTCTCATTTCCTATTTTCTATGTACTTTAGCCTGTGGCCAAAAGCGATCCTGGTGTCTTCGACATGACCGAACGCAAGGCCTACGAAATGCTCTGTCGCGGTGAACTGAAACCTTCTCCCACGGAAATGCGACCGCTGCGATGTCGCTATGTGTCCAACAATGTGCCCTTCCTGCGCCTGGCGCCGCTCAAGCTCGAGGAGGCCCACATGGATCCCTACATTGTGATCTACCACGACGCCATGTACGACAGCGAGATTGAGGTGCTCAAGCGCATGGCTCGTCCCCGTTTCCGCCGGGCCACGGTTCAGAATGCCGTGACGGGTGCCCTGGAAACTGCCAACTATCGCATCAGCAAGTCGGCCTGGCTAAAGACCGCTGAGCACAATGTTATTGCCACAGTGGTTCAACGCACCGCGGACATGACGGGTCTCGATATGGACTCCGCCGAGGAGCTGCAGGTGGTTAACTATGGCATCGGTGGTCATTACGAGCCGCACTTTGACTTTGCGAGGGTGAGAATTGCATAAATATAAATGAGATGTATCCATTTAATTTTCTACTTTTACACTTCACAGCGTGAGGAAAGTCGCGCCTTTGAGGGTCTCAATCTGGGCAATCGCATTGCCACCATGCTCTTCTATGTAAGTTCACAGTCTATACATATAACACAACTATATAATTTTCTTACTTACCTTCCCTTCTCCTTTCAGATGAGTGACGTGGAGCAGGGTGGCGCCACCGTCTTTACATCGCTGCATGCCGCACTGTGGCCCAAAAAGGTTTGCCTCACAAAAACTTTAAGTTTCGTGCACCGGAATATATAAGGTATTGTCTTTGCAGGGCACGGCGGCATTTTGGATGAATCTGCATCGCTCGGGCGAGGGAGATGTGAGAACGCGACATGCCGCATGTCCAGTTTTGACGGGCAGCAAATGGGGTAGGTTTCAATATGTTTGTTACGAGATTTTCCTCAACTAATATTTAAACTTTTTCAGTATCCAACAAGTGGATACATGAGCGTGGTCAGGAGTTCAGAAGACCCTGCGATTTGACTGCGGATCATGGTGATTTCGCCATCTAGTGCAATTTGCTAAAAGAATGCTGAAGCTGGACGATATCTCAATTGCCAGCTGCCCATACTATGTGCTTACTCCCTCTACTTACATACCTACTTGACCAGCCGGAAATCGAATTCTATTCCTTTGTAAATACAGCACCTACACCTAAAATGGAGGCCCGGCTGCTGCTCAACACACACACACACAACAACAACAACTCACATCTTTTTTTATTTCAACTACATACCACTGTACTGTATTGGTATTAGTTTTTACCTTAGGCATGCTACTATTATTGAATTTATCAACCTTTTTGTATATTGATAGTTTTAATAACTAGACAACAAACAATCTCAATTAAAACGAACACACCAAACGAGTGTAAATAAAATACGAGAAATGGAAAAATGCATTTTTTTATTTTAAAAGACCAACCTAACGTGTGCTCACGTAGCGATAGATAATCATTATCCTGGCCCGATTTTGAGAAAAGAAAAAAAAAAGATTGTGCCGTAAACTGAGCTTGTAACACGTGTTGCATACTTTTCAGCGCTCGCGTCTGTGCGTCTGTGTGTGTAAGCATATGTGGGTGTATTTGATTTATTTGCTCGCGCACAAGTTAAAACCATTGCACCTATGGGACGAAATCGGAAAAATCGAATATTTAGTCATTTTATCAAAGTACTAATTTTAGTATTTTTTATGTGTTAAGTCTTATGAAAACTTTTAAATGGAAAGTTCGTTACCAAAAATGTTATATAACAGCTGTTACATAATAGCTGTTAAAGTCAGCTGTTGCTGTCGAAAAGCATTTTTTTTAATAATTTTTTTTATAAAATTTAAAATGGATACCAATTATACGGGTTAGCACTATGTGTTGGTTGTACTAGTATTCTGTATGTGTGCGTGTTCTATTAATATTTTGTAAAATAAGATAATGCTTTGAAATCTAATTTCACTGCCATCTATATCTTGTTACCGATAAAAAAAAAATTAAGAGTGGGGGGTGGTGACACGCCCACTTTTCCGAAAATTTTTCTGAGGGTGTACATAACAATTAAAAAAACCCCATTCAAAAATCTATTTTAGAAGTTATTAGTAAATATTCGAAATATTGGATTTAGCCCCATAGTGCATTGTTCAGTGGATTTCAGATGAAAAATGTGGAGCAAGAGTAAAAAATAGAGCATTAGAAAACATTTTTGGCCACTTTGTTTACATAGACACATCTGTTTTTTTTTTGGGCTGGATGCATGACAATATTATCTGGAATTTTGGTATGACTTTTAAGCGTGTAGAAAGGCAAACACACGCAAAGCTGTTACTACAAAAGAATTTAAATTTAAATAAGTACTTTCATTTTCCAACCAGTCGCTGGCCAGATATCATAATGATAGGGAAAGGCTATAGCATAATTGTGTGTTTTTTATTGTCCTGCCTCCTTGTCAAATGCGAAATTTACTCATCTGTGGATAAACTGATGAACCTGGAGCAAATCGAGAAGGAGCTGGTAATTGGCACGCGTCTCTTTTTAAAAGAGCAGCAACAAGAGTTGAACGAGTATCGCAGGTATGAAGAAAGTGTTGCACGTACCTGCGGCTGATTGAAGATTGATGTTGTTGACAGTTTTGTGGCACGTGTGAAGCGTGAACATGAAGTTGCCCAGCAGCTGGGTGACGAGTACTGGGAACAGCCACTGAATGTCTTCCGGCTGACCAAACGTCTGGTCGAGGATTGGAAAAAGCTTCACAATCAGCTTGGGGACAATCCCCAAAAGAAAAGTGTGTTGTGTTTAAGTGAACTTTAAGTGAGAAATTTCTATATAACTTGTCTCTTAGATTACCAAATGTTAGTGAATTCAATCTCTAAGGAAATGGAATATCCAAAGCTGGAAGATCTGCGAGGATCAGTCCGAGGCTTAGTGCGTCTGCAGAAGGTATACAATATATCGGCTAGTGAATTTGCCGATGGCAACCTCAATGGCGTCTTCACAGACGCCGTCTTCGTCTGGCGAGATTGCTATGAGATTGGCGTGCAGCTCTACGAACAGGTTGATTACAACTCTGCCCTGGAGTGGCTCGTGTTGGCAGCCAATATGCTCAATGAGCTGGACAGCGAAGAGGGACAACAGTTTGCAGCCGAGGTATATGAGTATCTGGCATTGACCTACATTGAGTTGGGTGAGAAGCAACTGGCCCTGGAAATGCTATCAGATGTGCTCTCCTGGGACCCAACACATCCTGCCCAGCACACCCTTAACTACTTGGAGCACAGATCAGACAAGTGTCCAAAAAAATCAGTAGAGGTGCCTTGGTTGCTTAATTATACACTCCTTTGCCAGGGAAAGCGTTTGCCGGAAAACACTTCCAGCCAAAGTTCACTAAGCTGTTACCAAGACTCGAAGCGTCATGGAATCTTTCAGTTGGCACCATTGAAAGTGGAGCAAGTGCACCGAAATCCAGATATTCACGTCTACCATGAGGTGATCAACGATAATCAAATCGACTCCATCCTTGAAGTATCTGATGAGATTGAGAAAATTCGTTCTTCTATCGCCAGTGGCCATCTAACTGATATCCGAGTTAGCCAACAGGTATGGGTTAATTACAGCAGTCCCATCATGAGTTCCCTACGACAATTGGTTGGCGCCATCTCTGGCCTGGATATGGAAAATGCCGAGGCAATGCAGGTGGCAGATTATAGCATAGGTGGACAATACACGCCCCACTATGACTTTATGAGTCGTGTGCGCAATGATTATATAATCAGAGGCAATCGCCTCTTTACTGTCATGTTCTATGTGAGTTTCAGCATCAGCAAATTGTGAAATATTCTCTAGAAAAACTCAATCTTCCAGCTGACGGATGTGCTGCAGGGCGGCTACACGGTTTTCCCAGAGCTCAATTTATTTCTTAAGCCCATAAAGGGCTCGATGGTTGTGTGGAATAATCAACTGCGATCTCTGCAGCGTGATAATCGCACTCTGCACGCAGGCTGCCCCATTCTGGAGGGCTCCAAGCGCAGTAAGTTTTAATGAGCTTCGGGCGAAGCTTTAAAATACTTTGAAACTTTTCTTCTTATTTTATAGTTGCCAATATTTGGATTCATTCGAGCATGCAGGAGTTCCGATTGCCGTGTACTCTAAATCCAAATGAGTAAAGGATGAATTCTTCCCAAGTGAGATTTGAGAAATGCCGTTGAACTTATTATGTTATGAATTTAATTTAGTTTTTAAGAAATCAGTTAATTACTCAACTACAATTTACTGTTTAATTTTGTATCACAAATGGCGGCAGAATAAATTTAAATTATGACCTAATACTTGTCTATTAATTGTAGTCCTTGTAGGGCAAAGAGATCTCATGATTCCTCTCCAGATTGCAGGGTCTCACTTGGTCTTGGTTTCTCAAGCGTATCCAGACATTGGCAACTGTAAAAAATAAAAGTAAAACAATTAATAAAGAATGCATTTCTTTTTTTTATGTTTTTACTCACTCCATTTGCTGCCGTGGAGCACAGGGCAGCCAGCATGTTTGGTGCGATAGTCCTGGTCACCGGAAGGATGCAGATTGTACCAGAAGAGCAGGCTGCCTCGCTCAGGTGTTACCAAAAGTGGCAGAAAGGGAAACGCGGTGCCACCACCTGCTTCCACATCAGATAACTAGAAAACAAATGGTTAAGAAATGTTTAGAGAATAATGCTAACAGCATCAAATCAGCTTGAATATTTTGCTTGATATAACGTTAATTTTATCATAAGTATACAGAGTATATACATAAACATAATTTTTATTTGTGAGAATAAATTCTTAACAGATCTTTTAGTGAGATATTTGGACAGCTGGTTTGCAACGTGAGACAAGTAAACAAAAATAAAAATGTGTGTTATGGAATTTGTATTTGAAAAGGTTGGCAAGCCGTTGACACTTTTAACCCAATAAGCGCATAAACATTCAGCTATTGTCTACTTATTATATAAAACACAGCAGCAGTGCAGTATAAATTTTAATTTAAGCACCAAAAAATGCCGAGAAATAGCAAAGCAAATAGCTAAATAAGTGTGGATAAAGTCGAATGTTAAAAAAAGTAGCAAATTATCAATTTTACTAAATGAAAAATAATAATTTTCTAAGCATAATAACCAGGAATCGTAATCATTATGAGTCATATTATAAAAATTACATAGTAATGATTATTTAAAGATTTTTAAGGGTTTACTTTTATGATAATGATTAATCTTGAGCGATAAAATAAAACTCACAAGTAATCATTATGTATGATTATTATTTTTCGCTTAAAATAAAGCTTACTTTTAAAAAGTTAACGTAATCATTTAAAAGATTTTTGTTTTGCGTTCGATGTGTCGCCTGGGTTTCTTTTAAGGGGGAAACCCATGAATTTAAAGTGAGTTTTATTTTGAACGAAAAAAATCAAAATCATAAATAATGGTTACTTGTGAGTACTTTTTTCGCTCAAATTTAATCATTATCATTATTTTGTTGTATATGCATTCTAGTCTTTTATTTTTTCAAATGAAAAAATTTCAATAATCCCTGATAATAACTGAAAGTTGTACTCACATAGACGATGCCCGTGGCCAGACGATTTGTGTTGTCCACATCCTGAGAGAAGTCGTGGCTCTCGTCGAAGCTGTCCATGTGAGGTTCGTAGTGTCCGCCAATGCCGTAGTTGGCGATTTGCAACAACTCCGCCGAGTTCATATCTAGCTCCGATATAATGCTCATTTGTCGTCTCAATCTCAGCATGGCTGGATGCATTATATAGGGGAAACTGGAGCCTTTGCTGGTGCGGAAGTTGGCAATTGTTGGATCTCTTCCGCCCAGAGTATAAACCTGAGATCGCTGCAGTGCAGGTCGAGCCAGAGTTTGTAGCTCAATGGTGTCCTTGGTGCTAATAACGTCATGTACTTGCACCACATAGGGATCCAGATGCAGTTCCTCCAGCTTGTAGGGCAGATAAGTTGATCTCCTGTGAAGACGACAGCGCAGTTCTCGTTGGGCAGAGGAAGATGGCTTCAGTTCCTCACGACACACCTGCTGATAGAGTTGATATTCCCGGCTGGCGTGATAATCCCCTGGACTGCGGATCACCTCATGCATCAATCCGCGCTTGACGCCATCCGTAATGAGCTGCTCGAGCTGGAAACGCGTCTCCAAAAGGTGCAGTCGCTGCTCCGGCTGCACGGAGAGCACATGATTGATCAGATTCAGCGCATTTTGATAGTCACCCATCGCCTGGTGGTAACTGACGACGGCTTCCATGAAATCCAGTGATGCGGACTCCTCGGCATAGCTTTGTTGCGCCAAAAGTTGCATCGATTGCTGCAGCCAGGGAACGGTGTTGTTATAATCGCGCAACTGATACAAATGCTGGCCCAGCACAAAGCAATCCTGCCAGGACATGGCCGCTCTGCAACAACGAACTGTCGCCGATAATTTGTGACTGCCACAGGCAACAAGCAGAGTCCCCACTCACCCGTATTTGACACCGTGCAACATGCCACTCGCCAACTCGGCCACATCCAGCTGATAGGTCTGTTGCAGTCGCGTCAGAGCCAACGCCGTGCCCACGAAATCCTCCCTGGTGGGGTAGCTCAAGTTCGCCCTGTGACCGGCAATTGCCTCGAGGTAATCTGGGAGCACAGGAGGACAGAGTGGAAAGTTGTTAAAACAGTTATCGATAACATCTTGCAATCGAGATACCAACTTATTCGACTCGCCTCGTTCTCCACGTTGCTCTCGAAGGTCTCCCAATCGCTGTGCAGTCTTTTAATCAGTCGGAACGCATTCACCGGATTGTTGAGGTAACCCTCGATGCTATCCGAGGCGCTCAGATGCTCCGCTTTAATGGCATCAATTTCGCTAAAAGAACATTGATAAAATACCGTTTTGGGTTTTACTACATTACACATTAATCAGACTTTAAATTGTTTCATATTTGTTTTCGATTTGCATAAACCCACAATAATTTACATATTTTAGTTATCAGTCAAGTGTTTTTTGTTTGTTTGTCCCAAATTCAGGTGTTGCCGTTTCAGCTGCCAACTAATTTGAAAACACTTTATTACTTTGTCACAGTTAAATTAATTAGAATTTTATTAAACAGACAAAAAATTAAAATGGGTGCCTCTAATTTGGCTTATCGAAGCTGAAATACTCTTGTGGATAAATGAAAATAATAAGATAAGATAAGCTACTAAGAATAACTAAATATTGCCTGAAATTAAAATAACTTCTATCAATCACATCATATAATTAAGAGACTGACAGACCCAAGTAGTAAAATCATTTCAGTTTGACTTGATATTTGTAGAAAGTCTACAGTTGTTATTTTTATCTGATGACAATATTATAATGCAATCAGCAAGGGTACAAATGATATTCATATAAAATTTCAGGCGTTAAATAGTTAATGGTTTTATTTTTATCCGCTTCGTTTTTGGCACTTTTGTTTTTAAAGACATTTATCGAACATTTAAATAGCACCATAACTTTAAACGGCAAAAAGTTGCAGCATCTTTCCAGTTGATTGTTTGCGATTTTTATCGATATTGTCCATTAAGTGGTAGCACTCGTTTGTTCTAAGCGCCCCACAGTCATAAATAACAATCTGCGGTCCACGTTCAATACATTTTTCAATAGATAAATATAAAGAAATTGTTATAGCAACAATCAACAACTATGCAATTTGCTTATTGAATGATGTAAACATCATCAAAACAGGTTGAACATATTGCTCGATATAAAGTTAAATTTATTAGAAGTAAAAAAAAAAATATACATTCACCAGTATACTAGTATATACAGTTTTTTGTTAAAAATAATTTCTTAACGGATCTTCTAATGAGATTTTTGGGCAGCCGGTTTGCAACTTGAGACAAGAAAACAAAAATACAAATGTGAATTATGGAATTTGTATATTAAATTTCATTCTAATACAAAAGGTTGGCAAGCCGTTGACACTTTTAACCTAATAAGCACATAAACATTCAGCCATTATCTACTAATTATATAAAACCTAGCAGCAGTGCAGAATAAATTTTAATTTAAGCATCAAAAATGCCGAGAAATAGCAAAACAAATAGCTAACTAAGTGTGGATAAAGTCTAATGTTAAAGAAATTAGCAGTTAATAAATTTTACACACTAAGAAATAGATTCAGCAATTAGCAATGGTGTAAAAAAAGTATCGTAATTATGACAAATAAATTAATATATATTATTATACATGTCTGTCTTTTATTCTTCAGCAAAACAGCTCTGGAAGCCTTAATGTAAACCGGTTAAGTGGGAATACGAAAACAAAATGTAATTAAATTAAATAAAATTGGCCTTTCATTTGAGACAAAACCAAATCCAGCTAAAGTAATAAAGCTACTTTCAGCATCCGTTGAGGCCGTTTTTTAAGTCGATGATCAACCATTTGTTTTGACAAAAAGACTAAAGAAACTATTTGCGGGGGCCAGAAACCACATTGTTAGATACATTATTAATATGATCGATAGTGGGCGTCAAGTTGCTTATTAATTTTGAAATATTCATAAGGTCAAGTTTACTATTGTATTAACTGGAAAAGCTGTAGCCATTTCTATGGCTTCTTAGGCTGAAATGACAGTCAGAGAATAGACTTATTGATCTCATTTGAATCGAATTAAATTGCAAATTAAACCAGATTGAATTTGGCCACTGAACTCTCTTGTTGGCTGAGACTTTCATTTGTTCAGTCGAAAAGTTCTAGTTTTAATTTTGATTAGAACTCGTCTGTGTTTCGTAACTTGTTTCTCACCTTTGTAATATCTCCGCATGCTCTTTGATTTCGTTTACATAATTCTGTAGCTCTGAGAGCAGGATCACCTCTGTGCGTAATAATTGCTCCAGGCTGCTAGTCGAGCTGAAATACTCTGCACTGGAACTGGCCAAGTGCAAGACAAATGCCAAAATACTTAGATACTTCATTACTTCATTCAAAAAAAAATTATAATATTTAAATGAATCGACTTAGAACTCGTGCTGTTTTCGTGGCAGCGATTCGACGGCAACTGCTCGGGGTTCGAGTCTCAGTGGATCTTCAGACTCGAAAAAGCTCCAGTGTTTGGTGGTGATGAGCTTTTGCCAGCGGCTTTTATTTATGCCGGTATTTTTCGACGTGGTCAAAGAACTGCCCTGGGGTAATTTACTCATAGAATAGACCAAGATAAGAGGTACAGCTGGCAATGAACTTAAATTTGTTACCTAAAAATTGAAACCAACTTGAACAATTCGTAGATTTAATAAACTAAATCTGGAAATCTGGCTAAATGTCTAACTGTCAAGGGAACTCCTTCTAAGTCAACAATTGCCACAACTTTTCTATTCCCGCATTTAATTACTTTCACTTGGCTGACAGTTTAGAGTCGTTGTCACTTCTCTTCGCATTTCTCACTAACATGCAAATGAACTGAATGAAACTCTGCCCGTGAACTTGTTTATGCAAATTGCCGGCAAATCTCAGCTCGCTTCGTCTCATTCGCATCTTCAACTCGCGGTTTGTTTTGAGTCAAGTTTGACAGTCGTCAAAAGCACTCAAGTTAAGCTTTTAGCTTGAGTCAAGCGCTTAACCCCAGAAATTCTTTAGTGACGAATAAAGACAACACTTGCTTTCAATACAATTAACAATAATATATTTATATATTCACTTAATAATATCATAGCCAAACGAAACTTCATTATCCCGATAGACGTCACAGGGCCGGGCAAACGTCTGTGTAGCCTCATGTATCCAAACATTACCAACTGCAAAATAAATCAAAATTATAAAAATAAATAAACTTAATTTTTATAAATATTACGAAAATATTTCAGTAAAAACTGTGAATTAATGAAATAATATTTGCTACCTTATTTTTTGAATAAATTTAATATATTGTCCATTTTTATTATTTATCTACTGCTTTCACTTATCTCACTAACCTTGAATAAATATTTATTTTGTACATTTCGATTTTAATTGCAAAATATGCTAAGCAATTTTTGTATAAACTTTATATGAATATTTTTATTTTAGATTTATTGTTTGTTATGCTAATTTAAGGAATTATGAATTTTTGATATCGAGTCAAGTATTTAAAATGTCAAAAGTAGGTATTTCTTAATTAGGATTAAATCTTTAATTAGATGAAAGCAAAGCCGTGATAAAGAGAACAGGGAAAATTAGAAATCAACAACAAATATTCATTTAGAATGCATTCCTAATTCTTGGCATATTCATAATACCCTTTGAAGATAAGAGTAGCTGGGATTAGTAGTTATTTGTTGTTGTTGTGTTTTACTTACTCCACTTGCTGCCCTTCAGCACCGGACAGCCCGCGTGCTTGGTGCGAAAGTCCATGTCGAGGGAGCGATGCAGATTGTACCAAAACAATATGTTGCCTAGTTGCGGCCGCACTGCAAAGTTGAGAAAGGGAAATGCTGTGGCGCCGCCCTGCTCCACATCCGACAGCTGCAATATAAAAATTTCATAATTCACAACTCACTCATGGCCTCAACGTGGATTAGGCGTTTGTCTGTCAACTCACATAAAATATGGCTGTGGCAATGCGGTTGCCCTCCTCGGCGGGATAGTGTCGGCTATCGTAGAAGAAGTCCCAATGCGGCTCGTAGTGCCCGCCGACTCCATAGTTGGCCACCTGCAGTTGCTCGCAGTAGGTCATGTCCAGCCCGGTGGCATCGCTCAGATCACGCAACATTCGCCCCATTGTCGGGTGTGTGTTGTAGGCCAGCCAAGCATTTTTGCTGACGCGAAATTCGGACTTCATGCCCTTGCCCCTTTGCTGGTTCACCGTGGAACGCTTCATGCGCGGCACAGCCATTTGTCGCAGCTCGGCGATTTTGTGTGGACTCAGCATGTCATGGTAGGTCACCACGAACGGGTCCAGGCTGTGCTCCTCCAGCTTGAGCGGTGCCAGCAGCCGATAGGCGTGCCGTCCGCGAGTATATCGACAGCGCAGGGGACGCTGTTGGGCCGGGGAGGGAATGACCTCACCACGACACACCTTCTCATATTGAGCAAACTCCTTAGTGAGCTGTGAAGTTCAAGTCTAAATTTAGTCACCACACAGACGAATCGAATGGCGAGTGAACTCACCTTATAGTCATCCGGGTGCTGTACTTGCACCTCACCGTTCACCCGCTTGACGGCCTTGGCCCCCAGCTGCCAGTTCCGCATCCGCGATGGATCCAGCTCCAGCACGCGCTGGCTCAGCTCATATGCCGTGTCAAAGTCGCCTAAAAATCGCTTGGTAAATATACGTGAAGTTCGCCGATTACTTGACGGGCTCTGCTTACCCATTTGGAATAAACTCTTGGCCACCGTCTCCATGCTGTTCACTAGCGATGGCTCAGGCGCTGTGTTGTGGTGCGGTCGGAGGCGGCGCAATCGCTCCATGGACTCGCGCAGCCACACTTTGGTGTTGTTGTAGTCCTCCATTTCAAAGAGTTGTTGACCCAACACAAAGCAATCCTGCCAGCTCATGTCCGTGCTAAAAATAATGGCAGCACAAAAATCGACATGAATATGATTGGGGTTTTAGCTTACCATCAACATGAAACAACTGGAGTATATTACAACCAGGAGCGGATTACGAAGGTTGATGGGGCCCAAGTTGGGCATTAAATTTAAATGAGTACGTGTGTTATAAGTAGCGATTTTAAAGTACTCAATGCGTCTTTAACTATCAGCCGACAGCTCACTGAAGTTTGTTCGTCATAGATCATTTGCAGAATTTAGTTTGCATCAAAATTAATATTTTAAGGAAAAAATCAGTAAAACGAAATTAATTGAATTTAAATGCATTCTGCACTGAAGTTAGTCTTATTTTCAACCTAGAAACTTAAAAAGTCAAAATTTACGCTTGATCACAATAACGATTTCCTCCAAATTTTGAAAGATATAATGCTAGCAATGATTTCAATCCGATGGATGATAGGCATAAGAACAAACTTCTCATTCTCAAAGTTATATCAGATTAAAAAAAGTAATATAATTGTCTTTCAGATGCTTGAATTTTCCATTGAATTTCCTTGAACTTGTAAGAAAAAGTATAATTTTTTAAATCGTTTACAAGCAATGAACCAACCTAAAACATTACGTTAATTTAAATTCAAATGGATTTGCGAATTGAAAGGCACCTCTGTGGATCTATAAAATTAAAGATTACTTTTATGTATAATCTTCTATCTAATAAAGACTTAATTCCCCAACTGACGAAATCCGCTCCTGTATGCTTTGGCATAGTGTGTGAGTAACATGCATATATATGTCGTATTCAATGTATTTCAAGCCTGACTGGTTATTGCTTATTTGGGGTAGGCCCTCTCACCCATATTTGATGCCGTTCAGTATGCCGGCAGCCACTTGGGCCACGTCCAATTTATAGGTGCTCTGCAGGCGAACCAATGCCAGTGCGGAGCCTTCGACATCCACCTGGCTGGGAAAGTTCAGTCCGTAGTATTGTGTTATATTGAAATCTGCAAGAGTTCAAATCAAATTTTAGTTTCACATCGGACACGCTTGATGATTATTATGATTACGGATTTGGCTGCTTATTTGCTGGGCTCGACTTTCCAGTTGGGTCCAGTCCGTGTGCAGGCGCTTTATCAACCGATAGACGTTGATTGGATTGGTCAGATAGTTTTCGAGGCCCCTTGCAGCCAGTGCATGCTCCACCTCTATGGCGGCCAGCTCTCTGTGGATCAGGTTATTAGGATTTGGGTTTAGACGGGTTTAGAACTTCTAATCATAAATCGGCCGCTACCAGTTTCTGCTCTTTTGTTTTGTGACGCTGGTCGTCATATACCCCACAGCGATTAGATAGCGTGGATTTTAATTAATTCTAATTTATTTCTGATTCAAATACATAAAACTTTTTTTACGATTTAAGCACAATACGCCAAACGAAAGCGAAATGCTAAATGTTAAGCTTAAAGAACATGTCAATAGTTGTTTATATTATGAATCTTAAGTTGAATCATAAAACACATAAAACAACAAACTGTTGATTACAGCTTGAGCATTGTTGCTTATCATTTTATTGAATATTGAATATAATTTAATTAAATTGACTCACTTTTCTAAGTGCTGCAATGTAATCCTAGTCTGAGCTAGCTGTGAACTCAAGTCGCTCATTAATGTCTGCTCCGTGTGCAGTAATTGCTCCAGTCCTGTAATGGATGAAAAGTAATCCGAGGCCTGGCTAAAACATCCGAAGCTGGCCAATAACAATGTGGCCAGCAGTCTAACACTTTCCCGCATCTTAGCTGGAAGTATGTGTGTGCTCCTTTTGCGTATACTTAATATAAGCTGCTCGTCGTATACTTAATCTGGGTTCTTATTGCGGCTTAGAAAATGATTGGATTTTTAGCTGCGTTTCTTTTTGGCGTCCGCGTCTCAACGCGTCTCACAATGAACTGAAGGCGTTGCTCGGAAACCAACATCCCGAATGATCTCGCGGCGAATAAAACCGGCGATGACAGACGTTTTGGCACAATCGGTTCTGATTCTGAATCTGAATCGGCGACAGCTTAGACCGGGTGCTAACTACATGATATTTGCATAACCAATTGATGTTTGTCTATCCATGTGTCGAACTCAACATGTCGATGTCTTTGTCTATGAGCCAACTATTCGCATTGTGAGCCACTCTAATGAAGAGCATACGAGTTTCGTGGCGATTAAGCATGTTTTATGGCTTTGCCAAAGCTGATTTAATGATGCTTATCATGAGCTCGTTTCGGATTTGACCAGCCCCAAGTTCTACTTCATCTTCATCTCCATCTCCCTCTCGCTCTCACGCTTGTCCGCTCTCTCCCCCTTGCCGTCTTTCTTGCTCGCTCTCTTTTTGAAAATATATCGTTGCTTTATTCGATCGCTTATTAATTCAAGCTAATTAACTGCGAGTCGTTTGATATTTAATAATGCAGTCGCACGTACGTTGTTACTGTTTTGACAGTGTTGGTAAACGCTGAGCCAGTTTATTATACTCGATTTTTGAATATTCAGTTTGGGTGTTTCGATTTTTGAATATTCAGGTTAGGTGTTCCGATGCTCGGCGATAAATTTAAACGTTTTCATAAGTTCACGGAAGTTTTATAAATTGACAAGTATAAGAAGAAATGTCACAAAAACTTGAGAACCACTTTTCAAATTTAAAATATTGAGTTATAAGCGGAGAACTATCAAGTATGTATTTATGTTGCAAGGTCTTTATTTAAGAACTATATATTTAAAAATCAAATAACATAGTAAATTGAAAAGAATTTAAAAAATGAATACAGTTAATTTTAGAATTTTATTTACAAATTTCCAAAGTACTTTTTTTTTAATTTTAATTAAATATAAAGGAAAAGAACTGAAGTTTGTCAGGGGAAAAAAGGAATAAAACTAAAAATATAATGTATTTTAATTAAAATAGTATATATTTTACCAATTTTTCCAAAATAATTTTAAAATATGTCTTTTAAATACTCGTATGTTTAATAGCTAAGGAAAGAGTCATTAATCTTGTATTGAAAATTCAGGTATATTAACGATAAGTGTGTGATTTTATTGCGTTAATTAATGATCAAGTAAAATTCATTATAACATATATTGTGTGGTTTTATGTTAGATTTGTCATTTGATTTACAGTTTTGTTCAACATTTGACTTGGCACATTCGCATTGGTTTTATGAGCCAATATTTAGATAACTATTTCCTGATGCTGTCAAGCGAACAACATTTGCTGGGAAGCAGACAAAGTGTCGGCGTTATGCTAATTATACAGAGATCTGATGCATAAATATTTAAAATTGTTTGCTCTTTAATTACTCAAATGGCCAAAAAATAAAAGGCGAAGTCCATTGAAATGAGCATTAAATGACAGATGAAAGTCCAAATGAAACTGAATGAAATGTCAACATTGCAGCTTCTTATTTATTGCGTTGCGGCAATTAGCGCAAGATTAAAGGGCGAAATGAACATCTTTGTGTTTCAGTTGTTGCCGGCATTCAATTCAGGTTTGTCCAGAGTGCTGAAAACGGCAAGTGGGAGTGAAGTCAGAACTGATAAATTCACTGGGGAGATGGAGTATTTACTTACACAACTGAGTGCCCAACAGCACGGGGCAGACAAGCTGACGACTTCGGTAATCCAGTCTCGGCAGCTCGCCAAGACTGCGGATACGCCAGTGGAGAAGGGAACCCCGTGGGATATTCACGCCGAGTTCCAACTGTGGAAAGACCAGAGCACCGCCCAACTTGGACTCTTTCAGCTAAAGAGACATATGATAATGGGCAATTAGTGATATATATTAACTAATCATTTCATTAAAATGACGCACATTGAGCATTGCGCGTGCCACATGCTTCACATGCTCCACATTGGTGGATGGCACCTCTGGCTCCGTCACGTGCTCGTGACTGTGACGACGTGCCTGCCACAGCTCCATTTGTCCAAGTCCGCCCAGCTGATAATTGATGCCACGCAGCATTTTCTGCCCCAACTTGCTGACTTCCATTGGCGCAAAGGTGGCGGCAACTCCCTTCGATGGCTGCTCGTGCTCTCTGTCATCCAGCAGACTAATCAATTTGTCTGCCTGCCGGATGCTGATCACATCGTGGTAGAGCATTATATGTGGATCCTCACTGAGCAGCTCCAAGCGTAGCATTCGCAGATACGAGTTATCTCGGCGACACTCCAAAACTCGACTTCCTGTTGTCACCTGTTGCGTCGCCGCGCGGCAGACCTCATCAATAAGCAGCTGCTCAACCGATTTGGACTGCTTGAAAACGGCCATAAAAATATCTATATTATTATACAATATTAATCGATACACTTTTAGGCAAATAGAAGTTTAACTATTCATGTAGAACGGGCCAAAAATATTATACAGTCACAATGCACGCAATATTCCAGAGAGACACGAATTGCTTGTTATATATGTATGTAAGTTTTGTGTATAATAAGGACTGGTTATGGTGAAAAAAACTTAGATGGAGACTAATTTCATGTATCACAACAACAATCATAAATTTGAGTGGATATTCAGGATTTCAACTTAAATTTGCATAGTCTGTACAACAAAACGAATCACGTTTTAAGAATATTAATGATTAAGAATATAATGATTTATATGTACCTATATGTATGTGCTTGTTATATTATCCTGTCATTTTTGCTGAAAATAAAATATAGTCCCTATCTAATTAAACGATATTGGTACATAAATGAGAATGACATCATAGGTTTCCTTTGATTTCAGTTTATACTGCTGTGTAAGTCGTGACTTTACAAATCTATTGCCAAGTCAAATTTCTTAATTGTTTCACAGAATATCTCTATACCTAGGGTATAATTTAGTCGAGCATGCTCAACTATCAACTTTTGACTACTCTCTTCTATGCATATTACACTCTAGTTTTTTGTTGCATAATTCACAATTTTCATACTTTCGCTATTACCTTTGCCTTGGACTTTCGCTTTGGCAGAAGTTTCTTTTCAGTTCCGTTTATGGCCCGTTCAATTTTGGCCTTCGCTTTCTGCCAATTTTGGTTAGTGGGTCGCAGCAATAGCAACTCCTTGGCCGTTGTCAGGGCACTCAAGAATTCACCTGGAAAACGCACACAAATCTAAACGAGTCTCGGTAAAATGTGACTTGGAGACGCACCTGCTCGATAGTGCATATTCAGAGTTGCCTCCAGTATCTGGACCTTGCCGCGTTCCTCTTCACTGACCACTGAGTGGGTTGTGGCATTACCAGCAGCTGGCAGTTTTCCCATCGCCGTCTCCAGCCAGTACTTGGCCACGGCATAGTCTCCATTGCGATCCGACTTACGCGCCATTTCGAGGCAGTCACTCCAGGACATGGCAGACCTTGAAAATAGTGTGCAATCCTATTATCATTCAGTTTGCTTTTTGGTGAATATATTATACCCCAACTTGAGTCCATTGACTATGCCCAAGGAGAGGGTGGCAGGTTCCAAATCATAGACTGACTGCAATCGCAGCAAATTCAGCAGAGCTGTCTCGTAATCCTCCTCGCTGGGCAGTTGCAGTTCCGTCTCGTAGTTTGGCAGATTATCGGACAGAGTCAGTGTCGCATTTGCCTGCTGCTCAATCACTGGCCAAACGCTCTGGAAACGCTTAAGGATTGTGAGCACATTGAGTGGATTGCCCATGTGCTCCTCCACCCGCTCTCCCACCAGCTGATGGATCTCCTCTATGGCCGATGTCTCTCGTCCGATTACCATCAGCTGCTGCTCCAACGCTTCAATGTATTCCCGCAGGGCATCGATGAGCGATGTCTCTATGGCCAGCAGTTCCCGCAAATGCTCCTCGCTGCCCGCACTCACATCAGTTGGCCAAATCACAACAACTAGCAACAGCAACCACAGAAATCCAACTCGAATTGCTTGCGGCATTTGCATATTTTGATATTTGACAGAGTTTCTGTTTGCTTTTTTTTCGAATTTTTTTTTATTTTCGCTTTGTTGTCGACCGGGTCAATGGCTGATGAGTGGTCTGTGGTTGTTGTTGTGGCTATTATGTATTATTCATTTGCTAGAACTCAACGGCTAATAATTCAATGTATAGTTATATAAGCATCGGTTGACCAACCGGCTTGGCTGTTCCAACTCAACTGAAATTACGAATCTTTGCACCATCATGCGAAAGGTGAAAAAGACAACTCTTCTCTGTCTATTTACCTTTTACCTGTATTTCTCTTTTTATATATCTCTAGCATTCTTCTTCAATCTTTAAGAGTATCTTGTATCTCTAGCATTCTTCTTTAATCTTTAGTTTGAAAAATGTCATACAATTTTTATCCCTGATATTTAGTAAAGTTGAAATTAAATAATCAGGTAGCTTAATTGTACAAAACATTTCCAACTTTAGCTGCGATTTAATATCTTGCATACCATGCCTGCCACTTTTACCGCATCCTGGTATTTCCATTAACCGAGTTCTGTCATAAAACTTTTCAACTTTTCTGAAAAAAATAAAATTATGGTTGCTTACATATTTTACTATTCACTTGCCAGCAGCTTAGAGCTTCACGCAAAAGTTTAGTAAACATTTAAACAGTTGTGCAATTTTTGTTGTGAAATTTCTGGAACTAACCTCAAGGCAACGTAATTAGGTTAGGATTCAAATTGAATCAATTTCATAGAAGACTTAAGTGCTCGGAAAACTTCTATAAATTTTGGCTTATAAGAAAATCTTTCCATGATTTGCTATTAGTTTTCAATTTTAAAATAATTCGTGTCCTAAATTGGGATTTATCGTAATTATTGTAATGTAATATAATATTAAGTATATTAAGATTATTTAAAAATAAATAAAAGAAGGAATACAATACAATACAATAATAATATTGACTGTCTCAAAGAAAAGAAAACTGCTTACAGTCTCTTCAATAATTATAGTTCTACTTTGAAATTCCTATTAGCAAGGCGACCAAGGGTCAGCCTATTCTCCAAAATAATTTGATTCTCCAGAGCCGTTTGATGTTTGGGTTCTGCCTTGAGGATCTCATTGTTCAGTTTATTGGCCAACTTGTAGTTGCCCAATTTCAGAAGAGCTGGAGCCAACTCTTCAAGTATCTGGAGTTTCTGGACTTTGGAAAATGTAGCTTCATTGTGAGATAGACGAGATCGGGCTTCCAGCAGCCATTCGGTGGCAAAATCATAATGATTAAGTTTGTGGAGACCTCGACCGATCACATAGCAATCACTGGCACTGAGGCTGACATTCACATTTCTCTCCTTGTCCTCCAAGAGCACCTCGTTGGCCAACTCTGATGTGGGCAGATCGTTACTTTCCTGCAACTCTAAAATCTCACTGGTTACATCCAACAAGTCATTGCTCGTTGGCTCCTCAATCTCATGTTTATTTAGCTGCCGATTCAATTGTTTGTGATGTTCCACAACTTCTGCGTTATCCAAGACAACGTCAATGACCTCATGCTCCCAATTGTTGACCAGGCGACTTATCGTGGTAAAGACATTTAATGGATTGCCGAAGTATTCCTCAGAATCATCCAGATCATCGTGCACGACATCCACGTAGTCTAAAAATCTAATGGCCAACAAATTAAAAGTATGTTTTAAGATGTTCTCTAAACTATTGGTATTTACCTTTTGATTTTTGACTGTGCCAATTGAACGTTGTTCACATAAGAGTCCAACTGTTCCACAAAGATGCTCTCCAAATCGATTAATCCTTGAATACTATTCTCAGCACAAACACTGTCTAATCCTAGACATGCAAAAAGTGTCAAGAGAACCGCACTTACTCGAAACATTCTAACAACTCTGCTTACCAATTTCTACTTCCACTTTCTTATAGTCATAATTACTTAACTACTTCTACAGCTATGTCAACATTTACACAGTTGCTTGTATTACTTTTTTACCCTACACACAATTAAATTGGGAAAACATAATTGTTGATTTACACATGTTGTTTTATTTTTTTTATTTGACCGTTAAAAGATGTAGCATTTCAATTTTAATAAATTTAAAAGCACTTTCAAAAAATGCATTGACTGAAAAAAAGGCACATGTTGTTAATCTAAAAGTATTATTCTAGATTTAAAGTATAAATAAAATATGCTTGGTAAAAAACAATTTTTGTTTCTTCAAATGATTTAAGTCTGTAGAAACTTTGGTTAAAAGAATATTCAATCCATTTACTTTTGTTGTATCAGCTATAAAGGTTTAAAAAATAGTGTATTTTTTTATTTTTTATAATTAATTGGTTTATTCCGATTTAAAATTGTATATTTATTTTACATTTAAAATAAGTTGGCTCTTGATTTGTCACTAAAAAAAAAATAATAATAATTTAATACTTTAATTTCAGAGTTAAATTTTTGTTATTTTTAACATATTTTCAGGAATTGTTTTTCAGTCTTACTTTCCTCCCTTTAATGAATTGATTAAAGCTCTTCAGTTTTGAGATAACACTCTTAGACTCTTACAACTTTTAAGTCAGTTCTAGCCAATATCTGAGCTCTCGAATCAAAACCTGTTGGGCACAATGAACCTCGAGCTTTCTTTATGCTTACGAAACACTCGAAAACAGGTTCTTATTAATGAGCTCTTGGATTCTTAGATATTATATAATGTGTGTACAAATGCCATGACCATAGATAAACCATTGATGGAGTCGTTGGATCGTGGGGTCATTTGGCGAAATCAGTTGACCGCGAGTCGTGATCGAGAATGCTACACTTGAGGGCAACATGGAGGCTTCATGTGGCAATATCCGCGTTCGCAGTGCTCCTATCGTGCGGAGTAAATGGCGAGTTCTACTCGTCCATACACGAGATGTCCAAGGTATTTAGCTATGAGCAGAAAATGCTGCAGTATATGCAAAAATTCATGGCTGATAATCAGAGTAAATTGGATTTTCTGAAAGCGTAAGTTGCACGTTGCAAGTGGAAGCTGGAGGGTAGTCGGAACTAATGAACTTTGATACAGGCGACTGGACGAGTACGAGCGAGAGCGCAACGAGGCGTTGCAATGGGGCGTGGCATACTTTGAGAGTCCGTTGAACAAATATTTGCTGAGCAAACGGCTGACGGTGGACTGGCAACGTATTGCGAATCTCATGGAAGCCGCAACGGGCGAAAGTAAGTGCCAAATCCATTTATAACCGAATTTCATTAAGCAAACGTTGCTTTCCTCTCTCACTATCACTCTCACTCTCTCTCTCTCTCTCTCTCTCTCTCTCTCTCTCTCGCTCATAGAGTCACTCGCTCGGTTGCATCAACTGCTCCACAAAAAGTACATGCCAGACGATAGGGAGCTGGAGGGCGCCATCGATGGATTGCTGCGTTTACAATCCATTTACAGGCTAAAAGCGAAGCATGTTGCACAGGGAATACTGGACGGTGTGTCCTATGGGTGAGCATCAGTTTTAGAGCTGTGCACAACTCACTTAGCATCATTTAATCACCTTCACCATCACCTTCATCAGCACCCAATTGGATGCCCAGCATTGCCTGGACATTGCACAGCAGGCCATCCGGGATGAGCACCTGCACTTAGCACACGCCTGGCTAATGGAGGCCAACACTCGACTATCCATTAACGATCGGAATGTGCTGGAGCCGAAAATTGTAGAGCAACTGGCTCAGGTCAAGGCCAGGTTAACTAATTACCGAGGTGTCAATGGCACAGCGGAGATCCTTAAACCGGACCTAAGCAACTCCCAGGACTTGTTGCAGGCTCAATCGGAACCAGAAAATGAAATCGAGGAGCATCCCGTAAGTTTAACTTATTTAAAATTTAATATTTTCAAGTGTACTTACTTTTAATTTTAAGAATATATAATATATAATCTCTGGTGTTGATTGCCTTTTTTCTTAATTAATTACTTAATCTTACTTCTTATTTTAAGGTTTAACACTCCATATGGTCATTTAATATATAATTTTAATTTTTATTGCCTTTCATTTGCCTTTTAATGAAGTAATATATTTTTTATATTTATGAATTTACTTACCATCCCTTAAATAAATAATAAAATATTTATCGATTAAAAATCACAGCCTGTGCCCGAGGACTTGACCAGGTTAAGTGAATTCGACGCCTATCGTTACACCTGCAGTGGCCACATCAAGACGACGCCGAGGGAGCAGCGTCATCTGAGTTGTGGTTACATGACGGAGACGCATCCTTTTCTGCTGCTGGCACCGCTCAAGGTCGAGGAGCTCAGTGACGATCCGCTGCTCCTGCTGTACCACGAGGTCATTTATCAGAGTGAAATCGATGCGCTAACTGAGCTCACAAGGAATAGAATTCAACGTGCCACTGTTACGGGTCAGAACTCATCAATTGTGTCCAATGCTCGGACTAGTCAGTTCACCTTTATTCCCAAGTCCCGCCACAAGGTGCTGAGAACCATCGATCAGCGTGTGGCAGATATGACAGATCTCAATATGGGTAAGTTTAAACATATCAGGGATGGAATTCCTATATAGACTGCGTTACTTTCATTGCAGAATTTGCTGAGGATCATCAATTGTCCAACTATGGCATAGGTGGACACTACGCTCAGCACACGGACTGGTTTCATCCGATTGCCGTAAGTAGTAATTGAGACGAGATAAATTTGTTTTTAATGCAGTAAATACTATAAAAATATATTTTCCAGTTTGAAACCAACCAGGTGTCCATGTCCGAAATGGGCAATCGCATTGCCACCGTCCTATTCTATGTGAGTTCACTTATATTCTTTTTTTGGTGTCCAACCATTTACATTACCCGAATTTTATCCACAGCTCACCGATGTGCCACAGGGCGGTGGCACCGCCTTTCCCATTATAAAGCAATTACTGAAGCCAGTTAAATATTCGGGTATGTGTCCTGTCACGTTTTCAAGCTTTTCCCCAATGTTCTAGTTGTATTTTTATCCTCGTTTTAGCCGCCTTTTGGTATAACCTGCATGCCTCGGGCGTGGGCGATGCTCGTGTCCTACATGGCGCCTGCCCCATCATTGTGGGCTCCAAATGGGGTGAGTAAACTATTTTGACCACTGTTAATCTTATGTAACCCAAATATATATTTATGTAGTGCTAAATCGCTGGATACGCGAGTTCCATCAATCAGATAAACGTTCTTGCGAGATGTGGGATGATTCAAAGATCACGATGAGTCAACTTTTAGAGCTAAGTAAAAAGAAAAATGTATATATTCAAATGACATGAATAAAAGAAAATTTGTTTAATTCGTGAAGCCTCTCAAGTTGAGATGACCTCTTTTAAATAGTTGACTTTATTGGTTTATGCCAGTTTTACATTCATAATCCATCTAATTTAAATTCAACATTTATATTTGACTCGACTTTCTTTGCCTTTGCATTTGGCTTGCAGCTGCAAGTTTCTAAAATATTCTGTTTTTCAGTTATAGACTCTGTCTGCCTATTTGCTGTTTATAATAATAATCATAATTATAATTATAATATGTGTGTATTTGAGTAAATTCAATATGACTTAAAAACAAACATTTATATACTCGTAAAGTATTTGATGCTAGCAAATTCTTATTTTCGAATTCATAATCATATGTATAACATTTGCATCCAAACATTTATATATTTTTTTTTTCCTTTTTCTATTTTTTCTTTTAAATTTTTTTTTATTGTATTTTTCTGAGCCTTTGGTGACTTTGCTTTTTTTCATAAATAAAATAGTTCAGTTATTTAGTTTAGTTGCAATCTTAGTTTTGCATTTTAAAGGACACCAAGTGAAAGTTCAGTTTTATACTTTTTGACTATGCAGTTTAACTTGTGTATAAAGTTTTTAAATTCGCTTTTTTTTTGTAAGTTTTCCATGTATTTTCTTTTATATTTGGTTTAGCATTTGCAAATTTGTTTGTGGTGGGCGTTTTGCTGCTAATTTTATTATTTTATTATTGATTTCTCATCATTTCTTTTGTTTTTAGTGCACAAGTAAACACTTCCAAAGGGATTGTCTTATAGGGTTGACATGTTACATACATCGATATACAAATAGTTGTAGATAAATATATATTTATACATATACAAGTATATGTATGTTTATGTGCTTGTAAGTATGTGTATATGTATATTGTTCAGTTTGATAACCACATTTAAAATTTCACTAATTTCTTTTTTTTTGCATTTAATTGTTTCATTGACCTTAACTTAAAACTCTTCACCTTCCGCCTTATGTTTATTGAAATTACAGTTTCTTCTATGTATATATTTAATTACCATTTTCTTTGTTCATATTTTTTATACACCTATAAACATTTATTTAATTCTGAACGCTGTAGGTTCACATTAATATATGTATTGTATACTTGTACTTATATGTACTCTTTTAATATAATTCTCATAAATTTGATTAAACATTCATTTTGTGTAACTTGAGTTGGTTTGCAATACTCTTTTGATATATTTGCACATTTTGCAGTTGACTTTGTATTTTTAAGTATTTGTTTTTTAAACTGGAATATGGTATTTTTTCTGAAACTCACATCAAGATATATTGCCCATTGAGGGGCTATAAATATGCATTTCCTTTACATCTTCACGGTTGGATTTCATCTCAGAAACATCGATACTCATCACGTGCTCCTTCCCCCACTTTAGCTGCCCCGATTTGACAGCTTAGATCTCGTAATTGCGAAATTTATTGGCCACATCTGTGTTCTCAGTGCCCCACTCGGCCTTGCGGTTGCCATAATAAAGGGCGGCCCCGCCCTCCGAGGCCCGCCGATGGGCCGGATTCGGGGAAGCGGCTGTTAGGCCTCCGCTGCTACAACCTGCCCCAGCCGGACCAGCTCCAGCTCCAGTTCCGGGCTCGGGTAGCATGCGATCCTTGGTTTTGGGCGTGGCCCAATGCATGGACTTTGATTGAATCCAAAATAGTTATAATTAGTTCACCGGCTGTTCAATCATAATCAAGTTTACATTGGAAGCAGCTAATGCATTTGGTAGGCTTTGATTTGGATTTGGATTTGTGCTCGAAATGGAATTGGAATCACAGATGCATTAGCTACTCCTAAATTATTTGCATGCTGGGCGTACACACACGTGGAACACTTTTGGATGAAGAGGCGCATTCAAAAAATACCACACAAATATGTACAAAGTGGAGTTTACCGGGCGACCAGAATCAGGCTTTAGAATAGGAGTTTAAATTAAAATTTTGTTGCAAGTTCATGTTGATCACAGTTTTTGGCATTTGTTATAAATAGTAAACACAGTTGAGGTTTGGACTCCCAGAGTGCCGTTTTGTGACAAAGTCCCAAATGGAACGTAAATGAAAAAAGCACAACCGCAGTGACCATAGAAGTGCGTACAGTCCAAAACCAAACATGACATTGGCAACAAGTGCCCAAATTGCAGGTAACCACAAGCCCAAATTGCAACCATGGCTATTTGCCCAGTCGAGTATGCAGAGGCAAATTTATGGGAGTAGTAATTTAAGCAGGATGTACTCGTATTTTCAAAGGAAAGGGCTGTTGCCATGATGGCAACAACAGCAATTCACAACGGAAATTAGCATAAAACACGGACTGCGGACTGCGAACTGGCAACTCGGAGTAGCAACTAATCACATTAAATATGCAACAATGCGACTGCACTCGGATTGAATTACTTATTTCATTAGCTGCGAACTGACACGAGAGTGCCATTAAATAAAATTGAAGTACGAGTAGCACATATAAATAAATAAAATAAATAAATTAACTACACTAACGGCACTCGGAATAAACAGTTCCTCATATATGGTCTACTTTTTTTTAGGGGTTTGTAGTTTACTTCTCTGTTTATTTTGTTTGTTCTGTTTTGATTTATCTTGCTGTATTCCTGGCGCATACGCATACCTCTTTATCCACTTTCTCGGCTATTGTGTATCTTCTCACCTGGCCGACGTGCTCCTTCATACCCAGCCACTGTTTGTAGCTCATTGAGATGCCGCTGTTGCGCCACTTGTCGTAGACGGCGCGCCTCTCCGGATCGCACAGCGTCTCCTTGGCCTCCTGCAAAAGCATTCCAAATCATTTACTTTAAAAAAGTGTTAAAAAAAAATCAAGAACTCAATTTTTGCCTTAGCTATTTTCGAGTTATTTAAAACTATGATATTTGTTGTAAATTAATCGAGTTAATTAAGTGTTTGGAAATCGGATGAGTTTTGGCAAAGTTCTATTTGCATCTCTTCTTTAAATGCTTATTTGTATTGGAGAATAAAAGTCAAATTTGCTTGAGACCCAAATAAACAGCATAAAAAAAAGCCTTCTTCTATTGTTTTTGCCTTGCCTTGAATTATAATCAATTTCCGTAGCATACTTATTAGCTATGCCGAGATTTACACACACACACACACACACGAAATGGTGCGCATAGACAAACAAATTGAAACGCTGCTCAAGTGAATTTGATAGCGAATCTGGCCATGATTCGTATATGTGTTTATCTAAGTATGTGTATCTACTACTTTTAGGACAAAGCCGCCTACTGTTACGCCTTGTTTGATATTCAAAGCTAACACGGCCACGTTCGTCCTGATACCCGCATACACACACAAAACACACTCACACTCACTCACACACACACACACTCACATTTACTACTCTCAGATTTTATTGGCGTCTTTGTTGCTGATGATTCTTACACGATAATCAATTATTTCACTACTCATTGAATATGTGGGTCGCATGCAGCCATGCAGAGTTTTCCCATTTCCCATTTTCCGCTGGCTGATTGCTGGTTTATTTCTCTTTGATTAATTTCATTCTTCAGCTATTTCCAATAGAGGATTGAATTTTGCTTGAATTTTTTCAAGCCACAAAGTTCTGTCAACTTCAATGATTTTATAAGCCTTTGTCCTTTAAAAATATTTATTTAATATTTCATTGGTATTGAAAAAGAGTTGTTTCAGTAAAGAAATAAATATAAATATGAAAGGATATTCATTTTAGACTGACATGTTATTTAAAATGACAGTTTCAGTGCAATTCCATAATAAATGTCTTGTGCAACTGAAAGTTGTATTGATGGGATATGGCATTTACCAAAAAAATTCATAAAAATAATAAATTTTCGAAATGTTGACAAACACAGGCGTTTACCACTATCCAAATCTATACAAAGCTGTCGCTTTGTGTGTGTATTCAGGAGCTGTGATTAAACCATCGAGCAAGAAGGAGAGAAAACGGGGACAGTAATTGGTCGTAGCAACATCTGTGTATGTGCTTGTGAGTGCGAGTGTGTCCAGCAGAGTCTGCAACGTACAGTGCTGCAGAGCTAGAAAGGGACAAGCGATCAACTTTCAGAGAGGAAACTGCTCTCCCTGCTTTTGATGCGCTAGCCATGATCAGATCTGAGTCAGCCAGTAAGTAACAGGGAGAGCAGGACATATAAATCAGGACATCAGTTGCTGGCGACATTATCAAGATAAGCTTAAATATTGAAGCATATATGTAAATATTTATTTAACAGTAGTTGTTATATTATTATAATTATATTAAATATTAATATTAAATATTAATTTAAATCTTTGCTAATAAATCTTTACGGTGTACTAACACTTCAAGTCATTTAAGGTAAGTTTGTAGTGTTCATTAAAATCTCTGCACTTCAGTGGAATTTCTGCTTTGTGGCTTTTGTTTTATGGTTTCACGTTGCAGCGCCCATAAAAACTGCCATCAATCTGGCAGTCAGTTCATACATACATATGTCAAACTAATGCACAAACATACAGACACACGCACGCTCTCCCATTACATATGTACACTGCGAGATAGAGGGTGAACTTTACGAGCTGCAAATTGTATTTACGGTTTTTATGGTAACTTTGAGCTCTGCTTTCGGTCCCATAAATATCATTCACAAAAGGGAGACTTCCGCTCGACTTGTTGCCGATACTCGTGCAGCTACTCTTGCCACTCACTGTTACCAATCGGCGTTGGCGTTGGCCCAAACGCGTAACAAGTTTTTATTGTTGTCGCTGTAGCTGACAGGAAACTAATGAGGAGCGGCAACAGAATAAGAAGAAGAACAAATAACAAACGGCAACTGTTTGGCAAACTTTATGTCGTTCCCTTTCGGGAAGTTGGCTAACAATGGCTAACACACACACGTACACACACATGTTTGTAGATTTTTATGCTTTTCGCACTGACACCGCAGAAAATCAATAATCCTTTTTAAATTCAAAAAAATATAGGGTATCTCTGTATGTATGTCAATCTTTCTCAACAGCGATCTCTATTACCAACACCACAGCCACGCCCCTTGCTGTTTGCCATTCCTTTTGTTGTGCGTCAAATTCAATTTGAGGTTGAGTGTAAATGATGTGTGTGTGTGTGTGTGTGTGCGTGTAAAAACTTTAATCAACTGTCAGGCAGCCATTTTGCATGTCCCACGCACACGCTTTCTATGTGTGCGTATGTGTGTTAGTCTTTCTCTTTAATTACGGTAACTGACTGCTCTTACATGCAAATTGATGTGGCAAGTTCTAGCAGATCAGCAAATGCCTTCAAGACTACTTGTAACCCTGAAATGAAAACATGTTTTCTCTTAGCCTTATCATCCATTACCCCGCCTCCTCTTTCGCCATCGCCCATTGAAGTTGGCAACACAAACATATTGCCCTCGAGGCGAACAAGTTGTGGGTCGCCCCTCGCGTTCAGCTTAAGGACTCACCTGGCACTTTATTAAATATGCAAAATGCTCAACGTTTGCCTTTTTTTTCATTTTTTTTGTGTTGCTGCCACTTTTATTGTTTATTCTTATTTTATTTTTCATTATATATATTTTACGTTTTTCTTTTTTTTATGGTACATTGTTGCTTACCTTTAGCAGCTGGAACTTGGCCTCGGCATCCTTGTCGCCGCTGTTCTTATCTGGATGATACTGAAGTGCCAGCGCCTTGTATTCGGCTTGAATCTGCTCCGGCTGTGAAGGAGGAGGGTAGAAAATGAAATGGCGTAAATTAAGTAAATTGCTATAAGGAATTCACTTTTAGACGTAAATTAACTAAGCATCCTGTGGCATCAACTTTTAAAGAGGGAACAGACTCGTATTTCTTAATAAAAATAAATTTGTTGTGACATGCTGATTTTATGCTTTCCCCCAAATGTAAAGCATACGATCAAGGACACACACAACTTGAGCAAAGTCAAGTCAACTGGGATATGGGAGCTGTAACCACGAGTCACGAGACAGGCAGAGCCGTCAGGAGCAGCCAAAGCCTCAGTTGACAGGGCCTTACAATCGCGACATTCCGTGTGAGACGGATGTGAGATGAACGAATAACAGTTCAACAAAGAAACACGGAAAATTCGTGTAAAAATCAAAACCACTTAAAGTAATAGAAATGCAATATGTAGTACTCGTGTTTAGACGAATCAAATGAGATCCAAGTTTACTGACTAAATTGAAAAACTTTTTTGGTTTTTTTTTGGCGACAGAAGTTTTTTGTTTGATTTAATTCATTGAGAAGACCTTGAAAGCAACTGTACAAAACAATTGAAAATTAATTAAGCCAAAGTGTCTGCAGTGACAGGCAGGCAGGCAGGCAGCAACAAGTTGATGGCAGCAACAGCTTACTGCAAGTAGCCAAACAACCAAACAGTCAACTGCTGTTGGCCAAGTTAAGCGGATGTGCAGTCGACTTGACAGTTGGCATCAAAATAATAATAACAACAATAATAGCGACGCCCATAAAAGCGCTTGGAAAGTCCTTTTAACAGTTGAACAGGCGAGTCGAGGAGTGCGAGGGGTGCTCGAAACTTTAACACAATAGAGCCTCTTGGTTTTTTTTCCTGTATTGTAAATGAAAATGGATTTTCGCGCACAATGCAGACAGATGCCCAGTTGCAGTTAAAGCTCGGTTAGTTTGTCAGTTCGTCAGTTCGCCAGTTGTCGTTCTTTTGTCTATTGTTGAGTGGGAATATTTACTCAGCATCACTGAAGTATTGACATAAATCTGCCAAAGGCATCAGCAATTCATTGTTTATGGGAATATTTGTCAGAGAACCAGAGGCGAATAAGGTATTTAATATGCATACGTCTAGATTCGTTCAATTTTCTTGCCTTTCATTTTCAACTAACGGCAAATGAGTCGTATAATTAATTTCGACGCAATTAATATTACTCATACGCACGGCAACAGCAGCAACTTGCAAATTATATTGACACAGACTAGGACACACACACACACACTCTCTCACACTCACATACACTCCCATAATTAACTAAATGAATCTCTGGCACATCCATTGGCTGTGGCTTCTGTTTTGCATTCCTGTGCGAATGCGTGTGTTGGGATTCTTCGCATTTCCATGGCCATTAAAACATGACATGTCCCCAAACATACACACACACACACTCATTGCTATACACATTTTGTTGAGTGTGCGTCATATATCAATGGGTTCCCATGTAAGAAAAGATGGGGCAACAAATGATATGTTGACAGTACGAGAATTTAACTTTTCATGAGAAATTTCTAGTCTCTCTCAACCAAATAGCAACAGTCTAACAGGTTGTCTAATGTAGAAACGAGGGCAAATACAAAACAACCAAAAGAAAAAATTAGAATTAATTGATAACATGAATTTTGCTCAGGAATGAACTTAATTTTTTAATAGCCAATAAAAATTTCATCTTAAAACTGTTTATAGATAAAATCTGTATTGCATAAGCAAATGTAATTGGATAATTTATCTTTTTAATAACGAAATATAATATAGAAGAGTTATACTTAAACAAACCCTCGCTTTTAGCTTAAATCGTGACGAAACTTCGGATGTTCTATTGCACAAGAAAAAGCACTTTCTTGATTTTAAATTACGATAGTTAATTATAATAGATATATTGTCCAGAGTAATGTTACTTTTGAAATAACCCCCGTTTATATGTATAGTTCACATTTTAAGCGAATTGAATTCAGAAAGTTCTCTGACGACATCGACTGTAATAATTGCATAATGCAGTGCAATTTAATTGGCAATTAAATTCGAGTTGCTCAATTAATATGTATTGCCATGAAATTAACTGTAGCAAATTTCCGTTTTTGATAATGCCAAAATGTTGTGAGACAGATGCACATTACGAGTACATGCATAAATATGTATGCAAATGAGCTCCCAGCCCGAAATCCAATTGGATTGCACACAGATTTATCATAGTGTATGGATACACTATAAATATAAATAAGTATATGCTCAGATGGCAGCTGTAGTTCTTTGTGTATGTGACATATGCAAATTTACAGTAGAGGTTTATCTGGACACAATGGGCAGCTCATCTACACGAGAATAGATGGGACAGAGCCTCTGAGCTCTGTCTCTCTATTGCAAACGATTCAATTCATTTGCGGAGCAGACAATTGATCCATAGAACAGTTTCTATAATAAAGGCGAGAAACTGAGGCGTTTGAATTGTTGCAATTTCATTGGTGGAATTCTGAACTTGACGGACTTCAAATTGGACAAATGCAGCTGACAGCCATTGATAAAATAAAATCAGAGAACAACAAATCAAGTCAAAAAGCGAATTCTAATAAAAGTAGCTATCTTTATTTTATACTCAAACATTCATCTCTCTAATAAATTGTAAATAAACGCATCACCAGATTTTCCTGCTTTTATCATATAAATAATTTATTCTATATACTCATTTTGTTTTGTTTATGGACACACTTTGGATGGGGCTTAGTTTCTGTAATATTTTCGACCCTCCAAGGACCTTTGCGTCTTTCATCAACTATATGTACCCTTATCACCTGTGAGAGTTCGTGCATAATTCAATATATGGCCCATCTGTGATGCAATAGACAGCTTGAAAAATTGCCAACATTAATATGTTTTCAGGTAGAAAATTGCGGAGAACGTCAAACATTTTTCATGCCAATGAATTTGATTATGCTCGCACCAAAGGCTGGGAATGGAAATTGTAGCTCCCAGCTATTTGAGTGCTCTTAATTTTGTTATTGAAAATTTCTGATCCAGAAAATGTGATAAGCCTGAGGCGAATGTGTCATGTCAAGAAGCACTGAAAGCGTCTTTATTTCGCTTTTAATCCAGCTCAATGAAATGGTTGGAAAGCCAACATAATGCTACGAAAATCGCTCTTAAAATGTTTTAGTGTCAACATAAAGGAGACTACAATCCGACACCTGCTGAGTGAAAGAAAGGAGGAAAGAAGGTTGACACTCGGTCACAGAAAACTAAATAAAATAATTGCCAGGCTTAAGAAATCACACAAACGTACCGAAGGAAACAATCTAAGCCAAAAGTTTCGAGTTAATGAAAGGGCTCAGAGTGAAGCCAAAAAGTTGTTGTTTACCCAGAGTCAAGCCAACTGTTTTTCCGCCCAGACTCTGGCAATTTCCACACGAACTAAGTATATGAGCATTTAATTGGCACTTATCAGGCTACTACTTAGTTGCATCTCTTTGCCTTCAATTCATTCAATCTGCGACTCTAAATCTGACATAGAAACAGAAACTGAATCTCAATCTGACTGTGATTGCGATGCGTAATTGAAACTAATTCTCAAAGCAAATGCCCCCGACACTCAAAGCCAAGTCAGCAAACGTCAAGTTGTATTTGATTTCATTTTATATCTTCATCTCTCTATCTCTATCTCCATCTCAATCTTGATGTTGTATCTTTATCTTTTGCTGGCTGGGCTGGCTGGCTGGAAAAGCGTCCTCTTTGCGGTTGCCATTTTCATCATTTTCATTTCATCATATCTCATTATTGCGTGTGAAAATTGAGACTGACTGGCGAAAAGCACTCGAACTTAATTTAATTAAATTCTAATTACAAACTTTGACAACAACTGCTACTGGCAGTGTTGCTTGATAAATATTTGAATTTTGGTTGCTTAGCTCATTATGATCTTGACTAATTAACGGTTTCGAATATATACTGAAAATCTTACCGATGAGGTCTCATCGCATTGAAGCAGGGCGTAAAAATCCTCGTTGGGATTACGTTTATAATTGATTATAGCATCCACGGCACTCATTTTGACGGAGTTTCTCTTTACGACGAGTTGAAGATAACTGAATTAATTTAAAAATTTATTTAGAATTATTTATGAATAATATACTTTTTTATATTATTTAGTAATTATTATATTTTTTATTTTTAAGCACGTTTTTTGGCCATTTGCTTTGATTCATTTGTGAATAATTAAACAAAAACAGTTCAGGGGAAAGTGAGTCAATAGAGGCTCAAGTCATGCCTTTGAAAGGTCTTATCCGTTTTGAAACCAAACGAAGTGTATTAAGCTAACAAAACTGAAAGCAGCAAATGACCTTCGCGGTACAAACAAAAACGTTAGAAATAATTAACGGCTAAAATAAGTAAAAGGGTAAATAAAAAAAAGCACACGTTTAACTTTGATAATTTTGTTATTTAATATTCATTTTAAATGTAGTATTTTTTTATTGTGGTTTAAGTCACTTTCACTTAGCATTCAGATGCTCAACACAATAACGACAGCAACAACAACAGTAACAGTAACAGTAAACAACAATAATACGCCGCAATAACAACTTTTGTTTGTTGCTTCGCGCTCTCGCAATCAAAACAATTTATCAGAAGAGCCCGAATGCCACTCAAGCCAAAGGCAGAGGCTGAAGTTGTGATTCTGACTACACACATAAAGCTCACACTCTCTCCCTCTCTCTCTTCCTCTCTCTCTCTCTCACTTCACTCTCTGTTTGCACTTTAGTAACAAGTTGTAGATTTGTTGTATGATTATTATTATAATTACATTTGGAAGCGCTCACGTTGTGACTGGCAACACGTCGAAATGCAAACTGCCGAAGGCTTAGGGTCGCCACTGTTTGATTTGACTTGGCTTACACACTGGAAGAGCTTGCATCTGTCTCTGAGCAAGAGAGAACGAGAGAGAGAGAGAGAGAGCGAGAGACTGCCGCAGCTTGCGCTCCAGTTTCACCTACACGCAGCGAACTTTCAAGCACATTTGACTTTTCTGGCCACCTTCCAAAGACAAGTGATAAGCGCGCTCATTGTCAGCTTTTGAAAGTGAGCGTACAAACAACAACAGTTGGCCAGCAGCTGATTCATAACTGGCTAAGTGCCGAGTCTGGCTTAAACCGCAGCTATGCAGCTGACTCAACGCAGCTGGTAAAGTACCCAAATTTATTACTTCCGTTAACTTGTTTTCCTCATAAAAATCAACGTCAAGCGAAAGTTTGCACTCGCTAAGCTTTCAAGTTTATTTGGCTTCCAGCTAAAAAGCTTTTAAATTTATTTGCGCTTTTTGGTTTGCTATAAAAGCGCCGCAGAGCTTTCGTTTATGGCTTTTACCATAAATTTAACAGCGCACACTTGTTGCTCAATGAACCAAAACCACACAAAATAATCAAAACCAAATTCTTCAGATTTTTCTATTAGTGAACTTACACATTTTACAGAGATAAGATTCGTCAATCTGTGGTCATCTACACTGCGTGGGCAGCGCGTTCCAATCGAATGACAGTAAATCGCTTTTCAAATTAAAAGAGGCAGTCAAGTGTGAAAAATGCCAGCAAACTTTGCAGTAAACTGAATCGAAATTCTAAAAACTGTTGCATGCTTTTGGAAGGCCGGCAAAAATGGCAGACCTCTTTTCATAGGCTTCGGCCCAAAAATAATTTCCGCCCATAAATCATCATAATGGCTAAAGGACCTGGCTCATAGTCGGTATGTTGGGCCGTAGGTAGTCGAAATGAAATGAAGATGAAACCTTTTGACAGGCTACATGGAGTCCAAAAAGAGGACACACGCACTTGGCGGTTATGTGTGTGTGTGTGACGTCTACAAATTGAACTTCCTCTCCTCGCCCCTGCACACACAAATGCGAAACGCACACAAGGGAAACTAGAAAAAGAAACAGTATGGAACAAAACGAAACGTTTTAATTAGAGAAAAGAGCTAAGCAACTATTTATTTCCATTTCAGTTTTGTCGGTTTAACAGGAGAACCCGCAAGCAGCCAACGAAACGCTGATAACCAGCAAGAGACAGACTTACAGATATAGATAGAGACAGAGAGAGAGACAGAGAGAGAAAAAGAGAGAGAGAAAGAAAATGTAAAGCAAGGATTGCAAGCGATTGCAAGGACATATTGCTTATCGTGTGTTCATTTTTTTTGTTTTTTGCACTTGTTTTACTCGTACTCTATCTAGTTGAAAGCAAAATCGCAGCTCAAACAATTCGTATGGCCAAGGGACTGTATCACAGTTTGAAAAATTCGTTGTTTGCTAAGGAATCGAGAGGAGTTCAGTTGTTGTGAGTTAAATGCTGAGTAGCATTGGAATGCTAGAATCGAGTTGTAATTTCGGAATTTATTGCCACTTTATAAATTATTTACAAGCAAATATTTGGGCATTAATAAGAGACTTTTCATCTACAGAAGACTAGTTGCAGGAAGGTGTTAAACATTGAAAATGTAAGCTGAATTTTACATTACAATTAATTGAAAAGAGAATAAAGTTGTGTATCAGATATCCTCAAACAAAGGTTTTTAATTAATATGGAAGTTTAACTAAAGTGATTCTTTAAAACAAAAATAATATATTTGAGATTAACATTATATTTTGCAAAGAAAATGGAAATGTTTGTCCTAAAAGCGTCAGTATAATATAAGCTTAATTTAATAGTTTATTTTAAATAAAGCTTTAATGCATAGTTTTGTAGAGTTCTTAAGCAGCCCTCGGCGCCCACTGACTATCCGACTGACCGATGTCAATGCTCGACATTTTTGCATAAGTCGAGAAAAATGAATCGTTTTCTGTTTTACATCTCAGCGTCAATTGGCAACATTTTCCATTGCCGCAAAACTTTTCATTTTGTGTGGAAAATTGGCATTGTCGATAGTAGTCACATGAGTCAAGCGATGCTAGCAAAACGCATTAAGCCATTCCACATCCCCGTCTACCCCCTCGCCACTCCCCCACTCCCAGTGTGGCTTCTGCTCTTTATCTTTTGGTCTGTGGCAGATCCTAGGTCAACGCAAGTCAACGACACTTGCCAGAGGGAGACAGACACATTGAAAGGAACGACAGCTTGTTGGTTTATAATAAAAAGTACTTCAATTACTTTGTGCAATTTTCAACTGTGTAACTGTGAGATAAACAGAGTAAGTCAAGGCCAAAGGGGGAGGGTTGGATGGGTGAGTGCTGGTGTATGTGTTTCGCTTGTATCCTCCCATAAAAGCGAGTTTTTCTTTATGTTTTCCTCTTTATTAACACACTCACGAAAGGGGTATGCTCATTTTTAAAGGCATTTCGAATTGGTAAAGAAACAATGCACTAAAATTCAGATACGTTTTTAAATGCAAAGTAAATGGGATAAAGTTCTCGCTATCCTAGAAAATGTTTATAAGAGTATTTAATTGTCGACTCCTCGTAGATAGCTGCTCTTTTCTTGTTTATTGTTTATTATCTTTCGCGACTGTCTTCGCTTTGTTTTATTACCCGTTGTATGTATTTTCCCTTCGCTGTCTGTCCTATAATTTATTTATGCATGTATTTTATTAAAGATTTCCATGGCATTTTCGACGAAGGCGTCACAGTTGCCTTTGGTGTTGGCGTCAAACCACAAGCAGCAGGAAGCTGTTGACAAAGAAATTACTTATTAATCATATTTGAGCACTGATATTTCGTCAGACCAAGTAAGCACGTATGAGTGTGTGGGTGTGTGTGTGTGTGTGTGTATGATTGAAATCCTTTGCTTGCTTGTAGCTCTGTAATTTTCTGAACAAGCGACTGTTCGGCGGCTTTAACAGATTTCCGCACAATACGCACCTAATTACTCAATACACAAGTTATCAAAGCCTAGCAGTATAATCATGTACATATGTATCTGCAAGAGTATTATGTATCTGTATCTATAGCTCTTGTAGCTGTTGCTGTAGCTGTATCTATATATGTATATTTATATGCAGATATTTGTGTCGTGCTGTGTATTATTGCGTTGGGCAGCCAAAAAGACATTTGTCGAGCATTAATTTTAGAATCTATCTTCTTGTGTTGCGTTTATTCGACGCTTTGTTTGCACAACGTCGCAGCACTTGTCTTTCATATATCTTAGCACTCGATTTATACAGGAAGTTTGCTGCGGTGCATCATGAATGAAATCATTCACTTTGCAGTGCGATAGTTGTGTCTGACTATTAGACACCCTGTATATGTACATAGTACTATTTGTGTGTGCAATGCACAGTCATATGCCAAATGCAACTCAGCTCAGCTGTCGAACGCCGGCCAAAACGCAAATGCCGTCAGGCCAAACGGCCAGACAACCAGAGACAGCACCAGATGACGACAGAAGGGAGAAGGAGGGGAGGGAGGGGAGAAAAGTGCAACTGCAGCAACAGATACGACACGAGCATTTGACGAGTACCAGTCCCAGTTGAAGATACAGATGCAGACACAGAGACAGAGACAGTCCCCCAGGCAGGCAGTCTTTAATATGTTTTCTATTAGTGTATAAGACACTTTGCAGCGGGCATTATAGCTGTAATATTAGCATTTATAAAAGAGGTTAAAAAATATGCACATATGCATTTATTTTAAAATGTATACATTTTGTTAGTTAATGTTATATTTTGTACCTGATTTTAGGGGAAAAAGTTTAATTTTTGAAAGGGTGCAACTTTAAGCATGTACTAAATAATTTATTTTTCTTTTATTTGGATCAAAAAAATACATAAATTTCATGAATTAAATAAGATTAAGAAGTTGTAATTTAAACCTAAACAATTAAAAATAAATCAAAATGATTTTTTCATGAACTTATAAGGTAGATAATATTTATGAACACTCTTTTAAAATCCCACTAATTTACTCAGCAATCGAACACATGCTTTTAATTCGAGGAAAAACTAAAAAAGTAATTAACGTAAAAATGTAAAAAACTTACATGAAATGTCCTATCACTGCGGACGGCAGTCCGCGCTAGTGACGAAAGCAGCACGAAGGGTGCGAAGGCGACTAGCATATATACACAGGAAGAATGAAAAATTTGCTATGACTGTCCGATCAGGTCGAGTTATATACCGATCGCAAGGTATTAACTTAACTTACAAATGTGCATACTAAGACTTTTAGAAACTCACCTGGTTCGTGAGATAAACAGGTGTAAGTGGGAGGGGAAAAATTTAAATTATTGGAGCTAATGGGGCCGTTGGAGCCTTTTTGATTTTTATTTTAATTTTTTACTATTCTAATCAAAAATACGCGTCGAATGACACCTTGATCATCAAAATCCGATCACTGGTTCAGAAGATAATTAATTTTGAAATTTTTGGTGCACCTTTCAAAACGAGATGAAAAGTCAGTCTGTTTGTTTGTTTGTTTGTTTGTTTGTCTGTTTGTCTGTTTGTCTGTTTGTCTGTTTGTTTGGATCAAATCGTAAATTTAGCTTAAAAGTTTGAATGAGGACTTGTTCCCGATCAAAAATCTAGAAACGTTTGTTCTACGACTTTTTCGAAAAAAAGCTAGTTTAGCGGGAAATCGCTAAAAGCCGTTAAAATTAAAACCCCTATAGCATCCAAACGATATGAGCTACAGACGTGATCTATGTATCGTTGGAAAGGTGTTTTGAAGGGCTTTTAGGCAAACCTTCAAACTTTTTTTCTAAAGTGCATAGGTAAAAATCAACAGGTGAAATAAGATATTTTGTCCCAGATTTTGGCGGTTTTTGAGAAAACGCTGCCTACGATTTTTTTTAATTTGCAATATGTTTGAGCTTGTAAAATTTCGCGTTTTTTGATATATCATTCATAAATTTATGTTGATTGGTTTGGAAGATATAACCTATTAACTGAATATATACGTTTTACTTTGAATTGAAATAGGACAGCAGCAGCAATTACATTTGACTAACAGTCCAGTAACAATGAAATCTATAATTAGACAGTCGTTCTTAATGATCGCCAGTGGCGCAAAGTGTAGAGCGTCCGATTTTTTCATGAATTCTCAGCTCGGGTTTCGGGTTCAAATCCTGGCACGGACAAAACTTTTTTTTTTTTTTTAATGTTTAAATGCAATTAATTTGAAACGTTTGTTCTACGACTTTTTCGAAAAAAAGCTAGTTTAGCGGGAAATCGCTAAAAACCGTTAAAATTAAAACCCATATAGCATCTATAAATGCAATTAATTTGAAACGTTTGTTCTACGACTTTTTCGAAAAAAAGCTAGTTTAGCGGGAAATCGCTAAACACCGTTAAAATTGAAACCCCTATAGCATCCAAACGATATGAGCTACAGACGTGATCTATGTATCGTTGGAAAGGTGTTTTGAAGGGCTTTTAGGCAAACCTTCAAACTTTTTTTCTAAAGTGCATAGGTAAAAATCAACAGGTGAAATAAGATATTTTGTCCCAGATTTTGGCGGTTTTTGAGAAAACGCTGCCTACGATTTTTTTTAATTTGCAATATGTTTGAGCTTGTAAAATTTCGCGTTTTTTGATATATCATTCATAAATTTATGTTGATTGGTTTGGAAGATATAACCTATTAACTGAATATATACGTTTTACTTTGAATTGAAATAGGACAGCAGCAGCAATTACATTTGACTAACAGTCCAGTAACAATGAAATCTATAATTAGACAGTCGTTCTTAATGATCGCCAGTGGCGCAAAGTGTAGAGCGTCCGATTTTTTCATGAATTCTCAGCTCGGGTTTCGGGTTCAAATCCTGGCACGGACAAAACTTTTTTTTTTTTTTAATGTTTAAATGCAATTAATTTGAAACGTTTGTTCTACGACTTTTTCGAAAAAAAAGCTAGTTTAGCGGGAAATCGCTAAAAACCGTTAAAATAGCACCCTATAGCATCCAAACGATATGAGCTACAGACGTGATCTATGTATCATTGGAAAGGTATTTTGAAGGGCTTTTAGGCAAACCTTCAAACTTTGTTCTAAAGTGCATAGGTAAAAATCAATAGGTCAAATAATGTATTTTGTCCCAGATTTTGGCGGTTTTTGAGAAAACGACGCTAACGATTTTTTTTAGCTTTCAATATGTTGTAGTGTGTAAAATTTCCCGTTTTTTGATATATGACACAAAATTTTACCGATGGGTTTGGAAGATATTACTTATTAACTGAATATACTTTTTACCTTTACACTACTGCATGTACATATGCAGTATGTTAATGTACATGTAAATCGCCAAAAGCCACAGCATCCAAATAATAGAAGCTACAGATGTGATCTATATATCGTTGGAAATGTATTTTGAAGGGCTTTAAGCCTAGCTGTAAACTTTTTTGCATAAAACACAGGTAAAAAGCTTCAGGTGAAATAAGGTTTTTTTTTCCCCACATTTCGGCGATTTAAGAAAAATCTACGTTTCAAATAAGTTTTAAATACAGTTGAACTTTCCTAACTCGAACTTATCTAACTCGAATTTCTCTGTAACTCGAATTAAATGAGTGGCAGTAAAATTAATAATCTTAGGAAAAAGAACTCTATAACTCGAATATTTCCCTAACTCGAACCTTTTCTTTGGATAATGGTGATTCGAGTTAGGGAAGTTCGACTGTATGTTATTTGTTGTAGCAATTCAATTTCGCGTTTTTGACTATAACACATAGCCGTCAAATTTCGTTTGGGCAAGATATTATCTGTTAACTGAATATACCTTTTACCTTTACACTTCTGCATGTACATATGCAGTAGCATGCATACAGCGGCAGCAAAGTGTCATAGCAGCCAGAGTTTGAGAGTGCTACTAGCTTTTGCGCTTGGCATGTGTGTTTTAAGGGAACCAGTGTTGGCAGACTGTTTGTTTTAGCTTGTACAAAAAATAAACAAAGTTGATAGAATGAAATTTTAAAATTTCTGATATCTTATTCAAAAATTTCTGATATCTTATAAAAAAAACCTCTTTACGAGGTAAAAGTCTAGTGACGAAAACAGTTATATGCCCCAAAATTTCTGATATCCAATTTTGTGACGAATAATATTAAGTTTGACATAAAAATTATTTTAAAAAAAATTTTTGCATTCGGCACTGCGCAAAACATTGAGTTTTATTTGGTATGAAGAATTGAGACATTTTGGCGCAATGTGCCGAGTGCCAAAATTTTTTTTAAAATAATTTTTATGTCAAACTTAATATTATTCGTCACAAAATTGGATATCAGAAATTTTGGGGCATATAACTGTTTTCGTCACTAGACTTTTACCTCGTAAAGAGGTTTTTTTTATAAGATTAAGATGATAATACCAATGTTGCAATGGACAAACAGTGTACCAGTTGTGACACAAATGTACCAAATGTAGTTACTCTGATTAATGCTGTTATATGCACTGTTGCCAACTGTGACCGTTGAAAAAAAGACAGATTTGATAAACAAGTTTTAAAGAAAAAATATAAAAATTTGTTTGTATTTTTATAAAATTCTGTTATTTTATTTCTACCTTCCTTGCATTCTACTTTAATAATAAAATAAAAGTTTGCTAAAAAACACTACCATGTTTTTTATTTTCACTTTAAAATTTGCTTATTGAAATCTGTCCTTTTTTAACGGACAAATTCTGGCAAAAATAAAACAAGAACATTTTTAGACCCCTGTCTATTATTTCCTTTGTTGTTATGTCTTCAGTAAGAGAACTTTACCAAAATTATTAACGATACCAACATTATTTTTAGTATTAATCAACAATGGTGCGTGCAAGTGTATTTCGTTAGCGGTGTTCCTGCGATTGCTCTCTTTTCTTCTTCTTCTTCTTCTTCTTTGCATTGTTTGGTAGCGGACGCGGGACGCGTTCTAAAATAGCGCCAACAACGCACGTGGTGGGGAGTGAAGTGGAGTGGAGTGGGGGACCAGTTACAGATTTGACATGCGTCACGGCTCACGCCTCAGCCAGAGGCACTAATTGCAGTCAGTTCATCAGTTGTTTCGGTTGTTTTTTTTTTGGTTCTTTCGTTTTTCGTTTTTAATATCATTTTTGTTGATTTTGCTTTAGCACTTGCTGTAGACGAACAATTAGCAAACGGACGAGAGGCAGCGGCAGCAGCTGCTCGTCTACAAATTTTGAATTGAACATACAAAATCAACATCAAAATCAAAATTCAGAGCGAACTAGCTGAAGAAGCAGCATTTGCAGCAGCAGAAGAGCGAACATGTACTATGACTATCCCGTTCGCACTTGTGCTCAGCTGGCTTTGTGTTGATGATCCTAAGCAGTTGGCCTTCTCGCTCGCCGGGAAATAAACCACAGGCCAGACGAACACAGACACATGCATTGGCATATACATAGACGGTTTTATGTCCAACTCGATGTGTGTATGAGGGTATTTTGGTCGCTCTCCGGCAAATGACGGCAACGGCAACGACGCAACGACGACGACGACGACGACGGTTCCGGTGGCCTGGCCAGACGGCGAGCAGTGCCGTCGATCGGGACAGAAGCTTTAGAATCGTGTAATTTGCCTCGTGCGTTGTCGCTGGGCGCTCTGTGCTCTGTTGGCTTATTATTTATATTATATTATTATTATCATTATTATTCTAAATGTTACACAATTGAAATTTATTGCCGAGCAAGTGAAACAAAAATTGAATATACTCGAATTATGCGTTTTTAATTGCATTTAATATTCGTTTTGTTTCATTTGCATTTTGCATTTGTCGCGTCGTTGTCGTTGTCGTTGTGTTCTCAGCGCCTCTGTCTCTGTTTGTATCATTGTCGTTGTTGTTGTTGTTGTCGTTTCTTCCTTGTTTCGTTGTTCGTTGTTCGTTGTTGACGCGTCTTTCGTTGTCGCTAGCTGAGCATTCACTCTCACAGTGTCAAGCACAGCCAGCGACAGTGATCATCATAATTCAAGGAGCTAAAAAGTTCCCCAAAGCACTTAATACTAAACGATTCCAAACAAGTTACGTATACGTCTATGTTTCGTGATCGGGATTGTAATCGTGATCGTGATAGTGAACGTTAGCAGTGAAATATTTGAGAAAATTATTTGGTGGTTTATATAATAACCCACAGCGGGCACAACAAGCACATACAAAAGAAAAGCCAAAAAGCAAAAGAAAAAGAAAAAAAAATAGAAATTAATACGAAATATATGAGAAAAATAGAAAAATATTCATTTCTGGTTTGGTTTTTTCAGGCGAAACAAGTTGAGAAATTCTCTATTGTGTGTGTGCTACTCTAGTGTGCGTGTCGGTGGGCCGCTATAGTCGCTATAGTTCAAATTTTAGTGAGCGAGCGCCGAACCAAGTGAAAGTGACCCCAAAGCAACATAAAAAAAAAGAAAAGAAATAATAAATAAATAAATAAAAAAAAAACAACTAAACAAATACAAATACGTATACATATACTGAGAAATCAAGTGAGAAATCGGCCAATTAACAAAAATGTCGGACATTGAGGATGTTTTCGGTGCCTCCGAGGAGGAGCAGACCAAAGCAAGCTCGCAATCTGTCCCCGAACCGGATGCGGAGAGCAAAACCAGTGTCGTCACGGACAGAACCGAGGAGGTGATACCCGGCGAGAGCGAGAAAATGGTCACCGAGACAATCGACGAGGATGGCGATGTTGTCGAGGAGACGACCGAAGTAACCCGCAAGACGGTTAAACGTACCATGAAAATAACTGAGGTGAGTAACTAAAATATATCTATGAATATGGTATTTTATCTGCGCAATATTTTGGTGGAAATATTGTACAAGGGCATTGTTAGGGGCATTCCACATCAACCAAAACATGTCAAATTTATTTATTTACTTATAAGATATATTATATTATTGGGCTGTGTGCGTTTTAAACAAATTGTTTATATAGCCGCAACAGGGCGGTAAATCATCGCACATATGTACAGATTCTATATATTTATATATCCATAAAGATACATCTATATCTATTTGTACACTCTTAGTTCAGCCACACTTTCTATAGGCGACGCCTGGCCGTTAAGATCACAAATTGTGCAGCTGTTTTGATTTCGGCGCAAATTGCGAATATCAAAAAACGCAAAAAATCACAAATTATTGTTAGGCACAAATCACTTAATACGCTGCGAAAGCTGCCAAATGAACAAATAGAACAAGAAACATACAGAAATATAAAAAATAATACGATTTCATAAAAATTACAGTATAAAAACTCAAAATGAAATGCAATAAATCCGTGTATATGTCCGACAAAAGTAGCGGAAAAACGAGGCATATATTGGGGTTTCCGTGTCTTGCGGTCTGGCGCACATGCCACATGCGACATGCAACAGGAGGAGGCTGAAGCGACTAGACTGCAATTAATTGCTACAAATTTTGCTGTACAAATTACAAATTGCATTTCCGGTTTGGCGGGGCAGCCACGCGTGCGATCAAATTGCAACGTTTTTAAATTAACGGCATCTTGAATTTAAAGGGGGTCTCGACTTTTGCTTCTAACGTTGCCCACCCCGCCCCTCCTTTTTGTCGTGTCTGCCTCAGTTTTATGATCGTCTGTGCGTTGCTTAAATTTTATGTTGTCCCAAATTAAATTTGCATTGCGATTGCTTCTGTGGAGAGGCCGGAGGAGTTGCCAGTTTGTCCTTTATCCTTTGTCCTTTGACTTGCAGCCATAAAAGTAATGAAAATGTATGCGTGACGCACAAACGCACATATGTAGATTTTGGGCAACTCTAATGACACGAGCTGAAAATTGATTTTCTGCTTATCTAAGGGCTGAAAAAAGCCAAACATTTTAATTTACTTAAACTAGTAATAAATCAAAGCCAGCAATTTGTTTATGCACTTCTAAGTTGTAGATAGGGACTCAAAGCTACGATTAATCTTAGATTGACCCAATTATTTTCTGAAAACCTTAGTGACACAAGCTGAATGTTGATTTAAAGATAATCTAAAGACAGGAAAAATATTGCCATTTGAATTTATTTAAAATCGTCATAAATTAAAGCCAAAAAAATATTTCATTATCTTGATTAATTTTAGATTTATCCACTTAATGTCTATTATAAATATGTAAAAAAAAATATTCATTTTTAATATATTGCAAACACTTTAAAATTATTTAAATATTTTTTGTGATTTCGATTTTTTTCTGATACTTTTAGCCAGTGTCAATGCTGTTTAAGCTGAAACTGATTACAATATATTGTAGGGTGACTTTGGGGGTCAACTAATTACGTTGCGTGTTCGTTTCAAGCCATGTTTCTGCCACATAATGAGGCACGTGGCATTTTTGTCTTTTTTCTACATTGAAGGGGTCAAAGTAGCCAACCGCAAGATTACGTGACCCAAACTAAAGTTGAAAAAGAGAATGCAAAATCTGTTTAATGAGCGACACGAGCAGGAGATAAATATGAGAAATGCCATAAATTTCACAGTTGATTTAACTGTAGTTTGCTGACCACGTTTGTTGATTTTGCTAATTTCCTAATGTATTTCTGCAGTTAGGAAAACAGATTAGTAGATGATGGGACCAGACGCAATTGAATGTATAAGGAAGGTAGAGGAGGGACGCCCAATGAGGCATGCCAATTAGTGCAGCAAGGCGTGAAAGATCACACACAAACAGACACACACACACACACAGACTATTACACACAGTCAAACTGGAGTAAACATACATAAACATATTAATGGTAAATTAGTATGTGGGTAAGTGTGTGTTTGGGCCAAGTTTGCATTGTAAGACTAGGCTTAGACATAAACATGGTGCGAGTCAATGCAGCCATGTATCGAGTCAGTCTCACGGCCCTGACCTATTGTCTTGGCCATTCAATTCCCTGCGTCACACGCATTGGCTGATGTCAACGTTGGCGCCACTAAAAAGTCCAAGCGAATATTTTACACTCGTCATCAAACTCACATACACACACACACACACAGGCAGTTGACATGGTTATGGCATTTAAGGTGTGACAAAATAAAAGAAATATGAATTCAATGTCATGTTTCGGCCACTTGATTTCCATTCATTTGTTGCAGCTCGCAGTTCTCGCTCAAGGTGGCAAAGCCAAACCTCCCGTTGCGTATACGACGCGTTCGCCATAGTCACAGCCTAAAACACACACAATTCGATTCTATACAAATACTGTGTTTTTGGTCAGCTATTTATGCGTTGGTAACGCTTTTATTTATTTGGTTGCTTTTTGCTGTGCAAACAATTTATAATTTTAATGCATACACGCACAGCAAATGTGACTCTGTGTGTGTGTGTGTTAACTGAATACAATCTAAATATGTTTATATAATTGAAAAGCAAACGCGAAAACATCAAGCAAAACATAGAGTCTAAGTATGCCAGTACGTCAGACGAGCGTAGGCAAAAAGGGGGGGCGGCAACATGACGGGGCGTGGCATATACAAAATGTTCACATGCCCAGCACACAACACTATAGAATATGCTATAGTATGAGTGTGTGTGTTTGTAGTATATAAATACTGCTGCCAAAATTGTTGAACGCACTGGGCCCACTGGGCGTATGATAAACGTGCCATTTATTTTGGCATTCGGCCGCTGTCGAAAGACTTTTGAGTAGCGCAATTTTTGCACGATATGCGGCGAACGTGAGCATTTGTTGTTGTAGTTGTTGTTGTTGTTTTTGACATAAATCAGTTTTATGAGTGGCATATGTATCTTCTTGTAATTTACAGCGCACTTTTCATAACTCGCTTGCTTCATGGGATTAGACTTAGATTTGCTTTTATTACCAATCCCAGCCTCCTTTCATTTTGACCTGCCGCAACGGAAATTGTTCAGCATCTACAAAGAGTTTACTTTGTAAGTTGTTGTTGCCAGAAATATGCCATGCTTTAGGCTCACATCAATGGGGCATAACAAACAAAACCAGAATAAAAACAAAAACAAATAATTTCATTGCCTGCCATAAACTTCCGCCCGCCCGCTGGCGGATATTCAATTGATATTTACTTATTTCAATTACATTTTCAAATTCAATTTACAAAATGTTTTGCGTAGTTTTGCAACTCGCCATCCGCCCTAGCCTCCTCCCTCTCTCCATCCCTACCACAGGCACTTCAGATGTGTATCAATCTTTTTTTGGCTCTGGCCAAAAACGGATCACCCCCAAATGTGGCCATAGAGAATAAATGGCAAAAGCCAGCTGCAAAGTGCCGTTGCAGAAAACCCTCTCAATCTTTTCTACGACGAGTATCTTCTGTATTTCCCCCCCTCTCTCACCCTGTCCGCCTCTCCTCACCCCCTGCTGTTCTCGATTTTCTGTTCTCTGTTGTCTGTTGGCAAATCAATGAGGAAATTTGCAAATTGAGTATATTCAGCGCATTGTAGGCCAGCTGTTCCCCCCTCTGTCTGTCCGCTTGCCTGTCGGATTTGTCTGACAGCGGCACATGCAAATGCCAGAAAACGCAATTAAATAGCCTGGCCAAGAACAACAGAGAGACAGACAAGCCAGAATCCAGAGCGGCTTTAATGGTTATCAAATTGAAGCGGAAATAGTCGAAAATTGGCGTGAATTAACTGAATATTCATTGGAAGCTACATTAAGGTGTTAGACTCTGCTCTGATTTCAAATGTAGCTGCTGAACGACTAGATACTCTATGAAAGTAAAAACCAATGAGAAAAAAAAATTTGACTGATAAATACCCCATATATTAATATTTATCCCAATTAATTAATTTATTAAATATTATTTACATTCTTTCAAAAATATTTTAAATATATTCCACAATTTTCTAAAATGTTACAGACTGATAATATCCTATTTTCAGCCATAATCGCAATATTAACACTTCTACTTAATTACTAACAGTTGTTAGGCACAATCATTTCATTTTCTATACTCCAGTTTATCCAGAACTAAACCTCATTTAAGCCCACACAACTTAGGCATTCAAATAACTAATTTGCCAAAGCGTTGAATGCAAATTAAATTGGCTCAGACTCAATCCAGGCAATCAGCCGAGCTGTCTGGCCTTTAGAAGCTAGTTGGCCAAATTGAATGGCAGGCATAAGTAGTTTATGTATCTATATGTACAGTTTCTATTCAATGAACTCCAGCTGTTGCTTTCAATTGAATTTAGTTTATTTTGTCTAGTTTTGATGTTGCCATTTGCATAACCTAATTAATAACTTAATGCAATTTGAAGGCTGTTTATTTACACCAATCTAGGCGTGATTTTTTGCACTCAACATTGTTAAATAATATTCTGTGCTCGTTAATTAATATTAATTTTCTGAGGGGGCTGCAATCGACATTTAATCCGGCTCATAATTCAGTGTTTGGCAAAGTGACACTTGCCGCTTGAAATATGGTACACATATATTTATTTTCTTTTTTCTTTTTGCCTCATGTTGCGGCATGTTGAACGGTGTCACTTATCATCATCATCAGATGCTTCAATTTATCAGCTGACTTTGACTTTGGCACTGTGGTGTCGATAGTACTCGTAGTAATTTAATGCTCTCAGTTTATTGGCATCATCACATTAAATTTTCCTTTGCCGCAGACCACAAAATGCAAAAATTCTTAGCACTTTGGCTCAAAATATTCGCAAGCATGCCAAAAATTTGACAAAGTTCTCGATATCGAAAGTTTTTGTAATTCTGACCTCCTCTTTTAATTCATCTCTCTGCACTTACTGCACATACGTATTTTGTTATTTTGTATAATGCGCATTGGTATTTTCATTTTTGGCTAAAGTCAACAGAAAAACTAAAAGAACAAAAGGCACTCGAAAGTGGCGACTGCAATTGCAATTGAACTGCGGCACTTTGATTGCATTTCGATGTTGCTTCGATTTTAGTTGCATTACAAGACTCAAAAACAAAAGGCGCAGCAAACAAACGAATCGAAAACGTAAAAGAAAATTCGAAACTGGAAATTGAAAGAACTATTGATTTATTGCTGGAATGGCAAATAAATAGATTAGTTTTTATGTGATTATTCGGTGCGCATTTTGCGTAGTTTGTGACGTGCGTTTTCCTCCCTCGTCTCGATTCGCCTACAACTCGTAATGTGTGTATTTGTGTGTGTATGTGCGTGGGTGTAATAGTGTAACATTACAATACACAAAATAAATAAAATCGCTGAGTTTAAGAATTGCGCAAGAAATTCAACTGCCAACTGGCAACAGTTCAACATTTATTTTATTTCATTTTAATTTTTTTTTTGTTTTTGAAAGCGGATTAAGCAAAGTTCCAGTGGCAGTTGAAAGCCATGGCAATACTAGATGATAAGGTAAGACCCACATCGTTATTAAGCAAATTAAAAGCCAAATAAGCTGCTACTCGACCACACAACAACAACAATGAACAACAAATTTCCCAGATTCTCAAACTTTTCTATGGACCCAAGTCCCGTTTTATGACCTCGTTTTAGGTGTTTAAGTTGTTCGCATTGTTGTTGTTGAGGTTGTATAGGAGGTGTGAAAATCACTTGTCAATCTTTTATGTAAAGATGCCGCCACCGAATCTGTCATTTACCTCGCTCGTAAAATTTTGTCGCCTACTTCCGTTTTTCTTTGCACTTAATTGTGTCTGCTACTCAGTCGCAGCGCAGTTGCAGCGCAGTCGCTGCGGTTGTTGTGCGTGTGGTTCAAGGTGAATTGACGTCGACGTCAACGTCGACATCAGCGTCAACGTCAACGTCGAAGTCACCGCCAACACTTCAACGCATCTTTCAATCGTTTCCGCAACCCGTTGTTAGAAAATAAATAAAGAAAAAGCAGCATTTGCCACAAATAAAAGACTAACAGATACCCTGTAGCAATAGTAACATTATTTTTTGGGATTTAATTATATCATTATTTAAATCTAAATCAATTTATTTATGTAGTTACTCTCACTGAATATTGTACACATATTCATATCAAATTTAATTAGCTCTGCAGATACCCCTTTTTTGCACACTTTTATTTGCTTGTCTTTGTACAAGTTTTGCCACTGCCAAGGACTTTTGTTGCCTTCGCTTTGACTTTGCCTTTAGCTTGGGCTGTTTTACTCTGAAATTTGTTGTTTATTTTGGCTGCGGGCTATTTTCTGCTTTCGTATTTTTCACTTAATAAAATTGTTTTCATTCGCTGCGCTTGCTTTTTAGCTGCTTTTCAATATGCTTAAAAATAAACGATAGCCCAACTGCCTCTGCCGTTGTTCTCCTCTCTGTTGCTCCTAAAGACTCTTTCATTGTGCTTAAACTGCTATCGATACACTTTTTATCTGACTTGGCTATTGTCGTTGTCTTTGGGTTATTTTACTTAGGGTTAGGGTTGCTTTGATTGTGGCTTATTAGCAATCGTTCTGCCTCTGTCCAGCTTATCCCACTGCTCATCATTCTGCTGATGTTGCAGCCTGGCTAAAACTGTGTTCCTTTTTGCACTAGTTTTTCTCTTTCTTCCCTTTTGCCCTATTTCCCATTCAGAGCCACAACAAATTGTTTCCGTTTAAGCGTCTTAACAGCTTTCACCGTCTGCTTTCTCCAATTCCCCTGCCGTCTGCGTCTTTTCAATTAATTTTGTTTTGATAGCTGCACTCGACAGGCGACCAACTCAAAGCATTATTATTATTACTATTATTATTATTAATGTTATTGTTGCAGCTTGCATTAATTTGTAGAGTTGAGTTCTGTCTCGTCTCTTCGCTTTGATTTGATTTGTTTAATTAGTTACAAATTGCTGGCGGCTGTTGCTCTTTGACTTCAGTTTGTGATTGATTTAGTTAAGGTGTTAATTTGATGAGTTCGCTTCGCTCATGTCTCTGGGCAACATTTTGTAGATTGTAAATTCAGCTGCAGTTGTCAGTTAGATTTCTTCTTGTGCTGCACTCGCTGTAATCGATCAAAATGTGGCTCAACCAAAAAGTGAAACATGTTAAAAAAACAAATAACACGTCGCTGGCATCTGTTGCAGAATTGCTCTCTCAGTCAAAACACTGAAAATCAGAGCAAACGCAAACAGGCAAAACAAACAGCAACATGCAAACAGCAACATGCAGATGTATACATAGATTGAGTGTGGCACAGACAAATACACAGATACATGAACAGACAATACATCAAATCATTTTCCAAAGATTTTCAATTTATTTTCACTAAAACGATTCTGTGTTGCCGCCAACGCTTTGTCCTGACGTTAAAGTTGTCGTTGTTGTTGTTGTTGTTGTTGCTGTTGGTGTTGTTGTCGGTTTTGTAATGGCCAACGAAAATAAAATGCTGGTCCAAACAACACGGCGTATACACAACAAAATCAAATGAAATGAATTTCAATGAAATGGACCAGCAACTGCAACGCAAATTGATTGCCACATGCGTTTCTAATTAGTTGACTGAACAGTGGCAGGATTAGGGAGGGCAGAGAACAGACAGAATACATATCCACATCAATGATGACGACAACGACAACAGTCAGCGGGTCTAATCCCGGAAGCTCGCACCGACATTTAAATCGAATTGCGAAATGCGAACAACAAACTGCAGCAATTTGATTGCCTAATCTGGCCAGTAGTCGACCAATCGTTGTCGATGTTTTCTATAGCTATTCTTGGCTAGTCGAGCGTTTAACAGTGCGTATGATTAATATGCGCCCACATTGCCCGTCGCCCTCTGCGACTATTAGCCCGGGGGGCGCCCCATTAGAAATGCATATAAATTGAAACACACATAAAAATGTCGAGCAGGCAAACCGATCCGTAAATCAACTGCCCATTAGCTGCAACAACATCAGCAGCGACAGCATCAGCAACAACAACAACAACAGCAACACGTTGTAAGATATTAATTTAGACTATTTTATATCTTATATTTTATACAAATGTATGTCGCTTGTCTTTTAGCTGCAACTACAGCTATTTTACCTATAGATAAATAGATCGTTAAAATCACATTTCAAATTATTCCTGTGTGATCACATGACTTTGACTTTATTGGTAAGCTATTTTTAAGCTTCTTCTTAGCGTGTGATCCAAAATGGTGTCAGAAATTAACAGATTTTTATTACTTGTAAGGTTCTTATTCACTACACATAGGCTTCATGTTATTTTTAATTATATCGCTAAGAATCAATCGATTTTCAGCATTATTATTGATTTGTAGTAAGTCCTAAGAAAGTCTTTTACTTAGTTTTCCATCAATTGAAATTTTTCAATAACGAAAGTGATTTATTAAAGCCATTTTTCGTTCTGTATTTCATTATTTTTAGTTTGCTATTTTTAGATGTTTATATTTTTCAATATGTATCGATTTAAGTAATATTTGTGTATATCCTGTACACACCAAGAGCATTTAAAGGGTATATACGCTGTGTTTAATAGATAAAATAAAATATATAATTCAATTACATTTTATAAGATCGATTAAAAATATATTTATAAATAATTTATTTATATTACTTCCATAGATCCTCAAGGGTCGTTTTCTGTAGTTAATACCACATTCGATCTAAGTTTTCGATGGTGGTTTCACATCTTTAGATCATATTTTTATACATTTTTCACTCACCTAAACTCATCAGCATGGCAAACTCAATGATCTTGTTCAATGCGAAAGATGACATGGAAAATTGCATTGAATGGAATGGATTTCCTTGGCCTCAAATGGGGTTCATAAGTTGTTCTCGGATGCCCTTAACTCACGCGCTTGTTTGTTTGCTTTGTTGCTTTTTTTGCCTTTGCATATAAAAATGTCTTGACAACATTTTCTATAAATATATGCTTCATATTTGTATTTTGTCTGTATATATTTCATACTTGTATGGCGACCCCAGTCGAGGCGAAATTCTTTAGAAGCATTTCTTTTATTCTCGTTGTTGTCTGTTTTCTTATTTTCCTATTTTCTGGTATTTGATGTTTTGATTTGATGCCCGCCGCTCTCTCTTTGACTATTTAAATTATAACCTACATAATGTTAATGGCCAAGAAAGAAATATATAATTTAATAATATTTATGGGGCGTAGACAGGCACATGGCCAAACATTTGCTCCCAGATATGAAACTTAGGGTAATGTCTCGAGCCATCCTTTACGACCATCATACATATAATGAAATTAAAGAATCTTTTTATTATTTTTATTATGACAAAGCATTAATAATTTGTTTAATTATCACTCATATTGAAATATGTGAAATATTTGCATAGTATATATGAATACTATATGTGCATCTTAGTCCGGTTTTTTCAATGTCTAAATAAGTTATTTAGACATTGAAAAAACGGACCTTAGTATATTAAATTCTTTTTGTTGACAGATTGATATACTTACTAGAAATCCATAACGTCCAGTCCAAAAACACATACATGAAAGGTTAATCTATTTCATTCATTTCGTAAATTGAAAAATTCTACACATGAAGGAAATTTTATTGTGCACAACACTTTTTCTTTTCTCTAAATCAAATCGATTTCAAACTGGTTTTCAACCATTTTAAAATTTTTCGCCCTAGTCCAATTTATTCATACTCGTGTTTATTGTAATTGTTATTAAATATTAAATTAATTTTAAAGACAAATTGTTAATATCTCTATAAAAATCAAAAGCAACGCTGCGAAAAACCAGCAAGTACTTATATGTAGTATATATAGTTATGATGTATTTTCCACTGCACTTTCAATTGCCAACTATTTTTAAACAATTGCCTTTTAATAAGTATACTCAGTCGTACAAGTTTTTAATAACACACTGAAAAATTACCTTGAAAGCAGTGACGCCATTCAAAATGGAACTATGAATAAGATGGTCGAGTAGAAGCACGGCGAATGGCAAGCAAAACAAGTGGAGGCAACACTTTTCATATATGCATATAGGAGCAGCAGGTGTATGGGTGTGTGTGTGAGAGTGTAAGTATGTGTTTGTGTCAAAGAGCTAATTAGTGCAATGGGAAGAGCAATTTTAGCTGTAGATGTTGCGCTCTTAGCTGCCGACACCTGTGAGAGCATCAGGTGAAGCTGTGTGTGTGTGTGACTCTCTCTATGTATGTGTGTGTGTGTTTGTGTGTAACACCTTCAGCACGACAATGTCAATGATCATTTTTGACATGGACATGGCGTGGGCGTGGCACAGCTGCCTTTGCTGCCAAGAGAATCACAAAATAGAAAACTCACCTCAGCACAATGACTCTCAAAGTGTAAGGTGGCAATGCGCTTATTTTATTTAACAGGTAAATTAGATAAAGAAATGTAACACAGTCACAACACTCAGACGTTGTACAGACCGAGGTCAAAGCACTTTCATTCCCCAGTCCTCAGTGTTTTGTTTACAAACAACTATTTTTACAACAAACTCACAGCACGCAGAGAGAAGAGGCATCGAAGCCGTTGCCCTCGGGCCGGATACGCCAGTAAATCGAAAAAAATGAAAATGAAATTGAAAATGGGGAGAAAAAAAGCTGGAAAACTTCGTTCATCATTCGATTTTGAACGCATTCAGGCCGACACTTTTTTTGAATCGTTTCTTTTTTGTTTTGAATGCAGCTCTGACGTAAATGCATTCGCATATTGGTTTGTTCCATTGCCTGAAAAATGGAAAAAAGGAATAAGAAATGCAATTATCATTTATCTAGTCTATTTTTTTAATTTCATTTTCCATCTGTGAGTTTTACATCAGATTCAGAATTCAGATTTATAGGCACATTCATAGACTCCTGCTCGTATTTTTCGTTTCGAATTTAAAAATATTTCAACTCATATCGATTTTTTGTATGTGTTGCTGTTGTTATTGTTGCTCTGTTGCTCTGTTGCTTTGTTGCTTTGGCTATAAATAATATTTTAATTTCTTTGCTTTTTTTGGAACAATTTCCAGCGCATTATATTTAGCAGGCGTTGAGCCTACAATTCGTTCTGTTTGTTGTGTTGTTCTTTATCTTCGTAGTATACAAGCAGAAGGGGATAGAAAAGGGGGGAATGCAGGAGGGGGGTGTCGCGGTAGGAGTCTTAACTTTTTCTCACCCTCCAAGCCCGCGGGCAACTGAAAAGAAACTTTTGTGTGAAGTTGGCAAGCAAAATGTAAACAATTAATTATATGGCCAAAGGGACAGCTGCTTTAGGGTTTCAAATTGATTTGGGTTCTGCCCAAGAAACTGGCCAGAAGATGCTGTTGCCAAAACGCGCAATGTCAATGCAATTTAAATTTCATTTAATTGAAGATAAACAAAATGAGTCGATATAAATAATTTAGCAGCCATTAAACAAGTCGAAAAGTATTAAAACAAAAAGTAATAAAATAATTATCAACTTGAAAATAAATGTTCTACTTTTCCAATTTTGAATAAATTGTATACATTTAGAAAATTTAAATTTATTTGAATTTTTTTCTGAACTTTGCTATAGTATAAAAAGCTGACAGTTTGACGTGCTCCATTGACATACTCGAAAAGGGGGTAGAAGCGGGAAGAGGAAGAGATGAATTCACATCCGCATCTGCCATGGTGACATGGCAGATTAGCCTGGTAAATCGATGGTGACCAGGCCAGCGAAATGCAACGCAAATTGTTAGCAATTAGACGGACAAGCGGCATGCCCCAGCCAAAGGCGACGACGAATCCCAACAAATTGGCAATAAATGATGATTATGGAGCATATTTACGAGTATATCTATATATAATATATATGTGGTATATGTAGGTGAATGTGTGGCCAGCGAGCAGATGATTTGAGCTATAAATACGCCGTGTGACAAATGGCGTTGCCAAAGCAGCTCGCAACGCAATAAACTGTTTTGTTCACGCGACAAGGTTGGCAATAGGCAATAGGCGCCGTGCGATTTACTTACAACAAAAGAGCCAACAGCAACAGCAGCAGCAGCAGCAAAAACAATGCGAATTCCGCTGAATTTGCTTACAGCTGCGTCACAAAGGTGAGAAACAAAGAGCAGCAGCTGCCTTTGCCCGGAATGAACTCGACCCAGGCCAGGCCAGGCCAGGCCGGGAACTGCGGATGACAGTCAAATCCTAGCATCAGTTCAACATGGCTCAGTTCAGTTCAGTTCAGTTCAGTTGAGTGGAGTGCCACGAACACAGCACAGGTCTTAGCGGCTAGACAAATTAAATCACAATCACACCAATCTTAAGAACACAACACACAACATATAATATTTTTAAATTTCTATTTGATATTTTTTAATGCTCGGGTATAAATTTGTTTTTCATGTTTTTGTTTTTGCGCGCGGCCAAGAAAAAGTGTTGCTCGAGCATTTTTTAGAAAAGGAATTCGCTATAATTTTTCAAGCGAGTGTGGTCAACAAATATTCACCTGTTTTTGTATTCGCAAGTTCGCACTTGCTCTCACTCACTCTCTCTCTTTCGGTCTCTCTCTCTCTCTCTCTTTGCCAACAGACATACGCTCATACATTACGCATACGACGCGTTGACGGCCCGCAAAAAAACTGAAGAAAAATAATAAGGAGAACTCAAAATGTAAAGCGGCAAATATTTTTGCGCACATACACATACACATTTTCAAAAGTGAATAATTTAAAGTGGCCATACACACACACACACACATACACACTCTCTCACACACTTATTCACACTTAAATATATGTGAAGCATTTCATTTTTAAGATTATGAGCGAATTGTGTTAGTCAGCCTCTGTCTCTGCCGTCCCCGCGGCAACATTAAGTGTTGATTGTGTGTGCGGCGCTCTATTAGCGACTGCCTCTCACCAGGGCACCAGAAAACCCCTCACCTCCCAGCCCCGCTGTGTAGCCACCCCCTCTTGGTGTTGTCCTCAGGCCGACTGTGGCTGCTTGGCTGACTGAAAGAAAAATCAAGCAAACTCAGTTCGTTGCGAGCGCGAGCGCGTCTGATGCTGATTCTGATGCTGATGCCACAGTCAGTTCAGCCTGATGGCCCAGTTGAATATTTAGCATTTGATATTTGCATGCATATCGAGGCGATAAAAACCACACAATAGCACTGCATATACTAAACTGGTATACAACAAAAAATCACTACAACAACAACAACAACAACAACAATAAAAACTACGCCCACGCGCTATCACAAAATACTCGCAAAAACCAAAAAACCAAAAACCCAAAACATGCATAAAATACTACAAAAAACCAAAGTGCATTTCAACAACAACTACAACAACAATCCAAACACACACACAAAAAAAAACCACAACAACAAAGCCTATCGATTAAAAAATGATTTACACAAGCAACCACACAAAAATAGTAACAGTGCAAAAATGAAACAGCTAAAATCCCAAAAAAGAAATATTAAATAGTATTAAACAACAGCTGCGCGTGATATCAAAAATGGACAGAACAATGCATTTAACAATTTTATTTAATAAAACAACACAATGCAAATAACAAAAGAAAAGCATTATGCTATTGTATTTTACAACTTTTTTTCTATCTATTATTTTTTTGTTTGCCGTGTTAGAGTTGATTTTGACCACCTGCTCTGTTGTTTTATGGCCTCAAACCCTTTGCGAAAGCTAAGTTTTGTTATGGCATTTACAACGGCAATTACATCTCTGTTCGTATAAAAAATTTAATATAATATAAAGTATTTGCATAAATTCCTGCTCACTCTTTTAAATTATTCTATATAAGAGTCTCTCTCTTTTAAGTTTTTGCGTATGCAGTCTTTTAATTTAATTTTTTTAACTTATATAACGAAAGTAGTTGGACTTTACTGCTATAACTTATAGCTGTCATCGGAACGATCAATCTAAATATTAAATATTTTATAAAATTATTTTATTCATTTGTTGAAAACTATGAATTTGCACATAGACTTTAAATATTTATACAACTTTCTAATTTTAGCTCACCGTAGACATTTAAAGAATATATTGCACTAATAGTGAACAAGAGAATTTAAAATTCGGCTTACCAAAAATATATCCACTCTTTCTTTTTTCAATTCTTTTTTTCTTTTTTACAACTTTCCATTGGGTGTGTGGACGTAAATAGTTTTCAAGTTGAAAGGCATTTGGGAAAATGAAACTACTTTTAACTCGTATACACACATGTGCCCAAGTGTGTGTGTGTGTGTGTGTCTGTTGCCACAATGTCCGGCTCTTAAGCAGCAAAGCTCCCAATGGATTGGCAGTTGCTTTGATTCGGTTAAGACTTGGTCATAAAGTTGCCAAGACCACAAAAACCACACTTCAATTGCGGATATCAATTTAATTTCAAATTTGAGACACAAAATATGTAAATTAATCAAATTATGATTGTGGTTCTTTTTTTTGATGTGACTCGTTTGTGAATAATTGAAACTCGTGGACATAATTCACCGCACACTCAATATTTGTGAATTGAGTAAACAAATGTAACTCTTCAGTTCTTATATTCGCCATAAATCAATCGGGGATTTTCTTTGTTTTAAAATAACAACAAATTTGTAATTGAAAACAACATTTATTTTCGTTCAGTTTAATTAATTGTATTTATTCGTAAAATACAAACAATTCGCTTTTATTTAACAACGTTGGCCAAAATACGATTCAAGGCAGCTGCAATAATAAATTATAGCGAAATAAGAAGATGTTATATTTTATAAGTCTTTATAATACATACATGTCTGTGTATATATAGAAATATCTCATCTAATAAAAATCATAATGCGTTTCCAGTCAAAATGAGTGAAATGAATAAGAAGTGAATATATATATCTACCAATGTGAATACTGCAAATATTGAAGAATCCAACAAAGTTTCAGCTTCTGTTTCTGTTCTGTTTCTGTTTTCTGTGTTCAAGTGCCAAAGTAAATTGCTAAGAGCCATGAAATAAACTCACAAATTAACACGAAAAAAATCAACAAACAACAAAAAAATACAACAACAACACTCAGACACACACGCTTATTGCAAGGATAAGGATAAGGATAAGCATAAGGATAACACTCGTCACCTCTCAGGATTAAAACACAAACATAAACACTCTACAATATGGCAGACACTGCCAATGACAAAAACAACAACGACGACAACGACAATGACACTGACGTCATTGAGGAAGAAGAGGAGACAACAACAACAACAACGAAGAAGAAAACTTCACAATGGCGCAAAACGCGTTCCACAAAGGTGAGAAGAGCACCCAATAAGCGAGGGTGGTCTCACAACTTGCTAGAATTTGTAAGAAGTCAATAAATGAGTGAGCAAATTTCAGTATAAATGAGATGGGTAGATAAAAAGAGGACGGTTTAAGCTTATACACAGAAGAAAATCAGGGTTTCTCACAATTTCTTACATTGAGTTCGAAATGTATGATTCAATTATAATTTTTCCTGAAAATATTTTGATAATTTTACTTTTTTATAAAGTCAAATGTTTCCGATTTTTTTGGACTATTTTTATGCTGATTTCCTTTTTATTCCCAAATAGTGTTCATTTATTTAGAAATCAAAGTAAAGGTGTGAATTTCTTGAACATTAAGATCATATTATAGTAGAGGATATTTTGATAAGTTTTGATTAAGTATTCAAAAATATTCAATTGTTATTTCCCTCCAAAATACATATATTCAAAACTTTCTAAGGACAAAAAATTAGAATTATTTCCAAATTAAATAACACTTTAGAGTTCAATTACATTTTATATAAAAGCATTCAAAGATCCTAGCAAAATGCTTTGGACATAAAGTGAGGTCACCTAAAGAGTACTTTCAGAATTTCAATTGTCTCGCCTCGTTGACTATGAATATGTGTTTGCCAAATACAATATGAGTCTTTTGAGTTTTCTGGGGCTATTTAGATGCTTCAAGTAATGAAAGGCAATCGCATGACCAGCGTACGCCCACTTCACTCAACATTTGAAGCTGACAAATGCGACAGATTGAAAGTTGCCAAATGGACGACGGACAAAGATGTCGAAAGCGACGTCTCCGATCCGCTTTTTGGCGGCCAAATAAACAAAGAATTTATTTGTTGCTGATTTGTAGCAACAATAAATATATATACTCGTACATATTCATATATGTATGCAATATATACATATGTGCATGTATTAAACTTGTTGCTGAGAAAAGTGAATATCTGAAAGAGACTTTTTTAAAAGTGTTGCTAATTAAGCGAAGCGAATTTTGATGAGCTTTGCACTTGATTAACTGTTAATGTGTCTAAAAATAAGCAGCTTTGCTTTGGACATTAATCAGAAAGGGAACTATGTTCGTGTGTATATGGCAAATGATGGGAATACCTATAAGGCATACACATACATTCATTTCCAAAAGGGGTTTCGTTCTTAAAAAACTGACTGAGGACGACGACGATGTTAGAAAGTTTCCAGGTCAGTGAATTTCCTGGTAGCTGCTAGCTGAGATGGATACTGTACTCGGATAGTGGATGGAGCTCCAACCAGGAGCTGGCTCCTGTTGTATTGTAGCCGTAGGTGGATACGAAAGGATAAAGTATAAAGGATAAACATAAGCGCACAATGGGCGGGCGGCACATTGATTATATGCTTGCCACATGGGACCCAATCTGTGGTAGCTGCTCCACGACGTGTTGTCGGGCGCATAAATTACTTTGACTAACAACAAGAGCCGCATCGAGAGGAGCACTAGGGGAGGTGCAAGTAAAAGTGGAAGCAGTAACAGCTACTTAGGCATCCTTAAGCCACACTCACGTTCACCATTCACCTGTCGCTCGCTCGACACTCGACACACGACACTCGGCGCACCTGCAATCAATCAAGCTGTAAAGTATTTATTAAACGATATTATGAGGTTTACCAGCAGATATGCACACACTCTTCAAAACGACGAGTGTATAGATATGTGTATGTATGTATGTATAATCACACGCCATCACACTTTCACACCTGTATACAATTTTTTTTAATAGCTTCATTGTTTCTCTTAACAGGATTTCATTTCACTTAATATACCAACACACAGTGGCATGCATTATGTTTAAGCGCCAACACACGCACACACACAAACATATATGTACAGCAGTTGGTGCTGTTGGCTCTCTCTCTCTCTCTACCCTCTTTTACTGTGCATCATTACTGCCTTTTATTGTTGCTGCTGGGACTTTACTTGTTAACCCGACGTTTGCCTTTGCCCGGCGGTGTTTTGGCACTGCCTTTAAATGAAGCCAACAACGTTGAGTTGACGTTCCCAGTTTTGGCCCTGGCTTCGTTTCTAGCTTTAGCTTTGACTCTCTCTCTATATCTCTCTCTGTCTGGCAGGTAGTTTCTACCTTTTTTTTCATGGCAACAATCAAGGCGGCTACAAAAGCGATCTCAGTGCAAAGTTTCCGCTCCGTCACTCCATTTCCCATTTCCTTTCCTTTCCGCATGCTGTGCACTGTATTTTCTTTCTCTGTTTTTTTTCTTTCCTCAATTCGCTTTTCCTAACAACAATTTTGTTGTTTTATGTTCTACTACTTCAGCTACAAAATTCCAACTTTAGCTGCGTTTATTTGTTGTTAATTTCATGACCATTTTTATTGTTTTATGCGCCTTAAGTATATTATTTGTTTCTTTCATTCTTTCTCTCTGTTTTGGCCAGGCAATTTTATCTTTTAATTAAAACTGAAGCGTCTGCTCCTTTTTTATTTTATTTGGGAGCGATAACATCCACGACCTGCCCCAAAACAACAACATATGAGCATTTGGAGACGAGGTGCATTAATTAAGAATTTTATGCCGCTTGCCTGAACATTAGAATTTATTTTATTTTATTTAGCTGACGAGCATATAAAATATTTTGTTACATTTGTTGTGAGAGGCAAACTCACTCATTTAGGCCAATTAAGTTGCCAAAGTCAGGTTGATAAGAGGCAAGGGGGGCACTCATACTCAGAGTTCAGCAAGAGGCTAATTGATTTGAGGCTCTTTGGCCTCTTTGGCATTTGGCATTTGGGAATCGGGAATTGGGTGCCAGCTGAGGCGAATTGCGGCAATGAAATAAACAATCGTCGCTTAATTGGGTCATATCAAAGATGTTCTCGCTGATTTGCCACTAAAATTCAACATTATTTTTTTAACATTTCGCATAAGGAAAATACAAACAATTGCAATGATGAGTAAAGCTAAAAGTGAGTCAACGTTCTTGTGTTTGGTTTTCCACTAAGAAATATAGCAGATTCATTATGAGATAATATTCAATTGTTTAAGGTACTCAGCTATAAGTTTTAATAGATTTAAAGTATAACAGTGCCAGTAAATATCTTGATGAAATTTAATAATATAATATAATAATTAAATTATATTTATATTATAGTTATTTTGAATAATTATTTACCTCTCAAATTTAATTTAGAAACTATAAATTGTGGTGTGGAATGAACTTAATCAGAAAAAACGCAATTATTAAATCTATTTGGTATTTTTTTTACTGCAGATAGATATATTTACAGGATCTATTAAATAAATTATATCTAATTGCAAGACCGTGTCACTCAAATGCCATTATTTACCAATAAATCAAATAATTTTTGTTATTTGCCATATTCTTTTATTTGGCCATATTTCAGCATTAACTATACATAAGACCATTGTATAGATATTTATCTAGACATGTACATATAGATATTAATATATTTTTGTCAAAATACTTATACGCTAACGTTCTCCTGATCTCATCTCTCTTTTGTCTTTTATTTCTAGGTAAGCACCAGGAATTTACAGATCAATCTTAATCCACAACTCACTCTTCCGCCATTTGATTAGTAAGTAATTTCACCATCAATGTTAGTTGTTCGATTTATTCCAACATAAATTGCTCTTTGTGTTTTGCTTTCTTACTTGTCAAGTAAACGGGGCGTTTAGAACAGCGTCTATAGAATTGAAAATAAAATATATGTATATACACAAACACACATAGACACTCATACATGTGCGTGCGTGTGTGTGTGCGTGAGTGTGTATGAACAAGCAGTTATAAATAATTTCTGGCAAAAAATCAGCAATTTTTTCCGTTGATCTCCAAGTATAGCGCGTTGGCAGCTTGCCAAAGCGAATTGCGCATACGCCGTGTGGACCGGGCCAACATCTGTATGGGTTGTTGTCGCTGTATGCGTAAGCTCAATAGTATTGGTAGCAGTTCTCCACTACGCTCTGGAGTGGTTGTCTCTTAAGAGCGCGACTAAAGAGCGAACAGCCAAAAACTTGCTACATTATAAATAAACAAAAAAAAAGGAAAAAGAAATATTGAATGAGATGTTTATGTTTTGTATTTCATGCTCGTATTTTGTAATTTTGCATTCGGCTAACTGTTTGCAATTCTGGCTGAAAGGTGTGCAGCTCGAGGACCAAGAAATCGTTCTGCCTGTTGCTGTCATCGGTGTCGACAGCCTCGTGCATTAAATCAAAAGTTGAGGCTGAATGCGACTGTCCGTCTATCCGTCCGTCTATTTGTCTGTTTGCCCGACTGTCCAAGCTGCCAAATTGTTGTGTCATTTTTGCGAATTTTCACTTCACATTTTCATCAGCTGTGTGAGAGAGCTGCCTTTTATTGTTGTTATTGTTGTTTTTGTTGCTGTTGCTCTCTCTCATTAATTTGCGTCTAATTAGTTTTGATTTTTTGCTTCAATTGTCCGCAACAAGGACGTGACTTTGGCAAAGAACTTGGCCCACCCGCCTGTCATAGATCAAAGTGAAAAATGTCACCGAGTCAACGAGCACCAAATAAATATTAATATTAAATAGTACAAGTATCTGCAAATTAGTTTCTGCCCCGCAAACAGTTGCTGCGAAATTGACTGTCAGGCATTTTAAGCGATTTTCAATTACATTTTCAACTACATACATTTATTGTATATATAATGACACCCCCAATATGGCGCTGCTCCAAATATATTTATATATATGTATGTATATATACGCGGACTTTCAGGGCTTGACCAAATTTGGAATCGTGAGGCGCCTCCGGCCGTGCAGTTCAAAACTTGATGCAATAAACACAAAATGCGCAAAACAAAAACAAAAAGCCATTTGGCGGCGACGTTGTTGTTCTTATACTTATTGTAGTTGTTGTTGTTGTTGTGCTCATTGTTATGATTGTTGGCCATGTCGTTGTACTTTTAAAGCTCAGACAGCTTGGCATAATAAAACCAAATCAAGACATGGCCAAAGTTGCAGCCGACAGAGAACACGGCCTGCTTGGGGCATGTGGCAAGGGACAGGGGGCAAGGGGGCAAGAGGGAGCAATTTTCTTGTTGCACAGGCCGGCAGCGAGCTTTCCTTTGCCTTGGCCCAATGCCAAAAAGTGAACACAGCGCGGGCCATGGAGCGCCCATAGCTCTGGGCCTGACACAAAAGGCGTCGAACTGTGGCCAACAAAATTTAAGACGCTTTTTTTGCCCAACAGCTGCTAAATGGAAAATTTACTGAACTGTTCTGTTTGTTGCATTTAACACTTTGGGGCAAATAATAAGGCGCATTTATGTAGACCCAAATATGGTCTTAATGGAAATGGAAATGGCCAGAAAAAATGATCAACGACTTTTGCGAAAAATGTACTTGACTCGCATTCAGGTCATTGGCGTTGTAAAATAAAACTCAGAACAACTCTTATGTTGTGCCCATTAAGAAGTGTTAAGTACTCGAAGAACTATTTAAACTGGGCTAAGTTTAAGTTTGAGTTGCGTGACTTGAGCAAACGAGTGTTAAGCTTAATGGAGTTTTGTGTTATTTCAAACTTAACTCTAGTTAACAGCGTAATCAATTTTTATGGGACGTTGAAACTTTGGGCTAAGGACACTTGAAAAATTCGAGCAGTTTTCACTTTGAATTGTTGATCCTTTCTACAAATTTATTTACTAAAATTTCTCAAATCAGTAAGAGAATTTGAAATTCGTCTTGTTGAACAAAAAATATAGCAGACATCAATTTGTCCACAAAGAAGCAATAAAATAAAAATATTATTAATTTAAAACAAAAATGTTTATGACTGCATGAGATGTCCATATAGAATATATATTTTTGTAGATATATAAAATATACGACTAAATAAATTAAATTATTGCTTAGATTATATTTTTTATTGGCCAACAAAGTTGAAGCGAAAATTATTCATACTCACACAATCCATTTACGGAGTGTAATAAAAAGTGCAGTGTTTTCTCTTTCGTTTATTATTCAACATTTATTTGGTTTATATGTATTTCGATATTGTTTCGTTTAATTAATTTGATATTCATTGTTCAGCACTAACTACAGTACGTACAGTAAATGTTGTCGCATGTCTTTTTGGATAAAACCTTATGTTGAAGATCAGACACTTATGACTATCGTTATAAGGATTATATATTGTATATGATATATATATTGTATAGGATAGCTAAAACTATTATTGTTCGAATGTACGCGTTTATAATTAATTCATTGAATATAATTCATAAAATGTTTGTTTTGTTTTTTGTTTTTCATTGTTTTTGTTGCCTCTTTTGATGCATTTTGATTATTCGATAATTCAATTTGAAATTTGCTTACGATATGGTTAAATTTTGAAATTTGAAGTTTTGAGAAATCCTTTAAGCCATTTATCAAAGGTCAAATGGCAAATATGCACTCGCCTTATGCAAGTTTGCAATTAAATTAATTAGAAAGTCTGGGCAAAAATAACTTTGTTAAGCTTTGCTCATACGCATATCAAAATTTATACTTAGTTGCTTGCTGGCAGAGAATGAAACTTTCGTTTCCATTTGGTCAAACATCCGGCTATCAATTAGACACACACACTCACACACAATATGAATGAACATTTCTGCCACACTTTGAAGTTTTTGAAATAAATCCCTTTTAGCAAACTCAGCCTCCCCTTTTAGGCCATGTCAATTTAAATGTTTGCCCAGCCCAGGCCCTTGGCCAGGCCTATTGTAAAGTCTCTTAGCGAATGGGGTCAAGTGTGTATATGGTGCTCAAGTGCTCAAGGCGGCAGAAACAGCTTGGCCAAAAGAAAACAATAAACCAAAAACGAAGCAAGAAAAACAAAAAGAATTTATATATTTTATATAGTACATAGTGAATAAAAAAAGCAAAAGAATTGTTGAGCAAAAAATGTGAGCACTGGAAATCAATATAAACTTAAGCCATTTGCCACGCCCCAACGCCCACACCATGACACTTGGCACTTAGCCACATTCGGTTTGAGCCGGATTTATTGTATGGTGACTTTTGCGCTCCAAAGTAGGCAATAACATTTTGCACACTCTCTGCCCGCTTAATGAAATGATTGCAATAAAAATAATTATTATTAACGTATTTATCTGAATTCAACGAATATTAAAATGTGACCACAAAAAGTGTGGTCTGAAATCGAGTTAATTATAAATGAAAAATGCGCCAACGTGGCGCATTAATGAATTCAATTTGAATTCATTTTATGCTATTTTCATATATTTAAATGCAACGCAGCAACGTTGCGAGTCAAGTATTAAGAGTGTATATATTTTAGCCCTTTTGTTTTTGCCAACTTTGCATAACTTTTTGCGCGATTTACTCGCAGTCGCAGTCGCAGTCGAGTTCAGCTGTTGTTGTTACCACAGCTCCAACTCCAAGTGAAGCTGGAGCTCCAGTGGCGGCTTATTGTTCGGCAAAGTTTCATTGTGCATTGGGTGTAGTGTGTGGTGTGTGTGTGTTTGTGTGTGCATTCATGACAGCACTCCCTAGACTGCCACCGTCACTAATTAGCGCGTAACCTAGTTTATCAGTTCTTAGTTCTTAGCTCTATATACCAACTAGGAACAAGCGAACAACAACAACAACAGGCCGCAAGAGTCTCGTCTGTCGGCTCAACGAGTTTCCTTTGATTTGGGCTTTAAGTTTTGCACGGTCTCTCTGCTCATTAAATGGCAAACCAGTCCAGCACTGCTTGACTTATGCCTTTGGGGTCGTCCCACTCCCTGGAGGGGCGGTGGGCGGGGGGTGGTAGCACCTTGGGAACCGTTAGACAAATATAATTTCATTGCGCTCAGCCCTCTGGGCTGGAGTTGGCTGACGTTGGAATGCGTAAACGTTGACGATTAACTGCGCCATGAAAATAAAGCAAAATAAAACGATTAGAACTAAATATAGAAAGATATCTCGCAACATGACGGGCCCCTTTCTATCTCTTTCTTTTCGCCTCTCTCTCTCGCTCTCTCTGTCTGTCTTTGTTGTGGTTCCGTCTTCGACTGAGTCTCAGATTCTGAACTCTGTCTGACTGTTGTTGCTCCTTCTGGCTGTTTTGGCCCGTATGCGAGGCAGCTACGTGGCACTTGGCCAAGAAGCGTACACTTTAGATTGCATTTGGTAGGATGTGCTGTAGCTTGTGGTCCTCTTTCGTGGGTTGTGGTTTATCTCATTGCCCCAGTGCCGTACATCTTGCCCGTGCCGGGGCCAGCAGCAGCTGCAAGTGAAGAGAGAAGACAGAATATAATAATAATAGCAAGTTTTGAGCTGAAATCTGAAATATTAGTATGTAAGTCAAAAGTTGAGAGCTCTGGGGAGACGGCATTAAAATTGCGCTGTGCTCTGTGACACAAAATCGTTGAGATATTTCACTGGTACAACGGAGAACTTCCAAACAAATCCCAAAGTATAAAACGCATAAGCCGCGTTAACAGTCCGACTGTCTGGGATTTCCATACGTCGAGAGTGGAGCAACAGAAAGATGGAAAAACAGATAGAAAAACAGACAGACAGACAGACAGCTACAGCAAATTCCATCATCACACATGTTGCATAATTGCGTTGCATGTTGCCAGCTGGTGTTGCACTTATAGTCGCATTTGTGTGCTGCCTGTTGGCCAATATGTTCAGCAAACGCATTCCTTTTGGCAGCAGCAGCAGCTACAATAAAAACCTGTCTGCCTGACAGACAGTGCGGGGAGGCGGGAATGGAACATTGTTGAAGCATCAAACAAAGAGTAACAAAGAAAGAAAAACATGCACATGAATCAGGAGCAAATGAAAATTGAAAAGAAAATGTGCATAATATAAACGAAATTTAAAACGCACTTTCCACTAAAAAAAAAAGCCGTTGCCGTTGCAATGGAATTTTCTGAAACGAAACTGTTGTAATATGATTCTACGACAAACAGACAGACTGATAAGCTCACGAACCGTAATATTAAACGTTATTCCCTTTATTCATAATTGTTATTTACATAAATATCGTTGCAACGACAGTGACCATTAAAAATATGCTTTTACACAGCACTTGCCACATTTTTAATTAAGCATTTACAAATTTATAGTTTTCATTTTAACATTTTAAATGGATTTACTTAAGCTTTAAAGTTATCCAGATTTCTTTAAAAGTCAGAATATATTGCTTTTTATGAAGTAGCTATTTTTACATTCAACATATTCCTATAGCAGCTATATATAATATTGCTATTAGTTTTCCATGTCAACTGATATGAAAATATAAATGGGTTTCTAAAACAACAAATTTTCTATGTTAAAATAGTCACGTTTGGCGGAAACTGGGGGACAGACTAACACTAGGATTAAGGTAGGTGAGTTTCTTATCAAAAAAAAGAAAAAAATAAACAAATTTATACATCAACCTAATCCTCAAAAATTAAAATTTTATTAAGATATGTGCATTATTTCATATACATTAAAATCATTTGTGACAATATTAAAAAAGGATAAGAGAAAGTGAATTTACGGGTTTCTATTTACTGACTTGTCACAACTTTAAAGATAAAGAAATAGCTCTCAGAAAATTTAAAAATGGTTTATCCCCTTTTTTTAAATAAATTTTAACTTTGAAATTTATTGCAGGAAATGCAAAAATATTGCACTGAAAGCTGATTCAGAAAACATTCAATAAATCTGGAATTTGTTTTTTACACGCTCCTATTATTCAATTTGAAATTCAATCAACCAAATTTTGTCGAATGAATATTTTCGATTACATATTTGGAATTGTCACTGGATTTGTGAACGGGAATTCGTGATGCAATTCCCAATTTTAAGTGCTCTCATTATCTGTACCACTATCAAATATAAAACAGGCTCATATAAATACCAAATGAACCCCTTTGAAACTGAATTCCTAGATTAATAAAATGTTTTAAGCCCTGATGACTGTTCATATCAAAATACCAGCAATAAAATAGTGTAGCAATTAAAAGTAGTAAATTACAACGATTAGTAAATTAATACAAATGATAAATTTAGGATTGAGAGCTGTTTCAATTTGTTTCCTTTTTACATCAAAAAAATTATAGGTCTATGAATTTTTATTGGTTTGAAAAACAACAATTATAGAAACTTATTTTATTAATAATATTTCATTGTTTGAAAGCATGCAGTTTATTTTATGAAAAGTGAGTTTTAATATCACTTAGTCATTTTTAGAGTCGATCAAGGGATATCTGATAGTCGAGCCAATTACAGCACAGCAAATCTGTGTTAAATTCAATTAAAAGTGCCCGTAATTAAACTCACATGTCCAAGTGCAACGGACGTTAATGGGGGCCTAGGTTAAACGACTCGTACTCGCAGTGATGTGAATACCGCATGAGTGCATTCATAAAAAAGCAGCGAGTGTATTGAAATTTATTTGAGCGCAAAGGCAAAATGGACGAACAGGCAAAGGACACTCGACACACAGCTCGAGCCTGAATCTGTCCCCCCCTTAACGTGGCTATCAAGAGCTGGCCACGCGGCGGCTGTGGTGACGACTGACGAGTGCTGCCACCAACAACCACAACTCAAATCCACACACCATACAAATCTCTAGTCGTCGCTTATTTGTATAGAAATTCAATCAAGGACTCGACTGGGCACCATTCAATTAAACGCTTATCGCGCGCGTTGCAGTTGCTTTGAACTAAGCGACCCCCTTGAGCCCAACAGAGGGTATGAAGTGGGAGATGAGCAGCAAACTGAAGGGCTTTTTACTTGGAAAAGAGTTTGGCATCATTAGAAATAAATGGAAAGGGTTAAGGATAAAGCGCAGTCAAGATTATGAAACTCATTAAAAAAGTTTTTCTGGGCAACATTTTTTTGAAAAGAGCAACAAACAAATAAGAAAGACTAAGGAATTTTTCCTTCAACTTTCGAAATTGCTATACAAATATGTTCAAGGACGCGTTATGTGCAACTGATGGCTAAAAGGACACAAAAACACTTTATTTAAATAAGTTACAATATTAACAAAAATAGAAAAAAAGGGGAAAAGGGGAAAAATAAATAGAGCGTGAAACCAAGAACAGCAGGACTCATGTCTGGGCTGCTGCAAGCATTCATAAATTAGACGTCAAAGCCCAGGACTTTGACAGCAATAATACACACTAACACTCCAACACACACACTCATCCACACCCACGTAAAAAGGGTCAAAAATGAAACTGAACTTGCAGCTGAGACGCCAAAATGTGATCGATTAGGGCCAAAAAGTTTCTGTCTTCATTTGTTGGCCAAAATCTATTACCAACTTGAAAGCCAGAACTTAATAAATTGACCAATTGGTTGCGAGCACTTGTCATGAACTTATTTTTGGCCATTAATTTAGCTAGCCGTGGCACAAATGCAAATGAACGTTTAATTTCAAACTTTGGCCTGGCCTTAACCACCCAAAAACTGGCCAAAACTCAAAGCAAATTGCCGTTGCGCCACAAAAGTCAATGAAGTGTTAAATGTCCTGCTGCGTTGACTGCTAAATTTGACATATCCTGCAGTCCTAACCCAATCCCAAACTCCATTTCTACTACAATATATACTGGCCAATGGCCATGTGCCAAGTTTTTGTGGGTTTAACTTTTTCGTCTTTTTTACGAGTGTTGTTTGCATTGGGCCAAAAACCAGCGGCAAGCTGCGTGCTTTGTTTCCATAATGCTGCCACACACACACACACACACACGCACACACACACAACTAAAACAAATAACGATGACGATGGGGCTAACGTACACACACACACACAGTGACATATGATGTACATATATAATTAAAGCAAACTCGCGGCATAAACATAAATCTCTGACAGCCGCCTCGGTCTCGACCCTCTCAACTCAACTGAACTCAACTCAACTCACAACATTCATTCATTCATTCATTACGCGCGCAATTTTCATTCATACGCACCGTTGTACGTTGTCTTTGCCACATGGCCAATGCTAATGCCCAGATTGGCTGGACAAATATTTTGTTAGCACGCACGTTTATGGCCAGCTTGAAGCGAGTGCGAGTACGGTATATTATCCTGGACCCGTTTTCGCTGGCCGCTGCTATCCCAAAATTATGCGACCGAGTTCTTCATTCGCTGCTGGAATTTCACTAACGATGCAAAACAACACGGCAAAAACTTTTCTCTTTTCGAGCCAAATCGTTCGTTAGCTGTTTCTATGTTTTTCTTTTTTATTTTGTCGTAAATGTTGCGGCACTTGTGGCACACGGCGCGTATGCGTAATATTTGCCAGCTACTTAACGTAAGCTTGCGTTGCGTTGCGTTGTGTTGCGTCTCGTTCGACGTTTCTAACGCGACTCAGCTCGTGCGTTGGCCAAACTCCTGTCTTATAGTCCTGTTCTGCCGGGTAACTGCTTCGGCAAATTCGCAGTCGCATTCGCATTTCGCATTCGTCTCTCGGCTGCAGTCGGCAAAATGTTGTTCAAATCTTTTTACTTGTTGTTTTGTTTTGTTTTTGTTGTGCATGCGGAAATTGTGGATTTGTGGAATGATGCAGAGGACTTTGGGCCATGTCCTCCCCCTCTCGCTTGTCACAACATCACATTGCAAACATTTAAAATTCGGCCAGCCACAAAATATTGACACTCAGCTAAGCCGCAATCATTGAACATTTCCCCCGCCATCCTCGAAATGTTCCTGATACTCCTGATGCTTGGTTGTTGACGCATTGGGCCAAAAGCCGCTGATGATGGCAATCAACGTCTGACGTCGTTTTTGGACATTGTTGTTGTTGTTGCTGTTGTTGCTGTTGTTGTTACTGTTGCTGTTGCTGTTGCTGATGCCGTCAGTTGGTGTGACAAGTGGCATTTCGAGTCGTCGTCGGCACACAGTTTGTTATTATTTAAATCAGGAAGTTGAAGAAATTTCCGTTCGGCACAGCAACAAATTGGCAGGCTGGCATTCTGGCAGGCCAACAGGCTGACGCCAACTCTATATAGAGTTCCTTCCCTAGCATCGTCCTCATCCTCGTCCTCAACTGCGACGTCGTCCTGACTTCCGTTTCGTGTTGCGCAGCCGTTTCCCTTTTGAGCCAAGTTACGTGCCAGCCGCCGTCAAGTCAATTAAATTTTTGTTTAAGTGATTTCAGACGCCATAAAATATCATCAGTCTCAGCTTGAGACTCAGTGTCAGTCGCTGTCTCCGTTTCTGTCTCAGAGTCTGTCTCGGCCTAATGAGAAATCGATGTGTCCTATTCAATTTGTTCAAATCCAATTTGAGCATTTGGTCGACAACACACCTGGCCCCCAATTGGCATCCACATCCTGCCATCCCGGCTGAATGTCGGCCGGCATGACGCGCGCTTTTTAATGAGTTTTTATTGCGCTTCAGGTGTTTTGATTGCTGCGATTTTTTAAACTTGATTTACGCGCCTTTTTGGCCCACTATTGATTTTACAATTAAGCCACCTTCTTTTTTGTCTGAGTTGGTTGTGGGGTTGTCTCAATTTCACAATGCATTTTGCATGTTTTCGCGTGTTTTGCGCATTTGTTTGTTTGTGAAAATGCCTTATAGCCAGGATGTGCTCGTATGTACACTGAGAGAAAAATATGCCATCCTAAAATTGGATAAGTCCATACTTGAATTTGTAGCCTTTTGCTTGTAACATGTTATACTATATAAATACTATTATTAAATTTAAATTTCTAATTTCTTTATTTTTATAATTTTTTTAGTTGTATTTCATTTTAATATTTGGCACGATTTGTATGTAATTAAACTAATATATTTCAAAGATTAAAACGAAGTTCAAATTTTGAACTCATCCCGATTTTGAGAAAGATGTGCACTTGAATATTTATACCCTAATTAAGTAGGAAAAAACTGTTTTTTTTTTCGGAGTGCACGTACATATGCATGCTGTCTCTCTCACTCGCTCCAGTTGCTTGTTTGTCGAGCATTTGAGTGTCCTTTGTAGCAAGTTTTATGCGCCGCATCCTGCGCTGGATCCGCCTATTTGTAGTTGTACCAAGCGAAAAGCAAAAAGCGACGAGCGTCGAGCGCAATTTATGCGGTAATTGCTTTTTTAAGCGCTTCACATTTATCTTTTCGACACAAGTGAAATGAGTTTGCCTCCTGTTTTTGCGTGTCTTTGTCGATTTGCCTGCAATAATAATAACAACAACAACAGCAATCAGAACAACAATCATAAGAAGAAGGAACAACAAGAGTTAGCAGCGGTAACAATGGCAACAATGCCAAAGACTTTTGGCTTGAACTACTTACAGTGGCATTTTTATGATATCTTCTATGTTTTTCCCATCCCTTTCCCTATTTCCCTCACCCTCCCCCACCCTGATCAAAGTCACTCCCCCTTGAAGTATGCAATGGAATTTCCAGCAAAGTGACTTTTGGCATTTCAATTTGTTGCTCTCGTAGTCACAACATTTTACCATAATTAATGAAACCCAATAATGCAAAAACACTCGAAAATTCCATAGATAAAAATTAATTTCAACTTTTTGATTTATGCCATTAACTTTCCTCATACGTGCATATGTAAGTATGTCTTAATGTGTGTTTATAATTATACAAATTTATGACCACACTCTAAGTGGCCATAAAAGTGGATCTTAATAAAAGTGAAAACACTTTTGATTACCTCGCATTTTATAATAAGTTGTTTTAGTATACAACTAAAACAGCTGCTTTCAAATAAACAGTGCTTGTCAAACTGAGGCGCGGCATACATAGCCTCAAAACTGCTCCCGCTTACGGAGCGTTGCCACTTTTCAGTAATTACCCAGCTGCCAGTATCAAAAAATTTCCGATTACGATATATCGATACTATCTTACATGCTAAACTAAAACCATACAAACAATGACGTAATTTTATTTAAACATTTGTTAAAGACATGATTTATTATTAATAATTACATAAATTCGCCAGCGACTTTCGATATCGCCATCAATACGAACAGAACAACTGAACGACTTAAATTCGTTTCGTTCTTTTAGAAGTGTTGGGTAAGCATTGCTCATTTAGGTGAACATGTTCTCTTGTTCTTTTTTCTTAGGTGTGTCAACTCACTTATATATCTCATTAGCTCAGTTATTCACTGAGCTATTCACTAAACCCCTCACGCAACTAATCGAAAATATCATACATTACATTTCAATTTAAATCTGATGGCTGCTCAGATTGGTCTGTGTTCAACAGCTCAAAAAACATTTACAATACAAAAAATGCCCTATGAGGTCTAAGCAAAAAAGAACAAGTGAGCAATAAAGAGCAATTTGGAAGGAACATGTTCATTTGCTCAGTTCAGGGAGCAACTCGTTTTTGTTCACTCACTCATGAACAACCCAACACTATCGTTTAGTGGGCTCAGTAGTAAAATTAAACCTGGTTTTCTCACACCTGGTTTCCACAACAAATTCCCCACAAACTTCGTCGTTGCTGTTGTCGATACCGCTGTTGTTTTCGCGCTGTTTTAGTAACGTGTGAGCATTAAACAATTGCGCTGGTTGCAAATTGTTAACCGAATCGCAGCGGGACAGAACTCGGGTTAGTCGGAGAGCGACAAAAGTAAAAAATCACCACAACAAACAAATTTTGTAGGCCACAGCGAATTTCGATTCGTTCTGTGTGTGTCACGCCCAAAACCACAAAACGAAAAAAAAGAACAGCTCCAGTAGATTGTCGTGCGTGTAGTAAAATTAAAAAGTGCAATAAAAACAATCATTTACAAAAAAAAAAACTGTGCGGCAAGCGAATAAAACGAGACCTTGATAATTATTGTAGGAGTCTCCACCAAAACACATCACATCAGCAAGCAAAGCAGAGAAAAAAACGCAATGGAGGTTAGTAGTAATGTTTGTAGTTGCTGCTGGACAAGATATGTATGGCATTCAATTGTTGTTGTTGTCACTTTAAATGTTTTTTCATTGATGTTTGTTTGCTGTATGACTTCATTTCATTTATTATTTGACAACAACAACAATTTCAGCCATTCCTTTTCCCCTTCACTCAATTGAAAGGCAGTCGGTGGCGCTAATAGTCTATGAGTGAAGCGAACAACGATAACGATTACGTCAGTGCGCGCTCTCACACACACGTTCTCTCTCTCTCTCCCTCTCTCTCTCATAGTATGTGAAGTTCTGGAGTTTGCGCTCTGGGCGTTTGCTATGGGCTCTCACTCTCTGATTTTAGTGTGGTTGTTGCTATTGCTGTTGTAGTTGTTGTTGCCATCCCATAGGCTCGCTTGGAGTCGCGTCATTCTCTTTGAAACCCTATCCCATCCATGCCTCATTATCGATTCCCTTATACCGGCTATAAAGTAAATCTTGTTATTATATCATCACAAAGCCGCTTTCTTTTGCCATTGTTTCTCCTATTATGTTTTTATGTATATTTCGCATATTTTGTAATATCATCAATTTGCATTTTATATAATTAACAGCTGTTCATTGTTTCTGTTGCTTCTCTGCGCTTATCAGCTCATGAAATTAATCATCGCACTTTAATGACGTTGACGTTACTCAGTTTATGAGCATGAATTTATCGAAATATATATTATAAATATTGAGAACAGACTACTGACACATCGTTTTTAGATAAGCGATGTTTGCCTTTGTTTCCATACTTTCAGATAACATTCTGATTATCCAAATTGAAATGTTTCACTTAAGTTTGATCCTAGCTAATTATTGTAAGTGTTTTCGCCCTTTTAATCCATGTTTAAGCCGCAATTTCTTGTCCCACAATTAAACCCTTTGAACGGACTCGCACTTAAACGCCCACGCAAAGCGTCAAAGCGCATTAAATGGTCTTTTGTGAGCTTTTAGAGCTGAGTACACGTAATTAATCGCCTTTATTTGAACCGTTTGACGGCCATCAAAGTAAAACATGAAAAGCCCCCTCTCGAAATGGGGGCAGCCGCAAAAGGCCAGCGAGACAACGAGTCAGAAAAGCAAAGAGCAACGACAACAAAAAATTGGCCATTTCCGGCATTTAATTGACGTTGTGCACACTAAAATTGTAGAAGACGAAACAAAAAAAAAAAAAAAATAGAACAAAAAATCAACAGCAAACAAAACTACAGAGTTTGTCTATATATTTAGTAATAGTATTTTTGTATGTTTTTATTTAGATTGAAAGTATGACTAAACGATGTGGATTATATACATGTGGTCCATAAAAATGTAATGAATGCAGCCACAAGTATGAGTTTACATACTGAAATACTAGGTCAGTAATTCATTTTATTTATAGTTCAAAAAAAGGTCAGCTAACTAATAAATGAGATAAAGCTGGAAATCAGAAAAAAACAAAAACGTTGCTCTCTTCAAGTTTGACGAGTAAATGCCTTTAACTTTAACTAGATAACGGAAGGCCAATGAATGCTTAATCTTATCTTGATAAAACTGACCATGGAGAACATGTGGGCTTCAACAGACGAGTGGAAAGATTTTTATATTGAATGAAACATGTCTTAATAAGTAAATTAAGAAACTTTTCAAGGATAAAACTGAGTTTTTGTCAGCTAAATAAATATAAATGCAAATATATTGGTCCAGGAAATAGTTTTATCCAAAAGGTATTTCAAAAAAAGTTTGTTCAAAAAACTTTGCTAAATTTTTGTTAAAGGAAGCTTTTTCCAAATGTTTGTATAAAACCTAGAAAAGTTTTATTAATTCTCACTTAATATTTGAAAGTCTTCTTCTATACGACCAAAAATTAACTCTCTTACTGGCATACTAATTAGCTAACCTGATGTTTATTTATACAGATATTTAGCAAAGAATCTTCATTATCATCATCATCGCAAACTAAAAACTTGACGTTAATTAAAAACAAATACACATAAAAACTCAAATAGATATGATAATGCAAATGCAAATAGAAATATTCAAAGAGTTGAAAATAATCATTTAACGTCATGACACTATTAAAGCTTTCATCTCTTTTCTTTTCCTGTCGTCTCAAAGTGTCAGCCAAACTTTTGAACAAGTTGTTAGCCACTTAAATTTCGCTGTAAACAACATTGTCAGAAAACAAGCAACAAAATGAAAAGTAGAAGCATCTTAACGCTTTTCCACAGCGCATCGTCGTCGAAAGCCTGAAGTTGTTTTGGGTCGAAACTTTTTGGGGGTTTTGTGGCAATGCAAGTTCCATAAATGGCAGCTGGTTGGGCAGGCATATTTATTACTTGTGAATTTGGCTGGCTTTAGACATATTTTCATAAATTTCCACTTACTCATCTGATGATGGGCGGCCGGGGGACTTTCGTGCGTCTTATAACACGCTCCGTTAAACGTTAACGTATTTGGCTTGGATGGGATGGGCATTACTTACTTCATCATTCGCTCAAACTTTGCATAATTTTCATTTATTACCGCAACCATTTTTATCTCCAGCCATGAAATCTGCCACATAAAGCGGCAATTTTTATTCCCAGGGAAGTGACTGGGCTTCAGTTTCCAAGCCATGTTCCGGTCTGCGCTGAATTCGATGCTGTAGATGTTGAAGTTGGGTCTGGTTTCGGCCCTGTTCCAATTTATCTTGCAAATTTAATCTTTTTACATAATTTAATGTATGGCTTTCATGTAATTACCTGCTCACGTCCTGCCCTCACGCGCGTTCCCCTCAATTCCCCTCATCGCCGGCGGGAACTTGGGAAAGTTTTCAGCTGCGTTAGCTGTCAAAAGTTGTGGACGTTTCTTACTTCCATTCATGCCACCATATGTTGCACATACACTTACACAACGAGATACCCCGCATTTTCTTTAATTAAATTGTCATTTTTTTTCTTTTCTCCTTTAATTGCAGGTAAGTGTCGCAAGGAAGATGCAACATGAGTGCACTTAAAGGCAATTCACTGGATGCAGCTATAATCTTTCAGGCTGAGTAAATTCTATTTGCTGAAGAATAATTTATTCGTTTATTCGAAATTTCCTCAACGCATAATAGTTATTTTTAAAGCTTATCTAAAGTGCAGCTCGTAATTGTTTTATCACTTATTTATAATTTATTGTTGTGTGTAACCGATTGCCTCACTGACTTATCAAGTTGTTGCCTGTTGCCACTGCAACACGCCCATGTGCACGCGATTTGAGCTGTGCGCGTTTTTAATCGCGTTGCATGCAATCGTCGCGTTTTGTGATTTGTGCACAAATCAGACTCGATTGCAACATCGTCGTCGTTGTGTCGTGTTGGCAATTGCAATCATCTCCAACTGTTGCTGTTGCTGTCGTGCCCTCTGTTACTTGCCACACGCTTGCGGCCAAGTGTTGCCCAATTTGAGGGCAACTGCGGCGTCTGTCTCTGTGTGGCATGTCTCGCAAGGCATTTGCATAATTGCCCGCAACTGACGACTGGCAACAGAAACCACTCTAATTGTGCTAGCTGCAATTGCAAATGTCAGACGTGGCAGTTCTAACGACTCAGCCCAGTTGGTTTGGGTTGGGTTAAGTTCATTGACCTGCCACATGCAACACGCACTAAATTAAAACTGTGCACGGTCGGTCGCAGTGACACGTCTCCGGCTTTTACCCAATGTTTAAACTATTTGATGTAGTATAAACAAGCCGCTTAATTATGGCCAGCCTTTGTCTGGCCTATCTGTCTGCCTCACAGCGAGTCAACAACCACCGCCCAACTCCAACGGGTCTCCAGCGGCACAACAAATTTACATACACTCTTCAAAACATTAATTTTCATTTGCTTTGCATAAAAGCCTACAAAGAAATTTGTTTTCCTTTTTAAACATTTTTTTTTGTTTTGTTTTGTCTACAACGCAGACTGATTAACTTTCACTTGCAGTTCCCAACTATTATTATTGTGATTTTATTGTTGTTGTTGTTGTTGCTGCTCTGTCAGCTCTGGTTTTTATTATTGTTCCAGAAAATATTCCTTGGCAATTTGATCCCACGAATTTGTACATTTTTAAGCTGACTGCAATGACAGTGGTTAAAAGTGGGTATTACAACTGGGTAGATACCTTTTGACTCGGTAATATCTTTGATAATCACTCAACTTAATTGAGACGATTTTCGTAAATTTTTTTTTTTATTTTACATGATTTTGAACAGTAAAACGAAAAGTCTCAAAATCAAGTTTTAAGTTTGGACTTACATCACAAATAGTTCTCATAATTTAAAGAGCTTGCATATCTGCATATTCACGTATGTTAAAAAAAGAATGTAATTGTTTTAAACAGCTAACTACAAGGCATCTCTAGTATAGCATTATTTCTTGCCTTTTTCACTTTTGTTTTTTGTGTGCACGCCAAAAATGCGGCGACGTGACAAAAGTTTCGTACTTAAAATTCGAAGGCAAATGCAAACTACATAAATTGTGCACACTTCATGACGGGCACGCCTCCTTTTTTCCTACACTCACGCTACACTCACCCTACATTGGCCAAAATCCCCAAGGGGGTCTAAGAGACAAGAAGGCATTACTTAGTTTGGATGCTGTTTTGCTGCTTATTTGACATTTTATTGATGATCTAAACAGGAACGACATAAAGAAATGCGCTGCACGTTTCTCATTTTGACTCAAATCGAGCAAAAAACTTCGCATCATCCAACAGAAAACAACAGCAACAACAACAGCAATTGACAACGCACTTGGCTGTATAATAACCACAGACTTACTTATGTTGTACGTCTGGATATAGCTTACTAAATTTCACTCTTTCTTTTTCTTTCCATTTATTTATTTATTTTTTGCCAACATCTGTGCAAATGTTTGTGACAAATCGAACCGCAACTGATGAAAGTTTGCCCCAGTCTCTCTATCTTTCTCTTGGCTTGTGGCAAGTGTTTTTTCTTTTAATGCCATTAGCTGTTTTTCATTGTTGTTAATTTGCAACTTGAGTGCAATGTCAATGCTAAGGCCAATTGGCCTTTGTTAGCCAAGATAAATATGTACATACACTTTGTATATATAAAAGTTTTCAGCCATTGCATTCGTTTTTGTGCGTGCTCAATCAGGCGACAAATCATCAGATGCGAATGCATTCAAACGGCAAACTGCAAGTTCGAGTACGAGTATCTGTATCTCAGCTTTCAGTTTCCAGCACTCGAGAATGACCAATGTGGTCTCAACTTTCTAGCCAAACGATTTTCCCAGGGCCAAGTTCTCTTTTTACTCTGTTCTAGTCTATTCTTTTTTCTTTTTTTTTTGTCATGGGATGCCAGTGCTGTCAGTTGCATTGGAGCGTGCCTTTTGGGTTTATTGCTGCTGCTGCTGCTGTCGAGGCATGCAAATTGCATAAAATATTGCACTGCTGTAAGAGCATATTGCTGTTCACTGAATATGCTAGTTGTGGTCTACCAAAAAGGGAGGAGGAACGCCAAGAAGAAGCCGATGAAGAAGCCACTAAAATGATTTTCAATTTTTGCAGCACTTGAATGGGCCAAATGCCTTTATAAGAACTGGGATTTGTCAGCTCTTAGAATTTGTAATGGAATTCGCATTTCTAAGCCGTTATTGTATCTCAACATTTGTTCTACAAATCTCTAACAACCCAAAAGCAATTGCCCGTCTTTCAGATACCAACTATCGTAGCTTTTTAATGCTTTAACATTTTTGTGGGATTTCATAAGATGTAAAATTTATTAAATAGAATTAATTTTATTTGTAAAATGTTTCAAATTGTATAGTATAAGATTAAATCTCTAAACAAAACCATTTGTCATTAAAATCCTATGAAAGTCTCAGGATTTTACAACAATTGTCGAGGTCTCTTCCTGCATTAGTTTCGAGTGGAAATTGTCTACAACGCATAAAAGTCTTTACTGTAATCCATTTGCGCACATCGCACCGCACACACCTTTTCCTCATGGCAATTTCCTTCATGCTAATTGCAGATTTGTCAGTTGGCCATAAAACTAGCAACAAACCGCTGTAAGGTAATTAAGATTTTTTGGAATTTCCTGCCATGATTTTCTCAAGTGCTACAATTTCCTGGTAAGAGCATCTGCCAACATCTGGTGTGCGCATCCTCAACGTTGATGCGAACTTCCTACTTGGCCATATTCGGTTGTGTTTGCGCATTTCCAGTCATTAGTCATTAGCGGCTGTTGCCTGAGCCACTTTTCACCTGGGTTGTGTAGACGTTATAGGGGGCAGGCATTGAATTTTCACTGATTTTCCGCTTGGAAAACGAGATCTTTACTGAGGCTCGAAACTGTTGTAGCGCTTTATTAAATCAGCTAAGCACCTTGGCCCACTTTTCCAGTGGTTGGTCGCCGGTCAAAACATTCATCTGTCATCCCCCAACAACAAACAAATGTGCAAATCACCGAAAATAGCAAAAGACATGTTTTTTGATTTTAGTTTTCGATAACACGTATTCACCGAACACACAGACAGATTTTGTGGGTCGCATTCGGCATCTGGTTGGACAAGACGAGTATTGGGCCAAATGACTCAATGTTGCTCCCGTTTCAAGGCCCGTTGCAATTAATGAGCCAAATCCACTTCACTTGGCTTCACACACGATGCGGCAACACTAAACAGCTTGCAGATTATGTATATCTCACATCGTTGACAACTCTGCGCCTAACGTATCTGTCAGATACAATATACATTTCGTTGCGCCACCTTGTTTATGGTGTTTACGGTGCATTTGCATGGTGGGTGCCCCTGCGTGCCCGTTAAAACTTGTTGCAGATACTCTGCTCAACCAGCTGACTTTATCTGATTCTGAGATACAAATGTATCTTTTAGTTGTAGCTCAACAGCTAAGAGATCTTTTTAAACAATTTTATATTTAGATTTGCAGATACTCAATAAAATAAATTGCTTGCTTTAATAGCCAAATACTACCAGTAACTTGTTTGTCGTCAGATCAACAAGAATTACAAATGTCTGTTTAGGCCGAATCTTTGAAGTGCTGCAAGTTTGGTTTATCTACAGCTTTTTTTAATTTTTAGGTGTGCATTTACTTCTGAGATGCAAATGTATCTTTTAGCTGAAAGTTGCCTTTTGCGACACTACTTGTACATTTTTCAATTTGATCTTTTGATTATGAGAGCATTAAACATTCGCAGTCTTCTTTCAACTTGTTTTTCCCCATTTCCCACTTACGATTATATTTACTGCTGCTTGTTTTTTATCTGTTTGCGAGTGCGTGAATCTCTCGAGTGCCATGAACTCAATTATTTTTGCAATTATATTTCTTTGTGATTTTTACAGCTGAACTGCGGTGTTGTGTCAGTGTCAGAGCTGTGGCTTGAGATTGCTACCTGACTTTACGACTCTATCTGAATCCAACGGGGGCAGGGCGTTAGTTTAAAGCACATTGGAGGCGCCACACACAGGGGCAAGTTTTGAATTGAAAAGCCATTCACAAGTTGTGACTTTGCTGCGTCATTGAAGTTCTAAATGGCCGTTCATGGCAACTGTTCTCTCAATTAATCAAGTGTCTGCCCTCAATTGAAATGTCAACACACTCGGTACTTAGTGAGTTGTTCTGTTGCTGCCGTTAGATGCGGACTGACAGACAGGCAGAGAGAGAGAGACAGATAGAGAGTAAGGCTGACATAATAACGCGGTTTGCTCACTCCAACTTCAACTTCACTTCCACTCACTTTAAAGTGGGTCAATCGAGAGCATTTAGCTGTACTCAGATACCAAGTATCTTGGCAGCATCTGCAAAACTTAAAGCCAAACTTGGATACACATTTGAACATGGCCATTTACGTGAAGTAAATTGTTTGCTAGCCAACACACAAACACACAGACATACAGAGGAGTAGTTGGAGTTGCTGTTAGCAGTTGTTGTTGTATTCCTTATGGTCGAGAAACCGGTTTCACTTAAATGGCGCACTGAAGTTGCAGCCAAGAAGTACGAAAAGTGGTTTATGTGGTTAGTCTCGCTTCCTGGCGCACTCGTCATTTTAGCTGCTCTTTAAGCTGCCCTCGAAAACCAGTTTTTGATCGTCTTTTGATTTGGCTTTTGCCTTCTTACCACTTTTGCTGCTATTGTTGCTCCCGCTTCACTTGGGGTTCACTTGGGTTCGACTCGGTTCGGTTCAGTTCGTTTGTTTGTTTGTTTGGGTCACGCTTTAATAGAACTATGAGGCTTCCCCCTTATGGCCGGTCAGTCAGTTGGTCGAGGGTCTCTGCAATTATGTTCATGTAAATTATAGTCTCTTACCGCAGCTCTTTTCTTTCTTTTCACGTTATCGTGTCTGAGACTTCCTGCTCTTTGTCAGCTTTTAGCCAAGTTAACTTCACAAAAATGTATATGTGCTTGACTTTATTAATTTAAGCTGTGTCTTGGATTTTTATTTTAATTTCCAATTGCCAGCTATAAATCGCAGCTCAGTCTGTTTTGGAACAGTGAAAAACCTGTGCAATGTTTTCCCACAGCTGAGAAGCGATTTCAACAGCAACAACAACAAATCAATCGTTGGGACTTCAACTTAGCATGCTTTATTTTTAAATACCCATTAAGCGTTGACTTCAAGGGTATGTTCTGTTTGTTGAAATGTGAATAACTTTGGGAGTAAACCTTGTACAAAAGACTCTAAGAGTTAGCGCAACAAAATTGTAGCAAGAAATATTTGCCAGGTTTCCATCCGATTCGAATATTCAAAAACACTCCACCATTTCATTTGTTTTTTAATTTTTTGATGTTTAAATTAGTGAATGGGTATCTTGTAGTGGATCACTCTCGACAATAGCGTTCTTATTGTTTATATATTTATATTTTCAATGATTCTACTTCATTTCATTAAGAGCTGTTGTTTATGGATGTTTCAATTGATTAATAGATATTTCGTAGTCGATCACTTTCGACTTGTTGCTTATTTATGGCCCTTTGCCCTTGTCGTTCGTTGGCTTGGCTTCGATATCACGCTCAGCGCTGTGGAGTGGAAGTCATTTAAGTGCAGACAGTGTCGTGCCACACTTGGTTGCCCCGCAGCGTAGTACAACTGGCAACTGCTGCCAGAGCTTTTAATGTATGCGCCTAATTTACATTGCCACCGATTGTCGATTACGCCAACTCGAGGAGAGTCCGAGAGTCAAGAATCGAGAGACGAGAGTCGAGAGTTAGACTCACTGACTCACTGCACTGAGTAGGCAACGCAACAAACAGTCGGACGAGTTGCGATTGCAGCTTTTGGCTCAAACCGCGCGCGCATCAAGCAAATGTTGCACGAGCTGTCGCGACTCGTATTGTTGTTGATTCGCTTGGTTTTGGTCTGCGCCTCAATTTGGTGTCTGGTGTCTTGTGTCTTGTGTCTGCTGTGTTTTGTGCCAGTCTTTGTTGAGCACCAGCCACAGTCGCGTCGAGTTGTCAGAGTCGTCAGTCATTCCATAGTCCATCAGTTCTGCTTGCGAGCTTACGTGCATAATTGGATTTGCACTTTTTGTTATTATTATTGTGGTCTTAGTTTTTATTGATTTGCAAGTGGCATAACTGAACGCCATGGAGAGCATTGTGCCTGTGGCCGAGTTCCAGAAGATCAAGCTGCGCCCTGTGCCAAAGGTCAAGCGGCGTGCACCGCAGCCGCCATTGAGCCTCAAGATGCTTAATAAGAATGTGCGGCCCAAACAGCTGCAGCTTTAAGCCAAGATCTGTTACTAATTTAGTTTATTCTCCTTCTGTTTAACAGACTTCGTCCACCACAAAGACAACGACGCTCACCACGCCGGCCAAGTTGTACGGCAAGGATTTGAGCGAATACGATGATGTGGATGTGGAGAGTCTGTTGGCGCAGCTATCGCCCGAGGAGATCACCATTCTGGCCAAAGAAGTTGATCCCGATGTAAGTGAATAATGTTCGAATCTGATGTGCAGTCCAATTAAGCTTGACTTTTGATTTTGTAGGACAACTTCCTGCCGCCAGATCAGCGTTGCAGCTACGAGTGCACCAAGGATGCCACCGGGCCGCTAAATCGTAAACAGCTCATTGAGCACATCAATAAGCAGGCCATTGAGACGCCCGATCAGCCGGAGTTCGAGCCCTACGTGCAGGGCAAAGTGCGTGGCAAGAAGTGGGTGCCACCGCCGAGGGATGCGCGTGACATTGAGGTGGAGGAACAGATTGCCATCGATATGGGCGAGGAGTATGAGCATGCGCTCAACGACGCCACGCAGGAGGAGATTATCGACTTGGCTGCCATTCTCGGCTTCCACTCGATGATGAACCAGGATCAATACCACGCCTCGCTACTGAACAAGGGCCAACCCGTTGGCCTCGGCTGGGATGGCATCACAAAGTCCACAAAGGAGAAGCTCTTCCCCATGGATCCGCCCAACAGCACAGATGTGGAGGAGTCGATTAAGCGCGTCAAGGACGATGACTCCAAGCTGATTGATTTAAATTTGAATAACATTAAGGTAAGCTACAGTAATGAAAATGAAAATTTATGTCTGTTTGCCAACCAGCAATGAAATAATTAATACTAATGATTGAAATATATTCCCCCGCAGAATATATCGGATGAGAAGCTCGAACAACTTATTGCCGCACTGCCTCAGAACGAACATTTGGAAGTTCTATCGCTGACAAACGTCGGCCTGACCGATAAGACAGCTCTCCTGCTCGCCGAAGCGATCGAGAAAAGCAAAACCCTGAGAGTATTAAATGTTGAAACGAACTTTATCAGTCCGCCCGTAATTGTCAGGCTGGTGCAAGCCCTGCTCAAGTGTCACACCATCGAGGAGTTCAGGGCCTCCAATCAGGTGAGTTTCGATTAGGTTTTGGGCAAGCCATCAACATTTTAAATACTCTGTCTGTGTCTATTCTCAGCGATCTGCGGTGCTCGGCAACAAGATCGAAATGGAGATTACCAATTTGGTGGAGAAGAACTCATCGCTGTTGCGACTTGGATTGCATCTGGAGTTCAACGATGCCCGTCATCGTGTCGCCGCACATCTGCAGCGCAACATCGACAGAAGTAAGTTAGCCGTTGCCGCATTGGCAACACTTCATTTTCCCGCAACATTTGCAGGTTATCAGCGTTGGTTCAACTTGCAACTTGCAACTTTGTTTGCTGCTCCACTCGCTAGGCTCGCGATATGTTTCCTTAAAAAAAAGACCCCTGATCCCATATAGTTAAACATATGTTGAGGTATCTATTTTCTTTTAATTATGAGCAAACTCGTGTATACCTTATTCGCGTTTAGGTGAATTGCAACAAGGTACGTTAGCTTCCCGCGCCGCCGCCACATCGCCATCGCCATCGTCATCCCCATCAGCATCCACATCTCAATCACCTGAAGCCACCATCTCACCCACAAAGGCCAAGAGCTTGACTGCTTTCGAGCAGTTTGTCAAGGCCCGCACTTGGACTAATGCAACAGATTCTGATCATGTTTTGTCATCAGGGCGCACTGTGCGTAATCTACAGGTGGCCACAGCAGCATCTTCATCTTCATCGGAAGGAGCAGCAGCCGATGGTGTCCATGTGGAAGCCTCCACATCCTCAGCTGCCTTGAGTCTCTTGCGTGCTGGCAACGAGAAGGAAATCTAAATCGTTCGTTCCCTCAAAACGCGTTTGGTAACCGAGTGTAGTTCTTCTGCTTTCCCCCTCCATCCTGTTTCTCTTCTCTTTTGTGGTAATCACCAGGTAAAAGCGTTCGTATCGTTCGTGACCCCCTCCGTCGTCTTCAAAGCCGTTCAGCCTTAACATCAGCATCTGCTCACTATCGTTATCGTTCACGTTATCGTTCACGTTATCGTTCTCGTTCACGTTCTCGTTATCACCTCTCGTTGCGTTTCTCGTTGCCTACTCGTTAAGTCACCTCAACGTGTCTCATTTTCGTCACATTTATATACATAAGTGGAGCTTATTTAAGACCAAATTGCTCACTCACCTCATCAACTTCATTATTAGCAGCGTCTTAATTTAATATATATATATATATAAATATTCAGACATGTTTTACAAATCTCTGACAACCCAAAATCGACGTAATTGAAATTTTCAAACGGGAAAATATTTGATAAGCGATTTGAGAAAAGTTTAAGTTTATTGAATTAGATTAATTAAATGAAATTTGTAAACCAATTGTCTTGAACATTTTTAGAGATTTGTGGAACACACCTGTTAATCACTTTTACTTAATTTAGTTTATCAATTTGCTAAGTCAGTTTTACATTTTAAGTCAGAATTATGAATCATTCTTCACATCGGCTTCCCTATCAATCACATATATATTTGTATGTACAGTTGTGTATAGTTTCCCCCCTAAAGAGTTCCCACTGTATTTATCTGTCTAGTCGCTCCTTATTAGTTATATTTCGTGACTTGTAATTACCATAGACAGACATGTCTATAATATGATTCGATAAATTGCATTATTAACCGATTATTTGTTATATTTAAAAACAAAACCAAAATTGATCAAACTGTCCTCTGTGTATATTAAACAACTGCAACCCAACAATCAATCAACCCACCAATCAACCAATTAAACAACCAATCAACCAACAACAACAACAACACAACGAACTGAAGTTTTCCGCGTGCAAAAACTAAAACCGAATTTGCCCAAATTGATATTGCCCAGCAACATGGAGATTGAACGTGAGCTGGGCAACAGGTCGGGCTATGGTTCGGCCACGCCCTCGCCAACGCCCTCACCATCACCGTCGCCTCAGCCGCCGGTCGACTATGATGTGGAGGTTGATCCCGACAACATGGTCATACGCGGCGGCGGCGATGCCTACGATCCAGAGATCGATCCCGATAATATGGCGGTGCCGGGCAGTCGCGCCGTAACGCCCAACTACGACGACGAGGGCGTCTATCAAGCGCACACGTGAGTCACTGAGTGAAGCCAATCCACCACAGCTACAAACACCACAGCCACCTCCAACACGAGCACACACCAACAACAACAACCACAACCACAGGAGCGGAGTCCGCCCAGAAACACAGCCATACAGCAATCAAATGTACAGACAGTCAAACAGCAGTCGTATAAACCCCTCACCTCTCGCCGCCTCACCTGCTCCGTTGTAACGTTGTTGTCATTGCGCTCTGTCCCCTCGCTGTGTCTTACTTGACCAAATGTTTTTTGTGTTTTTGACCATGGTGTAAAGTAAGCTCCAAACAAACTTAACGTCTTGCAGACCAAGAACGTGTAAATAAAACTCTGAAATCAACACACAACAGACAGATTGTAAAATTCTCAACATTCATCGATATTTAAGTAGATGTTGTCATTATCATATTGATTCATATTGTATATAACTGGGACACGACCATGACCACGCCCACAATCCATCGGCATCAGCTGTGCTACTAACCCCCCGCCCCTGGAACAGTGCCCCAAAAAACAAATCTTCTCTTCAGCGGGCCGTTCTACATTTTCAGTTTTTGTATCTGTTCTTTTCCCCTCTCCGTCTACTTTTTGTGTCCCCAAAAACTTTCCTGTTGACACGACAGACATACAGAAATTGACAGAAAGTCAGAAAATCGACTCAGTTTCCGATTCAGATTCAGTTTCAATGCGCTTTACATAATATAATTCTTGTGTTTCTCGTCTATTGTCATTTGTTTTATGTGTATTCTTTCTCTCTTCCCATCTCTCTGTTTCTCGTTTACAGTAAGAAAAGATCTTGAATTACGCCTGCAGTTCAGATTTTTCAATAATCTGCATAGAAAATCAACAAGAATTCAATAGGAGCCAAGCGAAATCGAAATCGCAGTTCAAATTGAAAGAAAAACAAAAACTATATTAAAAGCAAATCAAAGCAACTAAAAACTAAACCAAATTTCTAAAGCGTTTTGTAATTACATACAATTAAAAAAAAGAAAATCAAAAGTTTAATCGAAATTAAACGTGTAAAAAAATATATCACAAAAATATAAAAACTATCTAAAAATATGTTAGAGAGACCAAGAAGTAAATAATATAAACTATATACACATACATATATACACATATACATATTTATAATGCGCAGAACGAACCACTGATACATACATACATACATATATACGAGTATATGTATATGTAAATATATCTACGATATAAAATAAAAGAAATGAATAAAAATATATAGAGAGAAGATATATTTGAAACTGATTTACGACAAAAGTCAAGGCATCTAAAACAAAACAAAAACCAAAACTCTTTAGGCGTAATGTGTATAATTTTGTCTAATTAATTAACACAGGTATCTATAAACAATCTATGTAAATTACTTTGATTTTTTTTAAATAATTTCTAATCATGTTTGCAAGCGTCGACAATGATTCGCCTAACCCAAAAGCATTTTCGAATTGGCCAATATAGATCCGATATTTATGTATCTATAAATATATTTATATAGCGACGCGCTTTTGCAATTTAGAGACAATGCGAATGCAGTTTGCTGTAGTCATAAATTCAAATCAATTAAATCCTTTAACTCAAAGACTGTTAGCGTACTGATCTTTCTGTACTACCCATAAAAAATAAATAAAAACGGCTCTATCATCTTGTTTTTATCGATCAGTCATGCATCCCCCAATTGCGACTGCAAATGCATAAAATTTATCATAATTTTGCATGCTTATTTTATTGCTTATTATTATTTAAGTTCCTTGTTATCTTTGTGGCATGCAACTCACACACGCCTCACAACCCTAAATCTATCCAACAACAACTAAAATTTCCATCAGCTTTTGTTAATATTTTGATTTAAAAGATGCTACCAAAAATCTACAGAACTCTAATGAACTTTTCTTCGTATAGGAATTAAACTGCGATTTACATTTTTAAGTGAAACTAAAAATCAAAAAAATAAATACAACCCCCAACAAGTAACTGCAATAAACAATTACAGATAAATCAATAAAAATTTAACACAAATAAAGTAAACTTGAAACATAAAATGCCAATGCAAAAGCAAATATAATTAAATGTTTATGCTCTTTTATAATTCAACCGAAAACCAACAACAACCGCAGCAAAAGCAGTGCCACTACAACAACAGCAACAACAACAATGCCAAAACAAGCTACATGAAAATGTAGCATACTTTTCAGCGCCAAAAACCATATCAGAAACAGTTGGTACCAAAAAATAATTTCTCAGCTCAGTTTGTTGTTTGTGCCACAGCTTTGCAGCCAGCTTTAATAAGTTTCCGACAAATAATAACAAAACTAAAACCCACCCAATTCTCCTATTTGCCCAGCCCTAAACTAATGCAAAAAAAAAACAAACTACTACTATATTTAAGAATTGTTTTGCTCGAACTTTCCTGACTTGAGAGCAATTTGTTTTGCTGTCTACTAAAAAATGAAACCAAAAATTGGCAAAGTGATGAATCTTTGCCTAAACTTGAATGTTATTTCTACGCAACTTGATTGATTGACTGAATATTTGACAACATGTTGTAAACTTTGTATTTTGTATAACCCGAAAATATTTAAATTGTTCCTTTTGTGCAACAACTTGACTAATCACATTGTATTTGTTTCTTCTCTTCCCCAATCCCACTATCTTTCTCTTTCTCTCTATGTCTTACAGTACGTGTGAAACGCCTCAATCAGCGTAAATAAAAAGACACAATCAACCAACAACAACAGCAAAACAACAAGAACAACAATCAAATTTGTGTGTGTGCGTGTGTTTGTTTTTTATTGTCCAACTTTCTACTAATTACCAACAAACCAACACCACCACCACCTGAAGAAACAACAGCAACAAGAACAACAACAACAACAACTGCAACAACCATTCTATGTGTTCAGCTCAACAACTTCAATACCAGCCATGTGATTTTTTCCCCCTCCTTTTGTTAAACAACTACAACAACACCGCCCTATGTGTAATCGCAACAACAACAACAACAAGTACAAATAGAACCACCCAGACCTACACCCACCAACAACCAGCCGCAAACTAACACCGAAGAATGATGTTAACATGCAGTACGTAAAGTATCTGATACCTACATAAAGTATCTTTAAGCCCGTTCAACTCGCGTAGCAATAAAAGTAGCTTGTAAGTAGCTTAGTAAATATTTATAGCACAACTTAGCAGTTCTTCTCCTCCTCCTCTCATATCAATCTACGTAATTCTTATTTTGTATTTCAACTCAATGTTGACACTTGAAATCAGCTGCAAGTGTTAATCGTGCGTCATGCCTCGTTTTAAAAATATTTATTTGCATATAATCTATAAGTATTTTAACCAATCTTTGCTCCGCTGTTGGTGTTGCGTCTCTTAACATGCATATATTAAATTGTCGAATTGAAAACATTTATTGATTGTATCTTTTAACTATTTTTGCAGTTGGTCGACAGCGTCGCATGGGTCATCTGAGCCGGAATTACACCATTGGCGTTTGGCAATAGGCGCCGAGACGTTCTGGAGCATCTGGGCCGACTATTACCATATATTCATCTATGTATACATTATATACATGCTTATATGAACTATGTAGCTTAAATGTCATATTCGTCAACGTTGTTGTTGTTGTTTGCCGCCCACTCAGCTGGTTGCTCATCTTTTGTTCAATGTTTGTTGCGTTCGATCATTTAATTTTAATTTATTTCAACAAATTATTTTTTGGGGCCACATTTTTGGGTCTTGTGTTCGGTTATCATTTGTTTGTTATTCGAGTTATGCAAATGTTTGTTGTCATACACACACACACACATACTTATACACAGACAAACTCTCAAAAATTAAATTATTGTTATCTAGATACGATACGAACAATTGGCATTTGTGAAATTCTGCAATAATAAAAAAAAAAAACGAAACAAAGTGAAAAACTGAAGCCGCTTTTATTGTGTCGAGATGTAACCTTAAAATGAGATTTTTTCCTTAAACAATTTTGTCAATTGTTGTTCAGATTTACGCTGCAGCTTTTTATTTGTTGTTTTTTTTTTAGATTTGGATTAAATCAAAATTCTTTTAGTTGTAATTTAATGCACATGAAAAGTGCTTGAGCTTATATTTACATGCATACACATACATACATAATACTTATATACATAAATACATAATTATATATATACTTACATATATATAGCCATGGTCTCTGAAACAATTTACTGCTATTGAATTATAAAATTGCCTAAACATAATATTACAACTATGTTTAAATATGCATAAAACAAAGAGAGAAACAAAAACAAACAAACGGATACAATTTGTATATTGTAATGATATATCTTACTTTATATCTATCTGATCTGATATAATGCAATGCTTTTAAAATACAATTTTTAAAAATCATCATGTAAAAAACATTAAAATTAAATAAACCAAAAAAAAATTTCAAAAAATATACGAAATGTGACTTTTATGTATTTTTGGATTCATTCAGAGAAAATCAAAGTTGTTGCTGAAACTAAATTAGTTGTTAATTTCAATATTTGCGGGTTCAATTTGTGCAATTGATGAATGGAAAATTTGAGGCAATGGTGACAACTGTGCCAGGCAGGTGCAAAGGCAAACAATGATCTGGTTATGGCCAAGACGTGTGGCCGAAACAAACAACCGATATCCCGTTTCCTCATACTAACTTATCTGACAAATGACAAATATTGGCGCTTCGATAAGATACCGTTTAGCAGCAGCTCAGCATCCGATTTAATCAGTTATCAGTTAGTCAGTGCCCGGCCAAGTTAACGGACGGACCAACCGGTATCGGATTTGGATTCGGATTCACGTGCTTAAACAGTGTTATAATGTCGACAATCGAGAACGAGGTGACCTTCCGCAAGCAGGCGGAAGTGAGTCAGAATCTGGAGGCACAGTTTCGCAGCTCCTCCACAGATTTTATACTGATCACAGATCATCGCACCTCCAAGTACAAGAGTCTGGAGCAACTGGAGGCAGCCAAGCAGGAGGAGGAGCCAAAGCCCTCCTGCTGCTCCAACTATGTGAGGAATACATTTCGCATGAAGACGCTAAAGAAGCGTCTGCCCATAATTAGCTGGTTGCCCAAGTACAACAGGAGCGATGCCATTGGAGATATTATCGCGGGATTCACAGTGGGCCTGACAGTTATACCCCAAGGATTGGCCTACTCCGGCGTGGTGGGTCTGCCCGCAGAGGTGAGTGACTGGGATTCACCATTTACTGAGAAAAAAAAATAAAAAGAAAATTTCATTTTGAAATTACAAGAAAAAGATACAATAAAATTTAAATATCAAATGTTCCGAAAATCTGAAATCGAAAATATTTTTGTTAAAGGCTTATTAAACAGATATTTTTGATATGGATGAATTGGAAAAAAAATGAAGGAATTTTTGAATTCAGTCAAAAGATCTAAGCTAGATTTTCCTAATATGACTGTTAATAAACTCCATTTCTTCTAGTTTATGATCTTATTTGGATTTCCTAGTTATACCCGTTACTTATCAAAAATAATTAATCAGCATCAACAGCCGACTCGATATAGACATGTTCTTCTGTCCGTCTGACCACACGCACAGTTTTCAAGATATTAGATATTTTTACTAATTAACGTTAACTACTATTATTAGCGGACAAATAGAAAGGTGGTAATGGCTACTTAAAGTTTTTAAGGAATATAAGTGCTAAAAGCATGCAACAAAAAATATTTAAAAATTCATTAAAATAAGTAACGGGTATCCTATAGTTTTTTCTTCCCTTTTTAATTTTTTAAATTGAATTTTTAATTTTTTTTTTCTTTTTCTTGTTTTGTAATTCCAAAAATTTCAAATTCTTACCTGTCTAGTCAGGACTCTATGGATCGTTTCTGGGCTGCTTTGTGTACGTTCTGTTGGGCACTTGCAAGGACAACACGATAGGAAGCACAGCGGTGGCCTCGTTGATGACATTTCAGTTTGCCCGAGGATCCTGGGCACGCTCTGTGCTGCTCACCTTCCTCACCGGCATCATTGAGATTCTCATGGCCGTGTTCAAACTGGGCTGTTTGGTGGAATTTGTTTCGGGTCCAGTTAGTGCAGGATTCACCAGTGCAGTGTCCTTGATTGTGCTCACCTCCCAGATGAAATACATCTTGGGAGTGAACGCCGAGGGTGCGTCCTTCCTGCAGAGCTGGATTAGTATGATTAGCGACATCAGGAACATACGTATCTGGGACAGCTGTCTGGGATTCGGGTGCCTGGCGCTTTTGCTGCTGATTCGCAGCCTCTGCAGGATCCGAATTGGACCCAAGGAGAAGTCGCAGCGCAGTCGACTACAGTGTGTACTCAATGAGGTGATCAAGTTTGTGGGCGTCACACGAAATGCGTCGATTGTGATTGGGGCCACCTTGGTGGCCATGTATCTGGAGGGGAATGGCAGCAATCCCTTCCGTCTGACAGGCTATATTCCACCTGGACTACCGACCGTGTCTCTGCCCCAATTCTCAGTTGAGGCACAGCCGGGCAATGCCACTGCTGGGATTCCTGAAGTGCCAGCTGAAAGCTTCTTCGAGATGGTCCAGAGTCTGGGCTACGGCCTGATCATAGTGCCCATTATAGCCCTTCTGGAGAACGTGTCCGTCTGCAAGGCCTTTGCCAAGGATAAACAAATCGACATTAGCCAGGAGTTGTTTGCCACCGGCGTGGCAAACGTGGCCAACTCCCTGGTGCATGGATACCGCAGCAACGGAGGATTGGCCCGGTCCGCCGTCAACAATGCCAGCGGATGTCGCACCAACATGTCCAATCTCTACATTGGTATCATTGTGGTCCTGTCCATCAGCTACCTCACCGAGTACTTCTTCTTCATTCCGAAAGCGGTCCTGGCTGCTATCATCATATCCGCCGTGGTCTTCCAGCTCCAATATCAGATCGTTATGCCCATGTGGCGCAGCAAACGTGAGTTGGCATCAATCAATTAATCAATCATTTTCTTGAGGAGATTCCCTTAATTTACAGGCTCCGATCTTGTGCCTGGCGTGCTGGCCTTTATCACCTGTCTGGTGCTGCCCTTGGAGATTGGGATCATGGTGGCCATTGGCGCCAATCAGCTGTACATACTCTACCACTCGGCGCGTCCCAAGGTCACGCTGGAGCAGCTGGAGACGGAGCAGGGCATCAAGTTCATTAAGATCACCCCAGATCGCTGCTTGATCTTCCCCTCCGTGGAGTTCGTGAGGAACATGGTGCTCAAGTCCGGCAGCAAGACAACTCTTCCCGTGGTCATCGATTGCACCTACATTTATGCGGCTGACTTTACCGCCGCCAAGGTCATCTCCTCCATGGTGGATGACTTCCGTCGACGTCACCAGAAGATCATCTTCTTCAATCTCAAGCCCAGTGTGGTCAGCATCTTTGAGGGACTCAAGGTCAAGCTGGTGCTCTGCTACAACACTCATGCACTCAATCTGGAACTCCTGCCAAATGCCACGGAGAATCTGTCGCGCTCAGTGGACTCGCTGGACAACATTGAGAACGGGAACAACACGAGCGAGTGTGTGAGCATGACGAGCACCAGCACTCTATCCCTGGCCAAATTCTAAATATTTAACCTTATCCAAATCGTAGATTATTTCTAGATTTAAGGAAATATTTCATGAATATTAGAAAAGTAGAATTATTAATTATTTTAACCCCTTTTTTAACGCTTCGCTGTAAAATTGGTGGGTAGGATTTATTTTTAAACATTTAAATTTAAATAATGTTCAGGGAAAAATAAAGGGCAAGTCATTAATATAAATAAATAAGTAATAAATATATAACATTCTATCTGTGCCCCAAAGCCAAGACAAACAAAACAATTCATGGTATGCAAGTGTCTCGTGGTCGTAGTCTTTTGGGTAACTTGCCATTCCAGCTGCATCTTCACTTTGGTCTGAGCATTTGACCATCATCGACACGTTGCTTTTTTTTTGTATTTTTTATTTGTCTGGGCCCCAGTCAAGTGGGCAGCCAACAACTACCATAAAATAACAAGCAAAACAACAACAACGGGGTAGTGTTTAGGCCAGTCTGGTGACAGGTCAAGCCAAACAGAAATTGCCCAAGTCAAAAACCGAAAACTTTTACTTTTCAGCTCTTTACCTAATTGTTTGTTGGCCACAACAAAGTTGCAAGTCAGCCCTTAAAAATGCTGATGCCACACTTTAAGTTAAAGACACACGCCCTTTACTTAGTCTTACAGTCCCTGCAGGAATAAATATATGTGTATAAGGAAGTTACAGTCTAGAACAGATGCATATAAAAGAGTAAATAGTTATATATTGAATTTTACACATAATTTTGACATGTTACTATCATTGTTTTTACTTTTCTAGTTTTATTAGTAATTTGTAACACGACATCGCGAACGTGACAAGATTTCCATCTAATTTGTTCCAAGAATATGTTCATCAAATTTTATTCTGTATATCGAAAACAACTCGAAAAACTTGTTTTAAATTTAACTTTTAATATATTTCTATGTAATAAAATTGTTTCTGCTTCAATCTTTCTCTCATAGTTAGTATAATCGATCGATTACAAACGATCCAAGTCGTCATACTCCGATTGACTTTGACCAAATAAAAGACACCCTAATATATATATTGTTGTAATATAAATATTTTAAAAGAATAAAATAACATTAAATTAAAATATAAATACTTAGATCATATTTTTAAATAATAATTTTTGTTTTTTTTTTAAATAAAAAAGGTAAATCCAAAAATTATATTCACTTTTTATTCCACTGGAATTAAACTTTATAAGAACTTTGTCAGAATATTTGTGTTGCTCGGTGTAAGTTCTTAAGCTTGACACCACATGTCGAATGAGCAATTTTTGTAACAGGAAGGATCTCTTAATATTGATAAAAGTGTTGCACGTTAAGTTACTTCTGGTTGGTTTAAAACAATTAATTTATCTGTGATCAATTGATAAGATCGTGCAATTAGTCGTGCTTGTTTCACTCGAAATGAAACTCTTTCGTTTTGCTTTTTCACTCGAAATGAAACTATTTAGTTTGTTGGATTTTGAATCCTGTCGAAGCTAGTCGCGAATCAAAAACGACTCTGGATATTTACGTTTCTTGTGAGTGAATAATTTGTAAGTTATACAAATAATGCTACTTTCTATGTCAAAATTGTAGCGAATTTTGACTTTTACAAAGAACAATCCCCATCAATTAAATAGCTGCGAAGTGTTCATAAAGTGTTAATTAAATTAATTGATTAAATAATGATTTATCTTCCAAATTTATCAATTAATTTATTTATGAAGAAAAAAAGAGAATTCTCATTTAACAATTACAGAGCAAAATGGAAAAGATATTTATTAAACGTTAATTTTAAAAACATTGAAACGATTCCTTTGAGAAATATCGTTTCTATGATTTATAGTTAAACTTAACTCGATTTTATAGCTTCGAATTTGTGTGATGCCAGGGTATTATAGTCGCATCTCAATGGTCGTAGGGTAGAAAAAGAGTCTTCATAATGTCTGATAAATCCAAATGTCTAAATAAATCTTGAGAAATAATAATATATTTCTAACGTATTTCTAAGCCTTGTGCATGCATGGAGACAATTGCAGTACAAGTTGAGAGGGAAATAAAAACAATTTATGGCGCCACGATTTGTTGACAAATTTCTCACAACACGATTCATAAATTAAACAAAACTCTTTCCACTGCATCTCGAAGGTCGACACTGAAATTTCTGCAAAAGTTTTGCATGCTGACCTCAAAATTTGAGATGGAAGAGGTTCATATAGCTTTGAGCCATTTTCGGTAAAGGATCCGTTGAGACGATCACTAAATTTTAACTCCCGAATGAACTTCGATATGCAAACAAAAAACTTGTTTATTAAATAAAAATACTATTGCTTAAAGTTTTTGCACAAGATAAATTTAAATTTATAATAATTTAAATTAAAATGTAAATGTTTATTCTATATTTTATTTAGATTTCAAATTATGTGGTATAAGGGAATCGAGACTTTCGTCTCGGAACTGTATCCACTGTTTGCTTTGATAGCACAGTTGATTGGAGAGAGAAGCATCTTCTATTACAATCCCAGTAATCGGGACTGCAACTGGAGCTGGTATCAGCAGCACAATTTCACCTCCCAGCCACAGTGGGTGTGGCACACTCAAGTTCCATATTTCAGATTGAGGGAACAACACAACCAGGAATTCTTTGTACTGGCATGTCTGTCTGAGGAACTCTACATGGCAGAACTTGGGGGATTATTGACGAGTGTGAGTCGTTTGCAGAATGTACGAGTGCTTATCGAGCTGGCAAGTCGCAAAAGAATTCCAGAAGAGAACTCTCTGGCCTTGGACATACTCAAGTATTTATGGAGCAGAAAAATGCTGAATGTGGCTCTGTATTTTCAGCACGGTACAAATCCCTTACTACTCTACAGTTACGAAGTATTTCCACAGTTTGCGTTAATACAGCATCGTTTCACTCGACTGGGTCTTATAGAAAAGAAAGGAGATTTGTTTCGCAATCAGTTGATACATCTTAGGGGTTATAAATTGCGAGTCTTGCATGATTATTCTGAGCCAAATACGATCTTCTATAGCGATGCCAGTGGAAATAAGCATCACACAGGATTCTTGTGGCATTTCATTACGACATTTGCAGAGAATCTTGGCGCCAGTTTAATCCCAATGCATCCAACGTGGCGACCAGGTAGGCTTCTATCGGAAGCATATATGCTGGAGTTCACAAGAAATGGCACCGTGGATTTTGGGCTATCCACAAGCACAATTAAGAACAATTTGAAGAGGTAAGTAAATAGAGTTATTTACAGGTCTACCTTTCAAGCCTTTGAACCTTTTTAAATAAGATTTAAGACTTAACCATATTTTTTTAAAATATTTTTTTTTGGTTTAAGGAAATTAAAAAAAAACCGAAAAAAGAATAGGGACATTATTCCATATTATTTAAAGTGTTTGTTTGCCAGATATGACTGACTTAAAAAATCTATTGGATTATACATTTTTTAGACTCTTTTTGATAATTTCAATTGAATACTAACAATTATTACTAATTAGTTATGTAGTTTGTTTGATTAACTCTTTTATGATTTAAATACGAAGTTTTGTATTAAAATTAATTAAATGTGAAGAAAACTTACATGACAAATAGTTCTATAATTTTTATACCACACATAGAAAGACCATTTTATTATTTATTAATATATTTTATCTCTTTTATTTACCACAGCCCTCAACAATATTCATATCCAATCTACTCGGGCAGTTGGTGCATTATGGTGCCATTAGAGCGTCTTTTGGGGCGGAATGTCCTGTTTGGCCATATTCTGGAAGCCAAGGCATTGGCATTGTTAATAGTGAGCTTTCTGTGTTACCGTCTTTACCGAGGAATTGGATTGAATCAAGTTCCAGTCTGGATTCGTAATTGTTGGCGTTGTTGGCGCTGGGCTCCCAAATTATTAGCTCTGTTCTTGCTGAGTCTCTGTCTGGCTCAACTCTATCATCTTATGATTCGGCGTCCACAGCAGAGACATATTTACAGCTTCGACGACTTATTGGATTCGGATCTGCACATCTTTACCATAAGTTCCGAGTTTTCTGTGCTTGAAGATGACTTTCGGGCAAAATATGCGCCGGCTTTTAGACTGACTGACAATCTAGATGAGATATTCCGACTGCGAAACTCTCTTAACACCAGCTGGGCCTACACTATAACCTCTACTAAATGGATTTTATATGAGGAACTGCAGCGACACTTTCAACGTCCGCTCTTTCGGTATTCCGACCTATGTCTTCGTGATTTCTTTCCAAATAGTATTCTGATCGCAGATGATTCCATCTATCGCGATGTATTGCAAGTGTACACCATGAGGGCTCATCAGTCGGGTCTTCTCCTGCACTGGATGCAATTCAGTCTCTACGATATGGTTAAATCTGGAAAAATGAAGCTCAAGGATTATAGCACGCCGATACAGACGAACCCGTTGAATTTGCAGGACTTTCAGCTGGCCTGGCGTTTTTTCTGTGCGGGAATGGTTTTGGCCCTGTTCGTGTTTTGTGTCGAGTTGCTGCGCTTCTATGTCAATGTGTGCCTGAATCACTTGTAGACTTCTTCAGCCTCAAAAGACATTGTTGCTGCTGTGGCATATGAAACAAAATGCAAATTGGCTGTTAGCCAGCCACCACAACATCACGACCAAGTGCACGAAAACTCATTTCAGCCACAGAATTGAGGCGCAACCACAAGAAAAACAAACAAATTATGCTAAATTCAGACAAGAAGCATCAACGAAATAAGGCCTAAAACCAACCGACACCTGCAAAAGAATCAGTCCCCTCAAAGCTCAAGAAAGAAAGACTTTCCACAACTCGTAATCAACGCTTCAAATTTAGAGTCTTTCACACTATACATTTATTAATATTGAGGGTATTCAGAAACTCTGATATTTGTGTTTTTTTAAAGAGATATATTTTGTACTGACAACAAACACACATAAAAAAGATTATCACAACAAATATGCCCTGGGGTATGTGTACAAAATTCGTCAAAATAATCATTTTTCTGTGTGTTTCTTGTCAATACAAAATTTATAACTTTTTAAAATAACACAAATATCAAAGTTTCTGAATACCCTAATTAATTAATTGGATGACTAATTACACTATATGTCCTAGAGGCCTTAAAAATGGTGGACAGTTTCTTGGATTTCAATCGCAGATTTGGCTATTTTTATTGGAACATTTAAATTGTAACAATTTAAAAAAAAAAGTGCAACTTAATAATTTTAGATAAATTGGTAATAATAACATTCAGCTATATCCGAATCGTCGATTAATTCTTAATTTAAAGAAATATTTCATGAATATTAAAAAAGTAGAATTATTGATTATTTTAACCCCCTTTTAGCTATCCGCCGATATCAATGTTTCGATCTCCGACACTTTATGAGCTAGAGGCTCTAAAACTGGTGGGTAGGTTTTATTTTTAAAGTATTTAAATTTAAATAATGTTCAAGAAAAAAGAAAGGGCAATTCAGAATTATTAATAAATTAGTAATAAATATATAATATTCAAAACATCGTTATTCATTTTATGTGTAATTACACTATATAAACTAGAAGCTCTAAAGCTGATGTGTAAAGTTTCGGATTCCAATCGCAAATATGGTTATTTTTAAGCATTGGATCATTTATATTTTAACAATTTTCAAGAAAATCAAGAGGGTTCAGTTTAGATAAATTAGTAACAAATATATAACATAAATAAAAATATCTCAATTATTTATACGATGATGATGTCGCAGTTTCTGGCGTATCTCGGCCATGCGACGCTCCCGCGTTGCCCGCTGCCTGGCTTCTTGAGCGGCACAGGCGGCATGCTCGGCGGCTTTCTTGGTGTTCTTGAAATCCGATCTAGCGAGATCCAATTGCCGCAGCAGCAACTCAACGCGCTTCTTGGCCGCCTCGACAAGTTGTTGTTTCTCGGCCAATTCCTGCTGTGCTCCATTTGCAGCCTGATCCGAGTTGTGGACATTCGCCTGGGCATTCTTGACGGCTTCCGCCAACGTTTTGAGTTGAACACCCGCCTGCTGCGAGGCCTGGGCAGCTGCATTGCAACTACCCTGGGAGTTTTGTAGAGACGCCGCTTCCTCCTGAACAACGAGCTCCCCCTCCCGCACCTCTGTCTCCAGCTGCTCTACGATCTGTTGTTTGCCCGCCAGAGCAGCCTCGGCGGCTTTGGCTGCGGCCAGAGCCTTGTCTGCCAACTGAATGATCACCTGATGAGCTGCATTCTCCGCTGCCGGCATTTGGGCATCGGATGCAGCTTTCGCCTCTTGGGCGGCTTTGATGGCAATGCTCGAGGCTCTGTGCTTCGGATTGGGAATCGGACTAATGTCGCAGTCCTCTTTCGTAGGGTTGTGCCCACCGCCTCCATCCAATGCGGTTCGGCCATCATCATACACCAAACTAGACACATCCGATTCCTTTGAAGTTGTTTATTTTACTGAAGATCTTCAATTCTGGAATCATTGGTTACCTTATCCAACTTGTAGCCAGAAGTAGGAACAAGCAGCAGCATCAACAGGAGCTCAATTAAGAGTTCTCCAAGCTTAAGAGTCATTCTGTATAATTTAAGACTTCTAAATCCATAAATCTCCTGAGATTTTTGTGACAATTCCTTTTTGAAAACAACTCAACAAAATGTCGGTTACTTAATTTTCGGAATCATTTCGGAGTCTCGAAATGAGGCAGATGAGGCGACGCGCAAACTCAATTAAATGATGTGAAATCACTACGATGGATTCTTAAACGACATGTCAAAATATTACACTATTGCTACACTCATACACAACTAATACAATAGCAAAGTTATATATGTAGTTTAATTAAATTTAAAAATTTAGTTTCGTGCCACTAAATTTGCCATTTCGGAAACAATGCAAAAAGTATTGATATGCCGATGTGGCAACACCATGAGTACTTTCTGTAAAACCTATCGATATATCGACGCCTCTCAATCGATAGTTCCGTATTAATCATTTTTCCATCCCCAAGTTGTGTTGGGTAAGCATTGCTCATTTGGTGAACATGTTCACTTGTTCTTTTTTTTAGGTGAGTCAACTCACTCAGATCGCTCACTTGCTCACTCACTGAGCCATTCACTAAGAGCCCCTCACCCAACTAATCGAAAATTTCCAATTAATTTAAATCTGATGGCTGCTCAGGTTGATCTGTAATCAATCTAGATTTCTAAGAGAACAGAGAAAATTCGAGCAAAGTGCGCAATAGAACAACTGAGCAATAATGAGTAAAACAGAAGAACTGAACAAGACTGAGCAACTGAGCAATAAAGAGCAATTTGGAAGGAACATGTTCACTTGCTCACTTCAGGGAGCCACTCTTTTTTGTTCACTCACTCATGAGCAACCCAACACTATCCCCAAGCCGCATGAAAGAAAGTTGAAGAAAAAAAAATATTGGAAAAAAAGTTTCTTGCTTGGTAATTAAGATATTATTGTTTTGTAAATACCGCTCAAGTCAAAAATGGCACGGAAAAATGCACAGGCGGAGGATCTCTCGAACGTGGAGTTTGAGACTAGCGAGGATGTTGAGGTGATACCCACGTTCAACGCCATGAACCTCAAGGAGGAGCTGCTACGCGGCATTTACGCGTACGGTAAGAATTTACTGCAGTTTATTTGTTGTATTGATCTTGTGGCTAATATTGTGAAATGGCACACTTTATTTAGGTTTCGAAAAACCCTCGGCCATTCAGCAGCGCAGCATCAAGCCGATTGTGAAGGGACGCGATGTGATTGCCCAGGCACAGTCGGGAACAGGCAAAACAGCGACTTTCTCCATTTCCATACTGCAGAGTCTGGACACAACGCTGCGAGAGACACAAGTGCTGTGTCTGTCGCCCACGCGCGAGTTGGCTGTGCAAATTCAGAAGGTTATTCTGGCGCTGGGCGACATGATGAATGTCCAGTGCCATGTGTGCATTGGAGGCACCAATCTGGGCGAGGACATACGCAAACTTGACTATGGCCAGCATATTGTTAGTGGAACGCCTGGACGTGTTTTCGACATGATCAAGCGACGTGTCCTGCGCACAAGGTAAGCATTGACAAATTGCATCATGTCACGGTAAACGTTTAATATTCAATGTTTTCCATGCAGAGCCATCAAAATGCTGGTGCTCGATGAGGCTGATGAGATGTTGAACAAGGGCTTCAAGGAACAAATCTATGACGTTTATCGTTATCTACCGCCAGCTACACAAGTGGTGCTCATCTCTGCAACCCTGCCGCATGAAATACTGGAAATGACATCCAAATTCATGACGGATCCCATTCGAATTTTGGTCAAACGGTATGCAAGCAATCTTCTAAATTGTTGCCTCTTTGTAATACCTTCTCGTTTGCAGTGATGAGTTGACTCTGGAAGGCATCAAGCAATTCTTCGTCGCCGTCGAGCGCGAGGAGTGGAAGTTCGATACGCTTTGCGATCTCTACGACACTCTGACCATCACACAGGCTGTCATCTTCTGCAACACCAAGCGCAAGGTCGATTGGTTGACTGAGAAAATGCGAGAAGCCAACTTTACAGTGAGCTCCATGCACGGCGACATGCCCCAGAAGGAGCGTGACGAGATCATGAAGGAGTTCCGTGCCGGCCAGTCCCGAGTTCTCATCACAACCGATGTCTGGGCGCGCGGCATAGATGTGCAGCAAGTGTCTCTGGTCATTAACTATGATTTGCCGAACAATCGTGAATTGTACATTCATCGCATTGGACGTTCAGGTCGCTTTGGCCGTAAAGGTGTTGCCATCAACTTTGTCAAATCGGATGATATTCGCATTCTGCGCGATATTGAGCAATACTATTCGACGCAAATCGACGAGATGCCCATGAATGTGGCTGATTTGATTTAAATTTCAATTCAACTAATCTATGTAGTTGCTTTTTACACATTGTAAAACTATAATGCACTTTTCTTAACAGTACCCAATACTGCAACAATACTGAAGTTAATACAATTGAAAGAAAGAGTATTTGTCATTCAATACACCATAATCTGTATATGTAATAATAAATAACAATTAGATTTAATACAGAAACCGGTTTGTTTTCTTAAAGGTTACGTGTCGATAAGTTCAAAGCTAGCAACTACATTCAACCTGTTTTGCGTTCTTTGATTTTATCGAGGTATTTTTCTTTTTTTATATTGTCCAACAATGATTCGTTAAGGTAATTAAAAATATGTATAAACTAATTAGCTAACTACAGACTTTGGTCTAATGCGAAGAGAAGGCGCAAATGATGATTGAAATTAAATGAACCCAACTAATCCCTCGCATTTCAGCTTATCACGTCTGGTTTGGATTGTGGTAATGGTACATATGCAGAAGCTGCTGCTGCTGCTGCTGATGAAGAGACGGTTGAGGATCTTCGCTGATTCTTAGTATCCTCCGATTTGAGGAGCGTGCCCAGCACAATGCCCAGAAATAGAATGAGGCCGACCTGGTGATTTGAAATGAATTTCTTGGCACAATCACTCGGATTGTCAATGTTAAGTGAGTAAATCTGTCAAATAGAGAGAGAAAAGATTATAAAATATTGATTAAATGTGAATTAGAGGTCTGCATGAATGAGCTAAAACGAATTGAGTTGATGCGTTCGTGCCAGACTGAGTGAGAAAGCTACTTTGTTTTGAGTTAATTCGAGTTTGTTTCGAATCTCGATTTAATTTTCATATTTTCTTTTTTGCATCCGTATTTTCTGTTGTACATTCCTTCTTCGCACTCATTTTGAACTCAATGTCACTCACACTCAAACGAATTCAATTCAAAGTGTGCCTCGCACTCACTCAATTCGACTTAGTTCAAATTCATTCATTTGGATTCAAATGTTGAGTGAATTCATGCATAAGGTGAATCAATGCCTGCTCACCTGTTGCACCAAATGGGCGCCAACGACGCCAACTGCTGCATAGTAGGGCAGCGTTTGGTCACAGGCATAACCAGCGGCTGACAATCCCGTCAGCATCGCAGCCGTGAATCCCGATAGCCATGCCTTGGTGTTCTCGCCGAAACGCAGCGCCGTCGACTTGACGCCAATTTGCAAATCGTCCAGCTTATCCTGGTGGGCATAGATGGTGTCATACACGATGGTCCAGCACACACCCGAGAGGTAGAGGGGCAGGCAGGCATCCAAGTTAACAGTTCCCTGGGTGGCACACCAGCCCAGCAAGGCGCCCCAGTTGAAGCACATGCCGAGTACCAACTGCGGCCAGTAGGTAACCCGTTTCATCAATGGATATGTGATGACCAGACCCAGCGAACTGGCACCCAACAATATGGATTGCCAATTGAGCTGGACGAGCACCAGCAAACCCAGACTGAGTTGTGCCGACAGGAATACAATGGCATCGAACTGGGAGATTTGTCCTGAGGCGAGCGGACGTGATCGGGTTCGCTCCACCTTGGCATCGATGTCCCGATCCCACAGATCATTGATGGTGCAGCCAGCACCGCGCATAATCAACGCACCGGTGGCAAACAGACCCAACATGGTCAAGTCGGGCCAACAGCCGGCATCGGCACTGAGTGCAATACTCCAGCCACATGGCCAGAAGAGCAGATAAGTGCCAATTGGCCGATCCATGCGCATCAGATGGGCATACGGTTTTGTTGCGTCTGCCAATTCCTGTATTAAAGATGATTTCACGGGCGGCTTACTCTGCTCATCCGACGATGCAGAAGAGGACAGTGTCGTCGACGTTCTTTGGTGTCGTGTCCATCTTGCCATGTGCTCCTCGAGCAGCAATAGTCTTCGATAGTCTCTCGCTTGTGTATGCATCCCAATTAACACACTCGCCGCCGGCACAGCTGGCATGTGTTTTGCCTGCATTGTTGTTGTTGTTGTTGCTGTTGCTGCTATGTGAGGCAAATGTATTTTGACTCTGGCCTGCAGTCGTAAATGTCGTAACGCAAACATATTGATACAATGTCAAGTGACGCAACGGGTTTCTTATTGAAATGCACTACACATTGAACTATACAGTTGGAATTATCTATAACAGAAACACTTCTTTTCGTATAAAAAATGGCAAGAATTCTGTCTAAAAGGTGGCAACCTTGACAACGGTACCATTTTTGACCACACTTAACACTTTTTTAGAAAAGTTCTTAAATATGAACATTGTTTTTTTTAAGTAAATAATGAAACCAGAGCTTTGAAACGTTAATAGGGAGCTTTGTTGTTATGATTTTAGAAAATTTATAATTTTCTTGGTTTTTTGAATTGCTCTTGAAATATTTAATTATATTGAATTAATTTAAACTGTCTACGGTGTAGCGAATGGTTCAGAACAAATACGATTGAACTAGCTCAGCTAAGTGAACGACGGACGTTCGTCTGGTTCTCAATTATGAATTATTAACCTAATTGTGTCGCCCTGTGGTAGGCGGTATATTTGAATAATGTTTTTTTTTTATTGTCGTTTTATTCAATATTTTATACAAAACTTAATTTTTTGTTGCTAAAGTTCAGTTGCTTAGTTGCTTTTTTCGTTCGCATCTTCTTTATTTAATTTGCGTAATTGCAAAACTAATCAATGGTTCATAATCTTAAATTTTAATTTAAATCACAAGCTAATTGTAAAAAACTACATGCTTAAATTTCCGTTGAAAAAAGTGTTGACATATCAACGAAATGTAATGTTTATGAAAAGATTGAAAAATAAATGAGATGGAATAGAATCAGTGCGTTCTCCAAAATATATTTATAAACATAAATATATAAACATATTTATGATTAAAATACTCTATACTTTTAAGTCAGTAATATTGGCAAAAAGCTTTTGCCATACTAAAATCCAATTAACCAACCATTTAGTACTAGCCAATATCGTTAACAACGATTTTTGCACCCGTTACCAATCTTTCGAAGTCTGCACACGGTCACAAGGAATACGTCCGTAACTTTTGCACACGGCCGTAGAGTTTTTTGCGCACGGCCATCAATTTTCAGTTCAGACCTCAGCAGTTAGAAACAGAACTGAAGAAAGCCGAGTGGGCCTTAAGCAGACATACAGCAAATTCGCTAGACGACGGTTGCTATCGCTCCATAGCTCTATTTAAATATGTAATCATGCCTGTACATACATTTGTATGTATGTACATATGCATCTAAGTATATGGAAAAAAGACCGCATGCCAAGCAATAAATCTAAAGGAACAAATTGAAAAACAACTGTGATCAATGGCCATAATCTTAATTACCACAATATAAGTTGTCGCTCTTAAGTTTAGTTGAACTTTGGCAAAATTCATAAATTATTTAACAGAAGCAAAAATAGTCAAATGCAATTCTGAATTTTGTATCGCTAATGACCCACTTGGAAATTCTCTGGGCTGATGTATAATGAGATCATTAAAAATTGGAAAATTTACAATTTACAATATTTGCATATTTTCAGCATGTAGTTTTTAGTTTCCTGACCTAACTTACAAATAGGTAAGGGACAAAGTTATTGAGTAATAACTTATTTATTATACCCGTTACTTTAAAAATAAGTTATAGAGTATATTGGATTCGTTGCAGTGTATGTAACAGTGATAAGGAAGCATCTCCGACCCTATCAAGTGTATATATTCTTGATCAGCGTCAACAGTCGAGCCGATATAGCTCCTATGTATATAGATTTCAGAGGCTTTAAGAGATAGAGCAACCAAATTTGGCACGTAGACTTCTATAGCCACACTCCGGTCAAGTTTGTTTCAAATTTTTGTCACACCACACGAACAGTTTTCAAGGTATAAGGATTTTTAGCTAATTAACGCTAATTACTATTATTACCTATCATCCTACTAAATCGTAACAAGGTCGGACAAATATAATGGTGGTAATGGCTGACTAAAGTTTTTAAAGAATGTAAGTGCCTAAATGCATGCAATAAAAAACATTTTAAATTTATTTTAATAAGTAGCGGGTATCCTACAGTCAGGAGCCCGACTTTAGTGTTTCCCACTTGTTTTTAAAAATATTATGAGCTACCGTTTATTATTTTCCGAATTCGTAAGCCCATTTCTTCTGAATGAAGTATCTTCAGCTCTAATAGTCTCCAAGACCGATAGCTGGAGTCTGGTAGATGTATCTTATAACTGCTTTAAGCTACCTTTCCAAGTCATCATACAGGGTATAAAAAGAGAAATTCAATTTGATTGATTCGTGCAGACCTAGGTGACAATCAGATACACAGAACACACCTCTGCTAATTACTAAATAATAATTTACACACACATACATGCAGGTATCTAAAGGTCCAGATCATTACCCCCTTCCCACCTCGCTATTATCAGTGCCTCAGATACCTGTTGACATTCAATGATGTTGACATCGTTCTCTTTCAGCGCTATCGTTGATATCGCGGCTTGCACTCGCTGATAACAGACACATTTCTCAGAGATAAGCTCACGGCCGTCGGCTCTGCCGGCGGGATTAGTGTCAGGTTGTTTTCTTTAAAAAACAACAAACGCTCGATTGTTCCAAGCAGTCGTCGTCTTACTCTCAGCAGTTAAGCAAGTGTCCAAGTGGTTATCACTAAACACAAGTATTTTATTAATTTGTGGCTAATTTGAATATATACAATATTTAAAATGGATTTAATGACTATGGATCACAATCATGGAGAAGAAGCCGATTCAACTGCCAAATCTTGCCCGATGATTATGGTGGTAAGTTTCATAATAGTTTGCTCTGCAACTCTAGAGCTTTTATTTTCTTTATTTTCCTGTTTTATTTTTTTTTATCAGTTCAGAATTACCTATTTTGTATAGTGATTATTTGGTTTTGCTTTAAGTCCACATGTCCACATTTAATTGCAATAAATTATTATAGATTCCATTGAACTCGAATGCTGTAAAATTAACATTGCTCTCGTTAGCAAGAGCAGAGATTTCATTTAATTTAATTTGCTTTCAAAACATTGTGATCTGTGGGATTCCAGTCAGAGCACGCATACCATAAGTACGTTTGTATTTGTGTATCTCACACTCTCTCTGTGCACAGGTTCACTCTTCCAAGCACTCGCTCTCCCTCTAGCCAGCGACTAGTTACGCTCTGCTCTAGCACTTGCTAATGAGTTTGATATTGAGTAAATCACAAACACAAATAGCGGGTGCTTCGTTAAAGAGAGCAGTGCAATGCCATGCTTTCTTATCTGATTTACCTGCATTACCCTGTATGTCTCTTTCGTGTCAATATCTACTTAAACTATTGCCATCTCTTCTTCTCAACAGTTTCACGGGGGCCACTGTGAGCGAATTCTATGGCGTGGCTGGGTCGCGTCGACAGTTACCGAGTTTGTTCTCTCCGCCATTGCCCTCTTTGTGGTTGCCTTTCTGTATGAGTTGCTAAAATTTCTGCGAGAGAACCTGATGCGGCGAGAGGCACGCAAGGAAGCAGAGCGCATGGCCGAGGAGCTCCGTCGAAAGAGTAATGAGAATAACTCGGAAACACATCTGGCTGAACTGAGAGAGAAGACCTACTGGCAGCGTATCTTTGGCTCAGCGCATATTATCCAATCGCTGCTGAATCTGGTGCAAATTATCATCTCCTATTTACTCATGTTGATCTTCATGACATTTAACTATTGGCTCTGCTTGGCTGTGGTTCTTGGCCTGGGACTCGGCTACTTCTTCTTTGGATGGGTTAAGAAGGATCCTAAGGAGGGCGAGTGTTGCCCCTAAAATACTTATAACTTGAAAGCTTATATATCTGTATAAACTTGAAAGTAAGCATGCAAAATAATATGTTCTCTTTTTATTATTAAGCTAGATAGGGGAAGGAATACACGAGCATGTATCTTGTCAGCCCCTCTTTACCACAAAGTTATTACAACAAATGTATTGCTAAAAAAACAATTTTATTTTTAAAATTTAAAATTTAGATTTATGGCATAAATTAGTGAACTAGCATTTACTTAATGAGCATAATGTACAAATAGTTATGAGAACAAGAACCTAGTTTTAGACATACTCGTATTTACTCGTGTATTTTAGATAATACATTTTATTTAACGCAACTCAATACTTTACTTTTTTTTGTTTTTGTTTTAATATATATTTTTTTATACAATCAACTGTTGTCAATAAACGTTAGAAAGATAAAAGAAAATCTCAAGAATTACATAAATAAAATTCGTTAAAGTAGACTCGTTGGAGCCGCAGGACATGGAGTTCCTCATGACCTGGCAGTACACTACACTACACTTAACTATCATTTCAAAAACACTAAGGCCCGTTGTCTCTGTTTTTTTTTTAGTTGAGATTTATAATGATTTATCCGATTATGAAGATTTATAAAGTTTATTGGATATTCAAGAGATTCTCTCACTAAAATTAAGAAACTTTCGGATTTTTTACGGAAGCGGCCCTAAGAGTAGTACCTTATGAATATGTGTATATCGTAGTTAAACCCTTCACAATTCGATTTGGTTCGCAACCAGACCAGCTTACACCAATGACTAACCGGACTAAGTGGAGGACTTGCTCATAAGCCAGTTGCCCCGGCCGTCATCATGCCACCGTGATGATGATGATGATGCATGCCACCGTTTTGAAAGTACATGTAGTAGTTGTACGGCGGCTGTTGTGCCGCATTCCCCTCACAGTCGAGCAGGGGCTGTCCGCCGGTTGCGGCTGTCACGGGCGACGGAGTCATGGGCAATGGGGACACCGTGTTGCCTTGGCAGCTGGCGCGGAGGGCAACGGCCTGGTGATGGGCCAGAATGTCGGTCACGGAGTGCGAAGATGGCCAGTGGGCGGCTGCCATGCCTCGCAATTGATGTGTCTGACCCGCCTGGGGGGGAGAGGGGCTGCCGCAGGAGACGGCCTTCATGCTGTACGCCGCAGCCGCCGTGTACGGCTGATAGATGGAATTGTAGAGATGGGCGTGGGCATGGGCGTGATGGGCACTGGCCGCCACCGCGGCTGCCGTGTGCTGATGGTGATAATGATGCTGATGCGCGGAGTGATGTGAATGCTGTGATCCATTGCCGCCGTTGGCACCGTTGTTGTTGTTGCCGCCAGGGCCGCCGCTGCTGCCGTTGCTCCCATTCATGCCCAGCGTCGCAGATCCTCCCCCGCTGCCTCCACTGTGATGGTGTCCAATGCTGCCCAGCTTATTCCGCAGTATCCGTGAGATGGAGCTCACGCTGGGCACATTCGTCTTGTCACAGATGCCCTCGCTGAGCAGACGATCTCGTATCTCCCAGGCAAAGATGCCCGGATCCCGTTGCTTCAGCTCCCGTATATAGTTGACCACTTTCGGTGTGGTGACACGCGGCTTCGAGCCACCAATGGCTCCGGGTAGTATGGAGCCCGTTTCATGGTAGCGCGCCAATATCTTGGACACACAGCCATGACTCACCCGCAACTGGCGCGAAATGTCGCAGGGTCGGATGCCCAGTCGGGCCAATTCCACGATCCGCATTCGCGTCGCATTCGGCAGTGGACGACCGTTCACAAAGACGCCGCCCAGCTGATTCACTTCGCCGTACTGCGGACACTGCGACTCTGAAAGTAGATGGAGCAGTAGACGAGGAGGGTTAGAAGTATGATTATATGAGTAAGAGAGCATAGAAACAAACAAACAATCAACAACAACTACAACTACAAAGAGCAATGCCGAGAAAAGCGCACAAAAGCACATTTGCGTCTAATTAGCTCCGGTTGGCAATGGCAACGTTCCGGAGTCGGACGCGGAGGCGGAGGCGGAGACGGATCGGGGGCTCTATGGATCTTTGGTTTGTCTGAAAATCGCTACACTTTGCTTCCGAGAACTGCGGATGTATGTATGTATATATGTAGGTGTGTGTGAATTTTGCTAAAGATTGTGGCATAGAGTGTTCTACACACAAATGCGCCGAACGTGCGGAAATGCATTTTGGATGCGAACTCAAAGATTACAGGGAGCTGGAAGAACTGTCCCAGCAATGACATGACTTTTACCTAACTGAATCATTAGTTAATATAAGAATTCTTAAGGCAGTTGGTGACTTCAAGAATTTAATGCATCAAAGTTGATAATGAAATCAAATCTATACCTACAGCTATTATACGCAATATATCAAAAATATATTGAATATTAAATCATCTCAAAGTTTAAATTTCCAAGTGTGAGCTCCATCTGAAAAACTGTTGATCAACTCTTAATCAATGACTCTTCAGTTGAAAATTGACTTATTTCTTTGTTTTTAATACAAAATGCTCGAGTAATTTTTTTTCGCCAGAATGAGATTTTTTAGCAAACAGTCTCCCTTGTGTTGTTAAAAAATTCAAAATTTTAAATCTCCTGTTTTGACATTTAACCAAGATTTGTCTGCAAATGATTTAGGACAGCGGTGGGCACGAAATCTGAATTCGTTAACAGCGACTGGCTCCCGGAGCCATTGCGTGCCCACCGCTGATTTAGGATATAGAAACTCATGTGAGTTGTTGATTTTTTATAAAAATTGATTTTAATAACTCGATTGAAAGTAAAAAGAATGATTGGTGGTCAGGTGGCTCAGTTGGAAAACTGAGGTTCGATTCCCCCAAATGCCAAGTTACAAAAGTTACAAGCTCTATGTTTACTTATAATTTTTATATTGTAATTAAACTGTTTATAAATAAATAAAAAATAAATAAAACGAATGATCTATTAAAAGTACTTGAAAATGTTAATTTTCGATATATATTTGAATCACTGCCTTTGATCTTAAACAGCATCTAAGGAAATTTTTTCAATAAAAGATTTCTCTTATTTTTCTATGGCAATAGATGTTAGTGATTAATTAAAAAAGTGCTGTTGGAGTTAGTTTTATGAATACAGCATTTGTAGATTGCTTCTCCCTTTTCCCTAATGCAACTAGAATCTGAGCATATTGATTGAATCACCTGCACTTGTATATAGTATTTCCCCCTCCTTTAGATCTACAGTCTGTTCATTACAGTCACTTAAGAAAATTTGCACATCTGCGTCGTCTAATTTAGAAGCATGTAGTTAGCATCATGTTTCACAACAACAACAACAACAACAGCAATTACAAGAACAATACTATAGCAACAATATGTATTATTTAACTAAGAACACGTACAAGGGCCAAGGCGAAAAGTGCCTCGAACAGCGCCATAAAAATCACAATAGGGCTGCCGAGTTACACGCGCCAAGTTGCAAGTTGCATGTGGCAAGTTGCAAGTGCAAGAAAGCAGGAAGGAACCAAACAAAGACCAGTGAGATTCGAAAAGTGTAGAAAAGGCAAAGTCTGAAGAATTAAAAGCAAGAAAAGAAAACACAAGTGTATCGACCTCGTTTGTTCATTCATAACTGAAAATTGCAGTTAGTACGAGTTGCAAGCACTCGTTGCAGGTTTCTCAAATTACAGATTACTGTTCAAATTGTGGAAACCCATTGGACACTTGTTGCATTAACAACAACAACAACATCATCATTATCGACTGCCTCGAATTTCATGTACTTTATGCGTTATGCATTTGCGCACTTGTCAATTGCACTTCGATCATAGTTCAGTTAGCTCGCACTTGGACTCATTAGTCGTTTCTAGCCAAATGGGCCAAGCGTTACGTGCAGCTGCATAAATAGCTACCCCCCGCCGCCCTCCCTCGGATACCCTGCACTTGGCGACTTCACTTCCATTGAGAATCTCCAGCTCCGTCTGGGTATCTCCAGCTCGTGCCCAAAACCCCACATAATTCTAATTGTTAAAAGCCTCGTAAAGGCAACTATTATTTACATACGACTTGAGTATAACCTTATACTACCTATATACTATATATAGTCTGGTAATATCTGTTAACTGTGCGCCTATAAAAGCCAGACCCTCGTGCATCTCGTTTGTCAGTCAAAGTCAAGATGCCAATTGGAAGTAAGCTGCTTGTTTTATTGTGCCTCTTTCTGACTTTAAACTATCAGACAACTCAGGCTAATCCTTCTGAGAATCGTGTGGCAAGATCGGTATATATTTATTACTAGTTAGCCTGGAGTTACTTAAACTTTTTCTAAATACTTTTGCAGAGCAATGATCTTTACGATTGGCTCTCAAGTCTGTTTGACTATGAGGATTCCGAGGAGACTTGTAAGCTTTAAATGTACTTTAAAATATTTTATTTTTATTAAAATATTGTTTAGTACTCTGTAGCAACTGCACGGTTGTAGTTAATCAGGATCACAGAAATGGCTCGGACACAACAGCAGCTCCTGCGACTGCGGCACCAACAGCAGCTCCACCCGCATCGCCTCCAAATGGAAATAATGGCGCACCCGATGTTGCACCAACAGCCGCAACTGCAGCGCCTCCTCCACCTTCTCCTCCAGCTAATGCCACAGCTGCAACGCCACCTGAAGCTCCAGCTGAAGGTTAACTGGGAACGTTGTACTCGCAAGTCATTCAAGTATTCTTCCTTCTGATTGCAAGGAATATTATTATAAATACCATAGACATTTAACTTTAAGATAAGTTTCAAAAAGGGATTTTGTATACGAAAAAAAAGAAGTCAGTTTTCAGCTTTTCAGATGAACGTGTTAAAAAATCGATTCAACTGCTTCTTTAACTTGTACAAGTATTATAATTTACGGTGATGGTTCAACTTTATTCTACAATCAATTGTTTTACTATATATACAGTGCAACATCACTAGAGTGAACTTCTATACAATGAAGCTTTTTCTATCTTCAATCTTAAATCATTCAGTTTGTCATTATTCTGCTAAAAATTGAATTTAAATTTTAAATTCTCAGTTGTTAAATGATGAGCAATAAAGTTGCTTCTATTTTATTTATTTAGATTACCAGTTTATTATCTAATGTATTAATTTTCTGATCCCTAGCGACTTTCTGTAACCAAGTTTGAATGTATGTATGTGAGAGCAGGAATACTGCTAGTAGAGGTCTGCATGGCTGCATTCAAAACGTCAAATGAGACATTCATGCCCAACTGAATTGAATGAATTGAACTGCGTCTTCCAATGAATTGAATGAATAATTTGAAACCGAAAACTTTACATTCAAAGGCAGATGAATTGAATGACAAAATAACTGAAAAAAGGGGGATAAGTGCCGTAATTTGAGTTTCTTTTAATTTAAAGTAAAAATCTAGTCACGAAAGCATGTTTATGCCACAAAATTTCTGATATCCAATTTTGGGACGAACAATATTAACTGTAATATATAAATTGTTAAAAAAAAAATAAAAGTTGTATTCTCAGTCTTCTGTAAATCATTCGTTTTTCGTTGACTCGATGCCGTTCATATGGGTACTCAAATTAATCTTAAAAATGAATATTCAATCGATGAGAACCGGATCTTTGAATTTACTCCACTCAGGGAACTGAATTTAACTCACGAGTACTCAGAGACGCTCAAGTTTGAATGCCGCCGTGCAGACCTCTAACTGCCAGGTAATTATTCTAAAGCCCCAGCTCATCGGATTTGCACAATTGTTTTGACATAAGTCACAACAAATCGGCTGGCGCTCAACATAGACCCACACGCATTGCCTGCCGTCTGGATGTGGTCTGGATCTGGTTTTGGTTCTGGGTCTGGGTCTATATCTACAGAGAGTGAGATCTTCCTTTCATTCAGTACTCGGTGGTTTTTTCTGTAGTATCTGTGAATCTGTCGTCTTTGAACATTTTGCTTGGCAACGCCAGGCATTTTTCCCAGTGACAGCAAAATGTGATACGAAGTCAGCCCAAGTTGACATTATGTTTGACATTTGTAATCTTGCGATCGTTAATTATTTTCGAATTGAGTTACTAAAGGGAGAGCCAGAGCCACACAGGAGCCACACAATTTTCCTGCGAGGGAAAGATCACACATTCGACAAATGCTCAACGTTGTTGTTGTTGTTCCCCATCTCATTCATTGCCTGAATTTGGTATTTTTTTCTTTTCTTTTTTTTTTGTCTTAGGCATTTGTGGCATGTTCAGTGATAGCCGCAATTTGTTGCTCTACTCAACAACATTATCTTCGAGTGCTTGACTTTTGCGCTAAACGTTCATAAATTTGTCTCCACAAATACATTTCAGTTGTCTCTCCCAATGAATGATGCTTCTCGTTTTTATTCTTTCATTGTATTTGGTTTAAGATCAATGTTTACTGCGTCATTTTAATGGGTTTTCAAATACGCATCACATCAATTTTGGGCAATTATGGAAGATTAATGGCCGACAAAGTTGACCATTTGAAGATGTTACTTAATTATGATATTCAGTTGTACCTCTACCCTTTTTGTTTTTGTTAAAGACTTGATAACAACGGCACACACTAACTAGCCCGAATAATTGGACGTTATTTAAGCTATATGAACTTGATCTATTATGCAGTTATCAAGACAAATATTCAATTTAAAATCGAAATAAAAACAGCTAAGCGCATAATATAGTTTCAGATTTTGCTTAAACTTAATGATATTTTGTAAATACTCAATTTTTCCATAACTTACTTTTCCAACTAATATGGTAAATATATTTAAATATATATTGATAGGTTTTACTATTGACATTTGTACATATTTAAAGTCTAAGAAATTTAAAAACATTTGATCATTATTATTTATTTATAATGTTTGTTTTTTAATCTTCTTATTACAAAAATTAATCTTTACCTAATAAAGTAGAAAAGTTTTTTTCTAAAGTTATACTCTGTTACTGCAACTTGTAACGTTTTTGAACTTAAAACATGTTCATTTTAAAACTAAACTACAGATTTATGATCAATTGCCATATCCGGCCCTCGTCAGAGTCAGAATCAGAGTTGAAGTCCCCATGCAAATTAGTCACGTATTTTTGCAATTAAATTCCGTCAGCTTTCCCTTTTGGATTATGGATTGATTGTCGATGAGTCAAGAATCAATATGTAAACGGTCCAATTTTAAAATTATTAGAGACTGTCCCCTATAAAATTGTATATATTTAAAGGTCAAATTTAACATTGATCTGTTAAATATGAGATGATCTTGTTAAAAGACAAGAAAAACATAAAACAATCGCAACTGAAAACAAAGTAAATGCTTATTTAAAGATTCTATTGCAATGGGCGTGAGGAAAGTAAACACTACTTAAGGCCAGAATCCACACAAGAGACTTAACTGCGAGCTACCGTCGCGACTGACTGACGGAACTGAAGGGATGGGATGCGATCGTGCCACAATGAAACGATCTCGGGGTCTTGTTGTTGCTGCCCCGTCGGCGTTCGATTTTAGTTTGTCTGACGGTGTTGGTCTTATTAAAGGTGCAAACATGCCACCGCCGTTGAGGATTCAAATTCAAGCGTCGCGTCGGTTACGATCAGAGAGCGCACTATTCACTGCTGACCATCTCCCTTCCTCTCTCACTACTCACTACTCTCCCTGCTCAGGTGCATTTGAAGTGTTTGCCCCGTCGCCGTTGGGTTTATTTTGCGTGTTTGTTTGCATTTGGGAACCTTCGAATCTAGAGAGCCCACTTTTCATACATATGTACAACAGAATGTAAGTGAGCATGTATTATTGTTTATTTAATTTTAGGTTACGCACAGAAATGGGCTTGGGCTCTCTTTTAAATGCATTGCTCCAGACCATGTTTACAGTGATGTCTATGTCGTCAATTGTCAATTGTCAATCGTCAATCCCTAGTGCTACTTTGTCTCTAATGAGTATCTGTATCCTGGCATTTCCACTAATCACTCAGCTAATCAATGCAAACAGAACTCGGTTGATCCAAGTAGTAGCTGCAGCTTCTGTTAATGAAATGCAAACAGCTACAAAAAAAAAATGTGAAGAGCTCGGGCAAACAGCTTAAAAAATCATAAAAATCGATTTTATTTTTCAGGTTTTCAGGGGCAGAAACCAGATGAGGTTGTTTGTGCCAATACCAATATTTGCACATGGATTTTCGTATTTTGAAATCGCTGCGGGTTAGCATAGTACACATATCTATATGGTTATCCTTCTGCGGGTCCTTCGTCTTTGACTCCTGCTCCTCGCCCTCGTCGTGTTTTATGAACGGAAGTCGCTAGCGGTAGCTGCATCATTAGCCATGTTGGGTACAAATGGCTTACAAATGGTTCTGTTTGCATTGAAATTCAACACTTTTTTGAGCTGGACACGCCTCAATGATGCTGGCAACCCTGGCAGCCTGGCATGGTATATACCCTGCCATCATAAGGGCATCCAGCATCCAACATGGCCCAGAGCAGACCATAAAAAGCTCAATTAAAATTGTCTATAAAGCGAAATTATAATTCATAAATTCTGGGAAATTGGCGAATACAATGGACTGTCATTGTTCCACAGTGGCCGCTGACTTTGACGGACGATAAACAAATTACAGCAGAATCGAGTAGCAACAGTAGCTGGGAGTAGTTTGAGCTAAATGGTTTTATGGTATCTCGGCACTTTCCCCTTTCTTGGAATTATGCAAAACTTGCGCTTTGACAAAAACCGCACTCGGAAATTCCTTTTGGCAATTAAATTCAAGTTGAAGCAACTGCATGCCGCATTTGAAGTGTATGTATAAATTATATAAATGATTTTAAAAACCGTTAAAAGTTCACCCAAAAACCTCAGTGATGCATGCAAATCCAATTACAGGAGCAATTAACAAATGTTAACTAACTAGAACTAATTAAAAATAATCATATTTTGCTAAACAAAATGGACGCGGATGACTTGAAATAAATATTAAACATATAAAATTGTCATCAGCGATAATCATTAAACTTTTTCATATCAATTCAAAGAATTTAAATAAAAAAAATAAAACAAAAAAAATGTATCAAATAAACTTTCTAATTAAGATAGGTTGACTTGAGAATATCCTATACTTAATAGGCAGACATACTACTTGCAGGAATAAACAATTATCTAAAGTACTATATTTCTCAACTTTAGGGTAGTTTCTTGAAAGTAATAAGCACTCAAATTTTTAAGTCAATTCAATCTGCCTTTTAATCGATTTTTATATTTACAGGGTATACGACAGATAATATTGAGACTAATTCATTTCCTATTTTGTCTGCTGATAAGCAACATTTGAACCCGTTGGGGAATCCGTTGATCTCTCTATCTTTTGCTATTTTTCTTCAACTTGTTGTTTTCCACAGAATAACATTTAAATATATTAAGAATATTAGAAATTTTCGCTGACAGATTTCAAATGTCAAAAGGCAATAAACTAATTTCATGCATAATTGAAATGAACAAATTTGACAGACAACTGGACATTTCGACATTTAGCCAGCTGATAAGCAATTTCGTTATGTATTATTTATGACTTGGATTATGGCATGGGTAATAGGCATTTAATCAACGATTCAGCAATTCAGCGACCCCAACAATGACAACAATAGAAAATGCAATATTTTTAATACAATAAAAAAATATTAAAAAATAAGGAAAATAATAAAAATTTCAAAAATTGACGAATGAGCGAAACATCAATTAACACGTTTCCACTTCAAACGATGCGTTCAATACAAATTGCCATTATAATTTTGATCAAAACGTCGAGAATTTTGTTTAATTAGTTCAACAATTACAGACAAAAGGCAACTTTAAATTAATTTAAATGCAACTAAAATAAATAAAATGGCCGTCTGACAGTTTGTCCCCTACACTTTTTCACTTCTTTTATTTTTATATTCAGAAATTGAATATAAATTTGGCATGAAATGGCGTCTTCTTTTTTAAATATTGAGGACATTATCTGTATTATTATTTTATAGTCTCGCCCGAAAAGTGGATTGCCACAAAAAACTGTAGAAATCGCAAAGAAAGCATGGCAAATTAAATTTCCTTATATTTTTTTGAAAACTACAAGTTGCAATATGGCTGTGGCGATGCCATAAATCTTTGGCTCTTGGCAAGCACAGTCCCGGTGTCCCAGTGTCCCACTGTCCCCCGTGTTGCCGCAGTGCCCGTGGCAACCCTGCAAATTGATTGACAGTCTGCTCAGAGGGGAGAACATCTGAATACCCTTTATATAAACAAATGGGGTATAATTGATATTAGGTAAGATTAACAGGAATAATTTCAGCTATAGCATAACTAAATTCAGACAACACATACTGATCATCCTTTTATTGATCTCGGTATACATAAAATTAGTGATATACCCACTAAACAATAATTGCCAGGGACCGCAAATAATGATAATTGAAATTTTTTTACATAAAAAAATCAATAACTAGAATATGTATACAAGATTATTTTCTTGTGATAATAATTATTTAATTTGAGCAAAAAAATAATACTCGTAAATGATCATTATTTATGATTTTTAATTTTTTTCGCTCAAAATAAAATCTATTTTTGCACATCCCTTTAAAAGAATCCCATCGGACCCATAAAACGCAAAAGCAAATCTTCAAAATTTTTTAAAAGTGAGTTTTATTTTAAGCGAAAAAATACAAATCACAAATAATGATTACTTTTTTCACTCAAGATTAATCATTACCATTAAAGAAAATTCTTAAAAATCTTTTAATAATAATTACTATGTAATTTTTATAATATAACTCATAATGATTACGGTTCCTGATAATTACATAACAAGCCTTATTCAATTTCGCTGCTAATATTTCGTTAACATCTATTAACAGTTAACACCGAATGTTAACGCGCTGTTAAAATCATTAACAAGTTGCTAAAATTCTCAACTGAAAGCGAGTAAAAACTTTCTACTTGTCCAGGGTATTTAATAGTTGGCCTTACCCTTTAAATATATGTGTATTTCGTAAAAAGAAATTTTGATTTTCTTTTGCAAAAATGCAGCAAAAATTAATTTAACAACTCAGTTGAATTCTGTTGATGCTTTTCGCTTACGCTTACACATTACGTATACGCAGGCTTAGCCCTCATTTACATTTACTTTTTCTATGCTTATTATTTAAAGTTTAGAAATAATCCTTTCGCTTGTTTCGCTGACGATTAAACAACACGTTTTATGTGTGTATAAAGCATATACTAAGTGCTTGTCGACAATTTCGCATTCGGAGCGTTGCACAATTTGCCGCACAATCGCATTTATTTATCAGTGAATTTTACATGCAAGCAAGAAAGTCACCAAGCCAAGAAGAAGGAAGCAACTGCCACGCAGACTGTCCACTCTATATGTATGTCCCTTTTGAACTGTGGCAATGTTATTTCCATTTAATCAGCAAAAGTTCAATTTCCATCGTTATCAGGCAATATAAAAAAAGAAGTCTAAAAGAGTACGTATCATCATCTGTTTACTTAACAACGACCGATCTTCAATTTCTGTTTTATAATTTCATAATGCGCTAAACGACAATCCGAAGGGAATTTAAATTCCGCCAGGAAACATTTTTTAAAAAATGCAACCTAGACATCAAGGAGTCTCTATTTAATCAGATACATTTTGGTATAAAGTGTAGTGTATATTATAAGTCCGACTTCATGCCTAGAAATCATCTGAGAAATGGTCGATAACGAAGTAACAGCGCTTATAAATAAATTGCATCATATAGACGTCTGTGAATGTTCTTCAGCTTCAGATTAGCTCCATGCTGATCCGCAGCAAGTGCTTCAAATTATAAATTAAGCTCATTACTTTGGATGATCCCGCCTTTGTAGAACAGAACAGAACAGAACAGATGCCCTCGCCCTCGTGGATATCAAAAGTACATAAAACTAAATAGATTCCTTCAGCGTCAACAACTTTGTCTGTCAACAGAAATGAATGGGTCCATAAATCACGGCAGGCACCACAAAGTGCCACTGAGTTCCACTAGAACAAAATATGACAGTGTCTGGTGGCGGCGGACTCGAACCTCAATGATTCCCGCCCGATCCCCATCCCGATCCCGTTCCCGTTGCCTGGGCATGTAAAAGGGGGCGCGCCCAAGACATGCTGCGGTGACTTCAATTACGCGTACCAAGAATGTGGACAATGCGAGCAAGCGTTGCCGAAATGCCTACAAGCAACAAATGGTAGATGCAACAAAATGCCCAGATCCGACCAATCATTGCCAATGTACTAGAACCGCATCCCCAGCGCCACATCGTTGGCATCCGAGCTATGTGCGAGACAAGGAAACGCCCGTTGACAAACATAAATTTCGAATAAGTTTTACACATGTTTCTCTCCGAGATTAGACTGAAGTTCCGGTTGTAGGTCGTAGTTTGTAGTTCAAAGAGCACGACCCTCCGGGAATACTAGAGAGTCATCAAGGGGTTAGGGTTAGGGTTAGACCTAGACTTGCTAGAGTTCAAAGAGCTCCCCAGATGTTTTGTTGTGGTTGCCATCAGATTGATGATCTCGCATTAATTACCACAACCATCAAGCAAGGAACACGTGCCTCCCTCTCTCCTGGCAGATGCAGTGATTAGAAAATCATTAAATTTATGTTAATGAGCTAAAGTTGTGTTCAGTTTTGGAATGTTGCTCATGTTGCACTTGCACTTGTCACATGTCAGCGAATCCTTTGGGAGCGACAGCAAATGCCATGACTCCAAGTGGGCGGCCATCATAATGAAATTTACGCACCAGAGAAAAAACCGAAAGTGATTTAATTAAAGTCGTCATTTGTGCGGGCCAACGACGCCATATAATCAAGTCAGCGAAGCGTTGGCCAAAACTTGAACGCAATCAGGGAAATTTCAGAGGGAATCCGAAGTTTTATGATGCCCTGACCACACGGCGAGTTTTAGTCTCAGTTTCAGTTTGAATCTTTGCTCCTGAATTTGTATGTGCATAAGTGTTCATATACATATGTATATATAGTATGTATACTCATCCATTAAGGCGTGCACACATTGACGCGACTTTTTCGTCTCTCAAGTGTTTGCCTGCATTTGTGACCGACCGTCTTCGTTTCCCTCTTCATTCCCTTCCTTTTCCTTGTTGTCGTCGTCGTCGTCGTCATCGTCGGTCTGCGTTGTTGTTGCCTTTTGTTTTACTGCCCATTTCTGTGATTTTAGCATCTCGCTCTGTGCTTTTTATTTTCATGTTTAGCCACCGAAGTAGATGGCTACCGGTAGCCGTTAGTCACGCATTTCTGCATCTTCATAGCCGCATTGCCTTGCCACTGGCCCCAGTCACTGGCACTGGCTCCAAGTCTCCAAGTCTCTCCACATCCGTGTCTGCGTCTGCAACAGCGTCTGGAGCAGCTTGGCAAACAATGCGACGTACAAACAATATGTCAAAACATCGAAAGCAACTCATTAATGGACCGATCTATAGATTCTCTAGCTTTGAATGCCAAAGAACTGCCGCTACGTGGATTACGTTTGTAATGAAAAAAGGAGAGATATATAGAGAGAAAGAGAGAGGAAAAGGTAGAGACTAGCCAAAGACTTTTAAAGTAATCCTGACATGAAAATTTAATTACTATTCCATTGTCTTAAAATTTAATAAAGGTTGATTTTTCCAAAAAAAAATTCTAATTTCAAAATTTGCAATTTTTAATCTATCTGAAGTTAATAATTTTACATATTATTATTTTCATTGTTTCAAAATCACGCGAAAATAATAATAATTTAGGTTCATGCTCGAAGGGCATAAAATTGAAATGGTTCCCAATTGTACATCGATTTCTACATATGTCCAAATTATGAAATTTCTTGAGTTAATTGTAAATGAAGACACTACTAATGATGACATCAGGTTCTTACATAATATCAATATCAAGCACTCAGTCAACCACCAATGATTTGCAACGCATGCCAAAATATTGAAAAGGTGTTTATTTTGAAGATTGCGCGTATGGTTAATTGTGGAGCGACAAGTCAACAAATGCGACAACCAAGACAAATCTCAATATTTTTGGCCAATGATGTAAAGTTTTTATTTATAAGCAAGAAGAGTGGACTGGGGGAGTGGAGTAAAGCAAAGCAAGTGGACAAACAGAGACATGGGCACTTGGCGGCAAAAGTGAAGACCGCATGACAAACATCGGCACAAACCACAAACATTACAACGATCATTAGTTAAATTAGAGGCAATGGCAACGTCGCCACCAGACGGACAGACAGACGGACATCTTCAACTTTGGCTGCAGCTTCAGCTTCAGATACAGCGTCGGCCATCTCCATGGCAAGTAAACAATTGTCATTGCTACCGGGCGGCTGTCGATCATGCGCAGAAGGCAGCAAGCGACGGCGGCGTCGTTGTTCATCTTTTGAAACGAAAATCAAAAGCAAACAACAAGTACGTACACCGAAAAGTGCCTTGGACTCGGACTCGAAAGTACACTCAGAAAAAACTATCAAGATTTTCATACAGAGGATAAACAGAGGATATTCAAGTACAAACGATCTCAAAGGCTGACCGAGCCCGAAATTTCCAAAAATTAAAAATAACAATATTATTTCAAGTTCGCTTTTCGCAATTCCGGATACTTTAAGTAAATTTTGGGACTAATTTAAGTCTGTTAAAGAACGAACACAAAAATCTTAAACTTTCCCAAAATGTACTTCTCTCTAGTACAAAAACATTTTCATATTTCATTTAGTTTCAATCTTGAAATATACTGGTTACAAATTCGAAAAAAAACTAAATTTAAATTTAAGATTTTTTCAGGCTTAGTTTACAGCAATCTTCAAATTTTTAGAATAAAATTACAGTTGAACTTCCATATAACTCGAATTTCTCTGTAACTCGAGCTAAATAAGTGGCAGTAAAATTAATAAACTTAAGAAAAAGAACTCTATAAGTTTAATTACTCCATAACTCGAACCTTTTCTTTTGAAAATGATGATTTGAGTTAGGGACGTTCGACTGTATTTAATTTTAGGATGGCATATTTTTCTGAGTGTAGAGCTCTTTGTTTGCATTGGGACAGATTGCGACAACAAGTCAGGTGTACACGTACACGTATACACGTACACTGGCCGACTTGGGTTAGCAGGATGAGGATGAGCCGAAACACTTAATTTTTGACTTTCATATAAACTCGACATGTGTTGATAAAACACTTTAGTTCAAGTAAAATTGTTGTTGGCCGACGGCAAACTTACAATAAGATATCATTGGATTAAAACAAGTTCATCTTGAAATTTGTTCAATTATAGAAATATTATTCATAGGAAGTACTTTACCTGGGTCCATTTCCAGACTGAAGAAATCCACAATTGTATCTGATTTAATCAAACTGAGCTTCGCACAAACTGCTCCAAATCCAATTCGAATACTTTCTCTCTTGTTCTCGTTCGTTGCTTGCGATTATTTAATTGTAATCGGGTAGACGGTGGGGGAAGGAGCGGGCGGAGGCGGAGGCGGTGGCTGTGGTTAACCGTTAAGTACTTATTCGCACTTGGCTATATTGTTAGTTTCAATTAAGGCATGAAATTTGTACAAATTGACGGCATTCGGTGTCGGCGCGACGCCAGTTGGGTTGCCTGATTGGATTTGGATTGGGTTAACATACGTTCCGTGTAGTTTTGGATACGCGATACTTGGATACTTGCGATGAGTTGTTGAACCAAAACTGTAATCTGATTAGCACATTTTCGGTAACTTTTGTTCAAAAATTATCACGCACTTTTTCACACCTGATTTTTGTGTGTGGTATTTTATGGCCACTCACTTGGCTGACACTGAAAATCGTTTGGTCGATTAATCGTAATCGATTTTGATCACACAACAGCAACTCACACACCCACACACATTGATTACACACCAATTCTTGTCACTTGCAAAATTCCGCATTTAAATCCAATTACCCGTTGCTTTCTGTTACTGATCCGTGATCCGTTTGGGAGCATCGCACGTTTCACACAGCACACAACATACAGCTCCAACTTGTTGTTGTTCGTCACCCGTGTCTGCTGAGACTAACGGTCGCTCATATTCATCAATCCACAGCCACATGCGAAAAGCACCAAACAGCCAACAAAACGAACGACAACAGCGACTGCGACGCAGCATCTCAAGATCTCGCTCTTTCTCTCTCCATCTCACTCTCGGCTGCTGCAAATGTGCTTGCGTGTGTGTATAAATGCATGTTTATATGTTTCCTCTTTTCTCTCACATTCATGCTGCACACACACTCACTCACTGAGGGCGGCGATCGCTTTGTATTTGTTGGTTTTAATGGCGTTGTTGCTGTGTATTGGTGTGCGTGTTTTGTAGTTGGCTGGCAAAATAACAAAAATGAAGAATGTCTTCAAACGAACAGGAGCGTATTCAGTTGAATCCAATCAGAAACATATTAATTATATCTCTATAGCCAAAATAGTGGTCTTTTAAGTTGTTATATTTTTATTTATTAATATATTTAAGAGAACATAAATTGTTTGCCTATAAAATACATTTATTTTCGATTTAAACTGTTTAATAATTGTACACATATTTCTAGCCTATATCCTTATTTTTGTTAATGCGTATATAAATATTACTGATGAATCACAATCATCGACACGATCGCAAAATAATATAGCGCCCAAAACGACCGCGAGACGCTCTTGTGCTCCAACAACGAATAGTCGGTACTTGTGTGTGTGTGTGTGTACTATATGAGTGTGTATCTTGTAGCTGTAGGTTCGTATCTCAGCTGCGCACGAGTAGTCTGCGCTTGTGACTCTGACTAACCATACGCAACCGGGCGGAGTTAATTTTTGAATGCTTGAATGGCCAATCTGAAGCAAGTAAGCGTATCCGTAGCGTTCCGCAGTTTGCCCGAGAGATGTCATGACTTTTTAGTATCACACACATACTGACACTAGCTGAGATCGAGGGCGGGGCCGATGTAGACCGCCAAGTTTGTCAATGCATTTTCCTGATCATAGTGTAGTGCATCTATTTTTGCTTCATTAACAAAATCGTATCATTAGAGCGATCATTGTTGCTAATAAAGCGGCACAGGGCCAAATCCCTATTCCCATCTGCCACACTCATGGCTCTCCACCTTGTCTCTGCATCGGATGCTGCTGCGGCTGCTGGTGGCGTTTCTGAGAGATGCCGCATTTCGATTCTCGCCGAGCCGTTGCGATTCGCATGGTTAGACTTAATTATAAGAAATGTTGTTGTCTTCATATGATTGTCACTAATATTTAATTTCGTCATTTAATGCTTGCTGCCAATTTTTGTTGTCGTTCGCTCATTAGAACGGCTCTCGTCTCACGTCACTCTATTACATTTACAAACACTCATACACACATATACGTATATATTTGCAAATCAATCTGTGCGTGCTTGCTAGTATGTGTGAGCGAGCTGACAGCATGCGAATGTTTATGTGCGCATTACTCACACACACACATTCGCATCAGCGAGTTGGACACACCTCCTTCATCTCGCTCTGGCTTACCTGCGCATACCTTTTGTTGCGAATTCAACTCTTTACTCTCTCTCGCACACACGCTCTGACGATCGCCATTGTGAACTTTTCTTTAGTAAATCGTTTCCCAGCGCATTTTACTATCAATTTAGATTAACCATATTTAAGTTATGCATACAATCAAATTCCACTTTACAAAGGGTTTCATAGAAATAAATCTGCATTTTAAAAATTTTATAATGTCTATTGCAATTGTCCTTTAAACAATTTTAATTGGTAAACCTTTTAACGAAACTAAATTGAACTTCATAAGGAATATATTGTTCATATTTCACTGTCTCAATTTATATTTAAGTTTTAGAAAATTCAATACTTTCCAAAAATTAGCAGCACAAGGTGTTTTTTTTGTCAAAATTACTAAAGGTTTTACATTATCTATGGTCTTTGTTAAGTATACGACCCATCAAAGTTCTTCTTTAATGTGATTTCCAATTCTTTGAATGACATCAGTTTATTACAAATCCGTCATATTACAAAAAAAAAAATTATGTTATCATTAATAAACATATGTTAATAAATTTATTTATGTCAAATTATTAATTGCCTGAATTAAGATAAATTGCCTTCAAGGATTCCAAAGTGATTTAAATATTAAACTAAATTGATTTCATTGATCAACAACTAATCTTTAATGCACTTAAATAAATTTAATTTTAGTTTGTTTGATTAAATCAACACATATTTCTGAAAATAATGGAAATGCATATAATATTACTAATGAAATTACTTAACCATATGTATTGATGGTGTTATTTTTCGACTTTTATAAGCATATGCATGTACATAAAAGATAATAATTAAACATATGCGAAAAGTCAAAGCCCCACATCTCGAATCTGTGGCTGCCAATCCAGATGGAGATGGAGAGCAAATTATCTGCGTTTAACAAATTGGATGACATGCTTTGAAGTTGCCGCCAGCAGCGACAAATGACAAGCATAACAAATGAATATTATGTGTTTTTCTTTCTTTTCTCTGCTCAATCTCAATCTCTGTCTTATTTTAGTGTTATTCAACATCCAACAAAAATAACACCAGCGACAAAATATGCACGACACTTAAGAAAACAAAAGGCATCGCATCCGTGACAAAGGCGGCAGAGGCTTCAAATATCGTAAAGTGGGCAAAATGTGCTATAAAATTGACACATTCGGAGCAGAATCGACCCAACTTAAAGTACAATATATATGACATAACACCAAAGGGTGTAAACTCTGGACGGAAGCGTCGAATTGTCTACGCCAACGCCACTTAAGGTATGTTCAGATCCAGTTAGATGGGATAAACTACTCGTAAGTAGTAACTGATGATTATGTTGTTCAATGGTCGTCGGCTGGGCACTTGAGTATTGAGTATTGGGTGTCCTTCTTGGCGTTGGCGTGGACATAAAACGGCTCGGCTCAGCGCAACTGCAGTTGACGATGAATTATTGGAATAAACTTGAAGCGGCTCACTTGAGAGGCAACGCACCGCAACTGTCACCTGATCCGAGAGGTTCGCACCCGCGCACTGCTAACAACCCAATGAAATTGCCTGTAATATTGCGCGGTAGGTTGTTAGGACTAGTCATCGGTCCGGTGTTGTGTGAAAGATTTGGACACATGTTTCTACTTCTCGTCGGTTTCAGTTTCACAGGCTAAAACATCTTCATCGCTTGTCGGAGCATCGGGAAATGGGAAGCGCATCTTTCACGCCGATCCGATTTTGTTGTTGCTGTTTCTGTTCCCATTCTCTTTTCTCTTCCCGTCGTCTGGGGGCGTTATGGTTTATAAATTTCAAATATGCATTTCAATATTTTTAAGAGTTTACTTTTCCCGGCAACCATATCATCCATATCTGTTTTCGTTTGTTTATCATAACACAATCCCCAAATTCAATCATGTATGATCTCTATATTATGTATATATTTTGGAATCATGATGTACTTAAGTATGTTGTGATGGATGCACTCCAATGAATTTATATTAACAAAAACACTACAATAGAAGCTGTGATGCGATTTTAATTATGAACAGTTCAGAATGCTGTGTTCTCCATGGTTCGAAACAAGTCTTGATGGTAGGATGTAAAAACTCATCGAATAATCTATACTCGATTTTTGTATGGGAGTTTTTTAAGTACTTTAATATAAGTTTTTAAAATCAATTTAAATTTGAAGATTTCAGTTCAATCTTTGATTTTGTATATAACCTGCCGAACTAAATGATCTTGCGGAATGTCAATTTTATCACGGTTTGACCGCTTATTTGGTTCTGCATCAAAATTTTATTTAATTAGGAAATTTAATTTATATTTCTCTTTTACAATAGTTCATAAACTTCAAAATGGTAACAAGGACACGTGTATTCTGTATTCACCAAAATTTAAAAATATTCATTATTCTAATATTGTTAGTTTTTTTGTTTTATTTCAGTTGATTACGCATATCTCGGAAGTGTTGAAACTTAATCTCCTAATGTGTATGTAAAATCACTTAAACTTCCATTAATATTGCGCGTATTTGATGTTTTTCGTAAATTATATTGATGGTGTTAATTAAAAACCTTCTTCGGTGGTTTACTCAACTTGGCTGGGAGTTGAAAATGTGTCAGTACCAGAGATTTTGGGATGTGTCGCCCTCTAACCTGTGCCAGTGGCACGGCTTTGTGGTTTCAAACAATAATTAAAAGCAAATAAATAAACAGATTTGTACAACGACTAATTGAAGCTCAAATAAATCAAAATTTTAACTAAAAGCGTCGTTCAAGACCACCCAGAAAAATCGTTGGTCAAACGGCGGCGGCAACAAAAGTTGAGTTGTAATCGAAGTGTTAATAGGCCAAACGGGTTTCGTTTTGGACGTGTTGGACGTGCCTAGGATAGATCGATACACGAATTTTGTTTAAAGGTTTACTACGGCCTTCTCCGCCTCTTACCCTCGTTGTCCACCTCCCCCAGTTGTAAGAGTGAAGAGCAATCTGACAAAGACGAAACGTTGACGTTGCTCACTCAGCGGTTGTTCATCTGAGAGTTGTCGAGATTTGCCGCAAGATGAACACGCAAGGGAAAGGTGGAGCGAGGGAGATGAAGAGAGAGGCGCAGCAGCAGCAGCAGTGAGTTCGCTTCACGCCCGTTGCACTTGAATGCTTCAACGACATTCTGATTTGTGGTTGCGGCTGCTGCGGCTGATGCGACAACGCTTGCAGAGCATTGGCAACGACCTGGGTTTTATACTGGGACTGCGACTGGGACTCGGCCCTATGCCTGGACTTGAGCGCATGCCGTTTGCCTAGCCATATTTCACGTGAAAAATTAAACTTAAAAAAAATATCTATGAAGTTGTAAAAACAAAAAACAAAGGTGAAAGTTTCCTTGTCATTATCTTTGACTTGCCCTGGGGCCCAGTAAGTATTAGCATAAATATTTCATTATTTTTACTTTTTTTATTCTTTCAGTTTAAATTAAAATTTTTATACTTTCTTCATATTGATTAAATATCGTATTTAGCTACCTAATTTTATTTGTATTCTTATTAGTACTTTTGGTCAACTGCTCTTAATTTACATTAAATCACTGCGGACGGCAGTCCGCGCTAGTGACGAAAGCAGCACGAAGGGTGCGAAGGCGACTAGCATATATACACAGGAAGAATGGAAAATTTGCTATGACTGTCCGATCGGGTCGAGTTATGTACCGATCGAAAGGTATTAATTTTACTTACAAATGTGCATACTAAGACTTTTGGAAACTTACCTGGTTCGTGAGATAAACAGGTGTTAGTGGGAGGGGAAAATTTTAAATTATTGGAGCAAATGGGGCCGTTGGAGCCTTTTCGATTTTTATTTTAATTTTTTACTATTCTTAACAAAAATACGTGTCGAATGACACCTTGATCATCAAAATCCGATCACTGGTTCAGAAGATAATTAATTTTGAAATTTTTAGGGGCCTTCCGAAAATGAGATGAAAAGTCAGTCTGTTTGTTTGTTTGTTTGTTTGTTTGTTTGTCTGTTTGTTAGTATCAAAGCGTTGATTGAGCTTAAAAGTTTGAATGAGGACTTGTTCCCGATCAAAAATCTAGAAACGTTTGTTCTACGACTTTTTCGAAAAAAAGCTAGTTTAGCGGGAAATCCTTATAGCATCCAAACGATATGAGCTACAGACGTGATCTATACATCGTTGGAAAGGTATTTTGAAGGGCTTTTAGGCAGACCTTTAAACTTTTTTTCTAAAGTGCATACGTAAAAAGCAACAGGTGAAATAAGATATTTTGTCCCACATTTTGGCGGTTTTTGAGAAAACGACGCTAACGATTTTTTTTAGCTTTCAATATGTTGTAGTGTATAAAATTTCGCGTTTTTTGATATATGATAGAAAAAATTTTACCGATGGGTTTGGAAGATATTACTTATTAACTGAATATACTTTTTACCTTTACACTACTGCATGTACATATGGAGTATGTACATGTACATACATGTAAATCGCCAAAAGCCACAGCATCCAAACGATAGAAGCTACAAATGTGATCTATATATCGTTGGAAATATATTTTGAAGGGCTTTAAGCCTAGCTGTAAACTTTTTTGCTTAAAAGCACAGGTAAAAAGCTTCAGGTGAAAGAAGGTTTTTTTCCCACATTTCGGCGATTTAAGAAAAATCTACGTTTCAAATGACTTTTAAATATGTTATTTGTTGTAGACAATTCAATTTCACGTTTTTGACATATAACACATAGCCGTCAAATTTCGTTTGGGCAAGATATTACCTGTTAACTGAATATACCTTTTACCTTTACACTTCTGCATGTACCTATGCAGTAGCATGCATACAGCAGCAGCAAAGTGTCATAGCAGCCAGAGTTTGAGAGTGCTACTAGCTTTTGCGCTTGGCATGTGTGTTTGTAAAGGGAACCAGTGTTGCCAGACAGTTTGTTTAAGCTTGTACAAAAAATAAACAAAGTTGATAAAGATATACTGTCCAAAAAAAAATTAAATTTCAAAATTTCTGATGTCTTATTCAAAAATTTCTGATATCTTATAAAAAAAACCTCTTTACGAGGTAAAAGTCTAGTGACGAAAACAGTTATATGCCCCAAAATTTCTGATATCCAATTTTGTGACGAATAACATTAAGTTTGACATATAAATTATTTTAAAAAAAATTTTTGCATTCGGCACTGCGCAAAACATTGAGTTTTATTTGGTATGAAGAATTGAGACATTTTAGCGCAATGTGCCGAGTGCCAAAATTTTTTTTAAAATAATTTATATGTCAAACTTAATGTTATTCGTCACAAAATTGGATATCAGAAATTTTGGGGCATATAACTGTTTTCGTCACTAGACTTTTACCTCGTAAAGAGGTTTTTTTATAAGATAAATAATACAAAAAAAAATCACATTTTAGTAATTTTGGCGAAATATGAATATTATTTTTACATAATTAGTTTTTCTTTTAAGTCGTTAAGTGAACTTGGGTGGTCGAAATATTATTAATGGACTGCCGCTCAGTGAATGGCCGCGAATCGGAATCGGGTTCAAAATATATATCGATTACATTAACGCTCTGTACTGCATCTGTCTCCCTCGAACACACTTAATCAAAAGCGCGCCACAGTTAATTTCAATATGGCGTCGTTGTCGTTTCCGCATGGCGATGCTCAGTTTCAGATGCTGATGCTGATGCTGATGCTGCCGTTGATAGACGCGCTTTAAATGCATAAAATTGCTGACTATAAATAAAATTTAATGAAACACATTTTTCGATTCTTGATTCTGCACGCTACTTTTGCCCGCCCTTCTGCATACATACATACATATTGTTGTTTTTGGCAACGGAAAAGGGGGAGAAACATTTAGTTTCGCATCTTCTATGCATTTTGAGTTATTATTGTGATTCCACAGTGGGCACTCGTGTGGAACGACAGCCGGAGTTGGGCTCGTCGTCGTCTGTGATAATTGTAGACCAGGCCATAATTGGAATTTGTTCATACATACATACATTTGTATGTAGTACGATAACATTTTTCACAGTCTATGAAATATAATAAGTTTGCGACAAGTGCACATAATTTCTATCTCATGCTGTGTGCATTTAATTAATTAAGGAATAAATATAAATTAAGTGGGTTCTCAAAGACAACGGGTTCTCAAAGTTAATTCTGCACTAAGTATATGCTGGAGGTGAAAAATCCCCAATTTAAAATTTACTTCAATTTAAAAAATTTAAATAAAAAATTACTGGTGACGAAAAAAAAAAAAAAAGTTGAAGAATAATCCAAATAAAATTTAAAAAAAAAACTACAAAATAAAGAAAAATCAAAATTAAATATGTTATAATTTATTGCTGGCAGATTCAACTACGTAAAAAAAAATTTTAGTCAGTTTTCCGAGTTCTGAATCAAGCAATTCAGGGAATTTACAATGTGCTTAACTCCGCACTCACACCAGATATTGAGGATTGAGGATGCTCGGGCTTTAGTTCTGGGTCTTCTGGGTACTTAGCCACCTACACACCGCCATCGAAATGTGTTAACGGTAAACTCGTGTTCATTTAATGCGCTTCGCGTGCACATCCAAAAATCTAAATGGTCCGTAACTGCAAATGAAATAGCGAAATTGTTGTTCTTCGCCATATTTTTTCCCCTCCGAGACACACACACTCACAGATACGAAAACTGAACCGAAAGTATGTGTGAATTGCACGGAAAACTCTTAAAATGGCTACATTAAGGTTTCCTTTCTTTTCTTTTCTTATTTTCATTTCAAATGCTTTAATTTTATTTAAGTGTTTATGGAGAAATAACTAATGAAAACGCCTTAAATTGCACATTTCGCTGGTGTTTTCTTATTCTTTTTTAGTTATTAATAAACACACTCACACACACATGGTGTTTTGGTTGTGTGTTAAAGCGCAGCATGATTCGCTCGATTTAAAATGCATTTCCATGCCAAAGGCAACGCGCCGAGTTGCCGCCCTTTGATTTATAAAACGGGCTCCTTTCTCGACACATCGGCACAACGGCGGCAAAATTCGTTTTGCTCGCTGTTTTTGTTTATTTAATGTCAATGCAATTTATTTAATTCCTACTGTGTGTTTGTTTATAGTATGTGTGTGAACCAAGTAAAAATATTCGGCAAATTTATTATGAAAAATAAGAGACCATATGTCGCGAGACTTCTTTGATTTACCGAAATGAGTGAAAGACTTCGTTTTATCGTATAACTTTACAGCCAAGTTCTTATATTTCCACGATTGAAATGCTTTTGCGAATGTTCAGATACACTTTAAACTTAGAAACTCTAGCACAAGCAACATTCTGGGATTGCGTACACAAAGGTTTCAGCGGGTTCAGCTCCTGCAATCAATAAATTTTATTAATTAAAATATACACTATATGAGATTGTTATGTTTATCTACTCACACTATCAAAGCACAGAAATATATAGAGTAAGGGGCTGCAATTTGCGGATTTGCTGGTAAATGGGCTTAGCTTAAAGGTTTAGACTATACTGCAGGCGCCTTATTCGTCCGCCTTCTTGGGCACACTGAGCTCCCAGAAGAGCTTGCCCATGCCACCGATGCCGACGAGGGCCAGCGCCATGGTGATGCGGTACAGCACATTGTCGACAGCGGATCCCTTGAGGAAGACGGGCTTGCCGTCCTTCTTCTGGAAGTGCTCCTGCACCTTACGGATCTCGAAATAGCCCTTCTCGATCTGATCCTTGCTGGTGGCTGTGGCACGACGGGTGCTTGCAGTGGCAAAGCTGCGCACAACGGCCTGCGAGACACGATAACAAAATGTGCGGTTAGTTTGGGACTCCAGCAAACTTACGTAATTGATTCACAATATTATGCTTCCAGGAGAATGGCATGGATAAAATGTACATGCCACAATCCACAGGAGCTAAGCGACGCTGCATTTAAACTTACTCTGGACAGGTTCATCATTTTGTTCAAGTATATTTTATTTTTAGTCGCTGAAATGCAAATGGATTTCGAAGAGCTGAGCGAAAAATTCACGGGCCCCAGTTATGACAGCTGTTTGACGTCTATGGAGAACAGAGTTGCCATATAGTTTCTGATCAATTTGCCATTCACACATATTCATTGGCGGCATTCACAAAACAAATAAAATTATTGTTTTGCTTTTTTGCCGCAGCTGCTGAATTGGAAATTATTTACAAGTATTAATAAAGCAAAAAGCAGTAATTTAACACAATGGGATTCCTAACAGTATTGAAAAAGATGCGTCAGAAGGAAAAGGAGATGCGTATACTCTTGCTGTAAGTGGCTGTCATCGTATTGAATTTTCGTGAATTGTGATTCATACTCTTTATTTTTTTTTTAGTGGGCTGGACAATGCTGGAAAGACAACGATCCTCAAGCGTTTTAACGGCGAGCGTATTGACGAAATCTCGCCCACCTTGGGCTTTAACATTAAGACCCTGGAGCACAAAGGCTACACGCTGAACATGTGGGACGTGGGCGGGCAGAAGTCGCTGCGCTCATATTGGCGTAATTATTTTGAGTGCACAGATGGCCTCGTCTGGGTTGTGGACAGTGCGGATCGTATGCGTCTCGAGAGTTGCAAGCAGGAGCTGCAAGTGCTGCTGCAGGAGGAACGCCTAGCGGGTGCAACATTACTTGTGCTCTGCAACAAACAAGATTTGCCTGGCGCTTTGAATTCAAACGAAATCAAAGAGGTATGTTCCATGATGAAATTATTTAAAGGTGATGTATTCGTTTGATGTGCCCTCTTTATCGGGGCTCGAGTGTCGGTACGAATGCAAATATATCGGTCGAACTCGAGTCGTTTGGTTTGTGTTCCCAGAGATATTAAGAAGAGACAATCATGCCATGCTTTTAATTTTGATTTAATACATTGCACAGCTCACAAAACGATGAGTGAAAAGTATAGAAAACCAAACAAAACAAGTTTTCTAAATATCTATCTCTGACTCTGACTCTAAGAGAGCGAATACATCACCTTTATATAATTTCATCATGGTTTCATTCTTCTACTAGCATTGTATGTGAACAATTATTTATTACAATTATTTTGTGGCTTACAGATATTAAGCTTAGATGACATCACATCACATCACTGGCTGGTAGTCGGAGTTAGTGCCGTAACAGGAGAAAAACTTTTAAGTTCTATGGATTGGCTTATAGATGACATTGCCAAGCGAATATTTACATTAGATTAAAGTGATTAGTTATTACTTCTCGAGTAAATACATTTTATATAGCTTCTCATCCTTATCATTGGAAAACTGCGGCCTAAAATTAACTCTGTGGATGGTGGTAAAACCCTCGTCTAGTGTCGGTGCTTGGAACTTTTTCTTCATCATGTTGAAGACCATGTCACTGATTGCCGAGTGTCCAGTGTCCAGCAGCTCCCTGTAAGCAATATTATGCTTGGCATGTGTCGGTGTCACATTCATCACGAAGCAACGACAGGGAATCTTCAATTCCGCGGCCAGCGCCAGAAACTTTTTCCGCGAGGCCACATCCACATTGGTATTGTCGACTACACAGGACTGACCTGCACTCAGAGCACGCTGACAAGCCGTGAGACACGCCTGTGTGCTTCCCAAGGTGTCGGCATTTGCTATTTTGTATCCCTTGCCAGCCAGCACCTCGGCACAGAAGTGACTCTTGCCAGAGCCGGGCAGACCGACTACGATTATCATTTCACATTTATTAGTGTCAAACTGTGCATCGTCTGGCTCGTATAGTGGTATTTGATCCTGCACACTACTGGGATCGAATTCGGGCTTGTTCCATTCCTCCAGGCGTTTGCCGAGAAAATGCACCTCGGGTGTGTAGAAGGAGACTCCAATGTTGGCCGCAAATAGACGATCTGCCAGGGAATGATCCTTACGTTGCTTTGTCACTCCTTTGCCGGTTTCAGGCCGTCCGGCTGCATCGCCAACGAAGAAGCAACGTTCCACTTTTATAGTTACATTCCCATTCATTTCGTTCTTTAAATGCTCCCACATGCCTGGCAATGGCTTGCGAAAGTAACCACTGCCAATCGCTATGAAGACCTGCACGGGCACATTCAATTTCTTAACTATGCTTTTGACTTTCAACTTGAAATCATTAAGATCCACTTTGCCCCGAGCTATGCCAGCTTGATTTGTAAAGAAACATATCTTGAATCCATCCTTATGCAGCCGCTGAAGCTTCTCGGGCACTTCGGGAAAGATGATTTGCCAGTCACCAGTGTTCTTGGGGAATACATTGCCGGACTTTGTCTTAATGATGGTGCCATCCATGTCGTAGCCAGCAATCTTACTAGATGCTGTCAGGCCGGCGCTACTGAAGATCACCAATTTGCCATTGCCAACAGAATCCCATCTCTCTTCTTCACTGACAGCTTGCGTCGAGTTGGGTTCTTCAATTTCCTGGCTGCTGTTTTCCGATGCCGGCGTAGGGTTAAAGACCACTTCATACGGATGACGCCCGTAAACAATTTCCAAGAGATCTCCATGCTTGAGTTCGCATTCAGTGTGTTGCAAGGCCATGACACCATTGATGCCACATGGATTGAGACCCAACACCTTTAATTGAATACTTCCGAGCTTAAGATCAACTTGAAGCTGTAGTTGCTTCTTGGAACACCGGGAATCTCGTATGCCAGTTTCCTTGCAGCGGCCAACAATATTCTCACCGCTCGTCAATTGTATGGCACTGTGCTCGGCCTCCATGGGCTTCAGAGTGCAGATTCGCGAGACAGCCCCTGTGCTGACTTTGCCCACTGAGCGATTCAAGTACTTAGCCAATGACATGTTTACAAAATGTTATTAATTTGAGTCATTAAGGCGGTCGGTGCCCAGTCTGCGCGCTTTTTATGTTTCCGACTCTCGAACACCTTGGGCTGGTTCATGAACCAGTTCATGATGGAATAAGTATAAGGTTCTCGTCGACAAATAGTTGTCCGTTAACTATGTTGATACGCAGTGCGAGGAAAAGCGACGGCAAGCACTGTTGCCAGATTTGTCCTGAAAAACAGGCTAGATTTGAATAATCAAACTTAAAAGAAAGAGTTAGAAATAAATAAATATGCTTCTGTTTTTTAGCGAACTTTTATTTCATTTCTAAATTACAATACAAAGAAGGTAGAAATAAAACAAAAGATTGCTAAAGTACACAAGCATATTTTTTTAAATTATTAACCTATTTTTCTTTAAAATTTGATTATTCAAACCAAGAGTGGCAGCCTTGGCTCACAAAACACGGTGGCAGCTATCGCCCAACGAAAGCTGGCCGTTATTTTTATTTTATACTTGAAAACTAGATTTTTACTATCATCAGGTTGTTTCGGACACAGATGTCAACGTAGTATTTGTGTTATTTGTTCATTTTAAAAAAGTTTTACTACTGAAACATAGTCGATAAATTATCTGCTACTGGAAATTGCAAAATGCAGAGAATTTTTATTTCCAAATTTCGTGTAAGTATATCCAAAAAATACTTATTTAATTCTCCATACGATATACAAATGATATTTGCTTTGCAGCCCATATTGTGTGACATCACCAAGTGGGGCGCTGTAGCTCCCATGCTGTCCGAGACACGTGCGTTTCAGGCATCGCCCGATCTAAAGCAAAAGGGCGCCGTCGGTCCTGGAAAACTGACTCCCAAGATGGCCAAGTTACAACTGCAATTCCAGGCAGATAATGACAAGCCCGTCTTCCTGAAGGGTGGGAGCATGGACAGTATTCTGTACAGACTTACTCTTGTTCTGTGCGTCTTGGGCACTCTTGGCGATTTATGGCTATTTCTTGGCTACATTATAGCCTAAGATTAGATCTTATATGCATATTAAATGTGTATTAAACATTGGTATGGTTGAATGACATTTAACACAAGTTTATAATGTGCCCCGGGTTAAACATTTTTGTTTTCCAATACACTACACGATATATACGCAACACAGCAGCATTTCATTCTCTGACAATAAATATGATATTAGCACAAAGATCATTTTGATCGTATATAGTCATTTATTAATTTAATGTCAATTAAGAGCATTTGGCCAAAATTACTTTTAAAAAATTAAATGAATATAAATTACAGGGATTAAAACCCTAACCGAGACCGTAATATTTAACCGATAGAAAACAATTGAAATTTACGAAATATTTATTAGAAGATTTTCAATACCGATAACCGAAAAAATAAATGCGAACATTTCCGAAACCGTAACTGAAACCGATATTCGTTTCGGTTTTAAACCCTGATAAGTTATCTATAAATCTAAATGTAAACTAAAAAGAAAAATCGAAAGGGAGTTGGTCTCTGAAAACATTTTTATTACAAACAACAAATTTAAATTACAATCTCGATATATTATACTTTAATGCTCTCGTCGTCTATTTTGTCTATAACCTGTTTTAAGCAGTCCTTTGTCGATGTCTTTTCCAAATCGCAGATGCGAGTCAAATCCATTGTAGCGATCTGCTCGATCATCTCTTTAATCTTCTCCTGCTTTATGATGGACTTTACTGATTGGCGCATTCCAGTACGTGCCCCTACCGGCTTAGGATGTTCCGCCGAATCATTCTCTATATGTTGTCCCTTAGCTCTGTAGTGCTGTTCGATTATCTTTCGTAATTTCAGTTTAGTTGCTGCGCGAGATTTTCGAGTCGTGTGCTCTAGGGCAAGATTTCGCAATTCCTGAAAATTAATTTCCTTAGTAGCTTCAACGGCATCTGTATTGAGTTCCAATGAGGTTTCCTCCACAGTGGCTACTATACCATCATCGTCGTCGATATCAAGCTCAATCTTTGGCTCGACACTTGAGACTTGTTCAGAAAAATCTCTTGAATCGGCTGGGATAGTCAGTATAGGTTCCTCTTGAGCAACAGGCTCCAAAGGTGCATCCTCTATTGGATCTAATTGATTAGTTTTAGCTTTATCCTTTTTACGTTTGGTTTTCATATTGTCCTTTATATTTTTATCTTTTGGTATCTTTTTTTCTTTGGGTAAATCAACAACGACTTTGAATTTTTTCTTTAAAATGCCGATGCAAGGTTTTGTCTTGATGCGTACTGGGAACAGGGAATTGTATTGGATGCCAATGCTGTTGAAGCAATCAACAAATTCCAACGTCTCAAAATCCTCCTGCAAAGCCGTCCACAGCTCCGTGTTATGCTTGTTCTTCGCCTCTACCAACAGGTGACTGTATCTGGCCATCTCAGCTTGAGTATAGTTCATAGTCTCATCTTTGCTGTATGTCCAATCAGTGTGTATTTCCATAAATCGCGATACACCGCTCTGGGCAGCCAAATTTGCAATGTGCACCGAAACATTTGGATTGGTCGCCTCCAATCGATGCAGACGGGAGAGCGCGGCACCTCCAGGATAGTTTGTGCCCGACACGACAAGTAGAAAGATAGTGATAAGAACGTTGAGCAGCAAATGCGATGCTGCAATAAGCGCCAGAAAGCTATGCCAAGCCGATTTGGCACTGTTCATCCACCTGCGAAAGACAGTAGTGATCAAATAAAATGAAAACTTCAAATATACAATAGATTTGAACTTACATGCGTTGACAGGCACAGGCCGCAGCAATATTTAGTACAGGGAATACGTATATTATGAAGCGCAGCTCCTTGTGCGGCAGCAGGGAGTACAAGAGCACAAATCCGAGTGCAGAGAGGGCCAAGGGTCGAATGCGCGGCTCAAAGTAAATGCCAATTGGCACAAATGCCAATGAGACGCCCATGGCACGCGGCAGCGCCGAGTAAAAGTACCAAAGCAGCGGTGATGTGCCCCAATTGGAGCTCTTGTTAAGTATGGTGTTGTACCACAATACTTCGCCTTCGGGCCACAGCAGGCGACGCCAAAAGAACGAGTCCACCAGCACTGTGGCAACCAAGATACAGACGCCTGCTGGTAATGCGATCTTCAGCAATCTGTAAGGGAATTATGCACATTAATCAAAGGAAAATAATAAGTGGAAACTAGTGACATTCATACCCATCAATGGATAACTTCTGTTGCACCAAGTCCAGAGCTAATAGCAATCCCAGAAAGAGCGCCAGCTCGGAACGAAACACAATTATGGATATTCCCGAGCAGATGATGAACGGTTTGTATTGTCCACGCATCCAATAAGCGATCGCATAGAGCACTGAAGTGGATAAACATTATTTTAGAAAATTATATATAATTGAGAGTGTATTTTTTGAACACTTTTTAAAAATTTTTCGAAATGGCTCTTTTATTTTCAGTTGAGAATAAGTAAATTTGTTTAGTTTTATTTTGAGGTACATATTTATTTTCATTTACTAACATCATCTCTAGATTCAGATTAAAATGTGGAACATTTTGGAAAATGTGTTATGGCTTTAAGTGTTTGTGAACGAAATATTTTTTATTTAATTAATTCAATAAGAACTGCATAAATAAGCTTTGGCTCTTTTTTAAGTCAATTTGTTTAATTTTTCGTTTGCGTTTGGCTCAATCAGATATTTTTAAGTGGCAACTGTGGTTACGGATTTAATCCCTGATTATAATAATTAAATACATACCAAGTGGCAGTGCAAAGATGTTTGGTAGTGGGCGTGTCATGTAGAAAATGAAATGAAATTGTGTTATCGTTATCGCGGTGAACCACAAACGCACTTCAATGCCGTAGATCTTGGTCACAGCTTGACGCAGATTGTTCCAGGCAACCGAAATGGCTCCAGCCAAGACAAGGCGAACTGTTAAATAGAAATGTTGCATGAGAAGAAATCAAAGGTGGAATGGAGAGGGTTCGTCTTTTACCTACATATTGTGCCCAGAACTTATTGATGCTCATTGTCTCAAAGAGCAGCACAAACGGAGCGGACAATATGGAGATAATTAATGGTCCAATAAATGTGCGAGGCACAACGCCAGGATACTCGTGGTGATCGTATTGTGTGAAATTGTTCCTCAAATATAAAATATCGTGCATGGCCTGCAAATTGAAGCTCTCCTCGACTTTGGTGAACGGCGTATAGACGAGATGCGCCGCCGCAGTCAGAAAAACGAGTGCATCCATTTCAGCAGTTGTTGTTGTGACTAAATCAAATCAGTCGAATTTATAAATATATGCAATTGGCATATTACATAATTGTCATCATTCTTGTGACACCAAATGCTACAGTTTTTGGCAATTGCACATATATTCCACAGGTGACGAATTTCTATATCAGCAAATAAATAACACAGCCGGCGTACACAATGTTGTTTCTTCTAATTGTTCAGTTTGTCAGCATTGCCAAGCTTTTCTAAACTAATCTGGCGTTAAGCGTACGTGTATATATGCTTTGAGACAATTTTTACAATTCCAAAATAAAATCGAAATTTGATTTAAAAATAGATTGGTTCCACGTTGAGCATAACAAGAAAGAAACGAAAAAACAACAACAGACTTGGCAAACAGCTGTTCGAGGCATGATGGAATAAGTATAAGGTCGTCTCGTCGACAAAAAGCAGTCCATTGTCTATACTGATAATAAGTGCGAGTGATACAGTACAGCGTAGTGAGTGTGACTGAAACGACAATAGAGTGCATTGATTAACCTTTAAAGTTGCCCATTATAATAAAAACAGTTGAAGCTTTTTTTATCATTTAATTTTTAATAATATTAAACTTGAAAGAAAAGCGCAGAGTTTGCTTCCACAATGTTCTCTTCTCTAAATATTTCGGTACATTTAAAAAAAAAACCGAACGATTTGGCAGCCGACGAGACACCTTATTCTTATTCCATCATGGTTCGAGGCTCACGCAATTTATCGATAACACAGTTTGCGACTGTTAATTCAGTTCACACTTTCAACAGTTGTCAACACTGTAATTTTAGACAATTTGAAAATTCAAGTCATTCTCTGTTCGCCTTCCTGTCAAAAGCTAAAGAAATATTCAAATGGTTGTGTTTAAGGAGGAATTGGTTGACCCCATTGACTATGCCTTGGAAGAGGCTGATTATTATGTGCGTTACAAGAAATTGCAACTGCAGCTGGAATTGCTGCAAGTCCAGGAAGACTACATCAAAGAAGAGCAGCGCAATCTAAAAAATGAGTATTTACATGCCCAGGAGGAGGTGAAACGGGCCAAGGCCGTGCCCCTGGTTATTGGCCAGTTCCTCGAGGCTGTTGACGAGAACACGGGCATCGTTGCCTCCACCACAGGCTCGAATTATTACGTACGCATCTTGTCCACCATTGATCGGGAACAACTGAAGCCATCGGCGTCCGTCGCCTTGCACAAGCAGAGCAACTGTTTGGTGGATCTGGTGCCACCAGAAGCAGACAGCACCATCGCAATGCTGACGCCGGAGGAGAAGCCAGATGTGAGTTACTCGGACATCGGAGGACTTGATATGCAGAAGCAAGAAATTCGCGAGGCCGTTGAGTTGCCATTGACACACGCCCATTTGTATAAACAAATTGGTAATTACAATAATACTATACAGTAGCGGACAAAGAAACCGGACACCATAAAAGAGAGGTTTTTGAAGATTTTTTAAACTGTTTATTTAATAGACCATAGAAAAAACGTACGTGGCCTAGGGACCGTTTGAATGATACGAAACTTTCCTAAACCCACTAAGTACCCACGGAAAATTTCGAATTTTAGTAAAAGTCTACTTCCAAAACTTTTTTCCTTTGGCTCACTCAAAAAATATTTGGATGCAAAAAAATTCCTAAACACTTTTAAAAGTGACTGCAAAATTGAAAGATGAAATTAGCCACTTTTCTTCATTTTCATAAAAAAAGTTCCTATTTTGCAGTTTTCAAAAAATTATAAAAAAATTATATACTAGAGGGGATTTTTGAAATTTTTTTTTTGCAGTCACTATTATTAGAAGTTTTGAAAGTAGACTTTTACCACAATTCGAAATTTTCACTGGATACTTAATGGGTTAAGAAAAGTTCATTGAAATGTTTCATAGGCCTCGTATATTTTTCCTATGGTCGAATAAATAAACACTTTGAAAAAGCTTCAAAAAATTTTCTTTTGTGGTGTCTGATGCTCTTTGTCCGCTACTTTATATCACATACTTATACCTCTGAATATCTTTAGGCATCGATCCGCCCCGTGGAGTGCTGCTTTATGGCCCACCGGGATGTGGCAAGACCATGCTGGCCAAGGCCGTGGCGAATCAAACGACAGCCGCCTTCATACGCGTCGTGGGCTCGGAGTTTGTCCAAAAGTACTTGGGCGAGGGACCGCGGATGGTGCGTGATCTGTTCCGGCTGGCCAAGCAGAATGCACCATCGGTCATATTCATTGATGAAATCGATGCAATTGCCACAAAACGTTTTGACGCCCAAACGGGTGCTGATCGTGAAGTGCAGCGCATTTTGCTGGAGCTGTTGAATCAAATGGACGGATTCGATGAAACGACCAACATCAAGGTTATCATGGCCACCAATCGCGCTGATACTTTAGATCCGGCTCTGTTGCGTCCCGGACGCTTGGATCGTAAAATTGAGTTCCCATTACCGGATCGACGTCAAAAGCGTTTGGTTTTCACGACCATAACGGCTAAAATGAATCTTGCCGAAGACGTCGACCTGGAGGAGCTTATAGCTCGCCCAGACCGCATTTCAAATGCCGATATTAATGCTATTTGCCAGGAGGCGGGAATGCATGCAGTTCGAGAGAATCGTTATATTGCATGCTCCAAAGACTTCGAGAAGGGATATAAGACGAGTGTGCGCAAGGATGAGGCGCAGCACGAGTTCTACAATTAATTAGAGATAGTAACTAAATATAAATAATTTAATAAATCTGCATTAAACGAGCATTAAAAAATAAATTTATAAAATATAATACGAACTGCATTACACTTGTTTACGTATTGCTGCAATCATTGCAAGCCTCCAATTTGAATTTAACGGATATTTCGAACGTAAACATGTGAATGTCTAACAGGTGATATAGACAGCAGTGTTGCCAATTTGGTCTTTTTTCGGATAGACCGTCTAAAAACCGACGTTAAACGCTATTTTGACAATTAGGTAAATGTACGTATATTATAAAATTTTTCAACTATGTATATGCATATGTATATTTTATATTCTGCAGATAGGGTCTGCGTCGATACAAAACTTGTTGCCATTCGAATAAATTGCCTGGCAAATACCTAAAGATGACAGGCACCATGGGCAAATTTTAATGACAAGGAAAATGACAAAAAAATCTTTGAAGATGATTTAAAACTTTTAAATTAAAAATAAATACGAATAATAGTGTAGACTGTTTTTCTGTCTTTTTTTAGTTTTTCAGCTTCTTCTCCGGAAAACAAGTGGCAGCACTGACAAACAGCTGTTGCTCCAAATTGTTTAGCCGCTCTTTCCGTTTGTCGCATTTTCGTTTGTTTGTTGTTTGAAATACTTATTTGGAAGTTGTTTTGATTTAGTGACGAAAATGTCATCGCTGGAGGCCTATGTGATGCGCATTAAGCCGGCCATTGATGATTTCGTCAAGCAGCCCAGCAAAACGACATTGGCGAAGGTGGAACAGGAAGTGAAGGGATTTGATTTTGGACAGTCGCGCATATTTCAGGTGCAAATTGTGGTGCCACTTGTGATCAAGCTAGACGAACTCGTTGGGTACGTTAAATGGGCAATACGAATGTGAGAAATGGAATTTTATTGCTGTAAAATCTCTTACAGAGAAAGCCAGGAGCTGCGTACCAGTTTACTAAACTGCCTGCGATATGTTATCTCCCAGTTGTGTCTCACGGATGAGAAAGGATTGCGTTCCATTCTCGTGGGGGCCTTGCAGCAGCTGCGCGACTCTAAAGGGGCCACAATGCGACCCAATCTCTCGGAGGAAATCAAATTGGCGGCAGTACTTTGCATGACGGAAGCACTGCTTCGCTCCGCTAGCGACGTCCTGGAAGTATTCTACAGCAAGGAAACAACGATTGTGATAGGTCAAATTCTGCTCACACTGTTGGAGATCATACCAGAGGAGAAGTATCGAAGGTTGGTCATTGCGTCGCTGGATTGCTTGACGGTTCTGTTCTACGTGCACGATGAGGCCGAGGCGACAGACGTGGTGCTCCGCAATCAAGTGGCCAATACCATATTCATATTTTTGCCCAAAGTTGTTACCGTGCTGTTCAAGGTATCCAAGGCGGATGACAAAATGGGCGAATCCATCAAGTCGGTAAGTGGGCATAGATAACACAGTGCTACAAAAATAAAACGTCTGTGATGGAGCATAGCGTAGATTGTAGATTTAGATAAATTTCATTTGCATACTAGAATTTTTTGGTGCACATCGAAATTTTAAATTAAAGAAGAAACTTAGGTATATAAACGTGCCATACTTGACTTAACCGAATTCAATTCCCTCATTAGAGTATTTTCTATGTGAAAAAATTTGTTTGTTTTTTTTTTAAATATTTTGACTTTGGTAATGTGTGTCTATTTTCTAAAATAGAAGAATAATTAGCAAAGCTATAAGAGATTATTTTTTCCATGGCTCTAAAAAAATTATAGCTCAGTTAAATATTACTCGATTTTCAAAAACTAAAGTGCAGAAGATGCAGCACTAAATGTTGAAATGCTGAAACTGCATTCAAAAAGCCAATTGCTTTTTACCAATTTATCTTATTAATTTACGTTCAAAGTATCTCTATATTTTTACATATAGCTTCAATATTTATTCGAGATTGCAGTGTAATACACCGTTAGAAAGGTGTTACTTTTCTCTTTCCAACGACGTATTACAATTTATTTTAGGGTGCAGTTTAATATAGAAATTTTGAGATCTATCAACCTCGAAAAAACGTTTTTTACGTTAATTTAAAATTTCGAAGTGCAACGAAAAATTCTAGTATGCTACAATGTTACATTCAACTATATCTACAAACTACGCTATGTCGCATCCCAGAAGTTTTTTGACTGTAGCACCATGTGATTTTAAAATTCTTATTGATGACCATTTGAGTCTCATCCTAGATGGCTATCAAGGCGCTGGGTCGCATCACCTGTATTATGTTTGAGGAAACCACCGATGAGTTTTGTACGACACGCTATGATGTTAATGCATTCCAATCACTATTTAGTTCAGCAGCCGTTGAAGATTCAAAGGATATCAACATTTTTGGAAGCAATCGTTACAATCTGGAGCAGAACGAGGAGCGACTTGAACAGCTTCAGGCCAATCTACGGTCAGCACAGTGGATAGCAGCCACATCGCAGCACATGAGTCCGATTTTCGTGGAGACAACGATACTGCGAGCACACGATAGCATTAAAGTGCGACAAGCTTATGCCGAGATTTGTTGTCTCCTGCTCCGAAAATGCGCACACAATCTGAAGCACAACTTCACCCAGTTGCTGGAGAGTGTGCTGGCACTGTCCACGGATGAGGATGAGTCCATCGCGCAACTGTGTCAAGCGACACTTGCACATCTGCAAGAGCAGCCCAGCTGTTCAGGAATCTTCGACGAGAATGCGGAACTCCTGCTGGACACACATCTCCACAAGTGGCCACGGATTCTGCGTCGCTGTGACGATAGCGAACAGTTTGCCGAGCTGCTCTTCTTCAAGGGACTCTTGCGCAATCTCAGTCCCGAGAGGCTACAGCTGCTGCTGCTGGTGCCCAAGAACCTGGAGCTGTTTGTCATGTGTCTGCTATCGGCGCTGGATCAGCGCATGTCGCGCGATCTGCTCAATGAGGAGTACTCCCTGAGAGAAATTGTTGCAGGCAATACAAGGGATCTGGCTGCGCAGCTGGACAAACTGCCCTGGCGGCAGTTCAAATATCTAAGCTCCAAACGTTGCGTGGATGTTCTTTATGATATTGTGGAACTATTGGGTGCTGAACCGAGCATCAATCATCTAATCTTCGACTTTTGCCATGAGTTGATTGAGCAGCACAGTCCAGCCATGAATGAATGTATTTTGTTGCTGACGCTTATGGTGACGCCACAGCAAAAGATTGCACGAGCAAGCCGTTTGGTGTTGGCGGAACAATTCATGGAACATCTACTCGCTGAGGAGCACTGGCAATTGGCACTGCAACCGGATGCAGCCTGGCGTCTTAAAGTCGATAAGGTTGTCGCTTTACTTATTAACCATATCATCTTATCTTAGCTCATACCAATTCATATTGCAGCCCACCTCTTGGTTTAAGGATCACACACCTGGCTTATACTCGTCTGCCCTGGAGGTGCGCACTCAGGACTGTGACTCGGATGATGAGAGCGAGCCAATCCACAGTCGCGTGAGCATTTCGGATGCACAATTCAATGTGCTGCACACTTGTCTAGTCCTGGATGCTTTGGGACATTGCGCTAACTTTATTGGCGACACTTTTGATCGTCACATATTTCGCAGCTTGCACAGGGTATTACTTAAGTTGGGTATGCTTTATCTATACTAATCGTAATACATTGAATTCTCATTGAAAATCTCTCTTAATTACAGCCAGCAGCAACACAATTGTGCACCAGGCAGCTACATTTGCATTCGTGTCCATGCAGCTCGCCTTGAAATATGCACAACCCTCCCATTTCATCGAGTGCTCCACGGACTACATCACATTTCATCTGAATACGCTGCTTAAGCGGGTAAGTTTAGCTTGGATCAGAGATTAAAACCCTAACCGAAATTGTAACGCTTGACCGCTAAAACCCAATTGAAATTTAAAACCGTAACTGAAAACGTAATCGAAAAAAAATTTCATTTGACCGAAACCTTAAAACCGAAACTCTGTAAACCAAAATAATTAAATTTCGGTTTTTTTTAAATAAAAAAAAAAAAAAAAATTATAAAGCAAGTAAAAAATAATTTAAAACGAAAAAATTTGAACTGTCTCGATTTTTTCGACTTATAAGTCTTGTTTGCGATCTCTGGTATTTTGTTATTAGTTTTGTATTTTATTTTAAATTTTCTTCTTTTTTATTTTGGTTTTTGATTTTAATTTTCGTATGTTTAATTTTGATTTTTGCCGTGATATTCATTATCTAATTTTCATAGCACTGAATAAGCACAAATAAAATAAATTTGTTAACCGAAAACCTATGTAAATGCGAGCATAACGGAAACCGTAACTGATACCGATATTTGTTTCGGTTTTAATCCCTGGCTTGGATAGATTACTCTGGTTACTTTACCCCTACGTTTAAAACTTCCTCTTTATAGTCACCGGAGTCAAGTGCTGCCGTCGACATTCTCGCCGTTGTGCTTCAGTACAGCACGCGGGGCAACGTGCCTCATCTGGATAGCATCTTTCAAACCATTTGTGATGAATGCACCAAGCTGCACCAGACGGACAATGTTCATTCGTATCTGCGCGTCTTCAATGCATTCCTGAGCCATGTAGCCAGCTGGCAAAGTAATACGGCGCAAGAGATTGGCGACATTCAAATGCAAGTGGATGAGGAGCAGGATATTTTAAGTAGTTGGCTCAATGTTCTTAATAAGCCATCGCCTGACGTGCCCGTTGACTTGGAGAGTGCTCCAATCGAAGAGACAGATGTAAATATGCCCGAAACGGAGACTGAGGATCCCCCGGCGATGACTGAGGAGTCTTCAAAGCCTGAGCTGCCGCGACACATTGAGATGACCAAAGCGATATTGGGACAGGTTATTAGATTTCTCTCAAACACGGAGCAGGCACAACAGATTCTGGCACTGGACTGCCTGGTCAGCGGTGTTCCGCTGCTCGCCGACTATGAGAACGAACTGTTGCCTCTGGTTCATCTGGTGTGGCTGCCCCTTGTTGAGAAGTTTCGTCAGAAGGACTCGCTGGTGCTGAGTCGCTGCTTTAGCTTGCTGCATATTCTTGGCCTGCATGCCAAGGATTTCATTTTAAAGCGCAGCCTCAGCGATGTGATACCACAACTCAAACAGTTCCTCAAGGCAGCCAGTTTACACAGCAGCACGGAAAAATCATTGGCGCCCACTCAGGAGTACAAGCTGCAGCTGAAGCTATTGCAACATCTTGCACCATTCATACGTAGTCTACAGATTGATGGCAAGCACCTGCATGATTTGCTGACCATTGTGGCATTGTATCTGTCCCAGAGGCAGCCCAAGGAAATGCAGGATCTGGCAGTGCAACTATTCTTAAATCTGTTTACCTACAACGGACCATTTGTGTATGTGACGCTGTTGCAGCGAGCTCATCTCAAGGATTACAAGACCAATGTGAATGAAGTTCTTCGCAGCATAGGATTAAGTCTAGCAGCTCCCGTTGATGTTGATCTTGATTAATAAAAGTCAATTTTAATCATTACACAATTGATCTATTATGCATTCCGCTCAATAGTTGAAGATTACAGAATTTAATGCTAAATGTCTTTTTAATGCATTTCGAATGATTTTAAATAATTTTCAAAATTGTAATGGATTATTGAGGTATTTGTTTCTAACTTGCGTATTTTTTATTAAAATGACTTGATATATAAACAAAGGTAAGGATCAAACAAAAAATTTATGTTTAGTTTAAAAAAATTGAAGCTTTTGGAAAAAAATACAATTATAAGGTATTGGTTTAAGGGCTTGTGGTAGACTGTGTGATGGGCACGCAGATTATTGCCAATTATTAAATGCTATGCATAAACATAATACACTAGTTCACTCTACCGGTTGTTTGCTTTGTTTGTTGGTTTTGTTTATAGCATAAACACTGTAAAGTGATTACTCAGATGCTTAGCACCAATTAAACTTAGCATCTGACTTTTAAAGCCACATTAATATAATCAACGTTTCTTTTTTGTTGTTGTTTTTGTATCAAATATAGCTGAATTTGTTGTAAAGTGATTGCTATACAGCTGCCATCAGTCCTACATACCACAACAGTGCCAATTGTTTTACTCGTACCAGTAAACAGTCGATTAATTTGCAAGCTGTTGGCATAAAGGTCCATTGAGCATTTTAGAATCCTAGTGTGTTTGACTGTGTTTTGCGACTGTGGGTTCTCAAGCGTGGGCGGAGGAATTGTTTTTTTAGGAGTTTATAGTGTGGTGTGCTTAGCTATTGTTATGCAAAAGGAATTGGCTGCTATGACTACGCCAGCCAGTTCATTAGACTATTGGCATATGCCATAGGCTTGACATCGGGATGTGGCTAGAATATAGAATTAATATCATTAGCATAATCAGTTGATTAATATCCACCAAAGACATACTTACCACAGCCTCAAAGGATCTGATTTTTGGTGTAAGATTGTTACCAGTAATTGTTATAAAAGCGCCCATGTTGCCCATAGTATCACTGTAAGCAAACAAGCAACCAAATTATAATGGATTCGATTGTTTTAACGCAGTTAGACCTACCAATAGTTGGGCGCCGAGAAGACTGTTATACATTGACCATTGTGTGCCATCTCATAGCCCATATCCTTAACCTCATGGCTGCGAATGATGTAATCCAAATTGTTAAGCTTACAGAACGTTTCAGTTACGTCGGGACCAAACTGTATGCCAACACCGCGCTTAGACGGACCACGGCCCATCCATTGCTGCGGATCCGACCATAGCAGCTCGCACATGAGACCCTCCTCTGGTGGCTGGCAATTGCGATCGATGCGTCTGATGTTATCCAGAGTAACATCATCTGACGAAAAGAGGCCACCATGCATGACGAGGATCTTCTGATTGATGCAATGGCATAGTGGAAGCCAATTGAATACTTGCGTAAATATGTCGGCCATGGCGCTGGTATACTTGGCGGTTACCTCGCCCGTAAATCCATACATTTGATTCATATTGATGCTTTCATGATTGCCTGCAAATAACAATTAAATTAAATGAGTGGGAACAGTTAACAATTTGTGGGGTTTCAACTCACCGCGTGACAGGAAGAAATGATTGGGATACAGCAGCTTGAAGCCAAAGAGCGTGAATATACATTCGACAGAGAATGAACCTCTATCAACAAAATCACCATTGAACAGATACGGATTCTTCTCCGATGGCAGTCCGTTTATCTCAAAGATGTTCATCAAATCATAGAACTGGCCGTGTATATCGCCACAAATTGTAAACTTCTCCTCACCCGGCACTTTAATATCCACTAGGGATGGTTGTGCCCGCATGTAAACATCAATGTCACAGAGTATCTATGTCAAATAAAAGCAAAATATTACAATAACTTGACACTACTTTAGCTTTAGCTTTATCTTTAGCATTACCTTATAGGCGAATTTGCGATGCAGTCTCTTTTGTGCCTTATAGTGCTCCATAAGGTCTTTCATAAACTGTAAAGTAACCTTGCCATCCTCAAGTTGAGGACCCTTGTAGTCGTCTTCAATCGCTAAAATGCAATTATTGTTTAATAGCTGATATAGCTCCAGAATCAGAATACTTACTGATGTTCTCTAAATCTCTATACATTTCCGATAGCGTCTTCTCGGGTTTATCTACTGCAATAGCTCGCTCAAAGGCGCGCATTTTAACAATTTTGTTGCACTCGTAATATTTAAACTTTGCGTCCTTATCATTGGGCCTGCACTTGGCCACCTGCGACGAGAATTCATTTGTAATCGTGCTTGGGCCAATTTGTTGTTTACTCACATATTCAAAATCTGATAGCGCCAATTTGAACTTCCCCAGGGACATGTGGGCAGCCGCCCGCCGATAGTAGCCCTTCAAGTAGGTGGGATCCGTTTTAACCGCCGCAACGCCGTCCTGCAAAGCGAGACCAAAGTTTTCCTGGCGCAAATGCGCCATCGCTCGGTTTGCATAGTAAATTGCACTGCTTGGATACAGTTCTATGGCTTTGGAATACATGTCGATGGCTTTCGAAAATTCCTTGGCTGCAAAACGTTGGGGAGACAGGTGACTTTCAGTTTTAAGAGATAAGCAATTGTCCAATCAAGTGAGATACAACAAATTATCTGACAATTCTTAATCAATGTAAATCCATTGGTTTTAAGGTTAGGTCGAACATAGCGTACTAAAAGCACAAGACGCGATAGACCAGTTTCTATCTTATTTAAAACTTTATGTGCCTTACACGCTAAATCGTAATATCTAGTGGAGCGTGTAAGTGATGAATATTAACTTACTTTTGAGCAAATCATTTCCTTTATTTTTGTACTGCTCGGCCGCGGCAAAATCTGGATCTTCTACTTCCGGCGCTGAATCACGTTTGGCGGCATTATTCTCAGCATTGGGCGCTTGTTCCTGCAGATTATCCGTGGGTTTCTGTTGAGTTTCCAGTTCGGACGACGACATAACTTGTTTTAATTGATGATTAGTTGCTGCCTGGCTATTTCTCTAATATTATTTACTGTCTGCAAATTTTCAAGTGTTGATAAACGCTCAAATGCCTAGCGATGAGCTGTAAGCGAATAGGCGCAACTTATCGATATGTTACAATTTTCAAAGTCGGATGAAGCAAGGTATGTAGTTGTTAAGTAATTGAGACAAATTTATATAATAAATGTTATAAAAATCATCAGTAAACACAACTAGTAACAAAATGTGCACTTAAACTTTATTTTTATTTACGGCTGCTTCTCATTCTCTCTGGAGCAGGTTGCAGGTGCTGCATAACGCCGCGTATGCAACTATCGATAACTTCAAAGCCGCAACAGCTGTTGTGAGCTGGGCTTTGCATTCAAGCAGTGAAAAAAAGTTAGAAACGGGTTGTTGTTAGTATAGAAACTTTAAGGCGAAGAGCAGTATTCAGACACGCAACTAGAGTCTAAGCTCAATTAACTACAACTAGAATTTCAATTCGCTTGCATCGTGACCAGCAATTTTATTGCAATTTGCCCAAATTTAAAGTGATTGTGCGGGGGTGTATGTGCATGTGTGTGTAACTGTGTCTGTGTGAGAACGTGGGAAACAAATAAATAAGCAAAAATGTCTATGAGCAACTTATCAGTAGACGGCGAGTTCCGTTATATTATTCAATGGTTTAACGAATGGAGTGAGCTGCAACGCGACGATTTTGTATATGTATTTGTGGAGTATCTCACAAGGGACGCTGACGAAGGTGGAAGTGGAGCGAACACGTATGTAAATGGCGTCGTCAATTCCATGGCCACGTCGGGTGTACAGGACAAGCCCATGAGCCTATTTCAATGCCGCGTAACTATATAGAAGCATTAAAAGATCTTTTACATTTTCTAACTGCAGTTTTTTTTGTTTTCTACTCAGATTAAACTGTTCCGGGAATGGAATCTTAAATGGCCGACTGACTTCAAAGCCAAACTGCAAGAGAAAATCAACGAGATTGACCCGAAAGTGGGGGAAAAGATCATCAATGAACTGAAGACACCGCATTCTAAGCACAATGGTGATGTATCCGTTTATACAAATGTAAATGGAACTAGCGGCAACTCTGATTGTGAATTGGAGCAGTCGACGGTTGTTCCAGATACATTGCCAGGCACAATAGAGACCGAAGTCGAAGCCGCAGTCGTAATCAACGATGTTATTGACCAGACTTTGGAGACAGATAATGATAGCCATTTAGCAGCGGTATTGCGTCAAGAAACTCCAGTTGATGATAATGATGATGATCAGCTTCAGCTGCAGCTAGCTGCCAGTAATGACACAAATGGCATTTATGCATCGTCGCCATCGGCTTCAGTGACAACGATTGCGGTGAATGCGTCCCCAACTCAACAGTCGCCGTTGCCGTCGCAGCCGATCGTCGAACCTGTAGAACAGGTCGAGAATAACATTTCAGCCAGTGTCATTGTCTCTGTTGCTGCTGCTGCTGCTACTGCTGCTGTGCCAGAGGTTGTTCCGGTCGCATAGATGGCGCTTTTTTTAGAAGATCAAGTACGAGATAACAATAAAAGGCTTAATATGCATTGCACGCCATCTCAGCATCGATACATTCCATACATACATACATTTCTTAGAAATTTAGACTTTATATTTTAAGTGCATTTCATACACACATTTACTAAACATGTTAGTAATATGTGCATAACAAATACAAGATCAAAATATATACATATATACATACGTGATCATTCAGCTGCAACAATCAATTATTAAGAACTTTGATTTTAGGCTGCAAACTTTAATTGAAATCCATACTGAGAGCGTGTATGCATGTGTGAGTGTATCGCATACTCAAAACATGTTTTTGTTGTAGTTTGTGTTGCCGGCACTTCAACTTACGCACGAGATGCCAGTGTGACTCGAATGTCGGGTCTGTTATGATCGTTCGTTCGCTCTCCTTACATCGGCCTATACTAATTTATCTCTGTGCATGCTTGCATGTGTGTGTGTGTGTGTGTGTGTGCTTGTGTGTATTTGTTGCTCTTTCATAAACTCAGCTTTTGGGGCATGTGTATAATTTGTTTTTGTATTTCCTCTTTGTTTTGATTCGCTGTTGATAAAAAAAAATAATATTTAAACAAAAACAACAAAGCACGAGCGCCGCCGTCGAAATGGAAATGGAAATAAGATATACTCAGATATTGAACCAATTTATTTCAATTTTATTTTGCACCTCGACGGCATAAGTTGTGTTCGTGTCTAAAAATTCAATGATCAGCTGAGCAATTTGCACAAGTGTAAGCGTGTCCGTGTGTGTGTGTGTGTGTGTGGTGAGATTCTGTGTTGAAATAAAACCAAAGCAATATAAGGAAAGCTCAAAATGCATTGGCTGCCCGCAAAGCTCATATGCACCACAGTTATTTTCACACTTTGCTTTCAATGTAAGTAAAAATCTAACGACTTAAACAACGAACTTAACACTTGGATATTTACATAAAGTGCTTACATATATATTTGTGTACGACTTGGAATGAGATTGGCAATTTAATGAATTACAAGGAGAAAATTAATTTAAAGCAAAAGAAAAAAAAGAACAATCGTTTGGCAGTGTGTCAAGGTCAATGACTAGAAATTCCCCAAGCAAATGTGCTAACATCATGGCGCAGAGCCGCAAAGCGAAGGGCAATAAACTACACATAAACATACAAACAGACAGACAGACGATGGCAAAAGTGACTCAGTAATTGCTGTGCCGGACTTTTGTCTGGTCTGGGTTTGTGGCTTTAAGGCTTTAGGCACTTCTGGTTTGCAGATATTGACCTTGGCTATTTGGGTTTTTTTTTATTATTATTATTATTATAATTGGCAAGTCACTTCACTTGTTGCCAATCCCCAAAGTACAAAATGAACTAGACTAAATAGATAAAAATATAAAAAAATAAAAATTACAAATCAAATAAAAACAATCGGAGCAGCCGAGTGCACTCGACAGTAATATACCCTGGGCAAAGGTAGCGGCACGCCGAAGATTTGATGTCCGTGCAATTCTCATACTAATCCTTAAATACCGACCTATCGTTTTTGTGGCAGCTACATAAATATATAATATAAATGAGTGATTGGAACCAATTTGCACGGTATATTAAAAGTTCAAAAATGCATTAAAAGTAAAAATAATTAAAATAACAAAAAAATTGATTGACTAAAACAAGGAATCGAACCAACGATCCCTGCGCTCGGGCGCGTATCTCTAGCATTAGACTGACAATCGAAATAAACGAAATTAAATTAAAAATCGTTTTCATCTATTCGAACCTCGATCTCCCGTTTGTCGAGCACTTATCCCTTCCACCACTCCGCCTCTTCGACTAATACTGGCAAATTCGATATACATTCTCGATGTACATTCTGGCAGAGTAAATGTAAAATGAATTAATTGACCATTAATTCTATTTATATACATTAGAGAGCATTGATTTGTATGGGCCCGTAAAAATGAAAAAATGGTAACCCATTTTCATGATCTATGGTCAATTCTAAGATGATTTCACCAAGAAACCATAGTTCTAAAATGAATTCCTGGTCCGCGCTTTTGAGTTGCCCAATCCCTTTTTTTGGAAAATTTATATCTTGGGTGTTTATGGACTGATCATTACAAACTTGGTGTCAATACTCTTGTTAGGATGAAGACTTTTAAAATTCTACAGAACCAAAGAACTAAATGTCCTTTGAACATAATTTTCATCCTTGGAACAACGATATCGCGATTCGTCTCTAACTTAAAAAATTAATCAGAATTAAGGCCATTTTTTTGGCGCAATTTTATTTTTCCATTCACCTATGTTTTTTATTTGCAGAAAGTGTAAAACATATTTTAATTCAATTTTAATACAATTAAAAAAAAAAAATACGTACATTTTCTGTTAATAAAAAATACAGGTTCAAGGAAAAAAAATTGGTTTAGGCGTAAAAATATCTTTAATTCTGACTAATATTTTAAGATAGAGACGAATCTCAAAATCGTTGTTTCATGGATGAAAATTATGGTAAAAACCCTAAATGGCCAAATTCTAACTTTAACTGATATTGCCCGACATAATAAGGAGTCCTCATTCCGAATTTGGTAGTCATAGCTTTTATCGCTTATATAGCGATATATCGCTTATACAGACAGACGGACCGACGGACGGACATGGCTATATCGACTCGGCTGTTGATGATGATCAAGAATATAAATGGGATCGGAGATGCTTCCTTCTGCACAAACTTAATATACCCCCCCGGGGAATAAAAATGAATAAATAAAAATATAAAAGGAATTATGTATAAGTTGTAAACAAATTAAATAAAAATTTTTGCAGTTATTTGCGTCAGCGGTCACGTCTGTCACTGCATACGCATCAAGGAGTGTTCGTCCTTTGTCCGACTTCTGCTCCATCACAGGCCAGAGGATCGTGCTGCCGTCTTCTCAATGGTCCATTCAGCTGGCTGTGGTTTCCAAGGACTCGATCCGCTTGTCTGTTGTCCACAGCAACAGCAACAGCATCATCATGAGTCATCGCTGCATAATAATAATCGTATTATTCGCTTTGCTCCGCACACAAATCGTTGGGTCTGGGGTGCGGTTCCGAGCAGCTCCAGCTCCAGATCGAATCCCAGGCTCAATAGATTTATGGCATTCGAGACGGAAAGGCATCTGCACGATTATCGGGATTTCCAGGAGCAACGGAATTGTCCTCAGCCCATTGATGATGATGATTATGATGAGCATCACTTTGGCCATCATCATGGTGGTCATCACTATGAGTATCAAGTGGAGCACAGAAGTCAAACACCGCGTCCCGCGCCCAAGGACAGACCAATTGTGTTTCCTGGAGACTTGCGTTTTTTCAAGTCAGTTGAAACCAAAGGCGATGGAGAGCTAACGGCCGCTGCAAGCCAGGAGCAAGGGATTCAACAACAGATGGGAACTCCCAACATGGTCACGGTTACGCCCCCATTCCCAACAACGCCCACCTCACCCATGCTGGCATCTCGCCTAAATTCCGAGGGTTGTGGGATCAGTCTGAGCACACGCATCCAGGGTGGGGAAGAAGCTCAGGCTGGACAGTATCCATGGCTGGCACGGATCGCATATCGCAATAGAAGTAAGTTCACAGCACGTATAATTTTATTCATACCATGTTGGGGATGTTTGTGTTTTAATGGGATAACCATTTGTCAAGAAAAGTAGAATCGAATACCTAAAAAAATAAATGGGAGTGCACAACGGTTGCCCCAATTAACCCAATTCACTGGCCACCGTCACCATTTTCGAGGTCACGAAACTGCCGAGACCGAAAACCAACACGGGTCTCAGGAGTGCCCAGGATGAATTGCTGGGAGTAACTGCGGCAGAAGCAGCACTGTGTTGGCTATAAGGCTGGGACTTTTGGCTTCCATACGAGTACTCGCTTCCTTGGTTGTATTGTTCATTATAATAGGCTTGCCTGTTCTTGTTGCCACAATAAGCACAGTTGGGACTCGGCTCGTTGGCACTCTTGCAGCAGCAACCAGGCTTATTATAGCTTACGTGAGCTGGAGCTTGAGTTTCTCCGTAACCGTAACCGCCTTGATATGGATCATTATAGTAGCCTTGCTTGTTCTTGTTACCGCAATAAGCGCAATTTGGGTTTGGCTCATTGGCACTTTTGCAGCTACAGCCAGGTCTACTCATTTTGCACAATCTGCAAGAACACAAATAATTATTAAATAAATTTTAATTAATGATACCTATAAACAGGGCATCAAACTGAAAGGAATATCGGTTTCGGCTATGTTCACAATTAGTTTTCGGTTATCGTTTTCGAAAGGTTTTTGTCTATCGGTTAGGTAACGATTACCAGTTTTTGTTTGTTTCGGTTTCGAATTACCGGTATGATTTCAGCTTATAACGAAAAGTATTTAAAATGTTAAGGATATGTAAATTTGAGAACAAATATTCAAAATTTAAATTAAATCAATTTTAACATAATTAAAATTTATGCTTGACAGAACCGAAATTAGTCGGTGTGGGCTAAACGGTTATATCGGTTGGAAACGGATTCGGTTGGCTTTCCGGTGTCTTTATAATAGTACATACATTTTTTTTTGGTTAAGGTTTCAGTTGCGATTACCAATTTCAATTGTGTACGGTTAACGGTAAGGGTTTAGGGCTCGGTTTAAGCCCTGAATAATATTTATTAAAACTCTAATAATTCTAATATTATATCTTCTATTTGTATAATTAATAGCAAATGGTCGCATCAACTATCGCTGCTCTGGATCTCTGATTTCCAATAACTATATTGTTACTGCCGCCCACTGCGTTGTCAATTTGGTCACCGATCTAGAAGTGTAAGTTATACAACTAAATAACCAAAAACTTGCAATATCTTAAAGAGATTAATGAGAGTCAGTCAATCCCATAAATACACTATAAACCTTTAATGCGATTTTTCTTGATAATTACTATTCTTTTCAAAACTCTGTGAATGTATTAATCGAAATCAAACAATGCAATTAATCCATTGTAAAGCGAGTTGTCGAGTTTTTTGCTTAAGCATTTGTCATTCAGCCTAAAATAAATCATTGATTAAGCCCTGCTAAAAGATTAATCATACTTAATCAATAGAATTAACCCAGCGTGAAACCAATAATGGGCTTTGCCTTGAGCAAATGACAATGTGCAGAAAATTAAGCTGGCTAAAAGAGAGCTTTAATGTGCTTTTGCTCGAGCATTCGCCAATGAGTCATAATATAAATTTTGAAGGTTCTTTTATCCCTGTCAAAAGATGAATCTGATAAATACAATAAATGCGCTTTATTTTTTAGTAAACCCTTTGACAGATTCCAGGTACGCATAGGCGATGACAGTCCCGGGGCCAAAGACTGTGCTGCAAGTGCTGCCAATTGCAGTAACCCAAATTTATTTGGCATCAACCGAGTGCTGGTGCATCCCAACTACGATCAACCAAAGTACGCCAATGACATTGCGCTGTTGAGCCTTAATAGTAATCTAGGTAAATATATTCCTATCTATGCAAAGATAGATAACTGATTCCTGTATTCCCAATTTTAGCCACTTTTACGCCAATATGCTTACCTTTGAATAGCACATCTGCACTTGCGAATCGTCTAATTGGTCAAATGGGAGTCGTTGCCGGCTGGAGTACAACTTCGGAAAGTAAGTAGAATACAACTTTTTTTCTATGTTAAAAATTAAAATTATTTGAAAACAAAATGAATATTTGAAATGTAATGAATCTCTCGTATTTGAACTTTCTCACTAACAAAATACAATTCCCCGCCTACTTCGATTTCGATTTCAGATAATAGTTCAGCCAACTCATCCAGCTCCACATCGGTGAGGTTTATCCGATTGCCCATAGTTAACACCACGAGTTGTGCGATTTCCTATGCCAGTCTCAGCGAGAACTTTCAACAGCCGATTGTCATCACGCCGAATCATCTGTGTGCCCAAGGACAGCCGATGAATGATGTTTGTCGTGGCGACAGTGGAGGACCCTTCATGGACGACGGCACTTCGGGACTGCTTAACGCCAATGGACGCTATACGCTGCTTGGCATTGTGGCATTTGGGCCAACACTCTGCGGCGTTACGACTATTCCGGGTGTTTACACGGCAGTCAGTTCCTTTATGAACTGGATATTTGACAGCATCCGCAATAATGCTGAAATGGTCAATACTTGAACGGAACTGAAACGGAAGAGGGGCACGAATACTCCAAAGCTTTTAGATGCCAAAGCCTACAAAATATATAACTAATGCTTGCTAGAAAAAAAAATAATTAAATTTAATTAATTTAACAATATAACATATAGCCAGGGTTTTAAGCCCTAACCGAATCCGTAGCCTTTAACCGGTAGAAACCGATTGAAATTTAAAGCCGTAATCAAAAAAAAAAATATCATTTGACCGAAACCTTAAAACTGAAACTCTGTACACCGAAATAATCGTTTAGTAACCATTTCATTCATAAGAGTTAATTACGGCTTTTCATAAATCCAAAAAAGTTTGATTTTTATTTTTAATTTTTAATTTTGGTTTTAAATTTTAATTTTCTTATGTTTAATTTGAAATTTTTATTTGTGATATTCATGATCGAATTTTCATAGCACTGAATAAGCACAAATAATACAAATTTGTTAAATGAGATATTAAGATTGTTAAAATGCAACTAAACTAGATCCAACTAAAGAATATGTGAAATAAATGTTATTAAGAAAGTAATGCTTTTTTAAATATTATTATTATATTATTAATATAATTGTATTTTGGCAAAGAAATGTATTTTTTTTTGTAAACCGAAACCATACCGGTATTTCAAAACCGAAACGTACAAAAAAAGATAACCGAAAACTTAAATGCGAACTTAAAACCGTAACTGAAACCGATACTCGCTTCGGTAAAACACTCTGCTAGGGTATAACAACATTTGCAAATACAGACTCATATTTCCATTCGCACTTTATAAAAAGTCTTCCAACTTCTAGCTTCAATAGTTCAAAGCAACAACAATTCCAAGTGAAAAAGCTCTTATCAAAGCTCATCGAAGTTCTCTGTTAAGCTGCTCTCACGGCCTGCGGACTCTCAGTTGTACGCCAAGTCTGACTTTGGCATCGTCTTCATCTGCTTGCTGCGAGAAGAAAAGTTTAACGGAAATCAAAATTTATTAATACTACAAAAATAAAATAAATCTTACCACTGACATTTATATGTGATACACAACATTTTATAAATATGATTAAGTTAATTGCGTTTATTGCTTTATTTGGAGTTTCTTTTAATGTGACAAGAGCGCGTAAGTAGTGAGAAAGGGAAAGAAAGATGGAATCGCAATAGAATCAAAAAGAATAAATGATTTATCTATATATGTATTGGTCAACATTTACATATGTACGTGTGCATGTATGAGTATGTTTGTTTGAAGGGGCCTTCACATCTAACGTGAGAAACCAGTTTCTATAATCGCCGGACAAATACTATTATTAATCTTTATTTGGCATTATGACAACCATTTTTTGTGTGTGCTTTTTACACAGAATTTTATTTTCCTAATGAGGCTAATCAGGTGCCAAACTACGGACGCTGCATAACCCCGAACAGGGAACGCGCCCTGTGCATTCACCTGGAGGATTGCAAATATTTATATGGCATACTGACAACATCCCCATTGAGGGACACGGACAAGCTGTATTTGAGTCGCAGTCAATGCGGCTATGTTAACGGCAAAGTTTTGGTAAGTCGCCATTTTCACTACATTTAAAGTTAAATCTACTCATAATTTAAACTTACTTCATGTACACTTTGGGATCAATCCTGTTTGAATGATAAAAAACTTTCCTTACCTCATTAAGTACCCATTGAAAATTATTAATTTGAATTCTGATGCAAAAAGTTTTTCTAAACAATTCTAATAGTGAAAAAAAATTTGCAAAAATCTCTTTGCTAGTATATTTCATGATTTTTTGTATGAAATAATCTCAGAAAAATTTTGTATGACAAGGTGGAAAAGTGGCTAAAGTAGTCATTTTCAAAAAATTATAAAAAATACTAGCGAAGAGATATTTGGAAAATTTTTTTGCAATCACTATTAGAATTGGTTAAAAAAATTTTTTTTGCGTCAAAATATTTTTTTTTTTAAAACCCTAGGAAAAAAGAAAAAAGACCAGTGTAATATGTCAATTAACTAATTTAAGATAATAAATTTAATTTAATAATACATTTTACTTATATTTCCCAGATTTGCTGTCCGGATCGGTATCGGGATAGCACGCCGGTGACCACAGTGAAACCGACAGCGAATTTCACGCAAACAAACACAAATTTGTTGCCATTGCCGGGTCAGTGTGGCAACATACTTTCGAATCGCATTTACGGCGGAGTCAAGACCAAAATCGATGAGTTTCCCTGGATGGCATTGGTCGAGTATACGAAAGGTATCCAATCTATCCATCTGACTTTGTGAATGACACTCTGAATTAATTACAACACTTATTGCTTTATAGGCACGGGAAACAAAGGACATCATTGCGGTGGTTCACTGATCAGCACGCGTTACGTGGTGACCGCATCACATTGCGTCAATGGCAAATCATTGCCAGCGGACTGGCGTCTCACCGGAGTCCGGTTGGGCGAATGGGACACGGCCACGGATCCGGACTGTGAGGTGGACGTTCGGGGCATGAAGGATTGTGCGCCGCCGCACATGGATGTGCCTGTGGAACGCACCATACCGCATCCAGCATACGATCCCAGTTCCAAGAACCAGGTCAACGATATCGCTCTGTTGCGTTTGGCTCGCCAAATCGAGTATACGGACTTTGTGCGTCCCATTTGCCTGCCCTTGAATGCGAATCTCCGCTCGGCCACGTTCGATGGCATCTCAATGGATGTCGCTGGTTGGGGCAAAACGGAGGAGTTGTCGGCCAGTAACTTAAAGCTCAAGGCTGCCGTGGATGGCTTCACCCTGGAAGAATGCCAATCTGTGTATAGTCGCCAGAGCATTGCGCTGGAAAACACACAGATGTGTGCCGGCGGCATGGAGGGTGTGGATTCCTGTCGCGGTGACTCTGGTGGTCCACTCATCGGCTTGGACACAAACAAAGTAAACACATACTACTTCCTTGCGGGCGTCGTTTCGTTCGGACCCACACCCTGTGGCCTCAACGGCTGGCCGGGTGTCTACAGTCGAGTTGGCGCCTATGTGGACTGGATACAAGCAACATTGCAGCCATAAAATGACTAAATATAAATAGTTTTATTCTGTTGCAATTATAGACAAGCGGAGTGCATTCCCCACAACAACAAAACGTCTTTTATTGATCCGAGTCTCAGCATGAATTTGTTATCAATGGCATTGTATTTTGGGTTCAGCCTAAATTGTATGCTATTCAATTTTAATAAACTACATTGCTGTTTGTAAACTTATACATTTAATACACGTTAATTTATGCAATAAATAATAGTTAAATTTAATGTTAAATCAACAGTGAAGTTTGGATATAATTTAAGCTTACAAAAACACAATTTCTGGACTCTCATAATTTTGGATTATTTTTGGATTTGTGTGGCGTGCAAGGTGCTAAAATAAAATAAAAACAATAACAAGCTAAAGTTTATGATTCGAATCTAAGCATTAGTATATATGTTTGTGTTTATATGTAGACCCTTACAGCAACTTATTTATGAACGCAACGAGGCCAGACGACTTTGCATCTCCTGCAGCTCTTCGCCCTCGTCATCTTCGTCTTCTTCGACCTCAACGGGAACTCGTGAGGCGACGGCTGCAGCTGCAGCTGGCGTTTTGTCAGCTGGCGTTGCTTCTGGTGGTAATGGAGCCTCTCCCAATTTGCCGTCTGTGATTTCCCAGAGGACTTTGTCCACTTCCTTTGCCGCCTGCTCCTCCAGCTCCTCGGACTCTTCCAGCGAGTCCATGGTCTCGTCAAGCATCTCTTCGATTATGCCCGCCTTCATCATTTCCTTTGACATATCCCGCATAATGCCCGCCAGCTCCGGATACCGAACAAGACTCTGCATGGCCTGCATGACTTCCGTGGATTTCTGTAACGAACCCGCCACCCGCAACGTAGCTGAAAATTGAAGTAAATGCAGAGATTAAGAAACAGCACATTCCACTATATATAAAATGTGTACTTACACAATTGATTTTTCATTTGCATCTGTATCGAATTCAGATGCGCCTTTGAGGTGTAAATTCGGTTTATTGCCTTTCGCGCGTTTACAATCTCCTTGGCGAGAATAATACAAGTGTCCCGGTCATTTTTTTGAGCTGCCTGCTTGAGAGAGCGTTTCACTTTGTCCTCCTCTCGCTGGATGCTCCGTATTTGTCTATCTAGAACATTACCTTCTTTTCGTAATTTGTGCGTCCATTCTTGCACCTACGAATTAGGCAGAGAAAGCAGAGAAGACAGGTATAACAAGATGTGAATCAAAACAACTGGAACATGACATCATTTCATGGTCATCAAACAAACGGCCTTGTTACTGCGCAAAACAGAATTGGGCTAAATGGGAATGTCATCTAACCTGCTCCTTGGGATCCTTGCTTGGGGTTTTGCCAAATAAGCCCATTTTAAACTTTTTATAGCGAAAACACTAAGAAATTATTATTGTTATTAAATTATTTAGCTTTACACTGCTTCTGAGTCATTTTTTTTAGTGTTGCCATTGCCTTATTGTTTATGTTTCTCTAACAACAGTCTGGCAACGCTTGCTTTTGCTTGGTTTGCAGCTCAAGCCAAACCCAAATTATATTATATGCGACAATTGTGCAAATATTTAGTAAAATTTATATAAATATTTGTTACGCAAATGACTCATGCAAATTTTAGAAAAACTTTGAAAACTCACATGCAAATATGTTTCGCTTGTTTACAAATCAGCATACTATCCTCAATAGACCAAACACAGTTGATATTTTTCAACACTGGACCGACAAGCGCGCAATTGCGATCAGATGTTTGCCTGGTCAAGTTTTAGTTAGTTTTTATGGTCATTTTTAGTCTAAATAATATCGCAATGCGGCCAAACGCACTCGTCAGTTGTTTATTATTGTTATTCCATAATGTGTGCTGCAACGAGGATATGTGGGTGGAGCACTACGACTGGTCAAAAATATCGCTAGAAACAACAAGTCGTCCCATTGAGGATTCGTGTCAATGCCAGGCGCCAGCTGAGAAATCCCTTGCATCCATTGAGGATCAATTGGCATTAACGTATTTTAAAAAGTTCGTTAATTCATTGTTTAGTCGTAACAAACTGCAGGTAAGTGTTGACGCGCTTTGATTTCTCAAATTTGGCTAGGTGACGTCATGTAATACGCATTTATTTGTGTAACTATTTTACATCTTTGTTTTTAGTATGGCAAAACCTCGCAGCTTTACAAACGATCGATACTATTTACATTGCTGCCGTCTGAGGTCGAAGAACTTGAGAATATACAAGATGTGCGAGATCTCGATATTTTGCTCAGTAAGATACTAGATAAAGCCAAAGATATGACTCTGTATTCGGGTTTGAATGACAGCGACTATTCGTATGCTCACCAAGGAATGGGAGTGCGTGCGCTTATTACGGAGATGCTCAAGGATTTTGCACAATTGCTTCGAGTATCCGAGGTTAGAATTGCCTTTTATGGGACTCCCCTGTTTGGTACAATTAACAAACAAACAATCAAAAACTTGTATTGCCAGGTGAAATTCATGCTGATTGTGCTAATGGCGATTTCAGCCGGCTGGTTCGTGCGAAAACGTTATCGATTTCCGGTTATAGTCATTATACTAGGCGGATTTTTCATTTATGGGTATTTCCATACCTATTTGGAGTGCAATAGGGTAAGTTTTGAACTCTCTACACTCTACAAACAATTATTTAACTATGTATGTTTTGTTTCACTTTAGAAACTGGAAGTGGATGCAATGATTGAGGTAATTGATAATCACCAAGAGCGTTCGGATAATGCTGATAAATCCTGGTTTTCACGGATGTTCAGCTATTTTTCAAGCGAGTCCCCAGAAGTGCAGCAAAAGCGGAAATTAATGTAAGTAAGCGTTCGTATGAAAATCTATTATTAATTCCACCAATTCCAATTGCAGAAAATCGAGCAAATTAAGTATGCCTTTTTGTCGTCCTGATCACGTCTTCATTATGTATACGAGCGACATATTTCTTAAACAAATTGAGATGCTGCTCGAGAAGACAACACACACTATATCCAGTCTTAGCAGTAAGTCTGAACATTATTACAAAGCGGATCACAAATTTTAATTCTTAACGTTCTTTCTATAGCTGGATTATCATTTCCCTATAATTTAATTGCACCCTTTGCACTAGTCTTCCTAATAGGATTCATGTTAAAGCTTACCTTCAAATATATCATAAGTCCCAAGGTATGGATGGGATACGTTCAAAGAAAATCCACTCCACCTGTTGCGGGCACACAACAAACAGCGCTTACGGACGAGGCAGCCGGGGATCGGCTGACGGGTGAAAATCTCAGGATGCTGTTAAATGTCGTGCACAGTTCGACCTTGGTTCAATCGCAAAAACAGCCGCAATTAGCTGTGTCTGGTGTTCAGGAGCTGCTAGAGCCACTGGAAGCTCCGCCAGCATCACCAACGAAAAATACATCGGATTCAAAAGATATTTCAATCGAAAAGCCGAGCTCGAGTAATAATTCAGTTGAAAAAGTCGATGTCAGCAGTTCCGTCGACATTGCAGACATCGCACAGGAGGCCGGATTTACAGTCGTGGATGACGATGAAGATGTGGATCATATTGCCACTTCTTAGCGTTTTACTACAACTTTTAAGCAGTACTTAGTATAATGTTCGTGATCATGTATATATACTTAAGCATATTTTACCAGTTAATTGCCGTAAGATTTTACAGTCCCGAACAATAATTCAGTTATCAGTTGATTTTTTGTCATAGTTAAATTATTCTTTATTTAAATTATTTTTGCGTGTACTTATTTCATTTTTGCACGATAATTATTATAAGTTAAATCTTCAACAATAAGATTTCATAAGGTGTCATTAATAGGCCTCCCAAAACTTTCAATTACATGTTTATATTGTTATTATTCTACCGGCCACTTCAAAATTGTATATATACCAATACTGCCGTGTTGCTGAATTACTTTGTTCATATATTTACAACATATTATTAGCATTGAGTGTGTCTCTTTGTTTTTTTTATGAGTTGCATATTTGAAATGTAAGCAATAATCAAATATTCATCATGAATAATAAACTAGTTTAATATACAACTAATATGTTGTGTGTATAATAAGTTAATATTTTTGTATATTGATAAAAAAAAAATTATAAATAATTCGGTGTAAATATATTCATTCGTTGTATTTAAAATTATACTTTTGCATTACATACATGCTGTATTTCATTATCAATTACAATTTTCTTAATATTATTATGCAACTAATTATTCATTTGGTGTAATCTATGTCTATTGTACTGTATTGTACTTCACGTACATTTAATTTAAGCCATAACCAGTTTTGCTGTCACGACAAACTGCCTAACAAACTTAACTAAAACTATGGAAACTAAGGAGCAGAATCATGCTAGCAATACATAAATTTTAACTAAGGCTGGCATTAGGATTAAATATACATATGTATGTATATAATAATTATTTATAATATACTATGTATGTATTGTATTGTTTCGATTTTTTTTCTTTTTATTTTTGATTTTTCTATGGCAAACCGAGAGAATTTATCTAAATTGATTTCTGAAATCTTATACGCAAATTGGTCCGCTATCAAAATCTTGGTTAATAATTTTACTACACAAATTCAACAATATAGGTATGTACTAGGTATGTAATATTAATATATTAATATGTATGTATGATCTTTTTCCGTTTATGTATTTACTGTGTGCATAAGAAATGAGCAGTCATAATATAATAATAATAATGATAATTACAAAAGTTTAACATCAGTTAATTAAATTTAATCATTTTTCGTTTTGTTTGGATAGGATATATGTAGGTATATAATTTTTACAAAGTAACTAATGCCATTTTAATATCAATTAACAGCAAAACAACGCCAACTATTTAATCCTCAAATAGACTTAAACTCCTACGTCTATGCACAAGCCGACCAACTATAATAGATATTATAAATTATTAATTGTTAAATACCACATCTTCTGAATTGTTTTTACTTCGAGTTAAACATACATATTTCATTTAAAAATTTCGTTTTTAAAAAACAGGCAACTTATATATGTTCCATTCTTTGCACATTTTCTCCTTCTTCGATGTACATGGTTTAATATTTAATAATTTTCTATTTGTTGTTTATTTTCTTTCTTTTTGATGTTTATTAGAACTAACTCTACAATTTCTTAATGAGCGGCAAAAAATTGTGCTTATTGCTTAGTGTGAAGATCCGAAATCGGATCCGAAAACGGATCTCCACGCGAAGCTTGAACCTTTGATTAAAGCTAATTTATTTTGCATTATACTTTAAATGTTAATAAAGTTCAGCAAATAATTGTTAATTAATACATATTCCAGTATACATACATACATAAAAAATGCATTTTTTGTCAAACATTTTTAAGTGAAAACAATTTTAAAGAAATTAGCACGCAATTTTTGTGTGTTCATCGAATGTGGGTATGAATTCTGAGTATTATTTATACATTTTTAAGCGACGAAAGTAGCAAAGTTTTGTTTTTTTTTTTTGGTAATTTGTTGAAAGTTGTTTTTGGTGGTAAATAGTTAGTTATACAGCAGTTGATTGATAGTCAGAAAGGAGGCTTTGCAGATATCGGAACGGAACGGATCCCAACATTAAATGGGAATTAATCATTGTGTTCGGTTGTATTGTGTTCCCAGTTACAAATTCTCCATAATTGTCTTAAGTATATGTATTTGTATTTGTCTTGTCTGTAAGTTAATGAATGTTTTTATTTTTAAATGGTTTATCTTTAGTAGATTTCGTTTAGTTAGATAAAAATTGTATGTCTTTTTATTTGTTATATAGGTACTTTGGCTTTTCATTTGAGATATTTATATATATATATATTTATCATAATCATTATGATCATCCGTATAATGTTGATCTTACATTATGTTTGTATGTGCGAGTATGTCATGCGATGTATGTATCGTTTGTAAGTATGTATTATGTATTTGATATGTATGCCGTTACGTTTCAGATGTAATAGTTATCTTTTGTTTTCATTTTTAATTTGTTTTTCGTTTTTTGGAATATTTTTGTTATATTCAGAACTCAAAGAAATCAATTTCAATATGATTTATGAAATGTGAAAGTTGGGGAAATGAAGGGGAAATACCTTTTAGAAGATATTACGGATAAAAATCTATATGTATGCAAAATATACTTGTAATGCTTGTCTTATTATTTTCATCTTTTCTATAATTAAAAATCAGGGGTGCCACAGAAATGGCTTTCGCTTGAATTTCACTTAAAGGAGCTATGACATTTAAGTGAAATACAAGCGAAAGGCATTTCTGTGGCACCCCTAAATATATTTTTTTGTATGCAGACTGTTCTCTGATAACCTCAGTCCCAAATTGGAATATTTCTATATATATTATATATATTTATTTCTTGTACATGTATATGCATATGTAGTTGTGTTGTGTGGTGTATGGTGTATGGGATGAGTGTATTTCGAGTAGTGCCACTGTCCCAATGCGAGTATTTGTCTGTCACCCATCTTCTATTGTATGTGGTTTGATTTGATAGAAAAAAAAGCACGTTACATAACGCCGCATTTTTCCTTGACGCCAGCGCCACTTGCACCCGCCTCGCCATTTTCCGGTATGGCGCCATTCGTCTCCTTGCATTTCTTTTCCTTTTTCTGTTTCTTTTGCTTTTTCGTATCGAGCTGCAGGGAAACCGTTCGCGTTTTCTCCATGTTGAGCAGCTCCTGGAACAGCTCGGTTACGTTGTGATTGGTTTTGGCCGATGTCTCCATAAATGATATGCTCCAGGTCGTCGCCTGGGCCTGTCCCTCAATTTGCGATACTTCGCGCAGTTCGGCGCTCTCATCGCATTTGTTGCCCACCAACATCACGGGTATTGAGTTCACATCGCCCTAAAAATAAACAAAAAAAAACTTGTTAATTCCATTGACCATTAAATAGGATGTCAAAAATACCTTCAGCTCTTTGATAAGCGCCCAAATGGGTCGTAATTCCTCGAGACTCTGTTTGGAGCACACCGAATAGACCAAGATGAATGCATGACCCTTCGAGATGGACAACCTTTGCATTGCCGGAAACTGATGGGATCCTGTCGTATCCGTGATTTGTAATGTGCATATATTCTTATTGCAACTTATGACCTACAATTGATAGAATTGTTAGAATTTTCATTAATTTTACTTGACTTAATAAATAAATAAAGAAACTCTCACCTGTCTGTAGGTGTCCTCAATGGTGGGTATATAGCTCTCGCGGAATGTGCCCTTGATGAAGCGCAGCACCAGGGAACTTTTGCCAACACCGCCGGCACCAAAGACCACGACACGATAGTCGTTGCTCTGTTCCGGCGCTGCCCTCGTCACTTGATTCTTTTGCGCGTCCGTCATCTTCAAATAATTTTCTCTTATTTCTGGCTTTTTTCTTGATTAGTTGCCAAAGAATAAAGTCAAAGTCCTGGCTTGCTTTGCTTTGCTGTAGACCGGTTTGGAATTTGTTGATGTTTTACTTGAGCGCCATAATTTGGTTTATCTGCAACGATTAAGAAGCAAATGAATTCGTCATATTGCGCCTACACACGCACAACAACCTTTAACCTTAAACCTGATTCTAACACGCTTCAGTTGTGTTTGGATTTTTGCTTTTTCTAGGAACTATTCTAAATTCGAGTTTATAAAAAGAAAAATATTCTTAGGTGACACGGTTGATTATCTCAGAGTCTGAAGAATCTTTCATTCTTTCTATTTAAAGTTGATTTTAGTGGCATGCTTCAATAACAAGCGTACGAAGCGGGAATTTGCTCCGGAATGCGGCAACAAAGGATGAAGGAATGACTCCGTGCTGCGAGTGTTGTGCCAATTTTAGCATTCTGTTTACGGCAAAGGTGAACGGGTATTGATTTACCCTTGCACGATATAAATATTATAATTTTCCTGCAAAATCAGTAACGCATTAAGTAGGCGTTAAAATAGAATAAACTCTGGAATGGCCTTTGCTCCGAGTGCTCCCACAGCGCTTTCTGTTATGCCTTAAACTCTCATAAAAACACGAAACAGCAAATGACTCATTAATATTTCATCAGTTTTGAAGATATCTTTATAGAATTTTGTTTTTCCATGGATATGATCGCTGGAAAATTAACCATTTGTACAAAAACACTGGTTGGCATAGTTTAGAATTTTTGTAAAGGTCTACTTTGAAACTTTTTTCCTCGGGCTTAAACCAAAAATGTTTATGATTATTTTCAAAAAAAAAAAAGTCACTTTTTTTTGTATGAAAAATGGGAAAAATGGGTTAAAATAGTAATTTTTGGCAATTTTGAAAAAATCATAATAAATATTAGCTAAGAGCTTTCAAAAAATTTTTTTGAAGCCACTCCTACTATTGTTTGAAGATTGCATTTAAACATTTTTTTTTCAAAAATCAAAGAAAAAAGTTTCAGAAGTAGACTTTTACATAAATTCGAAATATTCAATGAGTACTTACAGAAAGTTTTGTAACATGCAAACGGAATTTTAATTGCCTTTCCATTGATGCCAATATGCATGCCTCAAAGAATGTGTATTTAATATTATCTTATACACCAGTTTTAGTTAAATTTGACAAACTTTTCATCTAACTACCATAAAACCGGTCAAAAAATAATTTAATATAAAAAACACTTTTCTTTTCTTAATATCTCAAGCAGATTGAATGGATGGATGTATCCTGCCCAACTTAGTATTAAATTGGACTCCTATGTCATAAATCCGTCATATGAATTTTAGTTAGGATTTTTAGTTATCTCAACTTGAGTTATCTCAAATTTATAAAAAAATATCATATTAAGTTATTAAATTTAATTTTTATTTTATTTCATTTTAATTATTTTAAAGCAAATTCAAATTAGCTGTCACAGGAATGATCAGTCGAATATTCAATTAAGGTCTCTGTAAGGGTATGAAGTCTGCGGTGTGCCGTAATTAATCTCTTGTTTCTTGTTTTTGTTTTTGTGTTTTTGTCCTAAATTAACGAAAGCACAGATCTCCGAGTCGTTAGGCACATAAACGTAGCCAAAGGCAACGCCAACGTCATTGCCAATATCATTATCACCATCATCATTATTATTACGATTACATACTATTATTGCTACGTGGGTGGCTTGGGCACGAGGGGTGCGGGTGATATTTTGATTGTGATTGGGCTCAGGTATCAAACGAGTACTCATTATGGACACACACACACACACACATGCAAGCACACGCCCACAGGGTATAAATAGATGCTTTGAAGTGCAGGCGATTACAGCAACAACAACAACAACAGCAAAATTGCCAACAACAAACAGTTAAATGCGTGGGTAAGTAAAATAATCGCTTGCTGGCCCTTTTTTATACGCACCCACACATATACATATATATATATATGTATATATATAAATATATCTGTGTTGGTGACCACAAACTTTAAATTGTTCACTTCCGCACAATAGGATGTCCTGTGTCGTGCGTTGCCACCTAATTTAATACGCAGTGTAGTTGTTTTGCTCTTTTTGTTTTCTTTCCCACGCCCACGCACTTACACACACACACACACAAGCACATTTTGTACACACGTTTGTCGTTGATTTTTGCTTATTTTATTTTGACTTGGATTTATTGATTTTATGTGTGTTGCATTTTCACCTACATACATATATAATACACGCTCGCACACACACACACACACCCACATTAACCAATAGGCAATTGAAATAGAAAAATACACGAAATGTCTATTGTTTTACTATTGTTGTTGTTGTTGTAGTTGTCTAGTTGACTATTTTGTGTCTCTACAATTTGTCAATAAGAATAACCATAACAATACCAATTAAAAAAACGTATTATTTACTTTCAGTTCTTGCATTTCGTTGCACTTTTAAATTCGTTGCAAAAATGTCACACGATTTTTCCTTCCTGCTGCAGCCGCACTCAGAATTCGGAAAAACACTGACTCTCCGATGTACTCGCTTTCGCATTTGCTGGCACATCCACAGCCGAAGCCGATGATGAATGGACGGACAGATAGACAACATTGAGAACGGTATGTACGATAAGAATCCCAGTACCGCCCCATTAATTCACTACACGTTTTCTATTTCCTTTGACACGCACGCGCAGTCAATTCGAAAGAGCACAACGGCTCGTATACAAGTTTAGCAAAGACACGAACCCGATGAAGCTTTTTTGAAAGCTCCCACAGCGAGCATACACACATTTATTGCACACGGCACGGCAGATTTATTGCCGGCCGGTCGGCGTGTGCAAAACTTGAATTAAATCGGCCGCTCGCCGTGTGAAAAGCCTCGTTTCGAAAGTGTATAAAATCGGGCGACATCCGTGGATTGTGCATCAGTTGTATTCTGCAGTAAAAAGCAAAGGTGACTCAGCAAGACAAATCAAGTCTTCTTCTTCGTGTTTAGTGTTCAAGTGAAATCTTACAAAAATCAATACAAAATGCCTTGCCCATGCGGAAGTGGTAAGTTCTCAAGGATCTACAAGTGTATGAAGTAATTCTCATTTTTTTTGTTTTTTTTTTTTTTTGTTATCCTTTCAGGTTGCAAATGCGCCTCCCAGACCAACAAGGGTGCCTGCAACTGTGGAACTGACTGCAAATGCGGCAGCGACAACAAAAAGTCCTGCGGCTGCTCCTCCAAGTGAAGAATCTTCCAGAAGAATCGTCCAGCTTTACAAAATTACCCCTAAAATCTAACATATACCCACACATACATATACATACATATACATACATATAAACATGCATACACAGACATTTTAAATTGACTGTCTGAGTCTGATTCTCTCAATTATGCAATAAACCAAATTTAATTTAAACTTGCGCTGCCTCATTTTTATTCATTTTCATTTATATTTTCTATGTTGTCATTATTTTTTACTGGCCTTAGTCTTTTGTTTTCTCTATTTGACGCTGTCTGTTTTGCAGCTTGTGGGAAATTTGAAACCTTTTTCCATTTGCTTTCTGCGCTTTTATTATAAACTTGTCGTTGCAGCAATTTGTTTTTCTATGAATTCTCAAGCACACCGTTGCCCCGGTTAACGGTTAACGCCTACAGGGCGAACGGGAAGTTCAATGAGGAAATTTTGTATGTGAGGCGGCCGCTAAGTGAATTCTTCGATGCCGTAATTTAAATTATGGATTCGCCGAAAAGTTAATTTGCCTCAATGTAAGTGGCCCCTAATCGGCGAATATGGGCACTATGTAAACTCTAAGAAGATTTCCCCAAGAAACCATAGGTTTTAATTTATTTTCGAGCTAATGTACATATCTACAGTTATGTCAAGCAACTATTTTGACTGTGAATAAAAATGTTGACATTTGATTCTTATTTAAAAAAATTCCAATGGTATCTCATTATTTCTTTTTTAATTATTTTAATAACCATAAGCAGCTATCAAAAGTTTGGGGAAAAAATTCCAAATGTATCTCATTATTTCCTGTTTTATTGCTTCAAAAACCATAAGCAGCTAATAAAAAATTGTGTTTAAAAAGTTAATCATTGTATTTCTTTTACTTGCCCAACTGTATGTAATCAAATTTATTAATAGATTTTTTAAGCTATTACTTTGTTCAAGGAAAAACCTGATATGTGAAACTGTAAAACAATTCCTCAGTATGTAAACAATGATTTTACGTTGAAAAACTGCGCTGTTTACTTATTTACAGTGTCTGTCTGCCTATTATTATTATTTTTATTATAATATTACAAATTTTAATTAAATGTATATTTCAATGGAATAAAGATATAAATACAATTTAAGCGCAAGTTTGAACTTTGAAATATGAAGTTTAGATTCGCATTTTTCAGATGTAGACACTTTAAACTTTGAAGTGTGCTCCAAGGTAAGAATGAAACCTTCAAGCGATTCTATTTCCATGTTGTAAGAGGCCAATAGGCCGAGTAGTACATACTTAAGTAACTGTACCCCTTTTAACCTCAAACGACCGTCATTGGAGCAGGTAACCAGTGCAAATTTAAATGGCTGAGACGCAGTTAGACCATTAAAATAGAAAAGACAGCCGAGTGGTAGCTTTAACAAATCGCTTTTATTATCTAAGACTAAAAGTAAAGTGTAAGTAGGTCTCATTGACTGCCACAATCGTATCTACATACATACATATGTACATACTTATGTATGTGTGTATAACGGTTATCAGTTGTAGAAGAACATACGATAAAATGAGAGAGAGAGACAGAAATATAATACAAGTAATTTTGAAATTGTGTAAATCTATCTTTTACTTCGTTTATACGACGGTAAAGGTAAATCTTAAATATCTTTACAAATTGTGCTTTAAATTGTAATAAATATATTTTAGCAGCCTTTTTTCAATACAAATACAAATTTTTCTTTGCATTTGTTTTCTTTACTTTTTTGCAAGAATAATTTATGTTATTACAATTTTTGTAATAATGTCAAACATTTTTTTGGAATATGTAAAATTGAAAAAAAGAGGCTATAAATCACGCAATTGTAAAGTTCATATGGGCAAGCATGGGTTAATAATCGGCATAAGTTAAACGTGTAAACGAGACTACTCTATAAATATATAGATATGTATACAATGTGTGTGTGTTTGTCTATTTGATAACAATATTTTGTGTTAGCCGCTTCACAAAGTCAACGTTGAGAAAATTGGCCATAAGTGTGAGAACGGACTTTTTGGGCGGTCGACAATGCCGCAGTCCCGCCTCCTGGCAGCAAACATTCGGGAAGCAATCCAGCGTGGATGTGCAGGCCTTGGGATGCAGATCAAAAATTGGCGGGGGCGGAGCTGTGCACTCCAAGTACTCCGTCACTGCGAATGAGAATAGATCAGAACAGAAAGTTTGCAATGATTTAATACCCTTGTTTTGTATACCCGTTATTTAAAAAATACAGGGATAAGGAAGTATCTCCGACCCTATAAAGTGTATGTATTCTTGATCAGCATCAACAGTCGAGTCGATATAGAGCCTACATCTCAGAGACTAAGAGCTAGAGCAACCAAATTTGGCCCCATGCAGATTAACTTTGTTTCCAATTTTTTAAAAAGCTCTATAGGCAGAGTTTTTTAGTTATTAGAATTGTTTTTGATAATTAACGATAACTGCTATTATAAGTTATCATCCTACTAAATAGTAGCTAGATCGGGCAAATAGAAAGGTGGTAATGGATGATTTAAGTTTTTGAGCAATGTAAGTGCCACAAAGTATGCAATGAATTTTTATATACTTATTTTAATAAGTAACGGGTATCCTATAGTCGGAAACTCGACTATAGCCTTCCCGCTTTTATTTCCTGTGCATAGACAATCAAAGTTCAAAAAAGACCGAGCTTAACTCACGGTAATCAAAGGAACGCTTCACAGGCACTGGCACCGTCTCCAGCTCCGGCTGTGAGGTGCGACAGTAGCGTCGTCGTCCATCCGGGCAGCAGACTCGGGGCCAGCAGTCCATGTCCGTGCGACACTCCTGCACATCCCACCAGAGCTCGGCGAGCGGACGAGTCGGACACCTGCGCGGTATCAAGCCGAGTATAGCTGTAAAGGGAGATTCATAAAATGTGTGTTCCAGGGGGGGCAGTTAAGAGATCAACTGACGTGCATGAGCTGCCTCCTCAAGTGGCTTGGCAATGCCCGTCACACAGCTGCTGGAGCCAAAGATGTCGCAGCAGAGTTCGTCGCGTTGCCACACGGCACAATCCTTGTCCGTTTTGCAGATCTTGGGGAACAGTTGGAATCGCACCTCGTTCTCCTGAGGACAATTGAAACGCTGACGCAGATCGGCGGCAGCTCGTTTATCCTTCTCCTTGTCATTGGAGCTGCCCGCTGCTGCGGCGCTGGGAAACGTCAATGTGGGCAATGCAATGCGGAATGGTCCCTCAGTGGATCGAGTTGTTGTTGTTGTTGCTGGAGCTGTTGTTGTCGTTCTGCTAGCGGGTTTAAAACCAGGTTTAAGTGGCGCCTTCTGTTGCTTGTGATAGCCAAGTTTCTCCTCCTTAGAACTGATGGCCGTCGAGTGTGTGAATTTCTTGGGAGGATGCGGTGGCGGCTTTGTGGGCGCACTCACAGAGACAAGACTCTGTTGGCCGAAGCTCCAGAAACGCGGATTGAAGAAATTGAAGCCATTGGCCAAAGTTGGACGCGGCGCTGTGCGGGTTTTGGGATTGTTAAATGGGATTTTGGGATTAGTCAACAATGGTCATTACCAGTTCTGCTCCAAATCACAAACATTGCAAGACAGGCAAAGCGCAGTTCCCGCCACCCATCAAATAAAAAGCCACTAATCAAATAAAGGCTGAAAGTGAATAAAGCCAACTACCAAATAAAAAGCTAAAAGTGAGCGTTGTCGTTGGCGCTGGAGCGAAAAGCGATCCCGTCAAAACTCAGTTAAACGGCTAAAACACCCTGCCTTCCCCTAGCCCACTCTCGCCTGTTGCCAATAAAAATAAAAATGCGAATATAAATTACCATTCACTGTTCGTACTCGCACTCTTTTTTGACCAACTTTTACCCTTGCAAAAGCTTTAACCATTTACTAATTAAGTTTGCAGTGGAGAAATGAGAGGAAATCGCAAAATGAATTGTTTTTTACTAGTTGAAATAATGTAATAATAATTAAGATTAGCAATCTAATCTGTCGCCTGTATTTTTTTAGTCATAATTTTTTAACAATTTTCAAAAATAAGCTTTTAGATTTTTCGGAACTCCACATTTAGAATGGATTAAGAATTAAGTTGAGAACTGGGAAAAAGCGACGAATAGACATTGAAAACAACTCTTTATTTATAAATTTAAATATTTGGGTAATTATTATTGCATTATACTTGGAAATTAATTCTTTTTATTCCAGCCCATCTGTGGGGAAGCCCCATTATAAATTCGGAATTTTTGTCTTTCTGATGACAGACTCAAATGTTGTAAATTCTACATCTTCTACACTTGTTTTTTTTTTTCTTATTAAAGTGTTTTTGTGAAACTGCTCACTATCAGAGTATTTTTCAATTGCTCTGACGATTCAACGCCAGAATTTAATGGATTTATTTTAATCGTTCTCACTTAAAGCTAAGGGAATAACAAGTTAATAAATTACAAGCTACAAACACAAAATTTATATAGTTTTGTAAAATTTTTTACATGTTTTTAAACTGTGTCAGTCAGATTGATAAACTGTTCAACAGATTCAGATACAGGCAGCTCTTAATTATACGGTGTAAACAATAGAGGTGTAAGTATGTATGTACATACTTATGTACATGTATGTACATACGTACATACATATGTGGGCAGCAAATAACGAGAGCGTGTAAAACAGCGCAATAATCGCAGTTGCAATTACAACAGTTTCAGATTTAGGTTTTTGGGCGACTGACAGTGCGAGCGACCGTCGGACCCAATTGCCTCGATTAGCTCCATGAGCCGCATCTTAAAACACTTTTATGACTAGAGCAAAAAACACATAAAAAATTTGCGCATCATAAAGTGAGTTAATTGTGAGTCAAGTTCAAGGCGCGCATATTTAAATTTATTATTGTTAAAAATCAATATCCTTGATAAGGGCAATATAAGATTGATGAATTACACCTTGAACCGATCGAGTACACAGCATTAGATTTGCATTTGCATTTTAATTTTAAACAAAAAGACTCGAGTCACAAGTGTCTGGTCAAAAGCTTTTCAAGGTCTCTTCATTTGGTGCAGCGACAACAACAACAGTGTGAATTTGAAAGCTTTGTCGGTGCGACTGCGACGCCGCCAACGATTGCTCCAGTTATCGGCACTGACACCGCATAATTATCGAACGAGCTTGTTTTCGCTGCGCATTCAGACAACTTCTCAGTTGTGTTTGTTGTCTGTCGCCTTTACCAATCTTTTTAACTGAAAGCTAGGTCAGTGCCAGTGCTCAAGTAGTTTGCCTTTGCAGCGGTCAGACTTTTGGTCCAGTTAATGCAATAATCTCCTGATAAATCAACTCACTTGTCGTTGTGGTTGTTGTTGTCGTAGTTGTGGTTGTACTGGTTGTTGTTGTTGTTGTACTTGTGCTGCTTTTAACAGGTCTGCGCCGCATAACCACTTGATTACGCCTGCGCATGGTCTGCACTCTGGTCTTGTTATTACTCCTCTCGATGTCTTTACCAACACCAATACCATCAAGCGGTATCTTGTATTGTGCAACACTGCGAGATCTTTGGCCGCGGGAACTGTTGATATGGACAATGGCCTCTTCTGTTTGTGTTGCTCTCAAGTCTGTTGCATTTTTTAGACGTCTCGTTGCATCATTTGCCGTGCTGCTGGTCACAACAAAATAAAAACTGCTTAGAAGTAGCAACAACAACACTGGCAATTCCATTTCACATTTAATTCAGCTGAAACCAGGTCACAAAGTTAACGGGCACTTTAAATTTTAACAGCGCATCAATGAAAATTGATCTACCACTTAATTTTTCTTTTGTTTCAAATGTTAAAAGTCGCGAATTTAATAATAGCTTAACATTATTACACCCAAGTCATTTTTAGTTTTGCGACTGCAAATGCTACGCGTTGTTTAGGCTTCGACCAACCGAATTCAACTCATTGGTGAATGTGCAAAATGTTAACTTTTGGCCAAAACACTACAGACCACCTGAGACCCATTCAGAGTATGCAGCAGTGTTGGCAGATTAGCTTATTTCAGGCTAGATTTAGCATATTTGAAAATGGAATAGCTTGTAAAATTTGCAGATTGCTTATAGCCATAAATCTAGCATATTTTAAAGTTCATACATAGCATATTCTAGCAATAAATGCTTTTTATTGATATCAACGAATTATTTTATAATCTTAAAATGTTTTAGCTCAAAAATGATGAAAGCTTTTTCTTTTTTACTGATTGTACCGTGAACTTTATTCATATGATCGTGAATTTGTACAATTTGTACAATAGTTAAAAGTTTTTGATATTAGGCAGCATGCGAAATCAAAAAAGAAAACATTTATCAATGGGCTCAATAAATAGTTCATTCACAAAAATATGTTAGTCTTATTCAAAGAAAAAACGATTTATATTTGAGTGAGGAAGACACTAATATAATCGATTATATGTTAACTTATTTAAACTCAAGAAAGAACTAATGTTTTTGCATGTTTTCTTGCATTTTCTTTTTTAGCTTATTTTTACTCAAAATCTAGCTTATACGGGCGCTGAACACCTGGCAACACTGGTATGCAGCTAAGAGAGCGCAGTTGGATTTGGAGGTAATACGAGTGCGCTCTTTGCACTCAGTAGGCCACTTTATAAACTGGTTTTTTTTGGCGCTTGTTTACTTTAGCCCAAGAGCTGTCTGAATGCAGCCCAATTGGATGGTTACCACTAACCCAATATTATAGAAATGAGGAAGTAACTAGGAGATGGAGAGAGAGAGCGACAATGCACTCGGTTAGCTTCCGTCATTTCAAGTGACATGGAGACAGATGCAATAAGGATGCAAATCTGTACATATACATATAAAATGAAAAGACATTTGTTTACTTGTTACTTGTTATGGGTTTAATCAGACGGAGATTTAAACAAAGAACCTTCGTAGAAGGCAACAACTACAAGACAGGAATTTTACGCTTTTTGAGATTGGGGGAACTTAATCCGCCGCTTTCGTTTAGTATTGATGATCCCCTTATTGCAGAAGACACTGATGTGAGATTTGACTCGGTTGATTGTTGTTGTTGTGCGCTTAAATACGCTCTTCTTATTGTTGTTGTGATACATAATCCGATCCGGCACTTTCTTGCACATTCCTTGTCGCTTGTTTATTCCAGATGATTCCTGATTTTGTCGTCATTTAAATCTCCCAATGATTATTGCTGTTGTTGCTTTGTTGTTGCTGTTGTCGGCATATTAATATACGTAGTCCCCATACAAAAGCGACTGCTTATATTAATATGCCTATTTGTTGTGCGACACACTTAAAGTATGTCTATTTTTGAAGTGGACACTTAATCCAGCTGAAAATCAAAACAATGACGATAAGTATTTGCATACAACTGCTATAAAAATAGATCAAGTTACCTTCTTGAAGCCAATATCGTTGGCGTATTCCCTGAAGCACTGACGGCAAATGTTCAGGCCGTATTTACGGATCAGACCGTGACGGTTTGAGCAGGCGCGGCTGGAATTTTAATAAAAACACAAAGAATACTCCTTTAGCTGTGGGCACAAATGTGTAACTAAAATATGTAAGCTCTTTTGAATTGCATTTAATTGCATAGCTGTCGCTGCAGCAGGCTGAACCATTCAATATGCATATGCAAAAAATGGCAACTGCCCAGCTGCAACATTTGCTTTGGCCACCCTTTATTAAGGAAATTGTCAAAGACGTTTCAACTTAATTTCCGTACTCAACCGGGGGCAAAATAACAACATTACGGCATGGAGTTCGCACTCCACAAACAAGCAAAAATACATAAAAACATATGGCAAGAGTGTGTACTGAAAAGTGAACACCATGCGAATTTGGGGCGTGCTTAACCTCAATTACTCAAAGCAATCAACTATGCAACAAAATACAACTTCAAAGAGCAAGCATACATGCAAACTATACAACTTTCGATGTACAATTTTACAATCTACACAATATTTACCAGCATCGGGAGCCTTGGCCGTATTTACGGGGATGCGAGTACCAGAGAGTAGCGAAACCCATGTTGGCGTCTACGATGGAAAAATCGAAAAGAAAGAAGAGGGCAAAAAATGGCCGCTTGACACTAGAACTGTCATTCTCCAATGTGGCCAGCTTTTGCTAAAATCAAATGTTTTCCAACACTGCAAATAATTTGATGTTGATCTCAATGTTGCCAGATGTAAATATTGCCAACAGTTGGCAGCACTTGAGATTTCAAAACAAAATTTAAATTCTAATTTGAAATGTAGGTGGAGAAACGTCGATATATTTCGATGCTTAAAAAAAAACATCGAAGAAATTGGATTCAAATTCGAAATCAATTTAATAGCTTGCATCAACAAAGAAATACAAATATTAGAAATAAAACGGCTGCGATGAATTATTTTCAACGACCACAACTTTAGCGCTTTCCGTGGCAAATTGAGGCGCCTCGACAGTTTCCAATCCATCAAGCTCACCATCATAGTCAATGACTTCGTAATCTGCATTATCATTTGGCATTGCTACTTGTACAAAATCAGCTTCCTCGCCAAACTCATTGGCATCGATCTCGACCATTTCATATTGCTGCTCCGATATAACAGAAGATGGTGGCAAATGGGCCAGCGAAACGGACGAGGATTCACCAACGAACTCATTATCGCTGGTCTCCTGCATTTGCCTGCTGGCCTTCAACGCCGCTGCGGTCTCAAGCTCAAACTTTTGCATCTGCATCATCAAGCGGGCATTCGCATCCAAGTGGGAGTGACGTGCACGTACATGCTTGTCACGATCACCACGTTGACGGAATGTCTTGGTGCAGTACGTACAGTCGTACGGTTTCTCGCCAGTGTGAATTCGCTGATGATTTTTCAAGGCATCCGCACGATAGAATCTCTTGCCGCACTCTTCGCACTCGTAACGCCGCTCGCCGCGATGGATGAGGCGATGCTGATAGAAGACGGAGCCGGTCAGGAAACGCTTGCCACACACCAGACAATGGTACGGTCGCTCCCCCGTGTGGCACTTTCGAATGTGATCATTGAGATCCGGACGTATTGTGAATTTGCGGCCACAGTTTTCCTCCTGACAAACGAAGGGCTTCACACCTGGTAGCACTCAACATTAATAAACAACAAGTGGCAACTCTGAACCCCACTCACCCTGATGGAAACGCAAGTGTTGCCACAAGTGACTCGACTGTGTGTAGGACTTGCCACAAATGTCGCACAGATATTGACGAAGTCGCCCCACTGTTGTGGGATTACCAACATTACGGATTTCCTTCTCACGTTTCTTCTTATTGAGATGCTTCTCCTCATAATGCGGCAGGATCTCGTGGGCATATTCAAAGTTGATGGCACAGAATTCGCATGGAAGCAGAAGACGTTTGCCAGTCGCGCTGATACGTGGAAAGTAGTGATAGCTACTGTAGCTGTAACAAGAGGTAAAATTGATCAATCATTTTTTTCTCTACTACAACTGCTAATTATACAATAATTATTTAAAGTGCAAATATTCCCTTAAATCTAGCGTGCGTTTTCAATTTGAAATTTGCTTAAATGCGCCGATTGTTAAATGTATCGAGTGAATTAATAATCGATAAAACATATTTTTGAAAAAATATAACGGAAAATAGTCGGGGCGAATGGCAAATGAGGTAAGGCTGAACAAATATGATTTTGTACATTTCGAAAATAGGAAAATGTGACTGCAAGACAATGTTATGCCGACTTACCGATGCTCCTGGAGCAGCTCCACGTTGGCAAACTTCAGCTCACACACGTTGCAGACAAAGTAACGATTGGGAGACGTCGGCAGCTGCTTTAATCCTTCGCGCATGTAGACACAATCGGTCTGATAGTGCACACTGGCCTCCTTGGCGGTGGTCATGCGCAGATCACAAGCGGTGCACTCAAAGCGTCGCTCCGGCACGTGGGTGGCCGAATGCACCAGCAAAGAAAAGACATCGGCAAAGATATAGTCACAGAACTCGCACTGGAGTACGTTGCTCAGAATGAGCGAGGAGAAATATGCATTCTCCGCGTCTTGTGACATGATTTCAAGTTGCTCAGCAACGGCCAGTAGCTGCTCTCCCTCCGCCATGAGCACGTCCAGCTGTCGCTTTAAGTCCGTCTCATTTTCCTGAACAATTGTGGACTTCTTGGTCTCGGCCAACGGCTGATAATGTACAAGGACATGTTGCAGTGCAAGCTTGACATCATAGAAGATGCGACCGCAGAGATGGCACTTCAGGACGACCAGAAGACCTAGAGTCGCCACCGCCGTTTGCTGCACATTCGCCTGAGTGGGAATCAAGTCCAAAGCATGCTTCTCCATGTGGCGCACCAAACCCGAGGCATGGACAAACTTGCGATCGCAAATGTTGCACTCGTTGGGACCCTTGGACGAGGACTTTTTGATCTTGGAACTGTCGACACCCGTCTCCAGATCATACTTGAGCTCTTCCTTCATATAGCGACGGATGCGCACCTGATTCTCGACGATGATGCGTTCACTGGGCGGTTTCTTTGGTTGCACAAACGCCTCCTTGTCCGGCGGTGGTGGAGGCATCTTCTGTGGAGCTACAATTGGTTTCTGATTCGCATCGTATCCACAGCTGTGAGTCTGAAAAGAGGGTGTATCGAAGAGTCCACTGCAATTGGAGCACTTGATCACCCGAAAAGCAGTCGATGGCGCAATCACCGGCTGCGAGTACGAAGATTCCCCTAGAGAAGTACTAGGATAAAGAACATGAACAGTTGAATATAATATACAAACCCAAAGGCTTCTTGCTGGCAATCTTATTGTTTGCAAACGTAAGGAATTCACGCAATTTTTCTTGTTCCGCTTCTGGATCAAAGTCAACTTTACCATCCGATTCCTGCAGTATTTGCTTTAGCGCCGGATCCGTCAAAGTTCGCTCAAAGTTCGTATCTTCAGCCTTAATCTCAATGACGTTGGACATAACAAAGAACTTGCTCAAATCTTCAAAGTTAACAATGCCATCCGACTCATTGGCCACCAGCACAGTGGCTCCCTCTTGTAATTCTCCACTGCGATCCACCAATTCGGACTCGCACTCGAACTCCGCCATCACGAACTCACCATCCTCAAACACTTGCAAGTTCTCATCCATGTTTCGAAAAAAGTTAACAAAAAAATACAATTATATCAGAAAATTCAGTTGCGATGCTTCTTAGTTCACAGTTCGACTTGAAATGAAAAGTTTGCTCTCATTCATCCGTACAGTGCGTACTGTCAAAGTTCTCCTCTGTCACATGCTGTGTGTCTTCTGTCATCTGCAATGACACTAACAGTTTGTCAAAAATTGTAATTTCTGGCTATTAAACTGTACATTCGAAAGTTGGAAAATATTAAGCACATATTTCATATACATTTATTTATTTGTGTATTTAATGTCAACTAAATTCGGTTGACCAAATAATTTTATAAATATTAAAATAAAACTAATTAATACAATACTAATAATGTACTAATAGGAATTATAAACAACTTTAAATTTAACTGAAATAGTAAAAAATTAAGAAATAAAATAAAGAATCTTAAACAAAAATATATGTATTAATCCCGCATATTTAAAGAACTTTTTAAATACCCCTAGACTTTTATCATTACTTTGATCCATTAAGATTAAAATAACAAATTATTCAGAATTTTTTAAATTGTTTAGTTAAAAATTTATTTTCCTGTTTAGTTACATAAATAAGTTTTTTGTTAAAAATCATGCAAAATTTTAAAGCTTTGGCAAAGCTGCAGAGATTTCTAAGCGGATTGCCGTTTTAATCATTGCCTTTAAATTCTTAATGCATTAAAATTTAATTTACTGTATTATATATTACCATATAAAAAACCTCTTTACGAGGTAAAAGTCTCTCGTCACAAAATTGGATATCAGAAATTTTGGGGCATGCAATTGTTTTCGTCACTAGACTTTTACCTCGTAAAGAGGTTGTTTTTTTAAGTATATAATTGTACAGAATTTGCGGTCAATGAATCAATGGGTAACTGGCAGCAAATCAATAAATACACTTGCGAGAATGCTTCAAACATTAAATTAACTTAATATTATAAAGAAAAGTGCTAAGGATTATCTGGATTAAATAAAGTAAGATCTATTTAAATAATTTTCTATTTGTTAATAATATCTAAAAATAAATATAACATAATTCTTGCTGATTCTTGTGTTCTGCTGTGAAATAGACCAAAACCTGTCATTCTCCTAAGCACATACCAAGAGTTCATCAGTTAGTCGCTTTACAGCCAGTTTGTGACTGAGTCAAAATCAATTTAAATATAGATATATATCCCAATAGTTGCCTAAATAGTTGGACAATTCGTTCAACACCATTTATATAATATGTATGCCTAGACATAAATGTATAGATAGTTTAAGCCAATTGTTTATATTTTCCTTTGGGCTCAAACTGTCGCCCCAGGTGAATGTGATTACTGGCCGCTCGGTTATCAGTTATCAGTGTCGGCGTTTCCAGATAACAAGCTTCGCGAAATGAGTAAACGCGGTGACATACCACCTGGGTTAATCAGTGCGTTACTTTGGCTCGGGTTGAACGGCACGTTATACGCCCACTCTCCGAATCCGCATCCGCATCCACATCCACAACCACATTACGGCTATTAGCGTTGGCTGCTTCAGGAGATTTGATCAATCTTCCCCCGCTCTCCTGCTCACGGTAAATGCATCTTGGATGTGGTGATCTATTCGTTACTCTGTGTTGGCTATGCGTGTCTTTGTCTTTGGAAGCAATGATTCACCAGCATTCAACGTTAGAAATCCGTAAATTGATAAAAACAAAAAAAATACAAATTCTTATCGGCAAATTGCTACAAGATAATGCGCCAGCGTGGATACGTACGGATACGGCTGTCCATGTTGCTGTTTTGGGTGTACTCGTAGTAGTTGTTTGGTGGTAGCTCTATTAATCCAGTGCCCGCATACGTATCGCATTTTCAGAATGATTTCAGCGCATCCCCATCATGGATATGGAAAGTGTCACATACGCGTACATCTCCGAACCGGTTGAGTTTAGGCAACTGGAGGGTAAGGCCATCGATTTTCGAAAGACGTTCGATGTGCGCGGTCGCGGCACAGATGAGATGCTGCAGTTATATCTGCGCAAGGCCAACCTGCCCGATGACGTGGAGGAGTTGCCGGCGATGCAGCGGCGTGCCTATGTCTATGACATAATTAGGAGCAATAAAGCGCCTGGCTACTGGGTGGTAATTGCCAATCAATCAACCAAACCAAAGCAGAATTCGCCATCATCATCACCATCATTGTTATCGTCATGTTATCATAGTCAGTGGGCATTTCAGTCGCAACTTAACTCGCAGCTTCTTTATCTGCCTATTTGTAGCCACCCTGCATGCAGGTCAGCAGTGACGTCTTTTCCCAGCCACCGCCCGCAGTACTTCCTCCGCCATCGACGAGATCCACGCCTGGAAGCGAACGCCGTCAACTAGCCGACGGTTATAGTCTCACAATGAGTCACTCCTCATCGTCCAACAGTTTGAATAGCTTTAACAGCGCACCAGGTGCTGTGCCGGGTCCAAGCTTTGGCACCAGTGTGCTGGTCAGCAACAAGGGCTCCAAGTACGAGATAAGTGGACCCGTCAACTTTCAGCATGTCTCTGGAGATGTCACCAGGGATCGCACGCGCAATGCCTTCGATTTAAGCGCTGGCGCCAATGACAATGTGCTGAAGAAGTACATGATGGAGCATGGCATAGCCGAGGAGGACATTGCCGGCATGAAGCGCCAGGAGCTCATCAAGAAGATTGTGCACTCCAATTTCACTTGGCTGGTAGGGAAGATTAAACAAATGTGAATAAACAATTTAAATAAATTACTTGATTACATTACAGCCCAATAAGCAGGAACTGGATAAACCCAAGACAAGTCCGACCACACTTCAATATGCCACCATATCGACGAACAATCAGATAACACCACCGCCTTCACCACCACCACAAACAGTAAGGCATAATCCTGCACCTCCTCAAGCGACGCAATTTTCAAACTATGCATCGCTTACGTCACGCTTTGTCGATATCTCTGACATGGATATGCCAATGGTGCAGCCGCCAACCAGCAGGCAGCAGGAGATTGGCACAGTGGTGCCAGTTCAGTTGCAGCAGGCGCAGCCAAACAAACTGAAAGTTCCGCCACCTCCCTCTGCCGTTACGGCAGCCAATACACGACCAACCACAACGGCCGCTTTGGAAGTGCGTCCTGCAAAGCCAAAGGCACCAAATGAAACATACGCTACAATTGCGCCACAGACACAACGAAAGACGGGCACAATGCGAGTGCCGCCACCGGCACCGCCTAAGCCATCGATAGTACCCAGCACAAATGCAGCCACAGTGCAATATGCGCCGGTTAAGCAGCCGCCTCCACCGCCTCCTGTTAAGACAACGTCTGTGCAGCAGCGTAATGAACCAGTGCAGCCACGAAATGAACCTGTTCCGAATCGATTTAATGAACCAGTGCAGTCCCGTAATGAGCCAGTGCAGTCACAAAGAGAACCTGCTCCAAATCGAAATGAACAAGTTCCAAATCGATTTGCTCCTGTGCAGCCGCGTAATGAGCCTGTGCAATCCCATAATGAACCTGTGCCCAACCGATTTGCTCCTGTGCCACAAAAGTCGAAGACGGCAGCTGGCAGCGCCAATGTTGCCATACCGCCACCACCACCACCTCCTCCAATTATGCCAGCTCAATCTGGTGCTCCACCACCGCCGCCTCCACCGCCAGCAGCAGGAACCGGTCCACCTATGCCACCACCTCCACCACCAGCAGGTGGAGCTACTCTACCGCTGGTAATTAAAAAGTCTGAACAACCAAAAGCAGAGGCAGCCGCAGGTGATAATCGCGATGCTTTCTTGGAAAGCATACGCAACGGCGTACAACTAAAGGTAAGTGCAATAATTTTCTTAAAATAGCGAGTTATAACTTCATGTTTTAAACCTCACAGAAAGTCGACAAGAAAGCCGCGACAATAAGTGGCGTTAAACCGCGAGCTGAAAAGAAGCCAGCTACAACGGATTTCTTAAGCGAGCTGAAATTGGGCATTACATTAAGACGCGTGAAAAATCCAGCAGATAATCCTTATTCCGCAGCAAATACGGATGAATCACATGCGTAAATGTTGCGCGCGTAACTTTTGTATTTTTGGCTAAAGTGAATAAGAGTGACCTTTTTTTTTAGTATTAAATCGATATTTTCAATGACAATACTTATGGCCACTCTGCAATCAAAATTCAAAATTGTAATATTTTAATTATTTAATAATGCTACTTATTTATGTTTGTACAACGCATTTATATTTGTTGTTCATTTATTGCTTACTGAAATAACATTAATTCTAAAATGGCAGAGATTAAAAACAGCAATGTCGATATCGCTACTCAACATTATTTCATGACATTACAATTTCCAGTGAAATTTGTCAATAAATGTATTTGTAGAGGTGTGTTGATAACTTATCTCTTTGATTAATACTTTTTATTTTTTGAAAGCTTGCGACGCTTATGAACACTGTGCAACCACCTATACGACTGTGTGTGCATGTGTGTGTGTAGTTCATAATCAGCTGGACGACTCAGGTGAGCGGCACAAGAACAACCGCAATTTCTGATTTCAGACTTGTGGACAAAACTTTTGGATGAGCAGACGTGATATTGCATTTTTGCACTCAAGAGCGCTGTAATATTATACACTTTGAAAGTACTGATAACCACATAGCCACATTATGCAACGAATTGCTGTTATTGGTGGAACCGGCATGACCGGCCAATGTGTTGTGGACCACGCATTGGAAAAGGGTAAAGTAAACATTGCAAATGTTCCCTCTTGAAAGTAATAACACCTTTGCCCTGCAGGTCTCAAGGTGCGTTTACTTTACCGCACTGAACCCACCGTTCCAGAACGTTTCAAAGGCAAAGTGCAATTGGTTCAGGGCGATGCAACCAAATTGGAGGACGTTAAAAATTTGATTGAGGGCGATGGCGGCGTTGATGGCGTCTGTGTGATATTGGGCACACGCAATAAACTGGAAGCCACCACAGAGCTGTCACGCGGCACCGAGAACGTCATTCAGGTCATGAAGGATGCTAAACTCACCAAATTGTCCATTGTCATGTCCTCGTTCCTGTTGCGTCCACTTAAAGAGGTACCCGCTGTATTCCACAAACTGAACGAGGAGCACAAGCGGATGCTGGACTTGACAAAGGCGTCGGGTTTGGATTACATTGCAATTCTACCGCCGCATATTGCCGATGAACCGGCCAGTGGATACACTGTCGCCCATGATGAAGCCCCAGGACGATTGATATCCAAAGACGATTTGGGCAAGTTTATTGTGGATTCCTTGGACCAGCCAGAGCATTATGGCAAAGTCTGTGGCATCGCCAAAAGCGTCAAGGCCAATTGAGTTCTACATTAAAATGGAAATCAAAAGGAGGAAAACGTGCATCAAATTGTAGTCGCTACTTTTCAAACGTACAAGTATCATTATTATTTTCAAGCCTTTTATGGTTCAACTACCCAATTGATATGTATATAAATATACACACAAAGTGTGTAAGCGTTCCATTTTTGAATAAACAAACCAAATTTAATTGCAATTACGTGCGCTATCAATTGGCAAACGTAATCGTGGAATGCTCGATACGACACCTGAAATTTCAAGCAATTAGCGGCTGTCGCTTTTCTGACGTCACGAAGGCATCTCAAAAATGTTGTGCACCTGTAGAAATTGTACAGAAACTAGCAGAAACTATGACTAGCTGCTTCCGCTTTAGAGCTCAATGCCAACAAATTCATTGAGCGTAAGGCAAAGTGGCCAGAGAGTACAGTGTGCGTACGATATAGGGAACATTTGCCAACTTGGCATAGTGTCTTTAACTCTTATACGAGTATAAGACAGCGGCATATACGAATGAATATTATATATGGACTGCTGATCAGTGGTGCCAATTTGTCCTTTTTCGGATAGATTTGTCCTGTTTTGACTGCTTCAGCGGAGAAATATCTCAAACATCTTCTATCCGAAAATCTAGCTGTTTTCTCGATTTAATTAAACTGATTCCAAAACGGATTCTGACTCTGACAAGGACTGTTTAGAAATCGACACTTTAAATGCTATTTTGACAATTAGATAAATGTATATATTTTAAAATTTTTCAAATGTTTTTCAACAAAGAAAATGACGAAAAAAAATCATTGATGATGCCTTATACAGGGGTGCCACAGAAATCGTTTTTGCTTGAATTTATGTCAAATTTATGTCAAATTCAGGTGGAAGAGATTTCTGTAGCACACCTGATAAATTAAAAAAAAAAAAAAAGGTAAAAAGGTGTGGCCTGTTTTCTGCTTTTTTTCCCTGATTTCTTTGGCCGTTTTGTCTTTTTTCCGGAAAAAATCACTGCTGCTTATTTATATCGAATGTGTACTGTATTCACACACACGCACACACATTCATATTCTCTGTCTGATGAACAAATGTCTTGCCTGGTTTATTTTTGTAATAATCAAACTTTTAGACGCTTTAGCTGCGTGTCGTTGTTTGTTGGGCAGCCTGTGGAATCCCCGTGTCCCTCCACCACCATGCTCCCTCCTCTCGTTCATTCAGCTTGTTGTCAGATGCAGCTGTAATAAAAATAACATTACCGGGCACATCAATTTTTAGCTCGTGGCACCATGAACTTGAACTTGTCATAGATTTTTCAGACAGATTGCAGATGAATGCTTTCGTTACGTCTTCCGTCTCACAAACACAAAGAATATAAACAATTGGGTATATAACATATTTATGTATCTACATAATTAATACAATTTATTGCCTTTCGTTTCTTGCTTAATGCTACTAATGGTTTCATCTCGATATGTATATCTATGCTACGTTTATTTTTTCATTAATTGGAAGTTAATTGAGCTATCATATGTAAATATAATATGTTTGTAGGTAGATATTGTCTAGTAAGCATTCATTCGCATTCGAGCAAAACCACAATAAATCATATGAATATGAAATTTAAATTAACAATAATAATTAAATATTAAATTAACATTAATATATGGTATTATGTATGCTAAAGTCTGTTTTATAGCATTGTCAATAGATTTATCTCAAGCATTTTCAAAAAAATGTAACAAAAAAATACATGCGGAAAGTAATATTTAAAAATCAACACGAGCGTAATATGAATGTTTTGTGTAATCGTAATGGAATTCGAAGTAAATGCTCAAGGGATAAACCATAATTGGCAGTAGAAGTTCATCAGATGTTAGACCCTCGAGCATTTACCCAATTTGACTAGTTTAAATTAAAATGTTTAAGCCAACACAACTACTACGACTGGTGCTGATATCTATAAGACCTTCTTCATGAATTTCTTTTTCTTTTGTATACTAGGCAGCTCACAGTGGCGCGGTCCATACATGGAAATTGGTGCGCAATACTCGTAGCCAATGCGTTCGTAGAAGCCATCCTGATCGATGGTCGACAGGTAAATGGTATTTAAATCGAGCACCACCCGGCAATAGTCCTCGGCAAACTTCATAATCAGTTTGCCAAAGCCCTGGCCGCGATAGCTCTTGTCCACAACAACAGACTCGACGAAGCACGCCTTCTTCTTGGACGTTATGGGGCTGAGCTTCAGGTGTGCAACCACACGGCACATGCCCTCCGTGGTCAGGACCAGACTGCAGGGCAGGGAGTCGCATGATGCTTCTAGGGAGCGCATGCGCGCAGTTTCGGAGCGTGGCCACTCCGAGTTGATGAGCGCGCATGTATCCTTCATTAGCTCTGGATAGTTGTGTATGGGAACGACATTGAACGGACTGCCGGAAACATTGAACGGTGGAAGCCCCTGTAAATAGATAAAATCACATAAGAAATACGAAAATACCGTCAATGTTAAAACATCTATTCCATTGGACGCATTTGCAGCTACCTCATAATACGGTTCCGGTTTAATATAGCGCATATCGTTTTAACTGACAAACTAACTGGGCCGACTGTCGTTCTGCCAGCATCAGTCTAAGACAGTTTTTCAAAATCTATAAGAGAACAAATTAGATGCTATTCGAATGTTTCGTTTCGTTTCAATTGGAAGCGGCATTTTCAAAGCAGTTGTGATAACAATTGTGGTTTATTTACACAGGATCAATACAAATAATAAAACATTACGCAAGTGGGAAGAACACTTAAGATAACAATGCTACATATTTGACAACAAATATTAGAAGCTGACTTTGTAGTTTTAAGCAAGACTGATAAGTTCTTAAAAATCTGAGATATATTGAAATAAACGAGTCAAAAATATTTATTTTTGAAAAATTAAAAAAAAAATGTTTTACTAAAGAAGATACTAATTGTCAACACAAAACTTTGGCGAACGAATTTCTTATGCTTAGATCTTGGAAATTAAAGTGCTCGATGTATTTTACACACGTTCCCAAAAGATTCCTTGACCCTCGCTAATAAACACGTCTAAAATTTCCCTTAGGTTGTGAATTTATAGGAATTACAGAACTTTAAACCCATTCTAATATTTTCCAGATTTTACCTTAATAAAAGAATGTTAATACATAAAGATACAGTCAGTCAATAAATTTTGTATGCACCCTAACTTTGTGAAATTTTTGTATAACAAAGTTTTGATGCAGGCTGCTCGAATTAATCTTATATTCACTTAAATTCCGTTTGATTGAATGAAAAAATTTCTTTAACCCATTAAGAAAATTTAAGAAAAAAATTCTTCAAACAATTCTAAGAGTGACTGCAGAAAACAATTTTCAAAAATCTTTTCGATGGATTTTTTTTATGATATTTTTAAAATAGCTTTTTGCAGTCCCTATTAAAATTTTTTTGCATCAAAAATTCTAAATTTTCAATGGGTACTCAACGGGTTAAAGACATTTTTGTATCATTCAAACTGAATTTAGGTGAATAGAAGATTAATTCAAAAAACCTGCATCAAAACTTTGTTATACAAAATTATAACAAAGTTAGGGTGCATACAAACTTTATTGAGTGACTGTCTGTAGTTTAAAACACTAATAGTAATGTATGTATTATATAGTTTGCTGCCTGAATTTATCAGGGTGTGTAGGCGTTATTTCTTAGATAATTTTTACACACATTTAGACATACATACATATAAATAAATAAACATATACACATTCCCGCAGTTGAATGCGAATAATTCAGTCTATGAAAATCAAGGTGAGGCATAAAAAAGAACACTTCGACTAAACACTAACGAGACATTTGTGACCTTGACTGGCCAAGTGACCACAAATATACATATGTACATATATACACTAGTACATATGGATAACATACATAGTTATGATTCAATCGAATGGCACACAACTTTAATACAATTGCTAACCGTAGCAGTATAAAAATATAAACAATAGTACAATAGTTGTATGCGCTTCTTGGCAACCGTACACGCACACTAAAGCACGATTAAATTATTGTTGAACAATGCGTAATAATTATTGATTTTCCTGAGACTTTACCATTGCGAGCAGTCGTTGCTCTGTTTGTTGTTGAATTTCCTCACGAGCGCCACGGCGAAATGAACAAAGCGAACTGATATAGTTCCCAATACTGACGATCCAAAAAAAATGGGCCAAGTTCCGCTGACCGAGCAAATGTTTAATATACAAATTGATGTTGATGATAATTTTTATGTATGTATTTGTTTGTATTTGTATTTGTGGCGGCAGCGACGAAAGCAACAACAACAAACACCAGCGTACGCTTCGTTGAACTTGCACATAAGATTTGTATGACTCTTGATATGTATGTTAGCGCTGCCTTCTATGCTTTAGTTTAACATGAATTCAATTTGAAACGCGGCCGTTACGTTTTATTTTATTTTTAAACATTTTGTTTAATTTTCATGTGTGGAGCGCTGTTTGTTTTGTTGGTGTTGCCACCTTGCTTATAAATCGAATCGCTGTGCCAACTCTGGGCCGAAATGTATCGGCCAGCCACCACAATGTATCAAAATTATTAAAATATATCGAAATTTATAAACAAAAAATTAAAACAAAAATAACAAAAAAGTTGTCCACTTGCACATCTTGTAGCTACATTGGTGAAGTACATATAAAATTCACATGTAATTAAATTACCAGTTGATGATGAACTTACCGAACTATCTATTGGCGCAGAGTTTATTATTATAAAGGAGCTGCTAATGAAATCTCCTGTTCGCGACACTGAGATATATATTACACAACAAATAAATCAAATAAATACATATCGACGAATTGCAACATCTTAAAATTGGCAGCGTGCTGGCTATAAATAATTTGTAAACAAAGTGAGACAAAGAGGAAAAATAGCGGCCAGGCATTGACACTGACCCACTGTTTGATTCGAAATTCTTATCTGTCGCCGGCTGACTAAATCAAATCAAATAATTGTTGATCAATTGCCATCAACCATCAAACCATTGAGAATCACGTGCAGCAGCAGCCTTGGCCATGGCGAACCGACAAATGCCACCAGCTCCAGAGAACCATCTGCGTCTCTCCTGGCACGATACCCAGATGATGGCCTCACTCAGTCCACAGACCGTAATGGATTACTTCTGCCGCAAGAGCAATCCCTTCTATGACCATCTGTGCAACAACGAGACCATACGGATGCAGCGTCTGGGTGTGGAGCACTTGCAGTAAGCTTACACACACATCACATAACATCGGATGTATCTAACCTGTTTATTTTATTGCAGCAACATGATGGGACTCGAATATATATTGTTGCATGTGGCCGAGCCGATTCTCTATGTCATACGGAAACAGCATCGACACAATCCCTCGGAAGCAACGCCAATTGCCGATTACTATATCATTGGAGGCACTGTGTACAAAGCACCTGATCTGGGAAATGTCATAAATGCGCGCATTGTAAGTAGATTCCTGTAGCTTAAATGTATAAGGGGTATTTGAACATTCTTCACAATTTGATTCAGATGCATACTAATCAGTGATGCCAAATGTTTTCCAAAAAAAAAAAAGACAAAAAGGCCAAAGAAAACGGGGAAAAGCTAAAAACTAAAAAACAAAGACAGAAAATCAGGCCTATTTTTTTTAAATTTAAAAGCTTAAAGGCATCTTTAATGATTTTTTTTTGTAGTTTTCTTCGCCCATGGTGCCTTGACAGGCAATTTATTCGTACAATTTACTAGAGTCAGTCCTAGAGTCAGAAAGTGGCCACTTCTGTCTGCAGTCTCGAGATTTTTTTTTGCTTCGGACCAAAATTTTGACGCAAATTCAACATTCTTCCAATTTAAGAGGTGAATTTTAGAGTACCGGGAAAGTGTTTTCGCCTTTATAGCATTTCGATTTTCAAAAGTTCCAAAATTGACAGTAGTATAGAATCCTCTTTGGATTTAATTTAATTAAATAGAGAATAAAGTTAGATTTTCGGCTAGAAGATGTTTAAGATTTTTCCCGGCTGAAACAGTTAAAAACCAGACAAATCTATCCGAAAAAGGCCAAAGTGGCACAACTGATACTAATAAGTTTTAATTACAGCTCAACACGGTCGTAAATCTACAGGCCGCATTCGAGGAAACCAGCAGCTATGCCCGATACCATCCGAACAAGGGATACACGTGGGACTTCTCCTCCAACAAAGTTTGTAAGTGTATTTGGAAAACAATTTCTTAGACTGATAAGACCTGATAATGCTCTTTCACCTTTTAGTGTCGGACAAATCCAAGTCTGACAAAAAGGATGCGAATTCTGCCAAGGATGACAACAGTGGGACGCTGTTTCAAAAGCAAAGGGTGGACATGCTGCTGGCCGAGTTATTAAGGAAATTTCCGCCGCCCATACCGCCAATGTTACAAAATCTGCAACAACCTCTGCAGCCCGGACAATTGCCACAATCCGCAACTGGACCGGATGGTGTGGCAGCCAACTCGGCGGACAATAATGCCACTGGGCCGCTGGATATTGCCACCGAGGCAATTGATATGAAGCCACCGCCGGAGAAAAAGTCCAAGTGAATGGCTTGGCAGTTTAATCATATATTTGATTTGGACTGGTTAGAGAAGTAAAGACATTAAATTCAACACAACTTAGACTAAGGTAGTATTTGATTTAATCTTGAGCACTCGGTGCATTAGCGGATTCATGCTTTTGGCTTTTCGAATGCACCGTGAGACAGTGGGTGGTGTAGTCAATGATGCTCTTAAACGACTGCTTGCAGCTGTGGCACGGCACCGTCTTCGTGGGCGTACGATAAACCCCAGCGTGGGCCACCTTCTTGGGCACCTTGATCAGCGACGGTGGCGCCATTTTGACGGAGCTCGGAGTTGCAGCTGGAAAAGCAAAAGATGTAACAATGCTTATTCGTTGCGTCTTTGGCCTAAACATACCCTGGCAAGGTTCTGGGATTGTGCTCTCTCGTGGTTTAAGGCTGGAGCCGCCAACAGCTGGCGAGCCGGCAACTAATTTCGGTAACTGAGCCTTCTTAACGTGATTTAGTTCAGTGTATTGAAGCTTACGCTTCTCGGCTGGCGGAATCTTGTCACAATTCTGCATGAGATGTATGTGTAGAGCACGTTCCAAGGCGAATTTCTTGTCGCAAAACTGGCAGACACCGGGCTTCTTCATGTCCATGTGCTTACGCATGTGCAAATCGAGCTGATTCTTGGCACGGAAACTGGCTCGGCACAGTTGGCAGTTAAACTTGGCTACATCCGCAGCAACTGGTTTGGTTGCGGATTTCATAGTTGGCGCCTTTTCAGCCGAAGATGCTTGTGAACTTATGCTGCAGCTGCTCTCCGTGGAACGTATCATAGTGGACCTGCGATAGCCAAAATTTCCAGTGAGACTAGGCTTGGCAGTGGGCAGGCAGCTGCGGCGTGCACTGGGATTGGATATGGCCAGCTTGCGGGCTGGACTGTTCAACGTGGTCTTCACAACGATCGACATGCGCTGCTTGAAGGCTTGTCCGCTCGTTGTGGGCAGGAAGGAGCGGCGTGGGCGTGGCAAGGCAATTGTTGGCAGCTTCTTTTTCTCCTTGGGCTTCATCTCAACGTCAGTTAGTTTCAGCGCCTTGTTAATCAGCTGAGACACTTCGTTAACCATGTTAACAACGGCAGCCTCCGTTTCCTTTTTGTCCTGCAAAACTGTTGCTGGTGAAGCCACCGTCATTGAGGACTCCTCATTCGAGACTAAAAACATAAGCAATCGTCTTTAAAATGAAAACAATCATAAAAAGTTGACTACTGACCTTCGGTTATATTTTCCAGCAAGACATCAGCGTTTAATGGATAAATATTATTAGTCTTGTTGTTGTTTTCTTGAACTGATATTTCATTAAGATTAAGTGTAGCGTTTGTTTCAGTCAACAGTGTGTTGAGCTTCACCGTAGACGCGGTACCATCAATAGTTGAGGACAACGTTGTGTTTTCCGCATCTGGTTGAGTGTTCTCCTTGTTATTGGCATCGATCCCTGAGAGTTCCTGGCGTCCGTCGGTCAATGTTTTATTTTTGGTGGGCGTCGAGCTGAGTGCATTGTGTTTGTTCAGCAGACTCTGGTCAAAGGGACGCAATGGTGACTGATCCTTAATAGTACTTTCATTCTGAATAAGCGACTTTAACACTGTCTTCTTTTGATCCACAATAATTATCTTCTCCTCCTCTAAAGTTGCATCCAGTTGTTGCTGGTGTTGTCCCATATCGATGCTTTGTTGCACCTCCAAGTACTGACTGGTCTGGCTTGTCAGCACTGATTGCCATTTGCTGGCGAGCGTGTCATCTCCATCGGCGTCAAAGGACAAATACATGCTAACGCTGTCCTCGTTGGGCGCAATCGAACGGCGCGAGTTCTCCATTGTCTTTTACTCTTTTCACCTTGAGTTTATTAATCTGATCAATTCTGTTAGTTGCTACTCAATCTAATATCGTCGAATATTAACTTAATAAGAAAAATGCAAACTGACGACGATCACCGACGCCGACCTTGGCTGTACCGACAAGCGTTAATATTTCAAATGTTATTGTTCAACACTTAACGCGCGATTTAGTTGCAAACGGCTTTGCAGCTTCGCAGAATGAAATACAAAATTTTCTGTTCAATTTTTTTTGTTTCGAGATATTCTAGTCGTAGGATTATGCCTTTACATATTTTGAATCAAAATATCAAAATTTTGGATTCTAAATGCTTGCTTATGTATAAACATTATTTTTTTGATCTAGCGGACAACTACTCAACACTACGGCCAACTATCTGTCCCGCGTTTGTACAAAAAATTCGATAGCTGTTATGTTATTAATCACTTATCGAATACTTATTGAAACCAGTTTAACATTTAGAAGCCCTCACACGACAAGCCTGTTTAGCGAGCATGCTCGGATCGTTACAACATATTGTTGGTTACAGCAGCGAAAAACAGTCAACTTAATTGAAATGAATGTACGCCTCGAGCATTCTCTGCGAAGTAATATTCATCTCAACAATAATCTTGTACACATCATTAACTTTTTTTTTTCTATCAATAAAAAATATCATTTCACTCATCTAGGGCATGTTGTCGTGTGTGGGCACCATTAGCCAGCCATTTGTATATACACAAATTGGTTTTATAGTTAGTGTGTAGACTTGCCAAAGTTTTGTACAAATTATTAATATTTTAATCAACTTTCGAATTCGGAATATTAAATTCAAGTTCCTGCAAGTTGTAACCGAACGAGCTTAAAATAAACGATAACTTGCATCATCACAAACAAGTGGCGTCAGCAGTGATTGTTGTGAGTCATTTGTACACATTTTTCCCAGACTCGCTAATAAATTCGCAACCACTTGCTAGTCACATCAGTAAGTCAGTCAGTGAAGTAAAGTCATAATCGCAACTCGAAAGTCACGCAATGGCTGCCGCTGTGGAAAATGAGCCGCGCACGGAGCTGCAGGAGTTGCAGCTCAAGTCAGCACAAGTTGCCGATGAATCATTGGAAAGCACGCGTCGGATGCTGAACCTAATGGATGAATCGAAGGAGGCTGGAATACGTACACTGGTCGCCTTGGATGACCAGGGTGAGCAGCTGGATCGCATTGAGGAGGGCATGGATCGCATTAATGCCGATATGCGAGAGGCCGAAAAGAATCTCAGCGGCATGGAGAAATGTTGTGGTGTCTGTGTGTTGCCCTGGAAGAAGGTCAACATCAAGGATGACAGCGACAGTGCCTGGAAGGCAAATGACGATGGCAAAATTGTGGCAAGTCAGCCACAGCGTGTAATTGATGAGCGCGAACGTGGCGGGATGGGTGCACCGCCGCAATCCGGTTATATAGCACGCATCACGAACGATGCACGCGAGGATGAGATGGATGAGAATCTGGGACAGGTCAACTCAATGCTGGGTAACTTGCGTAACATGGCCTTGGACATGGGCTCCGAATTGGAGAATCAAAACAAACAAGTTGATCGCATTAATGCCAAAGGCGATGCCAACAATGTTCGCATGGATGGTGTTAACAAGCGCGCAAATAGTCTGCTCAAGAGCTAAATTATCAATAACGATAACGATAAACGATAAGGTTAAGCACAGCTCCCTCGATCCTCCCTCCCGTTGCTCCCATCGCCGTCTCCCTCTCTGCCAGCAGATAAACTAACAACTTCCTACTATCTCACTCTTTAACTTTCACCAGTAGCAGCAGCAACAAAAAAAAAAGAAAAGAAAAACAATTATCTACGTACTGGGAACAAAAATGTTGTGGGCACAAAACTGACTACACCGTTAGCAGCTCTATTAGTTGCTTATACAACTCTTATACTTATATTTAACTTATATATACAAACTATAAAGCATACTAATATCGACTAATGCAACTAACCCATCAATATGTTACATATATTTATATATATTTAACGTCTAATTGAATACAAAAAATTTTATAATGAGATTTTCGTATTGATGTACTCATGATGTTTTTTTGGTACAAACTTTTTGAGGCTTTTACGACCTTTAAAATCAAATTAAAACTAAACAGAACTTTGTATTTGTATGTAGTCTTTATGATACAAAATATTTACAACCTGAACAATAAACCCGAGGTGAGGCATTTATAAGAAGAAGGAATAGAAATGATGATCTGATGATGATTGATAAAAATATTTAATTAAAGGGTAGTGTCATAATCGTAGCCAATTGAGATGTGCATTCATTGTGAGCACAAGTTTGTTAATACTATACAAATTATGAATATACATATACATATATATATACTCCACCTTCTATCGTATAACAAACATATACATATGTATAATATAATCTACGTACGACGGGAACCAAATTAAAAACCCAGTTTTTCATTATATTTAAGCAAATGAAGCGAGTTGTGTTAATTTATCTGCAATAATCCCAAATTGTTTGTTCACATGCACAATAATTTTTATTGTATATGTTTATTGCATATTACCACTTATGTATATTGAATAGATATGTAAACCTTTGTATTAACTGCTTATAATAGTTATTATTGCCACTTTAGTTTCTATTCTAGCTGTTATTAATTGCAACTATTTAAACTGAAATGAAATTAATTCACCACTATAAACAAAACATTCGTTTTATTGGTTCTTTTTTTGAAGGAATTTTAACCCATTTCAGGCTAATGGGTATTTAAATACCCAAAAAAGTGTTGACACTCAAAAAATTCTAGCACGGGGAAAGTGAGAGATATCGGGGAAAAATTTATTTCATAGTAAAGAGAAATAACAAATATATAAGTGTAAAAATTGAACAGTTTAGTTATCCTCGGTATACCCGTAGTTTTTTACAGATGAATATCTAGGTTTTTTTTTCCATAGAAAATGGTGACGAAAAAAGCTGAAAAATGTATGGAAATCGGAAAAATAAAGTTTGAAGATACAAATTTTTTTTGTTTCTTTCAACTTCTATGGTCTTCTAGGCACAGGTTTCAAAATTTCGACAAAATCGTACCAGCCGATCTATAGGCAGCCTTTAATGGGTTAAAAAAGAGTAAAAAAAAAACAGCATAACATTTTAGGAATCCAAAATTGAGAAGAAAAAATTAAAAAGTTATTAAAAATCGCGAGATTTTTATTAAAATATTTTTGATTGCGGCTTTTCCTAATTTTGGATTTCTAATAACTGTATTCCCAATTTCGGATTCGTAATTTTGGATTCCTAGTTATTCGATTCCTCCATCCAAATTTTAGTATTCAGAGAAATATTTTTCGACATTCGTATATACTATATAGAATCAGTTTTATTTTTAAGCTTTTCTGAAATAATTATAAGTGGCAATGTAAGCGGTAAAATCTTCGTCACAATCTTCGGCATGTAGAAATTCAATTTCGGGTGCAGCTTCGACTGGAATGTAGACAATGCTTCCGCGGGACAAAGTGATTTCCTTGGGACCTTCACTGGTGTTTAGTTTAAGAATACGTGAGCCCGTCAATGTCAAGAGTATCGATCCGAATGCTTGGATCTGAAGTTTATATGAATCCACGTTGTGCCTTATGTTCACATGCATTACGGCAAAGTCATCAACAGGTGGCACAAACACCTGAACAGTGTCATCGATGCGATACGGCATAAAGAGCTTGGAGTGCGGCTCTGATCCATCGAATATCACGGAGGAGATAAGCTGCTCCACATCCTTGTATTTGGGTGTGAGTCCAGCTCGAATCACATTATCGGAGCAGGCCATGCACTCCACACACTCGCCATCCAAATAGGCGTGAATCTCATTGGCGCCCAGGTAGATGGCCTGACCAGGCTGTAGACGCACCAGATTCAAGAAAAATAGGCACAATGTGCCCACGTCATTCGGAAAGTCCTGGTTAATCTTATTAAATATATCCAGCAATCCATTGTGCTTTAGTTCTAAAATGTAAATTGATCAATTAAATGAGGAAATTAAATAAATAATTTGAATATGTCTCTTCCCACCTGCTTTATTGTTTTTGGCGATGTCCTTAATGCACTTGGCAATGTCCTTTTCATCGGCCTTCATTATGATCTCATAGCAATTCTTCAACGCCTCCGTGTCCCGCTTTTCATGCAGCTCCTCCACGGCCTCCTGACCTATAAGCTTCGTTAGAGGCGGAAACTCGTCGATATAATCAATTATGGCGTCGAACGGTTGGAATCCAACCAAAGCCAGGAACGGCGTTATTGCAATGCTCAGCTCCGGCTTGTGATTGTCATCTTTATAGATCTCTGGACGCTCCTGGTGCAGACGCTCCGCCTCGCATTTGTTGGGATGCACCTGGATGCTAAGTGCCTTCCTAATGCTAAGCACCTTGAACAGATACGGCAGATCCTTTTTCAGCACCCGATCAAGTGTTTCGCCAGTCGCCTTGACAATGGAGACTCCGCAGAAATGGGTGCCCATCCACATTTCGGCGTAAGTTTCTTCATCGTTGAGCACAAAGTCGGGATCGTTTGCCATTGCCAATTGGGCAACCGCAGATTGAATTCCTTGCTTGCCCCAATCATAGGTTTTCACCCAGCCTGTCAGCTCCATTTTAATAGCGTTTTGCGTCAACACTTTTCTTGCTCCAACGTGAGAGGTCAAACCTGAAGGTGATAAGGAAACATATGATTGCAATACATTTGTGGGTGGCATGCACCGCCCGATTAATTGACGTTTCGATAACAGTAACAGTTGCTGGCGAGAGTTATTGTATCGAAATTAATTGCACGTCCCCGCATTACTAATAATTTCGAGTAACTAACTTTTTTCCCACAAATATTTGAATAATGTAAATTTTTTTAAAAAAATCAGACAGTGTGACAGACAGTCAGACAGTGAGCCAAAAAATACAAAATTTGCCAATGAGAATACTAGTTTATGCCACACATTCAAAATTAATCTATCTCGTTTGTTTATTGCGATTTAAATTTAATATATTTATTGATCTCAATATAATTCGGATTACACAATTAAATTTGAAGTAATTTTTAAATTTTTAATCGAAACGATGACATATGCAAACTTCCTGTTATGTATATCGAAATTTTTTATGTTATCATAAGTACCGGCGATTATTTTCCATCTCTAATATATATCGCTCGTCTCTAAAAAAGACAACTTGCACTTTTTCCACATTTTTTTTAAGTTTGCATTTGTTTTTGATAAGGTACGTGTACGTGTTATTTTTTTTGTTATTACTGCTTACGCTAGAGCTGTTGGGGCAAATTTGTTCTGCATTTATCGTGTTTGCGTATAACTAATATACTAGAAATCTTAAAGCTTAAGAGGAATGTACCAGCATATACATATACATACGTACACTTTGTATGAGTGGGCAAAAAAAACATACTTACATATGTATGTTATATGTAACATTAACAAACTCACATTTCATATTTCATGTAGTTGATGTACATAATTTCCATTTTAAATCATTTAACATTTTGCAGCTGGACAACGGTTCGGCCTTTTGACAGACAGACAGACAGACATATACATATGTACACATTTTTGAATGTATGATTGTAATTTTGCATCCCAGAGTTTTTAGTAAAATGTTTCAAAATTTAATCATTGTAAAAAATTCCCAGTCATGCTGCTAGGTTCGAAAATTCATAGGTGCTGTCAACTAGGACAGCTTTGCCAATTACGTTTACGTACGCTCAGTAATTTCACTGCAGCCCAAGAATTCCAAAAGCAACGGGCAACGCGCCTTCCAAATTACAGTCAATTAAGAACATACAGGTATTCCATGGGTTTTCGATTGTATTATTATTGTTACTTAAGTACATCTGATTTTTTGTATCTTTTTTGCAGCTCGGGCATAAACTTACCTCAGCCCAGTTCAGACATGGCCAGCAAAACAGCCCACTTCGTACTGCCAAATACGCAGCCAATTGCCGATTTGGATTGCAAGGGCGCATTTCATAATCTAACGGATAAGGAGAAGCTGTACGCTCACTACTTTAGCAAGGCATCCTGGGATGGTGGCCTTATCGCCCTCATACAATCGAGCCCCGAGGCACCTCTTATTTTTTCACTCTTGCATCGCATTTTTGTTGCTGAAAAACCTGCCGATCTTAAAGTGAAAGCATTGGAAGCTGGTGCTTCTGAGGATGACTTTACAGTGAGTTGTTAATGGATTATCATTTTGTATTATAATTATAATCATGGGCAATATTTCAGGCATTTCTGGTTTACGCTTGTGGCGTGTTTGCCAATGCTGGCAACTATAAAGGCATGGGAGACAGCAAAATTGTGCCCAATCTGACCGAGGATAAGTTCGAGGCGATCGTACGTTCCTCGGCTGCCTTTAAGGATGAGCCGCGTGTCTCGAAAATCTATGAGAAGGTCAAGGGACTCGTTTATGCCCTGGAATCACGTAATGAGATTCTTGGATTTGCACCCAATGGTGTAACCACCTATTGGTCAGACAACTGCACCAAGGAGGATTCAGAAATTGTCAATAATTGGCTGACATCGAAGCGCATTGAGCCATATATGTGCCGTACATTCAAGATGGTTGAAAATGGCAAAACCCTCTACGACATTAAGCTGGGATCGGTTGCCGAGTCTAGCAAGGAAGGTATTACCTTGCCAGTGGAGGAATTCAATGGAAACAATTTCCGAGTGACACGCGGAGATTACCAAACCTTGTTGAAGCGTGTCAATGAGAACTTGCTGGAAGCTAAAAAGTATGCAGCCAACGAAAACGAAGTCAAGATGATTGAGCATTATATTACATCCTTTGAGGAGGGCTCGCTGGCCGAGCACAAGAATGGCTCCAGATGGTGGATCAAGGATAAGGGACCAGTTATTGAGACCTACATTGGTTTCATTGAAACCTACCGTGATCCCGCTGGCGGTCGTGCTGAATTTGAGGGCTTTGTGGCCATGGTGAACAAAGAAAGTTCGGCCAAATTCGCTGAGCTGGTTAATCGAGCTGAGAAACTTGTAGAGTATTTGCCCTGGACGGAACCCTATGAGAAGGACTCGTATTTGAAGCCAGATTTCACATCTCTGGATGTACTGACATTTGCCGGAAGTGGTGTTCCTGCTGGCATCAATATACCCAACTGTAAGTATTACAAATTGTCAATAGAACACTTTTACTTATTATAATTTGATTTCGAACAGATGATGAGATTCGACAGGATGAGGGATTCAAGAATGTGTCATTGGGCAACGTGTTGGCCAACATTAATCGCAAGGATCCCATTCCATTCCTTTCCGACGAGGATCAGACCCTAATGAAGGAGTACAAAATAAAGGCCTTTGAGGTACAAGTGGGTCTGCACGAGCTGCTCGGCCATGGCAGTGGCAAACTGTTCCGCATCGATGAGAATGGTGTCCACAATTTCGATGTGAAGGAAGTCAAGAATCTTATAACGGGTGAACCTATTACCAAGTGGTATCTGCCTGGCGAAACATACGACACCAAATTCGGTGCCATCGGTTCCTCATACGAGGAATGCCGTGCAGAAGCTGTTGGTCTTTATTTGTCTCTGCAACGAGACATACTCGAGATATTTGGCTTCAAGGATGCTGCCGAACAGGACGATATTGTTTACATCAATTGGCTGAGTCTGATTTGGAATGGCATGGGCGTTGCCTTGGAGATGTACAATCCCAAGTCAAAACTCTGGATGCAGGCGCATTCACGTGCACGTTTCGTCATCATGAAAGTTCTGCTCGAGGCTGGCGAAGACTTTGTGACCGTTAAGGAGACTGAAGACGGCAAGAATTTGTTGCTCACAATGGATCGCAGCAAGATCCATACTGTTGGCAAGAAAGCCCTGGGCGATTTCTTGACCAAACTGCAGGTATACAAATCCACTGCCGATATTGAAGCCGCTTCCAAAATGTACGAACACTACTCGGAGGTCAATGAGAGTGGTTCCCATCCCTGGGCCAAGTGGCGAGATATATGCTTGGCCCACAAGAAGCCCCGCATCATTCTCGTGCAGGCCAACACTTTAGTTAATGATGGCAAGGTGGATTTGAAGACTTATGATGCAACACACGAGGGCTATATCCAGTCATGGGTCGATCGTTATCCAACTACCGATATTGACAATGTGCTCGAGGAGATTGTTGAGAAGGACAAAAAGTATTTCCCCATTGCCTATTCAAACTAGAAACCGCCTCGAGAGTTTACATTCGTGTATATTCTGAAAATACATATTAAAAATCTTTAGATATTTTTTAACAACAATCAATGCATGATGTTTTGTGACTGAGCTACGTTTAAAACCAATTGTTAAATAGGATTAATTGTAATCAAATGTTAAGCCGCTGCCACGCAAGTGTTGGTCGCTCCAGGCATCAAATCTGGCTGACATTTCATCGCTCATGTGATTCTTCCAATCGCCAATTTTGCCATTGCGTATGAATTTCGTTTCTCGCTGTGGTAGAATCTTCTCCAGATTGATGGCATTATTCGTTCTCATGCTGTCGAATTGGAGGTGATCGCAAATACGTTTCATGGATGTTTCGTTGAGCAGCTTTGGGACGTTGAGGAATTGAGCACAGCGTCGAACGACGGCGGGAAGATCGTTAATCATGTCCTCGTATTTGATGAACAGGACATTGTCATCATTGCTGCGCTTCCAGAAGGGCAACACGTGCTTCCAGTAGGATCCCATGGGTGTATGCCCGCCCAAAAAGAGTTCCACAAACTGTTCAAAGTCCCCGTTGATGCCATGGAGCAATTTGCAGTAGTGATAGTAGGAGACGCATAAATCCTTCGGATTGCGAGCCGTATAGACGATCTTTGGTTTGACGCTTTCAAATTGTTGGGGCAAAAGTTGCCAGGAGAGATGGGACCTGGCATAACGTGGGCGTGGCAGATTGCGCACTAGTTCAACCGTGTTCCCAAAGGATTCGCTGTGAGTTGAAATTGAATAATTGAATCTTATAGGAATTTATATTTAAGTTCTATACATACGCCACCCACTGATGATGATCCGTGCTAAACAGAGCCGACAGCTCGATCATGGGTGAGCGTTGAGACAGCTGCTGTTGGGCCGTCTCATAGTCCAGCTGATGACCCAACAGCCAGACCATTTCCTGTGCCCATGTGGACCCGGTGCGTGGATACGACACCATCCAGACATCATCTTCAAAGATCGGCAGTTGCCTTATGGACTCCCCGAGTTCCACATACTTGCGTGGTATGATCAGTTGGTCGGGCAACACTTCCACAAAGCAATCCTGGGCTGGAAATATGGCATTTGTGCGACGCACAGTATCCGCATCCAATTCCCGATAAATTAGTTGCATGTCTTAAGCGTTCCGTTGCCCTCAGATGGCTGCAGTCGACTGACTTTGACTCCGACTCCAACGCCAACTCCAAAGTGGAAAGTGAGCCCAAGCGTGTGGTGAAAGTCACGAACGGGAATGAATTCATCTCAGTTTTTTCGCAATTTTAACCTGTTTTTTAGTTTGTTTGCCAAACCGGCTTCATGCAGCCAATGGTGAGAAGTGCATTAACTGACGACGATGATTTTTGTGAGCCAACTCTGAAGCTAACGTATTGCAAAATTGGCCAACACAAATGTGTATACACTCATCAAGATACTGATTTTATTTTGTTTGTTTATTGCTTTATTTGTATCTGTTTATTTATTTTCTTTTAATTTTAATGAAAAATATTTCAAAAATTTTAAATCTAAAAAATTTGTGTTGTCTTAAAATCGAAAAAGATTATAAAAATGAAATGATACTTTCTGAAAGTGTAATTTAACTAGAAAAGTTGCACAAATCTCTTTATTAAGAAGACTATGCAAAAAAGCAGTTTTCAAGAGTTTATTAACCTTATAAAGATCATTCTTGGAAATATTTATAGTTGACTGCAAACAGTTCTACTGAATTACGAATGACCAATATTATAGACTATTTCTATATAATGAAATTAATCATTTCATTAAAAGTGTTTATTGTTTACGAGGTTCACTGACCGCATGAAGAGAAATCGTTAAATGTTTTGAACATTAAATCGTAAACCTTGACATTGTAAGCAAGTTTTAATAAATTAAAGTTGTTAGTATACATTAAATATATGACAGTTATTTGACATAAACTGAGGATTAAGATACCCACTTGAGTTTAGTTTTACACTCCTTAAATCAATCAATTAGTCGCCGGTAATTAAATTACCAATTAAATTATAATTTATTGCAATTCGTAATACTATGTACACTGAAATCTTGATCTCGATTACAACTAAATCGTCTTAGATGAGCACTCTTAACAATCGGTTGATAGAAATTCTTGGGGCGACTCTACAACTCGTTGTGTACGTATTCCGTGGTCACCTTTGCCTCTCCCTCATGGAAGCCATTGCAGTCCACTGGATATTTCACCTGAAATATGTGTTTTTTTTTTTGTTTTGGGTTGGTTCCACAGAAGTAAAGTTAGCAATTAGAATCAATCGAGATATCGAGACGGATGTGGACTCACCTCGCAATTATATGGCGCATTGATTACACCAAATAGCGTCCAGAATGGTGTACCGGTTTCAGTGCTAATAAAGATCGCTGCACCCATGCTCCCGATCTTGACAATTTTCGGACTAACGCCGGCAATGAGAGCGCCAGCCGAAGATGCTGTTGTCGTTGCCGTTTGTTGTCTAGATTGTTCCTGTTGCTGCTGCTGTTGTTGTTGGTCAAGAGCAGCTGCATTCAGTTGGCAGAGCACATAACGATCACACTGCGGCGACTTGGAGATGTATCTATAGGCGCGATGTACTTTTAGCACTGGCTCGATAACCTGTTTTTGTGGTAGATACATAGATGTTGGATGCGTGCGCCATGGAAACATACAAAAAGAGAAAATTGTAGCGTAATTAATTTAATTTGTGCTATTGCCTCGTTGGTTTAGTTTTTTTTTTGTTGAGTTATTGCAATTGTCGGTTTGTTAATTGCCCGAGAGACAACCCAATTCTTTGAAACAGTTTGCTTACCTCCAGATTGAGTGTATCCGTTAATCTATCACTGATCTCGGTGGCATTGAACTGCAGCAGGCCACGTGCTTGGCCCAATTTGAGCAGCTCCTTGGCATAGCCCACAGCGGGCTTAACATATTGACGCGAATCGATTTTCACATTCAAATGATGCTTGGCCACGTGATTCAACAGATTCGATATAGTTTCGCTGGGACGTTGTGGATCGAAATAGGTTTGCTTTGGGTAACCTTGAGACTTTAATAGGCCATTGAACATGATTTGAGCCGTCTGGAAATATCTGTGGAAAGTGTCCAAAATTGAAAAGAAAATGAAAATAACAGAGAGAGAGAAAAAAAATGACAATTGATGAGCTTATAATGATGACACAGCATGAAGCCAAGTGAAAGGGCTTTGCTAGAAAGTGGAAGTTGTCTAGTAATAATAATAATGCTGACGATGATGGGGCGTATACTTATGCCAAATACGTATACGCACAAATATTTATATTCATTTTGACCTAAATAACTACGACTTCAGCTCGTACTTTGCCTTTGGCCCATTTGCTGAGCAAAAACCGGTTTCGAAATAAACCGTTTTGTCTGACTTGTTCTGGCCATCGTAGCTTGTTTGTTTATTTGTTTATGGTATGCTTTGTAACTGTAACAGACACACACACACACACAGTCTTGGCCAAAGCCAAGTCCAGGGTTTGGAATTGGAATTGAAATCGGAGTTGCGACTGTTTTGTTGACCAGCCAGATTAACAGCCAGGTTCTAAAATATACCAGCTGCAAAAAAGTGTGTCGAAAGGTAAAGCAAACGCCGTCGCTTCAAACATGTTCGATGCCAAACAGGTTGCAGCTGCTAACGGTAACTCAACAGGTAGCAGCCACAACAACAATTACAACTTGGCAGCTGTTGCTTATTCAAGAAAACCTGAGCAACTAAGAATCAGAATCGGAATCAGAATCGTATCACAGCTAGGTGCTAAGCTGTTTTTAAAAACCGTTAGAGGAAAAATCAGAGAACGTGATCAAGAATTAACACGGGCATCGATCACACCCTCACGATTTTTGTTCTCTACACATACCTCAAATAATTATCGGGATTAGCCAAATAACTGGCCCAATCGGCCAAGTACAAAGTGGCCGACTTGATCCAGCGACGACGGAAAGATTGATTGTTTAGAGATTCAAACAGCTTGTCATAATCCACTTTGCCATCGCGTCCCTTAAAGCCCTGAAAAATGGAAGATTACATAAAATTTTCAGATTCATGAAATAAAACATATTCAATACAATTATTAATAATAGCATTCCATTTTATTAAATGGTTTTAATTACTGCACTTTGGAAAAACAATATTATTTTAAAAAAATTAAAATTTTTTTTTCAAATTTACAGTGGCGGACTAAGAACACCGGACACTATAAAAGAGCGGTTTTTTTTTAGTTATTTTAAAGTAATTATTTATTCGAACATAGGAAAAACGTACGAGGCCTAGGAACCGTTTGAATGATACAAAACTTTTCTTAATCCACTAAGTACTCGTTGAAAATTTCGAATTTTTGTAAAAGTCTACTTTCGATACTTTTTCCCTCGGGTTCAAACAAAAAATGTTTGGATTCAACAATTCTAATAGTGACTGCAAAATTTTGTTTTTAAAATCTCTTCGCTAGTATTTGTTATATAATTTTTTTAAAACTGCAAAAAGTCACTTTTTGTATGGTATCATTTAAACGGATCTGAGGTCTCGTACTTTTTTCCTATGCTCGAATAAAAACTCTAAAATAACTCCAAAAAACGCTCTTTTATAGTGTTCGGTTTCTTAATTTTTATATCAAATAACTTGTCGAATATTTACCTTCATTATCTTGTTAACTCCAGACTTTTCGTACAATGCATCCGCCAGTTCCGAGTTGGAGAAGTGATCCCACAGCACGTGCAAGTGCTCCAGGAATGGGGGCAGCACCCAGGCATGACTCTTGTGGCGCTCCTGAGTGCTGTGACCCTCGGGACCGGCAAAGGAGCTAACTGCCTGCATGATCAGCGGCAACAGGTTCATGAAACCATTCTCCGACTCAGGCTCCTCCGGTAGAGATCTCTTTTGCTGATTGTGTTGAGCATTATGGGTGGCCTTCTTCTCGCCACCACCTCCTTGGGTGTTCATAAAAGCGGATGCCACTTGCAGAATGGTGTCCAGGCCAATGCCAGAGTCGGAACCACCATTGCTGCGCTTCTGTTGTGCGCCAGAATCCTGATCATCATCACCTTGGGTGAACATTTCCAGGACATTGCCAATGATGGACGGATCAAAGCCACCACCACCTCCACCACCATTGCCGCCACGTGCATTGTTGGCCAACAAGCTGCCCAGACCGGACAGAATTTGCATGGCGCCACCGCCACCACCGCCACCTCCGCCAGCTTTGCCATTGGCCTGCATGAAGCTGCCGACGAGGGAAGCGATGCCCGCCAGTCCAGCGCCAGCACCGCCACCATTGGCAGCTCCACCGGCGCCACCAGCGCCATTCTGATTACTCAATGCCTCCTGGATGAACATGGAGGCCATGTCCAGCAGCGGATTGGACTCCTCCTCGGCCAAGTGGCCATAGGGTTGGGCGCAGAGCAGCGCCAGCACAAATAGAGCTCGTTTCATATACATCGTTTATGGGCAGGAACTTTCACAATCACACACTTGAGATACTTGATTATTTTCAACTCTTTTTCTATTTTTGTAGTTGTAGTTGTTGTTTTTGCTATGCTTGCTTTGTTACTGTTGTTGGGCCAATTAAACAAAGCAGCACCGAAGAACAGAAGGAGGAAGAAGAAAACAACAACGACGATGACGACGACAACAACAACGCGACCGACGCTTCAGTGCGCAAAACGATTTTGGAAATTGCACGCAAATGGCAAAAATCCGTTGATATTATTCTTCTTCTTGTCAGTTGAAAGAAGGAATTATTAGAGCCGCAAAGCAAGCAGCAAACACAGCCAGCACAGCCGAAAACTTTCTTTCTTCTGTGGCTCGGAGTGAGTGTGTAACACTTCTTAAGCCGACTTCCAAGTGCTACAACATGTTGCAAACCTCTGTTTGACTCTCTTTCTGTCTCCCAAACTCAGCTGTGATCACGCGCTCTCTCCTGGTCTTTCTCTCGCTCTCGCTGCCTCTCTCTCTATTTGGCTGTTCTTCTTGTCATTCTTCACGCCTGCGCTGTCCACGTCAGTTTGCTGCCCGCATACAAATTCAAAGAAACGCATACAGATTTACCTGCATATACAGGTGTGTGTGTGTGTGTGTATCTTTAGCGCTGTGTTCTTCGGAACTGCCTGTTGCTGTGGATTTAACTTTGTTTATATTTCTACCCACTTTCTTTTTACACACGCTCATTGTGTCTGTCGTTTGGCTCTCCGGTCAAAGTCAATGTTTTTTCCTTTTAGCGCTTTATGCAAACTTCAACCTACGTGTACTTACATATGTACATATGTATATGTATTTTATATGTAAGTGTATACAAACAAAAGCTCGTCTTCACAGGTTTTGCAGAAAGCTGCTGTATTACGACGATGTTGATATGTGGGTGAAGTGACAGTGACAGACACCGTTTTATTTTAAAGGGTATAAAAGGGTTGCCAGACAGCTCGCAATTAAGCTTAAAAGCTTACAAAAATAAAGCTGGTGATATAATTTTTCTATATTCATGTTAATGTTAAATCATTTTAAATTGAGTATTTATTAAATTTATTCTATTTTTGGTAATCAACCTAAAAGGGTATTCAATCTTCTTTCATTTGTTGTACACAAATTTCAGCCTAAATTTTTACTTTTTAATGCAAATTGAAAAGTTAAATCAATGCATAACTTAACACATATGTGTATTTTTCAGTCGTTATGTCTCTCTTTGGATTATTCTGTTGTGTGCCATGGCCCATTTCCAGTTTTTTTTTTTTTTTTTTTTTTTTTTTGACAAGAATAGATTGTAGTGTGCCCGATGCATAAATTAATTAAAAGTCCACCATTGGTCGACGGCAGTCTAGTGGACAAATCTGGCCAAAAATAAATGTGGGATTGAATATTTTCTGAATTCGACTTGGTGGCTGTTGTAGCTTGAAGCTTTTATAGATCCACTCCATGACCTTCTATTGTGATAAAGATTGTTATTAGAAATGGGCTTTAAATGAAAAAAGGACCAAACTACAATCGAGCTTCCCTAACTCGAATCACCATTATCCAAAGAATACGATAGAGCTATGGAGATATTCGACTTATAGAGTTATTTTTCTTAAGTTTATTAATTTCACTGAGTGAAATTCGAGTTATAGAAGTTCCAGGTACGGAGGTTCAACTGTACTTACAAAGGATCCATCGCCCGTTAGTGTGGAACATTCCTGTATTTTCCAAGCGCGTCCTTCTAAACGGTTCAAACCCATTAATTCAACAATCATGGAACTGGGCAACGCTCCGTGCATATCCTGCTTGTTGGCCAATACCAGCAAAGGTACCTGCGACATTCGTTCGTCCAATAATACGTCACAGAGCTCGCAACGCGCTTCACTCAGACGCGACACGTCCGTGCTATCGATGACAAAGATCTGTGAAGAAATTCGTTGGGTTGGGAACTGGGTTAACAAATAAGCAACTTGGCCCATACCAAGGCATTGGCATCGTGGTAATAGGTGTGCCACGACTGACGCATTCGCCACTGACCGCTCAAATCCCGCATGCGCACTCTTATGTTCTTAAATGCCAAACTTCTCTCATTTACATGCATCGTTGGATGAATGTGTCTTAACTTAAAAAAATATAATAATAAATAATAACCAAAAAAAAAAAATAATAATAATAAATAAAATAAAATAAGTAAATAACACATATTTATTCAAAAGTTTTGTGCGCTAGAGTTTTTTAAAAATTAAAACCAAGGATTAAAACCCTAAACGCAACCGTAATCTTTAACCGGTAAAAACCGATTGAAATTTAAAGCCGTAACTGAGCCGAAACCGAAAAAACAAGTTCATTAGACAGAAACCTTTAAAGCAAAACTCTGTAAGCCGAAATAATCGTTTAGTAACCATTCCATTTATTTATATGGGTTCCATTATTTATATGGGTTAATTTTGGTTTTTCATACATAAAAAAAAATTATTTTTTGTTTTTAATTTTGATTTTAATTTTCTTATGTTTCATTTTGAGTTTTTATTTGTGATATTCATGATCGAATTCTCATGTCACTGATAAAATAAATTTTATAAAGTAATTATTAAAATTGTTAAAATTAACTAAACTACATCAAACTGTAAAATATACATATGTATGTGTGTGTATGAATTAGAAATGAATTAAGAAAGTAATGCCTTTTTAATAAACAATAATTTCTTTTATGAACCGAAACCATTCTGGTATTTCAAAGCCGAAACATACAAAAACCGGTTCACCGTTACGAAACCTCTATTGAAAGATTTTGCGTAACCGATAACCGAAAACCTAGATGCGAACATAACCGAAAACGTAACTGAAACCGATATTCGTTTAGGCTTTAATCCCTGGTTTACAGAGACAGACTTCCTTCTCTGTTACATACATTTCAATGAAATAAAATATACCCCACCCCAATACTTAGTAATTTCAAGTAAATTTCCCAAATACATATGTTTTCTGTACTGAGCTTACAGCCTCGTCGTTGTCCATGCTGAGACGCCCGGCCAACGTGCTCTTGCCAGAATTGTTTAGGCCCAGGATTAGCAGGTTAAACTCCGGCATAGACTTCGGCCGAAATTCTCGGATTCGCGACGTGACATTCTTGCAGAATTTCAGCATTGAAGATGTGTTTTCTAATTTTTCTGAAAATTTGAGCAATACCCAGGCAACTACTAAGATTTAGATTGAGAGTTAAATAACTTTTTTTTTTTCAATAAAGAAATAATCGTGTAAAGATATTGTTTAACCAATATACAATATTGATGCGTGTATTTCATAAATGAACTTAAGTAAATTTCTGTAATCTTACAATAGCGTAATTCAATGACCTTAGCAACTATTTCTTCATATTTTTGCACACCCAATCCATGCCCTCCTTGAGGCCAGTGCCGTCCACAGCCGTGCAGGCCTTGATTTCCCAGGTGCGCTCCTCCAAACGCACCAGGCCCAAGCCCTCGGCCACTTCGGAGGCGGTCATGGCATTGGGCAAGTCCTGCTTGTTGGCAAACACCAGTAAGGGCACTCTCTTCAATCGATTGTCCATTAACATCTCAAATAGCTCACTGCCCGCTTCCGAGAAACGTGTGCGATCCGTGCAATCTATAACGTAGATCTGCAATATTTTAATTGTAATATTTTCACTTATTATTTATTTAGACATTTTGTTTTTGGAAATTACCAAAACATCAGTATTGGCAAAGTAATTTTTCCAATAGGGTCTGATTTTCCACTGGCCGCCAATGTCCCACACATTCAGTTTGAAGCCATCTGCTGCTACCGATTTGATATTAAAGCCCGCTGTGGGCGTCACCTGAGGGTCAATGCAACGAATATTAGGAAAGCAAACACGCATCTTGTCTATGATACTCACCGTTGTTATATCCTCCGATGCCAGTTGTTTGAGAATTGTTGTCTTGCCGGCATTGTCCAAACCAAGCAATAAAATACGTGCCTCCTTCTCCGGATTCGGTCTCAGCTTTCGCAGCAGCGATAGTAGACCCTGGAAACACACTCGCAATGTCATAATTCAAATTGCGATTTTTAGCGGCAAAATATATGCAATCGATACTATGTGAAAGCTGTTTGCTTATAATCGATAAGAGTATCGGTAACTCAAAGTTCGATGACAGCAATTTATAGTCTGTTAAACGGAAAATTATGTTACATTGATAAGGGATGAAATTGAAGCTAATTAGATCCTCATAACATATTAAGATCTTTATTTATGAACAGTTTGAGCAAGTAATGTTGCACTGAAGTCATAAAAAACGATTTATTTACAAAATTACAAAGCCTGACAGCGATGAGCTCACTGTAATTTACATAAGCGCAAACTGTTAAATTGTTGTTTTTGTTATGCTTTTGATTTTGAACTGCCATCATCATAAAAAGCGGCAAGCAATTCACTGTCTGGCAACACTGGTTGTCATGGCAACCAATTTTAATAAACAAATTATATTTTCGTTTAATAATAGACAATTTAAATAACATTAATTACAGTTTATTATCGTATCGTGATACTGAATGTTGTCGTCAGCTAACCTACCATTTTGTGACAACAATAAATACGAATGCGCACGGCGATCAGTTGAATTGTACTAGGGATTTTAACACGAATGTGAAAATTTGATTAAAAAAACAACCACCGTCGACAACATCACAGGTGCAATGCTATCTAGCAACTAAATGTCGGTCGACCAAACAACAGTAGAGCAACAGCCGCAGGTAGCGGGGCGCCCCCCTTCCACCGACTGTGCTCGTCGCTGCGCAACCGCCGTCGGGACGCCGACGGACGAACGGCGGAAGACGAGACAGTTTCTATTTACGGGCTTCAATGCATTTGGGCAGCACAGCAACAATAGCAACAACACTGTTGGCCGCACTTCCGGTCGGGTAACGGCCTTAACCGGTTTGTAATTGAAACAAATCACATACACAAAATGTTTACAAAATTAAATCCTTTTATTATAGAAATACATGTTGCGGGCAATGAAAATGACAACAACAACAACTTTATTATTGCAATCAGTTGGCGTTACACAGTCTATGCTAAAGGGAATAAAATATGGCTGATGGGACTGCTCGACTCGAAGCCGGGTGAATGCCTGCAACTGGAGGCACCCATGGCTATAAAGGCTTTGGCAGCCTGTGACACGCATTGTCTGGTGCTGCTGCAAAGCGGCGAGCTGTACAAGCTCCCAGTTAAATTGGATGCCAGATTACAGCAGATCCAACTGGAGACTCCACCCAAACCTCCTGCTGCAGCTACCAAACGTACGGTTTTTGGCATAGCCAAAGCGTCTAATGAAGCTTCTACTGTTATCAGCCACATTGCCTGCGGTGCACATATAAATGTGGCCATCAGTGCTGGGAATACCGTCTACAGCATTCCCAGCTGCCTGCATCAGTTTCCGCAGCTTCAGTGGCGGCTGAAACAGTTGGAATGTGGCCAGGAGCATGCGCTATTGCTTAACGTCAATGGAGATGTTTACACCTGGGGCAATGGACTGTAAGAAGAAGATTTAATGAAATCATTCATATCAAATCATTGATATATTGTTGCCAATATTGTATAGACGCGGACAATTGGGTCAAGCGACTCTTGGCGTGGAGGAAACACCGCAACTGGTGGATGCGTTGGCTGGCATTAAAGTATAAGATAACTTTGTCTCTTATCTTTATCTCGTATTTAAATAATCTATCTGTCAACATTCTTTCCAGATAACTCACATTGCCGCTGGTGGCTGGCACAGTGCGGCAATCTCTGCGTTTGGAGATCTCTACACTTGGGGTCTCAATTCCAACGGACAATTGGGTATGCGGGTCATGAAACCCGATGGTTTGCTTAAGGAGCCCACGGTTTATCCCCTGCCCCAACTGCATGACTTGCCCGCATGCTGTGAAACTACCCATGATGATGTGGATCTCTGTGCTCCTGTTCAAGTATTTGCTGGCTCGCGTCACACTGTGCTGGTACGCAGTTGCGGGCGGCTGTGGGCCTCCGGCTGGTGTGCCCACGGTCAGCTGGGAATCCAGATAAATAAACAGATGTATGTGGACGCCTTTCAAGCTATATATGATGAGTGCAGGGACAGCGAGTATAGCGTCATCTGTGGTCCTTGGTCTACTCTGCTAGTGTTGTCCAAATAAATGTTTTTAAATGTTCTTGAATTGAAATGGGTAACTTGTATATTTTGCAAAGTTAAATATTAGATGTAGCAGTGGAACCTGGGAACAGTTTTCACATATTGCTACTTTATAGTTTTTAAAATGCCAACGGTTCTGCACTTGCACACTTAAAAGCTGATTGCTGTGAAATTGCCATTGCTCATATAGTTATCTCATTCACACAATTAGTGTCTTGGCTTACGCATTAGCACAGTTTCAAACCAATCAAAAGGGGCAAGTTTCAAGAAGGTTGATGTCTAGGAAAAGTGATTTGAAAACAATATCGAGTTTATAAGCATTGATTCCAAAGTATTTGAAACTTGCGTTGATACTGAATCAAGCTATGCCCTCCACACGCGCCGTCCCGCAGTCAACACTTAAGAGAATCGCATTTTTGTTTGTTTTTATTTATTTGAGTTTTTATTGCCTATCAAAAGTAAACAGGGAACGTTGTTGTCATCGACTGCGAAGCACAAATTTTTTTGTCTTGGGATAGGTCCGAGGTTGATGTGCCATTGTCGCGGTTGCTGTCACTGCTGTTATTGTTGTTGTTGTCGTTGTTGCTGGTTTTATTGTTGTCATTGCAGTCGGGGCGTTTAATCAGTAAATTTTATTTTTAAAAATGTTATTAAACAATATTTGCTTTAGCAAAAGTCAGACACGCAGTGCAATAAACTTTTCAGCACTTGTGGATCTTCTGACTAAATCACCAACTGACTGACGCACCGACAGACCGACAGACGGCGCGTTTCGTGGGACATTTCTTTGTCTGAACTTTATGTGGGGGTATTTCTTGATAATTTCGCTTTTATGGGACTTGTGTTCGCCTATATACTTACATACATGTACTTATTAAGAAATAAGAATTATTGCTATATTTATAACATACAAATCAATAGTTGTGATTAGGTCATCAGCTTGCCTATTATACATATATTTTAATTTTAAACAGAGACAATTTTGGTTGCTTATTTCAGAGCTGAAACTTTAATTTTCTTCAGCGGAGGATTGTAGAAAGCTGCGGTGGGCACAAAATCTGAGCTCGGGGGCTCTACAATAATAACAACCCTATTCGTGTCTACGCACTGAAATTTTGCGATATTGTTGTGACGGTCATAAATTTTAAGTGACAAAAATGCCTCGATATAAGCTACTCCTTTGTTGTTGTTGCTATTTTGCTCTCGAGTCTTTTGTGCGACTTTACGGCTCCGAATAGGCAGATTTAAAGGTGGGAGCTGCCGCACAGCTCCCGGAGCCCATGCGTGCCCGCCTCTGATATAAAGCATTTTAGCAATTGCCTCTGACTTACTAACATACAGTAGCGGACAAAGAAAACCGGACACCATTGAAAATATCCAATTTTTGTAAAAGTCTACTTTCGAAACTTTTTTCTGCAAACTGCAAAAAAGCCAAATCTAAATGCTTCCAAAAACTGTCAATTAATAAATGGTCAGAAAGTCAAAATTTTTGTTCAAAATTTTTGTTTTTTTTGGCATGATTTTTGACCAAAAAATTTACCGTCTCAGAAAAAAAATTTTAGTGTTCTTTTATGCCAATTATGACATTCTGAATTTTTAAAATACCCTTTGCATTAAATAGCATTCTGTTAAAAAAAAATGTTTTTCAACGTAACCAAAAACATTTATTTTTTTAAATCATGACATTTAAATGACATATTACTTGAAAAACGAATCAGTTTGGGCAAAGTTATGAAAGCTTGAATTTGATTTGATTTTTGACCTAGTCAAAATTAATGAGTGTATTTTTTAAATATAATTTTGTTTTCTTTTAACATTTTTTTTTTTTTTTAAAAACTCGATAAATCTGTAATTTCTGGTAATTTTTCAGATTTTAAAATTAGACTCGATTCAGTGTTTCGATTGACATCAGTGATTTCAAGTGTAGCGCCTTGAATGCTCGGCATAGCCCATCCTCCTACTTATATCTACATTTATACCTATCTCTATGGTGTACAGCGAGTTCAACGTTTTTATGTTATTTGCCAAATGAAAAAGTAAAAACAAATGTTTATCTTATAACGCACAGCGAGTTGTGAGTTTGTGAGTTTGCGAGTTGAGTTCAGTGTTCGGTTCTGGGATGGGGGCGGGGACGGGGGCGGTACGGGACTTGGACAGAATGCGGTCCGCAAATAGGCTTTGCTTTTGGGCTTTACATTTTTATGAGCGCCATTTTTGAGTAAACTTTGTTATCAACGAAAAAATGAAATAGAAAAAACTGCATAGAAGAAGAAGACAATGCATTGTCATTTTTAGGCCGCAAAACTATATTTGCTACCAGCAATTGAGGAGTTGAGGTGCTGGAGGGGTAGAGGGGAACAGGGAGGTAGGGCGGTAGGAATCGGGGGACGAGTTCAAGCGCCTGACTCAAGGCGAATGCGGTTGAGTTTCCGTTTCTTGAGCTTATCAAAGAACCACTTGAAAAGTCGTCAGCCAAGTACACAGCAAAAAAAAAGTGCTAATTGTAGCACTCCCCATGTTTATCTCTCTCTCTCTCTATGAGTGTGTGTGTGTGGGTTCATGTGGTTTTCGTTATACGAAAATTATAATTCATGCGTGCCAGCAGACGCCAAAGTTTCAACAGAAATCAGTCAATCATAACCAAAAAAAAAAAAAAAAAACAAAGGTGGCAAAAGAAGAGGCACCGTTTTCTGCGGCAAGTAGAACGTGTGTACGTGTTGTGCCACATGCAACACTCCTACCTCTTCCTACTTACCTTCCTCCCTCCCTCTGCATACAATTAAAGGGCAACTCCTTTTGGTCATGTCTCTCTCTCGCTCTCTCTCTGTCTGCTTCTTCATGTTTGCTCTGTGTAAAGACTGCGAGGTCTCATCACATTTGCTGCCCTGTTCCCCTGCTCCCCTCACACATCCCTGACCTACCTTGGCGCCCAACCTATTTGCATTTGGGCGTACATTGACCACACGAACCTATAGACGCCTCTCTATCCCCCCTCTCTCTCTATATCCCTTCCTCTTTCCCTATCAGTTTCACAACCTCTTTTGTAGACCTTATTTTTAAGCAGATCAATGGGTCTGTTAAGTTTGTAGGGAAAAAAAATCCTTACCAGGCTTTTAGTTTTTATCTACGAAAATCCGTATTTTCTTCTTTAAAATTAATAAACAATAATTTGACTTGAGCTGTTGTGCTAATTAAATTATAAATGATATATCTGTATTCAGTGATGAATAAATTACTAGAAGCAATCAATTGTTTTTGAATACATACATATGTATATTTAGTTTTTATCTAAGAAAATCCTTCGACTTTAAGATGCTTTTAAAGAAGAATTTGAAAAATATTTTAAGGTTAGAACCCAAAATTTTGGTTTCTATTGGGTCTTGAAAATATTTTCACTATTTTATAGTAAGCTCGGAGAATATACAAAAAACATTTCTAGCTAAAAGAAGGAGAAATGAACACTGAATTTATGTGTGTACACTGTACAGGGTCCCTCACAGTCGGGTTCTCTTTATCATAGGCTTTCCTAGTACAAAGTTATCTCTTTTTAAGTGTAGTCGGTTCAACTAATTATCACTTTGTTTTGGCGCTAATGACTCGCCGCTCATATTTACTTGCCCCCTCTTTCTTTCACCTACTCTCGCTGTCTCTCTCTCGTTTTATCAACGCCTCTCTCTTTCGCTTCGCAGTTAGCCCTGTCTCTATGGAGCTTGTAAACTTGCATTAAGTGCAACAAAAAAAGAAATGTATGAAAAAAAAGTAAGGAGTAGCAAAAAACGTGTTCATAAAACGTTTTGGCATCCCAAATGTACCAAATGGATGTGAAAGAGTCGTCCAAAGAGTCGTCGTCGTCGTCGTCGTCGTTGCTCGTCCCTCGACATGCTATAAAAATTATGCATGAATGTATTTGCTTCATTTTACACATACTCACAAGCACATTCATCCACTCGCTCGCACTCACACTCACACTCGCTCCCAAAGTACTCATCATATTCACATTCCTGCCCAAATAAAAAGTTGCCCTCGACTAGCCCGAAAAAAAGCAGAAGAGAAGGGAAACGAATGCAGCGTCGCATTTTTACGGCTCCATTCATGTGACGACGGAAGTGTCAAGTGGCTGTTGGCAACTCGTCGACGACAACGTAACTCTCGTCCTGCGCGTCCTTTTCGGCGTCAACGTCGACGTCGTCGCTGCTGTGCATCGAAAATGCCGTTATTGTTGCCAGTTGTCTGGAGCGCACCCTGCATCCCTCCCTCTCCCTCTTCCCCTCTATCTCTCTCCTCCTCCCACACACACACACCTCCTGTCTACGTGCGGCAAGTTGTATTCCGACTCTGCGTCTCTCCGTTTGGCGTCTGCCGTTGAGTGGCAAAGTTTTTTTTTTATTTTTTTTTTTATTTCTACATATCGCACGGCCAAGTATGTGTTTCGTCTTCTTCTTCTGCTTCTTCTTCGTCTTCTTTTGCTACTCCTCTTTCTACTTCTATTTTTTTTTGTGTTTTTCATCCTTTGCGCCATTTTTTGTATATGCCCTTCATTTAGGTGGCTTTTGTTCTTTTTGGGTACAGTTGTGTTTCTAGGGTTAAGCGACGACTCGACAAATGCTCGAATAAAGCTGTTGAAATTTGTTTACACGGCGATACACTTGCATTTTAGAATGCTGTCTACAAAGCTTTTCTTGTTTTTATGGCTTACTCGTCATTAAAGATACTGTAACTTAATAGTTGATATGATAAAATTTGATCGACTTAACTGATTAAATATAATATTAGATCAGTTTGAATATACATGTGTGTCATAGAATAATTTTATAATTTTTTTGTAAATTTGTGAAAAAAGTTGAAATCTTAAAAAATGTTCTATGACCTTGTTTCTCAACGTTTCTTAATATTGGTCAAGCTTCAGAAATACTATTGTCATTATCATATAGTATTATCAAATTATATACTAGTCTTACTATTTTTATTTTTTTTGTCTATGCTTTGAAAATCCCATTGAGAAATACATACATATACGATCTAGTATATTTCATCTACTTTTATTCTAATCTTACTCACATATTATAATCCTATTATAAGAGAGAGGTTTGGAACCGGGACAAATTGAAATAAACTTTTTATTGGAGATAGCGTATATTTTGTTGCATAAAAAAAAGGCCTTATCTTAGATTTGAATACCACCAAGATTACATTGAGTGACATGATAATCGCTGTTCCCATTTACGATTAGCAAATGTCTAAAATGCTAGTAGGAGTATATGCTCGTAATTGGCTAATAATGTGCGTTAACAACTTGATAATCCCTGACCAGGACAAAAGGCAACGATAGCGACAGGATTGCATGATAATGTGGCAGACAAAACTGGGGGCATGACCCACAACGAGCCTCCTCGGACGATGCGGCTCTATTGCAACAAGCGACAACCGCTTTCACTTTCGGGCCAGTGAAACTTGGCTTGCCACAGGCAGCTCTTCCTCTTCCTCTTCCTACTCCATCTCCATCTCCATCTCTGTCGCCTCCTCTTCCACATAATGGGCAGCTGTTGCACATTTGCATTGTGTTTGGTGCGTCTAATGAAATTCTGTTCGCCAGCCACCAGTTGGTGTTGGAGTTGCCACAATCCGTGGCGACCTTCGGCTCAACTGGCTGCACTTTTTGGACTAAGCAAAACGACCAAAAAGTACGCAGCCCATTCATGGTCGATGCTGTGGATGTTGTGTGGATGTTGCCACAGTCCGTCTGGCTGTCTGGATGGATGGTTGCCTCGTCGTGTTATTTTTGGCATCGCCGGCAGCATCGGAACGTGCCCAGGCCGGCAACGCGGCTGTGTATCTATGGCATTGGGACGACACACAACGAAAAAGTGGGAAAGAGAAAGAGGGAGAGAGAGAGAAGTTGTGGCATTGCAGCCTCCACATTGTGGCATTGGCATTGGAAAAAAAACTGTGGCACCAGGCAGCCACTCAGCCGCTCAGTCAGCCGACTATTGTTGTTGTAGTTGTTGTTGCGGTTGTTGTTGTTGTATTTTTGGCATACCGTCTGCCAATTGGTGCCACATTGCGTATACGTAACGTGCGAGAGTCGACCATCTATTTTTGTTTGTACTATTTGGTGATTCATGTTGGCATCGTTAATGCGCTTAAGGGATTGCATCGAACGGGCAGCTGTAAACACTTCTAAGAACCATGATATGGCATTGAGTCACTTGGCAGAGTAGTTGAATTATCTCAGTTACAGTTGCACTCATAATTATGGTGTACTCATATGCTGTGTAAATGGGTATGAGTAAATTGCACAGACTTTAGTTTATATATCAGTGATCATGACAATTAATAATCATAATAATTTGTTTACTTAACTTCTACCAAAAGCAATCTACAAAATGTTTTGCAATATTTAAATAAACAAGATAAAATATAAGAAAAATTAAAACTTGTATTTTAAATTTACAATTTAAATAAGTGCTATATATTTTTGAATTTAAAATTCTAGTAAAAACTCAATCAAAGTTTTATAAATGATTTAACATTTGCTTCAAAACGATCATGAATATAGCTATGCTACTAAGTGTCGATACTACAGTTCACTGTAGTACCACAGCTATATGTTGTGTGAAAGAAAATCTTTCTAAAGTACTTCCTTTTGCTAAAAAAAAATTATTATGAAAACAAAAGAACACGGGCTACAGATTAATCGTATTAAATAGAAAAGAGTTCAGTTTATTGTGCACTGACGTACTCCAGTTTTTAAACCTACCTACATAGTTTAACTGCTGATTCTTATTACCTATTCTAAACCCTGTAAAATATACTTAGTTTGTTAAATAGCTTCAGTGTTTATTATTGTTTAATATAATTAGTGGATGAAAAATAGCATTGCGCTTTGTATTTTTTTGCTCTGGAATATATTCTTCTAGCTGAAAATGCTCCAAGTATGGTTTCTGAAATAAAAGAGAAGGAACTCGGGTACCGTCAAACCTCAACTGTTTGACATAAAAAAAATATGTATTGAGACATTTTCATAATATACGTAACATTCATGCATTTGAAAATTTATTTATTTATTTATTAGCATTGATAGTTAAGCTTAAAAACTAAAAGTAGCAAGGGGAAAAAACTTGATCTAAATTTCATGGTAGATGTTTGATGTTAATGTTATAATTTGTTTTGCAGTTTTCGTGATTGAGGTCTGATAAATACATTTGAAAATAAATAAGTTAATTATTATCTTTTTACATTTGCTCACAATTAAAATGACATCAAAGTCAAAAGCTCAAATCTGTGAACAACTCAATTGGCTTTTGACGTGTGCAACTTTCAATTCAACACCGACAAACTTATCGAAGATATTTTGCTGTGTTTTTTAATATGTACACGATTATACGTATGTATATAAATAGGTATATATAAATTTGAGAATATTTTTTTATGTGCTGTCTGCCCAAAAAATTCATTGAAGCACATTTCCCGTTTGCTGCCTGTCTAACTCTTCGTTTGTCCAAGTGTCTAGCTGAAACTCTGTCTGTCTGTCTGTCTCTCTGTCTGTCTCTCTGTCTGTCCAACTGTCTGTCTATTCGATTGGCCGTAATGTAATATGCGTTTATGGCAAGCTACTGCTAGGAGTAAGTGTACTTCCCATGGTTAAGTCCAAATGCCAGCACATTCGATTTATGCTTCGATACTTTTATTTTTGATTCTCTTTCTCTGTCTCACTCTCTCTGTCTGTCTTCTTTTGCATACTCTAGTCGTATCCCTTTCTCTTTCTAGTTGCACGTTTTATTATTTTCTTCATCTGCTTTTCGCTCGTTTGCATATTAAAATTTCATATGAATTTTTTGCTTTATTAATATCTAGCTGTTATTTTTTGTTGTTGTCTGCCTTGGATTGGTTCGATTTGCTGCTTGCGTTGAGTTGCGTTGCAGCTTCGTTTCTGCCCCATCAAGCTGCAACCATCGAAATTAAATTTTATTTTTTTGTCCATGTGTGTGTGTGTGTGGTGTGTGTGTTGATATGCCAAATGAAACTGAGCTTGGCAGTCTGAGAACGTGGCAAGAGGGAGGAGGGGAACAATTGGCAACTGGCAACTCGGGATCTGCCATTTGGCATTTTTTTTATACATACGTACACATTTTTTTCAGTTTGTTTGGGTTTTGAGTTTTGGGTTTGTAGCTAAGCGCGATTTATTGAATTATTTAGCGAGCTGCTGCTTAACTCGATTTACTTGACGTCAGTGTACGAGTATCTGAAAAGTGTTTGCCAATTTCCATACATTTTCCCTCTTTTTCGCTCACTCTATACATTCTTGTTGCCATCTCTTTACTAATTTTTGTTTGTGCCTCAGTGCGTTGACGACGTCATTGAAAATTAGACAAATTGAAAGAGTCAAAAAGGCAAAAAAAAACACAAACAACAAAATAATAAAAATGAAGTATTGTCTATATGGACAGTGTAGAAAGAAACAAAAAAAAAACAGAAGTGTAGAGTTGCAATACAGTTGCGCTATCAATTTGCAAACAGCACACAGACACACACCAATGCATATGTGTACATGTGTGTGTGTATACACAAAAGCATGTCATTTAAGTAGCCCCCAACTCACGCACACACACACACACGCACACTCACACCGATGACACACTCATGCATTAAGAGACATTCTACGCTCTTTTTGGTTTTCTGCCTCTGTTGCTTCTTCTTTTGCTGCGCTGCGACGCGTCGCCAGCTAAAGCTGTGTGTGTGTGTGAGTGTGCGTGTGTGTGTATATGTGTGTGTGAAGTTTATTCAACTAAACGAGCGGTTCATTGAACTTGGCCGAATGGCGAATATTCGGTTGTCGTAGGTTAGGGTGCCCATTGTGCATTCACAAAAGTTGTGGCGAGTTAAGCACACACACACACACACACACCACACACAACACCACACACACACCCATAAAGACGACCGACTGTCAGACTGACTGACTAACGAAATGAGTGACGAAAAGTGCATTGACAATTGCATTCACACACACACACACGCATCCCACACACACTCTCACTCACACACACTCGTGCATTAAAAGTGCATAAAAAGCAATAAGTGAACACTTTATGGCACTGAGGCAACCTTAAATGTGTCCCTCCATAAGGGCGGGGGGTAGCAGTGGGCATTGCAAATAGCGGGTGGGATTGACGACGACGTGAGGCACGTTTAATAATCCCATTGATAAGAGTGTAAAAGCAATCGGTAAATTCAATTTGCACTTCTCATTATGCTTAAAATAAAACCACTTACCTTACATACACAAAAATATGAAAAGAAAAACATTAATATAAATGTGTAAATAGAAAACATATTATATATGTTGTTAAGTTAATAACTCACTAAAATAAATTTAAAATGGAATACTCTGCTGGGAAAGAATTTTGTTAGTTGATAACATAATCAATAATGACAACTTTTTTTTTATTTACCCTTCGAATTCACTCGATCAGCTGATAACACTGTTTCCGTTTTGGGGAGATTTGCCAGTAGATCGATTTTTTATTTGTTCATGGCTAAAAAAAAAATCTGACCTGCTAACTTTTATTACTGTGGGTATTTTTTCTTCATCTTTTTAATATGTTTAAATTTATTATTTGC